>JAHCVI010000005.1:1222777-2435087 GCA_019096155.1 Staphylotrichum longicolle
CTGGTGGGAGTGCTACCCCTGTTGCCGAGATATACTCGATGAAGGATGTCCAAGCCCGCGATCCTGGATCTTTCCGTTGAACGGCATGCGTTTTAGAGCTCCTAACAACTAGCCTATTGGTCCCTTGGCCTTCTATCAAGCTATATTCGTCTATATTATACCGGTTGGCTGGTAAGATGTCCTTGATGGCTGGGATATTCAGGTGTGGGAACCAACTGCGGATGACTTGGTCAGTGGCCCTATTGACTCGGACCGAATCAATCTTACGGGCTCTTTGGGTTCGAAGGACTGGATTTCTTCGAATAAACCGGTTAACCCAGCCCTTTCCGATAGTCGTTCGAGGTGCTCCTTGGGCTTGTAGAACCCGGCTTGCGAACTCCCGGATCTGGGCGTGGGTTGGAGGAATACCGAGAGCTACCTGGGTTAAGACCTATTTGGTAAGATGATCTTCTTGTATTCGACTGAGGGTCTGTTGTGGTTCGGAGGCTTCTTGATGGGTCTGGGCACTATGGATACGGTCGGCTAAAGTAGTATATGGGATGCTAAATTCCCGGCTGATACTTCGAATAGAATGGCCACCACGATGGTATTTCTGGACCGCATCTCGTAAATCTTGCTCTGAATAAGCCAATCTAGAAGCGGTGATACTAGAGTTAAAAAATGGAGTGGTTTGACCAAAGATTGACCGAGCTGTAGTAAGTTGAAGTGGTGTGGTTGAGAAAGCGGTGAGGATATGCCAAGTGATCGGAAAGTGGGGTGATCGGAATGGGGGGTGCCCGACTGATACCAAGCCAACGAATTGATAAATGCGGTGCCGAACGAGCAGAGGGAGGCGCAGGAGCGGCGACGAGTCTTCCATTTTCTTCAGACGGGGGTGTCGGTGGCTTGGTGCTGGTTGTTGTTTGGTGTTGACAGTTGGCCCTTGGGTGAGTGTTGGTTCAACTTGACTGTTGGGCGTTGGGCATTGGGCGTTGGGGCAGTGTGGCACAGAAATCCGAACGTCGGATTGGTTCAAAGTGAGGAGACAGTCGCTTCAAAAGCTGGTACTTGATCGAAGGTAGGGCTGACGGTTCGCACAAAACGGCGCGGCGCTCGAAGCAGTGATAAGACGTTATGAAGATTGTTTTGGGGCTTTCGTACCAAGGGGGTAAACAGACTCGTGGGTAACAGATTGCCATTGTACGTTCAATAATTAGTCCTGGAAAAACCTATCTGGCTGCGGTTCCGTTCCTGCTGTCTTCTGCGTGAAAATTGACTGGGCCACTTCAACACCTTTCTCATCTTCTCCGCGAGTGTTCGGTTTCTCAGTACTCGGTAGCTGCTGTTGTTGGGATGGAGCCATCGGAGACAGCCAGGCCAACCCAGAACACGCCTTCAGCTGGATGTCGCGCGACACTGCGCTGGCAGGTTGACTGAATGATGTGCATGTTGGGCCAGCCCCCACCTTCCCTTGTAAGAAGACCCACCCTTGACTCCATCACAACCAACACCACCTCCATGTGCCAGGTATTCATATCTCGCCCACCCCTCAGCCCTGCTAATCCTCCCCCTTCCCCCTCCCCCTCTCTGATAACTGAAAATATCCGCCACAACATACATCGTCACCTGCAAATTCGCCGCCACAATCACGGGCAGCACACTCGCGTTCACCACCCTCAACCCGCGCATGCCATACACCCGCAACCGCTCTTCCACCACGCCCCCGGGCTCACGCGGCATCATCCCTGCCGTCCCGCACGGATGCGCATTGCGCGGCGACATCAGACTGTCTCGCTAACACTAATCACCATGCACACTTTCCTCGTCGACGCGGATGCTAAAGTCTTCAACGCCGACTAGTCGGCTCACCGCCCGCAACAACCCCTGAACCTCATGAGACACCAGCGTGCCGCATGCCTGCATCACAACGAACTCGGCGTCGCCGCGCTGCTCCTATTGCGTGAGCCGAGGATTTTGATGTCAACAGTATTCGGTCCTGGATTTCCGTGTCCGCTTGAGGGGTCCTGACCATCTTTCAGCACCTCTATCAGTCTCCCCGTTATTGGTGGTAAGCTCTGGCCGGAACGCAGTGAGTTGATAACAAGGTTAATGTTAACAAAACGGCATGATACGTCATTTCTTCTTGTCGAAGGACCTTTGCGGGCGCACCCCACCTGCGGTCATCTTGCGTGTCGGCGTCGGCATTGAGTGAACCAGCTGCTTGGTCATCGGTCTGCTCATCGTCCAGGTCCTCCTCCACTTCGTGGGTCCGCGGCGGATGCGTCAGGACATAGCTCACCAGCGTCAGATAGCCCAGGATGTGCTCGCTCCGCACCATGATCTCTCGGTACGTCCCTACGGGAAAGCGACCCCCGATGGTGGGCTCCCATCGCTGCCACTTGAGATGGGATTCCACAGAACAAATATGACGCGTGACTCTGCCGAAAGTCTTACGCCGGGCTTCTGCGATGCGGTAATCTGGCGATGTTTCTGAGTGGAGGTTGCCCGCTGTCTCTCCACGCTGGGAGTCCATGGTCGAAGTGATGATGTTGAGGTATTTCGCAACAAGGTATATCGTCGCCGACAAATCCGACCGAAGCCATCGACGATCGGTTAGAGGGCAAGGAAAAATGGTCCAGAAAAACGCAATTAGAGTGCCTCCAGCAACGACAGCAAGCCGATATGCGGCCAAGAGATAGGTCCTGAAGACACCGTATTAGCCAGTGACCATTTTGACAAGTACTAGAAAACGGGCACGTAGGGCTTGCGGGTAGTACGGCTGTCCTGTGCTGGTAGCCACGGCCTCGCCAAGCCGTCTGACCTGTAGTTCGTAGCCGATAATTACGATCTGAGTGGTAATGGTGATCATGACGGCTGGAATCAACCGAGGAAATTTGAAAAAGTAGTACTCAATGAAAATAAATAACCAGAGGAAGACAATAACACCGGCGGTCTGCTGGCCGACGATATACCAATTCACAAGTGAGAAGATCATGCCGAGACAGGTGCCCCCGACTCGACACAGGAAGCCAAGAACGGACTGGCCAGAAGCTATGAATCAGAAAGTGAGCACCTCCCACACCAAGGTCGGTTTCCAAGGGAAGAATGGAGACTTACTAATCGTCATTCCTAAAGCAATAGTAATCATTGCCCAGAAGAGCCTCTGGTCTTGGAAGAACACCTGGGTTTCCTCCAGGAAGGCCAAGATTCCGATCGTCATCGCAGCACAAGCGACTCGAAGACCAAAGGCTGACTCCTTGGATCCCAAAGCTGCCGAGACATTGCAAAGCCCGTTCCCAACATGTTGCCAGGTAGTGGTGGCTGGAAGACGCTCTGGATTCTTCTTTTCCTTGTAGCCGTCACCGTAATGCGCTTGATTCGTCTCGGTGATATCCGAGCTCTCCTTCCCACTCGAGTTCTCTCCGAAAATGCCCGTCCACCAGTTTCGTAGGACGTGTCCGGAAGGGAAGAGTAAGCGGTTTTGCTTCATTGTACCATCCTCGACTTTCCGGTCGGCGAAGGCGACGAGGTCCTGGACGGCTTCCCCAGCCGCACGCATCAGCTGTTCCATGTAGAGAATCACATAGAGCCGAGTCTGGTTCTCTTGCATGGAGTCGCTGGCCGCCGTTTGCTGCGGATGAGTTGAGCTTGCTTCGATGGCTGCTGTTGGGGACCCTATGGTCCGGAGGATCTTCCCTATTTGCGAGTAAAGTTGCCCGAGTTTCTTATCCATGACCTTGGGAAACCGTTTGTCGCCTGGTTTGACCTCGTCATCGTGGGCTTCCAGATCGATATCTGGACCAAGATCGACCGATCCACTCCTCCTTGACTTGTTTGATACGTTCGGTTTTGGGAGAATCTCCAAGCAGATGCCAGCATGTTCGAGCCCATGGTTGACCACTTCGGCGAGTATCTGAAATGCTGTGTGCACTTGCTTCATGACATCTTCCCGCACCGAATTCTCTCGATTCTTTTCCACCACAATCTCGACTGGCGTGCCGCCGTTGACGTTCCACACCTGAAGCTTGGCGAGTTGGTGGAAGGTATTTGTAGTGTTTATCGCCACTCTGCCAGCAGCGAATCAGCCGCGTACTTGTCTAAATGTAATCAGCGCACGGCAAACTCACATTGGAATTGTGATGTTTCGAATAAGCTTGAAAACCTCATCAAGATCGGCAGCATCGAGCTTTCCCCAGGCCACGTCTCTCTTCGCAAAGACCATATTGCCGTAGAGCTTGCCAACCAAGACCGATATCGCACCGACCGTCTCTTTCAGACGTTTGAATACTCTCCCCTCCTCGGTCACACCCCTTTCCATTGCCTTCTTCTCCGCCTTTCTCGCCTTCCACGTCTTCTTGACCCACGAGCCATCTCGCTCCTGGGCATTCCCCGTCTCGAATTCAAACGTATTCTCTCCCGCTAAACCTGCCAGATACTCCTGTTGAAGACCGACCATCTTTCGAAGGAGGTCAATGAGGCCGTGGAACTCTCTCATCGCTACCATACGACTGCTGACAGGGACTATGAGAAGCGACGTGCCCGTGGCTATTCCCAAGCCAAACAGCATCGCAAGAAGCTGCTCTCTAATGAAAGCCTCGGCCACCGCCGTCGTGGCCACCCTCGGCCCAAAGGTCATGCTATTGGTGACCAAGATACTGTAGATGACCACAGGCATGTTGAAACTCGGCACCTTCGCCCGCAGGAAGTTTGCGAGCCAGACGTTGGCGAACAGCCACACTGCACAAACGGCTGATTGGGACGAGTTGTACGGCGGTGAGGCGCCCGCGGTTGTGCCATAAGAGGTGGGAGGGGAGGTATGGATGCGTGCTTGGACTGAGGACCAGAGAGCAAGGAGGGAGATGGCCGAGCCAACGCAGACGGCAAGGAGGTTGAAAATGAGGCTCTGGATAAACTTGTCGCGTGGCAGGATCGCAACGGCAAGGACAGAGATGATGGCAATCAGATAGCCCTGCGTGGTGAAGTATGAAGATATCACTGTCGATTGATACATGGCGATGCTAATTGTAGGAGGGATGGAGCCTCTGGCGGAAAAGAGCAAGATGTTAGCCAGGGAAAATCACTGAAGAAGCAAAAGGGGGGATTGCCTGACTGACTTGAACATTATGAGTAGGGTGGGGGCATCTAGCCCAACTTTGTCCGTGCAACGTCTTAATGTGCTTAAGACGCTCCGCACCACGGCCACTGGCAGTGACATGTGCCTGCTTCTCGCGAGACCGGCCTGGGGGTTCATCGTACTTCATTTCTCGGCTCGTCATGTATTGAGATGCTTGATGTTCGGAGTAGGTGATGGCAACTCGCTCCTTGAAATTGCGGGCATCGACAACTGAGCTATTGACACTGCGTCATGATTACCGCAGTACTGTACACATAAACGCGTCGCGCGGTCGATTCCGCTTGGTGGACCTAACCCGAAAGGGCAACCACCTTATGCACTGTATCTACATAACTACCTTACGCGTAATGTAGTTCTTAAAATGTACTCTGGTGCTCGTCCATCCTCATTTGAGTAAGCTAGTCTGAAGTCCAGTCTCCAAGTGTACAATGTCCTATTCTCGACGGCTGAAGCGTGCTTCATCCTCCGGAGTAACCGTTATGCACATGCTTGCCCTTGACAGGGGCCAGCATTGTATGTTATCCGACCCCTCCACCCTAAAAGTCGAACCCGAAAACAACAACCACCCTATCACGCCTAGATACAGGACCGCAGTAGTTAGTGATCATGATGGCCCTCGTCCTCCACAGCCTCCAACTCCTCCCCCAGCCGCGCAATCAGCCGCTCCAGGATCCACTCCGCTTCCTCCTGCGCGCCCATCAGCGGGGACTTGCTTCCCACCCAACTCCATCTCTTCGGCGGCTGCTGTTCGTTGTACGGGATGTCCTTGTCCCCCTCCTGTCTGCTATGATCTTCTTTCGCTGCCCTCCCGTCCTCCCCATCACCACCACCACCACCACCACCACCACCATCCGTGGCTGCTGTCGCTGTTCCTCCTGGAGGGTGACCCGCCACCGTCCCACTGCCCTCTGCCGTGTCGTCCACGCCACCCTCACCGCTGCTGGTTGTAGTGGTTGTAGTACTCCTGCCACTTCTCTCACCGCTGCCAGACTTCCTCCCGCGCTTCCGCTGGTGCCGGTGGCGTGGGTGGGAGTCGGCGCGGCTGTGGTGGTCGGCGTCGCCCTCGTCCTCGCCGATCAGGCGCAGGTACCAAGCCCACTCGTAAAAGGTGTACTTGCGCGGCGGGCGGTGTTTGAGGTGCTGGGTCACGCGGCGGATCTCGTTGATCAGAGTGATGTGGTAGTCGCGCTTGGTGGTGGGGATGGCCAGGGGGAGGGGGTTGCGGGGACGGACGGGGAGCGGGGGTACGGCTGTTGTGGTTTGCGTGGTGGTGGTGGGCGTGGAAAGGAGAGCGGGAGGGGGTGGAGAGTGTGATTTTGTTTGGGGTGGCGGTGGTAGTGAGGCGGGGGTCGTGGGAGAGGGGGTGCTGGTCATGGCGGTGGTTGTGGCTTCGAGCTGGTGGGTGTGGTTCTCTTCTGAGACGTCGCGGCCGGGCGTGGTGTTGCTTGGTCGAGGCCGAGCTGGCAGCTTCGGCTTCGAAGTCGGCTTCATTTTTGCGCATCGTCTCTTGGGCGTGGACGCCGCCAAGATTCTGTGTTAGGACGCGTCGGATGTGCTCGGGGGACCCGAGAAAACCAGGAGTTTCTTGTTCAACTTCCTTGGCGTACAAAAATCCAAAAGAAACCCTATGCAGGAGCTTCCTCAGGTCCTTGTTGAACCCCGCATCGCTCGGCAGGATAGTAACGGTGGCGACCCGGTCAGTGACTTCCTGAATGTCCTTGACGATGGTTTCACCCGCGTTTGAGATCAATACAGTCATAGTTGGCAGGGCCAGCAAGGCCCAAAAGACCCAAAAGGACCTCCCAGCGTTGGATCTAGGGGCGAGATTGCCGTAGCCAATGGTGGTCCAGCTGGTAAAGGTAAAGTAGAAGCCGTCAAAGTAAGACCAGCCCTGATACCGCGCCTCGCACTTTTCGAAGACTTTAGCGCCGACTAGCCAGAGCACTAACCAGGTACCTGTAGAGACGCACATTGCAAACCAGCGTCGGTGTCGGGCAGCCGTCTCCTGGATCTTACGCATCAACTTGAACTCACGTTCTCTCCGGCTAAACTCGGTAAGAGCTAAAGACTCGTCGGTCGGGACGGACGATAGCGTGAGCGAGTCGTCCTTGATAGGGATGAGGACTTCGTCTTTGCCCTGGCGGGTTATACGACGAAGGGCCCTCCGGCGCTTCTTCTCCACTATACGGGCGTCGAGCCGGGCCTTACCGTAGTCGAGGGCGAGGCTGCGGATGGAGCCAATGACCAAACCGAGACTGATGATACCAACCAGGGCGTAGGGTATGACCAGCGATTGAGCGAGAGTCGTCGTAGGAAAAATATCACCGAACCCGACGGTAAAGAGCGTCACGGCTGCCCAGTATAAAGCGTCGTAGTAATCCCAGTCCTCGATGGCGCAAAATATCAGGGCACCAATAAGTAAGTATAGGACGAACAGGATGGTCTGTAGCATCAGGGTCCGCTGGCTCGCGGTAAGCATAAAGTCTTTGGGGTAGCGGTGGGCCTGTGCGCCTGCGTAGGTAATGACCATGAGAGAGGCGACTAGGAAGTAGAGGCTAGCTGAATAGATGGCGTAAAAAAAGGCTTGTGACCATATAAATTCGTCGGAAGGCTCGATGACGAGGGGGCCGGCGGCTGTGGCGGTGAGAGCAATGAGAGCGAAGGAAGAGACGTACCAGCCAACGATGGTGACGGGCTGGGCAATGGAGAAATTGAGTCGGCGGGTCATGTTTAGGAACAGGGCCATGTTGGCGATAATGGCCAGGAACAGCTGGACGGCATTGATGGCGGTCAGCCAGGCCGGGTCGGAGATGAAGGGGGCCGTATCCACATCAGTGCCGGGCGGATAGGCCTGGCGCCACGGTTTGACGAGGGCGAGGATGCTAAACGAAGAGGCAACGGGGCCCAGTGTGCCAGCAATCATGGGGAAGCCAGCGGATGCGAACCACCAGCCGCTAGAGTCCACATGGTCCAGGTCGTTTGCTGGCGGCTGAGGCGCATCTTGGTAGATCTCGTCGCTCGCTTCGTCCATTGTGGTGGTGGTGATGCTGCGATGCTGGTGGTGCTGGTGATGCTGCGATGCTGGTGGTGAGGTGTCGGTCTTCGCGTGGGCGCTAAAGACACTCGACAAACCCAGCAACTCCTTGACTTAGAGACCAAATACCCGAGGCAATGGCAGGACGGGATCCTGCGCAGACAGGGCTGCGAGAACTGCGAGAACTGCCCAGAACGTTGTTGCAGGTAGTGTCTGCTCCCGACGCAGTGGGTCAGAAAACCCTCAGTCATGTTGGATGCTCGGATCCATGGCCCGAGAAGTTCGTCTCTTCAGCTTCTGTGAATAGAGGGCGCGAACAGGGGAAGGCAGAGATCGGACAAGGCGATTGCAATGCGTCATCACCTCGTCAGCGAGGTGGGGTCACTTTGTTTCTTTTGAAGCTCTAGACTCTGGAGCTGGGGTCGTTTCCCGGGACCCACTACGGCCGTGAGTTGATGAAGGGAGCTAGCCATGGCGGGAGGTAGGGCCTCCTAAAGCCAAGGCAGGTCGTGGTTGACGTTGGAGACTTAGTCGCGGAATAAAGGAAGGGGTATCAATCTCTTGTCGACCAGCGTATTGATGTTCTTGTCAGAACGACACATTTACACAGGAACGATGTGCCGCGGATGATGGGATGCGCCCCCCAGACCCCTCCTGTGCCACGCTATGAGGGAAAATGTGCAATCCAACACACTACTTCACAGACCTGAGTAGCTTGACGATGGTATCGTCGCCGGTCTAAGCGGCCCATGACAGCGGCGTCTGGCCGTCGTTATCCTTCACATCGACATCGACCCTGTCCATGGCGACCAGCAGCTTGAAGACGGCCTCGCAGCCGTTCTGAGCGGCCTATGACAGCGGCGTCCGGCCGTTGTTACCATCCTTCGCATCGACATCGACCCTGTCCATGGCGACTAGCAGCTGACGACGGCCTCACGGCCGTTTTCAGCGGCCTATAACAGCGGCGTCCGGCCGTCCTAATCCTTCTTATCGACATCGACCTTGCCTATGGCGAGCAGCCGCTCAACAACCTCGAAATGGCCGCCCTTGGTAGCTACCTGGAGAGTCTTGGCGATCTTAAGCGAGTTGTTACCTTCGAGAAGAACGTCGAGCAATTCGATATTACCTTGACCTGCTAAACTCTATATTTTCTGCCGGTTTACTAGTTCAGATACTCCCCTCCAGAGCTCTTAATAAGATGTACAAAGCCGAAGTAGTGTGATTATAAGCTCTAAGTTAGTAGGTCTAGGGCTAGAGCGTTAAAATTTTACTGCTTTAGCTAGGGTCTCTTCGCTAAGTCGTACCTATAAATGATTATTTGATGCTATAAGCCTTACGTTGTAGAACCCTTTTGAAACCTGCTAGTGTATAAAATCTAATATATCGAAGCGTACTTAAGGAAAAATAACCCTGCTTAAGCCTTACTATATTATCTCTATCTTCCCATTTATAGCTAGATAGAACTCTAACGATATCGACTTCCGCTTTGCTTTTATAGCATCTTGATCTAAAGCCAAATGCTTGGATAGCACTTGGCACCTTTTACTGGTATGACAATGCCAATTTTGCTATTGCAACTAGATCTACTAGCTATATTAGTTGTAATCGTCGAGCTAGGGTTGTCTTAAAGTCGTTCAAATTAAGATATATTATATATATTTTGCTAGTATAGTAGTTAATAGCTAGTAGGTTAAAAGGTAGAAGCTATTAAGTTATAGCCTATACCTATAAATATTATAGAAGTGTAAGGATTTATCGGATTTGCTAAGTTCTATTAAATATTCATTAGAAAATTCGGCGATATCGTGAGACCTTTATACTATTTGACGAAGAAGGAAGTCGAGTTCTAATAGGGGAAAGAATAAGAGTAGGTATTTTAGGAGATTTGCAACCTTATTATCGCAGATCCTATACTTTTATTACTCGACTCTAGGAAGCTATTTAAGGTAGAAACCGACGTATTAGACTATATAATTAGAGGGCAATTTAGCTAATGGGATAAGCAAGGGAAGCTTTACCCTATTATATTCTTTTCGAAGAAACTTGTAAGACTATAGTTTAACTATTCTATTTACAATAAAGAGCTATTGGCAATTATCGAGGCTTTTAAAGAATGGAAACCTTACTTTAATAGTATAATATATAAGGTATAAGTATATATAGATTATAAGAACTTCTAGTACTTTACTATAATAAAGGAATTTAACTAACGATAGATTCGTTAGGTAGAATTCCTCTTAGGATTTAATTTTATTATCTACTATAAGAAAGGTAGTAAAAATATATAAGTAGATGCTTTAAATAGGAGATTAGATTATTTTAGTAACCTAATTAAAGCTTTATTACTATTGCTTTAAGAATAGTAGGACAGATCGCTTTAGTATCTTCTATAATACTTTGAAGAATATAATATAATCTTTAGAGAATATAGAACTAGCGATAAGTATATAGTATAGTTATGAGATCCTAGTAATTACCTAGAGATATAGGAAAAGAGAGTTGCCTTCTAGTAACCTAGTAATAACTACTAGTATATGACGAATCGTTCGTCCTGACCTACTTCTGAAAAGGTCCCGGAGGTATGTCTTGGTCAAGCACAGAGATTCGGTAGAGCCAAAAGGTCTATAACAAAATGCATAGATCTAGTCTCGATAAACTAGTAAAGTCCAAACTGTAATTACTTACTAAGGAAGCTCCAAGCTCCCTCAACAAGTGACTAACTATCTAGTGTATATATATATAATAGTTCCTTTAGATTACTATCTCCTTTGTATAATCCCTTGTATTGGCTTACTAGGATTACAAAGTGATCCCCGTAAGCCTTAGTATTAGATCACAGTGCCAAGCCTATACCAAGCGTGATCCTTCCCTAATTGGTTATTTAGTAATTGGACGTTAGGGCGCCCTACGCCCCAACTATAGCCCTTCCTGGCCGTATATATAGTTAGTTCGTAATACAATGCCCCTCCTTCTAGGCTTTCGACCCGAAAGCCTTGAGGCTTGTTTTAAATACTACCAACAACCTACGCTTATAAGTACAGCGTTTTTCCCTTCTACATCGTCGCCACGATATTGACATTATAATAGGTCGTATCTAAAAACGCCAGTCCAAGAAAACCTAGGAGCGCACTACGCTTGCTTCCTTTATCGATTCCTCGGGTATAGACGCTATACCTTGTTCTTAGTACTTTAAACGTAACCTAGCCTACCGCATCTCGTAGGGCTCGTCCTAGTATAGCGAGTGTATCCGTCGTAGTCGCTCTTGTAATAGGTCTAGTATAGCTTCTACCTATTGGTATCGCCCTTCTATACACGTCGATACTCCTACTAACTTCTTTAGTAACGAAAGTCATATCTAAGTAGAAGCGGGTAGAGTAGGAGGAGGTAGATACTAAGGAGGCTCTCTTCGTCCTTTAGACCTAACTTCAGATAGCCGTAGGCCGCCTAGCTCGCCTTTATCGTTAGAAACGCTTCCTTAAGGAATATAGTTCCGAGCTATTCCGTCGAGGAATATAGTCGTTAGATAAGATAAAGGAAGAGGATAGAAGGCTACAGGCGTCCAAGGCCTTAGTGACTAGCGACGTATAGTCGCTCGGCGCAGACGTCCCGTTCGATTGGTCCTCTCTTAGCCTAGATCTATCGGATACCGACCTAGCCGCTTTATCAAAACCAGCCCCTATAGTCGATCCAGGTTCCTCTGGTAGAACTCCTCTAGTTTCTCTAGATAGTAGAGGTTCGTAGCTAGTTGCTATAAATTATCTTCTAGCCCGAAATCTAACCATTTCACCAAATATTGCAACTACCCTTTTGTAATTTGTAAATCCAGGATTTCTTCGACGTCCTATTCTTCTTCTTCATCTTTAACTTCTATATCTATAGCAAGTCATACATTCTTTAATACTAGTTCCAAAAATAAAATGTAAAAAATATACATCCTGATACGTATTGTCGCTAGTAATGATAGTCGGTAGTTAGATATCGAAATTTTTCTTTCGATCTTAAATAGTCTAATCTTTTTAAAATCGAGTTTTCGACTTGGTCGCTTCGTACGAAGATTTCGTAAGATAAGATAAACTTTATCTCCCCTCTCTAGGCAAAGACCTTTGAACCTATATTTATCGTAGTAATATTTCATCCTTTATCTAATAAACTCTAGTTCTTCCTTAAGCATCGCGTAAAGCGTATATATTTAGTCCGCCTTGACAGCTGCCCTTAGGACTACAACCTCGGGCCCCTAGCGCAGGTCTACTTCGTACCCAAAGTTCGCGAAGAACGGTATAACTTTCGTAGATTCGGTTAGTGCTATATTGTATACCAATTACACAACTAGTAACAATATAACCTAGTCATCCTACTAGAAGTTGATGAATGACCGAAGGTCTTGTTCTACGATTTAATTAAGTCGTTCTATCTATCCGTCCGTCTATAGATGGTAAGCCGTTGAGAGCTTACTTTTCGTACCTAGGTGCATTATCAACGCTTGCTAAAACCTAGATACGAACTTAGTATCTCTATCTATAATCTACTCCTTCGGCTATCTATAGACCGAGGCCACGTACTAGTAGATCACATCTACGAGTTGTTCTACTGACTATATCTCCTTATATAGGATGAAGTAGCTCCATTTAGTGAGTCGGTCTACTAAAACGAGGATACTATCGAACTCCGTTCCCGTCGTTGTATCCTTGGAGAGTAGTAGTTTAGTAATGAAGTCTATCGTTACCGAGCTCTATAGTCGTTCCGCAACTAGCAATGGCTATAAAAGTCTATAGGATTTGTATCGTGACGACTTACTTCGGTTATAGAGGTCGCACCCTTTAAGGACTTCTTCGACCCTTCTTCTAATTCCTGGGAAGTCGTACCCTTACTATTTAATTTAGCCGATAGTCTTGGTGACTCCTATATACCCTCCGAGCTTCGACTTGTAGACTTCTTTGACAAGCTCTGCCTACTTGTCTTTACTAATGTAAGCTTTGCCGTTATACTAGAGCAAGTATCTATCCTACTAGACTCCCTTACTTGGTCTATTATAGGACTTGTCTTCCCCTAATGACCAATAGTACTAATATATCTAGCCTTCTAGCATTACTTAGTACCTATCGACATTAGGTTTCTATTCCTTAAAGACCGCATTGTATTCTTTCTAGCAGTTTCCATACTACGCGTTATCGTATCTCCCTATAGTTTACGACCTACTTCGATCGGGGTCGGTATAGGCATAGTAGACTAGCTACTATAGTAGGTGATATATCGTTCCGTCGGGTCGTCTCTAGAGCAGGGGTGGCGATACTTCTACCGCGTTACCGAAGTAATCTAGTCTCCTACTTAAGGCATCCGCTCTTACATTCTCGGACCCTTTCTTATAGATAATAATAAAGTTAAATTCTATAAGGAACTCCGCCTATCGCGTTTAACATTAGTTGAGTTCCTTCGTAGTAGTGAAGTACCGGAGGTTCTTATAGTCCGTATATACTTATACCTCGTATATTATACCGCTAAGGTAGGGTTTCTATTCTTTAAAGGCCTCGATAATCGCTAGTAGCTCTTTATCGTAAATAGAGTAGTTAAGCTATAGTCCTATAAGCTTCTTCGAAAAGAATGCAATAGGGTAAAGCTTCTTATACTCGTCTCGTTAACTAAGTTGTCCTCCAATCGTATAATCCGATACGTCGGTTTCTACCTCAAATAGCTTCCTAGGGTCTAGCAATAGGAGCATAGGGTCTACGATAATAAGGTCGCGAATCCTCTAAAATACTTACTCTTACTCCTTTCCCCATCGGAACTTAACGTCCTTCTTCGTTAAATAGTATAGAGGTCTCGCGATATCGCCAAAGTTCCTAATAAATATCTAATAGAAGTTAGCAAATCCAATAAACCCTCTTACCTCTATTGTATTCTTAGGTATAGGCTATATCTTAATAGCCTCGACCTTAGTTAGTTCTATACATATCTGTCCTAGCGAGATTTTGAAGCCTAGAAAGACTGTCTTCGTAACGTAGAACTCACTCTTGTCCTTGTTAATAGAGAGTTTCTACACGTAAAGTACATCTAGTACCTACTTCACGTACTTCTTATATTCTTCGAGTATCTTAGAGAAGATAAGAATATCATCTAGGTAATAGACTACGAACTTATCGAGGAATAGTCGGATCGCGTAATCAACGACCTTCTAGAATATCGCTAGCGCGTTCGTCAGCCCGAAGGGTATAACATAGTATTCGAAGTATCTATAACAAATGCGAAATACTATCTTCTATTCATCCCCCTCCTTAATGTAAATATAGATATATACTATTGGAAGGTCAAGACACGTAAAGTATTTCGCGCCTACTAGCTAATCTCGGAGCTACAAGATAAGCAGTAAAGGGTAATAGTCTTTCACCATTTCGTTATTCAGCTATCGATAGTCTATATATATCCTGAGTTTTCTATCCTTCTTTAGTACAAAAAGGATCGGATAACCTATTAGAGATATCGATAGTCTAATATATCCTATCTTAAGGTTAGCCTTAAGATATCTCTTCAACGTATTATCCTAAAGTTCGTTAGTATAATATACTTTAAAGAACTTCAACTAGGCGCCTTCCTTAAGTTTAATCTCGTAATCCTAAGGTCTATATTCTAGCAACCCTTCTATATACTTTACTATAAACGCTAGGTATCCCTAGTATTCTACCGGGATCTTCTCCGTTTCGTTGTTCGCCTTTACACCTTAGTAGTACGCGAACTTACTACCGGCCGTAACTTCGGCTACTTCCGTCCAAACGACCTATTCTTAGAGTTAAAATCCGTTATTATCGACTAAGATGATAGCAACCTCCTAGTTAGCTTATCCCTATATATATCGTTTCTACTAGTAACTACCGCCTCTTCCTAAGTCTATAGTAGTCTACCTACTACTACCCGTCTCTTATAGTAAGTCCTTAAAGTATATATATTTCTTTATACCACTTCTTCGTAACTTATCGTCTACACTTCCTATCACATTAGTTAGATATAAGCCCGTTATACTTCGGGGTTATAGGTAGCTACCTCCCTTCTAACTAATGTCGGGGTTATAAATCCTATACTATAGGCGACCCAAGATCATATCCTTCTTAGTTCCTATATCTACAATGTCGAAAATGACCTTCGTAGTCTTCCCTTCGACTATAATGTCGAGTAGTTCCATTTCTCATCGTACAACCTATATCGAGAATAGTCCCTTAACCACACATAGTTGCTTCTTCATCCTCTATAGTATTCGGAATTGGTTAACGAAACCTAGCGAGATAAGGTCGATCTATAATCTTCTATCCACCAACGCAAGTGCCTAGTATTACCTCTAGTACGCTATAACCCAAATTCGGTCGTCCAGCTAATCGTTTTACACGGCGGCCACTTCCTAGTGGGCCGTCTATACCATCCACCTTATCACTACGCTTTTGCACTTTTGCGTTTTTACATTCTTGGTATACCTTGTACACTTTTTACATCCGACGCCTCCTATACCGCTAGTGCGTTTTTACACTTTTTGCACCTTTTATATACCTTATACGTTTTTACACTTTTCGGTTATACCTTTACACCTTGTACATTTCCGTACTACTATATTGGCTAGTTTAGTAACTATTCGTAGGTCTACTAGGAGGTCGTCGTAGGCCTTCCATCTCGCCTAGTTCTTCCTACACTAGCAGGCCTATCGTCGTTATAAGGGTATTAGTTTTACTCGGGCCTATCACAGGCCCTAGAGTCGTTTCCCAATTCTTACTAAGCTATAGAGGCGTCCCCCTAGGACCTTAGTTGGTTATTATCCTCTATCTATCAAGCAGCTCTCTTTTTATCTCACGCGATTTTCTTACCCTTCTTCGTTAGCAGATCCTCCTACACAGTATATTCGTCTTAGGACGGGATATTATACCCGCTTTCGAGCGTCTCAAGCCATTTGTTAATACCCAAGTCCTTCTTTAATTTAACCCGTCCATCCGTAATTTAGTAGAGATCGAATACTCTAATAATCCTTTAAAGGATCTAATAGTACTACTAGACCTTCTTCTTAAAGTAGTAGAGGTATATATAGTCGCTATATCCCTCTACTTCCTCTATATCTCGATAATATTTAGGCTACGCCCTTTTAGGTACAATATAGAGGTAGCCTTCGTCTATCCTATCAAATGTCTACAAGAGGTTGGCGTAACTATATCTATAATCGAATATCTAGGTAATAGGTCTCTATAGTCCATCCTCTCCTACCTCTCTAATAGGCTAGTAATTATAGTCGAATTTCTCCTTATAGTAGAACTAGTAGGAGTATATAACATATTGAAACTATAGGACACGGACATAGTCGCTTCTTCCTAGGTTAATACATGCGGTTTCCCTCTCCGCAATATACTAGAATCTATACCTATAACCCTCGCATCGTATATCGTTAGTAGTCTTCCTAAAGCTATAATATCCTCGTTAGTCCTAATAGTCCTTCTAGCTCTCGGGTAACTACCCCTAGGCCTCCTACCAGGCCCGTTCCTAGTAGTATAAGAACTTAAGAACGTAGATCTCCTCCTTTAATAGGTCCTCGTAGTCTATATTGTCTAGTCCGGTCCACTAGACCTAGTCGGCTTTCTATACCTCTCTTAGCTAGAAGATCTCTCTTTTCAACTTATCGGCCTATCGCTCGACTATACCAAGTTATCACGCGATGGTACAGTAGGCCAATACAACCTTCTCAACTTCCTCCTTAATCCACTTCCGTTCCTACCCCCGCTTGGCTACTAGCCACTAGAGGTACTATAGTTCGTCCTATACCTATCCTAGTAGGGCCGCAAGTACCTTAAGGTCGTATAGATCAGGTAGACTATTGCCGTTTCTACCAAGGTAAGCGATAACTTTCTCGATAGTTTCTCAGCTTAGCGTATCTTCTTCCTTAGTTAGGGAATCGCTCTAGTTGCTACGTTAATCCTCCGGTACTTCCTACATAAGGGTAGTGGTTATACGCCTCGTAATAGCGGTAATAACGCTATCGATTTAGTCCTCTACCCATTGTCGATTCTCCTAGGACTGGTTAATACCCTACATCAGGATACCCGTTGCTAACGCACGTTGAGCTCTAGGGTCGGCGTTGTCCTAAATAAATTGTTCGACGAACTATATGCTAGGTATACCGTCGTCGCTAGTGTATAGGTTGTCCCTATTACTATGATCTTTATCTATAGTATCGCTTTCCTCCTTATAATACTACGTTGTATAGTCGATAGCGTCCTCAAGGTCATCTTAGTCATATTGGTCAACGACCACTAGTTCTTTGACTAGAAATTTTACATCGATAGTCGCCGCCTTACGACCTAGGACTAGCTTCTAGTCGCCCTTCTTCTTCGAGCTACGATAGTCCTATCTAAAGTATCCTTTTTTGCTATACCTATAGCAAGTGACGTCGGCCTTGCCCGTCTTGACTAGGCTAATGTACTAGTTGGCGTTAACGTCTATAGTACTAGAGTGTATACTATACGCCGTACTATAGTATAGGCGCTTCTTTTTATCGTTAGGTTGGTAGGCCTATAGAGTCCTACTCCGACCCTTGCATTGCTATTTGTATACATACTAACGATCGTCGATCCTAATAGCTATAGCGATATATTCGTTGAGTATATCTGGCCGATCCTTGTTATATAGTACGTCCTTGACCTCTTCCTTAAGGCTATTGTAGAATAACTATATAAGGCCTTCTTCGTTGAGGTCGGCCCTTATAGAGTCTTGTCGAAATAGCACGGTATACGCGAATGCCGACTTGGTCTAGCAGAGCTATATCAGGCGGTCCTATATATATCGCTTCTCGTCCAAGTCCCTAAATACCTTCTATAGCTTAGCCTCGAACCTAGCGTAGCTACCGAAGACCTCATTTGTGAAGTCTTCTCTATCGTCCTCGTCGGTATTGTTCAATACGTCGTCTATAGTAGGTTGAAACTACCAGAAGGCCTATCCCTCTATATGCAAGGCGATAAACCCGACCTTGTCTACTTCCATTGGAAATAGCTCGGGATAATATCCTAAGTAGGCTTTGGAGAGAGTTAGGAATCCCAAGAGGGCGTCCTTCCTTCCTCTATACCGTAGTAGTAGGTCAAGCTTAACCCGGCTTCGAGTAGCCATAGCATTAAGGCAAGCATTCTCCGCCTCGAGCGCAGCGATATGCTCGTTAAGCTAGGTGACAGTAGGTACGGTAGTACCTATAGTATTCGATACCTCCGTTCTAAACCGTGATAGAAACAAAGGGAGTAAGCAATATATAACGAATCGTTCGTCCTAACCTACTTCTAAAAGGGTCCTAGAGGTATATCTTAGTCAAGTATAGAGATTCAGTAGAGCCAAAAGGTCTACAATAAGATATATAGATCTAGTCTCGATAAACTAGTAAAGTCCAAACTATAATTGCTTACTAAGGAAGCTCCAAGCTCCTTCAACGAGTGACTAACTATCTGGCATATATATATATAATAGTTCCTTTGGATCACTATCTCCTTTGTGTAATCCCTTATATTGGCTCACCAGGATTATAAAGTGATCCCTATAAGCCTTGGTATTGGATCACGGTGCCAAGCTTATACCAAGCGTGATCCTTCCCTGATTAGTTGTTCAATGATTGGACATCAAGGCGCCCTGCGCCCCGACTACGGCCCCTCCCAGCTGCATATTGTAACGGGCTGAGCCCTGCAGAGGCCTCGGCGACCCTCGGCCAACCCCAACCCCTGAAGGGGACCCCTGATCATCCCATGGCCAACGACTCCATCACACTTACCCCTTTTCATTCTTAGCCTCCCTCTGGGCAGACAGAAGCCAACGCGACGCGTTGGCCATGTCCCGTTCTTTTCTTTCTTTCTTCAAGCTTAGTTATACTCGTCGAGTCGTCATCAGATAGTTGCAATATACTCCTGTGACCGTTACATTATAACTAAGCTTCAGTCTCCTGTTGTCAACTACAGGAAGTGAGCCAGCGGAAGCACTCCATACAAGCGAGGCACAGCGGAAGCCCTCCACCAAGCGAGGCACAGCGGAAGCCCTCCACCAAGCGAGGCACAGCGGAAGCCCTCCACCAAGCGAGGCACAGCGGAAGCCCTCCACCAAGCGAGGCACAGCAGGAACCTATGAGAAGAACCATGATGTCAGACAACGACAACACAAACGAAGGCGGTCGAAGCGACCGTCAGTTGGCCCAACTGATGCAGTTCCTCACTACCCAGCTGGGAACAATCCAGGCAGGGCAGTCGGAACAGGCCCAGAGGTTCGCCGAAATGGAGGCGCGCCAGGCCCATGAGCGGGAGGCAACCCAGGCGCATATCAAGGCCCTCCAAGAGACCATTGCGTCTCTACAAGCCACGCCATCGACCACGCCCCAAAGCCCAACACCCCCAGCACTCCCCACAGTCGCCATCACACCACCGTCTCCCCCTGGCCAGACGAAAAGGAAGATGACCCTCCCGGACCCCCCTCGCTTCGATGGGAACCGGAAGAAATACCGGAATTGGAGGTTGGAAATGGAAGGCAAACTGCATACCGACGGCCGCCTCCTTGGTTCGCCTATAGACCATTTCACCTACATTTACTCACGGCTCGGAGACACCCCAGTCAATGGCAGCCGCTTTATACGAGAGCGGCGGCCTAGGCGGTACCCGTAACCCTACTGGCTTCCTCCAGTACCTGACAACCACGTACGAAGACCCCAATGTTGCCCAATATGCACTCAACAACCTCGACAGCATGGCCCAGGGCAAAACAGAGTCGTTTGTAGCGTTCTACCCGAGGTTCGAGAAGCAATTGGCCGATGCAGGGGGCGCCACTTGGCACGCCCTAGTCCAGATCAACTACCTCCGGAAGGCCCTTAACAATGAGATAAAGGACCTCCTCATTCCTATGCTACACTTACCAAAGGATTATCCGGGATTCGTCCAGGAACTCCACAACCTTGGTGCCAACGTCGATGCTCGGAGGGCTACCCAGAGGAGAGCAGGCAGGGAAGCTCCATTCCTTCCCAAGGCGAGGAATGCCCCCCCGGCCAGAGGGCTACAAAGCACCAGAACCACGAGCGTACTACTCACCCCCTTACGATATAATAGACTGGGAGCCCACGAGGGTTAGCCGGATGATTCAGCGGGATAACCCCAGGCTTGCCGGCAAGCGAGCTAAATGGGTAGACGAGAAAGAAAAGGAGCGCCGAAGGAAGGAAGGTCGCTGTTTCAGATGTGGGAGAACGGGATGTGTGGTGGCCGAGTGCCCGCTCCTCCCAGCCAGACCACCGCCTGGCTTGGCTAGAGCGAACCACTCTCAAGTGAAGAAGTCAAGGCCTATTGTCACGGCCCTAGTCGAAGATACCGAGGATGAAGGAAGTACATTGCACGACCAGTCAGAAGGGGACGACGAAGAGTTAAAAGAGTAGCTCCTGGTCAAAGCCGTGGCCAGGAGCACTCAGAGGCGAAACAAGACTGGAAGGAAGTCGAGGACCAGATGGATGGCAACCCTTTTTATATCAACTTTGGCATCAATAGGATTCATTACACCAAAACCCCTCGTTGATAGTGGTTGCTTGTGCTTTGCTACCATCAGTCTCTCCTTTGCCAGACGCTTACGCCTCCCACGCATCTCAATCACCCCCCGTGACCTTGCCCAGGTCAACGTAATAGTCAAGGGCGCTATCCGAGAGGTGGCCTACGCAGACACCGACATCGACGGCCACAAGCTGAACCGCGTCTTCTTTTACGTCATCCCCGATCAGGAGGATGATATTATCCTTGGACGGCCGTGGATGGATGCCGAACAAGTAACAATTTCCCCATCTCGAGGGGAACTAAAGATCGGGACGTCGGGCTTGACAGTCAAAGAAAGGAGCCAGGGAGAGGGCCTAACCCTGCCAATCTCTCAACAGATGTCCAGCGTATTCGCAGCCTTGGTACGGAAAGACCCGCAAGTCCCAGGCATCCCAAGATCACGACCCAATGAAACGGCGCAGGTTTTCGCCGCAAGCCTCAGGGATATTGAAAAGGCACTCGCTCCAAAGAAGTATACCGACCCCCGACAGAAGCTACCCCCGCACTATCACGAGTTCCTCCCCCTCTTCGACCGGAGCGCAGCCGACCAGCTGCCGCCCCACCGGCCTGGTATAGATCACGAGATCCCAGTGGAGAAGGACGAGGGCGGGCAGGAGAAACCCTTGCCTTGGGGCCCCCTATACGGGATGTCCCGCGAGGAACTGATCGTCTTGCGGAAAACCCTTACGGACCTACTCGACAAGAACTTCATCAGAGCAAGTAGCTCGTCGGCCTCGGCTCCAGTCCTGTTTGTCAGGAAGCCCGGGGGCGGGCTACGCTTCTGCGTCGACTACCGAGGCCTGAACGCTATTACTCGCAAGGACCGGTACCCGCTTCCCTTGATCAACGAGACGCTCCGGTCTTTGTCGAAGGCGAGATGGTTTACGAAGCTAGATGTAATTGCCGCTTTCCACAAGATCCGAATCAAGGAAGGAGACGAGTGGAAAACTGCGTTTCGTACGAGGTATAGGCTATACGAGTGGCTAGTCACCCCCTTTGGATTGACTGGCGCACCAGCTACCTTCCAACGATACATCAACAACACGCTACGCGAGTACCTCGACGAGTTCTGTTCGGCTTATATCGACGACGTCCTGATCTACTCCGACGGCTCTCTCTCTGACCATAGGAAGAAGGTCAAAATGGTCATGAAAAGGCTCCAAGGAGCCGGTCTCCAGGTCGACATCGATAAGTGTGACTTCGAGGCAAAGAGCGTTAAGTACTTGGGGTTCATTGTGGAGGCTGGGAAAGGTATCCGCGTCGACCCAGAGAAGATCAGGGCAGTGGAACAGTGGGAGCGCCCGAGGTCTATCAAAGGAGTCAGAGGGTTCGTTGGGTTTGCCAACTACTACCGGGAGTTCGTTCCGAACTTCTCAACGGTGGCAATGCCCCTGACAGCCTTGACTAAGAAGGGAGCCCCCTTCATCTGGTCGCCTCAGTGCGACGAAGCCTTCAAGCGGCTTAAGACCCTCCTGATCAGCGCTCCGATCCTGGCTCAGTGGGACCCAGACCGGAAGACTGTGGTCGAGACAGACTCCTCGGGGTACGCCATCGGAGGATCACTCTCCCAGTACGACGACGAGGGGATCCTACGGCCAGTGGCATTTTTCTCAAAGAAGAACAACGCAGCAGAGTGCAACTACCCGATCCACGACAAGGAACTCTTGGCTATCATTCGTTGTCTTGAGCAGTGGGATTCGGAGCTACGGAGTGTGCCGTCATTTGAGGTCTTGACCGACCACAAGAACCTCGAATACTTTCAGAAGAAGCGGCAGTTGAGCGAGAGACAGGTCCGCTGGGCAGAAATCCTCGCCCGCTACAACTTTAAGCTGAGCTACCGGCCGGGCAAGGAAGCCGTGGTACCTGACGCACTCTCGAGGCGTGAGCAAGATGTGCCGGCAGATGGATTCGACGAACGTCTAGCTGGACGTTGCTTCCAGCTGTTAAAAGTACAGAGAGGCCGTGTCTCCGTCCACCGAGCGCAAATCAACGCCCTTGAGAGGGTATTAGAGGTAGAGAAAGCGGAACCCTGGACTGGCGAGCTGGGAACAAAGGTTAGCGCAGGGTTCGTGAAGGCTGGTGATCGGGACGGGGACGGCGACGACGAAGCCGACAAGTCAGATCCCCCCGAGAACCCATTTACCGATAGGCCCCTGAAGGAGCTGTGGGACCAAGGACTAGACGCCAATAACCGCTACTGGCTAATCCGCCAGTTGGTTAAAGACGGCGAGAGGCAGTTGCCACCATAGTAGGGACTGCCAATCTCTATCGCAGAGTGCTCAATCGACGAAGGCAAACGGCTCTACTAGAGGGGACGAATCTGGCTTCCCCTCTTCGAACCACTTCGAACCCGGGTTATCCAGGAGACGCACGATTCAGCCCTCTCTGGACACCCAGGCAGGGACCTTACGAAGCTACTGATCGCTCGAAAGTTCACATGGCCCGGCCTCAGCCAGGATGTCCGGAAATTCCTCCGGAACTGCGACGTATATGGAAGAACAGCGGTATGGAGAGAGAAGCGGCGCGGCCTACTGAAGCCCCTTCCAATCCCTGAGCGGATCTGGAATGAGATTTCTATAGACTTCATCACCGGGCTACCCCCATCTGGCCCTGACCAAGCGGATTCGATCATGGTTATCACCGACCGGCTGTCGAAGAGTGTGATCTTTGAGGCGATGGCGTCGACAACGGCGGAAGCAATAGCCGATCGGCTGCTCAGTTGCCTCATTCGGCACCACGGCCTCCCCTCGGCGATTATCTCCGACAGAGGACCCCAGTTCGTCGGCCACATATGGAAGAGGATTTACGAGTTGCTCAAAATCACTCGGAGATTGTCCACAGCCTACCACCTCGAGACCGATGGCGCAATAGAACGGGCCAACCAGGTATTGGAACATTACCTACGCTGCTATACGATATATTGGCAAGACGACTAGGCCGGCCTGCTGGCAGCAGCAATGCTAGCTATGAACAACCGGACTACAACATCGACCGGAATGGTCCCTTCTTCCTAACACACGGCTACGACGTGGACCTCCTTGACCTGTCCGGTGGGCGAGAGGAACTACGCACGACCGGGAGCTCCCCAGTGGCTCGCGGGGAAGCCTTCGTTGCCAAGCTTAAGGAAGGAACAGAGATAGCGCAGGCTGCGATGGCCACGGCCCAGGAACGACAAGAGGAGTACGCCAACCGGGACAGACAAGTCGCAGAACGGTTTAGTGTAGGAGACAAAGTTTGGTTTGCGTATGAAGAATGTCAAGACCGACAGGCCCTCGAAGAAGCTCGACTGGCTCAACGCCAATACACCGTCAGAGAGCTGATCGGCTCGCACGCCTATCGTCTGGACACACCACCGGGCATCTACAACGTATTCCACGTCATGCTGTTGAAGCGGGCTAGTAACGATCCACTACCATCACAGGTCCAAGATGATACCCCAGCCCCTGCCATAGTACCAGAAGACGACCCGGACGGCGAGGAAGAGTGGCAAGTCGAAGAGATCCTCAAGTCGAGGAAGACGAGAGGAACAACGAAGTTGCTAGTCAAGTGGACTAGCTATGCACAGCCTACGTGGGAGCCGCTGAGCACCTTCTTGGAGACGGAGGCCCTGGACCGGTACGAGGCCACCTACAGGAAGATCACAGAAGACGACGCAACGGCGGGAGAGGAGGGGATATTGTAACGGGCTGAGCCCTGCAGAGGCCTCGGCGACCCTCGGCCAACCCCAACCCCTGAAGGGGACCCCTGATCATCCCATGGCCAACGACTCCATCACACTTACCCCTTTTCATTCTTAGCCTCCCTCTGGGCAGACAGAAGCCAACGCGACGCGTTGGCCATGTCCCGTTCTTTTCTTTCTTTCTTCAAGCTTAGTTATACTCGTCGAGTCGTCATCAGATAGTTGCAATATACTCCTGTGACCGTTACAGTAGTGGTATAGGGGAGGTTTGTACGAAGGTTTGGTACTGTAGTGTATACGGCAAGCCTGGCTATAATGCCCGTACTTGCTAGGAGGCTGTAGAATTATCTGATTTAGCTATTTCTGATGAAATTATAGTTGGTTCCTAATCTTGTTGTATTGTAATTGAGGATAGTATTTATTGAGTAATAGAGAGTGCGTCGCTTGCTTATATGCATCGCTTGTTTATAAAGTACGTTAGGTTATATTTAAAGTACTAAGAATGAAGTATAATATCTATATTAGAAGAATTGATAAAAGAGGCAAGTATAATATACTCTTAGGTTTTCTTAGACTAATGTTTCTAGATATAACCTATGATAATATTAGTATCGTGACGATAATATAAAAGGAAATAAGTGCTATACTTATAGGTATGGATTATTAGTAGTATTTGAAATAAACCTTAAGGCTTTCAGGTTAAAAGCCTAGAAAGAGGGGTATTGTATTATAGACTAACTATATATATAGCTAGGAAAGGCTATAGTCAGAGCGTGAAGCATCTTAGTATCTAATTATTAAATATCTAATCAAGGAGAGATTATACTTTGCATGGGCTTAACGTTGTAATCTAATACCAAGGCTTACAAAGATCACTTTATAATCCTAATAAGCCAATACAAGAGATTATATAAAGGAATTAGTAATCTAAAGGAATTATTATATATATATATACTAGATAGTTAGTCACTCATTAAAGGAGTTTAGAGCTTCCTTAGTAAGCAATTATAGTTTAGACTTTATTAGTTTATTAAGACTAGATTAGTGTATCTTATTATAGACCCTTTGGCTCTACTAATCTCTATGCTTGACTAGGACATATCTCCGGGACCCTTTCAGAAGTGGGTCAGGGCGAACGATTCGTCATAGTAAGCTAGGTATAGGCCTTCTCGTATATCCTAAAGTTGGTAGCCTCGAGGCGCTCTTTAAAACAGTCGGTCTATGGAAAATGGTCGGTTCTATAGAAAAAGACAGTGAAAAAAGAAGGTATCAAAACTCCTACGCGTGAAGCAACAGAGCGCTTATAACCTGTGGGAAGTGAAGGGCAAAAACTGGTTCTGGTGGTCTGTTTTGTTCTATGGGTCTGTAGAAAGGAAGAAAGTGTAGGTGTGGCTGCCTGGAAGACCTGGGAAAAGTGGATCCTTCCACACGTTGCCACGATAATGCCAACCTTTTCCCACACCCCCATTTTTAATTGGAGGACAAAACTCCAAGGAAGAAAGGCCAAGACAATATCAGCCGTGCCAGAGTAGGCTTTCACAACCTGAATTAGATTAGCTCTCAAGGGTCATCCCATTCACGGGCAGGCATGCCGTAGAGGACTCAAGGCGCCTACCGGCTGAGGCGAATACAATGTTGGAACTGACACCCAGGGACCAACAACTGTTGCGGGTTCCACTGACGGTCACTCCAGTCCACCGCGAAAAGCTACGAACAAGAAAGAGCCGACGCAGGTATTCAACGACAAACGAACCGTTAGCCACCCTCTTTCCGGCCCCATTCCTCCACGCCGCCGCGAGCAAACTCGAGCTCTACATCCGGGCTCAGGGGCACGCTCTTCCAGTCCTCCCACCACCGCGACGTCGTCTGGGGCCAGACGTCGTCAAACGCCTTGACAAAAACCTCCTCGCCGCCAAATTGCCTTTTCCCCTCGCCGATGGACTGCCATTCCTTCCCTGCGTCGACAGTGGCACTGGGTTCCAGTTCCCGGATTTCCACAACGGGCGTATTATCCCTCCCGCTCTTCCTCCGCTCGCAGATCCAGTCACGGGCGAACCAGCGGAGGAGGTCGCCAAATCGGTCATCATCGCTGGCCGGAGCGTACCGGCCCTGCTTGCGGCGGACCAGCAGCCGTAGACGCTCGAGACTGCCGCCGGGGGGTGCGGTGAGCCGGTCGAAGATGGCGCGCGCCAGGTTGGCGTCAACGGCGGCGTTGGCGAATGCTTGGCTGAGATAGGGCCGCGGGATGTCCTCGCCGTGATACATGGGTTGTTCATCCAGTGTCGCGTCCCATTCGTCCTCGTTGGGGTGGACGACGAACCAGAGCGTCAGCGACAAGCGCCTCAGTCGTGGCAGACGGCGTAGCTCACGGTAGATTGCGCATTCGCGGGCGTCGCCCAGCGTCCGATCTATCTGGAGCTCTGCAATCTCCAGATTTGGGCACTTTTCCGCGAGCTGAGCAGCCCGGGCCGGCGTCAATACGACACACGGCGGGGGCCAGTCGCCGTCGTATTCGTCGTTGTCGTAATTCTCATACGGGTGGAAATAGAGATAGCGTAGTGATCTGCCATGTTGGTCTAGGATGGTGTGGAACAAGGCATCATCGATATGGCCATCCACGGAGAGGCTTTCCAGCGAGTTTTGGCTGAGTGCCGTGAGCAGCTGGCAGGCCGTGCGGGTCCCATCGCTCCTGATCTCGCTCAGGTCTAGGCTTCTGAGGGACACCAGTTCGCCCCGCGCGGCGAGGCCCACCAGGATGCCGGCCCAGGTTGGGTCCCAACCCCAGGGGACCAGACGGCACAGCTTGGAGAAATCGGCGCGGGCCGCCCATGCCTCGATGTCGCCAAGCGAGTCTGTTGCGAAGAAGAGGCTTCGCAGGCGTCCGCCCTGTATTTTGAGGGAGAAGAGGCCGTCAGGAGGGGCAGGAGGCATGCCGAGTCTGATAGCCTGCATCAAGGCAAGCGAGTTGCCGGCGTTTGAGGGTACCAAGCAGAGGTGCCGAAGGTTAGGTGCCGCGCCCGCGGCCATGCTCAGGGCAGCTTGCCCGTTGTAGTTGAGCCGGCCGTCCGACTCGTAGCCGCGCACTTTGACCACGATGCTATACAAGGACGGCGACGTCGCGAGCGCGTAGTCGTTTGGGTCTATGTCGATGACCTGGGGATGGCCGGTCCGAGGCACCACGAGACTGTCGAGCTGAAAGCGAGGCATATGGAGCCGACACGCCCCTGCGGCGTGTATAGCCGCGAGGACGGACTGGGGCATATTGCTAAAACCCCAGACCACATCTTTCAGGGCCGGCAACTGAGCGAAAAAGCGGGCGAGAGCTAACCAGGACTCGCTTGTAGTCGACTCTAGTTTTAGTGACTGACGCGGGTCAGGCTCTATTGCGCCTGGCGGTAGGCTGCAGAAACGAGGGACGTCCGAAAGCCAGGGCGCGTACCGATGTTTGTTCCACTCGTCGTTGACCTTGTCTTGGCCGGGCAAGTCGACCTTGAGCCTCTGCGCATAACGGTAGCGGCCTCCGTCCCGGTCGAGGACTTCAACCCAGCGCTCCAGGACAAGCACCAGATCGTCGACGTTGGTGACTGTCATGCGTACCTGGGAAAACCTCTGACTTGCGGTGGCTGCGCAGCAGTGCCTGCTCGTCAGCGAAAACGCCCGCAAGTCGCCGCCCCTCTGATTTGCGGTACAGGCCTCGTCGTCATCGTCGTTAAGATATTCGCAAATGCGGTTCAGGACGAGCCAAGGGAGCGTCTCGAGCTTGCCCATTACTGTTGACCGGGTGTCTAGAAAATTCAGCTAAGAGCAGGTTGCTGTTCAACGTTAGGAAGACAGGTTCAAATGGTACCAAGATAAGCAAGGTACCTTGACCAGTGAGATTCCCGTTACGACAGCAGTCTATCGAAAAGCGAGTCGTCTCGTGGCTTCTTGGTGTAGATGTTGTTGGTGCCAGACGCACGACACTTGCAGATAGCACGGCAAGCCAACCCTTAGCATCCGAATCCGTGCCACAAAGTGCGCCAAGAACACAGAAGAGGAATGCCGGCGTTGGAATGTGGCTTCACCCCTCAGCAAGCAGGCGGTCCGAGCCGCCCTAGGGTAGGTACCGTGCCAGTTGAGGCCTCCGACCTGCACAGCGGACAAGGCCCTGACACCGTGCCTGACCCGGTCCGTGCTTGCACCGTCCAGACACAGGGGGTGTTGTGGCTGAAGCATTAGGTAGGTCTCACCTAGCAAGCCTTGTGGACGAACAACCCCGCACTGAGGTAAACAACAAGAAGAAACGGTCCGCGTAGTGGTGTGCGTGAGGCTGGCTCAAAACTCGGAAAATGTGGGAGGATGATAAGACACGAGCCAATGTTGTGCGTAGTTGATGCAGAACCCATGATACTTAATGATTATTAGCTCATGGCTGGCTGTTATCATTAAGCCACCTTTTTGTGTCATAGATCAGTTGATTGTGATCGCTTTCCCGCTTCATAAGTGTCTAACGACCAAGTGCTCAGCCGCACCCATCACAACCATCATTATCTCTTGGGGGTGCCTCAGCCGCACCCATCACAACCATCATCTTCTCTTGGGGGTGGCACGTGTCTGTTGGAACGGTCGGGACACAGCGTGGCGGCATTGACCCCGCATGTCTGCTGTCGAGCATGTAATTAGAGCCTCGTCCCCGTCTGTCTGAGTACCTATGTATCAGCGGGTCCCCCTGCGTCTAATGATCCTCCTGCTTTCCCCCACGGCATCCTTCGACGACTTCACTCAGTCAACCAACAAAAAGAAACTCCTGGTTTTCATCACCATCCATCAAAATGGTTTACATCCCGGGCATGGAAGTCCTGATCGTCAAGGGCATCATCGCGGTCAAGGCCAAGCTCGCCGCAACGACGGTAAGCCACGCCGCGTCGGCCGCGGCAAGCCATGCTGCCAACTCCGCGGCCACCAACTACGTCGCCGGCCACGTCACGCACGCGACGGCCCAGAACATGGCCTACACCGCGGCCAACCACGGCGTCCAAGCCGCCGCGGCCGCAAACTCGGGCGGTGTTACGGCCTCATCCCTTGCCGCGGGAGCCGTTGCCGTGGGCGGCGGAGGGATGGCAGCCGCTGGGATCCTGAGCGCCAACGAGGAGGGCAGGGCCAAGGAGAACTGGGGTACGAGATCCAGATGATTTGGGATAACATTTGCTGGGTTCTGGGGCGCGCTTGACCCAGGCGGGGGGATTGGGACGAATCATGACAACGGCTTGGGAACACTGCGGAGTGCGTGGAACAACAATGGAAGAAACGAAAGGGGAGGATGAGCTGTTACGTCTACGACTGCTGGGCATTCACCACAAGAGAATATCACAACTATTCGTGAATGCAACTTTCCTATTTTTCCTTGTAGGATTGGGACAGTTCTCCGTCACTCACAGAATGAACCCTCCAAGTGTTCTACAAGCGATTTCCCTTCGAGACCGTGCTATCAGGTATCTACAGCCACCAGCGTCCGCCTACTGGGGTGGCCTGATGGCCTTGGTTTGATCAACCCAGTCGAACCGTCCCAATTGCTTGGTCAACCAGACATCGCCCGGCTTCTCGGCCATCCTCGGAGTCGTCCCCTCTTTCTCAAACAACGAGCCGCTCAGGAACGTGTGAGGGAAGCCGAAATCAAAGGGATACGCGCCCTCGACCTTTTGAATCTCCTCCTCTGTGAGCACCACGCTCAACCCCGCGATGCTGCCTTTGAGGTGCTCGACCTTCCGACCACCGACAATGGGGAACACATACGGCGCCTTTTGCATCACGTAGGCCAGCGCCACGTTGAGCAGCTCGACCCCCTTCGCAGCGGCCACGTCCTCGAGCACGGCCGAGACCGTCTTGTCGCGCTCCGACGTGGGGATGAAGTTGCGGCCCGGGTTGTGCTGCTCGCGCTGCTTGAACCCCTCCCGGGTCTGGAAGCGGCCCTGGTTCAGCACGCCGTACGGGCACAGCGCCATGCCCTCGTCGCGCGCCATGGGGATGATGTCGCGCTCAAAGTCGCGCATGCCGGCGTTCCACATGCCCTGGTAGACGGAGAACTGGCGCAGGCCGTGGTCGCGCGCGTACTGGTTCGCCTTGGTGACGACCCAGGCCGGCGTGTCGGAGATGCCGAGGTAGATGACCTTGCCGGCGACGACGAGGTCGTTGAGGGCGTGCATCAGCTCCGGGATGGAGGTGGTGTAATCCCACCAATGGACGTAGAGCAGGTCGATGTAGGGGGTCTGGAGCTTGCGCAGGGACTCGTCGACGCTGACCCGCATCGACTTGGCGTTGTTGCCGCCGTAGTTGGACTGGATGCGGTCCGCGTGGTGCAGCATGTAGGCGGTGGTGTACTTGGTCGCGAGCACCATCTGGTCGCGGTTGCCGCGCGACGCCATCCACTCGCCGACGAGCACCTCGGACTCGCCCTCCTGGTAGCCGCTGGCCGTGTCGATGAAGTTGCCGCCCTGGCTGTAGAAGTAGTCGAGCATCTCAAAGGCGTCCTCGCGCGAGCATTCGCCGTAGCGCTCCTGCGAGCGGCCGCCGAACGTCATGGTTCCGAGGCAGAGGGGAGAGACGCGGACTGCGGCGGCCGGCGCCAGTTGACGATGGCGGAAGGGGGGAGAGTCGGTGTTTTTCTTGATGGAAGCCATTGTGATCGATATTGCGGCTCAGAGTCTGGGGTAAAGGTAACCGCGTGTTTGAAGTGGTGAAGAAGGATGGTTTTGTTGATATTCGACAGTCAGTTGGGTCGTCTCGCTGTTATAAAAAGTCCCAGGCTTCATGTTCACTTCCATCATGACGCAGACTCGCCAACCACTAACCCCGCCTTATGTCCGTTTGCTGGAGCTCTGGTGGGGGCCTTGGTGGACTTCAGTTGCTTAGAGTCGTGTTCTGTTTGGCGGTGATTCTCCTGGTTCAACTGCGTCGTGACTTGGAGCAATGGTCGTATTATTTCGAAAACATCCAATCCATCGGCGTTTAAGCCATGAGTCGGAGTTTAGCTCCAACTGGTTGGTTTCGTCCATCGACCAACAGCACACTACCTTAGGCAGCAGCCCCGTTTAGGAGCAGCGCAGAACGTCTTGGTGGAGAATTTGGGGTGAAAGGGGGGAGCGCATGGGGATCACTAAGGTATTTCTTTGTTGCCTTTTCTCATGACACGATGACTCCAACAACGACGACTTCCCTGGCCAGTATTGTGATTTGAAATGGCCGAACCACCGAATAGCAACCCCAGCTTCACCAATCGGGAAAAGGACCGGCACGACCCTGATGTTAAATCCGAGGAAGACGCCGAGGTCTCGCGGCTGAGGGAAGCCGCCCGCGTGCGACGGGCGGTGCAGGAGGCCTACTGCAAAATTCCCCGGCAAGTCTACGACAAGGCGCGGGAACACCCGGACCAACTCACAAATGAGGAGCGCCAGGTGTTCCTCAACTGCGGCGATGTCCTGGGCAAGGTGGTCGCCTACCCCGACTCTGCAACCACCGAAGAGATCTACGGTTCGGGTCCCTGGCCATACTTTAACGCGCCCGAGGGTGGTTTAAGAATCTTTATGGAAGACACGGGCTTCACCGGGACTGGCATCCTCCCGGCCTGGTCGGTCCTGCCCGAGGAGCAGAAGGAGGCGTACCGCGCGCGGGCCGAGGCGCGGCGCCGCGACGCCTGGGCCGCGTATGAAGGCCTACTAGCCCAGAAGGACGCGATGTCCACTCTGGCTGCTCCGCGACCGGCTCCAACGGCCGCCCCGGGCGCACTACCCTTGGAAGGGCCCCCTAGACGACACGATCTCAACCCCAGCCCCAGGCCAATACGTGTCTACGGGTTCGAGCTGTTTCGTGACGAGATCGTAGCGGGCGATGGCGGGCTGGGGTTCTGGGAGGTGCTGGCGAGGTGGGAAGCGCTGCCTGGGAGGCAGCAGGCTCTGTACGACAACCGGGCGCGGCAGATCGTGAGGGCGGAGCTCGAGGCAGAATGTGATCGCGCGAAGGTGATTGCTGAGAGGCAAGCTGCTGCGAGGGCGGCTGAGGCAGACGCTGGGGGCTGCTTGGAGTCCTAGATAGGTAATGGACCGGGTGTATGGAAAGAAGACACAGACTGGGCCTCTGTTGTGCTGGGATAGGGGAACGGCAGACGAGGGAGAGTGTGGGTCCGGGTGGAACTCAGCGCTGGCGGGCGAGCCAAAAGGGGGCCCGGCGGCGGCTGCAAAAGCAGGCCCTCGACTGTGCCACACCAGCAGTGATTGTCTCATGAAAACTTCTGGCTGTAGCGCTCTTCGGGGGAGGCAGGCTTTCTCCGTTTGACGTGGCGTCGCCACGGTATACATTACGAACATAATGTCATGTTTACCTTTACGGCTGTGGAAGAAAATAATGGAATTGAGGTCAGCGGAAAGGCTGCGTTCAGTATTGCTACACAATGTAACTGTGCGCCTGGAGAATCAAGATGTGCCTCTACATTGAGTTATGCACGCATTTATGCTACTTTTGTGCATTTTGTGCAGGGTTATGCAATGAAATCATCCCAAACCGGCAACAATGCATTCCGTACATCAGGGGAGCACTCGCTGTGGGGCGGGATGTATGTAGGTGGGATCGGCAGCGGCCAGCGTTGAGCAGGGCCGTCAGAGACGGGGGGCTACTCTGGCTCGTCTGGGTTCCCGTGGTATATTAAGACCGCTCGAGTTCCCTGATGCCCCCAGGCTCCGAGAGCACATTTCCTGCTCTTGCTGTTCCCTTCTTCCTTTTCCTTATCACCTTTGCCCCTTTTCTGCATCAACACCACGCAGCGATGGCAGACTCCAACCCTCCTCCCGGGCCTGTCCCTTCGGGAGGCTTTGGCTTGCGCATTACGGATCCTGTTGCGACACTCAGCATGCTGCCGACCCCCGTTCCCTACGTGCTAGCGGCTGGGCTAGCCATGTTCTTCCTCTTCTCGCTCCGGATGTCGTCCAAGCTCCCGCACCTCAACCCGCAAAGAACGTTCGAATTCACTGAGACGCGTTCCAAGAAGGACTTCGTGACGAACTCGCGTCCCATGTTGGACGCATGGTTCCAAACGCACCCCAACCAGGCGGCCCGCGTCATTGGCGACGCCGGCGAGATCATTGTCCTGCCGCCCCATCTGGCCAATGAGATTCGCAACGATCCACGTCTCAGCTTTGCTAATTGGATTTACAAGGTGCGTATGCTCAGAACGTGTTGTACACTGGCAGCTAAAGGGATACTACCGCAGAACTTCCATGCCCACCTCCCCGGGTTTGAGGGTTTCCGCGAGGGCAGCCGAGACTCGCATATTGTTCAGAACGTCATCATGAAAGACCTCACAAAGTATCTGAGTACGTCCTGGTCACCTGCCGTGGAATCGTCAGGCCCGGTATTCGACAGAGTGCTGACACGAATTGCTTCTCTCGTGCAAAAGACAAAGTCACTGAGCCGCTCGCGGAAGAGACCGCTCTTGCGGTGGACGAGCTATATCCGGCGGGCGATGATCAAGGTAAGTGCTAATTCGGAGCCGGAAACGGTTCCCTTGTCTGCCTTCTCAGGAAACTTCTAATGATATGTTATGGCAGAATGGCACACCATCTCTCCACGCGAGACTCTTCTCCGTTTGGTTGCCCGTGTCTCCTCCCGTGTCTTTCTCGGCGAGGAAGTATGTCGGAACGAAGACTGGCTTCGCGTGACTCGCGAGTACACGGTCAACGGTTTCAGGGCCGCCGAGGAGCTGCGGTTGTGGCCTGCTCCCTTGAGGGTTCTGGTGCAATGGTTTCTTCCCTCGTGCCAGCGTGCTCGGGCCGATGTGGCGGAAGCCCGCCGTATCATCAGCGAGGTTCTCGAGAAGAGGCGTCTGCAACAGCAGCGTGGCGAGAAGGTTCATTACGATGATGCAGTCGAGTGGTGTGTGGTTTCCTCGTCTCCGCTTCTGCGATTGCTACTATTCGCTTACAAGCCATGATGGCAGGTTTGAACGTGAGGCAAAGGGAAGGGAGTATGACCCGACCATCGCGCAACTTACTCTCTCCTTTGCGGCCATTCACACCACGACCGAGCTCGTCACCCAGGTCATGACGGACGTTGCCAGACATCCCGAGATTATAGACGAGCTGCGCCACGAGATGGTTCAGGTTCTCCGCGACGGCGGGTGGAAAAAGACTTCGCTGTACAACATGAAGCTGCTTGACAGCGTCATCAAGGAGAGTCTGCGTATCAAGCCGACCGGCATCGGTAGGGGAGATCATCTTCCACCTGCTCACCGTTTCACTGATGCTAACATATGCCACTCTATGATAGCCGTTATGCGCCGGATTGCGTCTGACAATGTCCAATTTTCAGACGGCACTTTCATCCCCAAGGGCAGCAGCATCGCCGTGACAGCACGAAACCAATGGGACCCCAAAATCTACGACAAGCCCGACGAGTGGGATGGCCGGCGCTTCCTGCGCATGCGCGACACCCCGGGACAGGAGCACCTGGCGCAGCTGGTCAGCACCAGCCCGGACCACCTCGCGTTTGGCCATGGCCAGCATGCCTGCCCTGGCCGCTTCTTCGCCTCCAACGAGGCCAAGGTCATCTTGATCCACCTGCTGCTCAAGTACGACTGGAGACTGCCCGAGGGTGCCCCCGCGCCTCAGATTCGGCACTACGCATGGAGTCTCCGGACGGATCCTGCAACCAAATTGCAGTATCGTCGCCGGAAACCCGAAATTGAGCTGTGAGCCTACGGGGAGGCAATGCGGTTTGTTAAGCAGAGAGATGCTAAGGGGGAAAAGGGGTCAAAATCGCTAGGGTGGAGGTCATGAGCATCTTGTTAAAGTATCTAAGGGAGAAGCTTGCCCGGGTCAACGCTTCATGCAGCCTGGGACAGATGAAGCAGAGCGGGCTAATTTGCTAGTTGTCAGTTTTGCCCTGCAAGAAGAAGGGGGAGTTCCTCAAGCGGTGTCAATGCCCTGTTCACTCCCCTTTTACACACGCCGCTTCTAGCTGCCCGGTGATCAAACGATCTAGCTCAGAACGCGCTTGAGGCTGCCAAGCCCGAGTCGTCGAGGACGGTGTCGATCTCCCGAACCTCTCGTCCTCGAATAACCAAACTCCTCTTGATCTGGAAGGTGGACATGTTCGAGAAGTCACGTCCTGACTCGGCACGGGCATTTATTATGCACCTGTTACCCGATTCGGAGCGTTCCACCCTTCTGCCGCCAAGAATTCTGGAATGGGCTGCGTCGGCGGGTTTCTGTTCAGCTGGAATCAACGCAAAGGAATGTGGTGGCGCTGCCAGCGAGCTGGTGATTGGCAGCCATGCGCAACAGGCCGCAAACGCAATGGTGACCTCCACGCCACCGAGCAGAGAGGGTGTCATCACTCTCGTCACTCGCAAACGCACCTGACAAACAACCAGAGACTACTAAACAGCCCTGCACTCCAGAGAACCCAATGCCATTATTGAAGGCACAGCCTGAGTCGACACTGAATCGCGTCTCTTGACTCAAGATGCGCCCAGTCGCGGCAACCAAGCACCAGGAAGACGAGAGAAGATGAAACTGGAAGAAAAGCAAAGCCCCGGCCACAACTGAGCAGGAACCCTGCATGACAGAGACAGTCACAGCACCAAAACAGTAATATGCTGCCACTAGCGCCCAAGCCACAGCCTCTCCCAACTCTTCCACACATCCCTTTGACTCCCTCTCACGCTCGCTTAGGCGGAAAAAGGGTCATCACTCGCCCTCGCCAGTCCCTGGATGTGGCCCCTCAAGAGTTCTCACTCGTTCGACTCTGACATCACAAACAGTTTGTTTCCTTGGCTCTCTTAAACTCTCTCTTTCACAGCATTCACTCATTGGCTCCATCGCTGCCAATCAGTCAAGAACGTGCCGTCTCCCGATGCCCTCCAGATCACCCGATCTCACCCTTTAGTATTTGTTCCCAAGGGCATGAGAGTGGACAGCAAAGATGCGCCTCCCGCCGCTCCGACTGCTGGAAGAGAGGGAATGGGAGAGGCGGGAAGCACCGGTTGATGCAGTCAAGGGGCCGACATGCGGATTGGTGCCCAAAGCAGCACCACCTCTGGAGCTGGATGGGCCGGTGGCACGCACGGTGGATCGACGGGCCAATAATGGTAACGGCAACGACAACGGGAAGGGCAACGGAAATGGAAAAGGCAACAACGGAAATGCGAATGGGATCGCAAATGGCAACGGCAACGGCAATGGAAACAATGCGGCCGCGTCCTCGGCAACAACTTCCGGAGCCGCCCCGATCACCTCCCCCGGCTCGGCGGCCACACCCAACCCCGTCTCTGAATCCAACAACGGAGGTGGTGTCGCCGCAACGCCAGCCGTCAACGGCGGGACTCCAACAAGTGCTGGCAACGTTGGTGGCGGCACCCCAACGCAAGCCAGCACCAATGGAGGCGGAAATGCGGGTGGCAATGGGGATTCTTCCCAGGGCTCCGGGAACTCCCCTCCCGCTGCCCAGGGACAGAGTACAAATCCCCAGCCAACTACCGGCCCTGTCACTGCCGGGACCACCCACGCTCCCGCCACGACACAAAAGGGGTCGAGCCCGACTCCTGTCGCCGGAACAACGTCCGCAATAACGACCTCAAGCGCCTTCACTGGGAATGGAGGCACCTCGACCAACTGGGACGGACTGAGTGGCGGCGACAGGGCGTCATCTGAGAGTGGTACCATCGGGAAAGGAGGCTCAGCCGACGCCGGCCGGAACAGTGAGGGTGGGGTTAGTGGGAGCGACGGTAGCACCGGGGGTCCCGGTTCCAACTCTGTGCCTGCCATCGTAGGCAGTCTCGTTGGTGTGTCCTTTTACCGCCTTGCCTGACTGTCATCTCTGACCAGTCACGTCCTGCCCCGTCCATCTGCTAACCTTTGCCAGCCGTGATGGTCCTGCTCCTCCTCCTCCTGGCCCTACTGCTCTACAAATACCGTTACAAGAGCCGCGTGCAAACCTTCTTCGCCAGGTTCACCCCCTTCAGGACGGCGCCCTACACCCAGATGGAGAAGAAACGCTCCTCCATCAGCGAAGGCCTGCTCAATTCCCACTACTCCGATGGCGATTCGCTCATGGCCTCTAACCGCAGCAGTGCCCTGCTCGCCGCAACCAGCACCCACGGCTCCCCTGACGACTCCCTCATGGCCTCCAACCGCAGCAGTGCCCTCCTTGCCGCAACCAGCACTCACGGTTCCCGCAGAGACTCTTTCGTAGCCTCCAACCGCAGCAGTGCCCTCATCGCTGCAACTATCACCCACGGGTCTCACAGAGATTCCCTTGTGGCCTCCAACCGCAGCAGTGCCCTTCTTACCGCAACCAGCACTCACGATTCCCACAGAGACTCTCTCATGACCTCCAACCGCAGCATTGCCCTTCTCGCTGCAACCAGCACCCCCCAGCTCGTCCCTGTTGCCACCACCCCCCTTCCCAACCGCTGCATCAGCCCTCTGCAAGTCTCCCCGCTCTCTCTCACCTTTCCTCCCTCCCCAAGGCCCATCGCCTCCGTCTCCACGCGCCGTACCAGCCTGGACTCTGTCCTCAGTACAGCCTCCGCCGGCAGCAGCGGGCTCCTCCCCCACTCCCGGCTCCCCCTCTCCACCCACAACAACCACAACAACCACCACGGTATCTCCCGCCGCTGGAGCCAAGACTCTCAGAACAGCGGCGTCAGCATCACCAGCAGCGGCATCTCCTCCCCGTCGCTACGGTCGTGGCCCATGCCGCCGCAATCATCCTCTCCTCGGGCCGTCAGCGTCGCGGCTGCGTCGCCGCCTGCTACCACCGCGAGTACGAGGCAGAGTTTGAAGGGGTTGGCCGAGCGGTATAAGCCACTTACGCCGACCAGGGTTAGACCGCCGCTGAGTGTTATGCCGCCTTTGGAGCCGTTCCCTGCGCGGCCGTTGCCGGTGGTGCCTGCGCAGGGGTGGGGAGGGGTGAAAAGGGGGGGTTGAGGTAGAGGGACGATACCATCGGTTTGCTGGAGCAGTTCTGGGATGCCAATCATGGTCTCACCCACAAATATCGAGCAACTCGGGACTTCAATTCGACACGCAGGAGCAGGCTCTGGCCGACCTGAGCACACAACTACCTTTGATCACCAGAGACGCAGGATCGCTCAACAACGGGCGGTCGGGTTGGCACAGCCAGCCGTGGATGAGTCGTTTGGCAGCTTGACGAGTTCGGACAACAGCCGCGCATTTAAAGCGAACTGGAAGCAAGCTTATCGGCCATCATCTTCAGCCATATCTGGATCTAATGGAATGGTGTTACTTGGCGTTCTTCGGGCCGCCTCTTGATCTTATGTTTTCAGACAGCAATCCCAGTTTGCAGCAACTACAATGATGTTCTTTTGTCTCTCCACGGTTTGAACTTTTCTTTCCACGATCAGTCCGGCCCTCTATCTTGAGCGAGTGTGAAAAAGGGAAGGGCTTATGCCAGATCCTTGTCGACAACAGGAACTCATAACATGATCAGAACATCTAAAGAAGAGAGGGGGAGTAATCTCATTGTTTTCTTTGGTGAGGTCGTTATTTTGCTCTTCTTCGTGTCTGATGTAAGTGACGGCTTCGACTCCCGTCCGGTTCGGTCGGAAGGAGGGTTAAGCTCTGGGATGCCGCGTCAAGACTCACCAGCATTCTGAAAGGCATGGCTCTATGCCTGCAGCAAGTAGCTACCCAATGTCTAAGCCAGCGTACAGCAACCTCTACACGGTTTACGAACTCTCCATCTTCGCCTTGGTCCACGCCTCCACCCTCTGACTGCTCCCCTCCAGGCCCGCCAACAACACCTCATCCGCGCCGGGCACCACCATCTCAAACACGGTCCCCTCTTCACCCACCACCGCATACTCATAATACCCGCACCTCGCAATGGGCCTCACCCTGCCGACATCGATCCTCCCCCGCTCATCCAACACCCCATCCGCGATGTGCACCCCGACCACCCGCCCAATCACCACATCCACGCTCCCCACCGGCCCATTCCCCGGCAGCCGCAGCGTCGAGTGGTGAACGCACTCAAACCGGACGGGGCTCGCCCTGACCATCGGCACCGGGTTGGCGTCGTCCCCCGGCAGGAGGGTGGTGAACTCCTTCTCCAGGCCGGCGTGCACGAACTCGTCGTCGCCGGGGCGCAGCTGCTGCGCCGAGATGTTGACGGCGTCGCGCAGGTCGTAGGTCGCCAGGTTCCAGGCGAACTTGCCCGTGGCCTCGATGTTGCGGACCGTGTCCTTGCGGCAGTCGAGGGCCGAGTCGGCGTGCGGGTTTTGGTTGGCCGAGAAGAGGATGTAGGGCGGGTCGAAGTTGAGCTGGGCGAACTGGCTGTACGGCGCGAGGTTGTGGCGCGGTGATGGGGGCGCCTGCTGCTGCTGCTGCTGCTGCTGTTGTCCGGCGTCGTTGGTGGGAGGCGCGAGGGGGGAGGTGGTGGAGATCCAGCCGATGGGGCGCGGGACGATGCAGGCTTTGAAAGGGTCAAAGGGGAGATTGTGAGGCGTCTTGCCCGGTTGGTACAACATTGTGAAGGGGTTGTGTGTTGGTGGTTGTTTTTTTGGTGTGATGTTTCGGGAATGTATCGGTGTCGTACGTGGTGTGCAGGTCTCAGAGTCTCAACTGCAATTTAATGACACGGGGTTCCGAGTGGGAGAAATGCCGAAGAGCGAACGACGACCGTTGGTGATCCTTCCCCACACGGCACCGGGTGATCGTTCCCACTAGTCCAACTCGGCAATGACTCGGGAGAATGTTTAACTGGGTGGAAACTCTTGGAAATGCTTCCTTTGACCGAAGCGGGCGTGCATTTCAACAGTGTTGTTCTCTTACAGGGCGCAGCTCGATGGTGAGCAGAAGTGCAGGCATAACGCCGGTCCGACTGGTGGAACAGGAGAGTTCAAAACACCTTACCTCGTCTCGGATCAAACGTCGGTTTCTTCTGCAAAGACGGACTTTGCGCTGAGTTTGTCACTGGCTTAACCATGAGTTAAACAATGGTGGCAATTGAGGAGACAGAACCAGTCGACGTGTCACCTACTGCAATAATGAGACTATTAACGTCTGTTTGTGAGTCCACGTTTGCTTGTCAGGAGTTTTCCTGGGGCAACGTTTGACTGCTAGTCAAGGTTTGCTTATCAGTCAACGGTTGCTTGTCAGGCAATGCCGGCTTGTTTTCTAGGTTGATAACAAGGTTTCTCAACACATCGGAAAACAGTTGGAAGCGCATCCATGATCAGACGGTTGATAAGACGCTGCGTTCCCCGTCATCCTCAGTAACGGCCTCAGTCCCAGAACGCTTGGGTTCAAGTACGATATACCAAGATACTGCTCATTTCCAACTTTTTTTTTTCTTGTGAAGTGTTGTCTCGAGTTGAGCCTGGGCATTCTCCGCCGAGTGTTCTTAGGACCATGCGAGGACAAAGTGCTCACACTCAAGACATTTGCACCTTCCACCCGAGTTTAGCTCGACGCGAGGGCGACGCGCCAACGACTTTCATCCCATCATTGGCACTCCTTTCTTCCTGGAAACTGGCAAGGCAATGGATCACAACTGATTGGGTTGCTGAATCTCCCTTTTTTTCCCCTTCGATTGCCAGCTTCCCTCCGTTTCTTCCACAACAACTGGAATCGCTCCCACACTTCTTTTGCAACCCATCAATCTCGGCCACCAAACTGCGATTCCTTTCTCTCTACCATCGCCATCTCAAAAATACCAGTTATCAGAGTATTTGAGACGACGAACCGCAAATACTACAAAATGGATAAGTCGTTGAAGTCCCACGATCCCGCAGCCAAACGCGGAGTCGGGAAGAACCCGAGCGTACCTCACTCGCAAGCTGACTCTCTTTTCATCGCAGCGATCATCATCTGGAACGATTTTGGTAAGACGCGAAGCGACACTTCTATTTGTTTTTGCCTCCCATAGACCGCCGTTGACGTCTCCGAATTCTGCTAACTCGCAATAAGTTGGCCGATTCACGAACGTCTCTGACTGGGAAACTTTCGAGGGCGAGTGCTCCGCCTTCGCGAAAGAAGCGGTCGCCGTGGCTGCCCAAGTCCACGCCGCCGAAGCCATCATTTCAGAGGCCAAAGCTGTCACCGACCACTCCAAGCTTAGTGTCTGGCGGGCGTTGCTCATTGAGCGCCGCCGCTACAATAATTATGACCTGATGAGAGTGGTGTTCTATGAGCGCGTTGTCCGCGCCGCGGAGGGTAAGTGGCCGTGACAACGATCCAGTGTCCCTCGTGGACGTGACGCTAATGTCCAATGACAGAACTCGCTGCTCAGGACACAGCGGAGGACGAAGAAGTGACGGACCTTGCTGATTACAGTCAGTCTTTACGCCGAGCACCCAAAATCCCGCTGCACAAGGATAACAAAACTTTGGCGATTAGGCATCATTTCCGGAGCCGAGACCTCAGAGACTGAGTCCAACCACGTCAACGTCAAGAATGATGTCCATCCGTATGAGGAGTACGTGGTTGTCGAGAATACCTCAGAGGATGATGGCGAGACTGCAGACGACTGGTCTGTCATCTCGGCCTCGGTTTGAGGCTCGCACAGCACCTCAGAGACATCAAGCTCAGCAGCACGCTTTGAGCGTCAGGGTTCCTCGCTGATTAGGCAATGCTTCGGATTGACGTCGTGTAATAAAGTTCATACTGGAGCAACTTGTTTTGTTCCGTTACTCACACATCACTCCAACATGAAGTGAGACTGTGGAGGTAGAAACGAATCACTCGGATTTACATGTGGCCTCGGTCAAGTTTTTCTTCTGTCTCGGCCACTGAGCTGGAGCCTTTTGCCTTCTTTCGGGCCTGAAGACGGTGAATGCCGGAACACGACAACAAGTCACAATACTTGTATAGTTTGTGTGGCGCCGAGTGACCAAATTCCGCTGTACAAGGCGAACAAATTCTGCCGTTTAGTCATGATCCACGACTCCCTGATCCTGATCCAGAGCTTGGTAGCCACCACAATGATGGCCATGGGACCAGGGACGATTGGTCTGTCATCTCAACTATTTGAGACATTGCCAGTCGGTTTAGTATTAAGTTACCTTAGGTTGGGCAATGCTATAGATTACCGCTATCTACTAAAGGAATGAAGTAACTTAGTTTGCTTCTACACTTATACATTACATACTTGTGAAACGAAGTTGTCTAGTAGGTAATAAATTGCTCGGGCAACTAGGTGACTTCGGTCGAGAAAGTCTTCCATTTTAAACGCTCGGCCACTCGAGATTCTTCTATCTCTTGTCACTTGAACTATTTTTTTGCCCTTCTTCGACTCGAAAGACGGTGGACGAAAGATAACGACCAATGTTAATGCGGAAACGGTCCTACCACCAGGCCGCTGCACCGAGAAACGACGACTCGAGGAACACCGAGAACAACCTCTGGGGAAAGCAATGTTCAGCTTGACATATAAATCGGGCACTTGCTAGCGTCGTTTCACACCCCGCCAACCCAACCACCTTGAAGCATAATACCCTGGCTTAGCAAGAAAACGATACTACTAACCTCGCCATCCGTCATATAGTTGTGGTCACGGGCGTCAATACTTGAGCAGAGGGCGACAACATAGCGACAACATGAACTGCTAGTTAAGGTACCTAGATCCGGTGAATTGAGGAAAGCATCATTGCTTCACGACCTTGCGTAACTTTAATGAATAAGAACGGTAACTAGAGACGCAGGGACGAGGGCTTGAAGTCCGCGAACTATTATCCTCAGCCTTGTCATGCCAGCGTGAGGGGCTAGGTCAAGAGGCAGCGTGCGACTTGAGAACGAACTGCTGGTTACCAGGCATGCCGCTTGACTGGGCCGTGAGCTATAAGCTGCCGCCACGGACTTCTGCTTCGTCACTGCCTGCGCGCGGCAGGTAGTACTGTATGCTTCCAGACACCAGTGTCAGTGTGTGGACATGGTTTTGTCATGGAAATCGGCGGAAGAACGGATCAGGGAAGTGGAGTTTGCGGTTGCGGGGTCAAGAGCAACGCCAAAACTGCATTAGTACGTGGCTAAGACTATTAAACCAATGCAAATCAGAAATGTCGCTGCGAAACGTCCAACCCCCATCATTTTCGAGCAGTGTGACCTGTCCAAAAGGAGGCGGGGTGCCGTTCTAGAAAGGTAAATGGGGACCGTCAGGTTAAGCTTTGGCCACACAAGAATGCTCCACGCGCTATCTTAGTCCTCCTCTGTCGTGTCGGGAGAGTGGCGTGGATTGCCGGTCCTCTGGCGCTTTGCGCCGCGTTGGGGCAACAGCGGGACGGGCCACAGCGGTTGAGCACCGTGGTGCTAGTTGGGGAGGGGCAGATGCCTGTTGCTAACTGTTCCAAGCTAGTTGTTAGTTTGCGAAGTTAGCGAGCCAGCTCGTCAGTGAAAAAGGATAGGTTAGAGTTTACAATCCATTGTTGGTAGTTAGATTGGCCGGACTGACACTTCCATCGATATGCTTTCATCACCATCCGTACTTCGATGGGGCTTGCCTTGTCAAAAGCCTATACAAGCGGCACAAATGTAGCGCCAGCATCCCCCTCCTCCGAGCCCAGTAGTGGACGGGCGGGCCGAGAACTAACAAATTGATACTATCAGTATCCAAAGTTAGCCAGCTGTAGCAAAGAAGTCTATGCACAACTTACAATCCATTGTTGGTGTTATGGTGAGCGGGACAACAGACACTTATTCGGGAATGATCTCATCACCGTCTGTACTTCCATCCCGGTAGCCTTGTGAATAGCATCCACAAGCGGCGGAAAGGTAGCACCAACGTCTGGTGATTTGTAGGGGCTCGGCGGCGGCGGCCTGGTGTTTGGCGACGCGGCGCCTGGAACACTCCCGGGTGGTAACCCGGACATCGTTGGCAGCACGTGGGTCGAAAGCCTCCCACGGCAGACGTTCTCGGGTGACTGAGTGAGGGCAACGATGGGAGGTGGATGAAATGAGGAAAGAGTGGACAAGAAACGAGTGTCTCCTCCGTGGGAGGCTTTCGACCAGGCCCACAAACCACCAGACGTTGGTGCTACCTGAGGCCTGATCCCCAGATCGTGGCCTTGTCCAGCTTCTCTGAATTTCCATACCTCACCGGGCATGAGGCCCCCAAGGGGCCATCTGATGTTGACACTCACTGGCAGATAGCAACGACATGGTTACGAAGTGTCAGGAATTCGAAAAGTTGACACGGTGCGTGCCATGTTGGGACAGGGGCAAGCATGCGAACAGCTACAAACACACAGCAAACTGTTGAATCAGCAGGAGCAAACGGTTTCGAATAACACAAGCACCACAGGGGGCCATGAATGGTAGGGCTATCCAATATGGCAAACTGGCAATGCAACCAATTCTATGACAGTACCCAATTTTGTCTGGGGACTTGCCGCCTTACCATGAAGCCAGACTATCCAGGACCACTCGCATGAGATGTGAAGAGAAATGCTTGTTATCTGACTGCCGCAAATTTGCGACCCTTCACCCAACATCCAAGAGACGAGAGAACAAGGGACCCAACATTGTGTCCCATCACACACTTCCTTCCCAGCTGTAACCAAGACAGGCAGCATACCCGCCGCCTCAGCCGCCGTTGTTGGGCGGATTGTAGGCATCCGTGTACTTATAAGGACGTGCCTTGTTATTGTACCAAGGGTCGTATGAGTTCAGGGCGTAGCCCGGGTCCTTTGGCGCGAGGTTCTTGGGCCAGCATGGGTTGTCGTTGAGCCCGTCGTTGGGCTGCGGGCTGTGCTCCCAGGCGGTGATGGTGAACTCGGGGCGCTTGTCGAGGGTGACCTGGGCGTACGTGATGGTCAGGTCGCCGTTATGGGGGGGGATGTTCACTTTGCCCTTGCCGACGGCGTCCACAAACTCGCGGTCGTTCAGCGCCTTCACGATCGGGACGAAGCACTTTCCCTTCCACATTATGGCGGCGCCGGTGTTCTCCGTGCCGGGGAGGTACCGGATCGCCTGGCCTTTGTCTGTGCCGCCGTCTGTCCAGGCCGGGCTGTTGTCGTCGAGGAGATACACCGGTGGGTACTCGTCCCTATGACAGACTGATGTAGTTCCCCAGCCCGCACCGTTGTGACCATTGCTCCACGCGTCGGTCGCTTTCCCGCCCTTCTTCTCGCGCTTCTTGCTGGTCGTGGCAGCGTCTTGGACGCACGTCAGCGTCGCCCAAGCCGGGTTATGCTGGATGGCCGAGCTGTAGTGATAGCAGGCTTGTGACCACTTCTTCGAGCACCTGCCTCCTATCTGGGTTGGTTGGGCGTTGGCGGCGTAGATGACGGACGTGATGACGAGCATTTCAGTCTGCGTCACGTCGTTGGCGTCGCACCTCTTCTTCACGATGGCATTGTTGCGGCGCTTGGACACCTGGTTCGCGCGGATCTTGCATTTCTTGTTGTTGCCGGTGCCGGTGCCGGAGCCGTTTCCGTTTCCGATTGGCCGGGGCTTGGACCTGTCGGTTGGGTTGCCCGCGTCGCCCTTGCGGCCGGAGCCTTTGGGAATGTTCTTGGGAGGCCTGTAGCTTGTCCCGGCGTCGCCTATCGCGCTGAGAATATCAAACACGCGCTTGATGTCGTCCGGGACCAGGTCGGTGCCGCCGCAAGGGCTTAGCCACCACTCGAAGGCACCGACCGGGTCCTGGTCCTCGGGGTAGACATACGAGGCTATCATGGACGCCGTGGCGAGCATGTCTAGGTGTGCGGAGCATCCGGTCAGCGCGTGTGCGCCCATACGAGCCAGGAATCATCGTCATCGACACCTGTGTGTGTTTGGGGGGGGGGGGGGGGTGTTTGCATCTGGATGGGTACGTACCGATACCAGCGCTCAGGACGTTACCGAACCGACCTGGGACAAATTCCATGCCAATGTCGAGGATGAGCTTGAACGACGACATGACGAGGTAGCAAGTAACCTAGGATGAAGCGCGCATGCATTAGCTGAGTCCAAGCCGACCAGGCACAACTGGGCAAGAAACATACCTGGGCGATGATGGGCATGGCTTCGATAACGGTGTCGGCGAGGTAGTTGATGAGGAAATTATCGCACGAACATTCGCCGGTCGCAATCTTGCCTATTATGCCTGACTGGTAATGCCAGGGGTCCGGGTCTCCCTTTCCCCGCCAGACCATGCAGCCGTAGTTGGTAGTCCTGTTCTCCGCGATAGCCGCTGCAATTTGGGGCGCACAGTAGTTCCTGCAATGCTCGACGGCAATGTACCACTCCCGCGTGTCCGCGAAGAGGGTGCACTTCTTGGCCGTTCCTTCGCGGGTGTCTGCCGGAGCAATCTTGTCCGAAGTGACGACACCATCGTCGCGGCTGACTTCGGGCACCAAACAAACAGTGTCCGGGCAGTAACCATACTTGCACGCGAAGCGGCAAAGGCGGTTCAGGTCGACGTCGTAGTCGTCCCAGGCCATGACGCCCGTCGAGTTCCCCGTGGACTCGGCCGGGAGAGGTTCCAGCGGGCCCGTGTACAGGCACTCGCATAAGGATGCCGGGCAGACGCCCAACGCGCACGCGAACTCGCAGAGATCATCCGTGTTGGTGGTAAGATCCACCCCGCTGATGCATCCAACGCCCGACTGCGGCCGCTCCAGGGGCACGACCTTGTCGTCCTCGCCAAAGTTCTGCAGGTCGACGGCCCAGTCGACGGTACCCGCAAAGTTCAACGTCTTCCACTCCTCGCGCCGTCTCTTCTTAGAGGCCGGGGTCATATAGCTCATGTAGTCGCCTAGGCGGTCGCCGTCTCAGTCTCGTTGCTCCAGGGAACTATGGGAAGGAAAAAACATACCGCCGTAGAGAAAAATGTCGCTGTTGGATGTACCGTCGTAGAAGTAGTCGGCCTCGCCGCCGGCAAGCTTGATAAGCTCGCTAATCTCGGCGAGAGAAAGGTAACCGCCGGTCCCGGTGCACCGCCCGGGTTTGGCGTCCGACACCGTCCTTGACCCGGTAAAGTCGCACATGGGCCCCCAGCAGTCGGGTTGGGCCATGTGAAACGTACGGGCGTAGCTCGCCTCGCCCACGTAGATCTTGTTATTGGGTACGCCGGCCTTGGTGACTGTCCCGCAGCCGCGGCAGGTTAGTATGTCGGAGTACGTCTGAGTACGAACAATGATAACCCGCATGGAAGGAGGACGAGGATGGTGGGAAAATGGGGAAAATGGGAAAATGGGAAAATGGGGAAAATAAGGAAAATAGGGAGAGGGTAAACAGGGCAGGGCAACAAAAGGGGGGTGAAGAAGGGGGAGAGGGAAGAGGGGAGAGGGGCGGGCAGGCAACAAGAGAGAGGGGAAGAAGGGCGGGGAGGTGGGGATGGGGTAAGGCAGCAGAAGGGGGAATACGGACTGATAGAGAGCGAGCTGTATGTCTCGGTCAGATTAACTAAATTGGGGAGCGAAGGCGTCAGCATTCAGTATTCTTCGCCTGGGCAAGTATCAGCATCAGGGGGTTCCTCCGGCACTGACCGTGGCTTCGGATGCATTTCCCCGACGGGCACGAGTCAAAGGCATTGACATTGCCATAGTCCCACTGGCCGTGCAGGTCGTAGGTCATGAACACAATGTAGTCGATCTGCGCGGCGATTTGGTCGATCGGGAAGGCCTGTAGGTACCAGAACCCGGCCGGGGCGGCGATGGAGACGGACTTGCTGGCGCCGACCTTTTGCTTAAGCGTCGTCAGGAAGGCGAGGTACCCGGCGCCGTCTCCCTTTTGGCCAATGGGCTGGTTGTTGACGAAAATGTCCGGGGCCTAGAGTGGGGGGGGGGGGGCCAAGGGGTCAGTCCTCGTTCGCAAACTTGAGAAGAATCCACTTACACCAGGGTACTCCCAGTCAATGTCGACGCCGTCTATCCCTCGTCGGTGAGGAACTTGGCAATGTTGGTGGCAAAGACGGCGCCGTTGTTCAGAATAGCTGCGCGAATGATGTTAAACGTCGCGGGCTCGGTCGAGTATGCCCAACCCCCAAACGAGATGATGCGCTTGAGAGGGAGGGCCTTGAACTCGGCCCACTGGTTGTGCGGGTCCTTGATTACCACCTTCCAGCCGTTGGGGTCAATCTCGGCGAAGGCCCAGTGCATATGGGTATACGTGCCGTCCGTGTTGGCCCGGCTGGCCCGGAGCCACAGACACTCGCGCCCCATGTTGTACGACTCGTAGTAGCCGATGCGCTGGAAGGCTGCCGGAGGGCCGCCGTTGACCTTGATGTCGGTGCCGCAGTTGGAGACGCAGGTGCTCTGGAAGCCCTTGGCCTTGCTGCCAGGCCCCCCTCCGACGGCCGGGTGCAGCTCGCAGTGGGCCGGGAACGGGCCGCACCACCCCCAGTTGCTGCAGCACGCCTTGAGCGGGCACGGGTTGAGGTCTCCCAGGGCGTTCTTGAAGCGGTCGAAGTCGGGCGGGAACTGCGTGCCGGGCACAATCGGACCGCAACTGGTGCCCTGCTGCGGAGGGGGTAAGGGGGCGAAGCCGTTGCTGAGGCACATGTTGTAGCCGAGCAGCATGTCCTTGCACTCGGTCCATCCCCAGACCTTGCCGCGGTTCCACGCCTCCAGCTCGGCGACGGTAACGTAATATTTCTTGGCCAAGGCGTCGCAGGTGTCTCCGTTCTGGATCAGGTGCGTGGCACATGTGCCGTCGAAGTCGTTTTGCGGCGGCTGCGGCTTGTACGGGTCGCCGGCGGAACAGCACACAAAGTCATCAGGCATGAGCGTTGAGCAGAGGTTGGCACCTGGGTTGTACGTGTAAAAGTCGGCTGATGAGATGCCGCAGCGCGAGACAAGCGTGGTACACGTGTCGCCAGCCACAATCTGGATGTAACGGCAGGTGGCTCTCTTACCCAACGGGCTGGTCCCCCGCCGCAGGGGGAATGTCGTGTTGGTGCTGTTGAGGGCGCCAAGGGTCGTGTTGATGGTGCCACCCGCAACCTCGTACACCTTGGCTCCTTTCAGCTCACCGGCCGGCTGGAGGCCCGCTTCCCCACCCATAGCAGCGCACTCGCCCTTGCTCCATGCCAGAGCCGTCCTCTGAAGCGTCGCGAGGTCTCCGCCCACATCGATGGCAATGCCAAACGTGTGGCTCCGGTCGCCGCCCGCCGCCGCAGAGCTGAGCGACAGTGCGGCCGGCCACAGACGGCCCTGCCCGGAGGCGGCCCGTCAGCGCCTTGATGGCTGAAGCAACCGTGGTCTTGCTGAGGCCCGGGCCAATGTAGAGACCTGCGGCCGTCTGGTTCTGCACACGCGAACAGGAAGCCCTCGTCGCAGTTGTCCCGCGCGTCGAAGAAGCTCCCCATGCCCTCTAGCAGGCCAGCAATGCCCCCGGGGGCCACCTTGCTGGTGTTGTTGGTGCTGGTGGCCACCTGAATGGTAGCACCCGAGTTTCAGTCGCGAGAGGAAGGCAGGCCGGAGCTGTATTCAACCGGCCGCGGAATAGCTTTGCCGACTTCTTCGGGTTTGCTACCGCTTTTGTAGACGCCGACCACGACGACCATGGCTTGCCCGTGGCGGCGCGAGACGTCGCGTTGAGCATGCAGGTACGGATGAGGACGGTCGAGGCCGGGTCGTCCAGTGGCTGCGTCACAGAGAACTGAAGCAAGAGGGGCTCCTCGCAGCGGCGAAGACGGTCGACCGAGATATAGGGGGTCCAACTGTGCATGTTTGCGTAGTCGACGCACGGAAGAGGGCAGTTATGCTGATCTGGCTCGTAGGCTCCCGGGTCGTGAATCGGGGAAGGCCCATAGTCGCCGACGGGTGCCACAACCTGTGTGCCATCGAGGTTGATGGCCGAGTGGGCGAGGCCGGCCCACAGCGTGAGGGACGCTGCAACGACGGCAACGGGCCTCGTCCGTGGCCACATCGCGGGCAGCTCGATGGGCGTTGGCGTGGGATGTGAATTCTGACAAGATGCTCGAACAGGCGACCTTGATGGGCAACACTTTGTCCCTGAGATCGATCTAGGAAGGACGCAGCCTGGCAAGTACCCGTGTACCCAGAGGGCTATCTTCGACAGTCGACGGCGGCCGGCAGCCCCTGGCATTTAACGGGCTGGCTTCGGAGTGCCGTGAGCCCGTGACTGCCATGACAGACCCCCGGCTGCGAACTTGCGAGCACTCAGCTTCGTGTCTGCCTCGAGCCGGGCACCCCTGAACCGCTCTCGCACCCCTGGACCGACCATGGCTCGCTCTCGCGGGGGCCGAGGGCTCTCGAGGTACCATGTACACGATCAAATTCTGCGCGAGGAAACCGTCCTCCTCGCACGTGGAAGTCCTTGGGTGCACTTAGGGTGTCGCGTCCACTCGTCCACCCTTGCTACCTCTCTTGGCGCCCGGCTTGACGTTCCGGACTTGGGGGAACCATGGCACATTTGGGGGCGAAAACCAAACCGCGGTCGCCCGTTGTTTGTTCGGGCTTGGCAAGTGCTGCTCTTGGGCACCGGCTTGGACCCTGCATGATAACCGAGACGCTATCTCGTGTACTATTGGCGTCGACTGCAGAGACTTCAACGGCCCCAACAAAGGCTAAAATTAGGATACTTTTTGCTTGGGTCCCTCTCCTCGGAGCCTCGCCCTTTCTCTCGTTCTCACGCCACTCAACCCCCTCCTCTGGCCCTCCTCCCTCATTCAGGACCCTGCAACCAAGGATGCCGTGGCTTAGCGAGGTCAGCTACTCGCGGGACGCAACCGTCGCCGCCGTCAACGATTACTTCGACTTCCTGGCCAGCATGTACATCGCGAAGTCGGCCGTTCTCCGACCGCCCGAAGGGGGCTGGCCCGAGATCGCCGCTGACGGTTTCCGAGAAGCCTTGGGCAAGACCGACGAAGTTGCCCTGCTCCTGCGCCATCTCCCTTACCTCGCTCGCCTCTCATCGTTCTCACCCATCCATGCCGGTCCTGCTTTGACTGGGTTCTGTTCCTGGCTCGACGCCGCCGAGTCGCAAGGCGGGATAGAGTATGCGTTGATGATGGCAGAGGGTTCGTTGTATCTCGACGATGGGTTGATTCCTCCGCACGTCATCGGCCTTGCGGATAGCAAACACGACCACTTCATGCTCGACACAGAACTAGGTGTCATCTACTGGCCTGACTGTCCCGATGGCATTCGGCACAACCCTTCCCGAGAGCCGATCCTCGATGACCCTTACGACTCAGAGGACACGCCCGAGGAGGAATCAGAATGGCGCGCGGCAGGGCCGGCGTGGGCGGTTGTCGATTTCTTCGAGCTTCTCAAGGATCAACTGCGGCTCCTCTTCTTCGTGCCCTTCAGCTCGCGCACGACTCATCTGGACGAACACTCGAGCGAGGATGAGGCGGCTGCAGTGCGCGCCGTTCAGGCTATCTTTCGGGAGCACGGCTGGCCCGACGTCGAGCGCTTTTGCAAGCAGGAGTGTTTGAAAGCCGTGGAGGCGGCGTTGCAAGAGAAGTTTTCCCGCCATGGCGCGCGACCATGACGAGTACGACTACGAGTAAACCCGGCCGCGCCCTGGCCTTGGGGTAACATGGCGATGTCGGCGGTTCGGGGTGGGGGCCGGGATGGCCCAATGGTTTACTTCTGTCATCCGAGCACATCCTTGACATGTATGTATGTACAGATAGAAAAGCAACCCTACTAGTGCACAGGGATGTGGGCAGGCATGCCAATCCTCTCGCGAATTAAGCATTAGCCAGTGCTTGGCAAACGACCCTTTTCCTCGGCCGAGTCAGGGGCCTGGGTTTCCGTCCGCTCCTGGCGACAACACGGCCGATGAAATACGCCCTGGCAGGCGACGCTCCACGCAGAGAGACCGCGAGCTCATCAGGGTCCCGCTCCCCCCTCACTTTGGACTTACACCCTGGGCACACACACTACGCACACATACCTCTCTCACACACACTCAAACACAGCAGTGCTGCTCAAGTCGCATGTCTTCTTCTTCCTCCAATTTTCACGTCTTTATCATCCTCGGTCATGATGGTTATGAGAGCGGCTCTCGCCGCCGGCGTGCTTGCCGTCTTGACAGTCCCTGCCGCGGCCGACTTCATCTACACATCGGCTAACCAGGCCGAGCTGCACCCCATCGTCGCCCCCACGGCGTATCCCAAAGTCACCAATACGGACCCGTGGACCTGCGTGACCGAGGGCGTCATGGATCTCGTCCTCAGCCCTCCAAAGCCCAGTGGCAGCCTGAGCGACGCTATACTCTCCTTTGGCTCCTCGCTGATCGAGACGTGCAGAACGTCAGGGACGCTCCAGCGGCCGTGCGACTACCCTGACAAGACGCGCTGGTGCGGCATCACCACCGCCCTGCCGCAGTCCCTCCGCCCGGCGTACTCGGTGTACGCAAGCAACGCGTCCTCCTGGTGGTCGGCGCACAGCTCCAGGGTGGTCCGCGTCGCCCAGGAGTGCCCCCTTATGTGGTACGGAGCCTCCAACGCTGCGTATGGCGGCTACCAGATGAACCAGACGCTCATCAACGCGGAATGCTATGCCGAAGCAAATCCGTCCAACACCATAACGACGAGAACAACCGCAACGCCGGGGGTAACATCGTCGTTGGCGACCAGCACCACCACCCGGCTGCCCACCAGCACCACCACCCCAGTGCCCACCAGCACCAGCTCTACCAAGACTCTGTCCTCCACCACCACCTCGTCCTCGTCCGTCACCGTAGGAAGCAACGGTGTTGCAACGCCACTCCCGATGCAACCCGGCATGGTGAGCAACTGCAACAAGTTCACAACCGTCAACGCGGGTGACACTTGCAACATCATTGCTTTCTTCAATGGTCCCATCTCGACCGAGAACTTTGTTCTCTGGAATCCAGGCGTTGGCGGGATGGCGTGCGGCAACCTGCGGGTGGGATCAATCGTCTGCATTGGTGTCGCTGCAACTCCGACCTCGACAGTGTCTGGAGAGCTCCCCCTCTTGACGCCCAAGCCGATACACCCGGGCATTGTGAGCAACTGCAACAAGTTCACCCTGGTCAACCCGGGCGACACCTGCAACATCATTTCCTTCTTCAACGGGCCCATCTCGACCGAGAACTTTGCTCTCTGGAACCCGGGCGTCGGAGGGCCCGCGTGTGGTAACCTCCGGGTCGGGACCTACGTCTGCATCGGCGTCATCGGGACCCCCACCCAGACGAGCACGACATCAACAACACCTGGAAACGGCATCGCGACACCAACACCAACCCACCCAGGCATGGTCAGCAACTGCAACAAATTCACCCTCGTCAACCCAGGCGACACATGCAACATCGTGGCCTTCTACAACGGCCCGATCCCCACCGAGTACTTCGTCCTCTGGAACCGCGGCGTGGGGGGGACGCAGTGCGGCACCCTGCAAGTGGGCACCTACGCCTGCATCGGTCTCATCCAGCCGCAAGGCGGAAACGGCATCCCCACGCCGGCGCCGGCGCACCCGGGCATGGTGGGCAACTGCGACAAGTTCGCCTACGTGGTCCCGGGCGATTCGTGCGACAGCATCGCCTTCTACAACGGCGTGGCGGGGACCCAGTTTGTGAAGCAGTGGAACACGGGCGTGGGGGCGAACTGCCAGAGCCTCCAGGTCGGTACTTATGTGTGTATTGGTGTCAGAGCTTGAACGATTTGTGTTTTCGTGGGTTGTTTGCGGCTGGAGGACGACCAATACAAGGCTCACAAGACAGTTCCCTGCCCATCAGTGATTGACTTACCAGACATGAAGCTTGGATTGGTTACACATTAGACTGATCAGACCTGGCTAATTACCCTCACTCTTCCTCTGGCTTTGTCGGGTTGTCTGAGAATTGATTAATCGACACACTTCAAGCTGGGCTGGAATGGAATAAGAGAAGGGTGTGATCCAAGTATTTTCACCCCTCATGCCCAGAGAAACGAGAACGCAGATTTAGACGGACCATGTATGCAGGTACTTGGAGTGAGGGGCAGGCCGGATAGTTAAGGTATTTGGCCATCTTCCAGCTCCCCGGTTTCTCCAGATCATCAGCAGGAGCATGTAACTGGCCCGGGTATGCGAGCGGTTAACCTCTAGCATACCTAAGGTTGCCGTCGTCTCTTCACTCGACCGTCTTTCGCAACAACAGCCGCAAAATCACGCCCACACAAACACCTGCCCATGGACCCTACCGCTCCTCCCACAACCATCCCGGCGCTCTGCGGCGGTAATGGCGGGGCCGGGGTTGGAAAGGCTTGCTGGCGGGGTGGGGGGCCGAGTTGGGACGGCTGCGGTCGTTCCAATTCCGGGAGCCCAAGGTGGCTGGCACACCGTGGGCCGGAATGCTGGTGTTTGATGGCATTACCGAGTGGGCAGGGAGCGATGGGTTGCCCGACGAGGGGACGGTCGAGTTTTCGTCGAGGACTGTGAACTTTGGGGCGGAGCGGGTTACTGGTTTTCGGTTTGCGTGTGCGAGGACGAGGGAGGGAGAAAGGGATGCGCGGCGCGTGTTGGGGAAGCTAGCAAAGGTTGCGACGGTCGAGGTCAAGCGGAGGCCGAACTGGGATCAACCGACCGAGTGGACTCATATTGAGAAACGGTTTGATGTTGGAGGAAAGCTCAAAGCTAGTTACTCGGTCGAGTTTGAGTTGCCTGATCTAGAGAGCAATTAGTGATTCGTAAGGGTATTCTAGTTCAGTTGCTCAGAAAAGGAACAACTGCTAACCACGGAGATGAGCGTTGGTTGTTTTGTGCTGTACCAGAAGCGTATGACGCAGAGTAGAAAATCGTAATACTGAAAAAATGCTCGTGCCTAGAAAGAAGTACAACACTGGAATAGATAAGCCAGAACTATCACTGTTGACTCGTTAAAAATGACGAGTGTCCACGATGTTGAGGAACTTACCGTTTAGATTTTTGGCCCCGGTCAACGGGCTGGTTGTGACTGACCTCGCTTTCATCCCGTGTGGGTGAAAGTTTGGCCACCTGCCTGACAAATGTGAGCGTAAATTTTGACGCAGGAATTAATTTCGCGCCGATTTTGTTTTTGATTTAGATTTCAAAACCTCTCCCACGATTCTCCCCTCCTACGGCCTTCGCGATCAACCAACCTCGCTGTTCAACCGACCTGGCAGACACAGCGTGAAGGTAATACCATGATTTATCTTGCCAAAACTCCGTGGTTCCATTTCAGGTGCTGACCATCGCTTCAAGATGGCTCGCGATTCCTCCTCCCCGCGTTCGGTCCGTGGTCGCCGCCACCGAGATGAGAGCCCCCCGCGCCGCAGCCACGACCACCGAGGTTACGGTGAAGACCGATCCCGATCCCGCAGCCAAATTACCGCCGACTTCGTTATGAGCGCCGACGCCGTCCCCGCAGCGGCTCCCGCAGTCGCCGTGGGAGCCCCGACTACCGTAGCCGCCGCGGCCATTCCCAAGACCGGCCTCATTATCGTGACGAAAGTATCGGCCGTGACCGAGACGAAAGCCGCGGCCGCGCGAGCCGCCAATACCGTAATCGTGATGATCACAGACATCGCGATGAACGTCGTCGTTCTCGCTCCCCAGCCGCCACTACCGCGAATACCCTCGCCGCGATGACAACAGAGGCCGCCACGAGAGCCACGCCCCCGTCCCCAGACGCCACAGCCGCAATGCGTCCCACGGTCACAGAGATCGCGCCAACCCAGACGACGAACCCCGCCGTCGCGAGCCCAGTCGTGACCGTCACCACCAACCCAGCCGCCTCAACCAAGAAGAAGCCGCCCAAGACGGCCTGGAAGATTCCGAAATGGGAGTGTTAATTAGCGGCGATTGCATCGAGTTGCCGCGGAACTTTCGGCCCCCGCCGGACAACACCAACTTCTTTGTTTCCAGGAATCTCCCGATTAGTCTCCCCAACATGTCGGTTGAGCAGTCGCGAGCAAGACCCTTCACCCCCAACTCCCGGGCTGGAGATACTCACAAGTGGTGTATGAGGGGCCAGACTCCGTCGGAGGATGCCATGCGCAAGATGCCTTGGCTAGGTTCTTGCACAACCAAGGCCACGGACGTATGCAGTCTGGCAGCTGGATGACGGTGTTGAGCCGGAGGGCGCTCAAGGTGGGAACATTTGACGCGGCAAATGGTTGACGAGGAAGGGGAGTTGTTAGGTACTGACTGTACAAACACCAAAACATGTAATGTTAAGATAGATCAAAATAGGAATTGCGATCCAAGGAACCACGACGCAACCGAGTACCCATGCGGCATTCTTTGCCCCCTTCAAGAACTGACTTCGCTTACGCCTTCTCTTTGTATCCCTCGGCGAGTGCGAAAAATCACCCGAGTTATTTGTGTTTCGCATTGTATAAACTTCGAAGTGACTACTTTGAGAGTATTTGCATTGCTGGTTAATACAAAACATAGATATGAAAGGAGTAGTATACTCACCTTGCTCGCGTAATTCCCCTAGATACTGACCGTTCGGTTGACTAGTAGTAGGATACGCTTTGCGTGAAAAAAAAGGGGAAAAAAAGCTAACCGGTTTGATGTCTAAGATAACTCTCTCAGGTAAGGGGTGCACTCGTCTACTCGTGAATGATCCAAGATGAAAAGTCCTTATTCAAATTGCGGGCGCCCTCCGGTCTTGTATACTAGCCCGCGAGTATCCTCTAAATCTAGCTGAGGGTCCTCCTCACTATGTTCAGCTTTTATTAGTCATATAGTCTCCCATATCCCATTACTCTCGGGCTTTGCGAGGTTTTGAGTCCCTTTCACTCCGCCTGCGTCGTGCAGGGACAACGATAGCGCAAGGCAGAATCCATCTACACGAGACTGAGGCTTGCGTGAAGGCTTGCTCGGCCTCACGCCCCGCATCTGCTAGCCAACAATATACCGTACACCATCAGCTCGGATAATAGTACGCTATTTAGGTATACCTCTTCTCTGCCTTCGGTATGGCAACTACTAGACTAAACTAACTAACGACTTCTTGGTCTGACAGATCCGGCCTCTCGTACGACTTCTACTAGGCTATGGCCGGCAAGGCAGACATGACGCTGCACGGTCTACGCCAGCTAGCCGAGTGGAGCATCCAGCACTCCTGGATAGAGCTGGGGGTGATGCGCGAGGTGCGCAGTAGCTGGGAGGACATAAAGACGCGTTCTGCCAGCATACTATAGACGGGGAGTTTACGGTCAAGAACAAGGCAGAGAGATGACGGCTGAGAGGTGTCGCCGCGAATAGCCGGCTAGGGGTTGTGTGGTGAAACGAAGTTGCCGGGTGTGGGACAAACTGCCCCGAACAACCAGGTGACTTCCATCGAGCCGTTCTCTCATCTAGGGCACTCTAGCTTCTTCTATCTCTTGTCACTTGAACTGGATTTTTTCCTTTCTTTCGGCTCTAAAGATAACGTACTTGCATAACGAGTGGCCCACCATAACGAGTGGCCCACTTTCTCCCCTTCCACAACCTTACAACTTCATCACTAGATTTCTTCCACAACACAACATGGAATCTCTACCAAAAGAAAGTCGTATAATCCTTGCGCTTGAAGCTCTCAAAAAAGACCCTGAACTTTCCGTACGTAAGGTTGCAACCCTCTACGAGATCCCAAGAAGCTCGCTCCGTCACCGACGCGCCGGAAAGCAACCACGACGCGAAATACCTGCCAACCTTCGGAAATTGACCGACTTGGAAGAAAAAGTCCTTCTTGAGAGGGTACTCGATCTTGACGCGCGAGGGTTTCAGCCCCGGCTATCTGACATTCGAGAAATGGCCGATCGTCTTCGTATGACACGCGACGCGTCACGCGTCGGACCACGATGGGCAAATAACTTTGTAGACCGACATCCCGAGGTTACGACACGTTTCAGACGCCGAATCGATTACCAAAGGACCCAATGCGAAGATCCCGATATAGTAAACGCGTGGTTTCGGCTCGTACGAAATATGATCGATAAGTACGCGATCCAAGAGGGGGACATTTACAATTTTGACGAGACTGGGTTCCAGATGGGCATCCTATCGGCGCAAAGGTCGTGACAAGCTCTGAACGCCGTGGTCGGGCTCGTACGAAGCAGCCTGGCAATCGGGAATGGGTTACGGTGATCCAGGCTGTATGTGCGGATGGCTGGGTCGTGCCGCCGTACTTTGTCGTCAAGGGAAAAAACCACCTCCTACCTTGGTACCAAGACAGCCGGTTCCAGCCCGAATGGAGAGTCTATACGAGCGAGAATGGCTGGACTATAAACGAGATTGGTCTCGACTGGTTAAAACACTTTGATCAGTGTACCAAGCGTCGTACGAAAGGGGTATATCGACTACTTATCCTCGACGGCCATGAAAGTCACCACTCGATCGACTTCGAAGATTTCTGCAAGGCCAACAATATCATTCCACTTTGCATGCCCCCCATTCATCCCACTTTCTTCAGCCTCTCGATGTTGGGTGTTTTAGTCCGCTCAAGGTCTCGTATGGCAAGCAAATCGAGCAGATGATGCGGATGCAGATCACCCACATTACGAAGGAAGACTTCTTTGACGCGTTTGTCGAGGCATTCCACGCCTCTATTACGGCAAAGAATATACAGTCAGGCTTCAAAGCAGCTGGCCTCGTCCCTTTCGACCCCGAATCGGTAGTTTCCCGCCTCGATCCGAAGCCGATTACCCATCTCCTCCGAACTCGCGTCCTGGGACAGCCTCATCTTGGGTCCCAAAGACCCCGTCCAATGCGTATGAAGCGACTCAGAGCACTAGTACTCTCAAGCGCAAGATCGAAAACCATCAAGGAAGCTCTCCTACCCACATATTCGACATCATCGACTTGCAGGCGAAGAGCATCTCGAAATTGGCGCACGAGATGGTGTTGCTCCGCGCTGAGAACAAGGAGCTTCGTATGGCAAACGAGCGGCAAAGCAAGCGACGCAGGACAAAGAAAACACGTTTACAGGACGGAGGATCACTTAGTTTGCAAGAGGCGACAATTTTGATAGCCGACCGGGGACTTGGTGGTCAGGATTGCGAGGAAACGGCTGACAGTGGTGGTTGTATAACTGTGTGTGAGCCGCGCGTTCGGCTCTGTAGTAACTGCAAGAACCCCGGCCATAATGCGCGGACTTGTCAAGTAGTTTGGGAGACCTCTGAAGAGAGCGACTACGAGTAGTTTCAATTGATTTGAGATATTGTGGCTGAATTAACTTATACAAAGTGATTGAGGTCGAACGAAAGTGGGCCACTCGTTATGGTGGGCCACTCGTTATGCAAGTACGTTAGTAGATGAAGGAACACGACGACAAATCATGATACGGAAATGGTCCTAACCACCAGACCGCTACACCGAGAAACGACGACTCGAGGAACACCAAGATCAACCTCTAAGGAAAGCAATAATCGGCTTGATGTCTGCATCGAGCACTTGCCGGCGTCGTCCCCATCCTGCCAAGCGAACTGGTCAGCTTCAAGCACAAGCCTCAGTTTGGCAAGTCGACCAGAAAAGAAGCATGCAGACAGCACGGCAATGGCACTAAACACTCCATCCCAGTTCAGAGCGTGGCAAAGGCCTTGTAAACCATGACCTTGGAGCTAGTTGTGGTCTCGATGTCCAAGAGACACATCATACCACGGACGGAATTAATGACAGTGATGGAGTTGCGATGTTTGTCAAGTCTTTGTCTCTAATAATAGTCCATTTTGAGCGTCGCTTTTATTCCAAGTTTGTTTCAGTGACACAGCCATCAACCCGAAGCGCTCAACGTCCGTCCTCCCTGCGTTTTCCACCCACCACATCTCTCAAGCGCTCCAAAGCCCCATCTCCTCCCCAAACTTCATGATCCGGTCGTGCAGCTCACCGCGGCGGACCGCCTCGTAGATCTCACCGGCCATGGTGCCCAGAGTCCTGCTCCTAACCGCCAACTCCTCATGCATCCCGGCATGATCTCCATTTGTTCCAACACCATTGGCGACTGGGCCATTGCAACCTGCCCCGTTACCATTCTGAACCGCGGCGGCCTTCTGCAGCAGCAGCGGCGGATGGTCCTCGACGCCCCGGTTGAGCGGGATCTTGAGCTCCTTCCGGACAAAGTCGTAAACCACCCTCGACGCAGGACTGATGTACTCGGTGGTAGTCTGCTCCCGCAGAAACTCCGCCTTGAGCTCCGCATAGCACCTCTCCAACTCGGCCGCCATCCGCACCTGATACTCCCTCACCCCTTTTAGCGTCACCCCCTCTCCAACCGCCTCCAGCACCTCCCCCACCGACTCGCCCACCGCCGCTCTGCACCTCTCCGCCAGATCAAAATGCGACAGCCCATCCCACCGCCGCAGCAAACCTCCCTCACCCTCTCCACCACGCTCTCCTCCCCTCACCGCCGGCCCACCAGCCCACACCCCTCCAGCACCGCCCTCACCACCTCGCCCACCCGCGCCCAAACTCGACCCGCAGACACCGCAGATCCAGCGCCTGGCACAGCACGTACGCATACGTGCCCGCCATCAGCCCCACCACCTCGACCGCCTCCAGCGCGTACCGGCCCGCGACCAGTGCCATCGAGTTGACGCTCTGGTTGGCCATCTCGGCGACCTGCACGTGCGCGCTGACGGGCTTGGCCAGGTACGCCAGCTCGGCGGCGTAGGCGGCCATGTTGACGTCGAAGCCTTTGCAGGTGAAGCTCTGCGAGGGGTCGTCGAAGGACAGGTTGGGCGGGAGGCCCTTGTTGGTGGCGTTGTTGATGAGCTCGGCGGACTGGGCGAAGAGGAGGCGGCCGATGTTTTGCAGGGCGAGGAGCGTCTTTTCCATGGCCGAGGTGAGGGCGGCGGCTTGGAAGTTGCCGCCGTGGTGGATGTGGGCTTGAGCGTGGGAAGAGGGGTGAGTGGTGGCGGTGGTGTGGGTGTGCTGGGGGACTTGCAGGAGGGGGTTGTCGGTCGTGGCGTTGAGTTCGGTGGTGATTTGGCGGGTCGCCAGGGCGAGGTCTTCGAGCTGCGGTCCGAGCCACTGCGGAGCAGTACGCAGGGCGTAGCGGTCTTGAGCGAGGCCGAGGCGGGCGGTGGAGTGCGGGGAGGTGGAGGGCGGGCAGAGTTTGGAGTGTGTGAGGAAGGAGAGGATGTTGCTCGCGACTTCAGACTGGCCCGGGTGAGGGCGGACGGCGGAGATGAACGGGTGGTAGTTGTTGGCGGTTCCAGCGAGGGCTTCGGTGCCCATGGCAGTTAGAAGCTGGGCCAGGAGGGCGAGCTGGTTGGCTTGGTGAATAGCCAGGCAGGCGGTTGCGCAGCTGGGGGCGGTGCCGTTGGTGATGCCGAGGCCTTCTTTGGCTTGGAGGCGCACAGGTTCCAGGCCGGCGATTTTGAGGGTCTCGCTGGCGGGGAGGGTTTTCGTGGGGCCATCTTTGCTGCTGACCTTGACAAAGATATCTGGGTTGCCTTCGATCGCGCCGGCAATGTAGGAGAGCGTCGACAAGTCCCCGGATGCCGAGATGCTGCCCCGTAAGGGCACCACAGGGGTCATGTCGAGGGACAGCAGCTTCATGACGGACTCGATGACGCTGATGCGGACCCCAGAGTGGCCTCGCATGAGCGAGTTGCAGCGGATGAGCATGGCTGCTTTGACGATGGGGGTCGGGAGTGCATGGCTTCGCAGCAGGCCGTTGTCGCCGCTTTGATTCGAGGTCGGGTCTGTCTTGTCTTCTTTCAGCAGGATGCCGACGTTCAAATGCTGGATTGCTGCGCTCTGGAGGCGCTCAAAGTGCTGGGTTCTTGTGTCGGCGCTGCCGCCAAAGCCGGTGTTGACGCCATAGATGACGTTGCCGGCCTCGAGCTCTCGCTCCAGGAAGGCAACGCTGTCGTGCACGACCTGGAGATCCTTTGGATTGTCCGTGAGGCTAGCATCGGCATTGTATCTGTGGCCAGGTTAATCATAGAGATTGCGGAACGGTTCAGAAATATCGTCTTGCTCACAATGAGACTGCCACGACGTCGGCAATGGTCAATTCGTGGCCATTGACGAGGACATGGTCGCTTGACTGGCGCCTGCTCTGCAACGCAACCCACTCCAGATATGCCGCAGAAGCATGCGGCTTAGTAATGCCGGTATGGCTGTTCTTGTAACCGTTCATTGTGAAAATTGTACGTGGGAAAGGTGTAAAATACTCCGAGGCGTCTGCAGCGTTGCGGTGTAGGACCTCGAAGCTCTTATCAGCTGCCCCTTTTTTTTCTGTGGCGCCTCTAGCGTGCAGCAGCCGAGCGGGCCGCGCCCGGCTTCGGCATCTCGTGAATTGCGAGACACAAAAACAGACTTCCAGATTGGGCTGCCTGACCAAACTCGCCGACCCGGGTCTTTCCGCATACTGCGTTGGCGGCATCCGAAACAGGCGACCGGTCATTGTTTGGTCATGAGAGCTTCCCCGAGGGACGGTGCAGGCGTCCCGGTCTTGCCAGACACATGGTCTTGGTCTTGGCATTATCACTCAAACACCCACCCTGTGACCCTCGCTCCTGCTGAGATCCAGGCTGCGTCTTCGTCTGCTGCAGATCTCGAGGTTGACTCTTGGCCAATGAGAAGCAGCGACGTCAAATTTATGGCTATCCCACACACCGATGACCACCGTCACTTCCTCTCCTCGTGTCTCAGGCTCGGCTTGCTTTTGCTGACGGAAGTCTCGGCTCGGGCTCGGCGCAGTGGCAGCCGCGATTGTGTCGACTCCGACCTGGCCTTACTCAGTACCCTCTGATTCCCAGGAAGAATCTTGACAACGTTTGACAGGTCCATAACCCACACATAATTCTCCATCTCGTGCACTTTCTTTGCGATCGCGGTTCGATCTGGTTTCCGCTTCAGTTGCGTGGACACAACCTGGTCTGCACGGCCGTGCTCAGATTTATGGGTTTATCAAACAAATGAGTTGGTCGGAAAATATGATTCGTGAGTGGGTTGAAGTCTGATGCGGCGCAGCAGATGAGAGTGGTGAACTCCCGACAGGTAAAGGTTGATACCCCAGGTTTGAGTGCCTTTTTGTCACCAGCCACGGGCTCTCATAACCCGCTGTAGGTCCGGTGTTGGCGGCGGCCGGAGGTCCGGCTCGGAGCAAAGTGGGGCCGGATTTCATACGGCCGCTGGCGCCGTTCCAGGCCCATGTGTCACCAGTCGGTCGTCAGTCATATCAGTGTCGCATTCAGTCTCTTTTGAATACATGCTACGCAGAGATGGGCAAGTAGAGGGTGGCACGACACACGACTATCCCGGGATGCCGGGACTCTGTGTTCCCGCGGTTGCAGCTATCGATCGATGTCGTTGATTTGTCAATCGCCCGTGACTCGCTGGCTTATCGAGCCATGCGAATCGGATATATTGCCGGCAGTGGGACTTGAAGCATGCGGTCTGGGCCCTTTAATCCCGGGTTCCCATGTTTTGTTCCCCGACCCTACCTTGGGTTTGTTCAGAACGTGGCATTGAGCCTCAAAACGAATAGGGGTTCTTCGCCCACGGATCCTGAGACCACTGTACCCAATATCCAACCACGAACAAATATTCACAGCAAAGATAAAGTATCTTGCCCCAACTAGCCCAGATCCTTCGAGGGTTGCAAAGCGCAAAGGCCGACCGATTCTGATGACTCCAAAACCCCCGCTGACCTCATGGGAGCCTCACAGCTCTTTGCGATGCTCTCAGGTGCAGACGTCCGACGTGGGGCTCAAGTGCGAAAGCCTCGTATTATAGTTGGCAACCGCAGCGGACCGGACCTCGCGTCGTCTGAGCCAGGCTCGGTGCCGAAAACGTGCATTGCCGGTGGCGTTCGAGCAACGGTCGACGCGAAGAGCCCGAAGCCAGACTTGGAAGTAACGCTCGGAGATCCTTTTCTTCTAGCAGCATGCGGGAAGTGGGGGACTGAGAGACCGGACGGAATCTCATCCATGGATCCTTTTTGATGGACAATCGCAACTGCCTTATCGGCTCGGGAACCGCATCCGCACATGCTCAGGGCTGCCAACAAAGCGGCCGCCTCATTCCTTCCTCCCGACCTTCGCTTGAAACGTCTGGAAAAAGTGACATGCAAGGGTTCTTTCAGGCAAATACTGCTTTTGTGCGTTTTCCGCATTAATTCTAGAAGCGCTGACAGGCGTTTCGCCAGCATCTCCGAGCCCGCGCGTTGCGTCTCCATGTCCGTAGCGCCCAGTCCGGCCTTCCTCCAACTTCGTCCGAGGGCCGGAATTGCTCCCAGAGAAAGCACCTAACAACGAGCAAAGCTCGCAACTGCCAGCCCATATATAAACCAAAAGAAGATCTCTTCTCTTTCCATCACTCTGTCCACAACGGTCTGTCTTTACAATCTTCTGCTGTGCACCTGCGACTTCCCGATGAGACTCACTGACATCTTCCGCCGCCTCGTGTCTCACTTCATTCCATCCCGCTCCAAACCAGAGACAGTCGAGGCCAAAAACCACCAATCTTCTTCATCGTCTCCCCCTCAAACTGCTTCTTCTCCTCCACACTCCAATCACCATGCCACATCTTCGGGTCAGCCATTCCTCCTCTCGGTCTGGCGTCGGCCTCGCTAGCGGGCAAGGTGGCTCTCGTGACTGCCGGTATGTCTAGCGTTTCCCTTTTTTCATGCCAGTTGCAGCCAATCCCTGCAGCAAATACGGAGGTTTATCGAACAGTCACACCCCTAACCGAACCACACGAAGGGGTTGGGGGCGGCAAACGCTCAGTGGCGCTGGTCACGCCCGAACCTGATCAATTTCAGGGGTCCAACCATGACACCAACACCATGGAGGGCGGGAAGCTGACTTATCCGGACCACAGGTCGCGGCATCGGCCGGGAAATGGCCCTCGAACTCGGACGTCGCGGTGCCAAGGTCATCGTCAACTATGCCAACAGCGATGCTGCAGCGCAGGAGGTTGTCCATCTGATCAAGAAGAACGGCTCCGATGCCGCCTGCATCAAGGCCAACGTGAGCAACGTCGACGAGATTGTCCGCCTGTTTGAGGAGGCGCACAAGACGTTCGGCAAGCTCGACATTGTGTGCTCCAACAGCGGTGTCGTTTCGTTCGGCCACGTCAAGGATGTCACGCCCGAGGAGTTTGACCGGGTCTTCAACGTCAACACGCGCGGCCAGTTCTTCGTTGCGCGCGAGGCGTACAAGCATCTCGAGGTCGGCGGCCGCCTGATCCTCATGGGGTCCATCACGGGCCAGGCCAAGGGCGTCCCCAAGCACACTGTCTACTCTGCGAGCAAGGGCGCCATCGAGACATTTGTGCGGTGCATGGCTATTGGTATGTTGTCTCATCTGTTTGGCTTGTGAGGAGTTCCGGCTAACCTCGTCCAGATTTCGGTGACAAGAAGATCACCGTCAACGCTATCGCTCCCGGCGGCATCAAGACCGACATGTACCACGCCGTCTGTAGGGAGTACATCCCCAACGGCGACAAGCTGGACAACGAGGGTGTGGATGAGGTAAGTCGAGCTTGGGTGCCAAAACCGCACGTCATGCTAACATGCGCAGTACGCCGCCGGCTGGTCCCCCCTCCACCGTGTGGGTCTGCCCATCGACATCGCGCGCGTGGTCTGCTTCCTCGCGTCCCAGGATGGTGAGTGGATCAACGGCAAGGTGCTTGGCATTGACGGAGCTGCTTGCATGTAAAAGGACGTAGACGGGGTTGTTTCAAAGGCGGTGTTTTCATGGTTTCTATCGCGGTGGGTTGTATTAGTGGGCAACGGACATGAGTGCAGGTTGATATCTGATAGAGAATGGGCATGGGGATTGAGAGCAGTTTCGGGACCTCCGGTCGGATCCGGCCAGGCAGTCGGCGAAATACCAGTTTATGGAAGTTGGAGAGGAAATTTTAGTTGCATGTTCACCAGAACCTGAACCCTGTCCTACCGCAAAGGCTGCCTTGCCACTAACTCTCGATCATCCTTCTCGTGGAGCAGATTAAGAAACAAGCAGACCCGCTGACCACCCTTCCTTCTGGTCCCCTGCCCTGCACGCGACCCTCTAAGTAAACAATTGATTAGCTGTTCGTTAAATCTGACTGCCTGTGATATGGTGAAAGGTCGAAAAGTAGTTGGATTGATGGTGTAGTTGTCGGACTGCGTTCGATGAAGGGGAAACTGGGAGGGTTGGGGTTGAGTCGATAGAGGAAGCGGGGGCAGGTCCTACAGTCCGAGGAGGACGTCTCATAAAAATAAGGCTTTGGCATGCTCGAGGTACAATAGGTAGTCAGCAAACACAGCCGAGTCTCTCAAGCCTCGAAGCTGTCCAGAACGAGCACAGCCTGGAACAGGTTGCCAGCACAGCCGCCAACAGGTAACCCCGGGTTCCCCGGCTTTAGGGCGTGGATGCCCAGGGCGTTGAAGGTCTTGGAAGAAGTCCTCCTGCAGAACCCAGGCATCAAGGATGAGATTTGCAGGACTAATCATTGCATAGACGTGCTCAAAGTGAGGGGAGAGGACCGCCAACCAGGCTGCCAGTCGGCTTTACCCCTCGGAACCCTCGAACAACGTCTCTCTAGCAATCCCGGCGCCTTGAGCAATCATTACTTCCGGCTGAGGGTAGATGCCCGGGGAGTGGTGCGACTGGACTTTAGCAAGGGTGCTCAAAACAAACTAAGGCAGGTTTGGCTTGAGGTTTCTTTTGACGACTAGTAAACTTCCGGGATGGCTACCTCAGTTTGGGACAAAGCTCGGGGCGGATCATACCGACCGCTGACCAGCATCAGCATTCTGGCATGGACGCCGGTTGGAGGAAGCGGAGCCGCTGTCTGTGCAGGCGATGGAGACGAGCAAGAAGAAGCATTCCAGGAGCAGCAGAATCATAGGTAACTATCCCCCCTCTGTTTTTCAACACTGCTCAGCATCGGCATTACGATTACCAAACCCATCCACTCCACAACAGAAACAGAATCTAACCGCTCTTCAACTCACATGTCTCCTCCTCTATCCCTCACTCCCGTCTCTCCATCATCGACATGATCCCGCATCCTCTCCAGCCCCCAAAATCACCCCTTTTCTGTTCCCACCATGGTCTGGGTCATGTCCACCCCCCTCGCGTTGACGTTCTCCCCGCCCTCACTAACACCACCACCAGACCCAGCCCGAACCCAACTGGAAGCGCGCCAACATCCTCAAACTGGAGGCGCACCAACATCCTCACCCCCCATCTCCTCCCTCTCCAACCTGACCACCCCCACCCGTCAGAACTGGAACCCGGCATGCTGCAACAGATCAAACACCACCACCCCGACCACGCCCGCCGCCATCCCATCCCCGCCCTCGCGGCGGCAGCGGCGTGCGGCCCGTGGCCCGCCGCGCCGGCCGTGACGACCCTCCCTGGCGCTCGCGCTAGGCGTGGCCGTGCGGTAGGCGCCCGTCCCTGTCGCGGTGCGTGTTGGAGCAGGAACGCTAGTAGTGGTGGTGGTGGTAGCGGGGACGATGGGAACGGCCTTGACGGTGGTGGTGGACGCGCCGATGGTGACGACCGAGTGGCAGGCGGAGCCGTGGCCGGGGCAGTGGACTGTGGGCGCGGCGATGGGGATGAGGATGGTTGTGGAGTGCGGGGTTGCCGACGAGGTGGTGGTGGTGGTGTCGGTGGTGGTGGGTAAGGGGAGGGGAGGGGACTCGACCACGGGGCAGATTGTGGTGGAGACGGCGATGGTCTCGGTGATGACGGTTACCGGGGGCAGGCCGGTGCCGGAGTGGCAGGGGTGGGAGGCCGGGCAGGAGGTGATGGTTTTGGTGGTGGTGGTGTAGACTGTAGAGGTGGTGAAGGCGGTTGTGGAGGGGGTGGTGGTGGTTGAGGCAGTGTCCGAGACGGTGGTGGAGGCGGACGCGGCGGATGTGCTGGTCTCGGTGGCGCTGGCGGCTTCGGTGGTGGAGGACTGAGCGGCGTCTGCGGCAGTTGAGCTTTGAGCTTCTACGGCGGTCGTGCTGGCCTCCTCGGTTGTGGAGGCAGCCGCCTCCGTGGTGGAAGCCACGGGCTCTTCGCTGGTGCTGGAGATATCAGCCTCGGTGGTGGTGGTCGTCGCCTCTGGCGCGACGGTCTCGCTAACCGCGGCTGTCGACGTCAGGGAGAAAGTGGTGCTGACAACACCGCCGTTGCCGGTACAGACGTAGTCATCCAGGCAGCATCCGGGCTGCTTATCATCGCCCACGACGCAGTGGTTGCCGGGAGGGCAGCCCCCCGTCTCGGCGGGGCAGCAGGTGTAGTCCAGCTGGATGCAGCCAGTTCCGCACTGTTTCAAGCCCAGCTCTGCGCATGATTTGGCCTCGTAGTCGGTGCGGCGGAAGGGGAACGCAGGAGAGGCCAGAACAATGGCGGGCAAAACGCCCAGGACAAGCAGCTTGTGCATGTTGTAAACGAATGTTAAGTATCAAAGACTCTAAAATGAATGTCGGTGTCCCGAAGGGACTAACAAAGAGCGGCTGTCTGGAAAGACGAAGGGAGCTTGAATCCTGTGAGGGGTTGCCAAAAGAGAAAAGAAACAAAGACAGAAGGGTCAGCCAGTCTTGTACATCCCCCATCAGCCCCCTTCCCATGTCCGATCTTCCAAGAGCGAGTTGGTGCTGGACTCATCCTGGAATGTGACCCTGTCCTGCAAGTGTGACGGAAACCGTGCGGCACAGGGGATGAATCCAGGGGTTGAGGCTCTCGTCGCGCCGACAGTCCAATGAGAGCCCGCGTACCATCCCAGCCCTGCACGGCACAGCCAACGGCCCGCGCTTGGGCTTTTTCATGGCACCGCGCCGCAGGTCGTTGTTGTTTTGAGAAACCCGGAAATGAGGAGGCTTCCGTGCATCCTGGGCAGCATGAAGGCGTCTGCAGGTGAAATTCAGGGGCAAGAGGGGTTGCCTGGAACCCTAACCCTGTTTGCGTTAAGCAGGGGCCCGTTTGGGTCTTTGACTGGCCGCATCCAGCATCATCTGAACAAGAACCCCACCATTTCTCGTTCAAAGTCGGATCATCTCGCAACATGATTCAAAGTTCCCTGCGCAACTTCGTGCTAGCAAGGCCATGGCCACGACCCAGCCCCAACAAGCGATCAAGGTGATGGTGGTGGGCGACTCGATATCGCACGGCCGCGAAGGGGACTGGACCTGGCGATACCGCATCTGGGAGTGGTTCAACCGAGAACGCGTGCCCGTCCGCTTTGTGGGGCCGTTCACCGGCACCTCCCCGCCCGACGAACCCCCCCCTCCGCGCCCGCCCCGGCTGATTGATGAACCCCCGGACCCGTGGCCGCCCCTCCGAACTCATGGAGGGTACGCCGCCGGAGTCTCGAGTGGCTTCCTGGCCAACTCGGACCATTTCTCCGCCAGCGGACGGCAAGCCGGCCAGGCCAAGGACCTCGTCGCCGAGCAGGTCGCCGCCTATCAGCCCGACTTGCTCTTGGTTGAGCTCGGCTTCAACGACCTCGGGTGGAGCATGTGTCACCCCGTCCAAGTTCTCCAGAACATGAAACATCTGGTCGACCAGGCACGATCTGCGAAACGTGATCTGAAGTTTGCCATTGCAGACATTCCGCAAAGAACTGACATGCCCGGCCGGGAGGACCTGCCGCCTCCACGGCGATATATACAACAAGCTCCTTGCCGCGTCCATTCCGCGCTGGAGCTCACTGCAATCACCCATAGCGCTCGTACGCTTCTGCGAGAACTATTCATGTGAGTCTGCTCCGAAAACTGAACCTGCCCCACCAAATCTGACCCTACCTCACTTACCCCAGGCGGCGGCACCAACTCAGACGCTGCCTACGACGGCCTGCACCCCAACGCCCTCGGCGAGTACCAGCTCGCCCAAGCCTTCTCCCACACCCTCGTCTCCTCCTTTCTCCTCGGCCGCAACCCCCCCATCCCAGCGCACATCCCACCCCGTCCCCCCCGCCCCTGCCAACCTCCGCGCCACCCCCGGGCCCTGCGGCATCGCCATCACCTGGACCGCCGTCTACGGCGCCTACAGCTACGACCTCCAGCACCGCCGCGCCGGCGACACCGCCTGGTCCACCACGCCCCTCCCCGCCCCGCGCTACGACTGGCTGCACCTCCCCGCAGGCCAGACCATCCACTGCCGCGTCCGCGCCAGCGCCGGCGACTCCCCCGCCCTGAAATCCGCCTGGTCGGGCCCCGCGTCCGCGACCGCCGACCCGCACCCCCCCCCCGCCCACCGGCATCCGCACCCGCGCCACACCGTCCGGGTTCGCCATCTCCTGGACCCCGCCCCCTCCGCCGCTGCCCGGGGGCGCGGTCGACCGGTACGGCGTGACGTACTTCGACGGCGACGCGCCGGGGGCGTTTCCCTGCACGGTCGGAGTGAGGGGTGGGGAGATGGGGGCGGAGGTGCGCGGGCTCGTGCCGGGGCATCGGTATTTCATTGCCGTGGCGACGTGGACGAGCGTGGGCGGGGGCTTGCCGGCCGGGGCGCGCGCCGTGAGGGTTGGAGGCGGCGGCGGCGGCGGCGGGGTGTCTCCTCCGAGCGTGCCGCGGGGTGTGCGGGCCGAGGTGCGGGAGGCGGCGCAGGTGGTGGAGGTGAGTTGGGGGAGGTTGCCGGGGCGGCGGGGTATGATGTCTGGGTGAGGGAGGCCAGGAGGGCGGTTGGTGGTGGGCTGGGTGCGTGTGGCGGGGCGCGGGTGGAGAGTGTGGGTGTGATGGAGGAGGAGGAGGTGGTGGTGGTGGTGTATCCTGCTACGCCGATGGCAGGAGGGTGAGCGTGACGCTGTTCATGGAGCCGACGGGCTGGGATTGGGAGTATGCGGTGCGAGCGTACAATGGGAATGACGAGTCTGGTCTGTCGGAATGGGTGACACCGCCACCACTGGACCTCGAGAAAGTGACGCTGACGGAGGGCGACTCGTTACGTGTCGAGATTCGGCATGGCTGAGGTTTTTAGCGGTGCCTGTGGTGTCTTCACGCCCGTCTTGATCAGGGACCGGGTGATCGACGTTCGCATGGCCCCGGGCCTTGTGTGCTTATGATTTCGCACAATTGACGTGGACGGCAGCGAGAGCAGGCGAGCTGCGTCGATGGGAAGGTCTACTCTGATCGCAACTTTACCACCTGCCTGCCCAAGACCCTTCCCCTCAACCTCAACGCTATCATGAAGCGTCGCGCGCCAAATCGGTGGGACTCTGTTGTGCTACCCCATTTGTGCATCTACCTCCCCGTTTCCCTCATCGCGTGGCGTGCAGTTAGATATGCAGGGTCTCAACACATATTATCTGATCACGAACCACTGGTGCACAAAACCATCAAGGCAAGCGCCGGGTGCTCTAGAACAGCAGTGGTTGCCGGCGGTCTTCCGCCAGTGCCAGCCGGGTAGAGTTGTTGGTCAACCGTGGCTCACACGTGCCAGACCAGGATCAAAAACGTGGCCTTGATGGGCCTTGTTCGGCGGGCCCCCTTGGCAGGTGCAAGTACTGTACCTGAGGTACGAACGTTTGCCGTCTTTGTTTCGGCCGTTTGTGTCACAGCAGCCGACCTTTGTGGAAAATGGAGATGGTTTGCGGGGGAAGAGAACTGCGATAAAAATGGGGTAGCGCCCCTGAAGGTTAAGATGGATCCCAGTGTGTGCTTGAGCGATTTCTCATGAGTCGTTTGGGCACCCGTGTCGAAGACATGGGGTTTCTAGAGACATTGCAGCCCAATTGCTGTTTGTGTGGAGACAAAGGGAGGGCAGCTGGGGAGGTGTCAGCCAAAATCGGAGACCGATGCAATTCGAGTAAAAGCTGGTCCGAGCGTTTCGTTTGTGCTGGTGATGAATCCCCAGCGACTTAACTTTTGGCCCTTGGCCGTGGAGAATCAGCCAATAAGAGCAGGGGCAGTGGAGCTGCCTAGCGAGAGTGGGCGCCTGGAGCCCTGCTGCCCTGCCCGGGAGGCGGCCGGCCCTTCCTGCGGAGAAGGGGCCTGCGAGGGCATGTCGGGTCCAGCCCGCAACCTGGAATCGCTGAGGTGGAATCGACGAACCTCATTTCTTCATCAGGCTTCGCACCGCATTTCGACTCCGCGACCGACCCCGCGCCACCTCTCGCACGGAGGTTTGCGGTACTGGCGACATTAGACGACTCTCCTTTTGTTCTCGACTCCCACGGGGCGCGTTGTAATTGTAGCATTATTGGCATTTGACCAAGGTTTCTGTTGTATGTCCCTCCCCTCCCCTCCCCTTCACCCCCGATTCCTCCGTGTTTGGCTTGGACCTGTCATCCCGCCGAACTTCGCATGCCCCACGTGTCATCCAGATACTTTTGTGTCGAGCTGGGAACCCCCGTCGCACGTTTTCCTTGTCGCCATCTCGGTACTGCCCTCTGCGTTCTGGCAGCGTTGCTCCTTCACATGGACTCGCGCGCGGTGTCGGCGTCACGTTGCTTCACCCCCACTTTGGGAGCCGAGAAAGGCCCTCCCCGCCAAACCACTCGAGCTAACTGCTTCGGCCCCGCCAGATACCTTAGTTAGACATTGAGATACCCGTCCTTTGCCCCGGACCACTTTCAGCATTCGCATCGCCGGACCAGATACATCCGGCATCTCCCCTCGCCCTCCCCGAACTCGGTTTACCGCTGCCGTAAGCGCCCCACGCGTCCACCCGACCCTTCCCCTCCCAATCCTCGGCCGACGTATGCGATCACCGGGCACCCGCGAGCACCATCGGAACCCCGCTACAACCACCTATTGCCAGCGGCCTCGCACCGGTGCTGTGACATAGGAACCCTCCGCCGTCGCCCAACATGTTTTGGAGATTTGGCGGCTACGCCAATGTCTCCACCATCGACAAGATCCTCGAGAGGGATGATTTCCAGCTCGAGGAACTCTTGGACGAGAGCGACCTGGTGCAGGAACTGAAGCAGCACAATACACGGCTGGTCGAGTACCTTCGCGACCCGCAAGTGCTCGAGAAGCTGCTCAAATATGTCGTCGCGCCCAAGCTCGAGCCGATCGCGAGCCCCGATGACGACGAGGAGGATGACGAGGATGAGAAGGGCAAGGGTCTTGCCCAGCCCTCCACCAGATCCCGGAGCTCCTCGAGGGCGGACGACACCACTCAGGAAGACAACGAAAAGAAGCGGAACCGCTACGCCTTTGTCTCTACGGAGGTCTTGTCTTCGGACACCTGGTCCATGTACGATGCGCTCATGGAGAGCAAGCCGCTTCTGCTCGACTTCTGGCAGTTCTTGAAGCGCCAAACCCCGCTCGACCCCCTGCAGGCGAGCTATTTTACAAAGGTCAACGAGTCGCTGTTCGACAAGAAAACGGAGGAAATGCTGGATCTGTTGAAGTCAATGCAGGGCGCGATCCCGGATATCTTGAGACATGTGGATTGTCCCATGATTATGGATCTCTTGCTCAAAATTATCAGCTTGGAACGCACCGAGAGCGGACAGGGCGTTGTTGAGGTTCGTCGCATCCTTCTCCACCGGCTGTCCCCAGAACTAACCATGGGCCTACACAGTGGCTCTACACCCAAGATGTCATGCCTACGCTGTTGTCGTTCCTCGCGCCCGAGCACAGCTGGGCGACGCAGACATCCGCCGCCGACTTTATCAAGGCCATCATCACCGTGTCGGCCAACGCGTCGCAAAACGAGCAGACTTGCATCGGTCCCAACGAGCTCACGCGCCAGCTTGTCTCGAAGCCCTGTGTTGAGCAGCTTATCAAGTATATGCTTGGCGGCGGCAACCCGCTCACCTGCGGCGTCGGAATCATCATCGAGGTCATCAGGAAGAACAACTCAGACTACGACCCCGAAGGCGTCGATATCAACGCCGCGCCGTCGAGCCGAGACCCCATTTATCTCGGAACGCTGCTTCGCCTCTTTGCACAGCACGTGCCCGACTTTATGAACCTGATTTTGAACGCGCCCGCCCAGAAGCAAAGGCTCTCTTCCACCTTTGGGGACCGCATCGAGCCCCTTGGTTTTGACCGTTTCAAGACGTGCGAGCTCATGGCCGAGCTCTTGCATTGCAGCAACATGATGTTGCTCAACGAAAACGGCGCCGAGGATTTGATTGCTGCCCGCGACTCGCAACGGCAACGGCTGAGAATGGAAGGCCTGCTGAACCCCGCAGGTGCTAACGAGTCCCCGTCGGGCGAGGATCTCTCCATGCGCGCCTCGCAGTTGTCATCCCCGGACCAAGGCCGCAGGTTGGAAGTCATGAATGTGTCGGCGGATGACGATGGGTTCGAGGAGGTGTCGCATGCTGCCGACGAGGACGGCTCGCACGGCGTTCTTGAGCTTCCCGATGCGCCGTCCCACCCGCCCGGTTCGGGATTCATCGATAAGGACGACGACGATTTTGTTGACGAGCCCCCACGTCGCCCAAGCTGGGCGTGCGGGAGCCAGAGACCAACAGTACGCAACCGCAGGCGCCATACGAGGATGCCGACCTAGTCGTCGCTCCTCTCTCGCCGAACAAGAAGGCAGCGCAAATCGCGGGATTGACGCGGCGAATGACACGAGTAGTGGAGAGGCAGCCAAATTACCAGAGCAGCCACAGCCGGAGGCGAAGGACAAGGGCGAGTCAACAGATGCCTCAGCCGCACTGCAGCTGCCACAGAGGCGGAAAGCCACAGACAGTGTTGTCGACGGATACCGCTGAGGTCAAGCCGCCAGCGGTCGAAGGACTATCGCCTCACCCAGAGGACACCCCTGCTCCTCTGTTCGCGGCGGAAACAGCGCCGCCGGCTTCCAAGGAAACCCCTATCGAAACGGCCGAAACTGTCGCACCCCCAGCTCAAGAGGTGGCTGACGTACAAATGACAGACGCGCCGGCCGAAGCACCCTCGCTGGAGCAAGGATCCGCGCAAGTTGAGGTCTCCGTCACCGAACCCGCTCAACACGCCAGGGACGTCTCTGTTGTTATGGGTGAGGCGCCGACGCCCGCGACTGACGCGCCGACCCAGCCCAAGCCCGTTGTTGGAGATTACCTGAAGCAGCAGTTTGTCGAGCACCGTGTTGTTCCAACGATACTTGGCTTTTTCTTCAGATATCCGTGGAACAACTTCCTCCACAATGTGGTGTACGATATCGTGCAGCAGGTGTTCAACGGGCCAATGGATAGGGGCTACAACCCGACGCTTGCAATCAGCCTCTTTGAGGCCGCCGACATCACGAACCAGATCATCAACGGCCAGGTCACCAGCGAGAGGTCGCAGACCGAGAACAAGACCCGCATGGGGTACATGGGCCACCTGACTCTGATTGCCGAAGAAGTCGTCAAGTTCACAGAGCGCCACCCTCCTGAGCTGCTCAGCGAGGTCGTTTTGGACAAGGTTATGGCGCAGGATTGGGTGCACTACGTCGAAGGTGCCCTGGCCGAGACGCGCGAACGGGACAACGCGATCCTTGGCGGCGTCCGCCCGGAGGTGGCAATGAGCCGCGCCAACACCCAGAATCTCATGGGCGGTGGCTTCTCCGGTCTGAGCTCGATTGGTCTCGGCGGCGGGGCGTCCAGCGCTCTGGCAGAGGCTGGGCTCAACGGAGGCTCGGATCTGGCCGAGGGCTCTGGCGGCGGCGGCATCGGCCCGTTTGCGATCAGCGCGGGGACTCTGATGAGCGGGTTCGGCAGCTCGAGTGACGAAGACGAAGACGAGGAGCAGGATACCGAGGAGGACGTCAACAACGAGGTTGGTGGTCATTCCCTTGGAGATGATTGGCTTCCCAATTATGACATGTATGCGAACCTGAGTGGGTCCGCGATGACACGGTCGTCTGTAAAACGCACCGGAATCGACGAGCCTGACTACGACGACCTCCCGGACGCCTGGAACGGACCGGGTTCATGCCCAGAGTATGGCCACACCCCGATCACTTTCTTTCGCAGTTTTTCTAGCATGATGAACCGGCTTGGCGAGCGGAGATGACGCGGGGAGGGAGACCGCATTCGGGGCCTCGGAGTCGAGGCTCTGCAGCGAGTGCTTGAGCAGGATTTCGTGGTATAATACAGGCGGCAAGGGAAAACTGGGTAGCCGTGGCTTCTCAATAAGTCTTGCGCTTCTGGTTTCTTTTACTCACAGTGTGTGGAAGGGGAGTGTCTGGATCGGCGTGTTTCTTGTCTTCTCCTTCCTTCTGCCCTGTACGATGCCTAGTTGGCAGCCACACCTTCCTTGGGACAAACGTCTCTTCTATGGGCGTTTTCTGTCCGAGGGCTCCTTTGTCTCTTTGTACCCGTGTGCCTCCCCCAACCGGGCCTGGTTATCTCCTTCCTCTCGTTTCTTAAAACTTGAGATCAAGCCCTGCTAACCGCCGCTTCTCCAGTTCCGAGCCTACACCGACCCGCTCAACGCCAACAACACCAACGCCCTGAACCCCCCCTCGATCCCGCCTCCCCCACCGCCCCCGCCGCCGCTCAACGTGCCCCCCTCTCGCGCCCGCCTGCAACTTGCCGCCCGCCTCGCTATGAACAAGCGCAACGCCGCCGCTGCCGCAGCGGCCGCCAACGGTGAACAGGAGGGCACGTCCCCGCCGAGCACGGCCGACAACGACCACGGCGCGGGTGCGTCGGGCGCTGGCATGTTCACCCTGCCGAGCACCGCTTCGGGGAGTGCCGGCGAGCGGCTGCGCAATCCGTTTGCGGACTACGAAGACGACGAGGACGAGGACGAGCACTCCGGGAGCGGGAGCGACGACGGCGATGTGGAGACCATGGAGGGCGCGGGGTCGGCGGGCAACGCCGCGTGGGAGAGGGGGTCGTGGTGGAGAGGCGTCGTGCGCACCGCGCGACGCGGGACGGGCGGCAGGCACGAGGTGGAGCGGTTTGGAGACGGGCGGGACGATGATAGTAGCAGTGACGAGGAGGGTCCGGTCGGGAGGCGGATCCGAGACGAAGATGAGGAGGAAGGAGAGGATGAGGAGTTTGGGGACTTTGCCATGCCCGAGGTGGAGGAGCGGGTCGGGGGCGCGGTGTCAGGGATTGACCCCGCAAGGGAGAGTGTGCTGGTCAAGCCGACGGCGGTGCACCCGCCGTCGTCGACGCTCAAGAGCAGTGCGATCGGTCCGTTTAGCAGCCTGTGGCCGTTTTCGAGGGAGAAGAAGGAGGGAGAGCAAGCCGGTGGTGAGGGATCTACTGCTGCTGGTGGGAGTGGTGCGGATCCCGCTGCTGCGGGGGTGATCACCGAGGAGCCGGTCGAGTTGACAAGGGAGGATGAAGAGGCGATGATCAGCGAGGATGGGAAGAGGATTGATAGGGCGGTCGAGGCGACAAGGAGGACGAGCATTGAGGATCCGGATGAGGATGAGGTGGACTTAGGGGAGGAGGTTGTGGTGCATCGGGCTGCGGGGGGGCGTTAGACGGTGTCGTGTTTGGGGTACGCTCGGATGGTGAGAGTGGGTGGGTGTATGGCATGGCGCGGCGTGGCATGAGATGGGCATGTGGAATGAGCGATGTGATAATGGGATTTTCGATCTTGTTGGAGGGGCACATGGGGGGTGGGATGAGGGTGGGGTGTTGTATCTGTACTTGTAGTCTACGTTAGCTATTGATGTGTGTTGTTTTGGCATGCTGTTGTTGACCCTTTGAACGGTGTCAGACCCATGGTCTTGCTGAGACAATCGTCGAGACTGGATGTCTTGGTTCACAGTGTTTGCAAATGCCCTTACGATAAACGAAACGAGGAGCTTTTGAGGAAAAACTACTATTGAGTCCCCCAGACCAAGTCAGCGAGCACGATGGCAAGTCACAGAATGAGAGCCTGCTATTCAAGCAATCCAGGTGATGAAAAAGACTTTGTGGGTGAGGCAAGGACGTTGCAATGCATCCACCAACCCCTGAAACTGTCTCGGCCTTTTGTCTGCGGCAACCGCCTGAAAGAGAAAAAAAAAAAAAGAACTCGGACCAGAGAACCGAAGGAAATTCTCTGCAATTAAGCTCACCGTCTCCGATCCAGGCATAATCATCGCCTGGTCCCGCCCCCTGTGTTGCGCCGCATCGGGGCGGGTTGGAGGCGCAGCTGCGCCAGGATTCTGGAGGAGCAGCCAGGAGCCTAAGGCAGACGAACATGAAACAAGTTACAGCCTTAAAACATACAAAGGGACGCCCAATTCAGTGCCGTACGCTAGAAAGATTGCGCTACCGTGCTGCCAGGAATAGCAAGCGCCGCCCCGACTGCGCCGGTTTGTCCCCCAAAAGGGGGTGACACTGCCAAATTCTGAGACCAACAGAGCCGCCGAGGATCGCGAGCCGTGCCGCAGAGAGTGCGATGACGGTGGTGAGGATGGGAAATTATAATAATGATGGACTGGGCAGGCCGCGAGGCCTGCGCTTTCTTGTGGGTTTGCTCAACCTCCACACCGGGCTCCATTGATAAACATCCCCAACACTGGGAGTATCATTCGTCGACGACGGTGTCAGGAGAGCATACCAGCGGACTCCACTGTGTCACAATGGCACCGAACAGCCGACCCCCAAGCCTCCCCTGCATCCCTGACATTGACATGGCCCTCGATCTCGACGAGAAAGCCCACCTCCTCCCCGAACTCGACGAGGTCCTCAGCTCCACCGGCGAATCCAGCGCCACGCTCGACGAGGACGACGACTACCGCCCCTCGCGCAACCACAGCACCCACACCCAACACTCCTCCCACCGCCGCGTCCTCCCCGCCCGCTTCCCCTCCATCAGCAGCATCGCCCCAACGACGTACACCGCACACCCCCTTTTGAGCTGGCACGACCTCGCCGGCCAAGCCCAGCCTCTGTACGTCTCCCTCGCCCCTTAATCCCCTCTCACACTAACCACCCTTCAAAATACAATCAGCCAACTCCCCGCGACGCAAAAAACCGTCCTGGAATCCTGGACCATCACCTACCACCACCCGCGCCCGCGCCGCACAGCCACCACCACGACGACGACAACATGCGTGCGCCTGTTCGGCCTCACCCTCTTCCGCCGCGTCCGGCGCGAGGACGACGCCGAGGCCGGGTCCGTCCTCTCGGTCGTGCCCAACACGCACTTCTCGCAGGCCGAGCTGGCGGCCACGGTCGCGCTGCACGAGGCTGCTGTGGTGTCAGCGGTGGTGGATGCGGGAAGGTGGGATGGGGTTAAGAAGAAGAAGAGGGGGTTGAACTTAGGGGTGGGGGCGGGGAGGGGCAGGAGGCTATGTAAAGTGCCCTGCTCCGCGTTGGCTGCGGGAAGGGGGGGGGTGAGTCATGGGAGTGGGAGTGGGAGTGGGAGTGAGATGGTGGTGGGGGGTGAAGGGTGGGAGAAGGCAGTGTACGCGGCGGATGTGGAGGGGAGGATTAGGGCGCTGGATTGGAAGGTGCAGGACGAGGTGTATGAGCTGCTGAGCGACCGGGTGCAGAGCAGTAGCAATGCGTTTCGGAGGAGGGAGTGGCGGGTGGTGGTGCTGGCGGCGATTCCGGGCGGGGAGTTGACGGATGCCCCGAGGGGGCCGGTGTCGTCGGCTAAGGAGACAGGGAAGAGGAGGTGGTTTGGGTTGGCGAATGGGGGGAGGTGGTTGTGGAGGAGGGTGACGGCAGCCAAAAGAAAGGGGGATGCGGAGATGCCAGTGACGGAGTACAGGTTGATCTTGAGGGGGACGGAGACGAAGACGAGTGAACAGGGCTGGGGGTACTACAACCGGTATAGTCGGCCGTGGGGGGTGGCGGATGACAAGGAGATTGGGGAAAAGAGGCGGTGGTCCAGCTTGACGGGGAGGAGCGAGAAGTATGTAGACTTTTGAAGGGAGTGTTGGGTTGGTGGCATTGGGGGCGTTTCCTTGTCCACCTTTGAGTTTCACATATCCACGATCAATAAATGAATACCCAGGTTGCCAGGTCCCTTTTAAACTCCGGTGCAATGAGAGGAGAGGGCCAAGTTGATCCGAGTCATCAGACGTTCACGACCCTTCTCGAAACTGTGCCACTCCGGGCAAGATCCCCTTGCACAGCTACCTCCGCCTTGTCACACAGCTTAGCACCGTTGTGTCAGGGGCTGGGTGATATCGAGTATCAGCACACTCCACTCAACGAACGGGGGTCAATCTGTCGCCGTTTCGTCGGCAACCAGATCGTCACAGCAGAGTGAGGAGACAACCCACCTAACAACGAATATTCTTAATCCTGGACGACCACTGCCAGTCCTCGTTGTGTAGTGCTGAACTCGGTAAACCGGATTATTGTGCTGATAGTAAGCCTGTCCGGAGTTCGGGCCCATGTGAAGAAGGCTGGCGACGGTTTTCAGCTGCACATGTCCAACCAATGGCAATGCTAGTGAATGGCGCAATTGGTGTCTTCAACAACGCGTGAGGGGAAGGCCTGGGTTGAAGAGAGGAGCATCATGAGTATGGTTTGTTGCAGTCTTCCCCCAAATTCCTTTCCCTGATAACCCGAGAGAGAAAGAAAAAGGCCCATCGTAAACGGCTTCGGAAAGGAAGGGTTGGGTTTGAATAGCGCAGATAGCTCAACTCCCCTGACAGCGGCTTACAAGAAGGGAACACAGAATTTCCAAAGGAACTCAAGCGCGATCCTCGGTTTTTTGTCAGATAGAGGTGTGTCTTGACCGGAGCGCAAGCCACGGGTCTCCCTGCCATAACCAAGCACTGACGAGTAACAGCCAGGAGTCACGGTACCATGACCACCAAGTCAACAATCTACCTCCTCCGCCATGCGGAATCGGCTCACAACATCTCGAAGGACTTCAACCATCGCGACCCAGGTCTCACCGAGGCCGGGTTTGTCCAGGCGACTGCACTTGCCAATAGCTTTCCGGCCTTGTCGTCGATCGGCATCATTTTCAGCTCGCCCCTGACGCGCACCATCGAAACTACCTTCGCGGGATTCGGCGCCATCATCTCCCATGAGTCCTCATCAAGGGGAGTCAATGAGGGAGGTGAAGGAGCTACCAAGTTGATTCTCGACCCCGATCTACAAGAACGCAGCGACCTTCCCTGCGATACCGGCTCCGACGTCTCTGTTCTAGATGCCAGATTCCCTGATCTAGAGTTTGGGACTCTCGGAGAGGGATGGCCTGCCAAGATAGGTGCTTATACTGCGAATGATGAGGCGGTTGCGGCAAGGGCGGAAGGGTTTAGGAAGAAGCTGCTTGGCCTTACTAAGGAGCTGGAGGCGAACGGTTCTGGGAAGAAGGATGTGGTGGTCGTTACGCATGGGGTCTTTATGAAGTTCCTGGCTGAGGATGAGGGTATTGATTTGCCCAAGGCGGGATGGAAGGCGTATACGGTGGAGGAGACGAGTGGCCGGGCTGTGCTCCGGCCTCTGTGAGAGATGCTAGACGCCCCGGAGAGCTCTCAGACGCAGGAGGATAGATCGTTCAGTTTTGGCTCATCAAACGTACTATTGGGTAATTCCTTTCGATCCTGGAATCTCTACCTTGGGACAGCTCGACTTCAGTGCTTTGACAAGTTTCGGACTCTGTCTTCCTCTTCACTCTTTATCCCCTGATTCCCGGCAGGAAGCAACCTGGAGAGCGTTCGTTTCCATCATGGCCACCCTGTGCATGGACATTTTACTGCCGTGCTAGAATTCTATCCAACTCCCATTGGTGAACAGGACCGCCGTTTACCCACCGGAATACGGCGGGTGTGCCATTCTTGGGGGGCCAAAATGATGAACGGGTCGCGGCCCAGACATATCTGAATGGCGACTCGTTCTGCACTTCATTCGACAACCTGACAAGGCGTCCCGTCCTCCCATATAGGTAGATGGCCAAGGCGAGCAAGGCGAACAGGCAAAGGACGCAAAGTGTACAGACTTCCAGGCTAAAGTAGGCAAGAAGGGTGGCGCCAAGAACTTTGCTCGCCTCGCTTCCCGTCCCCAGGATGCTCACGGTTATGAGACTCCCAAGTGCAACCCCGATGAGCAAGACGAAAAATAGCGTGCTGACAAAACGTGCGGCCTGTGTGCGCTCGCGAGAATGATCGACAGATGGTTCGAAATGGAGGGTGAGTAGCTGAAACATGAGAAATAGAACGCAAACAGCTGCCACACCCCCTCCGCCGAACACTATCGAAGAGGCACCCTTGACGTTGTCGCTAGCACTGGTCCGGTTTTGGGCGGCCTCTCTCATCCCGTTCGCCTGTGGTATCATCTCCGCGGTCCAAACGCCGGAGAGATACAGGCAGTAACCCACCAACGGCAGTACCACAAAGGGCAGGACGACGTGCTGCAACAGCACGTGGGCAAGGAGAGCCTCGAAGACGTAATCGGGTCCTCGGGCGGCGCCCCGCGCGGCAAGGAGGGCGGCAATGCGAGCGTCCTGTGCTTTCAGTCGCAGCCCGCTCTCGTCGCAGCGTGCCGGGTCGACGTGGGCCGTCCAGCTCACCACATCCAGAGCCGTGGCCCACGATGGGCGCCACCCGTTCCAGAGTTGCCACCGCCGATGGAGTCGCCTCCAATTGCCGTGGATGGAATAGACGTCGGGAATGCCGTCAAAATCCAGCAAGGCCCGGAGCGCAACCAGATCGCGGCGCACCGCCGCAGCAAGAATGGGGTCGCTGGATGCCCTGTCGTCAGCGTCAGCGTCAGTGTCGGCGCGCGTTGACGGAGGCAATCGGATTTTCTGCTTTTGCGCCCTGTTGGCAGCACTGATGGTTGCCCAGAGCTTGATGTAGTCGGCGGGCGGGGACTCGTAATATCCCTCCCACCGCAGGACACGATGATTCCACCAAGCTTGCCTCCAACTCACGGCGCAGTCCCGGTCAACCCCCCGCCAGAAGCCCGGGTAGCGCCACAAGAGCAGGTTGACATCTTCCATGGTGATGATCTTCTCAACGCCGGACTGCGACGCCAGCACTAGCAGGTTTTGAGCAGCACCAATACCCCTGTGCCCCTGACTTGAAGCCAGCAGCTCTAGCACATTCCCGCGCGCCGGGGCTTGCGGGCTCGCGCCATGTTCCATCAGAAACAGGGCCAACTCGTTCCATCTACGCGCTGCAGCGTAGTAAAGCGGTGGCTCGTCGAACCCGGTGATCGAGAGGCATGCCGACTCGAATGGAGATTCCGCCGCCCATTCGTATGGGCCTCGCATGCCCGCCTGGGCCATAGACGCCACGAGTATTTTCCTACTGCAGGTCAGCTCCGAGCCATGTCGTCTCTGAAGAATTAGAGAGAAAAAGAGAGGCCTCTCCGTACGCTAGCTGAACGTCGCGGTGGACTGACATGGCAATTGCTGTCATGTACATGATAGGGTATCGGATGATGCCATCGAAAGGTCTAAAGTCTTCCGGGACCGCATCGCCGACCAGCACGCAGCTGCGCCAGACCTGGACCGGGAAATACGAGACCAGATTGGATGGGCCGTGGGACTTTTGCATAGTCCTCACGGTGGCGTCGTTGTAATGCGCATCTCGTCGCACCTCCGACCTGACAAAGCAGGGGAAATGATCTCCTCTCCGCAGGGTTGCTCTGGCTTCCCCGGCGAGAAGGACGCGAAGCACGCTCCGTCTGTCGTGCAGTATTGCCATCAACACCGCGTCCGCAACGCCCTCCATCTGTCGGTAGTTTGTCGGGCGTGACGGGAGGCGGTCCCCAGCTGTTGGACCAGGCGCGTCGAAACGCCCACCACCGGCCACGGGGATGCTGTGGAGGTCATGGTGGTATGGTGCCATCGTCTTCGGCCCGGGTTTTTGATAGACACGGTGCCGATAGTCGTAGAGTACGGGGTAGTGCCGGCAAGCTCCTTCGATGGGCTCTGAGTCTGTGTTGAGATCCGAGTCCTCGTCCGGGTCCTCGTAGCCGTCGTCGTTTGCGGCGGCCACGCTCTCTTCAGTCGGGTCCACACGTATGAGTGATTCCTCAGACGATCGAGAAAGTGGCATGACGCTCCTTGCACCGCCCTCGCGACCAGCGGCGCCACGCATAAACTGCACTAGTTTTTCCATTGATATTGGGGCACGTTCGTCCTCCGTGGAGGAGGTCTCGCCCATCTGCCTCAGATACAGAAGACCATGGATTTCTTTGCACCTGTCCCAGCGGTTGTACGGCGAGTTGAACAGGGTCCCCGGCACCGTCCATGACTGAAGCGACGCCAGGAACCTGACTGCATCGGCTCTGCCCTCCCGTATGGCGAAGAAGAGGGCATTTCTTGCCTTGCCGCAGGGCTGTGCAAAGATGGTCGGCTCGTGGCGGGCCAGGAAACCGAGCGATCTCTCCAAGTTCTGGATGTAATTCCTGCCGTGGTTGATCATCCGGAACATGGGCTCTGGTATGTCAAAGCCGGAAGCCGGGCTCGCAGCCACGCCGCCAATAATGCACAGCTCGGGGAGTGAGCAGCGCCGGCCATTGCTCCAGATGTAGGTCTGTCCGAGGCTGTTGAGAAGCCGAGTGCCTCCAAAATGACGCTCTAGCACTTGGAGCACTTCTGGGTGGTGTAGGCGCAAGGCCCATGCCATCAGAGTCCGCTGGGTTGCCAGTGGGATGGCTTCGTGCGCGGCGGTGACTGAAAGGGAGTGCACCGTCAGCTTGATAAGCGTGTCGAGCGTGTGGGCGTCATTTGCAAAGATGGCTCGAAGACTCGGGCAGCTCCGTCCGCGCGGCCGAGGGTCCAGATACGTGTTTCCTGAGTAGTCGGTCGCCTCGGCGCTGGGGTCGGCGCCGGCGTCGACCAGAAGTCGAGCTGCCCCGGGGATATCTGGGCCATCCAGGCAGGTTAAGAAGTGCAGGGGGTTCTCGAATAAAACGTTGGCGAGATTCGCGTCGGCGCCCAGGTCGAGAAGCATCCGGACCAGATCAAAATGCCCAGCTCTGGTAGCGCAGAGAAGTGGCGTATCCCCCTGTTCGTTCCGGGCATTGACCAAGGGGGTGTTGAGAAGTGACGGTGAGAGCGTCTGGAGGATTGACAGATTTCCGACCGATGCCACCCAGTGAAGAACAGTGTCCTGCCTCGAATTTACGAGGAGGCCCGGATCCTCCAGGAACCTGGGCGTTGGCTCCACGCCGTCATAGAGCCGGCCGGGGTTACCGCAGAACGTCTGCCGGTAAGTTCGGAGGGCTTCCGTAGCGCCGCGTCGCTTGACCTCGACCATCGACTCCAAGGCAATGGAAGAACCTTTGGACGCCGCATCAAACAACCAGCCCCGTATGTCGTAGCGCTCCGGGATCGGCTGCCCAAGAGCTTCCGAGACACGGAGCGCAACGGCTCGCGCCCACGCATCGCCAAGTTCGGCCGCATTTAGCAAGGAGGTGGTGGCCGATGTCCTCCAGCAATCCCCGCCAAACTCGGGCCCAGAATGGCGAGTGATACGGCTGGCATGACACATTGCGAGCTCGACCCAGGCGGCGGCCCGTCGTGTGTCTTCAAGGGATTCGGCAACCCTCTGCAAGGCGTCTTCGATATGGTCCATGAAGACGGCACTCAGCTGGTGCAATGAATAGTATGGAATGGAGATCTAGAGCATTGTGAGTCCTCGGGGCCATCATCCAAGGGGTAGTGATGCATCCGTACCGCGTTTGTTAGCAAGGAGTCGTCCATTCTTTGAAGCTCGCGACTCTGCCTCTCCCTGTAAATAGACGGCTTAGTCGAATCACAGCGCCGCAGCGACAAGTTGCCGTTGACTTACCGTCCGTCGAGGAGCTTGACGACTGCATCCAGACTCCTTGTCCCCGGATCCAACTGAATCGTCTTCTCCCAGATTCGGTGGATGATAGAGAACTCGGCAAGATCGGAGTCAGAATCTTCCTGGTCAACGAGTTGTAATTGACGCGTCAGATACTGTCTCATCTGGTCCTCCTTCTTCAACTTCTCAACGGTCTGTCGGAGAGGCATGCTTGGGTCAGACGGTGGATCGCGCTGGATGCACTGCTTGAGATCCAAACCGAGAATGAGACCAGCAAAGATGAGCCCATACGAGTAGATGTCAGTCGCCATGAGTTGGGTAGTCGGCGCCGCCTTCTCCCACTCGGGGGCGGCATAAATCCATGTTCCACCGGGGAGACGACTTATCCCCCCCATGTCGAGAATCGAGTGGCTGAAGTCGGCAATCTTAGCATGCAGAGTAGGCTTGTTGAAGATGAGTACGTTCTGCGGCTTTACATCGCCGTGGACGATGCCGCATTGGTGGAGCGCAGAGAGGCCACAGGCAATGTCGAGAGCAATGCTCTTCTTGGTTGAGAATGGGAGGTACTGGTGCCTGGAATGCCGGTCTTCGAGTCAGTACCTTATGCGGCGCAAGCGGAAATGAGACCAAGGATCGTACCGTGACTGGAAATCTGCCAGGTCCGTGTTGGCTCGCTCCAGGAGGAGAAATGGCTCTGGGTAACCCTTGATCAAGTGTTAATGCCGGACTGGCTCAGAATTGCGTGCTTGTCTGGGCCAAGCCATGGTTTGGGCTACTGACCGATTCGAGCTCCCAGTTGATGCCGAGAATCTTGATGATATTAGGGTGCTCGCGGAGGGGTTTATGGCTCAGAACCCGAATCTCCGAAATGAAGCCACGGCGAGCGTCAGCATCGCCATGTCCACCGTCCGGCGAGAAGAGTCTGGCCGCCGACCTTTTGAGCACGACGACGTGCTTGCGCTGCCTCACCTGGTGGGAGGTGACGATGCTCGGCCGGGTGATAGCGGCGAAGACGCTTGACACGGCTGACACAGCGCCACACCCGATGTGCTTGCCGACGTCCTGGCCGGCCCGGAGCTGCATTTCCAAGATGCCATCCTGTGAGTAAAGGTTGGCCACCGCCGTCATGAGGGCGAGGAAATCGAACTGCTCCGACTCGTACTCCTCGTTGGTGGCGGACCCAGGCGCCAGCCGAGCCGTCGTCCGCCGTCCGAACGAGATGGAGGCATCAAGAACGCTGTGGAACCTCGACCGAGCTAGATTTGCTGCTTGCTGGCTTCTCGTTTGCTGCCTATCAAGCGGGCCAGAGGTGTCTGAGATGCTTTCACGAATGGAGCTTGCGTGCGACATGGCGCCAAGCCGTCACGGATGACGGCGTGCAGGACCGAGAAAGCTACAATGTAATATGAGTGGTGAGGCGGAATCAGTATACCCACGATATGAGAGTCCAGCTCTCCGCGTGGCTGCTATCGCTGCATGTGCCCATGAGAAGAGACGTAAAATCGGACACTGGCTCACCAACGTCTCCAGATTGGAGAGCGGGCGCTCGCGATCGGGGCGCCTCTTCCTACACGCTGCAGCCCAAGCCATCATGTGTTTCGCTACGCGCCAACGTTGCCGAGTGTGTCGCGCATGCTCCCACACCCGACACAATTCTGAAACCTCAACGGGGTGCGCCTGTCCCTCCTTGCATGGCCCTCCACGGACAACGTATCGCACAAAATCCCTGGCGGACAGCCTGATCACCGCCTGTTGCCTTTCGGACCGCAACGACTGGACTCAAACAACATCCACCATGTCAGGACTCGAGGTTCTCGGGGCGGCCGCCAGCATCTTTGGCGTCGTCGGTGCAGTCAAGACTTGCGTCGACTTGTTGGACGTTATTTCGACGGCACGCAGCGCCCAGCGCGACCTGGAAGACCTGATCGTATTCCTACAATGGCAGCGCATTCGCTTTTTCTGCTGGGTCCTTGAGACTGGGTTCGCCAATGCGCCCGACGCCGGCGCCCGGAATGGCCCCGGGCAAACGTCATCAACGTCGAGCCATCAAATGCTTGCAATGCTGCCGAGAGAGTTCCGCCTACCCTTCTTCCTCACGCACATCGAGCGCGCCATCAGCAATATGAACAGCCGGCTGCAGGCCACGGAGCACATTATCCAGCGGTACTGCGCCGCTAAGAAGTCTCGAGCATCATTCACCGGCGACAGAAGCTGGACAGAGAGGATGGCGTACTTCCTCGACCGACGGCCGGTTGCCGGACCCGCGAATTCTCTGGGTCCGCCACTGCTCCGCAGCCACTCGCCGCGGACGCCATCTCCGACAGCATCAGCCGAGGCCCGCAAACTGGCCTTTTTGGACAAGGTGCGGTGGGTGTCAGGGGACGCGAAGGAGCTCAAGCACCTTCTTGACACGCTGCAGCAGTACAACACCCAGTTGGCCGACATGCTTCCGCCGTCGCGATCTCGCAGCCTTCGGAGGCGCTGTGAGCGGGAGTTGACGACATCTCCGGGTATGGCAAGTCAGTTGGTGGCTCTGGATACAGCCAGCACTGGCCCTCTCGACGATCTTGGAGAGCTGCAGGAGGCAAGGCGTTACAGAACCATGGTATCCCTCCTCGAGCGGCCTGACGACGACTCGCGAGTCGAGCCATCGGGCACTCGAAACCCCAGAACCCCCAGCCCGTCAAGATTCCCCTCCCTCTTGCCTCTTCATCTCCGCTTAACCGATCTGACCTTCGCCAACTCCCCGACATCACCCTGGGCCGACCGCGATTTCGTCTCATACAACCACACCCCAGCGATCGTAGAGTGGCGATGCTATCCAAAGAGCGTCTCAGCCCAGGAACGCTCCTACATCGAGGCCCGAGTGCACGGCTTGTCGATGCAGCTCTGCCAGCTCTCGGCGGTCTCCGACGCCGGCCTCCTCTCCTGTCTGGGCTACGTCCACGACGAGACAAACTCGCGCTATGGGACTCTGTTCGCCTTCCCCCGGGGCTGCGACGCCTCGTTTCGGCCCATGTCGCTCCACGAACGTCTGCGACGAGACCACGAGAAGCACGTGCGTCGCGAGCTCAAGGAGCGGTTCGATCTCGCGCATGCCCTCATACTGGTCGTCTACCGACTGCTGTCGGTGAACTGGCTGCACCGAAACCTCTCGAGCGACAGCCTGCTGCTTTTCGACGCCGGCCGCAGCCGGACAGCCGATGGTGGCAGCGGCGGTTGTGGGCTTTTCGTCTGTGGCTTCGCCCGCTCGCGCCGAGATGCTCGGCTCGAGCTCAGCGAGAAGGCCCCGACGGGACCAAGCAGAGCCGATCGCTCCGATGATCATCGTCTTTACTGGCACCCCGATCGGGTCGTCTTATTCGAGGCCGCTGCGAACAACCGTGCGGGTTGTTCAGCGGGGACGCCCCCGTGCAATTTGCTGCCGGCGAGTTACAGGAGAGAGTTCGACGTCTACAGTTTGGGAATCCTCCTCTTGGAGATTGGGTTTTGGTGTCCGATCCGGCGGATTTCTCGAGACTCCAGAGCACAAACCCCCGCAGCGTTCGCATCGGAGCTCCGCACACGATATGTGCCAGAGCTTGAGGGGAGGATGGGGAAGGTGTACGCCGACATTGTGGCCTACTGTTTGGCAGGGGGTTCTGCACAGGATTGTTCTGTCGCGTCAAATGGAAACTCGAGCGATGAGTACTTGGCACAGACGAAGCGTTTTCTGGAAACGTTTGAGCAGAACGTGGTGGCTAAGATTGAGGGCCCGTATTTGGGGGTGGAATGATCCGGGTTCGCCCAGTTCTGCAAACTGTAGAGTCAGAAAAGTGCTGAACATGGAGGTGATTGTGACCTGAGTGAAGTCTTCCACAAGGCACCTCGTCGGCGTTTACGACGAGTGATCCCATTTGGCGGGTTACCAGACCCGTTACGATGAACAAAGGCAATGCTGTCAAGGCCCCGTATCCAGGACTCATCTGACAGTGTCCTAGGACTTCAACTCTTGGCCGGTTCCCTCTGCCGCGCTACGGCACAGGCACTTCTTTCGTCTGCAGGAACGTCCTACACCCCTGGATGACCTTGTCCAGAACAACTGCAGGATCTGGTTGGGTCTCCAAGTCCTGACCAAGGACAACGGGCAGCCGTTCAAGGTACGTCGGCGCGTCCGCGTCTCTGGGGCCAAGACGCTCCTGCATCTCCGGCCCAAACGCCTCGACGACCGCCTCGAGCAGCGCCACCGAGTCATCGAACAGCTTAAAGTAATCCAACGTGAGCAGTCCGTCCAACTGGGACGTGACCGTCGTGTCCAGCAACCGCAGCATGTCGATGGGCGAGAGCTGGGAAAAGTCCCTTCCGTGCATCAACCCCTTTCCAAACTCTTTCGTCGCCGCACCAGTCGCGTGCTTGACGAGCGCCCTGCTCTCGCCATCCTCTTGTCTGGCCTCCTCGCCGTCCGGGGCGGTAAGAGCGCCTGCGATCTGGGTCTCCGCCCGCTTGCTGCCCTCAATCTGCAGGCGCTGCGCGCTGAGCTCGTCGACGTAGTCGACGAATGCGAGGCCCGTGTCGTCGTGGCAATACCGCTGGTGGAGCTTCCACCGCACCGCAACGTCCGGCACAAACCTCTCATCGGCCTCGAGGTCAGGCACAGTCCTCGTCTTCCCGCGCTGCCCGCGATCCAGATCCGCAAAGTTGCGAATGATGGCCGCACCCTACTCCTCCCGCAACCCGCGCCTAAACCGGCTTTCCTCGACGTACGTGGCCGCGTACGTTTCCATCTCCGCCCACCGCGGGACGGCCCGGTCCGCCGCGAGCGCCGCATGGTACAAGTACGCGGCGGCATCGACGATGGAGCTGAGCATGACAAACTCGTGCCCCAGCTGACTCTGCACGAGCCTCGCGCGGAAATCGAGCAGCCCCGCCCAGACGGGCTCGTGCCGGAGCAGAAAGAAGGCGTCCGGGTCCTCCTCGTAGCCGACCTGCCGAAAGCGCGCCTTCTTGTCGTCAAACAGGAAATCTTCTACCATGTAGTGCTTGGTCTCCCAGGTGCGAGCGAGCCAGCGGCGCTTGAAGTCGTGGTCCCGGCAGTACTTGGTCGGGTTGTGCGCCTCGAGGGCTTCCTTGAGCCGCGCGGCGGTGGGTTGGAGGAGCTCAAAGGGCTTGTCGCAGTCTGTTTCGACGATGTTGCGGATGTCGACCCAGAGGTGGAGGGAGAAGATCAGGGACGAGGTGTAGTCCCTCAGCATCAGGCTCGTCTGCAAGTCGAGGAGCAGTTGGGATTCGGAGGGGAGGATGGGCTGTTCTTGTCCGTTTTTCTTGAGGGCCTTGAGGTGGGCGGCTTCCATGATGAGCTGGCCGGTGACGCTGTCCTCGAAGGCCTTCCACTCGGCCAGGTTTTTGGCGCCGTAGGTGGTCGGAGTCCGCTGAGACGGAGTGAGCATGGGCACTTTTCCTGGTGGGATCATGGATAGGGTCCGCTTCAGGACGAAGCACGAGTTCAAGCCTAGCCAGTCGGATTCCTCCCTCCAGATGCGCTCGTTGGTGCTTTCTTTGTCTAGGTCGTCGTACGAGTCGTAGTCGACGTGGTCGATGCCGAAGTGGTAGAAGAGCATTTCCATCATGAAGTCGTATCGTGCCAGTCTCGGGCTGAGAGGCCTCAGTTCGTTGATGAGATCGTACTCGAGCTGGTGGAAGAGGTCGAAGGCGGCGCTTGTGATGACGGCTAGGGTGTCGAGCGGGACGGACCGATCGTACCAGTAGTCGCACCAACGTTCTGCGACGTAGTTTCGGATGGTGTTAAAATCTTCGAAGAAACAGTAGACCATCATGTAGAGGTCAAACTCGTCCTCCTCATCATCGTCTTCATCCTCGCCGGGAAGCCCAAAGCGGAAGTTGTCGACCCAGTTGGCGCCGCGCTTGGCCTTGACCACCTGCTTCTCGGGCTTCTTGGGCTTCTGCGTCTTCTTGCTGCCCTTCTTTTTGCCTCCCTTTTGGGACTGCTGGCCTGCCTGGGAGGGCGCGGGTTCCTCCTCGGAGCCTTCAGCTGGGGCGTCGGCGACGGTATCCGAGCTCGTCTGGAGTTCAAGATAGGCAAACATGTTGGTCAGATCTGACGTGGCCACCTGCAAGCTGTCCCTTGGCTCGTTTCCGTGGTCCTTCGCGGGCCGGGCCTTCACAAGGGTTTCCAGCTCGGCCAGGACGCCTTCGAGCACCGAGATGATGTGGGCATGGTTGGCGTTGCTCTGCTTGACCTTTTCGTCCTTGGTGTCCTGGGTAGAGCGGCTGAAGAAGGAGAAGCTCTTCTTGCGCAGGCCGACGACGTCGCGCAAGATGTTGAGAGCAACGTCGGGCACGTCGTCAGGTTGGGCGTTGTCGGCGACACGCTGTGCAAGCACCTCGAGCTGGGACCAGTGCACGAACTTTTCGTTTCCCGCATTATCGAGGCTGAGGGGGGTGGCCTTGGCCTTTCTTCTGGCGGCGCGACTGCTGCAATGCGGCATCACCATTCCGGTTGCCGTCTCCCTTTGCATCCCCGTGCCCCTCGCCGTTTCCTGCTCCTTCGGGCTCTGTCTTTGGTCGCGTCACGAGTTTTTCAGCTGTCTGCTTCAGCCAGCTCGTGAATTGTGCCTGGCCCAGCTTGTACCGGCGCCACGTGCCCATGCCATTGAGCTTCCCTGGTTTTTCCATGGCGACCGTCCCCTCAGGAAATGTGGAGGATATGTCTGCACTGGATGTCGCGTTCTGAAGTTGGAGAGGTGCAAGTTCGCGTTTGGAGATTTAGGTAGGGCATTTCTTCAATTGGGATGATTGGGTCCTGGAAAAGCGGGTCTTGAATCTTGGGCCCGCCCCCGCGCTTGACCCCGCGGCCCCGCTCACGGCAAGGTCTCCACTGGACTGGGGGCCCCTCAGGGGCTCCGGACACTGCTGCAACAGTGGAAGTCAGCTGAATTGAAGGCTGAGCACGAAAACGTCTTTCGATGTCAATCAACAAGTTTTTCCACTCATTTCCACTCATCAGTCAAAGATCCGCAGTATGGAAACATCGGGAATGAGCTTGTCATCTATCTGCTGAAATCACAAATGACCGACTTCCGTCACCGACTCCAGCGAGAGCAAGCTCGACGAACGCCAGTCTCCGGCGTTGCACCGCTCCGGAGCTGAACGGCCGTGGTGTCTAACTAACTGCAGGCGCAAAATCGTTGGGATTGGCAAGCTCGGCCGTCGATCGCCGCGCCCGGGACGACGGCGCCATTCAAGGGCCGCACGGCTCCCGGCATGAACCGCTGTTCTCGTCGATTCTTCGCACTGTCAAAGTTGCAGTCCCCGGATTAGTCAAGAATGATAAATGGTTTGCCTGCGACGGTGAACCCCGGTGGCTTCTTTGTTTTCTCCAGACAAAATCCAGGTTGGCCGTCGGAGTCGAAATACCAAATCCGGCCTTATAAGCGAAACAGCGACTGCATGCACGGGACCTTTCGAGTCAACAATCTCGACCTCGCATCACATCTTCGATCACATCTCGATCGTCCGAAAGCACCTACATTTGGCAAACAAGGAAACCCGGCCCGAACTGTCGGGACAAGTCCTCCGCCCTGACTGGCCGCTGCAACCCTGGAGCCGCCACAGACGCCGTCTCAGCCCGCCGCATCACACCTTTCACCTCCCGGCATCTCTGCCGTCCGGCGATAGTTTCGTCACATGAGGAAGGGAAAGCGACAGGTCAAATTACACGGCTTATTCCGTCAGCAGACTCGAGAGAGTCGCTTCACCTTGTGTTCATCTTGTCACGGCCTTGAGCATGTATGTACACCGATCGCAAGGGTTTAGGCTCGATGCTGAGCATTAGCATGTTGGCGGTGTGCGTTGCCATATGCTGACAGTATGCTGACCGCGGGGGACGGCTCGGTGCATACAGACAAGCTTGCGAGGTGCGTTGTGGTTCTCGAGGTCCAAATAACGTTAACCTTTTGCTGCGCCGCTCAGATCAGGGATCGCCCCGAAACCCTTCGGCGCTGCGAGCTGAGCGCGGCACGATCTTGGTTCGTGATGCGGCCGCGTCCGCTTTGGGTCTGATGCACCGCGGGGAGGCTGAGGATCGAGATGCGGCACCCAACGCGATGGAACATGCCGCCAACATCGGCATCATGATCCTTCAGCCAGTCCTCTTTTGGCCTGGCTTCCGCCTTGCAAACGCCTTTGTTTGCCGGTTTCGTCACTGGTCGGCGACTTCTTGCGCATGGCGTAAGGCGTTGTCGTCTCCGAGCCCGACTAACGAGACCCCCTCTCCCATTCCCCCTTCCCCCCTCCCCCCACACATGCGGAAGCGCATCACCAGCCTGGCAAGGCGGTCCGGAAATTATCATGGGAATTGGGCTGGCTGGACATGTCGGTGCATTTTTACACTTGTTTTGTAACAGCTCCGTGGGGGACGCCCTCGATCTTGAGTCTGCATCTTCAACTTCTGCATCGTCAGCCTCGATTCGACGGAAACCGTCCGAAAACAAGATTGCTGAGTCCCAGAGCTCAAATCCTTCCACGACACGATCCCCGCCTCGATGCAAGTGCCGGCGCCCCGGGATCTCTCGCATCGACACGTTTCCTGGCCCTTGCCCACCAAGTTCCCGGGTACGACTCGCGTCTGCAACCCCAGGACCCCCACCAAGCTGCTGCACGGCGACAAAAAGGGAAGCACGAGGCGTTGAGGCTTGCGCAAAAACGGACTCAGCGCCAGCATCCCCAACCCAAGCTCCTTCTCAACTCCGTTTGGAGCACCTTGTACCTTGGAGATGCTGTGTCTGTACCCTTCACACTCGGGGATGGCTGCTGCACATCGGATGCCGCACCCACAGTGCCATGCCAGATTTCGGCTCCGAATCTGCATGCTGGACAACCCTATCGGAGGGAGCCAGCACATGGGAACCAGAAGGGGCCACTCAAATTCTGCGGAGTTCATGCACGCCAACACCAGCCAATGTCTGCCCAAACTGGTTTTTTGCGGCCGAAAGAGCACATTTGGGCCCCTTTAGCCGTGCAGACTGGCACTGAACCAAAGAGCTTGAGAAGCAGCAGACCGAGTCTGGGAGATATCTGGGTGAGTCTAGACGAGTGCCACCTCGCCTGCAGGCAATCAATCCACTCTCAAAGTGTGAGTGCATCACAGCCTGACACAGCGGGCATCAAATGCGCACTCCCACCCACCCGATCTTCTCAGGACCAGGCTGGAGGAGACACAACCCATCATAGACGAACTTGGTTCAAGTAACCCAGCAAGATGTCAAAACAAGTATGCACAAACCTCACTTCGCAACCTTGAGAACGGAGGGGAGCGAACCCCAGGGAGCACCCCCCCGAGTTCTGCCCACTCCTCCCTTCCCTCCCACCAAATGCATCCCGCACAAACCAAACACGGCAGCAAACCAACAACCACAGTGCCTCAAACAAGACACAACACCACCGCCACACAACAGAACGAAATGTGACACAAAGGGCGAAAGGTTACACCAAGTCACATGAGCACACGGCCATGCGGGAGACGCCGGGGGAAAACACGCCGCGGGAGAGAAGCAAGCAGAAACATTGTCTCATCGCGCAAACACCCCTGTCCATGTCTGGCAACGCGGCTTGCTGCGGTTTTGGTAGTTGTCAGTTTGTTTGTGCAAACTATCCGTATTCTAGATCAACAGTCAGCTTGGCCGCAGCAGGCAATGTATTATCGGATGCGTTTTACCCTGCGACATAACAATAGAAGAGGTGGGCCAAAATGTTTTGAACTGCGCTGTTTCATGCCGTGGAGCCAGTCGGGTAATGCTTCTTGTTAGAAGAGTGGGACAAATTGTCTCCCTCCTCGCTCGGTAATAGTTGCAGTCCCAAAACTGCTGGCGCAGATGGAGAGTTGTAGGAGCGATGAATTAATACCTTGATCCGAACCCGGACAGCTCGAGGCGTCTGGGACAATCCGATCCTGAGCACGAGACGTGTTAAGGGAAACGGACCGAGGACGAAGTGTTGAGATACGAAGTTACGAACCGTGGTGGTTGGTTTGCCGGCATGGCCCACGTGGAATAACATATCGGTTTCGTAAACAACCCGCAGTTGCGGGTTGATGCTTCGGTATTCTTCTCCACCCGGACCAGCCAGTCGGTAATCATATTGCGTATCGCACCCCAAGGGTGTGAGAGATCGTTAAGGCCGCTGATGCTCACGTGGGCACTGTTGACGGAAACCATAGGTATGTTGGAGCGTGGGGAACCGACTCCGGACAGTGGGCCCGATACGAGCAGGTTCCGGTCGGACCCGGTGGACGTCCATCCGGATCCAAGTGGAGCCCGGCGCCCGGACCCTGAACTCGGCAGTGCCCGGGGTGGCGACCGGGCTTGGCATCCCCGGAGCAAGTTGGGAGACAAGGCATGGTTGCGGTGTGACAGAAACCAGCGCCGCGAGAGGGAAGAGAACTTTGCATAAGCTGGTCCCCCCTCCATCCCCTCGCTAGCGTCTCTCCGCGCATTATCGCAAGTGGTTTTCAAGGGTGGTCAGGTTTGGGGGCGTGGTCTTATCTCAAACACAAGGCAAGGCTCCAATCGCCATGGCACAAAACACTGCAATCGACCATCCACGGCATCTCCCCAACCTGCAAACCCAGCACGTGTCCCCTCCAGCAAAGCACGCACGAATCTCTGAACCCTCATCCTCACCGCTCACCCTCAGCCCGGCAGTTGCACCCTCCCTGGGCCTGGAAACCCCCACAAAAGCAAACCCCCTTGTTTCGTGGGGTAAACACGCTGACTACCTAACGTCGTGTAACGGAACCCCCACAGACAAGGCTCCGCGAGAGAGCGCTGTGTGAAGTGTCACAAGGTGTCCTTCATCTCACCCGGCCACTTCTGGGTTGCCATGAACCGGTGGTCAGAGCGCCCCCGCCCGGCCCCATCTCTGCTGCTGCTGCTGCGCCGCGCCATCACCGCATCCGTCTCACACCGGTCGCCGCATTGCATTGAGCCGAAGTTCGGGACGGATGCCATGCCCGGCACTAAACTAACGAAAGTCAAAAAGGGAAAGGGAGAAAAAAAAAAACCACGTTGTTTTCTTGTTGGCGGCAGGCGGGTGATGATGGGAGGGATGGGCTTCGGTGCGGACCGAGCTGGCCAGCCCCGAGATTCGATGGTGTGCACTAACGTTAGCGCCAGAGCTAACGTCAATAGGCCGCATCCCTCACGAGGGCTCTCTCAGCAGGCTGCCAGGCTCCGAGGGAACTTTTTCTGGCGCTTCGCTGCCCCAAGGTCCCGAAGCGGGTTAGGGGGTGTTCGGGAGAAGTACCCCCGAGGTGAAACACTGACATTTGGCACGCTGGGTGGGGGGGTGGCAGCGAGGGAACGCGTCTTCGATCGGGGATTAACATTTTGAGAATGACGGTGTAACATTTGGAGGGGTTGCCATGGGAGGAAAATGGCTGAATTCAGGGAGCGCGGACGCTCGGTGAATGCTTCGGGATGGGATTCAGAGCTGGGTCGAAATGGGGGGGTTGATGTCCAGCTTTTGCCACCGTCTGGTCCCCAAATTACCCCGCTTAGAGTTGTCGTTTCGAGATGCGCGAGGTGAGCACGTGTTTGTGGGAGGGAGGGAAACCGGTGAACTCTAGTCCAGAGCACACCAGCGCACGACATCAAAGTAAGCCGCTACCAAGCATGTCTTGCGGGCGGCTCTGCCGTGGCTGTTGTTGCGACTCACCAGCGACCTAACGTGGTCAGCCCAGAAGAACCCGGAATGGACACGACGTCCGCAACCTCGACTGCTTGTACCGCTGACACGGGACTGTCAACGGTCCCAACAGGTTCGGGTCTCCGTTTCCCTCTTGCTCATGCACTCGCGCGGCACAGCTTGCCTGCCGAAACCGGTAGGGACCTTGGCCCCAATATCTCGAAGGGGCCTTAACACAGCCCTGCTATAAACCGGTGAGCCGGCAGCTTGGGTGAGTACCACCTCATCTGCGAACATGGGGGGTTCAATGGTTGTGTGGGGTCTTAGCATGGCATGTGCTAAGTGGGATGTGTGGTTTCACCAGCCATGGCTTGTGTACCATTGATAGCCGCGGTGAGATCCCTTCTCGGCCGATATCAGGGACGAGAGAGTGCCTGCGAAACAAGGTAACACCCCACGGATAGGATGTGGCAGAGGTACATACGTGGCTCAAGGTCTCGGGTATCGACTCTCAGGGGGGCTGTCGTTGCGGTCGGTTGCTGAAACCCCAGGCTGGGGGTGTGGTCTGACAGGAGGTGTGTGTGGGGGAGGGTGTGACCTTGAACGGGCCGCTGCATGCCATTCGCATTGATGTCCGAGCGTTCCAATCTTCCAGACGCAGAGAGAGAAGCTCATGGTTGCAGAGAGCGCGGGAACAGGGCCGCAGAAGCGAGCAAAACACAGAAACCGTTGCACGATGATGCAGTCGGTGTAACCGGTATTGCCGTGGTATCAACACACCACCAGACAACAAGAAGCAGGACTGGTAATTTCGAAGACGCATGTTGGATGCCACCAGCCTTGGAACCTCGGATGGGCGGAACTGCAAGTCTCAGACTTCGACTTTCGGCCGAGCAGCCAAGCTGCAGTGAGATCAGATGCTGCATGCCAGGCGGCATGCCACTGACCATGGTCATGTTTTGAAACATGACGTGGTCTCCCGGCTGCGACAGATCTGACGGGGCATACACCGTATATCTTGGGAGGCGTTTTCAGGTGCTGCCGTCTCCATACAAAGACAGCACTAGTGTCGGCACTCAGCTGCGAGGAGCCGGCGTGAGTGGTGCATGTTGCCGTTTTCGTCTCCGAGGGGCCAGTTTTGGTACGCGCCTCGTGCAACGGTGCCTGGTTGGGAAGAAACCTGGATCTGGTTGGCAGTTGGTGACATCGTAGCCTGCCGGCGGTGGTGGTGAGATTTAGCCTGTGACGGTGCTCGATAGACTGCGGTCAACCATTCGCGACAATCAGTGGGAGCCTAATCAAGACGGGCATCTGAGGTCGGGTTCAGTTGCCGCCTCGGAGAAAGACGAGCCGGCACGGCCGAGGCCAGTCCTCATCACCATGCCGCAGCCGGGAACTTTTGTCGCCTGCCGAGAGTCACAGATGTTCGTCGTCCCGAACTCGGCCATGCGGACCGAAGAAGGTCAGAGAGCCGACCAGTGAAACGCACTCGAGTGCCATCGTCCGCCTGTCAAAGGGCCCAGGTCGTATGAAGGTGCCCCCGGATCATCAGATTGCCGCGGGCAGATTGGCTTCCACAACCCCTGTCCAAGTGGAAATGGAAGGTTCCGCATGAATGATTTGCCTGCCGCTCCTCGGTATGCAAAGGAGCGTAGCCATTCCAAAGATGGGACCTCTGGGAGTTGCCCTCCCCCACAGCGAGAACTGCGCACCTGGTCCTTCACATGCTGCCGGTTGCCGGGTACGTGTGGAGACAAGCGGCCGGCTGAATGACCTTAATAGTGTTGCAGAGCCTTGACTCTCGCAGGGGCTCGCGCAGGGACTTGCAATCAGGTGATTGTAGCCTGATCGAAATACTGTGTACCACAGTATGCTCCCGTCGGAAAAAGATGGCCATGAAGAAGGTCGAGGAGTGTTGTCTGACACGGGAGGCCAAGACCCCGATTTTAGTGCAACGGCAAAGCGTCCGCCGCGATCGATCCGTCATTTGTGACAGGTCGTTGTCAGGAATCCCAACAGCAAACCATGGTCGACTCGAACCGGGTTCGCAGGGGCCTGCAGCTGCAAGCCATCGAAACAACGTGGAGCGTTTGCATCGCATTTGGTGCAGCACCAGAAAGTGCGAGTCCCACAAGTTGCGCTTTCCAAGGTTGACGATGGAGGAACTCCAAGATGAGGTGAGGGAACAAACACAAAGGGCAAGGACTTGGAAGGTGCACAGAGAACGAGCTCCACCGGACAGGCAGGGGTGCAAGCGCACCGTTTGAGGACTTGGCTTGCGCACAGTTGAGACATGGCGGAACTCGCCGCGACTCCCACCATCCATCCATCCCTTCCGATCTGCATCCGCACCTGAGGCTGACTCCGCAAATGACGTTCTGGCATCGAGTCTTGAGCCATTGAGTGAGACAAAATGCGCATTCAGGCTTCCCGCAGCATGGGCGGTCGATTGATCAATTCTGGACCATCAGCGGACTCGGCAGTGTTCCACGAAACCAGCAAATCCCCCGCCCCCCCACGGCCCGAGATTGGCACAAGCAAGCAGCGTTCGAGGTCCCCAACGATCCAGATGCCGCACAACAGCATCGCGCCCCCGAGCTGCAGCCGCCCGAGCGTGACCGGGAGCTGGACCTGGAACTGTCTTGTCCCACATTTGAGCCGCTGCAGTCAAGCGGCATCCACTCGACTCGTGCGTGCGTGACCTTCCAAAGGAGCCATTAATGGAGCCCACCCCCCTTGTTCCCCCTCGATTCTGATTGCCACATCCAAACAACACCAACCAGCCTCGATGTCCAGGCGTGCCAGGCTCTCCAGGCTGTGTCAAGCTCGAGCCAGGACGCCGAGATGAGTCCTTTTCCGCACGATCCACCCTTGAACTGACATTCGCAGCTGCCCAGACCTCTGTTCCAGGTTCCAGACCCGCCGAGGAGGAGGAACCTGCCGGACCCGCCTGCCTGTGTCGACCTGGCCTTCGGCAGGAGTCGGCGAGCTGGCTGGGCTGGACGAAAACCCACTCGATTCCTGAAGATGACCTTGAAGATGGCACGAGGTGCACCACCCAGCCTTGCGAGCCTCGGTACCAGCATCACCCCAAACTGGTGGACATTGAGTTGTTAGCGTCGACCACCGACGATTCAACCAACACATTACTACACCCCTGTTTTGAGCCGCCATTCTCGCCACGACAGGAGCATCACATGGCCGGTGCCGCTCCCTCCGCCGCTGTGTTTCTCACCTCAGAGTCCACCCCCCTAATGATCACCGCCTCTCAAGCCCAGGCTTCTCTGCTACCTGCTGTGCGACCGTCACAGGCATCTGCCGCTGTCTCATACTCATCAGGATATGGAAATCGCCGCGGTATGGACTGGGGTCTTGGTTCTGAGCACACCCTGCGTATCAAAGCGCCGCGTAACCGTGGGCGGCTGGCATCAGCGAGCAAAAGAAGAGCGCACGTCTTGTCGAGCTTCCAGACGCCGTCTCCTCTCAACCAGAACGGTGACACAGGCGTCAGGAATTCCTGATCTTCCTCTCTCACACTCTCACCTTCATCACAGCAGTACAACCAGTTGCTTGCTAGTTGAGTCGGGGAATTTTCCCTCTTGCTAATCAATTGCTGCAGCGGCAACTACCCGCTACCAAGACAATGCTACGGCCGAGGGAACTCGGCCAGAATAAGCGCTCAACAGTCTTCGTCTCGCGCTCCATTGGCTGAAGGCTGTCACATCATCACCAAAGGTGAGCATCACACGCATCGTGAGGTTGACAAGACGCACAAATCCGCAAGCCGCAGGGCGCGGTCCGCCAGCCGAACGGTAACCATGATTGACTTCAGGCTCCAAGCTGCCTGCCTTCAATGCGCTATGGATACCTGCATTTATCGGAGCGTTGCCCAACCGCCGCTGCCAGCCGTAACCCGATATATCTCGATCCGAAACTGAAGCGGGCAACACCACCTCCCGAGGTGGGACAACACCCGCAGCTGCTATCATCAGCGAGCCTTTCCTGTTTTGCAACCTCTGCGTGTTCCACCCCTCCAGATACCGCGTTGGACACACAAGAGGGTGTGGCCACCTTCAGACGGGACCAACCACATGCAACTCTCTGTGACCCATTTTCACCCTGCTGGGCTTTATGAGTAGCCGCGTCGTGAGCTAGTTACCCGCCACACCACCTTGGCGGAACAGAGTGAAGCGGCTGCATATGCGAGAGCCGCCAGGAAACGTCCGAGGCAGTTAGCCAACTCCTTTCTCACCGCTCTACCGAGTAGTTCCAAGTTTCCCCTCCGGCAGGTGACCGTTTTCCCGCATTGGCGGCGCGCCGCCTTGTCTGGCCCTGCCTGCCCCGAAGTTACGTCCCAAATTCTGGATGAGCAACATGCACCAGGCCAGACCAACCACACGTGGGGAGCGAGCACGCCAGCCCCATCAGATTGGGCGATCCCACACCCAGAATGGCGGGGTCCCTTCGGCTGGCCTCTTTGGGCAAGTGTCAGGGTTATGAGGGAACCTGGGGGGCTTTTCAGTCCAAAGAGGGGGTCAAGTGTCGACAAGCCCCCTGCCGGTGATCGGTCGCGGGCCCAGACTGCTCATCACACGGCTCACATTGGCAATTCCCCCGCCAAAGAGTCATGTACAAAGCGCAGAGGCAAAGAGGGGGTGGCTCGGGAAGTTGACGCCCTTGACGCCAGAGAAGCCTCGGGTAAGCGCGGGGTTTGACTGTCATTTTTTCGTCCGTTAGTTACTTGAACGCTACATTAATCAAGGTAGGATATGCAAGAAGCAAAGAGCCCACCCAAACTTGGGTTCTGGTGTGTCATGGAACGGGGTACTCGACCCATTTTCTGTGCTGCACCTGCCCTCCGCCCACCTGACAGAAAAAGCATCAAGGTACCGGCGCAACCCACCCCTGCTCCGGTCCCAGCCCACCACCCACGCCCACAAGCGCCGACCAGCAGCAGCAGGCAGAGCAGCACACTCCCCTTCGGGCATCACCCAGTTCCCATTGGGCAAGGGCCCAGGGATTTTGTCCCAGAGGAGCAAGCCCGAGTCAACACTCCGTTTGGGACAGTGACAAGGAGAAGCGAAAGCAGTGTTGATCATGATGTCGACCATTTGAGTGAATGACACGTCGACTGGGGAGATCAACAACACTTGCACAACTCGATTCAATCCACTCACTTCACAAACTCTTAGTTGTACCAATGTCATGCCGTTCAGGACAATGTTTGCCTCTCATTCTCATCTAGCAGTTTCCCCTAACGCAAGAGCAGTTGTGCAGCGCAGCGCAGTGCAGTGCAGTGCAGTGGTATCCCTAAAAATCGAAGAGCCCAATCCCCCACCCAAAACCGCCCAATCCCAAAACCCAAAGACCCAAAAGTAATCCTGTATAGCATAACACCGCGGCGCAAGGTATCCGTCCCATAACCCAAAAATCCTTGTCGCGAACCAGAGAACAACAAAAGGAAAAAAGCAAAGCACGCCAAGATGATTGCAACGCCGAGGAAAAAAGGGCCCGTCCCGCTACTCCCCGCTCCCTCGCGCTCGCGCTCGCGCTGGATCGCAGAGCAGAACGAAAAACAAATGCAGCCAAAGGAATGAGGAAAAAAGCAGGTGTAATATGATACAAGACGCGCCCCCCGCGTCCTCTCGTCGCCGACGACGCCGCGATAAAACGCTCATTAGGTAGTGTATATGACGGAATCCCGCCGCGCTGGGTTGAGATGGGTGGCTGGCAAGTGTTGTGTGTGTGTGTGTGTGTGTGTTGCAGGGCGGAGCTGGAGCCCCGGCTGCCGGGGGGGTTGGCGAAGGATCCGGGCCCAGCGAACCAAGCGAGACCAGGCCAAGCGAGCGAGCGAGATCGAAATTCACCAGGGCCGGGGTTGGCAGGCAGGGGTCAGCGCGGGGGGCTTGTGGGAGAGCCATTTCCGTCTGTTGAGGTGGATGGGTGGATAGGCTCGTGCTGTCCCCATTTGTGCAGGCGTGCATCGGTATCGATCTTGGTGTTTCGTTGAAGGGTGGCCCTTCTTGGGACGTTCCGCGATGCGATGGGGTCTCTTGTCGTGTGGACTGGGCCGGTCCGCCTCTTGGGCCGTTGTTGGCTGGCCCGCGGGCTGGATGGTGCGACGAGCCGGCAATTGATGCGGCTGGCCGCTGCAGGCTGGTCTTGGCCCGTTCAGACCCGACGATGGCTGTGCCCGAGCTCGGTCAACCTGCGCCGAGTCGGTTATATCCCCCTGTGCCAGCGAAGCGCCGTCGTGTCATGATGTCCGCGACGTCGTCTGGTTGTCTCATCTCCTGCCTGGTGACTCTCCTTCCCTTGCGTGTCGGCAACGTCCCCCTTTTCCTCGTTCTTTCCGAAACCAGCATGTGCCATCTAGTAGGTCTGCTGCTTGGGGCGCTTGATCAGGTTCTCCCATGGCGGATACTCCTTGGGCTTGCACTCGCCTGGATCGAGCTTGTCAGTATCGAGGAAAGATGCTGTGCAGGCAAGAGGAGTTCAAACATACCACAAAGCTCCTCTGCCCTGTACTCAAAATGTGTCACATTCGGCTGACACCTCTTGTGGGTGATGGTGTAGTCGCGGCACCACTTCGAGGCGATCCACCGGAAGTGACCGCACGAGTACTCTCGTTGGGTATAGTCGCACATGGTTGCTTGTGTGTGGTGTGTAGAGAGGGGGGGGGCCGAGACGAGGTAGAACGACACTTGGGTCGTTCAAGGAGACTGGGCGGTTGTTGATGAAGTCTCTAAAGTATGTATGTCTTGGGGTAATCTGCAACTGGCAGAAGGACGATGACGTGAATTGGATCGTTGGCTTGGGTGTGAATCGTCAAGGTGTGTGGGGATGTTGAGCAGCGCAGGAGAAGTCGAGGTGGGAAGCGACGTTTATTTAAGTCCCGGCATCGTGGGAGTCCAGACACAGAGCCAAGAAACTGCGAGGAGGGAGCTGTCACTGCGTCGACAGACCAGGAACCCATGCTTGGGCTTCATGCAGCCTCCTGGTGTCTTGGAGCTGGAATCGTGTACCAAGTAGGGGTCGGGAATTAGCTTGGGTGTGCAGCACGAGGCACCGACAGGGACAGGGGTGGGCGTGCCTCTGAACCGGGCCGAGGGGTGGGAGACGAACGAGCAGGGATCGTGGAAGATGGAAGGAAGCGTTCCAGACATCTCGACTCTGGCTCATGACGGGTGATTGCTTATGCCTTGGGCCCTTCCAGTCTAAACCCAGACAGGCAGCCATTCGGACCGTAGATCTTGAACCATACAGGCACGGCCCAAGGGAGTCTCGATAATTATGAGTCGGCCGTTTGGGCCTCAATCTGTCTCGGAGCCTGGAGACCAAGCAACCGTAAGAGCACGTCTTTGGTGCTGCAAAAGAAACGCCTGCCTGTCTGTCTCTCGGGCTCCCATCCTTCTGGCAGCGCTAGCGCTTGGCGTAGGCGGTCCGTCGTCTGCGGGAGATTAGTGAGTTGTTGAACACCAGGCCCGAATGGGCAGAGTTTGCTTGATGGGCACTCAGCACTCTGGAAAAGGTCTAGCGCTGGCCAGTCCTGTCACCACTTTGGTGTGAAGATGGGCAAGCGAACGAAGTGCCGTGCCGGTGGCCCCAAAGGCAGTTGGTGAGGCTTGCATTTGCCGGCTTTCAGGCGCCGTCGCCCTCAGGTGTCGTCCATTTGCCAGAGAAGCCATGTGTTGCTGGCGCCGGAGGAGGTGCGTTCTGGAAAACGGAGCGCCAAACGGCGGGGCTGTGGCACCCTGGCTGAGGTACCCACTACCGACCCGAGGAGTACCCCCTCCATCTCTTGGGCGCACTTCGACGTCGTGAGCCCAACCAGAAACCCACACACTTCTCGAGGCAGCGCTCGACGTGCTTCCTACGCATGCCCCAGTTCTCATAAAGCCTCCCCATAATGCTGGAGTTGGCAGTGATATCCTTCCATCCATTGGCAAGAAGCCGGGCAAACCTCAGTGAAGTGATTTCCGCCACCTGGGGTTGGTGGGCCCATTGCTCGGCGCTCTCTTCTGCTGTCTGGTCTCAAGGGGTGCAAGACCCGACGGCAAAGAGCAAGCGTCCCAGGACCGACCATTCAGAGCCAGGTATTCCGTACTTGGTAATTGTCGGAGAGATGTGGGAGCCAGAGCCTGGCAGCCCTGGGAGTGTGCACCAAGGCGAAAGCACGTGTTGAGAGTCTGGGGTCATGGATTGGGTTGCTGGGACTCGCTGGGCTTTCGCAACGCGGAGCCGAAATTCACCCAGGGCAGCCCCAAACACGGTTGTCCAAGCAGGCTGCTCCGTCGGTCCGTGTCGGCCTCGGCGCGCTTCCTCGGAGCATCCAAACCAGCCTGAGAAGGAGTTTAGCAGTCAGTGCGTCCCGTCCCTGGATGAAGAAGAGACCACGCTACCGCCAAAAGAGGATGCTCTCGCGCTGCAAGACCGTTGATGCCACCCCTTGAGACCCGCACCGGTGAGCAAAGGTGTTGCATCGCCCAGACGCTGCCATCGCACCCTCTGCCGCCCTGCCACGAGCCTGCCACAGCATGCACACTGTCTCACATCCCGAGGTGGGGCACCACGGTCGACGCATCATCGCTTTTCTCTCGGGTTCCCTGTCGTCTGATATCTTTGCGGGCGTTATCCAATGGCGCAACCTCTGGCTTTTGTCATGGGCCCGTGGAGCCGAGTTCCAGTTGCAGAACGCCTGGCCCTCTGTGTACTGGTTCCTGATCTGCCGCTGCTCGCTCGCCAAGCCGGCCGACGAGACAGCACATGGGATTGCTCGCTCACAGATTCACGTCTTCTCCCGGGCCTCAAGACCCGCGGCTCTGGCTCTGCCGAGCGATACCCACGTTCGCTGCGAAAGAATTTTCTGCTTCCGGGCCGAGCCCGTTTGGAGAAGGTCGTCGACGACAAAAAACGCGCAAAATCCCAGCGGCTCAGCGCGACGGAGGAGAACAGTGCCTGACGGTTTCGGAGAAGCGAGCGTCCATGTGGACTCCTCGAGCGGGTCGGTTGCGCTGTGTGCGGGTGCGTGGGGTCTCCAGATCTGGGCCACTGGTCCTCTTTGGGAAGCTTTGAACGTGTGGAAATTGGAAAATTGCCTCGAACAAGGCCGTTCAGGCATTTACCCGGCACATGAGCAAGGAGATTGCCGCGTTTCCACTTTGGAAGCGTCGAAGCATCGTTCGAAGCTTCCAAAAGTAGCCCACGGATCCGCTACCCTTTAGCGGGTCTCGCAAGCCTCAAACGGAGCACAGCAATTGGGGAAATGCTGCGAATGGATGACCTGACGACGGCGACTCAGATCGGGCGTGCCGTTAACTTACGGTGAAACCTGGTCTTTCCTGGACCCTTGAAAAGAGACAGCGGGGTGGTCTCAGAAGGAAGGAAGTCTCGACTCAAGAGCATCGCCCCCGCCCCTCATTGCTGATAAGGTTGCCGTTTCAGGTAATTACCTTGCTGTGCGGAACGAACTCAACCGGAAGGCGCTGCTGGAAAGGCAACAGGCCAGGCAGGCAACAAGCAACACTTTGTCATCGTTCTGGGAACTCCGGTTTCGCCCCCAACTGCACATGCAGCGAAACTTGGGATCGAATGTTTCGCATGTTTCGACCGACTCCTGCCACGCCTTCTGGGGTGTGCTAAGGAACCCGCTCCCCCTCCAATCAATGCCTTTCCTTGCTGCCGAATTGCCCGGCGGCGGGACAGGAGGAAACCGGCAACCACTGACAGCGGTGACCGTTGGTGTCCGTCATCTCCTCATCTCCTCACCGGGTTGCCCTCCTGTGTGCGGTTCCTCGAAATCCATCTCCCCGCAAACGATTTTGAGACACTCCAGGCAAAATTCGGCTTATGGCTTGGTTCTGCATTACGATGAGTGGACCGTTCCCCTCAACGACCCTGGGAATCAATCAGAGCCCAAACCTTCGGCCAAGCCGACCGATTGTCTCCCCTGACTCAACAACCTGGTCTGTGTGGTCATGCTTCGGTATCGGCCGAGGCGTGGCACATCGTTCAGCACTCTTGACAGCATCTGCTCAGAACATCGCAGTTTTGTGACTACATGCAATAACGTCATTTTGGCTTCCTTCTCGGGCACATTGAAGCGGGGCGGGAGCGCCAAAATGACAGCTGCCCCCAGGATCAGACCATCGAGGCACTGACCGGTGAGGCACATGTCTGCTGCCGGCCCAAGCAGCAACATGGAAATGCCTTCCAATGAAGAAAACCCGGCCAATCCATCGCCTTCTGGAACTTCCGGAGGCAGTACCCGTGCGAACTCATTTCCAAGTTGGAGATAGCATGGCATCCCATTGAGGATCTACTTGCAGCCCGCAGGCCGTGCTAAAGCTGGATCCATGCTGTCGGCGCCTCAGCTCCCATTGAACAACAGAGGAACCTGTCACCGACAGTGTGGGATTGGCCCGACGACACGGTCGCCAAGACGCCCTAGCATGAGGGCCAAAACCAGGATTCCGTCCTCTCCGGTCTGGCAGGGCCACTGAGAATAACGTTAGAGGCGGAAGGAAAGAAGCGGGAGTCTCGCCGTGAACGTGGCCTGTGTTTCGTTTTCCCCATCTCATCAACAGCGATAACTACTCTTTCAAGTCAAGCAACGGACACTGTCTCGCCTTTCCTTGACAATGATATCACGGCCACGAGGGCCAAACATCATTCCGAACCCCTGGGGTGGGGGACGCCAGTGGCTGCTTAGTGGCTCACGGCAGCCAGCACCAACTGGCCGGGTGACCAATCGCATCAATCCCAACCGGCGATACCCCGGGCGACGGTAGCGTGGGTGTGGGTGGGCGGCGTGGGTCAGCGAACCAGCCGTCAAGGTCATGATTCCGTCAGAGAGGGGATCTCGTGTTCGACAGGAACCGGCCTCCCGGCGTCAGTGACTATTCCTTCTTCTCTCCTCCCGTTCCACCCGTTGCATTGGAGCGCATTTCAGCCCCTCTCATGGGGACCTCATCCCAATCCGCTCGACTGCATCCTCGCGAATCCAATACCCCACAATCTCGATGGTCGTGGAGGTTGGCAGTCAGGGGAGCGCCACCGAGGCCACGGCACTTCCTCGAGCAATGGGACTTTGTCGATCGCGGTCCCGCATGCATGCATTCGACGATATGCGGCAGCAAGCAATCTCAAGGAGGCACACGCAAGCCTTGAGCGGGATCCCGAAAGCTGCAAGAGTAGTGGCGATCACATGCAGCGCACAGGACCCCCAGAGCTGCATGGCGAGCTGGATTCGTACATAGGGCCATGAGGAGAGTTTACTGACTTCGTGATGGTTCAGTTTCAGCCAACCCTGTGGCGTACAACTGTCCAACCAGCAATCAGTGCCTGGTCGTCTGGCTGAGAGGTGGTTGATGGAGAAGGGTTGACCCTCAGCGCCATTCGCTTACCGGACTCAACTCCGCACGCCACGTCTCGCCAGGGACCCGGTAATGCGGGGCCTGCTGCCTCGCTGGGACTTCGTCCTGGGAACGAACCTCGAGCGAACCAGAGGCGCTTGTACCAGCCTGGAGCCGGGCGGGCCCGCCACTCACTTCGAGCTCGTTCCTCGCATCGTCATGGGCCAGTAGTTTGGGGAAGCCAGTGGGATAGCCCACACCGATTTTCCCTCCGGGACTTCGTTCCCCATCCTGGGCATCTTGCCCTTTTGGTTTCGCTGCGCGTTGGTGGCGGGACCTGCTGCTCCTGCGTCATTGCTTGCAATACGTCAGGGGCTTGAGGGTGTTGCTTTCCTTCGTCAGCATCGACACGAGGATTCAAAATTGATCGCTCTTCATTCACAAGGTGGACCTTCCAAGAACCAATTGCTTGCCATACTCGAGTCGAGAACTTGGGATCTGCAACCAGGAACTGGGCCTTGCGAATCTAGCTCAAAGGCTAACGAGACTCGGCGGTAATAACGCCGAGCGCAGCTTTCCACATCAAATCGGGGTCGGAAAGCTCGGAACCCAGTCGCATGCCGAGTCAGGTTGACGGTGATTGTTGAGAGTGGACTTGAACCGCATCGCAAGCACTGTGGACAGCGCCCACATGCCGGTTTCCCGTTGACGACGAACCATTGGTCGTGTAAATATTTAACTCAGCAGCCGGCAAGACAACGCGGGAACGTTGATTCGCACACAGAACACGGAAAGACCCGTAGCATTCCACTTCAACCTCTGTCAACCTTGGGATCCCTCGCCCTTCAGTTCTTCACAACAAGCGCGAGGTCCACCAAAGCCGAATGCCGATCAATAGTTCCCGTTTTGACTCCACTTGGCCGAGGGCAGTGAAACGCGCGCAAGGACATCCCAGCCTTTCAACGTCGTGTCTCAAAAGTGAGGGCTCCGATCCCATCGGCGCCGGTTCATGCCATGCCATGCCATGCGGCTGTGCCGTTGGGGCGCGGCGGCTTAGGTTCTGGCTCGGGTCCGGCTGAGCGGGACGGGACGGGCGTCGCATCGCTTCTGGTTCCTGGCTCTCGCCAACAACGCCCACGTGAAAAGCCCGACAACACACCGCCAACCGTCGCACTTCTTGCCAAGAGGCACCCTGCCCTTGGCGGCTTAAACCCCGAGATAACGGTGAGCGTTGACAGAAGCTGGTGGTTAACTCTTGTCATGTGCACGAGCTCACTGCCCCTGACTGACAGCCCTGGCGTGAGTCGACAAGCAAGGGAAGGGGAAAGTTGCAAACTCCTCATTTTTTGCGCGCGCCAAAAATCCCCCCCGGCGTCGGCTCCTCCTCGGGATACTGGGATTCTGGATCCAGCGCGCAGCAACACCGCCGGCGGTCAGCACTCTCAATCAGGTAGGTCACGTTGAGCGGCCCATCCTGGCTTCATGAGACAGAACATGCTCGCAACGTTGCTCGGCGGCCTTGGTCGCCGACCCGACAATCCAGCCGAGCCAGCCTGTCGGGTCTTGGTCGCCTCGGCGTTGCTCGGCGCCAATTCTTTCGGGCCCTTGCGTTGTGGCTGTCCCGAGGCTTGGCTCGAGGTGCTGCTCTGTTTGCTGCGCGCCCACGGGCCGGTGCCTCGGCTTGCTGTGCTGTTTCTGTTCTGTAAATGTATGTGTGTGTGTGACTTGAGGTGGTCGGGGTTCCTTATCTTTGGCGTGCGTGCTGCGCTGCGCTGCGGGTGCAGTTGCTCCGGAGGCGCATGGGCCGGACCGGTGAGTTCGGCTCGGTCTTGTCGAGCTGTGTGCTGCAGGGGGAACAAAGGCCCTGGCTGGCAGGGCTGTCAGCGCATCACACCTATTTGGGTTGAAGTGGTGTTGCTGATGGCGGTACTTCGATATCCACCAGCACAACAACAACAACAACAACAACAACAACAACTTGCGATGCGGTTGCGCACCACTGTCTCGAATTGGCAGTCATGGCGATCGTTCCCAGGGTTTGCTGGGCCCGGATCGTCTTGCGAGCGCTGTTTATCCGGGGTTGATCTCGCCGCGGGTAAATTCGACGAGGCTCTCAGGGGCCTGAAACGGCCAGTGCTGCAGTGGCTTGCGAAGCACAAGAAGCGAGTGGCAGGTTGACGCGACGGTGCCTGGGTTATCGAACCAGTCTTCATCTGCATCGAGATTCGCGGCCCATGCCATGCGGCTGGAAGCTTTTTTCACACGCAGATGCTGGGGTTTGGGGTTCTCGCTTGGCTGGTTGGTGGCATCTCGTGCGATCGTTCGAGAGGCGTCCTGGGCCTCCTTGGCGCATCATCCTTGGGGGGTGGGGGCCGAGCAAGTTGAGCTTGACCGGTCGGTTGAGTGTTCAGTCCGGACTCGCGTCGATCCGATTGCTGGCTGATTGGATGGAGAAGACGAAGGAGGTCACACCTTGGGCTTCACCGGCTGCCCGAATTTTTCCGAGTCTCATGTCGCTTCGGTGTGATGGCCGTTAAGTCTCATCACATCATCGCAAGCTACAGTCCAGTTGGGCTTACAACTGCTTGGAGGAGTGCTTCCAGCATGTTGAGATACTAGGGTTGCTTCGGTTCAACAAAGACGTATCAAGCACATGAAATACTTGGAGAACGATACTTGGCATGTCACAAGTACGAAGTACGCGGGCTTCGGTTTCGGTTTGGGAACTCGCTGGACATCCCTGTCGAAAACGTCAGGACAAGGGAAAGATGTAGCAGGGAGCTACTTCGTCATTTGGTCAGAGAACACAGAAAGTTACCGGCAGCTCTTGGTCACACGGCGACCCATGCTCCGTTTCCTGCAAAACCCATATGATGGTTGCCAGTTGGCCGCTTGGTAGGACACCGAAGAAGCTGGATTGCCGAAGCATCTGATTCTGGACTCACGCTGGCAGCACTGGGACAAGTTGAAGAGTACCTCTTTTGTATCTTCTTGCTGAGCAACAATTGCTCAAAACTCGTTGATATTCGACCCAAAGACTGCCACCTGGTCAAGATCCCACAAGCGCACATGTCAAATGTTGAAGACTCACAAGCATGTGTACAGAAATGTATCAACTCTCAAACTATATTCGTGAAGATAATCCAACCACCTGAAAACGGAGTTAAGTTTAATTAAGTAGTCCACAACAGTTGGGAATGGTCTTGAAAAAATCTCTATCAGTCTCCTTTCGTTGTGTGTTTTGCGTGTGTGTCGTGAACTGCAGAACACATCTCCAGTTTTCCGTCGGATCTATCCCTCCCAGTCCCAGGGAGTTGATATGCTGTGACGATGTAATAACATCAGTTGCGCTGTTCACGTTTGGTAGCTTCACAAACAAATTAGAGGCGCTGAACACTAAATGTAGAGAAATTCAGAACAGGAGTACCACATGGTATGTTTGGTGGACAGCAGAGGCAAGTCTACAAACAAAAGCAAGCTGCCAGCACCCGTGTGCCCAATGCCTCGACGGTTGTTTTGGTACCAGGCATCTACAAGTATTAAGGGAAGATGCGTTTCTCCCAGTGCTGTCAAATGACACACTAGTGTGAATTGCGTATGTCTTGTGCTCTTGAGCGACACTCAATTGTGAAGTATTATGGTCTAGGTACCCACAAGCCATACCTTAGCCGTCAATGATATGGCACATTTGTAAACAGAGACATACCCTTTTTAGAGGATTACATGCATGTTGTTGCTTTTGTTGCCACCTCGTAGTGATGGGACACAGTTGAACCGATACACACCTCTGGTCGGTCCCAGTCTTGGTGGCCTGATTGTGCCCTGACTTTTTCCGCATGCCCTCAACTTGGCTCAACTTCAACTCCGGGTTGTGGAAGGCATTACAAGAGATTTTCAAGCACGAGCTTGGGCCTCATCAGAGTTGCGCGGCCATCATGGCACGGATCGTTCCCCTGAAGTGCCCCTTTCATTTACTGTTGCGAAGTTAACTCCGACTGGGAATGGATCTCTTTCTTTCCTCCAAAGAACTCGTTCCGAGTCTACGTAAGAGGGGCTGGATGACGCGGATCTTGCTTGTATATGGAAAGTGTTGGACAGGCGGCTAAATGCCGAGCCAGGTTCCGGGTTAATCTATTCAGGGCGCGGGCAATGCCGGCGCTTGTGTCGCGATTTACCCATGAGCGCCCCGGAGAATTGGTTGCCATTCATGCGAGCTTGGCATCGGATACCCCAGATCATCATGCTCCCATGATCGCCTGCAGTCCCTTGAAGGGACGACGCAGTTTGGTTTTCTTCCCTTTGTCCCGGACTCACGTTGCACTTCCCCACACGACGACGCGGAGCTAGAGATGAACGCGGGCGGGTTCCGGGCACCAGGAAGCCAGGGGCGGGAGAGTGGAACGCGGGGATGTTTGGATATATAGGGGCTTGGGACAACAGCTCTGTGTGACTTGTTTGCGCTCAGCCTCCATCGGGATTTCAATAAGCCACCAACAAGATGCTCGCTGAAACTGTCATTGCCGGTCTGCTCCTGGCCTCCAGCGCGGTCGCCGCGCCGGCTCCGGACCCGCTCACCTTCATCAAGCGGGCGGCGAACCCCGGCGTGGTGATCCAGAAGTGCAGCAGCCCTGGGATGCTCGCCCTTGCCTACGACGATGGCCCGTACCAGTACACCTCTACACTGGTCGACATTCTCGACAAGGCCGGCGCCAAGGCCACCTTCTTCTGGACCGGCACGCTGTACGGCTGCATCTACAACCAGGCTGCTGCAGTCAAGAAGACGTACGCGTCGGGGCACCAGATCGCCTCGCACTCATGGACCCACGGCCACATGGGTAGCATGAGCGAGTCGCAGATTCGCAGTGAGATGACCAAGGTTGAGGATGCCCTCGTCAACCTGATCGGCAAGAAGCCGCTCTATATGCGCCCCCCTTACCTCGAGACGGGTGGCTCGTTCCTGCCGACCATGAAGTCGATGAACTACAAGGTCATCACCAACGACGTTGACGCCGGTGACTGGAACAACAAGACTCCTCAGCAGAGCCAGCAGTCTTTCCAGCAGGCCGGCACCAGCGGCAACGGCCACATCCCGCTCATGCATGAGACCTACTCCGGCACTGTCAACACCCTTACGCCGTGGTTGATCAACTGGGCCAAGCAGAACAACCTCAAGCTGGTCACTGTTGGTGAGTTGCACTGATCATTGTCAAGTTGGGGATATCACTAACCACACCTGCAGCCGAGTGCCTGGGTGATGCCGGTGGCATGTACCAGGCTGGAAACTTCACTGGCAACGGCAAGAACACTTGCTAGTGTGGCACTCAACACGGTGGATCTCTGGAGGGAGTGAAGGAGTGTGAGTGCTACAAGGGGCTGGGCACCGTATATACTTCGTTTCAACGTACAAAGGTCAATACAAAACTGCATGCTCGACAATCTAGGAATCCTTCTGCTAGAGATGTGCCTATCACGGGTTTGTCATTCTTGCCTTGTCAACAGTCTGCCACGTAAAACGGGCTAGCTTAAAGCCTCAGCTGATGAAGACAAAATTGAAGGAAAAGGACCCTGCTTTATACCTTATCGTTCTGGATTTTCGCAAAATAATCTGAACGAGCAACCGACTACCCCCGAGTCAGCGCGCGCAACTCTCGTTCAACCACCTCCAGAGGATTCCCCTTGGCCACCTCAACAGCCAATTCCTTCGCCCGTGCGCGGTACTTGCCACCGCTCCCCAGGATCTCATCGACTGCTGCAGCCACAGCGGAGGGAGACGGCCGCCCTGTGCGCAGATTGAGACCAACTCCGGTCCACTCCACGCGCGCAGCAACCTCGCACTTATCCTCAGTGAGACCAGCCGCCACCACAGGCACCCCGTTGACAACGCAGTGCATAAACCCGCCATACCCAGCGTTGAAAATCATGACATCGGCGTAGGAGAGCACCGAGTCGTAGGGGATGAAGTCGACGACGTGGACGTTGTCGACATTGACCCCCTCCCCAGCCGAAGGCAAGATGCCAGGAGGCGTCTCTAGCCCCTGCTTCCCCAGCAGTGCAATAACCAGAACATCCTTCCTCCCAGCCAGCGCCCTGACAGTGGGTGCCAGCAACATGCTGTAGTCCCTCGCCAGCGTGCCCTGCGAGACAACCACCACGCTCCGTCTCGCCTCATCTCCCTCCGGCAGCGCCGCGTTCTCGACCACCTCTTTCTGCCACCACTCGGGGAACCTAAACCCCGGGGGCACAGCCTTGCTCGGCGGCAGGCTCCCCGCAAACTTGACATGCCCCGGCAGATCCGGCCGGGGATACTCCAGCAGCGGATGGCACAGCTGCAGCGTGGCATCGTGCGCCGTGACGCTCAGATTGATCATCCACTCATCCGGCACCTCCACCCCGCCCGCCTCCCGGATCCTCTCCCTGAACCCATCATACGCCTCCTTCACCACGTACTTGTACAACCACTCCCTCAGTAGCGCATCCCTCTCCCTCCCCTCCTTCCCCTCCGCCGGCAACAGCCCCAGCGGAAACGGCGGCACGCCTTCCCCGTCCAGCATCAGCGGCGTGACGTTCACCCCCAGACTCCTCGGCATCGCCCCCCCCTCCGCATACCCCTCGGGCCGCTCCGCGCCCCACTTCCACGGCAGGTACCCGAACCACATCGTCTCGTTGATGACCACCACCTCCCTGCCCCCGCGCCCCACCCCCTTCCGCACCGCCTCCAGCGCCGCCCGCGTGCTCGCCACCTGGCCCGCGATCTGGCCTATAAAAAAAGTCTTGAAGTCCTGCACCATGCGCGGCAGGCCCTCGGCGTAGCGCGCGCGCTCCATGCCCCATTGGCGGTAGGGCCCCTTCTCGAGGGTCAGCGACTCGTGCACGGGGAAGAAGGCGCTGCCCGAGGACTCGATGAGGGCGCGGTGCTGCACGCCGCCGACGAAGGTGACGGGGTAGGAGAGGGCGGTGAGGTGGCGGGCGATGGCGCAGAGGGGGAGGACGTCTGGGCAGGGGAGAGTTGGAGGTTAGTTCAGGTGGGGGGCTTGTTTGCGGTTTGCAAGGGGTGGGAGATTGGTTCTGGGGGGGGTTTGAGCTAGATGGTGAGGGGGCAATGGGGGGGGGGCTGGATGTGACTTACGACCCGGGGCGGTGGAGGAGGTGCAGAGGATGAGGATTGCGGGGAGGGGTTTGTCTGCGGTGTCGGACATGACGCCGGTGGATGGAAGACTGGCTGAGCAGCTAAGCTATAGTCCAGTGTATGGTGATGGATTGGATGTCTCAGACACGAGAAGGAGTGTAGAGATTCGGAGGTTTGTCGAGGTGATGATATCCATGGGTTTCGTTGTTCGTCTCGCCTGGCTACTGCCCAGCCCCTGAGTCCGGATGCCCGCCGGAGGTGAGACCGGACTTGTGGCGGGCCCGATGCAATTCATCAAATTCGATGTGACCTTGTCTTGGAGGTTCGCTGCGTCCCGGACCCGGCTTGTGCAACTCGACAGGGGCCCAGCAAGGGGAAGTTGACAAAGTCACGGCGTGTCTCAGGGCTGGTGATGGTAGGAAGGAACTGTGCCTATCTACAGCACTCCCTGTAGTTGTCTATTTCTTCTGTAGAGTGTATGACTATCAGACACTAATAACCATTGTTTAGCCGGATTACGAGCCTCCCACACAGCCAGGTTTGCCTCGTAGCGAGCACACCGGAGCCGAGATCTCGGGACCGATCCGTTGACCAAGCACCGAGATGAAGGTGCCAAGATGATATAAACTCCAACATGAACGGTTGCCGAAGTGTTGCGTGCTACAGACTGCAGGGATCCCTGGAAGAAGTGCCCACAGACTTAAGGTATTCGGTCCCGGGTAAGGAGGGCCATTCTCGTGGCTGAAGACAGAACACCATCGCCGTGGAATTTGACTGGCAAAACAGGGAAAGCATGCTGGTGTTCGACAGAAAAAGCGCAAAAAACAAATCAACGACAACTACAAGATTCGAACTTGTGAGGGCGAACCCAACAGATAGCGAATGTGGTAATTCAAGTCTGTCGCCTTAACCACTCGGCCAAGTTGTCATTAAAAAGTTATTGGCGGTAAATCCAACCAAGGATACCACGTGCAAGGCGGCCAGAGTTCAGGGGGGCTTCTCTATTCTGTGTGATTTGACTCCCTTTCAGGACACAAAACCGTTCTGACATTTGTCCGAGGTGGCTAAGCGTAGGTACGGACTGTAGTATGTGTGGGAAATAAACCCAGGAACTCCTACATTGTGCGTCGTTGGAGTGGTCCAAGAATACCATGGCGGATTAGTTTAAAGATTGAAGAGAATGCGGAGAAACTCTTGACTTGAGTCGTCAATCAGACTGCCCCAATATCTGCCTATACCTCAACCTCAACACCCTAATCGCCAATGTATCGCGATCTGAGCCGTGCCAACATGCAGGAAACTCCATTTCGCAGAAAAACTGGCAGGGTTTTGCCCGCTCTGTGCCCCAGCTTGGCAGCAGGTCCTATGGGACATCTCCACGAATTGAAGAGACATGATGAGCATGTTGGCACGATGTGTTGGATCTGTTGGCTGCAAGGCAGAGGCAAACTTGAGTCGACGAGCCAATAAAGAACCTCCCAATAAAGTGTTTCTGTCCGTGCATGGCAATCTCAGGACAAATCGAACACGGCTCTCTGAAACTTGGTAACAGTTTTGCATCAGCGGAAGATTGGTTCCATCGCCGTGTGATCTGGTGGCACCTGAACAGGAAGAAGGGCCGGATGCTCCAGACGAACGGGCAAAGGGCCCCCTAGCATGTGACAGTGCCGCAGAAGCGTGAGCGACGAAGATGATAGAAAGATATGGGCATCCTGCCTAAGCTCAGTCCCTCTTCGATCAGTACCTCCATCAGTTTCGGCTCTCGACCTTGAGCAAGCAATAGAAACAACACCCCCTAAGGCATACTCCTACAAAGTAAGCACCTCTCCCCACCAAAACCTCTTTAATCAAGTCTCACTACTCACCTTTCTCCCAAAGAACCCCCGCCATGGACCCTCCCACCAACACCAACCCCCCAGACACAGACAGCAACCTCGCAAGCACGGACAACGACCCCCTCGCCCACCACCCCGACAACACCGGCAGCCGCCTCACCCAGCCCTGGACCGTCGACGGCTACCCCATCGTCGACGGCAAGTACCTCGACCTCTCCGCGGCGGAGCTCAAGACGCACGCGGCGGGCGTGGACCCGTTCCGGGGCGGCCCGCCGTCGGTCGCCGTGTACTGGCAGAACCAGCGGGCGACGGGCCGCGGCGACCAGTTCCTCGTCATCGCCAAGGCGGCCGCCGGCGCACGCGACCTGACCGAGTACCTGGCGCGCGTGGGGAGTTCTTGCGCAAGGGCCTGTGCAAGGTGCACGCGCTCAACGCGACGCGGTATGATGTGTATGTGGTGGTGTCGTCGGAGCTGTCGCAGGCGGGGTTTCGGGAGGCGTTGGCCGATGGCGGGCTTTTGTAGGGGGTTTTGGGGAGGAGGGGGGGGGAGTGGTGGTTGTTACTCCGGGAGTGCCGGGCACTGCGATTGCGTGAAATAAATTTACTGGTAATGTTCTAGACTGTGGTGATTTGTTTGAGACGCAATGGCCACGCTTGAGTGTAGGAGAACAGGTTGAACAACAACTGAAAGCCACCTCCCTCAAGGTCAAGGCTTCGGGTGCGTCAAGTCGGTCGCAGCCGCAATACACGGAGCGGAGATTCCCAGACGCCGCAATCGTAGATCCAGTGGTTTGAGACACTCGAGAAGCCCATCTCTCCATTTCCTGGCCTTACTGAGTTCGCCGGTTGCAAAACTTCACGTTACTTCTCAAGGACAAAAAACGAACAAAGGAGAAAAGAGGAGGAGGGGAGAGAGAGAGGAGAGAGGGAGAGAGGGAGAGAAAGAAAGGGGAAATGGGTTGGGAAAATGGACCACGAGGTAAATGGAGTAGGTAGCCTGGTGGGGGGTAGTAAGGCAGACTGAATAGGGAATGAACGGGGCTCCGGTGGGAATGAGGAAGTTGGAGACCATCAAGGCATGGTGGAGGAGACTCTCGCTAGAGTTGGGTGTTGATACGCGTTGCCAACAACTGGATGACGCTAGATGTGCTCCTTGCCGCGTTCTTTCACTGATCTTCACCTCGTCCGGTGAGAATCTCCCATAAGGTTGTGAACCTTAGATTTCACACATGCTGCTGAGCAAAGGAGGTGCCCGCCCGTGAAAGACCTTGCATGTATGTAGTGACCCTGAGTCAGTTAGACGGGCCAACCGAAGCCTGTCAGTTTCGTCTGGTGTGCCAGCTGCAGCGCGAAGAATGCAAGCTTCGGCGTGGCAGGGCGACAAGACTCGAAATGGTTGGACATGGCTCAATTCTTCTCCGTGGTGTGGCAGAGAGCGATCTAACCAAGCTCGGCCAAGTCAGGGACCGATCGAGCCAAGCTCAGCCCGGGCAGCGATCCCGGTGGCCCAGAGAACGGCTCCAGAGACAGGGAACGGGGGTCACAGGGGCCAAGACGTCGTACGGAGAAAAGTAGAACCAACAACAACTTGAACCAACATGCACCCAACGCGGCAAGCCGCCCTTGGAAAGCTGAAGACGGGAAAACTCGCGTCACTGCCGCCCACCACCTCAGCCCCGAACTAAAATTATGCCTAACCCAACTTGAACACAAACCCCCCTAGGCTCCGCCCCAAGCTCCCCCCCAGGCTCCCCCCAGGCGTCCCTCCAGGCTTCCCTCCAGGCTTGCCCGTTTAGTATGTACAATCACATCATCATCACACCGGCCAAAGACACAAGAAATGCCAGCCACACGGCCCGGGCAACATGAGCTGCGGGTGCTGCTGGTGCTGCTGCGTTGGTGCTGGGGGTGGGGGAGGTCGTCGATATGGCCGAAGAACACCAATGTGAGTCCATTGGTCTCTCTGCCATGGTCACCGCCACCGCGGGGCCCAGCTCGAGGGCGCAGACGTCGGCCGCCGGGGGGTCTCCCGGCGCGAGCACGTTGCACGAGGCCCGCCCGTAGTTGCTGCTCCCGGCAATACCGATCGTGTCGGTCACGTTGAAGGTGATGCCCGGCGAGCGGGCGCACGCCGCCGTCCCTTGCAGCAGGTCGGGCTCCTGCGCGCCTTTCTTGGTCGTGAAGGCCAGCTGCTGGGACTGGCCGAGCTGGCTGATGCCCCCCGCCGCGGTGCAGTTTGCCGACAGCACGCTCCAGAGGAGCACCCAGGTGGCCTGGGCGTCGGTCGTCTTGGCCGGGTTGGCGCGCTCGACCGTGAAGAAGGGGTCGGTCTTCCCGAGCTCGTCGCAGTGGAGCTCGCGGATTCCATAGTCGGTCAGGAGCTTGTTGGGGCTGGTCTCCCACACGGTCCACCCGATGTGCATGGTCAACGGCACTGCCAGCGGCGAGTTCCGAACGGCGAAGAGGATAGGGATATTGCCAGTGCGGTACGTCTCGTTGCGCGGAAACACCAGGTCCACCTCGACGATGCCGCCCGCGGCCTGGACCACGCACGACTTCAGCGCCAACAGCCCGAGGAGGGCATGGCCAAAGCGGTAGAGCGGTGAGGAACCGAGCGCGGGCATCATGGACGTGTGTTGGTTTGTTGTTGGGGGCCAAAATTGGGTCGATGTTGCGAGACGGAACGTATGGCGTTATCTGGTGGGCGAGGGGAAGAGGAGATCTGGTCCGCAATGGGAAACATATTGGCTGTTGGTTCAAGATATACCATTCTCAGCGCAGCGAAGGGTCGCCTGCTGCGCGTGCTAACCTGAACTAGATTCCAATTCCGCCCAGCCCAACCCAGCCTAGCCCAGCGCCTCCCGAACCACAACCCAAAAGAATGGGTCTCATCACCCTCCTGCGCGGCTTCAACGTCCCCATCGTCGTGCTCGACCGCTTCCTGGTCGCCCACGGCGTGGAGGAGACGTACGGCATCGCGCCGCGCCTGGAACCCGGGCCGCTCGCCCCGCCTCTCGACCCGCAGTCGGCCTTCCTCCGCGCCAGGCTGGCCACAGCCGGCACCGCCTCCCCCTCTTCCCCGCCTAGCCCGGCCCTGGATGGCGTGCGCCTCTTCATCCCGAACCGGCGCGGCCAGGCCGACCCGACCTACGCCTACGTGTCGCACGCCTTCATCATGGTCCTCAGCCAGCGCCGCGGGCATGGTGGGCGAGGCCGAGAGCGAGCTGTTCGTCCTACTCACCGAGGACCGCGTGTTTCCGCTCAAGAGGCCGTTTGTGAGGGAGGTGAGTGCGCATGTCGCTTTAAGCTTGGACGTTGATTTGGAGGTGAAGATGCTGACTGAGGGTTTTTAAGTCGGATCTCCGTTGCGGGCTGTGCGCCGGCCAGTTCGAGACGTGGTCTGCGCTGCAAGTCCACCGTGTCGAGGCCCACGGGACGGGGTGACTGTAGACAATCCGCTCCCGGATGATCTATGAGGGAGGTCCGTTGTCGATGTTGTCGTCGTTTTTGTTATTAAGGTTTGGGGGCGCTGCCGAAGAACGTTAGTCGGGTACAGATGGTACGGTCTCTTCCATATCCGCTGCTGACGTATACCGCGCCCGGGTCAGGCAGTGGCGCCGACTCTTGGAATGAAAGTGGTTGTGTGACAAAGGTTTCGAGCTCGGCATCCCATAGGCGACTCGCCTAGAGTTCCGGCCCGAGCGGGGCGCTGGTGAATCGCGATGAGATGCATATAGCGCTGGGCTCCCGCTTTCGGGCAACCTACCTAAGATACCTCAAAACCAGCGCTGGAAATTGCTCCCTTGCCTGGGCCAAATGCTCGACAAAGAACAGGTGGTGGGCATTTCAATTATCTTGACACAGCATCGATGAGCCAGTCGGCTATCGCGGACGAGAACCCAACGCACTCTGTTACTTTGCAACGGACACCATAAGGGTTGTTGGCAGGCTGACAACTGGAGTGTGCGGATCTGGCCATCTGGGAACAAACTCAACGAAGCAAAGGTGGCAAATCGTCGGTTCCCCTCCTAGAAACAGAACGATGCTGGACCATAAGGCTATGTAGTACCTTGCTAACTGCTAAGAAAACAGACCCGCGTCGCCTGCTCCAAGAGCCGCTAGATATTCCAGTGCTCCATCCGACTGCCACCCCAATTCAAGGGAAGTCGCAGCACTTGTAGTTGCTCCCTCCCGGGCAGTATCCTGTCCACAAGCATTCAGCATTTGTCTCGCCAATCAGTGCTTAGAGGTGTACTGACCCGAGCGGAACGGTCCATCACACGCGGTGTTGGTCCACTGGCACATGGACTCGTCGCCGTAGCACTGGTACATGACGCAGCACTTGACGTTGGCGCCGTCGTTCGGGCATCCGCCGTTGATGGTCGACCCTCCGTACTGGGAGCACGTCGAGGTCGACACGCAGATGCCCTGGGACTTGTACACGCCCGTCGCGGTGCCGGAGCAGTGGCCGTTGAGAGCAGCCAGCGCGGTGAGCGGGAAAAGACCCAGGAAGAGGGCAAGGTAGTTGTCGGACCGCATGGTGAAGGAGTTGCAGATGCACTTTGAAAGGGGGCTCGCAGATGTTGAATCTTGAGACGGGACTGGAGTTGAGGAGAGCTCATATTTATGCCCCCCTCAGACACGCAGCAACAAGCTAGTATCTACTAGGAGACCGAGCAGCAATGTACATTCAAAGTAAATGCACATTCAAAGTTCCATTTCGCAGAAAACCCCATGTCTCGCCTAGTCCAGACGGACATTGCCCAGGCCGCGACGGCCAGGGTCCGGCGTCCCACTCACGGGCTTCATATCCCCACGTGCAGATGCAACCTCGCGATCGATCGCGCCCGCAGCGCTTGTGGCGTTCCATCCCGACAACGAAAAACAACCCAAGCAAACCCCGCCCCAAACCTCCAATGTCAACCATCGACCATCAACCCCTCCAGCGCGGCCACCAACACCTCCTCACACCTCCGCCGATACTCCGCCGCAAGGACCTGATTCCGGTTCCCCGGCTCCGGCAACCCCCCTCGCCCTCATCATCCCCGTCCTCCCCCCCTTCCCCACTCACAGCCATCAACCGTTCCAAATCCCCCTCCAACTTGCCCCCCAGCACCCCCCTCACCCGCTCCACCACCTCCGCGACCTCCCCGCCCGGCGGCGGCCGCACACTGTTGGTCAAGTCCACCTCCCTGCCCGCATCAAACGAATTCCACCTCTCCAACGCCTCGCGGTGGCGCTCCTGCAGACCCGCCGCCACGGCCTGCGCCAGGTCGTCCACCAGCGCGGGCTCAAAGTGCGCGAAGCACGGCAGGCCGGCCAGTCGACTCGGCGGCCCGCCGCCCGTGGAGGACAGGCGCGCGCGGCCGGCGAGGGAGCTGCCGTGGCGGAGGGGGCGGAGGGAGATGAGGAAGTCTTTTGGTTTGGTGGTGTCGTCGTCATCATCTTCATCATGGGTTTGGGTCTGGCGCTTGCGGACGTGGACGTAGTCGTTGTGCAGGTCCGGGGTGGCGGGGAGGAGGAAGCCGTAGGCGAGGAGGAGCTCGCTGTTGGTCTTGGTGCCGTAGTTGTTGTAGACTTGCTCGCCCGGCGCGTAGGGGTCGCGGCAGACGAGGCGGCAGGCTGGAGGGGAAGTCGGGGTGGTGTCCCAGGCGTAGCGGGCCGTCATGGAGTGGTTGGCGATGTCGAGGAGGGGTTGGAGGATGGAGAAGTCGTCGAGCTTGGTGTCCGCGGGGAGGAGGCCGGTGATGTACTGTTGGGAAGGAGTGGAGAGGATGAGGGAGGGCCGGAAGCTGCGGCTGGTGAAGATGCTGAAGGCCCATTTGTAGAGCATTTGGGTGTAGTCCTGGTAGTTGGGGAAGTTTTCTTCCTTGAGGAGCTTGTGTGCGTGCTTGAACTCGCGCTTCACGTTGGCCTGGATCTCCTGGATCGCAACGTGGGCGTTGGTGCCCTCTAGGTAGGCGATGTCATCGTCGGGCCAGAAGGCGGGGAGTGCCCAGGCATCGAGATGCTCGGGCTGGGGAAGGGTTGTGATGTAGGGCCACCAGAACGAGTCCTTGCCCTTGAGGTACTCTTTGATGAGAAAGAAACGGCCGATGACATGGGGCGGGTTCGCCTGCAAGAAGCGGGATGGAAAGGCCCCATCTGCTGCCCCTGTCTGGGGTTGTGGTGAAGCGGGATCGATGGGCCCGTCGACCAGGGCGTTCAGGTATGAGAGGGTTGTTGAGACGGGGCACGAGACGGCCCGGAAGCCCCCTTCGAGCCCATCGTTGTGCGATTGCTTGACGCGGAGCGAGAATTTGGTCACGTCGTCGCAGTAAATCTCGAGGGACGGATGCAGTTCTGCCCCATGTTGCTGCGCCCACTCGAGGAGCACGTCGAACCGGGCTTTCTCGTTTGCTTTCATTTTCGGATTTTTGACTTGGGTGCAGTTGCCGGGAATAAGAAATGCAGTGCCGGCCACGCAATTGGCACATTTCACAATCGGCGCAATCGGCGAGTCAAATTGACGAAACAGAACCCGTCCGATTAGTCAGCTAAAACTCTCCTTCACGAGCTCAGCTTCGTCTCAAGGATTATGTTATTTGCTACCTACGCACTCCTAGATTCCTCACTTCAATTCAATCCTTATTGAGCGGTTGTCTCCAACAACAGAGTACCGCATCCAGCGTTGCTTCCTTGACCGAACATCGAACAACTGCCGAACGATGCCCGGCTTGGCGATACCGGCCCGATCCTTGGCGCGGCCCCACATGGATCGGCCCCACCTCCACCACAGATCTCCGGAGCCGGCGCCACCCGAAAGCGAAGCCGACGATACTGATCTTCCCGAAGTGAAGAACTTGGCTCGGAAATATCGCACCTAAGATGAAAATAACCGAGCTATAACTGGTGATTCTTTCGTAATCCCTTGCTTTTTTGACGAAAAAAAAATGGACCATTTTGGTGCAGCAAAACGCCATTGCACCCTCGGGCAACAACAGCCGCCGGACCCTGCCGATTCAACCGATGACGTCGTGACTCAGCATCGACGAAGCAGGCCAAAATCCCCACTGACTTTTCATTAAATAAGACGCTTCGCCCCATGTTTCATTTGCGCGACACTTCCCAGGGTCTGATCGCCATGACCGACTTCCACAATGTCAGTTCCCACCCCCCATCCTGGCATGCGCCAACCATGCGATGAACCACTCCCCTCCGAGGGCAGTTCATCCCAAGCCGAAAACAGTCCCACCCGCGAGAAGGACCTCGGACCCACCAACTCCTCCTCCGATGACGACAACAACGACGACAACGACACCGACGACGACGACGACGACGATGACACCTCCTCGTCCAGCGACGCCGACTATGACGGCCACCGCCCCACCCCGCTCGACATGCGCCTCAGCCGCACCCGCACCAGCGGCACCGCCCGCTCCGCGAGCACCGTCACCACGGCTTCCACCTCCTCCAGCACCGGCGCCGGCGCCGGCGCCGCCCGTCCTCCCCTGGCGGGCCGCACCCTCTCGCGCCGCACCACCACCATCCTCTCGCACATCCGCTCGCGGCCCTACCCGCCGCAGCCCTTCACCCACCCGCTCTCGCACATCCCCACCACGGCATCCTCCCTCGTCGACTTCGACGGGCCCGGGGACCCCTACAAGCCCATGAACTGGCCGCTGCGCAAAAAGGTCGTCACCACCCTCCTCTACGGCTTCGTCACCATGACCGCCACCTGGGCGTCGTCGTGCTACTCGGCCGGCACGGCGCAGGTCGCGCGCGAGTTCGGCGTGGGAACGCAGGTCGCGGTGCTGGGCACGTCGCTGTTCCTGATTGGGTTCGGGATCGGGCCGCTGCTGTGGGCGCCGCTGAGCGAGGTGTATGGGAGGCGGGTGGCGGTGTTTGTGCCCATGTTTGTGGCCGGGTGTTTTAGCTTTGGGAGCGCCACGAGCAAGGACTTTCAGACGCTGATGCTGACGCGGTTTTGGGGGGCGTTTTTCGCGAGCGCGCCCGTGACGAATACGGGAGGCGTGCTGGGGGATTTGTATGGCCCGGCGGAGAGGGGCGTGGCGATGGCGGGGTATGCGATGGCGGTTGTCGCGGGGCCGGCGTTAGGTATGTTTCTCTTCTGTTCTTAATTATTTTGGTGTTGGGCTGACAGAGTACAACAGGCCCCATCGTGTCCGCGGCGGTCGTGGTCCAGCCCGACCTGAGATGGCGCTGGACGCTGTACCTCGCGGGGATCCTGCAGATGTTTGTCCTCCTCGTCGCCGTCATCTTCATCGACGAGACGTACCCGCCCAAGCTGCTCGTCTACAAGGCCCGCCGGCTGCGCATCGAGAGCGGCAACTGGGCCCTGCACGCAAAGTTCGAGGAGTGGGACGTCAGCGTCACCGAGCTGGCCCGCAAGTTCCTGGTGCGTCCCATCCAGCTGCTCTGCACCCCCATCTGCTTCCTCGTGGCCCTCTACGCGAGCTTTTGCTACGGCATCCTGTACATGCAGCTCGGCTCCATCCCCATCATCTTTGGCGAGATCCGCGGCTGGTCGCACCTGGTCGCCACCCTGCCCTTCTTGTGCATCTTTATTGGCGCCGTCTTTGGGTGCGGAGCAAACGTGTATAACCAGATGCTCTACAACAAGGCCTACCACGCCGCGGGCAACAGGGCGGTCCCCGAGAGGCGGCTGCCTCCCATGATGGTCGGGTCGGTGCTGTTTGCGGGCGGCCAGTTCATGACCGGTTGGACGGCGAGTCCAGACATCCACTGGATCGTCCCGTGCATCGGGCTGGTCCTGCTCGGGACCGGCTTCTTCACCATCTTCCAGGCCGCCCTGAACTACCTGGTTGACACCTTCACCAAGTATGCTGCGTCGGCTGTGGCAGCCAACACCTTCCTGCGGTCGTGCTTTGCGTGTGCGTTCCCGTTGGTGGTGACGCCTCTGTACAGGAATCTCGGTGTCGGCCCAGGGTCGTCGATCCCGGCGGGGTTTGCCTCGTTGCTGATACCCGTGCCGTTTGTGTTTTACATCTACGGGAAGAGGATCCGCGCGCGCTCCAAGTGGTCGCGGGCGTCTGTGTACGACGGGGCCAAGGAGAAGAGAGGCGCATAATGAGCTGATAGAAGATACCCATAGAGCATAATTAGAAATGTAATTGACAAAACTCATCTGTGATGTTAGATTTTGAAGCGCTCAGGACGCTATTCTCAAATATCCTCACTTGGAGAAACTGGAAGTAGCAGTGTGAACTACGTGATAACATCCAATATCATCTGATGCTCTTCGAAGTTGAGAAATGGGCCACAAATCAACTGAGGGGGGTCAGCTATGGTATTCGAGATGATCGTGGCGAACATGAATCCTCGACTCAAAATCCATACGCCCCAAGTCCTCCGATGTCGAGGAGAGTTGGAGAATTAGACAACCCTTGAAAGTTCAGTTGGTGAAGCACCGGAGAGTTTGGGTGCTGCTCAAGCGTGGCCGACAACTCAACAACAACACACATGGAAGATGCAGCACAACCAATCTCTATCAGGAGAAACACTGCTGCCGGACATTTATGGGTGTATCAAAACACCAACATGTGCTCCAAAGTTGGGCTTCATCCCATCTCGATCTGTCGGGCCATGGCGGTCTCACAAGGAAACCGCGGAGGGTGTTCTGGAAGAGCCGTTGCCCGGGACTGAAATTGGGTTAACGACGTCATACGAAGACTGTTTTGTTGTTATCGCAGTGAAACAACCGCTTTGTTCGACCACACGATCCCGCGTTGCGCCAACTCCTTTGTAGACTTGGCCTCGCCCAAAGGCTGGCGGTTATTCTCGACCTGAGCTCGACCACACCACACCCACACCGAATCCCCCGGCGGCTAATTTATCACCAACAAGATTGGCACGCCGTCTCACCGTCTGACCAACATCATCTTACCGCGTTGTACTGCTTTGAGCTTTTTTAGCTTGCGCCACGCGGGTCTGGTATTTAAAGTGTTGAGCGCTGCCAGCATTGCACAACTCAATGCGACTCTTCGACGTTGACATCATTCAACTCGACCGACTGCTGCCCGCCAAACCCACAACAGCATCAAGACTACTATCAGAGAGTACCAGCAACAAGGCATACTTCTAATACTTTCTAGTCCTGTTAGCGGCAGCCGTAAGAGTAAGCAGAGAGTCAAAACTTCATTCCGCCAGAACCTCACTGACCGATCCCAGGCATTGTCATCGACCGACTACATCACCACCACAATCAGCCCAGCAACCACAAACGGGTTGATCATCACCAAGTCCAAGAAGTTTACCAAAAGTTGTCAATAGTAAGCCAGCCACAACAACCTCCTCCTCCCCAACCCAACACTAACCCACCCCAAGGAACCCTAGATCAAATGTCAACCAACGACACCATGTCCAACTCCGACACCCCAACGCCCTCCCTCACCACCCTCCCCCTCGAAGCCTACACCACCGACCGCAGCGCCGCCCTCACCGAGCCCCTCGACTGGTACGGCCCGGGCAAGCTGCACCCGACCCACCTCCACGACACCCTCTCCGCCTCCTCCTCCCGCTACCGCATCGCGCACAAGCTCGACCACGGCCCGCACGCCCTCTCCTGGCTCGCGCGCGACACCCACGCCGCCACCTGGCGGCGCGTCGACGTCGTGCACGCCGCGCCCGAGGTCACAGCCGCCTACGCGCGCGCCGCCGACGCCCAGCTCGCGCGGCGCGCCGAGATGGGGGGCGACGACGACGACGACGGCGCGGTCGCCGACGCGAGGGGGCTGGCGATCGACAGGTTCTGGCTGCGCGGGCCCAACGGCACGCACCTGTGCATCGTCTGGCCGCTGAACGGGGAGATGGGCGGGTTCCGTTGGGCGGTGCGGGACCGGAGCGTCATGGACGAGGCGTGGTTCGTGAGGCAGTGTGCCAAGATAAGGGGCAGTGCCGAGGCTAAGGTGGGAAGTGTGCATGAGATTACCGAGGAGGAGATGTTGGCTATTTTGGGGCGGCCGAGGGTGATTGTCGTGGATGAGGAGATGATGCGCGAGGTGGGCGTGTCGAAGGAGATGGTGAGGGAGGGGCAGGTGCCGAGGTATTTGGTGGTTCGGCCGGACAAGGTGGAGGAGGATTTGGAGTATTGGTTGAGTGGGGAGGCGTTTATCAAGGCATGAGATGGTAAGGAGGGAATGGGATTGGGAGGTTTGTACGATGTGCCGGGACTTTTGTAATGGGAGACAATCCGTTGGGGGGTTGACTAGGCGTTACTGTTGAGGTTTATCCGTCGGTTGGGAGGCACAAGCCCAGCAGAGGACGAAATCTGTGACGGAGAAGGGTGAAGGAGATCTTGTTAAAGTAGACACAAGGGCAACCAGTTATTCAGTAGAGACACTCTGCTATACCCATTTTATACGACTTGTGAATCAGCTTCAGCTCGGCAACTGGGTGATAGCCATGACGAACAACAGAGAGCATTCAAAATAGAAACACAGCAGCGATGAAGCATGACAAAATTTGTATGTGACCAACAATAAATAACTACCATAACCACCACGCCAACGTCCCCCAACTCTCACATAACTCTGGCACCGGGTATTCGCTACTCCTCAAACTCGATGCTCAAATCCACAAATGCATTCTAAGCCAACAATGATTCCACCAAGCAAATAATCACAGACTCCCGCATTCAAACCACCGCCCGCCCCCTTCTTTTCGGCGCCGGTGTCCCGTTGACACTCATCCCCAGCTTCGCAATCCGAGTCCGCCGCGTGGCCATCTTCGTGCTCGGCGCAGTCGGGGCTGCCGCAGGAGTCGGCTCAACCGTCGCCGAAGACGCCGCCGCAGGCGCAGGCGCCGGCGCCGGCTTCGGCAGCGACTTTGCGCGTGTCCGCAGGCTCGGCGCAGGGGCAGGAGCAGCAGCAGCGGCAGCAGCAGCAGCAGGCGCCTTCTCACCCCCCGCCTTCTCCCCACTCCCAAGCTTTTTCACCGGCGTGGGCTGCACCAACCTCGACGACCTCGTCCGTCTCGTCGACGGCGCCGCTGCCGCCGCGTTCACACCCGACGCAGGCGCAGGCGCCGCCTTGCTAGCCGCAACCGGTTTTCTCGCCGCCACCCTCGCCGTCTTCACCGGCGCAGGTCCCTCCACAGCCGGCGGTTCCGCCTCGGCAATCTCATCCACGCCCCCGATATCCCCATCCTCAACCTCCCCCATCACCACATCCGCCAACAGCCCGCGCGCCAGGCCCTTAAACACCGAGGTCTCCGCTTCCTGGAACCTAACCAGCTCCTCATCCCACCTCACCCCCTTCTTCTCCTTGGGCCCCCCTTGCAAGGGCCCCGTTCCTTCTTGGCATCAAAGACCCCTTGAGCTCCCTCATCCGCCAGCCCGGATCCTCAGCCTGCCGCGCGGAAACCACCTGCGGCGGGACGGCACCGCCCTTGTTCTTGCGCGTGTTGCCCCCGTGACGGCGAGGTCCTTTTCCTCGCTGCGCTGGCGCGCGAGCGCCGCGATGTGCGAGTCCATCGCCGCGTCGTCCATGACGCCATGCCCGGGAGCCGGACCGGGATCATGGTCGAGAAGGCGATGGTGTTGGCCGAGGGGGCCGTGGGGCGGAGGGCCACGCGCGTGCTGCGCGCGCGGGTGGAGCGGCGCGGGCCGGAGGAGGGATCCGAGTGGTTCCGGGTCGGGGGAGGGCGTTGAGGTGGTGGTGTGGTGGTGTCGAGAAGGGCGTCGGTGCGCTTGCGGCGGCGCTTGAGGCGAGGTTGGTCGGCGGCGTCTTGGGCGTCGGGCTTGGTATCTTTGGCAAGATCATCGTCATCTTCGACGAGCCCGTGCTTGCGCTTCTTGGCTGGGCTGGGGCTGTTGGGGCTCTTGACGCCCAACGGCTGTCTGCTGGCCGGGGTCTCGGACCCGGGCTTGGCCATGGGCGAGCCCGTGGACGAGGTCGTCGACGACCGCCGGGCAGTCTTCTTCGCGAGGGCAGCAGCGGCGGCGGCGGCCTTGGCGTTCTTATCTGCTGTCACCCGCGTGACGAACTTCCGCAGCATCTCGGTTTCTGAGTCGTCGTGCCTAGCGTGGAGTTGGAGGGTATCGTTCTCTGGGCGCGGCGCGTGGACCGTCAGAGTTTCGTCATCAAGGGCGACCGTTGGCTCGCAACCTTCATCTGCAAAATCGTCCATGTCGATGACCTCATCGGCGTCGAGCTCGTCCGACTCAGTTTCAGCCTCGGCCTCATCATCGTCCTTCAGGCCGCTCGGCGGAACATTGGGGGGCGAGATCTGACGGCCGTTGATGGGGGTAAAACCAGAACTTTCTTGCTGTGCAGTGCTGGCATCGACGTCAGCTTCGGGAGTTACGACACGAGTCGTCAAGGCTGTCTCAGGGACGGTGGTTGGTGTTCCGGGCAGTGCAGGCGTTGAGGTTGCCGCCCGGGATGGAGAGCTCGCGGCTTGCACGGCAGTTGATGGGAGGCTTGACGACTCATCACCCTTGAGAGATCGTTCCTTAACGGCCATGTTCTCAAGTTGCCCATCAGATGGGGGACCCTCTTCCGAGTTGCTTAGCGAGCTTTTATCTGCATTTTGCCTCTCAAATGTAGCTTCTTGTGAACTCTGGACCGAAGATGCCTTGCAGTGTTGAAATGGCGAATCAGGAGAAGACATGGCATTCGTGCCGTTGGCGACGTGGCGGGTCGGGACCTTGACCGAGAGAGGGGTTCCAGGCACCGACTCGCTCGCGAGCTGTTCATCCACTGCCATCTGCGTTGCATCGACGACTGTTCCGAAAAAGTTCGTGTTGTTCTCTAGAGATTCGGCGTCGGACAAGGAAGCGCTTGCAGCTGCAGATGCATTGCCGAGCTGTGCGCGAGGTGTTGCCACCTCAGTCTGAAGCTCAAAGCATTTCTGGTTCAGACCATCCGGCGTCTTCTCCGCTGAGGATTGAGGGCTTGCGCCGAAAATGGACTCCAGAGCATCCTGCCGCCCGAGAAGTCCGTGTGGGGACTGGGTCTCCATGACGGACTCCTCAAAGATGGTCGAAAGACCCTCTGGATCATGAGGCGCAAACACTGCGTCGCACTGCTCTCCCTCCGGGAAGTTGACCGGGTCGTCCGAGAGCAGAGGGGTAGGTTCAATGAAGGAGACTTCCTCCTCTGTGTCCGACTGGTGGGCATTTGGCGTTGTTGCTGCCTGACGCGGGCTTGCGCCCGCACCAACTTCAGCTCCGTTGCTGACATCAAAACCGTTAGGCTGCGATGAGGCTGAAATCTTCTCCTGCGACACAGGGCTGGCAGCAAAGAAGGTCGCCCGTGTCACCTCCTTCGACCCCTTACTCTGACCGTTCTCAACAAGCGTGCGCTGTAAAGCTGGCTCGGCGGCCCTGGTCGGCTGGCCAAAGATGTCCAGGTCGGCCTTCATGTCGATCTCAACTACTTCTTCCGTCTTTGCGTCAACGCCACGTATGCCGTCTGGGCCAACAGAGAAGTTGTCCATGGTGTTTCGGCGGCTCTTGGAACCTGCAGATGCATGGGCTGGCAGGTCCTCAATCGAGGTGAAGCTGTGTCGCCGGTTGGGGCTATTGCGGCCACTCTTGAGGGCCAGCAACCGCGAGACGCCGCTCGAGCCGCGCTCGCTTCTACGCGCAGACTGCAGCGAGCGGCGCCTGCGGACCTCATGCTGAGGCTCAGACTGAACCCCCGGACTCGGCTGATCAAACATGAGCGGAGCAGGGCTGGAAGGTTGCGCCGGAGTTCCGGGCTCGGCAGGCTTGTTCGCAGGAGAAGTGGCACCATCCTCCGTTGGAGTGGTTGGTGAACTGCAATGCTTTGCTGGGGACTTAGCTGGGGGGCTGGTCTTCGGAGATTCCAAGACGACCTTGGTGGGAGTGGCGTTGATCCTGAATGAACGAAGAGGTGAATCGGCGACCTTGGTGGGCGAAAGGGATACGGGCGGTCTCTTCACTGGCGAGAGAACCAGTGCTGTGCCCTGTGCTGGCGACAAAGTAATCATGGGAAGTTTGCGCGGCGATTCCTCTCCGGGGAAGAGGGAGAAGCGCCTGCTGAGGCGACGCGTTGACCGCTTCATCATCTGTTGTTCGTCCATCTTTGATGTGACCTCGACTGGCTCCATTGAGGCTTGAGGAAGCCCCACGTCCTTCTCCTTCTTCGGTTCGATGGGCCAGCGCGAGTTGTGGCGCTTCCTAGGGATCCACTTCAACGACCCTTCAGGGAATGTCGAGGGTCTAATGTCGTTGTCGATGCTCGGACTAGCCGCCGCGTCGGCTTCTTCCTTGGCGGTCAAAACAGAAGCTGGATTTGGCTGGTCAGCCCGCGGCACGCGACAACTGTCGACGAACCTCATACCTCGCGCCTCTTCAAGATCCTGCTTTCCGTCGCGCTTTTCCTCCGCCCTTGGATCCCACCTCGCGTCCCCCCAAGCTGTGATATGGCGAGTGTCTCGCACCCGCTTTCTTTGACCCTGGCTTTGCTGCTCGAGCTCCGACATGGCGCGATCGTGGGCTTCCTGGTCAGGCTTAGTAGCCAGTCCACCAACTCGTTTCCAGATCTTGGGCTGTCGACGGAGTCCTGGGACAGGGGCGACTGCCACGCGTTGCCATGCCCGGGGGCAGGAAACCTTGGGCGGTTGGAAACATTCGGCTGTGACGGGGGTTCTGCAACAGTGTGTAAGCTGTGTCATTCCAGACATGGAATTTGGACGCGGCAGCGACTCACTCGGACAGGAATGCGCTGTCGCGTGTGGCCTGGGGGCCACTGCTAAAGTCGAACATGGTTGTCGTGTTTGTTGAAAAAAAAAAGGGTGAGCAAAAGGGGTATCAGTCGTGATGTAAATAAGAAGGGTATATCACGACAAACTCATGTCAACAAAAGTGCATGAAGTGTGCAAGCGCACAAAGACTCATGCGACGCGTCGGTCGAAGAAATCGCGAAAGTCGTGTCGGGTTCCCAGAAGAGGGTCCAAGACAAGCGACCAGGGTCATCGAAATTCATTGTTTACATCTCCAACCTGCAGCCAATCGCTGCTCTCAAATTCATCGAGCTGCCCGCGATGGGAAAGGCCGCGCCAAGACCAAACCCCCACCTGGACTGAACAACCGAGCCCACCAGAGTCCACTCAATCTCCACCCCAAACTTAAACCAAGCCGGGGAGCGAGCCAGCAACGAAAGCCTATCACCACGTGATCAGAAATCTTTCGGCTCCACCCACTTTCGCAGCACGGCCCTCCGTCCGGCGATCTCGAAACTCTCAAGGGCCGCCAACAAGACCAACCCGCGATGCCATTGCCGCCATAACACCGCCCGCGCGCCGCTTCCCTCAGCCGACCGACGACACCATGTCCAGCAAGAACCCGATCCGGCTGCCGCCCCTGCGCGTGCTGCGCGTGCGCAACCCGAACCGCAGCGAGCCGAACCCCTGCCTGACCATCATGTCCTCCGTCCTGGGTACGTCCCGTCGCCCATTCTTCGCCTAGACGTTTTGAAAAAAGATTACCGAATGGGGTTGCTGACGCTCAACAACGAACAGCCTGCTGGGCTTCTGCAGGCTACCACGGGCGCGGCTGCACTACCGTCGAGCAGGCCCTGCGCGCATGCATGGACGCCCCGGCCGCGCCGAAGAAGGGCACCAACACCATCAACTACCATCTCGCGCGCTTTTCGAAACGGTTGATTGCTCAAGGGAAGAAGAAATAAATTGGGTGGTGGTTGTTGAGGATGGTACAAAGCCGCTCTGCGTGGAACCATGACGTGGTCGAGGGAGATTACCCAGGAGAGGAGCGGAATCGCGAGGAGGACGACGGACTCCCGCCCGCTCGAGGAAATTCCAGTGCCTGAGGTCTCATCTGGCTACCTCTTGGGGGGCTCAAATACTGGGTGAGGGTTGGTTGATTACTCGGATACCCGGACATGAAAAGATCCCCACGCAGCTGTAACATATTGTCGATACCGTGGTAGACGGACAGGGGCGTTAACTGGAAGCGGGGGGCCATATCAGGCATGTACATTGTACAATACTCATTTATACTTTTACCCAACCTTTGCGGGGTCCCTTCTCTATTTGAGAATGTTAAGGCCAACAGCCTAGGCAAAAAGGTTGACAGCTGATGCAGAGGGCGAGGGCGCTGGTTTACGGCAAGGAGTATGGTTACTGCCAGTGGATATGCTGATCGGAGGACTGTTTGATACTGCCAACGACTTTGACAAGTACCAGACGCGCATTGCAGACTAGTTGGCCCTGAGGGCATACTGAGAGAAACACGGAGACGGTTCGAGTCAAGACAAGAATGCACCCTTGGGTATTCATATCTACAACAGCAACCAAACAACCAAAGCAGCAAGACCAAAGCACAAACTCGCAAATAAAAAGAAGACAAGAACAGCGCAACTCTCATCATCTCCGTCGTCTCTCTAACATCACTTTCTCTCCACCCAACCACCCCACGCCCTCCCAACTCTCAACCTTCTCCCGACATTCCTCAAACACCAACATTCCACCCCGTCTACACCACGCTGCATCACCCTGGCCCTCCTAGGCCAAACAACAACCACACTCACAGTAGCAACTCAACTCAACTCGATCCACCCCATCCATCCCGACCAAGCCTCCTCCACCCCACCGCACTCCTGCTTCGGTTTAGAAGCTCTCAACATCAAAACGCACCAAAAAAAGAGAGCGGACGACTAAGACAACTCCCTCCCACAAGAACAGCAGCAACAAGCAATCAAGTCCAAAAGTATCTCCAAGAAGGGGTGTGGTAAAACGTGTTTAAAAAAGAACGGATTTGTGGCATCCGTTCCACTAGCTGTCGCTATAAAACGAAGAGCAAGAAGAAAACCAAGCCAAAAACGGAAAGAAGAAAAGAAACAAAAACGGAAAAGAAAAAAGGGATGTGTGCAATCGCTGCTCTATGTGTCCTTCGTCATCAACATGATAGTGTAAAGTTCAAAGTGTCGGTTTGCCGGTAATGACCGAGGGTATGAAGAACGCAAAAGCAGGCCACGGTCTGTTGATGAAATGGCTGCTGAGTGTGAAATCCCAAAGGTAGTGACGGGTACCTTCGGTAGGTAGAGAGCGAGCGACTGCGGGTATGGATGGAGTGGGTATCCGATTACTGCTTCGTTGCGGAGAAAGAAGAAAACAACGGGGGAGCAAGATAGGTGATGAAAGAGTTCCTCCTGACGCCATGCAGTGACTTTCAGAGCAAGCAGGCAAGTAAGCAGGCAGAGTAGGAAAAGCGGCTGCAACCGGAGAGAGATATGGCAGGAATGGATGTTGAGGTGAAAGATGCCGGTGCAAAGAACCAAAACCGAACAGAGTCGCTTGCCGTCTAGAAGATGAGACTTGATAGTGTGGTTTTCTTGTTTCGGGATTCGTCTTGGTGCTAGCTCAGGTCTCCAACGCAAAAGAGCTCGATCTCGCCGAGACCGCCCGGCATGCTGCCCTGGCCCTCGCGCCACTCCGAGATGGCGATCTGGATGTCATCGTCGCTTTCGATGGTCACAAAGTCGCCGTCCTCGTCCTGGTACCGCAGCTTCAGGTCGCCTCTAGCGATGCTGCTGTTGGTAAGCCGGGCAAGCTTGACATCGATCCGATCGACCAGGCTCTGGTAGGTGATGTTGAACTGGGCCACCAGGGTGAAGTAGTGCCCGGCTTCGTAGTTCACCTTCACCTTGAGTTGGTTGGGCATGGTAATGTCCGGGGTTGGTGGTACCATCCCATGGCTAGACGTGAGTGGTGCAGTGACGAGGCCTGGTGTGATCGCCTTGGACGGATCGATCGGCGCAAGCGGTGCTACCCCAGGCGGAGGAGGGCCGGGCGGCGGCAGGTTGGTGATACTCGCAGGTGTTCCCTGCCGGGAGTAAATTGGCTGAGCGGGAAACTGAGCCATGGTGCCCCCAAACTGCTGTTGCCTTGTCCGCTGTGTCCCAGGGGAGTTTGTGTTGGTCCGTAAGGGCAGCTCGTTTGCCGGGCTGCCTGTATTGCTGCGCGGGATGTTGGAATCGTGTCGCACATGCGTCGGATGCGGCGGATGGTTTTGATGGAGGTGAGCTGGAATGCCAGGGACGGCCGGGATCGGCTGTCCATTGCGAGGCTGTCCATTGATATCCGGTGTGCTGTAACTGCGGCTGCGCTGTTGTTGCAGCTGAGCCGCCTGCGTCGAGTCGCGTGGCATGACGGGCATCGAAGGCCCTCTGGGGTTGCGCCCATTCACGCCAAACGCATTTGCGGGGGATGAGCCGTCCCGGGACGGTGCACGAGGCATGGCTGGAGCGGTATACCGGTTGTTATCTTCTGGGTTCCAGGGCTGCGGCGTCCCAGTCTGTGGGAACGGATAGCCGCCGCCGGCAAAGATGCCACTCGTCGTGCTTGTCCGGTTGGATGGTCCCGGTGACTCTGTCATGGGAGAGAAGTACGACTCCGCTCCACGGGGCAGCGGCGATGCCTGGCCCGAGATTTGTGCCGTCTGGAGAGCAGGCGGCATCATTGGAAATCGTGGAGGGGCTGCTCGCGCAGTGCCTGCAGCAGAACCGATGCTACCACTTGTTGCCGAACGGGCACGTAAGCTGGTGCTCGAAGTAGTACGTGACATTGTGCCTGGCATGGCCACTGACCCGTAATGAGAAGGAGTGGGAGTCGTCCCGGACAGACTTCCATTTGGTTCATCCTCGTCGTCGTCATCGTCGTCTTGGCCGATATAGGGATTCTGGAGGTTAGTTGTATCCATCCAGGGGAAAGCTGTTTGCTTCTCGAGACTCTGGGTTTGCGGCGCGTTCTCCTTCCGCTGCTGATCAAGGCCCGCAGCCCACTTCTTCATGGTGTCTTCATTCTGGAACTTGATCATGAAGTTCTCGACTCCAGGATCCCCCTTCCACCAGATTTGGACAGTGTACGAGCCTGTCTGGTCAGCCAAAGTTGGATCACAGCCAAGAAAAAAGCAGGCATACCGGTCTTGGAGATCGCCACCACGTCCGTGACGTTGGTCATGAAGATCCGGCCCTTGAGCTGCAGTTTTGCGTTCTTGTTGCGGGGTTTGGGGCCAGTCGACTTTGTCTTGTCCTTTTTGTCCTTGCTCTTGTTGGGGGAAATCTCCTTGCAGCACAGCAGGATGCACTGGAAGAGATAGATCTCATACTAGAAACCGGGTGCATTAGCAAAACATCAACAGAGGAACGTGCAGGACGTCGAAGTTCTTACATCCTTCTCCTGGTCTCCCTTGCCCGTGATGACGGTGTAGACACCGTGCAAAAGCAGCTTTCCAAACTGGTCCACGCGGTGCTTCTTCCAGTCCTCAACGCGCGTAACCAAGTCCTCCAATGCTTCATCCAGAAGGTCACGATCAACAGCCTCGTTGGCCCTCTGCAGCACACGTTCAGCGGCTTCGATTCCCGCTGAGAGATCCGCCTTGGTATCTTCATCCTCGCTCTTCTTCAGCAGATCCTACAGAACATTAGCGGCCCCTCTTTCCGGATCTAGCGTGTTGCGAGGCATACCTTGAGAAGCAGCGGGTACTTGACGAGACGCTGCATGGGCTTGAGCAGGAACCCGTCGAGGGTGTTGAAATCGCAGGCCACGGGGTGGTCGGCAGTTTGGATCTTGTCAAACACCTGGCTCGCCAGCTGCCCGGCCTTGCGCTGGTTTGCGATGAAGGGCTGATAACACATATTAAATGTCTCTTCATACGCAACAAACGGGCTGCCCCATTCCTGCCTCGATTGCGGCATCGAGTTTGTCGTTTCTACCCTGATCAGAAACTTGCGCTGGCAGTCCAGGATGGCGTTGATGTTGAGGAAGATGTCGTGGACGACGTCGCCGGGGATGATGCCGTTCTGTTCCAGCGTCTTCTTGAGGTCGTGGAGGTTCTCCAAGTCTTGGACGTATTTTCGTTCCGTGTCGACCAACTCACGCACCACGTAGTCGCGGTAGCTCATCTTGGAGCCAGTTTGCATCACGTCATCCTCGGGGTACGGCTGGGTTTGAAGCAGCAAGCCGCGCTGTTCGGCAAGATCAAGCACATGGTTGATCACAGATGTTACCTATTATTCGCGTTAGCTCGTTTGGGCTCGGCAAGTGCAAGCGGAGAGAAGGGCGGCTGACCTTGACAAACCCGGTGGTGTCGTTGCCTGCAAGGTCGGTGATGATGAAGACCTCGGTGGGCGGGATCATAAGCTTGGACTTGCAAGCCTCGACGAACCTGAGGATGGCGATCTTGGACCGCTTGGCCTCGGACACCCCCGGCTGTTCCTGGAGCTGCAGGGGTGTGTCGGGCTGCAGGGCGTTGAAGAGTGCGATGAGGGGATATCCGGTGCGCAAGAGCTTCCACAGAGACTCGACAGGCCCACCTTCGTCGGGATCCGCCGCCATATACTCGAGCTGCTCCATGTACCCCTCGAAACCTGGCACCTTGGCCAGCCTTTGCTTCAGGGACACGCATATTTGATAGAGGGACCGGGAGGCGTCGGCCCTTTGATTGATGATGTTGCTGGTTGCGACGACCTGGCCGTTCGCCGGTGCGGCAATTGTTGTGGCGGTGGACAGCGAGTTCACCGATGTGGAGGAGTTGGTGGAGGGGAAGGTGGCCGAGCCCGAGAGCTGGCTGGTGCGTGGCGCACTGGGCAAGCCCATCGCCGTCATTCTGTCGATAAAATCCATGGGAGCGGCAGGGCCCGTATTCATGCGTAGGACCGGAGCATGTGCCATAACTTGCTCCCCGTCCGCACGCTGCCGGTGGAGAGGCCGCGAGGCGGGAGGGGTGATGGAGCCGCCAACAATCCCTGGAAAGGCCGGGGTTGCGTCTCAATCGGGGCCTCGCGCAAAACGGCGGAGTACACGGGTTGATGATGAACTTCGACTAAAGTCGAGATCGATGGTGTCGCGGGATTCGAGAGGAGCTGCGGTCGTTCTCGGGCTGCAAGTGTCAAGACTTGGCTTGTCGGAGCCAGCCGTGTCCGCCTTGGGCGCTTGTTCGAGCTGAGTCTCGTGTCAGAATGGCGGCAAGCGGCGCCGTGTTTGTCGTCGTCGGAGTCTCGATCGTTGTTGATGTCGTATTCGGAGATGAGATCGCTTTATCGCGTTCGGCGGCCGGCTGCAGTGTCGTCGTCTTCCCTCCTTGCAGATGTAATGACCCGCGTGTCTCTCTTTCTGGCCTCCTCTTTCCCTTGTGGCTGGTTGTCTCCGCTCGTTGCTCGTTCGCTTTTTGTCTCGTTCCTTGTGGCTGTGCCTTTGCCGCTGCAGCGCTTCTGTCGCTCGCGAAAAAATGCCCCCAACGAGCAGCGGGCGTGAGTACCGAAGAATCCCACGGACTCGGGCTCGGGTCGCGGTGCTGAGATGTGGTTTGAAACGGAGGGTCGTGGCAAGTGACCGCTCTCGGAGATGGTTGGCTGGTTGGCGCGCAAAGGGTGCGGGCAGCAGCCTGTTCGGGGTTGCGAGGCGCTGGTGTGGGTTCCGGTTGGGGTGGGCTCGGGGCGTGGACACTGACTGACTGGGCAGAAAATGGGGGGCCACAGCGTGCGGCGGGCACAGGGCGGGGTGCCACAGACAGCGTGATCAACGCACGGCGTCTCGCTGACGGCCAGGTCCGAAACTGTCCTGGAGACCGCAACCACCAGGAATTTGCAGGAACTTGCTGTGTAGGTTGCGTCAGCAATGGGATTCCATGTTGCCTCCCACGGCTGATTCCAAATGGTGTGGTTGTTGGTGTCTTCATCGTCAAGTTTCACAAGCCTGGTGTTGGCGGGACTCGTGGCTAATCTAAAGTATCTTTACCCAGTGACCCCAAGCGAGGTCGAGGCAGGCATCTCGAGGTCCGCAACTGAGGCAGATACTCGCATGATACATAGCCTGGGTTTCTACCATTTCCCGGACCGTGTGAACCACACCAACTCGTCCTCGCTCGGAAAAGAGCAGCGGGCTTGCGGATAGACGTCGAGCGAGTTCCTTGAAGCAACCTGGAATGCATCCGCCGAGTACTCCGTACCCTTGGTTCTCCCTGGCATTCTGTGCATCTGTGCAGGACTCGGGCAGCAATCGAGGAGCTTCCGTTGCCTGACCGAGCTGATGGAGCTAGCCTGACCCGCTGCAGGCCAGCTTGCGGTCCATGCCTGACGGCCCTACACAGTACTTTGTAGCCTGCCTCCAACACATAAGGTACAAAGAGATAGTTTTTACGTCCATGGGATTTAGACAAACCACCTGAGATTATTTGCGGCACCTTCAACATCAGCCACGACTTTGCGCTTTGTGCGGTCGTTGACTCGTGGAAGGTGGACTTGAACGAGGATCGACATCGCCTGGCTGCCCCTCCATTCAGGCATGATTCAGAGGGGCTCCCTGTTTCAGAAACCAACCCAGCCCTTTTGCGCTAAACCCTTTTGATGATGTGTGGGGTCAATCGTTGAACCCTTCCCCTGGCAGTGGTGGGCTTCAGGATGATATTTAGGGGAGGTTGAAGATAGCACGATACCGATCCGATGGACAGTTGGAATCCCAGAAAGTCGCCTCATGAACGCACTAGGTACTTTGGTACGTATATTAGGTACGCTACTGTATATTTCTGGACAGGAGTTCGCATGCATCGAGTTTCTGAATTGGCATGCGGACCTGCATTCCCCCATCGAAACCCCCACAATTTCACCCAAGACAGCGCAAGACCAGAACGTAAAAAATAGACCCTGAACGTGAGTAGAACAGATCTGGATTAAAACAGCGCAACACCTCAAGAGCGTAGAATTTTGCAGTAGGTTGCCCGAGAACTGATGTTGTTCGATGTATTTTTAATTGTGACAGGCGCGAAGCTGCATGCGATGCGATGCGATGCGATGAGATGGTGCTGTTGGCCCCTGCGTCGCTTTTTGCTGTCATCTTGTGCCTCCAAACTGCCGCCCGTCCCCACCAGGCCGCCGCTAGAACACTCTGGGAGTTGGTGGCCAACTGGTGCCGCCGCGCCCCGCCAGCCCCAGATCCAAGGCACGACGAGTGTTTGTCAGCGCCTCATCGCCTCATCGCAGAGCCGGGGCTGTTGTTTGTGTCTCCATCAACAGCAACAACAACACTAAAACAACAACAAACCGATTCTTAGATCAAGGAACACCTAACAACCCATCGCCCTGTCTCGGAGACCACTGCAGCCGCCTCGTCGGGCAGCAAGGAACAGGGTCCTCGCGTAGCACAATTGACGGGCAGGGCTGCGCCACGGCACTGCATCACGACAATACGAATCCCGGAGACGCATCGTTGACGTTACACTGTTTTCAGCGCCAAAATTGCCAGCATTCACTCCCTGTGGCTCCCTTGAGACTCCCCCATCGGCCCTGCGGCGTCGCATTGTTTCTCTCATCATCGTCCATCCCTCGTCGCCCGCTCCCGTCCCCGTATGCGGCCGAGATCGAAGCTCGACGATCCTGAGTACAGATCCGCGCCCTCCGACAAGCGATGTCTGGTTTTGCTCCCGATCCCGACGAAGGCTACTCTGAAGATCCTCTGACCGGCCTCTCCGCCGCGACGTCATTCTCGCTCAAGCCGCGCGAGGACGCCGTCACGGCTCTTGCGTCGGCTCGGACACGCGATGAGTTTCCGCCATGGTTGATACAGCACATCTCTAGCCTTTCCATATCTCGCAAGACCGGTAAGTCGCTGCCCCGTGTCGCTTCCGCCTGTGATCGGCCTGTTCTGGCGTACGTGTTGCTCACAGTGTTACGCGTCCAGAGCTTGCCATGGCCATCCTCAACGACCTCCCCACTACGGTGATATCACAGATTGTCGAGAATCTCCATCCCCGCCTCTACATCGACTTCGTCCGATACCTGCCTCCTGAAGTCTGCCTGAAAATTTTAGAGTTTTTGGATCCCGTGTCTCTCATCAACGTTGCGCGATGCTGCCGCGCCTGGTACGACCTCGCCCTGGACCGGAAGCTGTGGGAGCAGTTGTATTATCTGGAAGGATGGAAAGCTCAGCCGGACGAGATTGCAGCGGCGGAAAGGGAGATGAATGGGTCCTCGTCACATACACCCGGTGTTTTGCGCCGCATGCAATCGCAGGACGAGGGGCACGCGCATAAGAAGCGTGCCATCTCGCTCTCCCCCATGATCGACGCCGATACGGACACGGTGATGCTGGACGCAGGGACCGCTGTTCGGCAAGAACCGACGGAAATGGAGCCGGGAGAATCCAGCATTTTTGGCGGCCCTCGGAAACCCGCTCTCAAGTCGGGCATTACCCAGCGACTGGGCGACCTCGACATGCCCAGTGCGTCGTCAGCGTCCGATCCCAAGGGCAAGGCGGCGGACAAGGGCAAAGGAAGAGCATTATCACCTGGGCCCCACGACCTTGCACCTCGCAAAGACGATTTCCTCATGGCACCCACGCGTCTGGCCAAGTCGACTCTGTGGATCTGGGACGGGCCGGCCTCGCGACACAAACTCAACTGGCGGTATCTATACACCATGAGGCGGCGCCTCGAGTCTAACTGGGAGCGGGGGAGGTGCGTCAACTTCCAGTTCCCACGCCCTGAACACCCCGAGGAGGGCCACCAGGAATGCGTCTACAGTCTCCAATTCAACGCGCAGTACCTGGTGAGCGGGAGTCGGGACCGGACACTGAAGGTGTGGGACATGAAGACCCGACGGTGCCTCCGCACTCTGGCCAAGCACAGGGGATCCGTTCTCTGCCTGCAATTCGATTCAGATCCCGACGAAGATCTGATTGTCTCGGGCAGTTCAGACTCGGATGTCATTGTCTGGAGGTTTTCGACAGGCAAGCCGATTCAGACGCTGAGGCATGCGCACCGCGAGTCGGTGCTGAATGTCAGGTTTGATAAGCGGATCTTGGTGACATGCTCGAAAGATAAGACCATCAAGGTATTCAACCGCAAGCCGCTTCGCCACGGCGACCTGGGATACCAAGAGGTGGACCCTGTCCCGACGAGAATCAAGGACTACGGCTACAATCTCCCCATGACGCCCGACGACTATCCGGTAACCCCCGCCTGGACCATGATCGGCTCTTTGGAAGGGCACAGCGCTGCGGTCAACGCGGTACAAATCCACGGCCGCGAGGTTGTATCTGCGAGCGGAGACCGCTATATCAAGGTGTGGGATTGGCCCACATATGTGTGCACCCGCACCATCGTCGGCCACAACAAGGGCATCGCCTGTGTCCAATACGATGGCCGCCGCATCGTCAGCGGAAGCAGCGACAACGAGGTCAAGGTGTTTGACCGCCAAACAGGTCTGGAGGTCGCCAACCTGCGTTCGCACTCTAGTCTCGTGCGCACTGTTCAAGCCGGCTTCGGGGACCTGCCTTTTAGTGTCGAGGACGATCTCGCCGAGGCGAAGAAGGTGGACCAGGAATACTTCAAGGCGCTGGAATCGGGCCTGCTCGAGGAGCGAGAGCGTCCGAGGGCACACCGTCGTCTCGGTAATGCCGGGTCGAGACGGCCCGAGGACATTTGTGCTTACGGGGCCAAGCTGCCGCCCGGTGGTGGCGGTGGCAAGTATGGCCGGATCGTCAGCGGTAGCTACGATGCCAGCATCATCATCTGGCGGAGGGACAAGGAAGGGGTTTGGAAGGACCAGCATCACTTCAAACAGGAGACGGCCGCCGCAGCCGCCCTGCAGCACGACCGGGCGCAGCCCCTCCTCCCTCTGCATCCGTCGGTGCAGAGCTTGGTCAGCCGGGAAGCCTACAGGACGATGAGGGCGGCCGTAGCCGGGCCGACAATAACGGCGGCGGCTGATGCCGCGGGATCATCGACACCGGCGGCAACAACGGTAGCGCGGTCGCAAACGGCCAGCGCTCCGCCTGGTTCTTTAGCAACCGGGCCGACCTTGCCACCACTCAGCGCGCTGACCATGGAACTGGGCCAAACCGAAGAGGCATCGTCGGCTGGGTCACTGCAGCTGCGCCAAGCAATCGAGAGCGCCGTCCAGGGTGGCCCATTCGCATTGGCGCAAGCCATTTCATCCAACCCAGCCATCCTTACGCACAGGAGCTTCGTGGAGAGCGCCATCGACCGGCTGCAGAGCCCCGTGGTCAGGAGCCAGCTGCGGCAGACGTTCTCAAGCGCCCTCATCCGGGCACAGTTTGAGCAAGCCCGACAGAGACGCGAGGCGCTGCGGAACCAAGAAGCTACCGCATCAGCGTCGTTGGCGGTGGGGCAGTCTGCCGCGGGAGGAAGCACGAGTGCGCAACCGGCTGCTGTCTTGACTCCCGCTCAGCTGGCGGCCGCGGCGGCGCACCAAGCATATGCCCACATCCCCCAGGGAGCGTCTCTGCAGCAAGCACCCGGCTCTGCCCCTGCTGCCGCTCCCTTGGCCGCCCCTGCACCTGCTCCCAACACCGGGTCTCTGTCGACTGCTGCTGGTGCTACCCACGAAACTGCGACCCCGGCCCCGGCCCCGGCCAACGCTCACGTCCACGTCCAACCCCATGCGCAACAGCACCATCCGCATATTGCGCAGGCACCTGCGCCCTTTGAGGCCCACGTCCACGACCCGGCCAACCCGGCGCGGGTGTTCAAGCTGCAGTATGACGCGCGACGCATCATCTGCTGTAGTCAGCGGAGTGTGATTGTGGGGTGGGACTTTTGCTTTGGGGATCCGGAGCTGGAGGAGGCGAGTCGGTTTTTTGGGACCGTGGATTAAGCCACGGGCTTTGACGTGTGCTTGGGATGTTTGGATTGTTTCAGCGGCGCACGATTTGATGATGGGAATGGGAGACGTCGGATACCACGTCACGGGCCAGCGACCTGTATATATATGTAATGACCATACTAGAAGCGCAATGCCGTTTGAACCGTTTCAACTCCATTACTTTCTCTGCTCCTCCAACATGCTGCCGCTACAGAAACCGTATAAACCAGACCCCATGTCAACCCTCCCTCAACCAGCAGCCTCCTTCACCTTGCCCGCCGCCATCGGCGGCTCGTCAATAAACTCGGGCACCTCATCCTGCATAAAACTCGGCACCGCCCCTTCCATCCCGGCGCCCATCATCTCCCGCTCCAGCTCCACCTCCTGGCCCAGCGCCTCCAGCTCCGCATCCAGCTCCGCCTCGTCCACGTCCTCGGGGATATCATAACTCCTCGCCAGACTCTCCTGGATCTCGTTGCCCACGTCCAACAGGTCGGCCATCTCGTCCTGCAGCCGCTCGATCTTGTCAATGTCCACCTTGCCGTACTCCTTCCGCAGCGCCTTGTTGGTGCTCTTGAGCGCGTCGATCGTCACCATCGTGTTCTTGAGGTTGTCCTGCATCGTCTGCGCCTGCTCCATGTTCCACACCTGCGACTGCAGCTGGTCGCGCTGCGCCTCGTACTGCTTGCGCCGCTGCAGGACTTTGAGGGCCTTTTGCTTGAGGGCGGTCTTCCCGGGACCCTCGCGCATCTTGGAGAGCTTGGACTGGTAGCCTTGGAGCTCGGCTGTGATGGAGGCGAGTTTCACGTCGATGGAGGCGATGCGCGTGTCGATGTTGGAGATGGCTGAGTTGAGCGTCGCTTTGGGCGGCTTGGGCGCCGAGGTGCCGAAGAGGCGGTTCATTGTGGAGTTTGCGTGCGCGCTGGGAGAGCAGATGGGGGAATGGGGTTTATTGAGGTGGGGAGGTTGTTTGGAGATGTTTGGCTGGTCGTGGTGGTGTTGCTGGGTTGGGTTGGCAGGGTTTCGGTGGCAGATGACGACGCTGGTTTGGGTCCAGCCCAGGCGGAACCTGGAAGGCTGGCCACTGAGGGGCGGCGAGGCTGGGCGTTTGGCTTTGGCGGGGTTAGTGGGCTTCCATCCATGGATGCATCGGCCCCACTTCTTTTGGTTGCCAAGCAGCAACCTGGACCTTTCGTGCCAAGACATCCATGGATGTAAGAACACTCACAACTGCAAGACTTGGTCATTGGCAGTCGTTTTCCATAATTTCTGTAAAATGAATCTGTGGCTCTGCTTCAGAGTCAATTTACGGCAAGTTGGCAGTACGCCTGCCCACATGTTTGACACCGGGTAAGAAGGCATCACCCACATCACTTGCTCACGATGGTGTTAGGCAGTGATGAGAAGGGCTTTCCCCCGTGTAAGTCTCTCGGTCGGGTCGCATGGAAGGTGCGCCGTGATTCCATGGCCACATATCTGCCATTTTGCAGCCGCGCCCGTCAAGGAATGTTTTCCTGTAGCTTTGTCGCTTGCTCTGTTCATCCCCGGTATAAGTCGAAATCCACCCCATCAAAGTGATGAAACACCCATCATCTGCTGCTCCACCGCGACCATGCCTCCGCAAACCATCCTCGTTGTGGACGCCACAGGTAAACAAGGCAGCGAAGTAATCAAAGCCCTCCTCGATCACCCAGAATCCCCGCTCCGCTATACCATCCTCGGCCTGACCCGCAAGGCCGAGTCCCCCCACACCAAGGCCCTCGCCGGCATCCAACCAGGTACCACCTTCGTCGAAGGCGACATCACCATCCCCGGTCCCATCTTTGCCCCTCACCCCAGAGGCTCCATCGAAGGCCTCTTTTTGAACACCATCCACGGCAGTCCGACTCCCGAGGAGCAGCAGGCCATCCCCTTCATCGACGCCGCCGTCGAGCACGGCGTCAAGCGCATCGTCTTCTCGTCCGTCGACCGCGGCGGCGACGAAAAGAGCTGGACCAACCCGACAAACGTCGAACACTTCCGCGCCAAGCACAACATCGAGCTTTACCTGCGCGACAAGGCCGAGAAGGAGAATGGGAGGTTCGTCTGGACCATCTTGCGCTCCGTCGCCAACTTTGATAACTTGGACCCCGGCCTCACATGCCCACTCTTTGCCGCCATGTGGTTTGAGTCGTTGAGCCCGGAAACCAAGATTCAGTTTGTTGGATCGAGGGACATTGGCCTGTTTGCGGCCATGGCGTTTGACGACCCGGCCCAGTGGTCGGGCAAGGCGGTGGGGCTGGCCGGGGATGAAATGACGCTTGATGAGGCGATGTGGAGGTTTGAGAAGGTGACGGGAAAGGAGTTGCCGCAGTCATATGCGTTTCTGGGCAAGGCCTCGTTGTGGGCGATCGATGAGGTTGGGGAGATGTTTGCCTTCTGGGAGGAGGAAGGGTATGGGGCGGATCTTCAGGCGAGGAAGGGGGAGGCGCCAATGCAGGACTTTGAGACGTGGTTGGCACAGGATAGTCAGTGGTTTGAGGGCTAAAATGGGACTGAGGGACACTTTTCTGGGCTACGGTTGGTATTCCTCACGCTTTGTTTTGATACCCCTTCCTCCTGCAGGTTTAGGATGGTTCTGATAGTCTATTCCTTATGGCCTCTCCCTTACACCCTCATCAGCCTACCGAGTTAGAGTGTTCTAGAGATATCACACGTTGGATCAACTTGTTGATCAGGTGCCATATGTTAACATTTACGGACTGAAGCGACGTTGTGATGACAGTCCTCATTGACTCGGAGTCTTGCAGGAGCAGGTAACATCTACCCCCCCTGCTGGATCTCGACATGTGCATCCGCGCCAGCACACCAGCACCTCAGCTCACCCGACATGTCCCAAATCGTCCTCACCTCCTCCACACACTCAGACACGTCACCTGGTAACTCCTCGACCGGCATCTCCTCGCCGAGTGGCCCCTCCTCGTGGCCCAAGAAACCAAAGCCGCCCTCCGCCTCCTGAACCGCCGTGTTCTTCACCCTTTCCTGCCTCCCCTTGTTCTCCTCTCCACCTCTTATACCCCTTTTCACCTCATCTTCTCTACCCTTCACCTCCCCATCGCCCAACCCATCCTCCCCTTCCCCCGCCTTTCAGCCACAAACACAACCTCGACATACCACCTCCCATCAACCAACACCCTCCCCACCTCCACACCCCGTGGCTCCTCCACCCTCCTGCTCTCATCAACCCCAACCCGCACATGCCCACCGCGCGACAGCCCCCGTCAGCATACCACAGCACCGCGCCGCAAAAGACCCGCACCTCTCGCGTCTCCCTTCTTTGTTGTTGTTGTTGTGCGGGAGGAAGAAATGAGAAGACCCGTCTCTCGAAAAAGACTTCCGCCCGCTTGACCCCTCCCAGCGCCGCGGCGCTGTAGTAGGCCTCTCCCCACGCGAGGGAAACTGCCAGGCAAGGCGGGACATACCACTCAGCGTGAGGCTGCAGCGGTGTCCCAGGCGGGGGGAACTCAAAAGCCGGCGAAGGCGGTTCGGGCTGTGTCTCTGTGAAGGCGGCGGCGGCGCCGAGGAACGTCAGGGGTGGGTGGGGTAGGGACGCCGACGAGCAGGTGGTCGGGTTGGTGAGGGTCTTGGTTGTGAAGGGACGCGGGTGGGGAGGGTGCCGAGGGTTGTGGTGCCCGAGTTGCGTTTTGGATCTGGAAGGGTAGGTGTTAGTGAGTGTGGTGATGGTTTGGAGTAGTTGAGCTCCAGTGGGCTTTAGGGGCAAGTTTGCGGAGGGCTCACGCACTCAAGAAGAACAAGGGATAAACATACCAAAAGTTGCGTGAACTCGCTCACTCGCCCTTCCCCCAGATCGAGCTGCCTGACACCCACTGTTTGGATGGGTCCTCGGTTTGAGTGATCGGCACGTAGACCCAAGTGACGTTTCTCTGGGAACGCGGGCAAAGCTTGTCGACGCTCGGCTGGGCGGTTGGGTGTCTTCTGCCGTGGGCGTGGGCGCCAACAAACATGGCCGCCCGGAAAAAAAAGGTGATCCCAGTCACTGCGCCCAGCTCGAACGTGCGGACAATGACTGGGGGGGCCATTGTGGCACCGAGGATGAAGTCGGAAGTCGAATAAACCGGCGGGGAGGGCGTGTCCCAGACCAGTGTTGGTTCCCGGCCAGTCAACACGCTATTGTTGATCGGCGGAGGATCGAGGCGAAGCACACCATCCTTCAGGAAAGCCGTGCGTTGATAGAGAGCCGCAGAGGCCATGACGATGTAAGCCTTTTCTCCCTTCGCTGGGCCACAAGAAGAAGAAACCCCTGACTGGACGCGCTCAATCTTGGTAATGCCATGGGCATCCAAGGTGAGGATCATGGAATCGCGACGAGGACAGGTGGCACGCGCCCGGTTTGTTCTTATCCAAGTGAGCTGTCCACCTTGCTCCCAGCTTTCGATCTTGGACAGGGCCAGGACGCGAACGGGGCTTGTAGGCGTGTTAAGGAGGTCGGCAGCCAGAGTCAGGGTTGAGACAGCCCTCCAGAACCAAGAGTGCGGGTCCTGGGCTCGAATCATGTCCAGGATCTCAACTGGGCAGCGACAAAACTGCGGAAAACCGGCCTGGCGCGCGACCCTGTTCACAACCTCCCGCGACATTGCGAACCGAGGTTCGATGCCGAGGGGGCTGGCTGCCGGCCACGGGGTGCTCCATACGCCAAGGGTCCAGATGCGGCTCGAGGCATTGGCAGTATCCGGGGAGCAGTGGCCGCAAAAGATATCGAAGCAGTCTCGGTGAAACCGGGACTGCCGAGAGGAATCTGAATGTCGTTAGATACACAAGTAAGCGGGGCACGTTGCAGGAGGGCCACTGGACATACGACGCGCATGATTCGAAATCTCGGTAGAAATGGCGAAAGTCACGCTTGTGGGTATCGATATGGACCAGACCGTGACTGGGAAACGCGAACGGCTCTGAGAAGCCACAATAATCGGTGTTGTTGGCGTTCCCGTAGACTGGAACATGTCAGTGATCGGCCTGCGTCGTCTAAGAGAGATACGTGTGATCTTACGTGCAACGACTTCGACGCCGTCTCCAATGGAAACATGGCACGTCCCACAACGGGAAAGCAGAGTGTGATGGGTATCCGTTGAGATCGCTGGTGCGACGTATGTGTTGGGAATTACCCGGCATTCAAGTTTGGAGAGCCGGCGCGCAGACTTTCTGGGGTCGGAAGGCTGCATTTTGGAGGTGCGGCGACGGTCAGCCATCGATGATGGTATGGTGATACGGCGATGTAGAACCTGGAAGCGTTGAAGCTTTAGCTGGAACGTTGGGGGAAGAGACGGCAAGCTGCGCTGTCCTCGATCTCTCAGTGAAACAAACACAGTCCAAGCTTAACACTTCTCAGTAAAACAAAAGGGGCGGCTGAATAGCACAGGAAATAAGAATAACAACCAGTCTGACTAGGTTAAGGCAGCGTATTCTGCTCACACGCGGCCTGCAGACAATGACATTATTTTCATGCAGCCCGTCGGGAACTTGTTGACTCCCGAGTTGCCGGTCTGCATTATGATGGAACTGTACACTTGCAACCAATGCAGGCGTACATGGACGTGCCTTGCTGCTACTTGACGTGCTTTCACTCAGCAAGCCGTATGCTTCTGTTCCCCTATCGTAACTCGTCTCGTGGTGCTAGGTAAGGTATACAGCACTCATCGTACGCGGCGCGTTTCAACATCTTGGGCCTGAGACCCCCATCACCCATTGCACCAGCCACCACTCAAGGTCGAGTTGATATCGTAAAAAACACTGCATCCTTCCTCACAACTCCCACACCACCTCCTTCAACCACCGCGCCATCTCATCCACATACAACCCTGTCTTGACCACCGCATCCTCCATCGCCTCCACCCCTCCGACAACCGCCCTGATATGCACATTATCAAACCCATGCAACACATCCGGCACAAGCAGCCACTTCACCCCACCCCCTTCCCACGTCTCCTCAAAGCCATACCTCTCATCCCCCTCCCCCGCCAACTCCCCCTTCCCCATCACCACCTCGCCCCTCGCATTCCCCACAACCCGCCATTCCAGCTCCTCCTCCTCCCCCCTCCGCGGCACCACCCTCTCCTTATTCCCCCCTCCCTCGACAGCCGACACGCCAGCCGCCAGCTCTCGTGCGCCAGCATGTCCAGCTCGCACGCCACGACGCCCACAAACGGCGGCAGCGCCCCGGGGGCGCATACGCCGGGCTGAGCAGCGGATCGCGCAGGTCCTGCCCTGCCGGGATGTACCCCCAGTCGAAGGCGTCCGCCAGCGCAGCCAGCGGATCCGTCGCGTCCGCGCGGGGGCGGCAAGTCCCGCTTGTACGGCCTGTTGCGGAGCTTCTCCGCGGGCGGCACGCTGAGGTCGAGAGCGCCGTAGACGGTGACGGCGGCGCGGGCGGGGCGCGCGGGTGGTTGCGCACGGAGGGGAGCTGGGCGAGTGTCAGGGCGAGGTTGCGCCCGCCGAGAAGCCGAGGAGGGCGGTGTGGCCCGGGAGACGGGGAGGGACGGGTCGGCGAGCGCGGCGAGGAGGAGGGCCTCGAGGTCGTGCAGGGCCGTGGGGAAGGGTGGGCGGGCGCCTTGCGGTAGTTGAGCGCGACGACGAGGACGGCGTGTGTGCGCGCGAAGTTGCGGTTCCATTCGTCGTCGTCGCGCTGGTGGCCGATGCAGAAGCCGCCGCCGTGGATGGAGAATAGGGTGGGGAAGGGTGAGGGGTGCGCCTGTAGGAGGGCGGGAGGAAGATGCTGGATTAAGGTGTTGGTTAAGGTATTTGAAATGCACTGAGGGGTGGGTGAGCTCACCGGACGGGAAGGTCGGGGCGACAGTCGTAGGTCTTGATGATGTCGGGACAGCCGTCAGGGGGGTTGCGGGCTTCCTTCCACTCGCGGAGCGTATGCATCCCGCTCAACACAGTCTTTAAAGCGCACATGGAACTGGCGTACTTGAGCCTCGATAGAAGAGATGGTGCCTGGCGTGTCAGGACGCTGTCCTCGTTGTGGTGGGCATCATCAGGCGCGGCATGGGGCGGCTGTCCTGGACCTGGAGTGGTGGCCATCTTCGGTCACCTGAACGTCCAAGTGAGCTAGCTGTCCACAACGAGCACTGTCCAGGGCTTAGGTGACAAGTGAAAATAAACCGAGCTGCGTGTGGTGGTCAGCTAATCTGTAATCACGAACAGAACACGGAATAGGTACAAGATCCGGCAGTGCATTCAGCAACTGTATTGGCCCTGAATTGCAACTCCGAGGTTTATGAGGAGCTGACGTACATACCTGGATGTAATTATACGCGACCAACCTGGATGTGAAGGGGGTTTAGTGATGAGACTAGCAGCTGAAACCGACGGCAAAAAGACACGGCAGTGGTTAAAATCGTCAACGTGAATTGTGACCGGCTCGCATAACCCATGCTTATCAGGACAACCCTGCGCATTCACATGCTTCAAGGTGTGCCCAGAGCACCGACGGGAAACGGTGCGGTCAACTCAGCTCGCTCGACAGGCAACAGGAGACTCAAAAGGGCACATAAGCAAGCGACATAAGTCTTGCTCCTTCTTCAGACGTAGTGTCTTTTACCTCTCGGTTTGGAATATGAGAAATGCCAGTTGATAGAACGCAGGCAAGCAAACTGGCCAGCGTGGGCGAATGGCGGTGATTTCGAAGAATGGGAGGGACGCTGAATCTGAATGGACCCAAAACGCCTGCCACTCAATGTGGAGAAGCTTGGCGAGGGCGACGAAGCCCCGAACTCGGAGCTCCATAAACCCCTGGTTTGACCCCGCAACCCAACAACCAAGCAATCCCCTTGTGGTGTAGTTGGCTATCACGTTCGGCTGTAAATGCGTTTATTGATACCGAAAGGTCACCGGCTCGATTCCGGTCGAGGGGACTTGAATTTTTCGCCATTTTTCTTTTGTTCGCCAAATGTCCCCCACCCTTCATCGTTCTTTATTGCAGAATAATTTTTGACTGTTTCGTATTTCAAGGGAATGAGCCATCATTGTTCACCTTTCTATGTCTCCGGCTTGTTGTCTCGCTCATCAAGAATTTACCCCTGGTAGCTCTTACTCGACGAAGTATGCCTGCTCAAAATCGACCGACATGCCATTAAACATGCCTAGTTTCAGGTTTCTTCCGCTTCCGCTTCCGCTTCCGCTTCAATTCTGCTTGCTTTTGCACGCTTCCTCTTCCTGGGAGGAGGAAATGGGGGGAAGCGTCAAGTGCAGTCTCCTATTTTCGGGTATCAGAATGGCAGGATGAGCTGCTGCTGGAGATGGAAGAAGCGGGTACCACACAACTCTTCTGTTCTCCGCTCAACATGCGTGACGTTCGGTTGACACGTTCTTTGGGCGGTGGTGTAGTCGCGGCACCGCTTGGACACGATCCACCGGAAGTGGCCGCATGAGTACTCCCGCTGAAAATAGTCGCACATCCTGTGTATCCAGGGGTGGAGGGGTCAAGGACTCGTTGGGGACCGGGTGCAACGTCGACGCCAAGGCTGGAAAGTGAACAGACAAGTCGGGGAGGTCTTGTTTTGAGCGGTTGTCTACGACAGCGGTCTATCTCAGGTGCAGCGGAAGCGGGGAAGGGGAGGTGTTGAGAGACTTGAGAAGGCTTTTCGGGCTTGCAGGATAAATTGGATGCCACTCCGTATTGAGCACGCCTTCAATAAATCTTTGTATCGACGCCCTTTCTCCTTTCTCGTACTCTTCTGCCAGTGGTCCATTGACAAGCCTCGTGTTCGTTCGTAATTGCTCATCTACTCCAAGATATACTTGGTAGACATCCATGAGGCGGCAGCCGTAGATTAGGTACCTATGTGGAGCCGTTTAGCGAAAAGAAAGTCCACCATTAACACAAGAAAACGCCGATGCTGGGGAGCAGATGGTACCTTGCACGGCCAAATCTCCATGTCATGGCCAGCAAGCTTCCGAACTTCGCCTGGTGCTGCAACTGGTCCTTGCCGAGGTTACACCAAACCGAGTTCCGGCGGCCACGGAGTGTGCATAAGAATAATAAACGGAGAGAGACGGAAACAAATGCCCGGTCTGAAGATAGTCGGTTGATAACAGACCAGCGGTTCCACCATTCTTGCGCACCATTTCAGTGTCCCAAACACCCACAGTCTTCTCTTCCTTTCCTCCCTACCAATCTCCACTTTTGTCGTTACCTGACCTATTATTATGGAAACTGGCGTCTCCTACGCACCTGGTTGCTCTTTATTTGCTGGGTTGTGGTACTGAAAGCTAGGGCCCTGGGGCGTGAATGAAGTGTTCTGTGCTTGCAAGTCACTGCAGTTTTGTGAAGCTCGCGGTGGATTTTGAGATGTTCTATGATGCTCTGGACAGAATTCTTGGCTCTTCTGATGCGGCAGTGGCATGAGTACGTTCCAAGTACAGTTTGCACTCGAGGTTTGGGGTCATGATCTTGACTGTAGAGTGTTAACTCTTCTTGGATGGGGAGAGAACTCGGTGGCATGAACAGTACCTTATTGGAGCAGTAATGGCAGTCTCCCTGGTTTGATGTCGGGCGTATCTTTTAGTTTTGTCTGGAAGGCGATTGTTAACCACGCCATAATCTCAGCGTTAATCTGCTTCGGGTCACTGCACCTGCCGTTTGTTGTCGGCCTCAGCAGGCAACAACGTGCGTCTGCCATTTTATCCCCAGACCATGGCAGTGATGCATGCGGCAAACCGGAATGTTTCCGGCCAATAAACTGAGTGAAAACGAGACAAGGCTTGCGAAGCCCGCATGACAAGACAAGCTGAGCTGCTGTGCAACGGTTGGGTTTCAAAGCAGCCAACTCTAAGGCGCCATCCATCATAACTCTGGGCGCTCCTCTTCCCCTCCTTCCAGAGCATGATCTCAAATTTCTAAATTTCCGCCGCAACCAACCTTTTGCCGTGGTCGCAAGATGTCTCTGTCAACAACAGCGCTCGCGGCGCAAGCTGCTCCCTCGCAGCCCGGCAGTGGCACAAGAGAGATTGCGCTGAACCCGGAAACTCTCCAGCAACTGAACAATCTGGTGGCTTCCAAAGAGTCACTGAAGCAGGCTGGATACGTTGTCAAGGCGCTCAGCGAGGGCGAACTCGAGCAAAAGAAACGGTGCCTCATGTGCGGTGTCCGACGTGAGTTTTGACAATCTTGACGGTACTTAATCTGCCGGTCCAGGACTGACTAGAGCTGACATGCTACTCAGCGAACAAGAGACCACCCCGCGAACGAGAGCGCCGGCCGCAACGATCTCAGCCTGCGGAAGCAGGCCAGCAGGCCAGCAATACTGACGTCGCGCCGCCGAAGTCAGTCTTGCGTTGCAACTTTCACCCGGGCACAGTCGTTCACAAGGTTAGGCCACTCTGACATGGGAGCAAAAACACCTTCAATTGATTAATCCCCCTCTCTAGACGTGGACATGCTGCGGCCAGCATGTCACGGCGGACCCTTGCACGGGCAAGGAGCATCATGCCATGCCGGTTTCAAATAACCAGGTGCAGCTTGAATTGGAGCGGCGCTGGCAGTTCCACGCTACCGCTCCGGACATTCAGCCCAACCATCGCGTGGCAGTTGCCATCGACTGCGAGATGGGGACCGCTTTTGACGGCGATTCCGAGCTGATTCGCCTTACCATCGTCGATTACTTCACTGGCAAGACACTCATCGACAGTTTGGTCTACCCCGATATCGAGATGAGACACTTCAACACCCGGTGGTCGGGCATAACGAGAGGCGCCATGGAGCGATCGCGCCGGCAACGCCAGTGCATCATGGGCAGGGACGCCGCTCGAAGGGCCGTCTTTGACTACGTCGGGCCCTCGACCATCGTTGTCGGACACGGTGCCCAGAACGACCTGTCTTCGCTGCGGTGGATTCACAGCCGCGTGGTCGACTCTTTAATTATCGAGTCGGGCATTCGGAAGGAGGCCAAGCTGAAAGCGGAGCAAGAGAAGAAAGAAAACGAGGAAGTGGACAAAGACAAGGACAAGGAAGGAGCGCAGGAGGAAGTTCAGAAACGTGGCAAACACCATCCGGACGGCATGTCGCTCAAGGCCTTGACCATGAAACGACTGGGCCGGGCCATTCAGATGGGCAAGAACGGTCACGACAGCCTGGAGGATGCTCTCGCGGCCAGAGACTTGGTCCACGAGTACACAACCAGCCTCGAGATCGTCAGTGGCTGATTGACATTCTGGTATTTGCCTATTTGGTCGTGTTTATCTGTTTGAGTGAGCTGTTTGGTGCGAGGAATCACCGTCTATCACAACAACCTGCTCCCATTCCAGGGATCTTAGTTTTTTGCTTTCTCCCTGTCACGGCTTCGCCGTTAGCAGTGCGATCCCATCCTCCTCGCATTCCCTGCCCTAATAAGCATTGGAGCTCAACCTGCAGTTCTCGGAGCGCTGATTACTCCGTAGTGGGCCTTGTTATTTAAGCGCAAGTTCGCTTGGTGCAATGCGGCATGGCGCGACCTGACCGCCAGGACCAGGCTCTCTCTGCATGCACCGTGAGACATTTCAGGCTAGCACATGCGCGACACACATTGACGGTTTCCGCGGCACTGATAAATAGGTTGTGAACTCCAACGAACCGAACTCCAGCCCGGCTCAGTGAATATTCACCCCTCGACCACATTCTTCCTGCATCGCCGTTGCGGACACGTCTAAACAGCGAAGATACCCTGGCAATCAAACGCGCCTTCACCGACGCCGTCAAGATGCCTGACTATCCTGGCTGGAATCTCGATCTCCGCTTCTGGAACCATGACTCCAAGCTCTCCTATCCTGTCGGCGTCCACCACAGCGTCGGCGGCCAGACTATGTTGACAAGGCGCGAAGTAGCCATGATGTGTGTGTGCGAGCTTCTGACGGAGAAGCCGGACTGGCATATCAAAGTCTTTGATGAAGAGATTGCCGAAAAGTGGCGACGCGAAGCTGCTCGGTCTGACTCGGTCCTGGACGAGGCATGTGCCGACTATGTCAGTATGACCCTCACCTCGCGGTTGCGCCGGCTTCTCTGCTCACACAAAGCTGCAGTGCATCCGTGAGCTGCGCGACAAAGCCAACCACTTCCGCCGCACCGGCATCATCCGTACTCTGGACGCGGATGCTAGCATCGCCAAGTCGGATTCCATCGTCCCCGCCGAACTTCACGATGCCTTGCGTGATGCCTTTGCCCGTCTGAAGGCCGACAACTCGTCCAACCCGGACTGGCATCCACGCACTGGCGAAAGAGTTCAGGATCTTGTTCATCCGTCCATGTACCCGCTGGTCTACGGCCGCTCGCTCTTCATTCCAGAGGAGGTTGTTGGAGTTGAGGACGCCATTGATAAGTGGGCCGGCAAGGGGGAGGTGATCCCGCGTCGGCCCGAATGGGGCGAGGAAGGGGAGGGAAAGAATATGAGACGGGCAGTCCTGAGAGTACCCAACTTTTACTGGTCTACGACCTACCAGTGGCTACCAGCCAACCTCAAGTTCACCGATGATGGGGGTATTCGATTTACCAGCTACATCAACAACCTGCACCCGAACAAGTATCAAGACATCTACAGGACCATCGAGGAGCTGATTAAAGTAGCCCTGCCCATGTGGGATGACTGCTTTGAGAGCAGCGGCCGCCGCATCGACGTTAACTGGTCCGGGGGGGTGAGGTACGTCTGCCGCTTTCTCGTCGTTGTCGTTGAGATCCATGCGCGTTAACAGAGACCACAGCGACGAGAACGACGAGAACTGGACTCCCAACTGGGAGGAATGGCTCGCGAGGGAGAAGGCGGCGAAATTAGCTGCCAGAGCCGCGGAGGCAGCTGCAAAGGCTATCCAGAAGACAGTTCAACACTCCCACGTGAGCGACGAGGGGGGTAGCGGCCCGGAATCGGACAGCAACGCAGAAGACGAGGAAGAGGAAGACGAAGAGGAAGAGGAAGACGACGACGACGAGTATGACAGCGAGGAATACGAGGATGAAATCCGCGAACGTTGGGAGGATATACGGGAGCCTGTTCAGCCACCGCCCCGAGCTTACATTGACAAAGATTACGCCCCTAGAGCCGGTACGACGCTTCGTGAGCGGTTCGCGGATAGCGGTTTGCAGGTCATTGTCAAGATGGCGTCGATCGAGCTCACCCCGGAGAACCCTTCTTTCCCCGCCGGCAGTTGGCATGTCGAGGGCCAGATCAACGAGCACATCATCGGGACGGCGCTCTATTACCTGGATTCGGAGAACATCACGGACCCCTATCTCAAATTCCGCACCATGACAAACTACAACGAGGAGGAGTACTGGTCCACCGGCCAAGACGCATTCAAGTGGATGGAGGAGATCTTTGGTGTTCACCTGCGGAGCGACCCTTGCATCCAGGAGTATGGGAGTGTCCACACGTTGCAGGGCCGTCTCCTCGCCTTTCCCAACTTCTTCCAGCACTGCGTCTCGGGCTTCCGGCTGCGAGATCCGACCAAGCCGGGGCATCGGCGGTTCATCGCACTGTGGCTGGTCGACCCTTACACCCGCATCATCAGCACCGCCAACGTGCCGCCGCAGCAGGCAGAGTGGTGGGCGGAGCGGGCGTTTGCTTTTGACCCTCCAGCCGACAAGGACAAGAACGAAGACAAGAACGAGGACAAGTCCGACGCGTCGAAGATGCCTCCCGAGATCGCGCAGCTGCTTCGTGAGCGCGGTAGTGGCCAGGGTCAGCGCACAGAAGCCTTGGCGGGAGACGAGGCCGCCAGGGTCAAGCTTCCTCCCGAGCTAATGAACATGATAAGAAAGGAGGTCGGTGACTGGCCCATGTCTCGAGAAGAGGCTGAGAGGCATCGTCTGGAGCTGATGGAGATACGGTCGGCATTCCAGGACGATGCGCGAGACAGGTGGGAGGCATTTACGTACAGCTTCTGCGAGCACTGAGGCTTGGGCGGTGCGAGACCGAGGGGGTTAGACCAGGCCGCTACACAGTATCACAGACATTAATCTCAATGTCCTCACTGTCACTCCCCAAGGCACCGCACAGGTCTCCTCAACGGTGGCACGCCTAGCTTAGTGGGCCCGGGCAATCCCGCCGACCCGACCCGAATTGCGCACGTCGTTGCCAGTCCAGGGCAATATGGCACTCTTGCATGCATGGCTTTGGGCACCCCCACCGATGGGAGACTTGCCTGAGAAGGGGTAAACTTGAACTTGGCAACCTTGGATGAGAACAACTCCTCCGTCATTGACCTACCTGTTTCCGAGAAACAGTGGGTGTCGTCAACTCGACCTTCGTTCCTTTTTCGATTCCGCTACAAGTCAATGAACCGCTTGGATGGCCCAGCTTTACAGCTGCTTGTGATGGGGTCAGGCTGCGCCGCTCGAGGCCCAATTTCTTGCATGATGCAGGGTCTAATGAATGCGGCCCAGGCAGACTGCTGAGGCAGTGCGACACCCAACCTTGAAACCAATCAAGTCACTCAGCACAAGCCTTTGGCCCGCACAGGGTCCCCAGCGGCTGCTCGTTTCTGGTGGGACCACGACATATCCTCCTTGGAGTAGCCGCCCTCGACAGCGCACAGTGTCTTCACAAACAACAACTGTCTAGACATTGAGTTTCATTTCCTCGGGCAGCATTCCCTCACAATCTACCACCATGCGATTTCTGAAGACAACTCCCTCCACCTCTCTCCTTCCGCAAACCCAGGAATATATGGGATCACAAATTCCCCCCTACGCCATTCTCTCCCGTACGTCAAATCCCTCAAACTCCCACCTCCCCTCTCCAGCACCCTAACTAATACCAACACCTCCACCACGACCGATAGACACCTGGTTCCAAGAAGAACTCACCCTCCAGCACCTGCAGACTCATACCCCGTCCACGCTCCCCGCGAGCCTCCGGCCCAGCCTCGCCAAAATTACCAATACCTGCGCCCTCGCCCTGGCCCGCGATAACCTAGCCTACGCATGGGTGGATACGGTGTCCATCGATAAGAGAAGCAGCGCCGAGTTGGCCGAGGCCATCAACTCTATGTACGCGGTACCGCGACGCGGCGGTGTGCTACGTCTTCCTCTCCGACCTCGAGGCTGGCCGCACGCCGACCTGGAGCGAGATCTGCCTGCCTGTCGGTGGTTCACGCGCGGGTGGACGCTACAGGAGCTGATTGCGCCGAGGGAGGTGGTGTTCTTTGACAAGGATTGGGAGTGTCGCGGGGCGCAAGAGCGAGTTGCCGGTTGTTGGCGCGGATTACGGGGATTCCAGAGACGGTACTACGTGGGGAGGCGGAGTTGGAAGAGTTTGCGGTGGCGCGGAGAATGTCGTGGGCCGCAAGGAGGGAGACGACGAGGGTAGAGGATATGGCGTACTGCTTGCTGGGCACTTTTGACGTTAATATGCCGCTCTTGTATGGGGAGGGGATGAAGGCGTTCTCCCGGCTGCAGACCGCCATTTTGCAGAGCACGGTGGACTTGAGTGTGTTCGCCTGGCTGGACGACCAGGTTCCTTGCCCGCCGTTCGCGGGTATGCTGGCCAAGTCGCCGCGGCAGTTTGCGAGTTGCGGCGATATGGTGACGGTCTTGGGAGATTCTGCCTTCGCCAACTTTGCCATCACGGCGAGAGGCATACAGGTCGATGCTAGCTTGTGTCAACCCCAATTGGCCCAGGGCGGACTGTCGACTATGGTTCTAAACACTTTCTGCCATACCAATGGCACGGTGGTAGGGATTTGCGTACGGAAGATTGGCGCGGGGCTATGTGCGAGAAGCAACCCAAACAAACACGTTTCCCTAGGTTTCGACATTAACTTCCAGCGCCCGGAGTTCTATTTCCGGGAATCATGGGTCGAAACGCTGACCCTGGCGACGAAACTACCTTTGCGGTATCCGTTCTGTTCAAGTCCTAACCCTGTTCTTGGAAACAGGTGGTCGGCGCTCCGTGTCAACTGGGGCCCGCTCATGGTGGAGGGCTATCAAGCTATGCCCAAAAACCACTGGGATGCTCACGACAGTGTGGTTTTTGGCTGTAACCGTGGCACAAGGGGTTGGTGCGCCTTCTTCGTGAGAGGTCGAGTGATGTCCGAGTCCGGGTCGACCAAGCATATGCCCGTGACGTTGTTTTTGGCTTGTTTCGGAGTGAATATGGGGCCCCTGACGGTGGTGATGGCTAGCTTGAACAATGTGGACTCGTCGACGAGAATATTCCTGGACTCACACCTGCATCAAATCAAGTTTGAAAGCAGTCAGAGAGCCGAGTTTCTCGTCGAGGGCGTTTTTAGGGGCAGTTTCGAGGAGGAGGTCACCTCCACTGATCTCGGATCAGTGAGATATTTCAAGGATTCTGCGACGGATGAAAACCTGGGAGTTGTCATGAGAATTGGTCTGAGAAAAGAGCTGCGACCCGATGTCTGCGTCAACCCAGTTCTGTTTTTGAACCTTTCTTTTGCGACTCCCAGACTCGTGTGAGCACGAGCAGCTTGGTCTGTAGGGCTGGAATATCAGAGAGGTATTGTAACCACATCGTGACTTGTTTACTTGCGGCCATCCTCCCGGTACTGCAATTCCTCTTTCGCTCGTTTTTAACATCTGTGGACGTGAGATCGACTCTACGGATCCCAAATCCTCCAACTCCTCAGTCCAATAAAGACACAGCCGCAACCCAGAACGCTGTTTGTAACACAGCATCGCCCTGATGCCCAGCTCCTTTGTAACGTCTGCACTGAATGGAACCTCCAAGGTACTGACCAAGGTACCAAAAATAGAAAGTCGCTTGCAAAAGTTGTCCAAACTTCCAGCTTCACAACGCAACCCTCTCTTATCGCTCATACATCATTGACCTTCGCTGCTCCGCCTCCGCCTCCGCCTCCTTTTCCCGAACCGTTGCTACCAACTCCAGCGACGCACAGTTCCTCGCCTCTCCTCCCGCCAGCCCAAACCTCGCACCCCCCAATTCGAGCGCGGTCTTTTACGCCTGTTCGCTGGAGTCTTTAACCAGGAAAAGCCTGTTGATCTGGTTCTCAATGTCGCACGCCATAGGGAAGAGATACTCCCGTCGCCGGCGACGAAACATTTGCCGATTGCTGGAGAGCTTAGATTTGACGAGGCGGACGAGAGAGAAACGGGAACGGCTTGGACTTGTCCAAGTTGTGTACACTACCTAGCTGACCTCTGAGCTTGCTGAGATTGGAGCGGTGAGCTGCGCCTGTCCCTGGACATCACATACCTGCTCATGTAACTGATAGAGCAGGGAAGCTATCACTTAGCCCATCCCTAGCTAACCTAGACCCCTTGAAGCGGCCGGCATGGTGGCCGGAACCACACACCTGCCTGGTCAAAGTGTGCTTGTGTGGGTTACGAGTCTCGGTGGAGAAGCCCAATATCGACTGCTGGAGTCTGGTGGAGCCCTGAAAAAACCTCACAAACCCACACACCAGGGATCACAACCTCTGCTCCCGACCCGCCATAACAATAGCAATGAGCCAGCCCGGCTAGCTCAATCGGTAGAGCGTGAGACTCTTATGAATCTCCATCATCTCAAGGTTGTGGGTTCGACCCCCACGTCGGGCTCAATTCCCGTCCTCGACTCACAGTCAAAGACTTGCTTTTTGGCAGTTAACCCAGGGGGTGTATCAGATCTTCTTTTGGCTGGTATTGGAAACGGCTTACAGGACCTTCTTATTGTTGGAATGGATAAGAAAACACCACACCCGAGGATGGTATTCCGTCAGATGCTCCGCGCAGATCCAGTCACCCAGATCTGCTGGACACTTGAGTGACAAGCCATTATCATACAATACACCAATGCTCACTTCAGTCCCCTTGAAAGCCATCAAACTCATTCAATGCCTTAGACATGAACCCCCTCAAAACATCCTCCCCCCACCCAACCCATCTCAACATCCCTCCCCCTCCTCCTCGCCAACCCCCCACCACCGCCCCGGCCGGCGTATCCGGCGTCGGCAACTCCACCTCCTCCCCGGCGACCCTACACACAACCCCTCCCCGCCCCTTCCACCGGGCCACGTCCCCGGCATCCCCTTCCACCAACTCCTCCGACGCCAGCTCCACGGCGCTCTTGTTGTTGTTGGCCGCCCCCCGCGGCGCCCGGTCCCGGTCCCAATCCCGGCGTCCATCTCCTTGGCCCCGGCGGGGCCCTCCATCCCGCCGAAGCCAAACGGCGAGCGCGCCCACGCCGCCACGGCCGCCGCGCCCCCGCCCCGCGGCGGCCACCGGTGGTGGTGGTAGTGCTGCGCGGCGGCGGCGGCGTCGTCGTCGTCGTCTGAGTCGGGCGCCACGCTCGTGTCGACCTGCCCGAAGGACTTGCGTCGGCGCTTCTTCTTTTTGTGGTCGCGGTCGCCGCTGTGGGGGCTGTCGTGCGGCGGGGAGGTGGTGGCGGTGGTGGTAGACGAGGCCTTCTCCGAGTCCCCGCCGCTTCCGCCGCCGCCCTGTTTGCTGCCGCTGCGGTTCTTGCGGTGGCGGCGGTGGCGGGAGCGGAGGGGTGTTGCGAGGAGGTAGGCGACTGCGCAGAGGACGAGGAGGATGGGCACGCCGATGCCGAGGCCGATGCCTAGGCCGATTTTGAGGGAGTAGCTGCTGTTGGCGTCCGAGGTGGAGGAGGAGGAGGAGCTGGAGGAGCTGGAGGTGGTGGAGGTGGAGGAGCGGATGATGGTGCCCGGCGGGAGGGTGAGCCAGGAGAGGGAGGAGGTGGATTCGCAGCAGGTGGAGACGTCGGGGCCGCAGCAGAATTTGATGGCGTTGGTGGTGTTGTCGAAGCTGGCGGGGCAGGGGATGAGGGGGATCGCGGTGAGCTTTTGGTCTGCGCGGTGGGAGGTTAGTTGGTGGTGGTCATGACTTGATGGGAAGGGGGGATGTACCCTTTGTGGCCGGGCAGAACTTGGTGCAGGCGCCGCCCCAGTTCTTGTCGGTGCATCCTTGCTGCGTCATGAGGTTGTTGGACTCGGGGCTGAGGCAGAGGCCGTTGGAGAGGCAGTAGTCGTTCTTGTTGCAGCACCATGTCGTTGTGCCGGCGTTGACTGTTCCCGGCGCAAAGCACGGCAGCTGATTTGGGTCTTCGCCTCCCCATGTGTTGTAGCATGTGAGATCGGCCATGGCGTCGCTGACAAGCAGAGCTGCGCTGGCGAGCAGCAGGAGCCGCGATCTCGGTGTTGTGTCTCTTGCCATGTCTGTTGGTGGTGGAGGCTCCTCGGGGTTTCTGGGCAGTGCTCTCACAAAGAACAGAGTCAAGATGAATCCCAGGACGGAGGGGAGGATGCCAGAGAAATACGGTGGCGTCGGGTGTGATGAATTCTGCCGACGGGAGGCAAAGCTTGGAAGTTCACGGCACAGCACCTCGAGTATGCAGGTTCCAATGTTCGGCGTTTTGTTCTTGCGGCACAGAGGCCGTGAGTGTGGGCGAAGCCAACAGAATGTCACCCGCCCTCGTCACCATCACCAACAAGCGACGAGCTGAGCCAACAGCAGCTGGAACCAACAGCTACATTGCATGCCGAGATCGCGCCGGCAGTTCACTGAATAGCATATATGATGCGATAACATCAAAACACACACACGGGCGGTTTGATTCGAACAAAGTTGGGAGACATGACGAAGCAGCCGTCGTGCTTCTCTGTGCTCTCGACTCGACCCCTGTCGATGGCAAGTGAAGTTGCGGCACAGCCTCAGCCCTTAGGCTGCAACTTAGCAATGGGAACATCAGTGGGGTCCTTTTTTGCCTGCAGCCATTGCTGGTTTTGATCCTCTGCGCCGTGGGGTAGCGCTCGGTGGCTTGGGGTCGAGTTGGAGAGATGTGATGACGGTGCAGTTGTGAATCACGGCTTTTCAAGACGCACCATTGCGACAGGTCGACGGGGCTTGCATCAAAGCTTACCTTAGTTCTGTCTGTTCGATCGAGACCCCTTCACAGGGCGCTTATTATTGCGAATATCATGGCGCGATTGGAGATGTTCCCCTCAGGTGCCCACTGCTGCGCCACACACCTGCAGAACCGCCGAGCGGACGCGGATCATATCCGTCCGCCGCTGGAATGTTGCGGGGGCCGTGATGGGGGCTGCAAAAAGCACCCTCCAGTGTTTCAAGTGCCGGCATGTGGTCAAGTCGGCAGAAAAACGCTCAGAGCTGGTGAGGCTGGTTGATGAAACATGTTGGACGTAGCCGTCTTCCACGTGAACTCGGCAAGAACATTTCCCAAAATAGAACAAAGAATAACGTTACCGAATTGCAACCTTTGTGATTTTGGCCATTTCACTTTGAGAGTTGGGCTGAGCTTGAACGGAGGACTTGACTGTAGGACTTGAGTGTTGGAGGCACACTGATGCTGTGGTGTCAAATTCTCTCAGCATGTAAGTATCGGCCAACCCCTGTGACATGATCTCAACCTCCGGCTATTGAAACACCGGAATAGGCTCAGGGCCACCAGGCTGGATTGAAATTAGGGCGTTGCCATTGTGGCTGGGCTGATTGAAGACACAGCTCCACGGCGGCGTCTGACTCAGGGACCACGCAACTTATAATCTCCGACTTTCGCATCATTCCAGCGTATGTGGAAATAGTGTTATATTCTCTCGGAACGGAGATAAGCCGCTTCCTCGGGCCCGACACTTCTTCAACAGAGTCCAGTTTGTGTCCAAGCAAAAAGACCCCTTGTCCACCAGACGCGCTGGAGAAGCGGGAGCGCAAGAGGCGTCCGGTACCGAACGGCACGGTCATCCTTGCAGACAGAGGGTCTGAGCACCTTTTCTGCGCAAGCTGGAGGTCGTTTCTTTGCAGAAACATATTGGCCGTCTGTTAGAAGGATTATTGAATGCAATGTCGAGAGGTGTGACTGGGACAATTGCTCAGCAAACAAGGGGCATTTCAGCTGGCGAGCATCGAGTGTCAGGGGTGCCTTGCACACCTGAGGTGCTTGGGATGTTTAGTCGCATTGTTCGCTACTTACCTACACAGTTCACGAGTGATCAAAGTTTCACATTGCATCTAGTTCGGGTTGAAGAAAGTTGATTAAAGATAATTTATTTTTCCCCGATGGGGTGCGCTATCCGATGGGCTGTTTATTGCCCAGCGTACCATACCCGAGCAAAGCTCTGAGGCAAGAGACTATTCAGTTTCCCAAATGGGGTTCACGATCTGATGGGCTATTTCATTGCAGCTTACTCGAGCAAAGCTCAGAGACAATAGACTACCAAAGAACAGAATGACATCAACTTACCTTGAACTACCTCAAAGAGTATCCAGCCGCGTTGTCATAGAAATCGCCAACCTGCTCCCGCACGAGGTCCTCCTGCTCACGAGTGTAGTCACCTTCAATGTTAAGAATCTCACGAATCTCACTGGTGCTCTTGCCCCGGATCAAGCCCGCCGCCATCTCGCAAGCCTGTTCATACAGTGGCGTGATCTCGAGGTAGTTGGCAACAATGAGGATCTCGAACAGCATGTCGGAATCGACATCGTCGAAAAAGTACTCGTCCCAGATCGGGAAGTTGTCGGTGCTGCCGGACATATCCTCAAGCTCCTTGAGCGCCTTCCGCCAGCACATGAGCCACTCAAACACGCGGGCCAGGCAGTCGTCGCTGACGTTGACGGAGATGGGGATGATGGTCGTGTTCTCCACGATTTCATCCGCGTTAAAATCCTTGAGGAGCTGGCGGATCACCGCTGAGTTCTCGGCCGCAACCCGCTCGCAGGTGAAAACCGAGCCTGTGCTCAGGAGGTTGTGAAAGCGGAGAAATTGCATCTTGCTTGGTCTTCTCGTGGTCTTCTGACACTCGGAGCTTGTCGTGAGAAGAGACGGATTCGGGTACTCAGGAGATATCTGGTGCTTTTATACAACTTTTCAGAGGACATAATGTCTCGTTGTTGTGTCTGTTCTGTCTGGCACAATTGGACAACAAGTTCTGGACACCTCGGCCGAGCTGCTGTTGAGTGTCGAGACTCTTTGCTGTGTTGAACAAAGCCATTGTGTCCGTGACTGAGAACAGAAACAAGAGACCGATTCCTTTGTCCTCGACTTCCTGTTGTAAAGACATACTCCTTTCACCAATTGTTGCATGGGAAGTGTGAAAGAAACTCGGCCATTGCTGGGTGTATACGATCATGACAGACTCGGAACACCAATAAACATGACTGCGCTGATTCGTCCTCTCCTTTGCTCTATTCCGCCGTTCCGATGCTGCCTCGTTTCTCCTCCACGGCTCTCATACCCATGTACAATGCTGGCAGGGGGACTGGATAGTACATACCAGGTAGCCTCATTGGACAAAGTACGGCTTGGGCCTTCAAGTTCTTCAACCGCCAACTGCCGGGTAAAGAAGCAGGTGTCTGTGCGTTCTCTGCACCGCATCCCATTTTGCCTGGACTGATGTGTGAACCGAGCTTGCACGTTTTGCCTCGGAGTGTGTGGCGGTGGTGTGGCAGTTCTCCGAAACAAGGACCTTCTGCTCCTTTGGATCTTTGGAGTGACGCGGACATGGCTCGGCGTGGCAGAATCCTCCTGCTCGCTTACCGTGGTGCTGGGACACAGACTCCCCAAAGTCTGGAAGCGTGCGGAGAAAGGTAGGAACGGGTGGGAACCAGTTGGTGATGGTGGAGAGCATGATCGGCAGAGGTGCCTTTTTGGGACCCCTGTGCAGATCTCCGATCCAATGACGAGCCCGGAGGCGCCTGCTTGGGCCCCGTTTAGGCCCGACTGGGCTTGCTCAGGCTTGATAGCGGCCATTTCAGGGGTCTGTGCGGCTGAAACCAGACTGAAAAAGGCACCGACACAGCTGAGGGAGACTAGCGACTTGGAGCCACTCCGCTGCTCCGCGGTGCTCCGCTGGGCTGGAAGGCGTCGAATCTCAGTATCTCAAGCAGGCCTCGTCCTTGTCACACCGTCACAGTCTCACAGACAAACCAGCCGATCTTTGTGGCGCTCGGATGCTTGGGCTGGATGCAGGGGACTTGGGATGACATGAACCATGGTGACCCATGCCGCCCACGTGTGCGAGCCCTGCCTCCCGCCTTTTCGGAGGATACTTCGTGTGAGTCCAGTCTCAAACTTGACAAGACCGTCCAAAGAGCGCAGTCAACCCCGCCTCGGTCCCGCGCTATCGACCACGCGCGTGCACGTTCCTCTCACCAACCGGAGCGTCCGCCGAAATCCCCTCCCAACTGCTACCCCTCTCCAGTGACCGTTGCTTCCCATAGGCGTAGAGGGCCGCATTGACACCGTCAGTCTGCAGCTTGGTGTTTCGAATCAGCGGCCTCGGGTGGCTCGTGGACAGCTGAGGGCCGAACGGCAGCATGTCGTTGGCCAGCCCTGTGATAAGGGGAAAGTAGAAGAGGTGGGATGGGTGAGAAAGAGGGCGTCGTCTATCGGCGGCGAGGAAATGAGTTATTAACAAGATCCGGCGGGCGAGAGAGAAACCAGCCCTGTGAATCGCCGGGTCAGCCAGGGGCAGGCCGCGGGATTGTGGCGTGACAAGCAAAGAAAAACGAGCTCTCAGCTGTCCCGCTGACCGCCACGCCAATCTGGCGGGACTTGCCAGGGCAGCGATGCTGCGATATCCCTTGCTTGCGGGAGGGCGACCAGGAACCTGCCGATCTGGCCCGCCTTGTCATCGGATGGCTGCAAGGGCACGGATGCCACCATGCACGCGATCGGGTCTCGGACTTACTGTGTTCGGGTCAGGTCCATGCAAACGGGAGCACACGGCAACGAGGGACCCAGCCTGCGCCCACCCAAAGCACCACGAGATACTGTTTCAAAGAAAAAAAGAGGGAAAACATGGCCGGGTGGAGTCATCTCCCGCGCCGCCGCCGAACGGGCTGCCAGTAGTACATATCTCTCCCTGCCCGTCCCCATCTTCAGGGCTGATCTTTCTTTTCTCTCCCCCTCTGCAACCCGGCACTCGATTTGGCTGCATACCCACCACACATGCGCATGGAAGCACAGTCTCTGACCTCCATCTAACTAGTCCTTGGCTCCGTCCTTGGCTCACATCACCTCTCTCACCATGCAGCTCAAGCTCCCTTCGTGGCTGAGCTGGTACAAGAAGCCAGAGTACCGCGACTTCAAGGAGTATGCCACCAATGTCAGCACTGGCAGGCGTCCCATGAGCCCGGATGGGCGTGGAGGCATCCCTGGTCGCCTGCGACTCGACCGCATCTTAGCAAACAAGACATGTCAGTAACGTTGCACTGCATAGTGCAAATCTCGGGCTGACGCAGCTGTTTGACAGGCAGCCCGATGTCGCTGTATGACTTTTACATGTACCTCAAGTACATTGAGTACTCGGCCGAGAACCTCGAGTTCTACATCTGGTGTGTTCTCGTCCCTCCTTGTGCTTGTGGTTTGTGATTGAAATCACCAGTGTCACTGACACCAAACAGGTTCAAGAACTACGAAGCTGCCTACGCGCCAGGGTTGACCATCGACGACAAAGACTACGGCTCCCTCCCTAGTGCCTCCCAGTCCACCTCCTCCGTGGCCCACATCAAGCCCGGCGACAGCCTCACCTCGCTCGAGAAGCACGACGACCACGACCGGGACGACGACGACGACCTCCAAGACAGCGAAGCCGGTACGTTCCCCCACTCTCCCAACCCCACCCCCATCCTCTCTAACCCCCCTCACCAGCCCAAGAAACACTCAACCGCATCTCCCAACTCATCTCCACCACCGCGCTCTGCTCCTCCAAAGCCGCCTGCTCCGCCGCTGCCGCACCTCCTTCCCGCCCCCCATCTTCTCCTCCGGCGGGCCCAAACTCCCCAAGGCCGCCTCCCAGCTCACCAGCCCCAACCCGACCAAGCCCCTCGCCACCGAGCTCTCGACCATCATCTCGCTCTTCCTGCTCCCGGACTCCGCCAAAGAGCTCAACATCCCCCCCGCGCTGCGCGACCAGGCGCTGGCCGACCTGGCCCGCACGCTGCACCCGGCGGCGCTCAAGCCCGTCGCCGACCACGTCTACTCGCTGCTGCGCAACTGCTCGCACCGCAACTTTGTGCGCCTCGGCGTCGGCAACGGCACCTTCGAGACGGTGTGCGTGGCCACCGTCCTCGGCTGGGCCAACCTGCTCGGCGGCTTCCTCGTCGTGCTGTGCCGCGCCATGGCGCCGTTCCGGGGCGCCCACTCGCGCTGGGAGGCGTGGGCCGCGTGGCCGCTGTGGTGGCTAGGCATGAGCCTCGTGTTGTCCGGGCTGCGGGGCAGTTGTTTCTTCCTGTTGCTCTTCTCGCGGAGGCAGCGGTTGCCGTGGGAGAGGTTTGATGACGAGAAGGGTGGCGATACGAAGGCCGCCCGCGGGGACAAGAGCGATGGGGAGAGGGGCAGGAGGGGCAGCGGCGGGGGGCTGAGTCAGAATAAGAGAGTCGGGGGCGGGTTTAGTCTGTTCAGGTCGGTGAGCAGGCTGATGATCTTTGATCGGAGGATCAAGGTGCAGGAGAAGTATCTGAGGCGGCTGCAGAGGAAGATTGTGCTGCAGAGTCTGGCGGGCGGGGCGGTGTTTGCGACCGTGTGCGTGGCGCTGTTTATCTGGCTGCCCGTGTGGAAGGAGACGGTGTAAGATGTGAGTGGGTGTGGCTGTCGGTTGTCGTTCTTACTCTCGCTTTGGATCAGGTATGGACTTGGTTGGGATTGGGGCAACGGGATGATACCTCGGGGTTATGGTTGTATGAATGTCACGTCTCAATATTTCCTTGGTTTCACTGTCTACACAGCAAGGTGTCCACCCAAACAAATACACGAAGGATGCACCATTCACTCGGCGTGCTATGAAGTTGTCCTGGTGTTGCAACCTTGCAGGCGCACGTCTGTGACTAAGGGTGGGTAGAGGTATGTACGTAGGTGTCTTATTACTCAAGGCTCCCTGCTAAATAGGAACAGTTCTCAGCAAGTACCAAACTCGGTCTTCAATTCAATGTCTGAGTGGACCCAGTTATGCCGGCATTGTGAAGAGATGTAGTAAGTTGTCATCCCCTTCGCCTACCTCTACGATGAATTTCACTGACGCGACATGCTCTTCCTATCCAGTACATACAGTATCCACGAGAGGCACTCCACTTGCCGTGGATGAACTCGAGGGGTTTAAGATTGACTTGGTTCCGCGACTCTTAATCCGAGCCGCGGGCGTGGCAGCGAGGCACCGAGGGCCGGTTTCCCTGGAGCGTGTCCTTCGACTACCCCTGCTACGACGTGACGTGCTGCGTAGCGCCTTGGACACTGCTACCTTGAGGTAGCTCGCGTTTTCGCATCCAAGGCGTGGCCCGTCCGCCGAGACGTCTAGCCTCGCACGTCGCCGCGTGCCTCTCCGCTAGAGAACCCGCACGAGCTTCCAATTCAGGGGTAAGCTTCGCTCACGACGACAACACCCACCACGGAAATCGCGCCTGAAAAGGTGCATCTTGCAGTGTCGTTTAGCCTGGGCGCGCGTGGCATGGAATTGGCCATGCCAGATCTTTGCCTTGATTTCCGCGATCTCGGCTGTTCGGGTGGTATCCCGCAATCTCTCCCTCCGCCCTCCTGGATTTGGAGTCTCCACGGGCCACTTCCCCCCGTCCCCAAGGATACGCTCCGCCAATCATCGTCCCACAATCCCCGGATCGAGTGCAACTCCAACCCGGGCGACGGGGACAAGCCAAGATGGCCATTCTGGGGTTTGCTGCGGATGGCCACAATATAACCTGGCCCGCCGCGGCCCGGCCGTTGGAGGCTCTGGTGTCCTGCAGCCGTTCGATTCACCTCTGCACTGTCTTCTTGCGACCTCCACCATGGGACGGTTCCTCACTTCAACCGCGCTGGCCCTCCTGGCCGCGGCCGGCGTGCAAGCTGCCGACGAGAGTGGAATGTGGGGTCAATGTGGTGGCAACAACTGGACGGGGCCCAAGAAGTGCGTCGCCGGCGCCGTCTGCACCTACCAGAACGACTGGTACTGTCAGTGAACCTTTCGCCCCAGTGATAGAGCCACGCATCAATGCTTACACCAACCGCAGCCCAGTGCCTTCCGGGAACGGCTACTACTACTAGCAGCGCCACGTCCAGCACGAGCACTTCCAAGTCGTCTTCCACGAGCACTTCCAAGTCGTCGTCCACGACGGTCAAGGTGTCCACCACCTCGACGACCCTCACCACCCTGTCCACGTCCACCAAGACGACCTCGACCACCAGCGCCGCGTCTAGCACCACCAGCGCCGAAGTCGACAACTGCTCCGTCCAGTACCTCATCAGCTTCGGCGACTCGTACTCGCAGACGGGCTTCGACGTCAGCGGCACCAAGCCCTCGACGAGCAACCCGCTCGGCAACCCTGCGCTGCCCGGCTGGACGGCCAGTGGCGGCCTGAACTGGGTCGGCTTCCTCGCGTCGCAGTTCAACCGGTCGACGATGCTGTCCTACAACTTTGCCTACGGCGGCGCCACCACCAACGCCACCATCGTCCCGCCCTACACGTCCAGCGTGCTGAGCTTCATCGACCAGGTCACCCAGTTCAGCAACAGCATCGCCAAGAAGCCCAGCTACGCGCCCTGGGGCGACAACGCCCTGTTCGCCGTCTGGATCGGTGTCAACGACGTCGGCAACACCTGGTGGCTGGACAACTACGACCAGATCGTCTCCCAGATCATGGACAGCTACTTTGGCCAGCTGCAGATCCTGTACAACGCCGGTGCCAGGAACTTTATGCTGATGACTGTGCCGCGTAAGTTTCTGTTGCTTTTTGTTTGCTATGCCGATCCCTGACTGACACTCGCAAACCAGCCATCCACCGCGCTCCCGCGAACCTGGCGGGCGGCACCGCGTCCCAGAACGCCGAGGCCGCTTCCATTGCCAAGTACAACGCCGCCCTGACCACCAAGCTGGCGGCGTTCACGACCAAGAACAGCGACATCACGGCCAAGATTGTCGACACGACCGTCCCCTTCAACACGGCCCTCGACAACCCGACCGCCTACGGCTCGCCGGATGCTACCTGCTACAACAGCGACGGAAAGTCGTGCCTGTGGTTCAACGACTACCACCCGGGTATCGAGATCAACAGGCTGGTGGCCAAGGCGGTGGCGGATGCCTGGAAGGGGAGCTACTTCTAAGGGGGCTGAGGGGGAGATGGCTTGCCTGTCCAGTGTCTGCGTTTTAAGGCTTCTTGGGACCGGACAGGCAATCTCAAAAAAACCAGCGAGCGTTGTAATCTCTGTACATATCAATCAACGCTGTGCTGAGACCCACATGCCTAACCTTCAAGCTCACAGTGCAACGTGAAACCCAGCCACTGACAACGGGTGTGTTTTATCTACATGTACACACCGAGTCAGCAGCCATCCTTGTGTACATCAGCCAGAAAGGCAGAGAGATTCCAACCCAATGTTTCACACTCGTCCGTGGCCCAACTTAACCCAGTGTGACGCCATGATTTCACGCCGCAGAACGCAGACGAGACGACCCAAAGAGTCGCAGGAGCCTACCTAAGGTCACATGTGCTGCTTGGCAAACAACACAATCAATCGACTATTTCAGAAATATATGGACCAACCCGCAAAAGGGTAGGGGTCGGCAAAGTAGTTGAACGGGAACGGCAGGATCTTGAAGAGGCGATACCGCAGGGCGATCCACTGCGACCTCCCCGGCCCATTGCCCAACCCGAGTCTTTTCATCCAGCCATCCTCGACCTTTTGCTTGAGCAAGAAATCATTCATACCCAGATACCAATAGTGCCCAAAAAGCCGGTCGTCTCTGGCCGCAAACCTCGCGTGCTCCGACAAGATCCACTGCTTCGTGGCCTCGAGCTCGGGGAGCATGACAAAGGTCAGCACGGCAGCGTCGCTGTCGGCGTCCCACTTGAGGCTCCAGAGCGCGGACTGGTTGCTGCGCAGCGCGCGGACGCGCTCCCGCAGGTCGTCCTGGAGACGGCACGCACGCTGCATGGCGGCCGCGACGCCGGGTACAGGACGTGAAAGACTTGGAGAGCCCGGTCGAGCACGGCGAGATGCTCCACGAGGTTCTTGCCCGAGACCACGTCCTTTGGTGTTCTCATCTGGGAGATGCCTCCGCGCTCCTCGATGGCCGCCTTCACTCTGTCCCTCGCCCGCTCGGCCCCGGCCGCCAGGGGGCCCAGGAACTCCTCGGCACCGCACAGATTGTTTCGGCCCCCATTGAGCTGGTACCGGTCCGAAACGCCGGGCTGTGCCGGGAGGTGAGACGGGTTCCAGTCGTTGGGGCCGGCCGCCTTGTTGTAGTCGTCACAACCCCCTTGGGCAATCTCCTCGAGCAAGTCCGGAACCTGGCACATCTGTTGATTGGGTTTCACAAACTTGCCGAGGCCCAAGCCCCGGTTTTCGGAGAGGTAGGATTCGAGCTGGGCGAGCTGTGCAGACGCGACCTCGGACAGCCGCAGGCCGCCGAGGAGCTCGGGAAGAGTCTGGTTGCGGCCGCCGGGCATGGCTGGCTGTGCCCTGGCGTATTCGAGCAGTTGTGCCAAGGTCGGCGGCCGGCCCGACCCGACGTTTGGGAGCGGTTCTTGCGGCTTCTTCCACGCGGGGTGCTTCTCCCACATGCGAAACCCGCTCGACGAGATGTCCCTGAGCCATGATGTGGCCTCGAAGGGCCACAAGCTAGCCGAGGTTTGGAAAGCGTCCCAGCAGAACTCGGCACGACTCAGGCTGTAGAACTCGGGCCCGTCAGGGGGAGTGAGTAGATTGACCAAGCCGGCGTATTCCGGGTGGTCGTGCCCTAGGCCGAGCGACAGGACCGTGTTACCCTCATTCACGAGCACTTTCCAAAGCTTGTCCATCATGTCTATTGTCACCGAGACGTTGACCGCACTCACGAGGAGCGACGGGTCCTTGGCCAGCCGCGCTCGACGTCGGCGGTCCCCCTCCGGCTCTGCCGAAAGGAACTTGAAAAAACGGTGTTTCCGGATGGGAGAAAGCCAGGAGCGGGCATTGACCTGACGTAGACCCGGCGCGTCGAGACGGAGGGTGATGTTGGAAGTGGTCTCGGGAAAGTTGACATGGAGGGACGCGGCCGGCGTACGTTTCGATGAGGGTCGTCAGGTCCTCCAATGGGAAGGGGCTCGCAACGATGTGTATCTTGTCGGGATCCAGGTCCGAGATGGGGACATTGACGCGGGGGTCGCCGGTCCAGCGAGGGGTCGGCTTTGGCCGCCAAAGATCAGTTGGGACCAGAGAGCCATGAAAACCGCGATCCACAATGTCGAACCAAGAAGACCGGGACGAGAAGCATGCTTGGTGCCTGGGGCCGCTGGGTTGTGTGCGGCCGCTGGCCGGCGCCATCCAGCATCTCCTCGTGGCTTGTCGGACCTAATAAGGGATCGGCCACGCGGTCTGGTGGTAACTTCGGGCTTGTGCGTGGTGTTACTGGGCTCCCTGGAACGGCTCGTGCGGCGGCGACGGGGGCTGCTGCGGGCCGTGATGTGCTGCACTTCGGGCATGGTGACTGAGGGACGCAGTCTTGTTTGCGTGAGCTTGCGAAACAGTGAAGTTGGGTTAATCTGGCCAGAGAAGAGGAGGTTCACTGTTGGTATAATATCACGATCTAGCAAGGGCAGGTCAATACAGACGGAATGACTTGCAAGAGATAATGCCTGAGATAATCTTTTAAAGCGCCCGGGCTCCTTGACTCGGTTCTGCGCAAACTCACCACCGAGTTAACGAGTACAACAAAGAAGCTCAGCGGAAAGGGGACAGGGCGTGACTGGTGGAGTGGCTGATGCGCAGAGCACAAAGAAGAAGCATCTGTGGCCGGATCCGGCACACCTCACCAAGAATTGAAGAACTTGCTTCCCTGTTTGTCTTTGAAGGTGCGAGAAATGTGAGAGACGCTGCACAATGGTTTCGCCATCCTAACTGAGCAAAGGTTTGTCATTGCACATGCTCTAATGGGGCGCCTAGGGAAACCAACCCTTGTCCAAGGCTGGAAATGGCTGCCATTGTTCACTCAGGACAGAGGCATGTCCAGGCATGTGCCCAGACAAACAAACGAAAAAGGATGAGCAGAAGCAGCAAACAAACGGAAACCAAGACAACCTCAGCATGCGGCAGACGCGAGAAAGTACCGAAGCATCATCATCCATTTCTATCTTCCTCTCTCCCTCTCTCTCTCTGTCTCTCTCTCTCACACACACACACACTCTCTCTCTCTTTCTCTTTCTTCTTCCCCCCCCTCTCTCTCTTCCTCTCCCTTTCTCTCTCTTCCCCTGCCTCCCTCTCTCTTCCTCTCCCTCCCTTTTTTTTCCTCTATCTTTCTTTGGTTCTACACATAGTATCGTTCCAGAATCATGCTGCGCAATTTCTCGATCACCGAAAGAAACTCATTGACGACAAACTGCAATTCAATCCATGTTTCAGCGCCGTCCAGGCGCACCCCCACGTGCTCAAGTTGTTTTTCTGTTACGATCATCCACTTTTGATGAAGCTTTATTGCATCAAGCAGTCTGTCGATTCTCTTTCCCGCGATCCTCGGCGCCGCCGCGGAAGCAGACGTCAAAGTGGCGGCCTTGGCCGAAAAGAAGTTTCCCCACGCTGTCACACCTGGGGGCAGGCCCGAGACGGCTGGCGGGGCCCCAGTGTCCAATCCGTCGGCGGTGACGGATGCTCCAGACAGCAGCCTGAGCCACGAAGCCTGCAGGCGCTGCAGGTTAAGGAGGGCAGCTGTCCACGCCCAGCCCGCAATGCGGAACGGCCCTGCTAGCAGCCACAGAATAAAAACAAAGGCTCCGGTTGGGTGAGAGAGTGCAAGCAGAGTAAGCCAACTCAGGGCATCCGAAATGGCAGTAAGAACACTGGATAGCCGGTGAAGTGGCCGGAGGCTTCGTCTCTGGCCATCTGCCGCTGGACAAACCGCTCCGTCTAGTTCCACGCCGCCTGGATCACGGCTTGCCATATCACAAGGTTGCAGAGGCGAACTGGAGTGCTCGGTATTGGTGGCTCCCGTGTTGGCTGGTGGCATCAGTCGTCGACAGGGAACGGGTGTGTGGCGTGTGGGTGTGTGCGCGTCGCAGCTGGGCGCTGAGACAAGATAGGGGCGGGAAGGGGGCAGAGAGATGTGAGCAGTGAACGACGGTGTGAAAGCTGAGAAGAGATATCTTGGTTGTGGTGAGTAAAATTGGCAGTGTGGTGGGTTGTCTTGTGTCGAGTGGACGGGTACCGGCACCGTCGATTGGGGAGAGAATGAACGCCGAGGAAGTTTCCGTATCCCGTTCAATTTATAAACAGGGTGTCACAAAGACAGTCTTGTCCACGCCAAATCCGCTGCTTGTCGGTCAGCCCGGTCGGATGTGAGTGGAATCTCCCACACGACTCTGGCCGCTCCTTTCTCTGACCACCTACCGTTCCCAGTCGGAACTGCTAGATGAAACTGGAGGGTTTCTCAGCATGTTTGGTGTGCTCATGATTGCCCCTTGCGCGAAAGAGTCACGACTCTTTCAATGACAGGAGCCCACGGCTCACAAGGCCACAAGGATGAATGTCCCTTGTTTCGTAACAACTAGTTCTGGACGGCGTCAACAATAATGCGTCATGAAGTGCTGATGGGAAACGACATCTTGGCTATTTCAGCCAAGATGTCTGTTTCTGTAAAGCTCTTTGTGTCATTGCCAGTTGACCAGGGTGACACTGTCGGCAGTTATCTCCCACAACAGAAACTGATAGTTGATCGTGACTGCACCCCTGAAGCTCTGCTGACTTTCACCAGAGCCGTGGAGGATCTGACGCAAGTCCCAGAACCAGGAGCCAGCCCGAGCACAACAGTTTGTAATCTGCACTTTGTTCTTCTTTGATCCGTTACTCCAAATTGCCCATTCTATCTCGAAGCATCTGTCCCTACAAAGTGATTCGTGTTGGCATCGCTCATCAGTCGCACAGCCCTGCTTGTTACACCCAACGTTGATGTTGGCGAGCAGTTCGTACGTAGGCCATGACTCTGGCTAGCAGGAAAGTGCACACAAAGGACACATGACTATGACCGAGGTCCTATTCCGCACGCCAGTTTCGCGAGCTTATTCACAGCCTTCCTCAAAGTTGGCCAACACCCCGTTTACCAGGTCCTCCGCCCCCTAATATAGGTACCTTAGTTTACTACGGTATAGTCCATCTACCGACCAGCAACCAACCACCAACACACAGACAGCACCAGACCGTCACCACCACCACCATAATCATCACCACCACCACCACCATCACCATCATACAATGCCCACCCTCCCCCTCCCCTTACCTCACCAGATAACCCCCCTAACAGCCACACCCACAACGACGGGAGCCACACCGGCATCCCCAACGAGGTCGCCGACATCTTTGTCGTCGCCCTGACCTTTTACGCCCTGGTCGCCGCCATCTTTGGCGCGAGCAACCTACACCACCGCCACGCCATCCTGCACGACACGCCGCGCATCCGCTGGTACCACGTCCTGGTGTTGTTCTGTCTGGGGTGGGCGTGGCCTGTGTTTTGCTGTTGGTTGTGTCGGGGGTTGTTTGGGGAGCAGGGGAGGAGGAGGGCGGGTGAGGGGGTGGAGAGGAGGAGGAGGAGGAGGGCTGGGAGAGGTGGGCGGGGGCATCGGGAGGCGCAGAGGCAGGGGCAGGGGCAGGGAGAAGGGGGCGATGGGGGAGTTGAGTTGGATGTTAGGGGGCAGCAAAGAACGGGGGGGCAGGAACAAGGAGACCAAGGGAGGGAGGCGAGAGGAGGGCTGTGGGGAGGGTTCACGAGGAGGATTATGCTTTGGGGAAGAGGTGGGCAACGCGTCGGGAACCAGGAGAGCAATGGCCGGATGCCAGAAGCAACGACTGCAGCCACAGACACTGGGAGTAATGGTGGAACACATGGGCAAACGCCTGCTCCTGTTGTCAGCGATGGGCGTGGTGTGACCCAGCGCTGAAAACCAGAAGCGCTTGGAATGTGGGTCAGTAAACGAGTCCAGGAAAGTCCATGGTGTCGGTTTGAAAGAGGAAGAAGAACAATAAGAGTTCCATAGAACAAATTGGTGTTTACATAGCGATGATTTTATTCAGTTCGAAACATCTACCTTGGGTACTTACACAGTTCCACAGTGCCTGCCGTTACGAGCTTCTCAACGGGAAGGCCAACAGACGCGGGCCTTACAGCATTTGACACCTGGGAAACTGTTGACACAATTCAGGTGCACGTCTTCAGACCCCTACTGCCCAGCAGCCTGCAGTGTCTTGTCCTTCTTCAGACCGCTCACGACCAGCGCACTGTGCGAGACCGTCTCCCAGTCGTGTATCGCCATTGTGTTCTCCCTGTTTTGCATCACCACTTCATACCCGCGCTGCCACACCTCTTTTTCATACTCTCCGACCGCTTGGGTCAACTCGTCTCTGGTGTGCGCTTTCATGTCGCGGAGGTGTGTCTGCAACTCGGCCACGTCGGTGATGGCATTTCCGAGACCTTGGCCGCGGTCTATTGGGTATATCTGATCAGCATGTTCCGTTGGCCCCAGACAAGAATACAAAACTCACGAAATGTCAGGGCATGTGCAGCATCGCCGGCCAGCGTGACGCGCCCGCCTCGGTTATCCCACGGCCGCGTCGGCCAGTAGGTCATGCGACTGCTGTACCACGTTTTGGTGCCCCGCGGGATGCCACGGACCATGGCCTTGAATGGTTCGGCCAGGGGCTCGGCGAGTGCGCTGACCTTATCCAGGAGAAGGCTGCCATCCCTCGCAAGCGCGACGTGGTCATCGGCTTCGCTAAATGGCCATGTCAAGACAATCATGAAGACCCACTCCGCTGGGTCGTTGGCAGTGCAGTCATGGACCGCAAACCATGTGAAGAGGCCGTTGGGGTCCAGGGTGATGCAGTACGTCGGATGGATGTCCCTCAAGCTGGATGCAATGTCGCGGTTGAACCTGGTCAGAGTGGCGAACGACGAGATGGGCACCGTTTGCAGCGCGGCGTCCTGCGGAGAGGCCTGGAACAGCCAGTCCCGGGTCACGCTATGCGCGCCTTCAGCGCCAATGAGCAATGTTCCGCTCTCCACCGTGCCGTCTGCGAATGTAGCTGTAACGCCTTGCTCGGTGGTGTTAATGGACTGGAGTCTTTTGCCGTACTGCAGATAACGTACTTTATAAGCGAGCGACGCATATAAGCGAGCGACGCACTCCCCACTACTCAACAAATACTATCCTCAATTACAATACAACAAGACTAGGAACCAACTATAATTTCATCAGAAATAGCTGAATCAGATGATTCTGTAGCCTCCTGGCAAGTGCGGGCATTATGGCCAGGCTTGCCGCACACTACAGCACCGAACCTTCGTACGAACCCCCCTATACCACTACCGCCCGGCTGCGTTTCTTGCACCCCCTCTTCACCTCAGCCTGATCTAGTAGACCGTATGCATCCTGTACAGCAAGTGATCCCCCAAGCCGTACACGTGTTTTTTTGGCTCTCCGGCGCTTGCTTAGTGCCTCGTTGGCCTTGCGGAGCGAAGAGACCTCTGCCTGTAAGAGGGTCACTTGGTGCATTACAGCCATCGTGCCTTTGGCAAGCTGGTCTACAGCAGCTAACATCGAAGTCGGGGAGCTGTTTTGATGGTTTGGTAATGCGAGTCTTGATGAGCGTTGACTGCGAGTCGGCTTCTCGGGGTTGTGGGTGTCTGGAAGACCCAAGGTTGGGCAGTGCCAGGCCGTGAGGTCGGAGGTGTTGGCGTACGAAGCTTGATATCCAGCTTAGAAAGCACCCTCTCTGGATCGTACGGCACAAGGCCAGCCCCTGCGAAGCCGCCCTGGATATTCCTCTCAGTGATAGAGGCAAAGAAGGCCTCGCGGAAAGAACAGAGAAACTCGAGCTTGCTGACGTGGTTGATATGCATCCGCATCAAGTCCTCAACCTGGCGACCGTACGCCCGCTTCAGCGGTCCAAAGCAGCCAACATCGAGTGGCTGGAGGAGGTGGGAGGAATGCGGAGGCATGCAGAGCGTGATGATGTTGTTCTGCTGACAATAGAGCTCGAATTCGGTCGAGTGGTGGCTCTCGTGGCCGTCGAGGATCAACAACCGGTATTTGCCTTTCGTACGAGGTGCTGTATGGAAGTCGAAGTGCTTGATCCAATCTAGGCCTACCGCATTGGTGGTCCAGCCATTGTCGGTGGTTGCGATGCGCCAGTCAGCCGGGAGGTCGCACTCGGTATACCAGTTGGCGAGGTGGTACTGTGCGGCTAAGATGATGAACGGAGGGATAGCCCAGCCGAGGGCATTGACTCCCTGGATAACCGTTGCCCATTCGCGGTTGCCAGGCTGGGCTAGTTTTGCTTTGCCACGGCCGTCCGAGGTCGTGACCACCATACCCGCAAAGATGATGCCCATCATGAACCCAGTCTCGTCGAAGTTGTAGATATCGTCGTCCACGATACCATACTTCGCCTTGACGTTTCGTACGAGGGTAAACCACTCGCCAATAACCTTTGGATCTTCGCACTTGGCCCTCTGGTAGTCGTACCGACGTGTCCATCGCGTCCGGAGCTTTTCCTTGCGTCTGACGAAGTTGTATGCCCAGAGCTTGCCGACAGGGGGCGTATCCCGTACGCGTAATAGATGGTTGGCCATATCTTCTACACCACGTAGCCTTGGTGGAAATGATCGTGCATCTAGCTCAAGGATGTATTGAACAATAGCCTCCTCTTCGGATTGGGTGAGCTTCTTCGAATTAGGTGCAATGTCGCGTCGAGGAAGCCGGCCAGCGCGTCGATGGCGAAGCGTTGCTTCGGGCACGTTGTAGAGCTTGGCTGCCGCTCGAATGCTTAGTTTATTATTGTTTTGGATGGCTTCAAAGGCCAAAAGAAGCCTGGCTTCTTTTGAAGGGCTGCGCATTGTTTGTTGTGATAGGATTTAGTAGAATATGTAGAGGAGACGCGTCGAGGTGGACAGTGCGTCGCTCGCTTATATGCGTCGCTCGCTTATAAAGTACGTTAGGTAAGGTAGTCAGGATTTGGGAATGCTTTTCTTGCAGGGAACTGACTTACGCGCACGTCCAGCCCTGTCCGCAACAGGTCCAACCATGCTCTCCTGTTCAAGCGGATGGCAAAGGGGGCATCAAGCTCCTTCAATCGCTCCCCTGTCACACCGTGGTAGATGGGCATGACAGAGCCCTCGTGGCGCCGGTAGGACGGATCCGTCTGGACAGTGTCAATCAGAGCAGTCAGCTCAGGCGCCAAGCATTCCTCGATGCGAGACTGCGCCCAGTATATGCCAAAGTTCCAGTCCCGGGGACGAGCGACTGGACTAGCGTCTTGCTCAAACACTGTCACGTCGATCCCAGCCTGCAGCGCAGTCAGCCCTGTGCAGCGCCGAGGATACAACGATGGCATCGGGCCTTCTTAAAGATTTGACCCATCAACAACCCGGCGGAACCTGTTCTTGTTACTTATGGCCACAACAGAGCGGTTCTTGTGAAGAAAACAGGGGTGTAGCTTGGATGTAGGAACTTACCTGCACCAATGACCAAGACCCGAAGTGATTCCGAGCCTAAAGCCGCTGTGGAATCCATATCGCGAAAGAGTAATGAACAGCCGATGGGGTATCCAGTGCACCGGCTGCCGCACGACAAACAGAGATGATCGCTTTGAGCACAAAGTCAAGAGCTGAGGGCGAGGACACCCTCATATGCCTCATTGGACGAGCTCATCTGAGACAAGGCTCGTGCTCGAAGCTCCGCGGGCTACCTGCCGGGGATGATGACCGTTCTGTTCCACAGCATCTGACGGCACACAAGGTGCAGAACGAGCCCTCATTGGTCTGTGTTGTGATATTGATGCACCAGCGGCATGGAACTGTCGCAGGCACGGAACTTCCCATCGAGAGGAGAATAGGGTTGTGGCTTACTGGCATGGCATTATTTGCGCCACGGATGACCTGCATTGCCCCCACGCTGCCGGCAGTCACGGTTTTGTGCGATCCGTCTCTTCATAATCGACGGAGCCGAGCGTGACCCCAACCTGGTGCTGGGACCAAGGCACGAGAGGCAAGAAACGTGGCCACCAGAAGCCGAGCAGCAAAGAAGCTCGGCGGTCCTGCATATGTGCTTTATTGGCCACGTAATAAAGGAAGGGAAGGACGAGATATGCATAGCTGATGGCTGATGGTAGCGCGCGAGTTGAATTGAACATGACAACCCCCAGATTGTGTTCCATTCAAGTAGTGCATGTACCCCGATTAGCTGTATTGAGATGACCGCTATTGGTCAGATGGGAGCGGCGCATGGATTCTTTTCCAATGCTTCAAAAATTCATGCTCAGTATACAGGATCCGACCAGGGGAAGAATGTGCATGGCAGGCATAGCAGCATATCCCCCAATCTGCAGTCTGGCCCGTGGGGCTGAAAGAGGGCGCCGAGATGATGGACATGTACGTAGAATATCCGAGGTTCGAAAGTGGTGTCCCCTCGCGTTCTCGGTGCGCTGCTACGCGGACCTCATAGTCCAGCAGCTTGAACCGGCCTGAACAGCGGGAGGCCCTTATGTAGCCGTAACTGCCGGGCACACTGACAATATATGGCACGTCCTTCATGTCGGCCATGGAAGGTACAGCGCGCGCCATTTCTTCGAACTCTTCCGGGCTGGCCGGGAAGTATAGAGGCTCAGATAGAGCGCACGAGGCGCATCTGCGCTTGCAGGTGACAAGGTACAGGTAGCGCGCCCGCCTGCCACAGACATGGCAGTTGGTAGTGGAGAGGGTCTTATACAGGAATGCCAGGTCGAATGCGTCTGCGTTGGTGCTGAGGATGGCGCGGAGTACGTTTGGACAGTGCTTGATGACCATTCGGTATTCGTGCAGTGAGTCGACGAGATGCATTGCGCGGCGGCTCACGCGGCGGAAGGTTGTGAGGGAGGGCAGATCAAGCCTCGATAGGATGGCAGTGTTGATCTCGAGCGGGAGAAGGTCGAGCGCGCCGACGGACGAGCAGCCTTCAGCGGTGGAGTGCTTCCCATTGTCGAGGGGACATTGTGCCTCGAGATCCACATTATCCAGACAGTGGATATATCTTTCCTGTCTTTGCCGCGCATGTTCGAGGATCAGTCTGTCGGAATCGGGCTCGGCATCGCTCATGGTGAGAGACATCCCCGGTAAGCTGGTAGCTCGGGCGTGGTGTGTTGCAATCTAATCCTTGAGTCGCTTGAACTCGCTTGCTTGGTGCGTGACGGAGCGAAGCGGAACGGAAGGCAGCGAGATTGAGTGGGTCACGTCTTGGCTTTTGATTGTCCACTGAAATCTCTGGGGGCCAGTCGATGCCTGCTCTTCACAGTTGTCAACTGGCCAAAACACCAAGAATGTTCCTTCCAACGCTCACAACTGGCAACCTGATGTGTTGCAACGGTTGGGTAGGAAGCTATTGGAGTTGATTTCCGTGCCAATGGTCTGTTTTATCCTTATTTTACGGCAACTGGCTTTGCTTCCCATCGTTTCCACATCCGCAACTTCCCCTAGTTTTCAAGCCTCTCGTCCTGGTGGCACTAAACGCGCCTCCCTATCTTTCTGGGTCAGAACAAGCCGCCATTCTTGCATCTGTCGAATGCCACCCAGGAAGACCATCCAGGCGCAGCTGATAACATGTTTTTCAAGCCGAACGAGACGAGCTCATTGAGCTCATGCAGCCACGTTCGCCGAGCAAGGATTTAGGTGCAAGGTTGCGCCGTCACGCTGGAGTCCCATGTAGGTGCGTTGTTGCCATGGCGGGCTGCATCCCGGGTGCCCGGTTAGGGAGACACTGACGGAGAAATCTGATGCCCGCCGGGCGAGCGCTTGCGCTGCGGCTCCCAAATCCGGCAACGGGCGGCGATGCTCCGAGCCCCAGCGCCGAGCCTTCGGTCCGGGAACAGGGACACTTTCAAGCATCGCGGCTCAACACAGTCCGCTGGAATCCAACTTCGGATCGTGGTCTACCCAGGCTTGCTTAAAAGTCACGATGCTGATCCTGTCCCTATTCCTCCACCTCCATCCTCCAAGCTCACCCACCCTGAGCTCGCCCCCTTGTCCCCGCTGAGGCAACGCCAGCAATGAAGTCTCCCACCGCCATGGCCCTGCTGGGCCTTCCCGCTCTCGCAACTGCCGCCACGCTCACTACCATCACCACCCCTTCGGTCCCAACCCACGCAACGTCTCCTTCAACATCTACGTCCCCGACATTCTCCCGCCAACCCGGCCATCCTGGTCAACCCGCACTGGTGTCACGGTACCGCCCAGGCTGCCTACGCCGGCTCGCAGTGGGCCACCCTCGCCAGCAAGCATGGCTTCATTGTCATTTACCCGGGCAGCCCCAACGCCGCGGACCAGTGCTGGGATGTGTCGAGCAAGGAGACCCTGACCCACGACGGCGGCGGCGATAGTCTGGGTATCGTCAGTATGGTTCGCTGGACCCTAGACAAGTACAAGGGCGATAAGACCCGCGTCTTTGTGACCGGCGTGTCATCCGGTGGTATGATGACCCAGGTGCTGATCGGCGCGTATCCTGACGTGTTTGCCGCGGGCTCTGCCTTTGCTGGCGTCCCGTTCGGGTGCTTTGCCCCTGCGGGGGATAACTCTGGGCAGTATGACTACTGGAATGGGGACTGCGCGACGGGCAAGGTCACGCACACTGCCGAGGAGTGGGGTGACATCGTCAGGGCTGCGTATCCGGGTTATGAGGGGTGGAGGCCGAAGCTTCAGATCTTCCACGGCACGAATGATGAGGTGCTCAGCTATGTCAACCATGGCGAAGCAATTAAGGAGTGGACGGATGTCATGGGACTGAGTGAGACCCCCACCAGCGTTGTGCAGAACACCCCCTTGTCGGGGTGGACCAAGAGCGTGTACGGGCCGAGCGGCTGGCTCGAGGCGTACAGTGCTGCGGGCGTGACGCACAACATCCAGAACCAGGAGTACACGGCCTTGGCTCTCTTCCAGTTGAACCAGACTAGCGGATACTTCTCCTGGGGTCAGGGGAGTCCCTGCAGCGCGGAGCCGAGCGCCTCGTCGACTTCGACGGTCAAGCCTAGCTCCTCATCGACTACCGTCAAGCCCAGCTCCACGTCAACCTCCTCAACCATCAAGACCACGTCCTCGGCCAAGCCCACCACAACGGCCGTCAGCAGCACTACCTCCACCTCGAAGGCCGCAACATCGACAACCAGCAAGGCCGCCTGCCCCACAAATCCTGGCGGCGCGGCGCTGTGGTCTCAATGGTAAGTCGGATTAGCTCCCGCTCTCTTGAATACTTGCTGATGGTGATATCTAGCGGCGGGATGGGCTATACCGGTCCAACCACCTGCGCCAACGGAGTCTGCACAAAGTACAATGACTGGTATTCTCAGGTATGTTCCTCTGCCCTCTGTAATAGATGGAGCTAACAGCAGTGCAGTGCACTCCAGTGTCGGGTTGTTAAAAGTCGGTGGGACGTCTCTCATACGTCGCGGGCCAGGAGCCGTTGATGGAGCCTGTGATGTCAGGACACGATGGGAGATCAAACATTAAAGTCCTCCAAGACAAAATACAAACTCCTTCATTACTACCTGCTCAACATACTAAGCGAGAGTTGATGGTCATTACAAATTAAGGCCAACACCATGTTCCCTCCGTACCCCATCCATTCCGACACCTATCCTCTTCAGAATCTGCCACCTCTTGCCCATATTTGCCCACCCCATGTCCATCCAGCTAATTCCCCAACTCCAAGACACCTAAGCGATACCCAACCCCTAGTAAACGCCAACCCACCGCCCCTAATCATTGCCTCACCCACTCCCTAACTCCATTCCTAATCCTTACTCCAACAAGTCCCACCATCACTCTCCCCCTCCCAGCACTACCACTCCCCGCAACTCACCACTCCCGTCCATACCCGTACCCATACCCGCCATACCCATACGGCACACCCCCATACCCATACCATACCCGTACGGCACGCCCCCATACCCATACGAAACCGCCGGATACACTCCCTCATACCCCTTCGCGCCCGCCAGCCCCTGCCCCTGCCCTTCACTAAACTCCTTCACCCTCGCCAAATACTCCCCCCACGCCTTCGCACTTTCCTCATTCCCACCATCACCACCATCTCCCCTCCCACTCCCACTCCCGCCCCCGTATTATCGCTGGCACCCGCACCGGCAGCAGCAGCAGCAGCCTGGCCGTCGCCGCCATCCGCCTCCCGCTTCCTGACCATCTTGGGCACCACCACGGCGGGACCATCATCGGCGGCGGCGGCAGCATCATCCCCGGCATGACGGGCGGCAGCATCATGGCGGGAGCATGCCTGGCATCATCATGGGCGGGAGCATCATGGCGGGGGAGCATCATGGGGGCATGGGGAAGTGGGCCGGGTTCTGGTTCTGGTTTTGGTTCTGTTGTTTGTTTTGGGTTTGGGAGTTGGTGTTGGCGTCGGGGTTGGTGCTGGTGGGTTGGTTGGGGTTGTTGGTGTTGGGGTCCGGGATGGCGGTTGCGGTGGCGAGGGGGAGGAGGAGGGGGAGGAGATGGAGGGGCTTCATTTTTGATGGTTTGTTGGTGATGATGGTTGGGTGAAAGTTGTGGTTGCTTTGGTTGAAGTGTTGATCATAAGTTTCAAGAAGTGCCTGTTTCTGGATGTAGGATGAATGATTTGGGACGAGGAGAGGTCGAGGGGCGAGCACCTTTACTTAAACTACTTGGGCCGGTAGCCGATGACTACGGCAGCGTGGAGCTTGGAGTTGCAGGAGCTTGGGTCCGCGGGTTTGGTGACGGGGCTTGAGAATGTTCCAGCAGCTGTGGTTATGCGTCATGGGGCCCGGCTTGGAGTGCTCCTTGTATCTCCTCGCGGTTATTTCCAATCCCGAAGCAGCAAGAGGTCGCGAGTTTGTAGGGAAGCATCATCACAAGCTCCACGCAATGAACGCATTGTTGCGTTGTTCTTGATCGGTCTTGCGGCTTGACTCTTGCCTCTGTAGGGCGGTGGCGATGGAAGAGAGGCCGCTCAGCCTCGTCGACGATCGGTGAAAATGGTCTGAGGGGCGGGTCATCCTAACTCGAGGATTCATGCCATTCAAGCAGTCACAAAGTAGCTTGATCTATGTCAAGAGCTTCCATGGATGGGCAGACAGAAACCAAGTGGGTACATACCCCTGGACCAGGGACTTCCCCTTTGGGAATACATAAACAAAGCATCTCAAGTCAATGTCATCTTCCACTTGTCTATCCAACGAGCAGGAATACAAGGCATTATTGCTTGTCTCAATTTTTGTCTTTACAGTTCGCGTTTACCTGCGGGGTAGTCTTTTTAAAAGGTAGAGATGAAGACGTTTGGTATTCCCTGGGCACCGTTATGCAGAGGAAGAGGACCATCCCAAGTCGCGTGGCAAGGCTGTGACTCGGACCCCTTTCTCGAAATTGTTCAGTCTCTTGTTCAACTTCAATGACGTCTCCCTTACAGCAGCTGTTGTTGTTGAGATCTCAAAAACTCCAAGTCGATCTCAACTTTCAGATGGTTTTTCAAGTGAGGGACCATGACTCGACATTGCAAACCAAAAATCCATCACTGGCGAAGCTTGAAAACCCCATCCATGAATCATGAATCCCGAGATATCGACGTAGGGTGTAGCTGCCAGATCCGCCACCATGACACCAGAAAACCAACGTGTGTCCGGATTCCCGTGGGAAGATTAACTCAAAGCTGGGACCCTTAAGTGAACCATGGGTCCTATATATGCTCCTGTCTTTTGCTCTTTGGCCAAATTGCTCTTTATGTAATGGAGGTTCACTTGTTGAAGGAACGCAAAAAGCTTTCTGGGCTCCTCCTGCTCTGCAGCGCCGCTGCAACTTGCAAGGGCCAGCCCGGAAACACCCGTCAAGCGCGCAGGACGCCAAACCGTTGGATTGCAAGATTTTTAATTCCACAGAAAGAAAGTGAACATCATGGATCTGCTAGCCACCGGCCGATTGGTAATCCTGCTGCCGGTAGCTTCAAGTTATCTTTCAGGACAGACGGAATCATAGTTGTGGCATGCAGGACCCGGTAAAATAGAGGAAGTTCCCTAAGGTACCCCGTCATTGCCATGTCATCCCTGTACCGATATGGGAGCATTGAACAATTGCGGTTTTCGTTGTTTAATACAGGCCTGATCGAGCATTATCGAGACAGTATGCTCTAAACTATTCCCATCGTGTTCCTCCGAGACTCCTCCGCCAGAGCCTTCTCGCTCATTTCCCTCTCCAGCTTTCTTACTCTCTTGATTTGCCGATGGAGATCGCGGGTTTGAGAATAAACTAGAAAGTTGGGTAGATACTGTAGCAAGTGAACGAGGCGGATCGCTCATGAGGTTGATCGAAACGAAGAGTGCAGATGGTATGCTCTGAAGGGCGCAACATAACACTACCTACATCTAGAGGCTTCTTGGTCGGAAAGCAGCACAGATATTCTTCCACTTGAATCTGAGAGAACCACGAAGTGTCCGCACAAAATCATGTATATTATTATCGCGCACTGCCTGGCGATTCCACGCCAGGTCAGGGTAAATTGAATTCGACAAAAGCCGCCCAGATCAAAGATTGAAACGAACAGAAGACCACCCGTCCGCCAACACGAACCAGTCGACAACCCAATCCGGGTGTGCGGTTCCCTCTCTCTGAATCGACCTCCTCATTCCACCTAGCGAAGGTGTTCTGTCATGGTTGTCTAAACATGCGAAAGAACCGGGCCTTGCAAGCTCAAATTCAGATATCCGCCCCATTTTGTCTTTGTTTTTCTCCTCCCGGTCCTTCCAAAAAAGAGGGGTGAACGAAGCAGACTGCCTCCCTTTGTTGCTCTTGTTCCCTTCCCATTCATCAGACAGCAGATCTCAAGTCTACTGCGGCACCAACACGGACAGGTGATACGTCTCCCCAGCCTTGAACCCCGTGATCCTCGGCTCCGGCAGCACCTTCTCTCCCAACTTGACCGTCACATCCCTGACATCCGCCCGCCGAATGTCCAAGTGGAACGTGGCGCCGCGGAACTCGCGCGTCACCTTGATCGCGTCCCACGAGCTCGGCAGCTGCGGCCGGATGACGAGCCCCTCCGCGTCGCCACGTAGGCCGCACAGACCCTCAATCACACACCGGTACGCCCACGACACGGTACCCGTGTTGAACAGCTGGCTCGACCGGCCCGCGGTCCGGGGGAACTCGCGCCAGCCGCCGCGGTAATAGTTGGGGATGTAGATGGGCAACTGGCCCCGCTGGCGGTAGTCGGCCTCGCTCGGGCCGGGGATCAGCTGGCGGAGGTGGGTGTAAGCGCGGTCTTGCTGGCCACCGAGGCTGTACAAGCTGTAAATGTAGAACACGCCGGCGTGGTTGTACACGGCGCCGTTCTCGGCCGAGCCGATGGCCTTTTGCGTCACGCGGCCAATGTCCTCGCGCATCTTGGTAAATGGCGGGGCGAACATGAGCACGCCGTACGGCGTGGTGAGCTGCGAGTCGACTTGGGGAAGAATGCGGGCAATCTGCTGCTTGTTGGCCGCGCCACCGAGGATGGCGAATGTTTGCGGGTTGAGCCAGATGCGGCCTTCGGGGTCCTTCTTGATGCCAAACGTGACATTGTCGTCCGTGATGCCGCGGGCAAACCAGTCGCCGTCCCAGAGGTGCTTGTTGGCTGCTGCGTTGCAATCTTGTGCGCCAGCGCGGAAGCGCTTGGCCAGATCGTGGGCGCCTTCGTGCTCGCAGACGTCGGCCCAGAGGTTCACCGCATACGCGGTAGCGAGCGTGAGCCAACCGGACACGCCCTTGCCCTTGTACCCAACCATGTTCATCGGGTCACACCAATCGCCCTGTGCAATGTAGCTCAGCCCACGCTCGTCGCGCAAATTGAGCAGGAAGTCCAGCGCGGCGCTGAAGCGCTCAAAAACGGTAAAGTTGTCACCGTTCTCGGTCCGCACACGCTCCTTCAGCAGACCGTAGTCGCCAGTCTCGCCCAGGTAGACATCGAGCGTGACGGGCAGCCAGACGCAGTGGTCGGTGTGCGGGATCTGATTGATGTACTTCAGCTCCGCCCCTTCAGCCAGCAGGATGCCGTCGGGCATGGCACCATTCGCTTCTTGTTGTGAAAGTGCCTTGATGAAGGCCTTGCGGGAGACCTCAGGCTTGATGTAGTTCATGCCCATGTTGTCCTGCAGGTAATTGCGCGTCTGCGGGTCCGTGGTCAGGCGATTGACGTCGCCGTGATAGTAGACCTGGCGCGGCAGCCAGTTGTTGACAAAGTTGTCGAGCTCCTTGTCGGGGGTTTCGATGCGCAAGCAGCCGCTTCCGCGGGCCATGTAGGCGGCGTACTCGTCGGCTGTCTTGACAAAGGCTTCCTTGCTCAGGAAGCGCGAGCGCATGCTGCGGATCTCGGCCTCGTCGTACGCTGGCCCGAACATGAAGCGATACTCGCGCTCCTCACCGGCGCCAAGCGCAAGGCGGTACTGCACGGCGGCTGTCGGCGTCTCGTAGCGCGCGTCGCTGCCGCCCAGCTGCGGCTCCTGCAGGGCGGACGGGTTGTGGAGCCCTCCCTCGCCTTCAAACGCCTGTTGGCTCGCCTCCCACGAATCCGGCCGCGTCTCACACAGAAAGTACGACTTGTCCTTGAGATACTTGTTCTTGAAGTACTCGGCGGCCTTTTGGTACGGTGTCACACAGCTGGCAATCACACCAACCAGATCCGGGTTCCACTCGGCCGACTGGTTCATCCACGACATGTAGCCGAACGGGAAGTAGGGCGTCACACTGATCCTGCGAGGGCGTCCTGAGATGTTGGTCACCTTGATGGTCCACAGCTCGGCCACGTCGTTTGTCGGCAGGCCCATGACCATCTCGACGCGGATGCCCATGTGCTCAACCGCCCAGGCGACATCGCTCTTGCCAACGGAAAACACAAAACGGTCTGGGGTCGCGCGGACGGGCTCATGGGGTGCCGAGAAGAGCTGTCCGGTCTCAAGGTCCTTGATGTAGACGAAGCGGCCGGGATGGTGGGCGTAGTAGTTTTGCTCTGGTTGCATGAACGTCTTGGCCTCGATATTGGGGCGTAAGCGTACTTTGCGGGCTCCGGCTGCATGAATTGTGCCGTGGCAACCCGCGGCAGGTAATCTGGATCATCATCTTCTGGTTCCACAGGAAGCCGCCGGCCTTGGGCATGGCCGTCGGGCTGACGAGCTCGTAGCGGTTCCCATTGTTGGAGGGCCGCAAGACTGTTGCTTCTTTCCTCATGCTGGCGGTGTGAATAAGTGAGTGAGTAGAGTGTGTGTATGTTGTGCTACCCAGAAGGGCAGGTTTTGGTTCTTGGGAGAGAGTGTGTGTGGTTGCCCCTGAATTATCTGAAGTCCAGACGCTCGGTGGGTTAAACTGTCATTGAAAAGGAAAGAAGAGTGGAGTGCGTGGGAAAGGGTTGGGGGTCGAGTTTGTTCGGATCCCGGATCCCTGGGCTGGTCGCTATTTTGGTGCAAATTCGAGGCTGCGGGACTCGGAGACCAGAAGGAGCCAACGTCATGGAACACGGGTCGAGGGGGTTGAGGGCGGCCCAGGAGGCATGGAGGGCATGCATGGTGGTACGAAGCTGGAAGTAACCCACGCCCTCTCAGCTGACCCATTGCCGTCCCAACAATTGCTTCTGCAGGGGCGCTCAACCGGGAGAATTGCAGACTTAAAACAGCTCACCGCTTCTTCCCTTTGGCATTTGGTGAGCACTGAACGCGGGACAGCCAAGGCCTGCTGGGTTCCGTCATCCAGTGGAACAGGGCTCTGTCCGCCTCCGGTGACAGGCATCTTGCGCGTCCAGGCGTTCGGCTGCTGCTGACCTGTCACTTGTGTGCCCCTTGTTCCCAGCAGCCACCGCCGCGGTGATGGAAGACCCGAAATTCGCCCATATTAGCCCACTTGCCGATGGCGGCATTGGTGGGTTCCAGTTTTGCTCGAGCCTCGAGGTTGGTTCGAGGTGGGTTCGAGATGCGGATGCAATTGCTGATTCCCCGACCCCGACCCCCTCGCCCTCCACGGCAGTGGAGACACCGCCGGGGCCCCCTGGAGCGTTCCCCCCACCCCTGCCCACGCGGGGGCCCCGGAATTGGTGAATTCTCTGGGTCGAACTTTCCTTGACAGGACTCTGGCCGGATTTCGGAGGCCAGCTGACAGAGCAAAATTGCAACAAAGTGCCAGAATCTGGTATCGCTCTTTCCTCGGGCGAATATGCAGCTCTCACCGATCTGCGCCCCAGGCAACAACCAGTCAGATGATGGGTGGAAACTGCAGCCCCCCAGTCTTGCCGTTTCTTGGGTTCCTCCCGCTCCTCCCCCTCCGTCCTTCAGATGAGGGGCACTAGGCTGAGAGCAGCAAGCGCAGGGAACCTTTCAGCGCTTCCACGGCCTTCGCGCAGATCGGCAGATAAATTTGCTGGAATTGCCTCTTTTCGACAATGCCCCCGCTTCTCGTGATTTATACGATGGATAAATTGAAGTCGGCAGAATAATCCGGGTTTCGGACACAGACACATGACATCACTTGGAGCCTGCAGGATGAAGCAAGACGCGGCGTCGCAAGCGAAACCGGCAGTGTCGGCAAGTGTGATTGTGTTGGCAGTGGGCGGCCGCCCGGGTTCCTCTCCCGCGCGCTCATCACTCCACCAGCAACTCTGGAACTCACCATGTCTCACGACTGTTCCCTGAGTCGCCCGGTCAGTCTCTTCCAGCGTCCATGGATGCAAGTGACGTCCAGCACCTCGGCAAGCCCTATATAGCGGCCAGGGTCCTTCAGGGGCCGGTTCCGACAGTTCGGAGCACTGCGGCTCGCTAATCTTCCCCGCAAGGTCCTTTCTTGGCATCTGGAGTTGCAGTGGTCCCTTGCAGCTGACCGATATGGTTGGCGGTGTCCAGGAAGGACCTTGGACGAGATACAGACCTATAGATAAGAAGTCCACCATGCCCGATGATCATCAGCGCCTCTTCCGGTCGAGTCGGGGGCTCTGGTTGTCTCACGAATTTGAGAGCAACATCATTGGTCAACCATTGGTTACACCCGGACGCTTCCCTTGACACAGCTTGGCAACATCGGAGGGTTAGAAATTGAGCATGCATATGCAAGCTTGACGCGGGGAGAGAAATGTCCTTTCTAGGCCCCTGTCAGATAGAAGAGAGTGGCGGAGATTTTGGGATCCCACTGTCACCGCCTCCGAGGGGTCGCCTTGCGAGAGCCACTGCTCATTGCCAATCAGGTTGGGTTGCCGTAGTTGGAGAGTTTCATGGGCTCTCGTGCACCGAAAGACACGTCGTTTCGCCCGTTCCTAGTCCCTGCCATCAGACCCTATTCGTGTTTTCCAATTAAACTATCTGCGCTTCTTCTTCATATTGTGTCTTCACAGAGCCAACATTGCATTCGCATCGGGACGACTAGCTGGCCGAGAAAAATACGGCTAAGACAAGGAAACAAGAACGAAGGGACTGCCAGCATGACGGATGAGGCACCGGTGTCAGAGAGCTCAGCTCTCATCCATCGTACTCGATAGGGCCAAGGTTCAGGTAGTCAAGGCCATGATGTGATGACCGGGGGTTTAGATTTTGCCCAGTCCCTCCACCACTGGCAAAGCACCAACTTTAACTTCACGCTTCCATCCTAGGATAACATCATCCCAACTCTCCTGTGACGATAGTTCAGTGATTAAAACAGGAACAATTTCCATGCCATGGTGGCAGTCAATCAGTGCCCCGGACCGGCAACTGTTTCAACAGTATTCTTCAACCCCTGTTCATTGCAAGTCTCACGTTCCAGAAAAAGGAGAGAGACTCAGGTACGTAAGATGATCAGGTTGCTCTTAACGAATGTCGTGATACTCTAAACTGCCGCAGTCTTTCATTCTGATCCACCAGTACAAAGTCATACACTATAGTCTTCTCCCTCTTCCTCATGTTCTTCCTTCACCCTCTTCTTCAAATTTCAAATGATACGTTAAATATAATCTTCTTTTACCTAGAAAGACTCTCTGCAACTCTTACATCATGAATCTCTCAACTCATCTGAATTTCCAAAACATACAAACCGCCATTGGCCAACAGTTCAACCTCTTGTCTCTCAGATCTCCATTTTCCTAAACGCCTAGCCATTCATTCTCAAGCAATCAAGATCTCGAGTCGATGATTTGTCATTTGCCCCTCGATGTATCTGGGTTCTCTTGACTGATAAATGGGGAGGCTTGGTGATGTGATTGCACGGCAGATCAATGCGGAGCCCACAGTACCATCTGTAGCCCACCACTGCAGTCAGCAACTTAGAGCAGAAGATGAGGCAAAACTGGCGTGTTAACTCCAAGCATACCCATATAACAGGACCAAGATATGAACCCTCCAAACAAGATGGTACCAGGCTCTGCATTGGCTGCTGATTTCCAACCTGGCATTTGATACACAGCACAAACTGCCACCGAGAAAGACCGGTCCATGAAGCCCACCACTAGACCACCGCCGACATTCAGATGGCCTGCACACCTGAACGTCAAGAAGGATTTTGCAGTTCCCTTGTGCATGGCTTGCATGAAGGGCTCGGAAACTGGCGGGGGTGAATGTGGCGCCGGCCACGAAAAGGAAGATTCAAGTTGAAGACCTGTAACGGGCCGCAGTTGGGTGGCAGAAACCGAGAACGGCCTAATGAGGGCTTTCGGCAGGCGCAGGACGACCACGCCCAAACAGTCGCACGGGAGGCCGACGACTGACCGGGCTGTCTGGCTGTTGCAGTGCCTTTCTCACTGGTCCGTTTGTCTGTTGGGCGATGAGCATCATATTGTCCATCATGCCGTGGACCAACAACGCGAGACTCGCAGTGTCCTCCCCGCCCTGGCTGGCCATTGATGCAATTTCGTCGAGACGGCGCAGCCACCACATCCATCGCTGGGGGCTGAATCCCCTCTGCATTGCCCTGCCCGAAGTCGAATCGGCATCACCTCCCTCACCGGCATCGACAAGCAGGGGACCCAACCCGCCAACGTGTTCTGGAAACAGGTCTTCCCGCGCCGCGGCAGCATCCGAAAGCAGCACAATCTTCCTCCCCGCCGCAAACAGCCACGCATTGGCAGCAGGCAACAAGTCGGCGATGCTGAGGTCCTGCATCTGCCGGCCCGGGTCCCGGTCCATCGTAGCCCCTACACGGCCCAAAGGGCGAGGCGTCTCGAGCGCGTCGCGGAGAACCATCAGAGCGATACCGCACAAGACGTCGTCGGGTGCCGCGCCGGCGGCCGCGAGCAGGGCGAGGAACTGGGCGCCGCTAAGCCTCTGGGCAGAGCTCATGGTTGCGCAGTCGCCGGCCCAGTGAGATGTCATGTCCGCAACCAACAAGGGCACGTCGGTCCAGATGCGGCTGCCGTCGGACGTTGTTGCCTGGAGTTTATCGTGATGGCGTTCGAGTTGTTGGCGTCTTCTGTCATCCTCCTCCTTCTCCTGCGTCGCGGGGATTGACTGCGGTCCCACGCTGCTAGCGGTGAAGGTACCCTGCTCTCGCGCCTCGATGATGCCAAAGACAAGGCGGTGCAGCTTGGGGCTGTCGGGTGCCGTGTGGATGGCGCCGTGCCAGTACCTGTGCCACAGATCGTGCATGTCAATGTCCAGTAAGGCAGGGTCGGGGAGCGACGACAGCTCGGCAAGGCGGGAGTTGATGGACGCGGACAAGGACCACGCCGACTGCCACAGAGTGTTCTCGTCGCCATCTCTTTGGGCCGACTCGACGCAACCTGCCCGTGCGATGGCAGAGAGCTGTAGGCGGCTGGTGATGCTGCTCATGTTGTCGATACCTTTTTTCTTTGAAATCAGTGGTTAATGGTTGGGGTCAGTGATTGGGTCATGTTGATATTGAAGTAAACTTGGATCCGCAGAGTTTGGGGCCAACCTGCAGCTCTAAGTATGTCATCGTTACCTTATCTAGTAGATAACCTCCCTAGGCGGCTAGTGAAGGTGGTAGCTGTACTGGGGCTCCTCGTGTCTCCGATTCAGTGGTCAGTGGTGGGAATGGATGATTAGGATCGACTTAGAAAAGGAGTGAACGTGGGTTCGTGGGATCAAGGACGAATCAACAGTTCTACATCATTAATGAATAATCTATTGTTGGGCTCGCGTCGTGTGTCACCATCCCAAACGGAGGACATGCAGGTCGGCCGCCCCCTAAACGGACATGCATGCACGTGGTGGTTTCCGGGATATGGGCCAACGACGAGCATCGAGCCAGCTGATCTTAGCCGGCACTACGACACGCTCGTTGAACTGGGTGGAGCCAAGGGCATAGCTGAGACTCAGTGCGTCCTGGAGGATTCCGAGATTTGGTTATCAGGTGCTCTGTTGTCTGGGCTTTAAAGGACTACACGATGCCTTAACGATTTACGTTTCCCTCGCTGCCCTGCGCGGCCAGTCTCAGTCTATTTTCCTTGGAGTCTTGCCTCTCCGACGCAGAGTCCAAGGACTTGTTCGACACCTTCCCTGGACATGTCTTCGATTCCCATTGCCCTCTCCTGGTCGTCCCTTTTCCCCAGCGCATGCACACTTCTGCACTCCATTGCACTGATCTTACAATCATGAGATCAGTACGTGTTGGGCTTGATCTGAACTCATTGTCGTGGTAATGGGTTGAAGTGCTTGGCCTCAGCTCCAATCTTTGATACTTTGCCCCAGAAATGCTACGTCAGCTCACAGATGTACTAGCTGCACCCGAAGGACAGTTAATTTGTCTATACAGTCCCGGTAGTTGTCCGATAACGCCTCCGGCATGTCACTTGCCCTCACCTTGCGCTGGACCTGGTGCCTAGTCCGCTACGTGGTACACGAACCGCGTTTCCTGACCAGTATGGCTGCCTCTTCCTGTTTCTTGCAGTATCGCGGACAAGAAGTGCTGGTGCCTCCATGTAAACACCGATATCTGCTGTTGCAGTTGAGGTGAAGCAGCTGTCGGGTTAAGCCAGAATTGATCCCAAAACTTAGGTCAGACTTGTGTTAGGGTGCTTACCATACCGTCAAGGTGCCATCGAGAGGGTGGAAATGTAGCGTGCGGTTTGAGATGGTTGATCAGATATCTTAATGACTTCTCATTGTAACAGATACCGAGATAAGGCATCGTCAATATCACAAAAGGTTAGGTATGCTCATGTGTTTAGTCCTGTACTGGTCATCTCCTGGGTGTATAACCTCCGTCTCCTGACTTTCAAGTCAATGATAGGTCTGGGTACAACGAGAGGATTAGAGAGGATGCTCCAGGCCGGAAAAAAGACGAACAAAACATCATATCCCACATTCCGCAAGTTCCTGCCAGAACCCCTGACGCACGATACGAAGGGAAGCATTACTAGTTCATTAGTTCGAGGACGTGTCGACACTACCTCTGTTATCCTTCACAGGGACTGACTTTAGGGCTTCAACAATGTAAGCCCTTGAAACACCGCAGCCCGAGAGAACGACGACGGCTCCGACCCTGCAAGTCAATTGAACACTCCGAACTCTCCAACGACTCCCTCTGATAAGGGGGATAACGGTATGGAACCCCGTGCCGGACCAAGTTGTTGAGCGTGAAATGCCTGCGCACCATCTCCTCGTCAAAGTCCGACCACGCGGATCCATCACGCCGCCTTGCATTGGGCACATCTCTCCACTCTGATTTCAAGACCCCCATGCCTTTGTCATCCATCTCCCTCCAGATGAACTGTATCCCGCCCCGTTCCGAATCACCCTGAGCCGTCAAAAGCAGCACCCTCGCGCTCCCGAGACCTCCAGCCATATCTCCAGCCGCAACCACCCAGGCGAGGTTCGAGGCGCCGACTGTTTTCCCACCATTCGCATCGAGGCTTACATAAGTATGAACAGGACGTTCCTCAGTCACTCCGTCAAAAAGAAGCACGCTCAAACGCCGCCAGATGTCGCATAGATGAGGCCTGGCCAGCGTGAACACCTTCAGCACAGCCGCATTTTCAGGTGAGAGAGTTTTGTCTGTCCGTCCGAAGAGCCGGGCCATCCAAGAGCGCTTTGGGCGGAATGATACTTCAGGAAGCGGGATGGTCGGGTCAAAATCTCGCACCAGGAGGGAGAAGGGGATCGTCATGTGGACGTGGAACGGTCCGCCTTGGAGCGGGAGGTGGGTTTGTCCATCGCCGATGAGCGAAATTGGGGTATTCATGGCTGTCAGATCGGCTCTTGCGTATGTACCCGCAGCTGGGGATTGTTCAATGAAATGAACACCCATCGTACGATGCCTCTCCGGTCGTTGGAGGAGGCTGGCTGAGGTCATGATGGGAGCCTAATTCAGGCACCTTACAAAAGTCCACGCGCATGGTACGGCAAGCACCCACGCGGCGAGTGCCCGCCCAACCAACGTCCCGGAGAGGACAAACAGCGGGATCGGCCCGAAAGCAACTCACACAACCAACGTGCAGCAGAACCGGGGCGAGTGTGCGAATCAGAGTGCGTTCTCCCAGATAAACCCGGTGAGCGACACTTATCAATTCATTGATGCGAAACAGAAAGTCTCCGGTCTTGGGTGCGACGCAGCATGCATTGAGAGGCTTGGTGTTTGTGGTTCTGCTTATCGCAAAGGGCCACAACGCGCCGCTTGGCTGCCTCCGTGTTGGAACCAGGCTGGCAGACGGAGACCGGTGATGATTCAATGCATGGGTAAGATCACGGCCGTACTCCGTAGTTGTGGTCAAGTTTGGTCTGGTTTATAGTCAGGGGCTGACGTTCACCGGGTTGACACGTAATGGAAACGATTTGAAATCAGGGTCATGGGACTTCAACCGCTATCTGGCTTTGAGTGAGGGGCCTCGAGGAAGTCGGCTCCTACTTTAGATCCCGTGTTGGATTCATTCACGATGAAACCCACCACCTCAGGGGCTCCATTGATGAGATGATTGTCGCCGAGAAGAACGGCTGGCCAGCTGTCGCGGTTGTCAACACCCGGAACAGGTTGCTCATTTTGGTTCAGTACTCATGAACTAACCGACTGTCGTATCTCCAGGGAACAAGGAGACGACTTGGAAAGTCCCCTCACTCTCTGGAACAATGCCACCCTGGCCAGACTATTAGCTTTCTTGGCCCAGTGGTGAGGTCTTGTCCTGGGCCCAAGCGGCTGGTTCTGGGTGGACCATGACACTCTCTGTTCGGCGTGTGGGTGGGTGGCGATGGCATGCTGCCATTCAGGCTTACCCTTGTGGCTCGCTGCAAGAACTGGTGAAGTTACCTCAGGTTACCAACCCTCGCGTGGGCCTCTTGCGCAAGGCCAGGCTCTGTGACACGGACGCTGAGGTGGCGAGGAGACTCCGGCGACGTCCCTCAGGGGAAGGCTGTGCTAGTTTCAGAAGTCGAGTCTCGAGGTCTCGGAGAAGGGTCACGTTCTGGACAAGAGCAGAAGAGCCTGGTAAAGTGCAGCCGGGTCTGGAACCGCGTATTCATCTCGTGTCGTCCTGAGGTTCAACGAATCCAGGCCCGAGAACCAGGCGTCTCCTCTCAGGCCGGACATCAACCCAAAAACATGCTAGCGCGATCTCTGGGGCAGTTGTTCAGTGATGAAGCCGCAAGGAAAAGGCTTGCTGATGAAAGCATTAGTGACCCATCCGTTTGGTGTTAGCGAGCCGATTGCCGGCCGAGTGTCGAGAATCGGGTTCGCGCGTGTCGAAAGTGCGCGTGGCTATCTCGCCCTGGGACGCAGACCAGCGCGATGTGACGCTGTCGTCAGTGCAGTCGCATTGCCTCCGAGCGGGTCCCTGTCTGGTGCCTGTTCTCCCCCGCTGCTCCGCTGCACAACTGCACAATGACCGTTGTTCGTTTTCAACGCTGCGGGGCCAAGATTTGGAGAGGCAAGCGAGATGTCTGGGGAAGGGATGGATTGTCTCTGCCATCGCATTCGCAACACCGCTGGGCGATCTGATTCCCGCCTTGGGACGCATGACCCAGAGTCTTGCGTCTTGGGCTTCTTGGCTGCTCTTTCGGGATGCTTTTGCGAGAGCGACTGCGCCAAGGTACTAGTAACTCTCCACGGAGTTCTCATTGAATGCCAAGTTGCCCAAGAGGTCCGAGGCAGTGATGATGCTGGGGGACTGCAGGAGTTTGCAGTAGTTCGGGCAGTTGCGTCGCGTGGGCAGGGCTGCTCGGGGGTTGGAAACCGATGGGATTGTCAGCCTGGTGTAAGGGTTGTTGGTGTGTTTCGGGGTGAGTGCCCCTCACTGCCAGAATTGGTCGGGTGCGAGGTTCCTCTGGCTGCGGGGATTTCGTGCGGGGAGAGATGGAGAAGTGCACGCGCAGTGGGGAGGGACGCAAATGGAATGACAGCTTGGCGGACCCGTCACTTCCTTGTGCGGTTAGTGGAGTGATTGCCCAGCCTTATCCCGTCCGTGCCCTTACCACGTTGGTGTCTGGTGTCTCCGAACCCAGGCAAGCCCAGCCACAGCGAGTCTCCATCTCTTCAACAACGCAGAACTCAGGCCCATTGACCGCCGCAACACCAAACTTTCCAACATCCAGCCAAGAAATCCGAAGCCACTATCTCAGGAGCACGGCCCGCGTGTCCTGGATAGCGCAGTCCAATTCGCTCCCCTCTCGAATTCGGGTCTTTGAGCTCAAACCCATTTGACGCCATGCATTTGCCATTTCTTGGTCCTGGGCACTGCAAACGTCGAGCCTAAGGAGAAATCGAGTGAGCGAGTGCGAGGGGCACGGAAGCAACCGCGAGTCGCACCGCATGAAAAGTGCGAAGATACGAACACACAACCCGCGCGCAAAATTGCGGCAAGGCAGCTGGGCAGCTGAACCGAGTCCCCAGAACCAGGTTCAACTCTCGACGGTGATTTCGCCTGAGCCGCCCGCCTGGGGCACAGCGATCCTCAGCAGCAAGCAGGACATCAATATCGCAATCCTTCCCCCGACGCCTGCAAACGGCCCGGCCCAATGTCTGCCTCTGTTCTCCTGCTGCGGGAAGCAGTCACGGCGCACTTAATCATCGCCGTGCACTCGTCAGCCTGGAAGACACCGCAGTCGTCTCTCGTGTGTCGACGCTAGCTCATCGGCATTGGAAACGTTAGCAGCGATCCCCCACTGCTTTCCTTCCGAACTTCCCGAGCACGGCCGTTCTGCCACGATGAATGACCCGCTAGTGTCTCGAGTGCCGTGATGGCTTCACGGCGCCATCGCAGTCACTTGCAGCGGTAGGCGCCGCATTGACGCAATTTCCATGGCTGGCGGTGAGACAAGGTGAGAGCGGGCGTCCACCACCACATGGCATGCTGGCCACCCCCCTTGAAGATTCCCACATGCACCACGGGATCCCACCGCCCTTGGCGCCGCCAACCGGGGCTGGCCACCATGGAACCGAGGTGCAAACGCGGCCCGTGCAACATCTGTGCCAGTTCAATGGTCTCGTTCGCGAACCGAATTCCGAACTGGCTGGCTGCAAGATCCTGCCCAAACCAAGCACCCACAGAATTGGACGCAGCGACTGTGGTGGGCATGCACTGGTCTGTACACTTATCAGGTACACTACTTCGTACTTCATACGCAGTGAGAGTCTCCGGTGGGCAAGAGCAGGAAGCCCCGAAGGCAAAGCGTCCAGCCCTGCGCCTTCATCTGCGGGTGCTGAGTCCGAGTCCAACATGATGGCTTGGGGCACATGCGTCGACAAGCACCGCGGCATCCTCCTTTGCTGTCGTGCCAGAGAATTGCGTTTTTTGATGCCTGCCGGGTTGCACAAGGCATGCAGAGAGCTGACGAGAAAAGACTGAAAGTCCAGATCATCTCATGTCGGGCCCTAACCGGAAACGGACAGCCAATGAAGTCGACAATCCAAGTCTCGCCTGGGGAACCCCGGCCCTTAACGGCCGCCCAGCTAAGTGGAACCAGAGGGCCATCAAACAAATCATTTTGTTGGCAGCCCGTTTGTTTCCATCCTCAGCTCGCCAACAACCTCTCTGGCGATTTTCGAAGCTCGCAGTGTGCTTTCCTGTCAAGTCATCTAGCACGAGAAATATCAACGGGCAAGCCGAAGGCCAAGGACAGCGCCGTTTGACGCTACTGCGCAGGCCACGCACAGAGGCTGGGAGGCAGGGAGGGTATCTTGCTCACCCCGCTCAGCTGGCTTCTGTGAAGCCCCTGGAGGGGAGCAAAGGGTCCGCACGGGCCAAATCAGGCGAGACCAGGTTCTCGAAAACTCGGCGCTCCGTGTGGCGTCCCTAGCTGCAGAGGGGTGTCCCTCCGTTGACCGCGTTTGGCCTGCTCGTCCTCATCGACACCCCCTCCCTGGAGCATCTGCCACCAAGAGACTTTCAACCAAACTCCTTCGAGCATGATGCCTCTAGCCACAGCACAACTGAAGTGTCGTTGCCGACGTCGGCTGGCCAATGGAAGCAAGACGCAGCTGCGAACTGGTCCCTGGGTCCTGTGGATCTTTCGGGACCCCATCTCCATGCGCATGATACCCCTGGTTGGCCAAGCTGCGCGAGCCGCTTGGAATGGCAACCTTCAGCCCCCCATGCGATCCATAAACGGTATCTGGCCCTTTTGATCCGCCTTTCTTTTTCCAACTTTATTTTCACTCCGTCCCTCTTGGCATGTTCCTTGCCGTCCGCTTGCCTCACATTGCTCACTCGCCCCTCCACACCGGCCAGAGGAGCTGACTGAGGCTCTTCCCACACCTAAAGTCTCCGAAGTGCCGGCCCACGCCCTACATATGCGAGATCCCGCCCCTCGGTTTTGCTTCCATGAGTGAAGGTGTGATTCCTGGGTTTCATCCAGCGTCCCGTGAACCTGGACGCCGGCAGCCATGCGCGGTCTCTCAGCAGAGGATGCCGAAAGCATCATCGCCATCGAGAGGGCTTGTTCGGCCCTCTCCCTGGTGGGATGCGTGTTTGTCCTCGTCACCTTCTCCTTCTCCGAAGCCTTCCGCCAGCGCGCCATTAATCGGATGGTCTTTTACGCCACCTTCGGCAACATGTTGACGAACGTCGCGACGTTGATGACAACGAGCTACACACACAGTGTCGACTCCTTTGGGTGTCAACTCCAGGGGTTCCTGATCCAAGTGTAGGAACTCTTTCTTGCTGGACCAACAGCTCGGTATCTCACTGCTTCACAGGTTTATGCAGGGTGACGCGTACTGGGCTCTGGCCATGGCCATCAATGTCTACCTGACGTTCTATCACAAGTACGACGCGAGGATGCTGAGAAAGATGGAACTCTTCTACGTGGTCTGCTGCTACGGTGTTCCGTTTGTGCCAGGCTTCACCTTCCTTTTCGTCTCAAACCAGCAGGCGGGCCGGCCATATGGAAACGCAGTGTTGTGGTGCTGGTTGAAGTCGGAATGGGAGGTCTACCGCATTGCCACCTTTTACGGGCCCATTTGGTATGGATGACGCACCAACCGACTCTCTTGATCGATGCCCCCGGACATCAGCTAACCGGCACAGGGTTGCGATTATTGTCGCAATGGCAATCTACATCCGCGCAGGCCGCGAGATCTACCGCAAACGCCGGAAAATGCTGAACTTCAGCTCGACGGGTACCGGGACCGTCACCGGCAACGAGCCCCCTTTCTCCCCCATGAACGAATTCTCCCCCGCCTTCAACTTCAAAACCACCGAAGTCACTCAAACCACAGAAATCATCCAAGCGCCCCGGCCCGTCGCGAGGACAGGCGCCGTCTCCCCCAACACGACCGCCGCCTACTCGGTCACCATCTCGGCCGACGCCCAGGCCGCCAACCAACACAACATGCGCGCGTCCATGGAAGACAGCGACAGCAACGACGCCAGCACCGGCAGCGTCACCCTCACCAACGCCCCGACCATCACCCCCACCGTTGCCCCGAGCACCACACCCACCACCACGACAACATCAACAAGCGGCCAGAAACGCGCCCGCGTCATGTCCACCACGGCCGTCTCCATCGCCCCGACCGTCACCGCCACCGTCACCACCAACCACCACGGCAACGGCAACGGCGGCGGCGGCAACAACGCGGCGTCGCGCCGGCGCAACTACTACGAGTCGCACAACGCGACGTGGTCCTACACCAAGTGCGCCATCCTCTTCTTCTCGGTCCTGCTCATCACCTGGATCCCGTCCTCGGGCAACCGCGTCTACAGCCTCATCAACGCGGGCGACGTGTCCAAGCCGCTCTTCTTCGCCAGCGCCTTCGTGCTGCCCCTGCAGGGGTTCTGGAACGCCATCATCTACATCGTGACCTCGTGGGCCGCGTGCAAGAGCCTGTGGGGGTACTGCGTCGGCGGCCTGGCGGGGTGGGGTGCGTGGCTGAGCGTGAGGGTTTGCGGTGGTGGGAGGAGGGTGAGTATCGTGGAGATTGCGGATTTGGGGCGGAGGGGCGGGAGTAGGAGGGCGGATGGAGGCAGGGGCCCCGGGTTGAAACAGCAGGTTGTGGGGGTGTGGGTGGGCAGGAAGGAGAGGAAGAGCGAGAGCACCAGCATGGAGGACTTGACGGGGGAGGGGAGGATCGAGAGGGTGTCGCCTGTGTAGGGCAAGGGGTGGCACTTGGTTGATGCTTGACGACACCTTTCTTCCTCTTTGACTCGGCTGGTTGGGCTTTTTCTTCTGTCTACCTTATGGATACCCCGGTTACAAGCGTGGGCCAACGGCTTTTGGGATGGTGAATATGGCGGGACTCGGGCTGCCTTGGGACGGGGGTTGGGGGTCGGACTTGAGGTCCGATGCCTCCTGTCCTTGTCGTGTGTATATACACAAGCCAACTTAGAATTAATGTCATAATTCCCACATTCATGTGCTTGAATTCGCCGGCAAATGCGGTTTGGTCTCTTCAAGCTTGTCCTCCCTTCGATTTCGCCATCCTACCGCTTGAGACGGAGAGAACCAACACCAACGTAAACACCGGGAGCAACTGAAACAAATTGAGCATGTGCCCACAACCTTGTTTTGTTTGTTTGTTTGTTTGTTTGTTTTTTCAAATAGCTTAGATGATGGGAACAATGTGCTGCCACAGCCCCGATAGCAGCACATCACTGTTGTCAGGCGCAGTCCAAAACAGCATCGCCATCAACAGACACCGCCAGACCAACACCATATCGATCCTGTCCTCCTGCGTGGGGGCGTGACCGGCCTCCACGTCTGCCGGCCTACCCATCCGGAGAGGGTTATTTCCCGCCCACGCCCGCCAGCTCTGACAGGCCGGATCGATTATCTGCACGAGGACACTCAGAGACGGTAGCGGCTCCCCCTGCCGACCCATGGTCGCCGCGAACCGCAGCAGCTCGCCCGGGCTGTGGCTCGCGAGGTACTGGGCCTCCTTTTCGCGTGTGGACCCCGTCTCCGGTTCTGCGGCTGGCGGGAACCCTTGCATGCCGGAGTACCCGCCGTCGTGGAGAAACCCGCTCAGAGCCTCAAGAAGCGTCGAGTGCTGGCTGACGGCGTGGCCTCGCGCCCCGGAGTTCACTGTGGTGGGGGGGTTGTCGCTGTCAGCAAGAGGAGGAACAGGGGATGATGATGATGACCCCTTTTTCGTTTTCGCGTGCAACTCTAACATGCCCTTGCTAAAGGCCCACTCAATGTCGAGGAGCGTTGTCGTGGCGAGAAAGAGCGCAGTGGCGCGGCACCGCACAATCTTGACGTTGTTTAGGGACGCGAGCCAGTCGTCCAGCCGCTGGAGCTGCTGCAGCGCCTGGTTTCGGAAAGCGGACTTGCGCGCGTGGTGGAAGCCGTTGAACCAGGCGCGGAACTCGTCGTACGAGTTGACGAGCCGCACGCTCGCCTGGAGGAGGTGCAGGTACCAGTCCGCTTGCGCTGGGTTCGTTTGTGGAGCAGCAGCCGGAAGGTCAGACGCATGAACGGGGCCAGGCACCGGACGAGCCGTCGACGTCGTCGTGGGCTCTTTGATCGGCTTCCATTCCTCAGTGAGATCCGCGGGTTCGACCAGAGCCGGCAGGGTGTTGTTGTCCTTGGTGGACCACCTCATGTCGCTGAAAACGTCCTGGAAGTCTCCCTCGTCCAGCCCCCAGCGCGCTGTCGCCCAGAATTTGCTGCTCAGGGCGAGCGCCGAAAGCAGGTTCGGCTCGCGCGCAACTCGCGAGGGGATGAGGGCGGGGGGGTAGTTGGGCGTCTTGCCAACCAGCAGCCAGAGGAGGTGATGGTCGCCGTGGCGGGTGTAGAGATGCACCTGGGAGCACAGCTGGGGCGTCGTGCTCCCGCAGCCCTTGTGGACGAGGTTCAGCACGTTTTCGGGGTTGGGCCGGCTGATGGCGCTGACAATCTCGGGTTCGTTTTTGCCCCTCGGCCCGGCCAGGAGCTCGCTGAGAGCCACATCCCCTGCCGCGTGATGCATGTCCTGCGACATCCGCTTTCGGGGCGTCCACGAGTGGTGTGTCTTGCCGGTTCCCCCTCCGTAATGGGAGAAGGCGCCGACGACGCCCAAGACGGGGTGCTGGCGGAAGTCGAACTGGAAGCTGTCGCCGACCATGACGGGGTAGGGCGACTGGGCGTCGGTGTGCCATTGGTCGGCGCCCGCACACGCTGCGGCCGTGACAATGAAGCCGACCTCGGCGTAGGCCGGGGCCGCCAGTATGTCGGCGGGCAGGTAGTCAGCTGACGTTTCTCGGTGGGGGACCTCCTCGGGGTTGGTAATAGTTGGGTCCGATCCCATCTTGTTCAGGAAGCCGACCCACGACGCTGTCGTGTTGGTATCGCCCGCGGTCATCTCCGGCATCCTTTTGATGCCGGACAATCTCAAAACCGGCGTGTAAGCCGTGCTCTCCCACGTTAGGCCGCGCCAGTGCCATCTGCGGCGCGTCTTGGTGGACCACTCGCCGATGGCGCGGGCGCTCGATTTGCGGCGACCTGGGCCGGCGGCTGCCATCACGGCTGCGTAGACTGAGGCCAGGGCGAAGATGGCGGCGAGTAGGCCAACCGGCGCCGTGAAGCCGAACGTGACGGGGTCCCAGTTGAACTTCTCGTCATCGTCCTTGGTCTTTTTGTCGTAAAGGTTGAGCAGCATCCGAAGGAGACAGTCGGTCGAGTTTGCGTCCTGGGGACAGCCCGAGTCGATCCCGGACATGTTGTGCAGGTCAGGAGGACAGAGTGGGATAGCGGGGTTGAAAAGGGTGCGGGAAAAGCTGAGAATCGGAGCGGGTGCTGGAGGAGGCCAAAGTGCAACTCTTCTCTTCTATTTCAGCTTCTTCAAGGAACGGGGCGGGAACTCACGCATGTTGTCGTTGCTTGCCCTTTCTGGTTGCCATTGGTGCCCAACTAAACTACAGAGCCTTCAGAGGTGATACAGCATAAACTAATGCAACAAGGTCTTGGTGGCTGAGAGGAGTGATCCTGATTTGCTTAGAAAATGCATCCTTGCAGGCTCAGCCCAAAACGATACCAATCTTCGTCTCGGGGAACTGCCGCAACATCTCTCGTGGATCGAATCTCGATCCATGGACACTGGAGGCGCCGCAGGGCCCGGCGACAGGACCTTGTATTCGTGGTTCCGGCTCCTACGTTGCCCAGAAATATCAGGGTTGAGGGTTCAAATATCTTCGTCCTCCTCAAGTTGAAGTCGTGTATTGAGCGAAACCTCTCATCATGGGTAATGGACACACTGCGTGACAGCGAGAACGCCAACGACACGCTGGCCCCGGTCGAGTAAGACCTCAGACTGCTTCAACTGCTCATCGACTACTACTATGTCAACTCTCATCAGATATACAGTGGAAGTCCCGAAGCATTGCCGCTGATGTATCCGAATATTATAGGCATTTGGGTTGCTGTGGGCAAACTTGCCAGCAAGGCAGTGCCCCTGCTTTTGGATTAAGATCCAGGATTTCCATCGGACCGTTTTCAACCTTTGCTTCAAGCAACCCGGACTCAGATGACCGATTGCATGAGATTGGGTCCTACCTTTCGAACGGGAGGACAGCGGCTCGCAACTGTTACCCTTTGGCATTCCGCAGATCCTTGAAAGAATAAATCGTTTGCAGTCCGGTACTTCGATTTATCCCTCGAGCATCAAGAGCTATTGAACGGCATTCTGGTTGCATCCCAAAACACCCAGGTCAAAAAGCTTTGAGAGTATCGCAACATGAGCAACGAGAATGCAAAGAGGTATGCTTCTATGCTTGAATAAGGCACTATCACTTGCTTTCCCCGTAGTTTATCTCGCTCAAGATTGCAGAGGCAGCCACCGAAGCCCCCGGAGTCTCAGCACACAGTGCCGCCAGCTCCCGAGCCCTTGTCCTCATCCTCTGGGCCTTGGGACCAAGCACAACATCGACAAGGATGGGACCAAGCTCCCATGCCCTGCACTGTGGCATCGCCTGCTTGCTTCCCCAACGGCCAATGCCCAGGAACTCAGCCCTGTTCGCAAAGTCGTAACAATCCAACCAACTGGGGAGGACTACTTGGGGAATACCAGTCCTGGAGATAGTTAGCAGATAGCAACACACACCAGGACGAGTCGTACTCACGTCAAGGCATCGTGAAACGAATTCGCTCCCCCATGGTTGACCGAACACACGACCGTCCCCACCTGGAGTACCGCGGACGGTTGGGGCTTCACCCACGCCACAATCCTCACCCGATCAGCCTCCAACTGCTCCCCAATAACGCCATAAACCTTCGTCCCCACCCCAACCCCATAACCACTCTTATCCTTCTTCAACTTCCAAAGCACCTGCAGGCCCCCCATCACCCCCTCCGCCGCTTCAAGCAACTCCATCACCGCCACCGCCATCTCCACCGCCTCCTCCTCCCCCATCTCCCTATGCGTCCCTAGACTGATAAACACCGTCGGCCCCTGCTTCAACCACGCCTCCAACGGCGCATCCACCTCCCGCACCGCCGGAACCGGCCGGATCACAGGTCCGCAGGGAGTCAGATTCCGCGGCACGGCCGCCAGCGGAAAATCAATCTCTGGCCGGTTCGCGACCAGGATCTGCTGACCCGGCAGCGGGCGGAACATAAGGGTGTCAAAGGTCACGAGGTCGGCGCCGAGGGCGTGCTTGACGTAGCCTGCGGTGGTACGCACGCTGCGGTCGGTAAGGGCGTAGTAGATCTGGAAGAGGGAGAGGAGGATGTTGAGGGGGATGAGATGGAGCGGGACGGGGAAGGAGATGGCGGAGCCCATGCTGCGAAGGGAGGGAGGGGGTTAGTGTCCGCGGGCGAAAGGGGAGGGCGGTTTTGGGGGGTTCAGGGGGAGGGGGGGTTTTTGGGCGGCCTACACTGGGTATTTCCAGAACATGGCACCCCATGGCTGGAGAGCGGCGGCAAAGTCTTTGAGAGTGTTTGGCGACAGGACGAGATGGTTGTACTTGAGATGACGGCATGCTGTGAGGACGGGGCAGAGGAGGGAGTCGACAACGATGATGTCGGGCTGGACGTCGTCGACAATTCTGACAAAGCTCTTGTAGATCTGGACAAACTCGGGCCCGTCCCAGGGCAGCAGGAGACTCATGACCATGCTGAGGACCTCGGTCGTGGAGGAGAAGTTGGGTCGCTTCAGTAAGGCTGCTTCGAGCTGCTCAGTGCCTTTCATTGCTTTGACGGCTTCCATCAAATTTGGCCCATCTAGCAAGTGGAAGTGCCATGGTCGTGCGCCTTGTGTGCACTGTCTCGAGTACTCTGAGGCGGATGAGACATCGTCCGAGATCGGGGCGAATGAGGCGAAATGGATCTGGACATCAGAATCGAGGGCTTGGAGTGAGTGAGCAACAGCCAGGAAGACGTTAGCCTGTCCGTATTCACTATTCACAGCCAAGAGAATCTTCTTCATGGTTGGGACTCGGAGAATTGGTCATTCAGCAGCTTGAGCAAATCGTCGGTGATGAAAGGACGAGTAGTCCTGAAAAGGGGGCTGTTGCCTTTTTGCCTATCTGCGAATTTGACACTAAATTCCTTCTTGCATGGTTCCTGCTGACGTGGGACGTTCAGGGCATGGATGGTCCCTTTGTGCATGGGATGAACCAATGAAGGGCCCGTCAGCTTACTTGACTAACAGGGGCACTTTTTGCGACGAGCTGGCCCCCAAAGATACCATTGTTCTTGCGGCAATTTTCAGGTGTGAACCTCAAGGACAACGCACCCTGCGACCAGAGTCTGCTCCCGGTTCTGCGGTATGCGAACCTCACCATCGATCTCTACCTTGCCAATCTCGTCTCTCCGAAGGAGGCGCGAGAGTTTCCGCTGAAGCTCCCTGCCTCTGGGTGGGATCCTGGCAAGTAAACAATTCAGCCCTGACTGATTTCGGCGAGACCCATGTCTTGTCTTCCTTGACCAGGCACATACGGGGGGCACAGACCTGAAGCTGCCAGATTCCTCCCGCGTCGCGCTCACCCTGAGGCTCGAACTAACGAAGGACACATACACGTGTACATTGGTGCAAGGTATGCATGGCTAGCCGCGTCAGTCTCTTACACCCGTTCTCCCGTCGGCCAAAGAGCGGCGGACACCAATTGATCAATACAATCGTGACATCCCTTCCCACTTCCCCTTCCTCTTCCTCCTTTGATGTTGTTAACAGTGTCTCACCACAGCCTGTATGGGATTTGAGAAAGCTCGGAAACGGCCAGTCCGCCACACTTTGTGTCTCTCCTGAGATGCAAAAGCGGATTCGAAGGGTTGGGAAAGATTGTAGACCCTCGTCCACTTCCTGTCACAGACGTCTTGGTGTGCGCCACTACTGAAACATGGGACGATGCAGACAGCAGTCTTCCACTATGAGCAACGTAAGGGATCCGCCACCAGCATCGGCTGTCGTTTAGGACTCGAGGACCGGGTGGATAAGACCGGCAACCTATCAGCCAAAAGACCTCTGTAGCTACTTGGGGGACGAAGCGTAGCGGCTCTCGGCGCGGTATCGCCCCTTATCTGAGGCAAACGAGCCTACGACGCTCAAAGTATTACTGCGAAGCTCAAGAAAGCCGAGCAACTCCAGTCTCAGCAAGACCAATTCTCAAAAGTCAAAGCTAAATGTGTTGACTTTGACCTCGCCCACCTCGATGCGATGGGTGCCCCCAGAAGGAACAAGAGCGGGAGCTGGCCCCTGGGCTGGAGCGAAAGCGTCAAGTCCGGTGTCCCCGTCCCAAGCAGCCTGCATCGCACAGCCTCTATCCGAATGTCAAGAAGTTTGCCGTTCCCGGTATCCTGGAGTCGGGTGTCTACCAGCCCAGCCTTTCTTCCTGCGCTCCAGTCTCTTCAAAAGACCTCCGCATCCGACCTGTTCCCCGCCACGACCTTTCCCAGCGCGTCTTCGTGATCGCCGACTTTGCCGTGACCATTGGGGTAGAAAGCAACTTAACATCCCGTAGGGACCCCCGACCAACGCCCCGTCCAATGGCTCCTCACCCCCAAGCCGTCGACACATCCCAAGCCAAATATGGCATGGACATGGTCATCACCAGCCTCAAGAAAGCCAACGTGCTCATCCCCCCTCCTCAATTCCAACCATTCTCTCCCGATTAACCCCGTCTTCCTGCGCGCCTATCCCCCCCAAATCAAGCCTGTCCTTCGCGTCCCTCGAAGACTTGAACGCCTACACCGTCCCCCCAACCCCAACTATACCGAGCTCAACCTCTTCGCAGGCCGGCTCTACATCAGCTCCTACCCCGCCTACCTCCGCCTCTGCCGCTACATCGGCCTCTCCCACGCGGAGAACAACGGCGACCGGGACATGGCCGCGGACGGGTTCGTCGGGCAGAAAGGGCCCGAGGGAACTTGCGCATTTGAGACGAGCCCCGTGGCGCTCTTGGGCGTGCTGGTGAAGCGTGTCAGGAGGGACTGCTTGTATGTGGCGGGGACGCATCTGGGGGAGGGTGTGGCGGGGAAGATTTTGGGGGGGGGGATTTTGAGTCTGAGGGGGTTGGGAAAGATCGGGAAGATAGGGAAGATGAAGAGGAGGGGAGTAAAGACGTGGATGTGGATGTGGGGGGTGCTGGGGAAGGGGAGTGAAGGGGGGTGTGGCCCGGGGAAGAGGGTGCCGGGAGAGAGTCGTGGTCATGGGAGATGAATGGAGACGAGTAAGAGTGTTTCAACTGGCGGTTCGTCGATGCTGGCTGAGATGTGGGCAGACCTTTTTTGTCAGGTGGAAGGCGTATTCACTTGTATTGTTTACATGAAGGGGTAGAACTTGTTCGGCTTTAGTCAAAGGAATGTCATATCTGCTCTACCTTTGTCCTCGTTGCGGTGCTTCATCTGCGCGACTCTGATCTTGTCTCATATTATCGCTCTTGAACACACACCCGGTGATGTGTTTTGATGAGATCAGATTTCCTAGCACTGACGAGTCTAATCGAGAGAGGCAAACTACAGAACACCGCCTCGAACTCATTGCTGAGAGGCGACATGGAAAGCTTAAAACCCGAGAGCCGCCGGATGCAGAACCAGATTTAGCGCGCCAATCCAGCCCGTGCCGCACGCTAATAAGACCCTCGCGTTGCACAGGTCTGCTTAGCCGCGATTCTACAGGGGTTCTGTGGTATTTTTGCAGGATCTTGCCCCCAGGCAATCGACGATGGTTGGCTGCGGAGCATGAGACCCGAAATGGGGCGCGGGTTCAGGTGTTCCTGTTGGTCCCGGTCCCGCTCACAGGGCAGCCGATAGTCAGAAGCTCGTCAGCAGCGTTATGGGGTCTAAAATGGCAGGTGTTCGATCGGCCGCGGAGGCCAAGAAGCGCGCCAGCGGGCGCGGCGCAGCACCTGGCCAGGCCGCTGGTCCCTTTTGTCATCAAGGCAGGATTCCCGAATTTTCTTGAGGATTACCCCAGGGTTGTGTTGTGCGGCACACCGTCGAGATCAGATCGATTTTGCTCCGGAATCTGGAACACAGGTTCTCCAGAGATGTCCTCGAACACAGCTCCCACACGACCGAGCATGGCGACGAGCATACGTGCGATGTTGGCAGCGGCCTTCTCGGTGTCCGGGGCCGCGGGCCAGGACGCAAGCAAGAAACCAAAGTTCGCGTACCCGCCAGACGGTTCGACGCTGGTGTTCAATATGATGGACACGGTCATGGTCACGTACACGGCCTTCTACGATACCGGGACGCTCTACACATTTTGCCAGCCCGGGACGGGGAAGATGAGTAAGTGTCGACCCCCAGCTCCCCGCCGGCGCCGGCAGAAAGAGACATACTCACCGGGTGGCAGTCTACCAGCAAAAGGCGCCAGGGTTCACCGCCAGCGTGCCCATCCTCCTCAACTTCACATCCCCGACGCCCTGCTGGTTCAACATCCGGACGGGCGTGGACGGCATCGACGGCGAGAACAGCGCGACCTTCAACCTCATCGGCGAGGAGCGCAGCACAGGGCGTAAGGTATTTGGGCCGGACACCGACCCGGGGACCACGTCATCGACCGTCTCGACCTCTTCAACCTCGACGGCATCATCATCGAGCACGACGAGAACGGGCAATCCTGCAGCAGCGACAACCACCACGAGTGGCAGCAGCAGCAGCAGCACCAGCACAGCAAACCCCACGCCCACCGACACCCCAGCGCCAGCATCAGGCGGCCTCAGCGCAGGCGCATCAGCAGGCATCGGCGTCGGCGCAGCGCTGGGCGTCCTCCTCCTCGCGGCCCTCGCATTCATATTCTGGCGGCGGCGGCGGAGGCAGCGCCAATACGCAACGGCAGCGACAGCGGAGATGGACGGCAGCAACGGCGGCGGAGGTGCGCCTCCATACGGCTTCGGAGGCGGAAGTGAAATCGGTAACGGATACGGCCACGGCTACGGCGGCCCGGGGATGGGGTACGGCAACGGATACGGCGGGGGCGGCGACGCGCAGCAGCACAAGTGGGCGCAGCAGGTGGGCGAGCTGGACACGGTGCACACGCCGGCCGAGATTGCGACGTCAGCGCCGGGGACGGGGACGGGGCGGACGCATCACGAGATGTCGGCGTGATGATTGCGGATGGGTGCGGGTCGCGGATTTGGCGGTGAGAGGAGAGGGGGGTGTTCGTGGGATTGGGTCGGATGATGCGGGTGCGGATCGGATCGGGTCGGGGGAGTCCGAGGTGTGGTGTGGTGAGGCGGTGCATTGGAAGGGAGGAGAAGAGGAGGTTGCTGCAGGGCAGGGCAGGGCAGGCATAATGACGAGAGCGGGAGGGTGGCATGGTTCGTTGCTGTTCTGCTGTGGCCTTTTGTTCTGTTACTGTTAGGTGGGGGGAGGGGTCAAGATGGCTGCATGTCGCGTGCATGCGCGTGGGATTTTGGTATTCACAGATAGCGAGGAGTTGGGTGGGCATCATTGTGCACTTTTTTTGCGGTAGCTGTCGGGCGTTAATTGATGGTTTGGATTGGCGCATCTTGCATCGCGGAATCTTGCTCGGAGTCGCAATTGTTCTATCTCCGAGCGGCGAGAGCTCTGGAATCTCGATCAAAGAAGCTGGCACCTTCCAAAAGAAAGGGGTTCCAGAGCTTTGCAGCGCTGCGAGTGGCTGATGACTCAGCGTGCCCAGGCGCTAAAACTCAACAAAACTCGGAAACGGACCCTTCCGTGAAGGGGAAAGACGAACCATAAATGGGTCCAGCGCGCGTTCGTCTGCCCACTGCAATTTTATCCGAGTGGGACGAAAATTAACCGAAGGGTGGAGATTTTCTGGCTTGTCTCTGGTCCCTGGGGCGATGGAGTGAAATTGATTATCGGCATCACATCTCAACCTCACGCGTCAAACCTTCACTTCACTTGACTCGCATTTCCATGAGCTGAGTCGCTCACAATCGCCGCCCGCCATGGACACCGCCCTCGACATTCTCGACCCGTTGGTCTTCGACAAGGCCTACGCCTACTTTGTTCCCGCGCGGGCCGCACACGTCAATGGCACAGCACCGCACGCCGCCCAGGGGCTGACCGGCTTCGGCTCCGACTTGTCCGCTGCATCCGCAGCCCATGGCTCGGCATGGGCGCGCGACAACATCGTGCGCCAAATCATCTCCATCATGGTCATCACCCAGATCGGTGCATGCGGCCTCTACTGGGTGTTTAGCGCCCTGTCCTACTACTGCATCTTCGACCGCCGCCTCGAGTACCACCCGCGCTTCCTCAAAAACCAGATCCGCCAGGAGATCATATCGTCCATGAAGGCGGTCCCCTTCATCAACATCCTGACGGTGCCCTTTTTCCTGGCCGAGGTCCGCGGCAAGAGCCTGCTTTACACGAATGTCGACGACTACGGCTGGTCCTGGATGCTCGTCTCGACCGTGCTGTTCATGATCTGGAACGATTTCATGATCTATTGGATCCACCGCCTCGAGCACCACCCAAGCGTCTACAAGTACATCCACAAGCCGCACCACAAGTGGATTGGTATGGCTTTTTGGATCATCAGGCAAATCAAGACACAAGTCACTAACTGCATTCAGTCCCAACACCATGGGCCGCCCTCGCGTTCCACCCGCTCGACGGCTATGTCCAGTCTCTTCCCTACCAGTAGGCCCTATTTCCCAAAGCCGGCATCCTGTTTGTTGTCAACTAACCAACCCCCAGCGTCTTCTCTTCATCTGCCCCGTCCAAAAGTACCTCTACATGGTGCTCTTCGGCCTGGTGCAGATCTGGACCATCCTGATCCACGACGGCGACATGATCACGGGTCACTGGCTGGAGAAGTACATCAACAGCCCCGCCCACCACACCCTGCACCACCATGTACTTCACCGTCAACTACGGCCAGTACTTCACCTGGGCCGACAGCTACTTCGACTCGCACCGCCCCCCCGCCCGGAGCTGGACCCCCTGCACGAGGCCCTGCGCGTCATGCGCGAGAAGGGGCTCGTGGACGAGAAGGGCGAGCCGATTCCCAAGGGGTCAGGGAAGGGCAAGAAGGATGAGTAAAAAAGAGGGTTTGTCAGGGGTGTGAGTGTGGTAATGCAGACTGGCTGGCTTGGGTTGCAGTCACCACCAGCGTTCATGATGAAAAAAGGCGCTTGCTTGGCTTTTGGGTGGTTGGTCGGTTGGATGGATGGATGAAGCGAGCGTCACGGGGTTTACGAGTACATACTGACGGGGCATTGGATCCCTACATACCTACCTACCTTAGATTACTCTGCTCGGGTTCTTTCTCGGGCAGTGTTAGGCCCAAGTGCTGCTCGCAACAGCGCCGCCACACCCCTTTTAATGTAATTAGAAAGTTTAATATCAACGACGCCGTTATGACGAGCCTCACGGTCTAACACACGTGGTCAGGAGGAATTGGTTCTTGAATGACTCGGGAGGATTTGATAAATCTGGCGATGACCGTGGTTCGGGTTGTGAAACAAAGTGAACGAAGAGAAATATAACGCACAAAAGAGAAGAAAATGGGGGAAGTAAAAGAAGAAGTAACAACAATTCTCCGGAATCACATGGAGTTCCTGCACGTGAAAACGAAGTTTCGTCTTGAGAAGGCCGTTGCCAGCGACTCTTCGAGATTGTCCTCGTGTCTTGCGGGATCCAGAGCGTCAGTCATGCCTTCTTGTCGAGAATTAAGGCATGATAAGACTGTCCTACGTTTTCCTTCTTGGTACAATATTTGTCGAGCTCGGCCTGCCCTCGAGTCAATCGGCCAAGCTTCCAAGGTTGCCAGTGAGGTCTCGTCCAGCTCTTGAACAAAGGCACCCAGTTCTGCTGCCAACAACCAACAAACAGCCAATCATACCTCCTGGCACTGTGTTGCCTGCACAAAGACGTCTGGTGAGAAGGACAGAGCAAAAAGTTAAATCCCCCACACTCCTCAGTTCTGTTGCTTTGAGACTCAGGTAAACATCTTGCTTCAAACAATATCTTATTCTGCAAAACTGGCCCCTAGGGTGCCCTCGTTATTTAGAGACATATCTCCTGGGCCAATCAACAGCTATGTCAAGTCCAGAAACTCCACGGCCCCGATGGACCGGATTCCGCCGTCTCGACGACCATGGCGAGTCGCTTGTGCTCGGCTTTAACCACCACAACGTGCATTTCTCCGTCGTCGTAGCCAGCATCGACGACGCCGCCGGCGAAGCTCTTGCCCCCGAGGACTATTACTTCGACAATTCCATCGAAGGTAAAATCCTGATTGAGCTTTCTGAGCTTTCGACATATGACAGTGACAAGCCGTGGCCAAAAGAAAACCAAGAAGCAAGCCGCCGCCTCGAGAAGCATCTGGCCGATCTGGCCGTGGATGCCTGTCTCGCAACCATGCAGCAGTTGGCGCCGTATCCGAAGCCGGCGGCGCGGACACTGCAGGAGGCTCTCTACCCCACGAGCTATGCCCTGCAAATCTTCACCGAGGGCGATAAGCTCGCATGTCGCACGCTACACGACTACACGGGCATTGCAGAGCGCCATCCGGCCATCCCTTCCGAGAGGCTGCGGGACATGGGGCTCGACCTCGAGACCACCGACCGCCGGGTCATCAAGGCCTCAGACGTCATCTTGGTCCGCCATCTACAGAATTTTGCTTGGAAAGTCACAGTCGACGGTGAGGAAATGGTCTGCAAGACCTCCCTCGACATCATCGAGCATGCGATCGCCGAGGAACTAGCAACATACCTCAAAATCAGATCAGCAGCTGGGGTTGAATTGAGAGTCCCTAAGTTGAAAGGTAGCAGCCAAGACAGAAACGACCCTCACCTAAGTGCAACAACAAAACTGACAACCTCCGTCCTCAGGACTCATCTCCTCCCACCTCGGCATAATCGGCATCCTCCTCACCCACATCCCCCACAAGCACCACAGCCTCCGCACCCTCCTCGCCGGCATCAAAGACGGCACTGTCCCCCCCAGCGAAGCGACGCCGTCCCTCCGGCAGAAGTGGGCGCGGCAGATCCGGGAGACCGTAGCGGGGCTGCACGGCCTGGGCATCCTCTGGCGCGACGTCAAGACCGACAACGTCCTCATCGACGAGGGGGGCGATGCCGTCGTGCTTGATTTTGGCGGGGGGAATACGGTGGGCTGGGTTGATCATGAGAAGTATGGGACGATGGAGGGGGAGGAGCAGGGGATGGGCAAGATCATGGAGGTGTTGGGGGTTTAAGAGGCAGTGGAGTCTTTGGCTACGGCTTTCCCACCCTGGAAATCGGGACAGGTTGGTGTTGGAAACCTACAACTTTATGCTCTAGAGTTGGCACAACGGAAATTAGCAGGACTGGAATGATTGGCTCTCCTCACGCGTGGTAGATAAACAACCTCCAACAACAAGTTGTTGCGCAGATGATGCCACAACACCGCGGACTATAGCGCCCCGTATTATGATGAACAGCCAATTCCGGGTGTTCCGGATCATCCTCCCAGTCGAGCAAGGAGGGTGCCAGCCTGAAGCCCAACAGCACGCCATGGCTCCCCAAGCTGCCCTGTTACGACGAGTCCGAAAAGGGGCACCCAAGACCGACACGCGGACATCCCCCCTCCTCGTACATCTTGATTGGCCGTCGGTCATTGCGCTGCCTCGGGGTTCCTGCATGGCAGGGCGGAGGAGGTGGCACCCTGTATGTCCTTGGCTCGTCCCTCCCCAACTCAGCCTGATCTCCGCAATAAGCCGACAGGCCCAGACCGGCGGGTCGCACTCCCCACGCTGCCGCATGTTGTATCCCGAGTCTATGGGAATCCCTGCTGATTATTTGCTTCAATCTGGGGTTGTATCCGGGGTGTCGGAGACCGAAGGATTCTGAGAGGCAAGCGTAAGCCGGGCCGCAGAATTGATGTGCGGAGAAGCGGTGGGTTTGAGGGGGTATAAGAGCAGGAAGGGGGCAGCTGGGGAGGCGGGGAAAGGGACACGTTGGGTTTCTTGGTTCTGACCCAGTGTGTTTTTTTAGACCACCACCAAGGTCAGGTCGTGTAAGTGAAAATGAGGTTTTCCGTGCTTCTTGTGGCAGCGGTCGCCGAGGCGGCCGTCATCGCCCGGGAATGCGAGGCCCCGGGGCCGGATGAGGATGGGCGCTACACCATCTCTGCGCCGGGCATCAAGGCTCAGGTACGTGTTGGCCGTGAATGAGCCCTCCAGGGTTGTTGCTGACTTGCTCAGTTTATCCCATACGGCGCGTCCCTGACGAATCTCTTCGTCAAAGACAAGAATGGCAAGGACATTGACGTGGTCCTCGGCTACGATGATGTCGCCTACTATCGTCAGTGACCCTCACGTTGAAATGAGACCTCACACACGAAATCTGACACGTCTCCAGCCAAGGATCCTGGCCACCCAGTGTACAACGCCATTCCCGGCCGGTACGCCAACCGGATCGGCAAGGGGCAGTACACAATCGACGGCGTGACGTACAAGACGGAGAAGAACGACGGCGAAAATACGCTGCACAGCGGAACCAACAACTGGTCGTTCCGCACCTTCAACGTCACGGCCTTTTCGTCCGACTCCATCACCTTTTCCATTCTCGACGCCTCCAACTCGTCTCAGGGCATGCTCGGCCGCGTCGAGTCCAGCATCACCTACTCGGTGACCAACAGCACCTGGCACATTAAGATGACAGCCAAGTCGCTGGACCAAAAGACCCGTGCGCGCACACTTCCTTCCCCCTTTCTTCCTGATCCGTTCACTAACCCACTCTCGTCAGCCCTCCTCCTGACCCAGCACACCTACTTCAACCTCGACGCCTACCGCAACCCGGCCACGCCCAAGATCTGGGACCACACGCTGCACCTGCCCTACTCGCCGCGCTACCTCGAGGCCGACCAGGGCGCGCTGCCCACGGGCAAGATTCTGACGGCCGCGCCGGACTCGATCAACGACTTCGCCTCGTCCCCGTCCCTCCTCCTCGGCCACGCGCGCAACCTGACGGGCTTCGGCGGCAACTGCGGCGCCGACGGCGCCTGCGAGGGGTACAACGGGTACTGGCTGATCGACGGCGCGCCCAAGGACGCGGTGGTGGTGCGGCTGGCGAGCGCCTTCTCGGGCGTGAAGGCGGAGCTGCGGACGGATCAGCCCGGCGTGGTGCTGTACTCGTGCAACTGGATGGATGGGAGCGCGGTGCTCAAGGGGACGCAGGGGATCAAGGGCGTGAATGAGAAGGTTGTGCGAAGCAGCTGCATCGCGATCGAGGCGCAGGAGTGGCCGGATGGAGTGAACCAGTGAGTTGTTTCCTTGTTCCCTCTTTCTTTTGCCGTTTTCCTTTATCTTTTTCCATCTTGTGTTCGTCCGGAGTGGAGTTTGAGAGGGGATGGTCCCGGGGCTAACGTTGGGTGTCTGAACAGCCCCGAGTGGAACCGCAAGCAGGTGTACGGACCCGGGGAGACGTACAATTGGGAGAGCTCGTGGACCTTTGGGCTGCTGTGAGGGCGTGATGAGGATGAGGGATTGCGGTAGGCGGGCCGGGGAGAGTGGAGAGTGATTGTGTGAGCGGGCAGGGGATGTGGACTAGTTCAGAGCTGGGTGTTAAGACCGAGGCACAGCAACGGCATTTGGTCCCGAGTCGACGTTTCTGCGACCTTGATCGTGTGTATCTGTGTAAGTGGTTAGTGAATGTTTTTGCAAGCGCCGGGAATGACGCCCCTCCCGGGCGGGACCCGTGCCAAGTCGTGCCCGTCTCCAGCAGCCCGATTGGACACTCGCGGATCCCCCAGTTTTGCAACTTCCTAATTCGGCACCGATTGTCCATGATGGGTTGGGGTTCAGGGACGAATGATGGTTGATAACAGACCCCCACGTGGCGGTGAAAGTGGGAGGGCACAGAGAGGGTGTCCCACGTTATAATCTGTTTATGCCGAAGGTTGAGAATGCTGCGTCAATCAGAGCAACGGGTCTAGATCTGAGACAATATCTACAAGGCAGTGAGTTGCATTCCAGCTTCTCGGGATCTCCGCTCCTGCATGAGTATACCTTACCTAAGGCAAGGTACTTACTATCCTTAGGTTTTCCGCAATGGCAAGACTCGGTCTTCTCAGCCTGGCTGCGGCCAGCTCGGTTCCGGCGGTTCTGGCCGGCACTCTCGGTGGCGGCCACGGCTCCGGCGGATGCCACGCCCCCAAGCCGGAGCTCTCTTGCTCGGCGGCAGCGCAGCCCGGGTTGGTCGACTCGTGCGAAGTCGAGACATTTGGCGGCCTGGTGCTTTCCACGCAGTTCTGGGACACGTACACGGGTCTCGAGTCCAAGGGGCAGCTGCTCCCCGAGGGCTCCTTTACCCTGCACGGCCTGTGGCCCGACTTCTGCAACGGCTCGTACACGCAGTACTGCGATCTCAACCGCCAGTATGACCCCCACCCGTCGCCCAACACGACGACTGGCACCGCAGCCGGCACCCCCGTCCCGCCGTACAATGGCCCGACGGTGGACACGTTCCTCACCGCCCTCGGCAGGCCTGGCCGCACCCTGCTCGAGTGGATGAACAAGTACTGGATCGCCCAAAACCAGCCCAACACCGAGCTCTGGGCCCATGAGTTCTCCAAGCACGCCACCTGCTTCAGCACCTTCGCAACCTCGTGCTTCTCGGACAAGGAGCTCAGGGAGCACAACGACTTCCTGACCTACTCCGCGGTCGCGGCCGAGTACTTCAAGACCCTGCCAACCTACAACTGGCTGGCCGCCAAGTCCATCAAGCCCAGCAACACCACCGGCTACACGCTCTCCGACATCCAGTCGACCCTGGCGGCCAAGCACGGCGCCAAGCCCTACATCGGCTGCTCCGGTCCGCGTTACAACGAGACGGCGGCCGGCAAGGGGTCGCTCGACAACGGCAGGACGGTGCTGACCGAGGTGTGGTACTACTACCACGTCTACGGGCCCGTGCAGGCGGGCAAGGGCAAGCCGGTCGAGGCGGATATCAATGGCGGCAGCACGAGCAGCTGCGCGAAGGCGGACAAGGCCGTTTGGTACTATAAGCGGTCGCCGGGTTCTGAGAGGCGGGTGTGAGAAGACCGTGGATGCAAATGCTAAGAGAGAGTAGCCGTATTTAATCCTATTCAAGTTAGCAATGTCTGATTAGAGGGCGAAGGGAGGCGCTGGCCTTGTGGTAACATTGGGTTGGTTCTTCCAAGCTTACCTTATCTTACTTTTATCCCTCTGTGAAATTCTGAAATCTGTCTCGGTTCATCATTGGCCCTCCGGGAAACGTAAAAGATTGACTTTGCGAAACTTGCTAGCCTCCTCCTTCTTTGCCGAAGCCTCTGTCTAGGCCGCCATCCACTCTGCCCAAGCCGGAATGAAGGCGATTGTCAGCGCTCCCAATAAGACCGAGGCAATGATATACATGTTTTTGGCATCACCCGCTGAAGAGCTTGCCGAATGATTTCGCTGTTATGTTGCCTTGAATTGCGTGGCTGTTGTTCGTGGTCGTTACGCTGTCGAGGAAACGACCCGGCCGGTGTCAGCAGCGCTCGTCAATGTGACAGTGCAAGACCGTACGGCGTAATGGAAGAGAAAATTATCGTTATTTGACGACTAGCGAATCCTTGGTGTTGTGTGTCGTTTTTTCGAGAGTTGTCCTGATCTTCAAGGTTGGCTTGTTGGCAGTCCGAGTGCATTAACGGGACTTTCCAGCCAGGAGCGGCGCGGCGTTGGAGGGAAGATCCAACCCGAGTCGTCATTGGAACAAACTGCCGACAAAAAACCAGATACCTAGAATTGACTGTATCTAATGTTTTAGGGAGCGAGAAAGAGTAGCTGAAGTTGCTCTGATTTGCGGCGTGGGTGCTACGAACTGTGGAGATGTGTGTGCGGGGCCGTCGATAGTCGGCTGCCAGCTACGAGTCGTCTCAAACATTATCATTTGGTGAAGGTGCACCTTTTCAAGCTACACGTCTTCTTCGTCATTTGTCTTCTCCAAAACGTGATATCTCACGGCTGTGACCCTGGGGAAAGGAAGAGACTCGTCCGACATGAATTACCCTCTGCAGGGTTAACCACTGGCTCGCTTGCGAACAGTATGGTCGCTGGACGGTGGTGCTGGACAACTTCGAGGATTGCTCACGTCTGTTGCCGTACTCACATGCTGGGTCCGCGGCAGAAAGAGCTGTACCCACGAGAAGCGCGCCTGTCCGAGGGAGAGGACACAGACTGCGTCTCCTGCCCAAAACAGCGGATTACGGACTCCCTATCTTGCAGAATATGCAGTGCTGACGTTTCTTTCCTCGTGCTACTCCAAGATAGTGGAGATCCCTGTTCTTGAGGGCACCTGTGCGGCTTCCTCGTGGGCTGTGCTGGGCTGCCAAACCCGCAGGTGCAAACCACGAGCCAAAGCGGGTTTACATTTCCAGGATTCTCGAGTGGGATTCGACTTCTGCAGCCAAGCAAAACTTGGCAAAGCTTCGCAAAAGCTTAGCATAGCTTGGCGCACGCGCCGAGACCGATGCCTTTGCGGGCAGGTCTCTGCAGTTGCGAAGCGCATGCCAGAGCCTGCGGAAGCAGCACATCAGAAACACCTTCCTCCAACAGAGTGCAAGCTTCCGTTCTGGGCTAGCCACGGCCGTGCGAGGTAGGAGCAGCTGGAGCCCGCCAACATTCGGCGAAATGGCCTCCCAATCCGGGCGAAAGTTGCCCAACTCCACAGCACCATGCCGGCAATGCCCAATCCCGCACCAATGGCTCCCGGTGGCTCCCGGCGGCTCCCGCGATCGGCGCAGATGTGGGATCGCTTTGAAACAATGCGGTCCCTGGTAATCTGTAGAGGGCGAATAAGCGGCTGAGATAAGCCCGCCGCAGCCAAATCACAACTCCGCCGCATGAACTATTACTCGTCGACGACCAAGGAAGAAACGGCATCACGCCTTTGACCCGTGACGCCTTTGACGCGCAGTGCCAGATCCAGGGCCACCTCCCAAACTTGGGATAGCCATGTCGATACGCCAATGCTTCCCTGGCATATCGTCATCTGCCGTGGGACTACCGAGGAATCTGTACTGTCTCGCCATGTTTAAGTGCAGCTCTGCACCTTTCTGGCCCTGTGGGTACGGGGTAATCGATAGCGGTTACCCCAGCCCCTGACCAGGCTCCTGGTCTTCTTCCTCCAACAATGGGAGCCGTTCTCCACTTACCTGGTCTCTTTCAAACTGGATCCTCTAGGTGAAGCAGCGAGAGAGCCACTTCTACTTGCTAGATCGTGAACCTCGGGGGCCCCCCATGAGCAGCGGGAACCACTCATCACCGAGGCACCGCACCATGGCCCCCATTCAGCGGCCTCTCCTAGAGGAGAAGGCGCTTGAGCTGCAACAACTGGGCTGCCTGGAACGGAAGTCCATCCCCGCTCCCCCCTCGATGGAAACAGACCAGTGGCCTAGCACCTCATCGAAGTTCACCCACGAAAAGCTTCACCACGGAAGATAAATACCCTGCGATGAGCCTGTCGCTGAGCTGATTCTCTCGTCCCCGTAGCGCCCTCCGTCTCTTGAGCCCAAGCCTCCTCTCGTCTCGCGCCCGCCCCGCACCCGCTTCGATCTTCAACACCATACAGTCCATCATGGCTGTCCTGTCGACCATGGTGGTGGCTCTCGCCGCTACTGGCGCCCTTGGCTCTGCCATCCCGTCCCGCGCCGCTGCCAAGAACTTCTCGGTGAACCAAGTCCACAATCCGCACCATGTGCGCCATGGGCCCTCTGCGCTGCTCAAGGTCTACAAAAAGTACGGCGCCACGGTCCCCGAGAGCCTCAAGGCTGCCGCCTCGACCAGCTCTGGCTCCGGCAGTGCCACCACCACCCCTGAGCAGTACGATGTATGTGTTCCGTCGTTGCTTGCATGACCATCTGACCAAGTGAAATGTTGACGCGCTTGTCAGTCCGAGTACTTGACTCCCGTGAGCATTGGCACGCCCGCCCAGGTCCTCAACCTGGATTTCGACACCGGTTCCAGCGACCTGTGGGTCTTCAGCTCCGAGACCGCCAGTGCCAATGTGAATGGCCAGACCCTCTACAACCCGGCCAAGAGCAGCACGGCCAAGGCCTTATCGGGCGCGACCTGGAGCATCTCCTACGGCGACGGCAGCTCGTCCAGCGGAGACGTCTACCTTGACACCGTCACCGTTGGCGGCTTCACCGTCAAGTCGCAAGCCGTCGAATCGGCGAAGAAGGTGTCGGACGAGTTCTCCCAGGACTCCCAGAACGACGGCCTGCTGGGCCTTGCTTGGAGCAGCATCAACACTGTTCAGCCTACCCAGCAGAAGACCTTCTTTGCCAACGCCCAGAGCTCACTGGCCTCGCCGGTCTTCACTGCCGACCTTAAGCACAACGCTGGTGAGTTTCACTCCCCCTCTCCGCTTCCCCGCCGCCCAACCTTCCCCTGCCCCGTCCACCTCCCTGATTACATGTGTGTCTAACAAAACCTGTCAACCAGCCGGCACCTACAACTTCGGCTACATCGACACCGCCGCCTACACCGGCTCCATTGCATACACAGCCGTCGACAACAGCCAGGGCTTCTGGGGCTTCACCGCCTCCGGCTACGCCGTCGGCACCGCGGCCATCACCAAGAAGAGCATCTCGGGCATCGCCGACACCGGCACCACCCTCCTCCTCCTCCCCAGCTCCGTCGTCACGGCCTACTACGCCAAGGTCTCGGGCGCCTCCAACTCGGCGTCCGCGGGCGGCTGGGTCTTTTCGTGCTCCACCACCCTGCCCGCCTTCAAGTTCTCCGTCGGCAGCACCACCATCACCATCCCCGGCACGTACATCAACTACGCCCCCGTTGATAGCACCGGACGGACTTGCTACGGCGGGCTTCAGGACTCGGCGGATATTGGCATCAACATCTTTGGCGATATCGCGCTCAAGTCGGCTTTCGTCGTCTTTGATGGAGGTAATACCCGTCTGGGCTGGGCTACCAAGTCCCTGTCCTCTTGAGGGGCTTGAGGGTGGGGTGTGTCTGTCGAGTAGGCGGCTGGCCGTAAGGTCTCTGTAAGAGGGAATGATGAGGACAGGGGAGGAACTTAAGAGCATTGCTCGAAGGGGGACGCAGGACATGTAGCTACATTGGCTATTAAGCTTTCGAGAAGGGCTGACGCTTCGTCAGCGAGAATTGACTTTTTCCAACCTGCCCACCTGAACACCCCATGGTCGTCAAGAAGGAAACTCGATATTGGTGATCAACTGAAAGCATCCAACATCGTGGGACCTTTTTCAAATCAAACAGGAAGACAGCAGTGCTTATCTCAAGAAAAGCCACCCTTGACACATCATTCAATGACCGGCTCTTCTTGCCCTCTGGTTGGCCAGTTTCACACCATCTCCCAGAAGTTGATGCAGCCCGGCCTTGGCTCAGCTCGGAAGCCAAATCGCGGAAGGCTGTGCTGAGATTCAGCTGGCGCCAAAACCCGTCAGGCTGCAAAGGAGGGGTCGAGTCCAAAATTGAACCCAACAATTACTCGTCCCTCATCACCAACCCCAATATCTTGATTCCGACACAACCCCCCCCCAACCCGACCACCCGACCCTGTTAACCGGCCATACAGGCCGCAACTCCAACCATGGCCCACCATTCCCTCCACAACTTCCCGCCCGAGAAAGCATCCAGATCGCCCTCATCTGCGCCCTCCCCCTCGAAGCCGACGCCGTCGCCGCCCTCTTTCGACCACCACTGGGACAACAACAACAACGGCCAGAACAACAACGACAACAACCGCACATACCCCAAATCCCCAAACGACCCCAACACCTACTCCACCGCGCGCCATCGGCCGGCACAATGTCGTGCTCGCGCACATGCCCGGCACAGCAAGGCCAGCGCGCGCGACGGTCGCGGCGCACTGCCGCGCGAGCTTCCCCGGGGTGCGGCTGGCCATCGTCGTGGGCGTGTGCGGGGTCGTCCCGTTCCGCCGTCCCGGTCCCGGCCCCGGTGGGGAGGACGAGAAGGAGGAGGAGATTGTGCTGGGGATGTGATCGTCAGCGAGGGTCGTGCAGTACGACCTGGGGAAGCGGCGGCCGGAGGAGTTCACGACCAAGACGCGCTGCTGACGCTGGGGCGGCCGAGCGTGGAGGTCAGGGGGCTGCTGGCGAGGTTGAAGGGGCTTCGGGGCCGGAGGCGGTGCGGGAGAGGATGGAGGGGTGTTTGGATGTGCTGAGGCGGATGCGAAGCTGCGGGCGATGTACCCTGGCGCGGCGCAAGATAGGTTGTTTGAGGCTGGGTATCGACATCTGAATGATGGGTTGTCGTGCGAGGAGTGTGCGTGTGATAGGGGCAAGCTGGTGTCGCGCACTCGGCTTGAGGAAGGGGTGGGCCGCCTGTCGTCCACTTCGGGGTGATCGCGTCGGGCGACACGGTCATGATGTCGGCCGAGCATCGCGACGCTGTGGCACGGCAAGCCGGGGTTATCGCTTTTGAGATGGAGGGCATCGGGGTGTGGGACAGCTTCCCTTGCCTGGTCATCAAGGGCGCGTGCGACTATGCGGACAGCCACAAGTCCAAGGGGTGGCAGCGGTATGCGGCGGCAGCGGCGGCGGCATGCATGAAGGCTGTCTTGGATCATTGGGAGCCTTCGATCTCTGGTGCGTCGTGTTCCGGCGCCTTGCTGGAGACGGTTACTGACTGGGTTTCTCAGAGTCCATTCCCGCCGTGGGCCAACCAGCCGGGCCTTGGTGTAGGCTCACCCTTATGATCGTACTGTTAACCAACGAACTTACGCGGGTATAGTTCTTGTCCCATATCCGAGAAACGACAGCTTTGTCGGGAGGGCAGCCGTTCTCCGCCAACTGCAACAACTGCCGCTTAGGTCTGCCTCGCAGGCAAGAGTTGCCCTGCACGGCCTCGGCGGGATCGGGTGAGTTTTTTCTGCCGCGTATCATTTGTTTCTGACACATTCACTGACACCTCAGAGGAAAACACAAATCGCTCTGGAATATGCGTACTGGCTTCACGAGGCATGTCCGGACATCTCAGTCTTCTGGGTCCACGCCAGCAACGCCGACCGATTCCGCCAAGCATATACGTCTATTGCCCAGGAGTGCCGCGTCCCCGGCCACAATGATCCCAAAGCAAACGTGTTCACGTTGGTAAAAACGTGGCTTGAGTCGAAGGATTGCCGCCCGTGGGTCATGGTGATTGACAACGCCGATGACACGCATCTTTTCTTCGGCCTGCAAGGAGACTCCGAAAACGGCAGCTCACTTAACCATGAGGGCAGCCTCGGACGATACATCCCCGAGTGCTCACACGGCACTTTCCTTGTTACAACCAGAAACAAGCAAGCGGGCTCGAGGTTGAGCAAGGGAAAGCGACTGATTGAGGTTGGAAAGATGGACGACGATGAGACAACCGAGCTGCTTTGTGCGTGGTTCGACGACGCCGACGCCGCTTCTGACGATTACTCGACTCTCTCGTCTCGGTTGGAACACCTACCACTCGCGCTCGCGCAGGCAGCGGCGTTTATTCAGGAGAACACCATGACAATTTGCGACTACGTTAGGCTGCTGGACAATAGTGAACAACACCTCATCGACCTTCTCGGTGAGGAGTTTGAGACAGCTGGGAGAGACTCGGAGACTTCCCGCGCAGTGGCCGAGACATGGATTCTGTCATTCGAGAAAATCCAGGAGCAGAACAAATTGGCGAGCGAGCTTCTTTCACTCATGAGCCTCTTTGACCGCCAAGCTATTCCGTTCGTGTTCCTCTCCAATTACATCGAGGGGCAGGAGGGTCAGGAGGTGAACGAGATCGAGCTCACGAAGTCTCTTGGGATACTCAAGGCATTTTCCTTCATCAACGAGAACAAAGACAATGAATTCGACATGCATCGGCTCGTGCAATTGGTTACCCAAAAGTGGCTTGTCAAAAGGGGCACTATCCGCCGCTTCGCGGAAGAGGCAGTCAGAGTGGTAGAAGAAGCTTACCCAAACGGCAAGCATAAACACCGCGAAATATGCAGCGCACTCATGCCACACGTATATGCGGTCCTGAAACAGAAAGGCAGTGGATCGGATGACGAAACTTTGGCAAGGGCAGCACTTCTTCATCGTACTTCCGCCTTTCTCTGGATTCAAGGCCGTTGGAAGGAGGCAGAGCCACTGGCTCTACAAGTGGTGGAGGCGAGGAAGAGGGTGCTAGGAGAAGAGCATTTCTATACGATGGGGAGCGTGAGCGACCTGGCGGCGATATATTGGGGCCAAGGCCGTTGGAAGGAGGCCGAGGCCCTTGAGCTCCAAGTGGTAGAGGCGAGGAAGAGGGTGCTAGGAGAGGACCACCCTGATACGCTGGCGAGTATGAACAACCTGGCGACGACGTACCATACCCAGGGCCGGTGGAAGGAGGCCGAAACCATTGAGCTCCAAGTGGTAGAGGCGAGGAAGAGGGTGCTAGGAGAGGACCACCCTGATACGCTGGCGAGTATGAACAACCTGGCGACGACGTACCATACCCAGGGCCGGTGGAAGGAGGCCGAAACCATTGAGCTACAAGTGGTAGAGGAGAGGAAGAGGGTGCTAGGAGAGGAGCATCCCGATACGCTGTTGAGTAAAGGCGCCCTAGCGGTGACGTACCTGAACCAGGGCCGGTGGAAGGAGGCCGAGGCCATCGAGCTACAAGTGGGAGAGGCGAGGAAGAGGGTGCTAGGAGAGGAGCATCCCGATACGCTAAGCAGTACAAACAACTTGGCGGCGATATACTATCGCCGAGGCCGGTGGGGAGAGGCCGAGTCGCTAGAGGTATTGGTTCTGCAAACGAGGGAGAGGGTATTGGGAGCGGAACACCCCCAAACCCTAACAAGTATGTACAATCTTGCCAACGTCTGGAAGCGCCAGGACCGTTTCAACGATGCTCTGGAGATGATGCAGAAGTGCCTTCATCTCCAGCAGCGGGTACTCGGCCAAGACCACCCTGATACTGTCGATACTCTTTCCACTCTGGTCAACTGGCGGGATGAGCGAAAAAGGAAATCACCCGTCCCTACTCCCCTCCGCGGATGAACGTGGTGGAAGCGGTGCTGATGAAGGGAATGGAGTGTCAACGAGGTCTGAGCGGTCTAGTTTCGTGGATGGCGAACCGAGGATATTGGTGGGAGTTGCGGAGGAGGACAACGGTGGCAATAGTAAGGGGGGAGTGCAGGTGGAGATGAGAGATGATGAAGAGGCGAAGGAAAGGAAGGTTGTTGACACCATGGCGATACGGTTGAGGAAAGTCAAGGGTTTTCTTCAAGCCAAAGGCGCCCCGCTAAAGTCGTTGAGCAGCAGGCCAGGGACGTCGGAATCGAGTGTTAGGACGGAGTGACCAATGTGGATTAAGAAAACTTGTGACAGGGCGTGGGAGTTTTGTGGAACTAGTAGTGGTTGAGCGTGAATATAAACTGCTTTTCTGTCCCTCTCGCCTAAACTCCCGGCCTAGGTTCCTTCGCAAGCCAGGGAAGCGCTTTCCCATCCGGCCGGGGGTACAGTTTCGGATACCTGCCACTCGCTGCTGTCACCGCAGCCAGTCCGCCACCTAACAACACAGCCCTCTCAAACCCCAAAGTCCTAAGTCGGCTTCTGTCACGAGCTGCTGACACCTGGCATGGGAGGAATTCGACTGGAAACCATCCATGTGGCCTCCGACCTGCCGACCGCTAAACAGAAACAGTCGGTTCCCAGCATCCCGGGCCGTCCGTGACACATCCCCTGAATCAGTCAACTCCACAGCAAGTCCCACAAAGAGGATCTTCCCTGCAACATCCAGGGGAACACACGCGTCCCTTGGAATCGAGATTGGGATCCGAAAGCCAGTCTCCAGTCGACGTGCTGATCGACGACCAACCTACCGTGCTCGTCCACCACACACACAGCCGCGAGACCAGCCCCTCAAGATGATATACCACATCCGCAAGCTTCGGCTTACATACAAACACTACAGAGGACCACAGCAAGCAACTACAAGAATGTACATTAGGGCAGAAACGGTGTATGTATGTGCAAGAAACAAAAGAAAGAAACCTTTCTCCCCCCTGACCTACTCGGATAAAATGACAGCAGATGACAAGATGACAACCCATCAAAAAAACAGACAACCATAGCTCCAAACTCCTCCCCATGTCAACTCATACGCCATGCAAATGGGTGCTGTGCCGTGCAGTTCCCTCCCCCCCTCCTCAAAAATCCTCTGCCCCTTCAAATCACCAACCCCATGATCTCAACCCCCGTAGTCTAGTTCCCCTCCTCACTGATGCTTGACCGGATGCAGCACAATATTCGGCGCGAACAGCGCGCCGTCCCAATCCCCCAGGATCCACGGCCTCTCCTTGCCCTCCTCCATCCTCCTTCCCATCCAGTCATAAAACACCTCCTTGGCCCAGTCCGACTCCCACCAAAACGTCAGGCCGAACCCGCGCGGGTGGTCCGAGTTGTCCGGGCCCAGCCCCGTCGAGCTGCCCTTGGGCCCGCCGCGCCACCACCCGCGGCGGTTCTCGACGTCGCCCGCGTCGCGGTGGAACACCGGGTGCTGCGGGAAGCTCAGCTTCAGGCCGTGCCACAGGGCGAAGCTGGGGAGCGTGGCCTCCGAGGGCACGCGGATGCCGTACTCGAGCTGGGCCTGGTGGATGACGAGCAACAAGGCGCGGGAGCCGCGCATGATGGCGGGCGGGCAGTAGAAGCGCGGGGTGGTGACGCCCGTCTTGAGGCCGTGGATCCACTCGCGGAAGACCCACTGGTTGGGCTTGTTGGCGTCCATGCAGAAGGACGTCGTGATCACGTCGGCCTCCTCGCCGACGCCCCACTGGAAGGTCTCGTTGCGCGGGTCCGGGACGGGCGGCTCGGGCCCGATGGGCAGGATCTCGCGCACGCGCATCGGGCCCCAGGCGTGCGAGCCGCCGGCGTTGGCCGCGTCGACGGCCCGGAAGAACTCGCCGTAGTCGCCCGTCTCGGCGATCATGTGCCAGAAGCTGGAGCGCTCGAGCGCCTGCTTGCGCGGCTCGTTGCGCGCCGTGGTGGTCAGGCGGTCGAGGAACTTGCCCGCGTCGCCGAGGAAGCGCATGTCCATCTCGAGCTGCCAGAAGTGGTCGAACTCGGGGTAGTGGAGGGCGAGGAGCTGCATGGGCTGGAAGACCTGCCACATGGTCCTGTGTGGAAGGTGGTTAGTAAGGGGAGAGCAGAGAAGTGGGAGGAGGGAGGCGTTACCTGTGCTCTTCGATTTCAGGGTACCAGCTCTCAAGGAGGCGATTATCCCACAGGAGAGCAATCGACTGGAACTCGCGCGGGATACCGGCGTCCTCCAAGCCCTTTTTGTACGCCTCCTCGGAAGCAAAGATGTTGTTCTCGTATCCGTCATAGTCCTTCATGTCCACCAGCAGGATGACCTGGTACTCGCCGCCGCCCTTGAGCGCCGTCTCGGCGACGAGCGAGCGGAGGTAATACAGGTCTTCGGGGCGGTAGTCGAAGCCGCGCCAGGTGCGCACGACGATGGCGGTGCGCCGGGACGGCTCGAACTCGTGCCAGTGGCGGACCTCAGGGATCTTGGCGAAGTGACGGAAGGTGAACCGGGGCTTGGTGGTGCGGGTGTCGTCGAAGCGCGCGGCGGACAGCGGGAAGCGGTGGCGGTTGCGCTCGAAGCAGTCGTTCTGCAGCTGGCCCCAGTCGACGTTGTTCCAGTCCACCTTTTGCCTGTCGTAGTCCTCGTCGTCCTCGCGGAAGCCGTAGGGTCCATAGCGCTGGTCGGCGCTCATCATGGTCAGGTCGAGACCGATCTCCTCGTAGTTGCCGGCCCATGGTGTCGCGTAGGCTGCAGAAGGGATCCTGAGGTTAGCAAAGCGACGTCGCAAGTAGACAGAGCAGGGTTCATCGCATACGGCCATCGAGCTCCCTCTCCACCAGGTCATCGTCGGGGGATTGACCCAAAAGCAGGCCGCGGGGGCCATGGCAGCGCACGCGGTCGGCCAGGGGCGGCAGCACATTGTCGGTGGGCATGCGCTTGGGTTGCTGCCGCAGATCCGGGAAGTGGTTGCCCAGGTCGGACCAGTGCTGCGAGACCTCGCCGCGGAACTGGGTGCCGACGAACCAGACGATGCATACTGCGACGGCAACGAACAGAGTCTGGCGCGTGAAGAGCCGCCGGAGCCTGGGGCCCGCCAGCGCGAGGCGATTCATGGTTTGCGACCGGAGCCGGGTTGCCGGGTTTGCCGCACGGTTTGGTTCGGTCGTCGCTCTTCGGGTCCGCGCGTCTGGGAGAAGGGTCGTGGAAGGGTCGGAAGGGGAGAGTGTTGTTAATTACTGGGTCCCGGCGCGCGACATGCCAACAGAGATCACAGCGTGCGCCAAAACGGATGGGAAAAACGAGTGGACGGTTGGCGCTTTGCTTCACGAGACAGGAAACACGAAATGAGGGAGGGAGGGAAGCAGAGTTGAATGAGCGAGCCGATCACAAATTCGGATTGCCAAGTTGTGTGTGGTTGGAGCAGCACACCTCCCTGACCCGAACAGCCTCCCTGACGACCCCTGTTCTCCACGCCCACGCCTCAAAGAGGGCCCATCGAAGGTTCATCCAGGCTTCCCCAAACTGGCTAAAACATTGGTCGGATATTTGGGACCCACCTGCGTCGGCGGCGGCACCCATCCCTCTGCATCTCTGCAAGGACTAAATGATCGAGGACAAGAGAGGCAATGCCAAAGCCTGACTCGGCAATGGGTAAACTCTGCCATCTTGACCAGACCACAGCAAAACCCGTCTGATCTCAACTCGTCCCTGCAGACGGGAGCCGTGCATCAGAGGCTGAGGGTTCTGCAGATCTTTCCATTGATGCAAAAATACGTTAGAAAGTTCAGACGGAGGGGATGAGCCTGGAAATGACCTAGCGCGGCCGTCGCCACCCCACGCTAATGTCGGCTAGTCGGCTGGCCCAGACCTGACGGGGCCTGACAGGCTCGACAGGGCCTGGCAGGCGACGCGTTGCCATTCCAGACGATTTCCGATCTCAGGGGTACCTCATCGCAATTGCAAATGCTCCAGCGCCATTGGACGTTGGGTGGACATGTCGATGCAAGATTGCAGCACGCGACGATTGCAATGGTGTCGTGTCCGTGATTTGGCTGTGCTATCCAAACGTTCCCGAGGATGGCAATTGAGGAGAGCTGTTGTGTTGTCGCAGATGACTGTGAGATAATCACTTTGAGATTGAGGTGGTTGGAACAGGAACATGCAGAAAACATCGTGGTTGCGAAGACGGTAGCTAAGCCATTGCCTGACATCTGGATTGCTTCCACACAAACACCCAAATCTCCATTTTTATGCCTTTAACGGCGAGTTCCTCAAGCCTGGTCCGCAGCAACATCCCCCGCGGCCACCGGCGACTTCTGGAAGCTCTTCATCGGCTCGAGCCCCCAGCGCCCAAACATGGCCGCGTCCTCGTCCCACCCGTTGCACTCGGTCGTCAGCATCTTCTCGCCCGTAAAGATGGCGTTGGCGCCCGCCATGAAGCACAGCGCCTGCTGCTCCTCGGCCATCGTCTTGCGCCCCGCCGCGATGCGGATGATGGTCGCCGGCATGAGGATGCGCGCCGCCGCGATCGTGCGCAGCATGCTCGTGAACTCGAGCGGCTTCCTGTCGCCGAGCGGCGTGCCCTTGATCGGCACGAGCGCGTTGACGGGGAAGCTCTCCGGGTGGCTCGGCAGGGTCGCGACCGTGTGCAGCAGGCCGATGCGGTCCTCGGAGGACTCGCCCAGCCCCAGGATGCCGCCCGAGCACACGTTGATGCCCGCGTCGCGCACGTGGCCGAGCGTCTTGAGCCGCTCGTCGTAAGTGCGCGTCGAGATGATGCTGGGGTAGAACTCGCGGCTCGTGTCGACGTTGTGGTTGTACGCCGTCAGGCCGGCCTCCTTGAGCTCCTTGGCCTGCTGCTCGTCGATCATGCCGAGCGTCACGCACACCTCCATGCCCATGCCCTTGACCCCCGAGACCATCTCCTTGATGTTGCGGAGGCTGTTCTTGCGGCCGCGCATGTCGCGCCACGCGGCGCCCATGCAGAAGCGCGTGCTGCCGTTCTCCTTGGCGATGCGCGCCGCTTCGAGCACCGACTCGACCGACTCGACCCGCTTCGCCTCAAGGCCGGTGCCCTTTTGGTAGCGCGTGGACTGGGCGCAGTACGAGCAGTCCTCGGAGCAGCCGCCGGTCTTGATGTTCATCAGAGTGCAGAGCTGGACCTCGGACGGATTGTGGAACCGGCGATGGACGTTGGCCTGTCCGGGAGTTAGCCCACTCATCTTTTGCAGGAGAAACAACGACCAAAACTCACAGCTTGGAAGGCCAGCTCCATCAGCGGCTGGTAGAAGATGGCTGAGATCTCCGCCCTGGTCCAGTCATGTCTCGGGGCAGTCGCCGCGACTGCTTCTTGCAGAATGCGCTTTGCTCGTTGCTGACGTTCCGCATCCTGTGTCGGCGTTGTGGCGCTGGACAGAGGTTGCTGAGGCGGGGGCGGGGGAGGGGATGCTGGTGATGGCACAGGCTGTTCCGCGGCAACTGTTGACATGCGGGCATGGGAGTTGCCGAGACGAGCCGTGCAACGGAGCTGCATGCGGGCAGTCCGCAGCACGGGTTGGAGAGACGCCCTCATGTCGCAGGTATGTGCCGCAACTGCAACGATCTGGGACTGGTTGGTCCTTTCTTGGGAAGAGAATAAGAAAGGAGTGTAAAGGTGCCTCAACCAGTCAATTCGCTCTCAATTTGTTGAGCAGTTGAGGGAGGGTATGCATGAGGGCGCATCCCGCGTTCAGCTGCAACCCTAGGTGGGGTCGTTTCGGGAGAGAGTCCATCATCGCCGCGGGATGACTCAACGAGCGCATGCAAAACTTCCCAAGAAACCCCAAAGAAAACAAACTGGGGAGGTTGAAGGCCCTGGTTTCTCCCAGTCTTGCACGCCCTGAGTCCAGCGTGAAATGGGTGAGTCGTGACGTCTGGACAAGCATCTATCCGCGGCAACGGCCTCGGTCTCCGCGGCTGCCGCGCCCAGGTCAATGGGCCGAGAGGCATCCCGAGTCTAAGCGCTGTGCGAGACTTGACCTGGCTTGCGCGGCTTTGCTGTCGTAGAATGACTGCCCGTGTTTTTGTCGCCAGATTTGTTGTCAGCCATGGAAAGAGATCAACGGCGGTGAGCTGCCCCAGCCTTTCTCTTTCACGCCGCTGCTCGTCGTTCTTCACGTGCCGTGCTCCGTGTCGCGCAGCTGCGATCTCAGTGCTTCTTGACACCCTCCATCCACTCTTTCCCAGACTTTGCGCCGTCGTGCGCTTTGCGGAATAGCTTCCTCTCCCACTCGTCCAGTCCTCTGAGAAACTCTTCACCCGCACCGCCAATACCGAGGTTGCTCCCCTCCTCGGCGCCCTTGCCCCTATGCCCGACCCCGCCAACTTTGCGGGCATGTAACGCGACTTCGGACGCTCGTGTGACAAATGTTTTGCGGAGGACGGCGGCCAGTTCTTGCTCCTCGGAGAGTTCCATCATGTGTGTTCCCAGTCCGTAAAAGTGCGGGCTCTGGTCGCGCAGCGGCACGGCGCGAGGGTCCGCCTTGAGCGCCTGGATGACATCGTTTCCGAGTGCTGGTGGCAGGTCGAAGGTCACGAACGACTTGCCCTCGACGTCCCCCGTGTTGGCGATGACGAGCATCTCGGCCAGCCACAGCGGGAGGTTGACCTTGGCTCCAGTCTTGAGCGGCTGCGTAGGAGTGTTGTCAAGGTACCCAAGGTCGGGGATGTCGAGCTGAAAAGTGCATGGTATTTTCTGTGGAAAAGAAAGCAATGGTTAGCCGCGATGATTGCGCATTGAGCAGCATTTCACGGTTTCGACGAGAGGCATTCTCGAGTTTGGGTAGGTATCTTGGGCCGAAGGGATGCGCTTTACCTCGGACTCGGTGAGAATGGAATCAATGTCGTAGTAAGACATGTTGAGCAGCTGAAAGTCGTTGAGTTGCTGAGAGGTAAGACCGAAAACAGAGACAAAACAGTAAGCAACACCAGGCTTGCGTTCCTCGAAACACAGCTTTGTCAATCCTCTGCCCCAGTGAGACGCGATTTGGGGCCACGCGGGTGTGGCTCCTCCAGGAGACCAGGCTCAGCCAAGCACTGGGATTGGAACAAGCGCCAAGCCGCTGAGAGGAAAGCCACGCTTAGCAATTCGCGAGCGCTGCTCTTGGCGGGTGTGGGGCAATGACGAAATTGTTGCCGAAGCTTCGCCCGAGCTTCGACGGAACACCGACCCAAGTTCCCACTGTTTGACAATCGGCTCTCCGGCACATCCCATCTGCTCAGAAGGTATCAACATCCGAAAGCCCGGCTCTTGACTTCTGCAACTTTCAATTGACAATCCAGCGCTCAGATTGAACACAATACCCAGCTGCACCATGTCGTCCACTCTCCTCCGCACCGTGCCTGCCCTTCGTGGAGCTCTCCGAGCTTCCGGCGCCCCCAAGGCCGCCGCCATGGCCAGCACCACCTTTGTGCGCGGCAAGGCGACGCTTCCCGATCTTTCCTGTGAGTGCATTGACAACCTGACCTACACCCAGCGGCCCCAGGCAGCCACGCTCAGAGGCGCAAGCTCTCAAGGCGGTTCGTGCCGGAAACCTGTCGATCGCAGCTAACCAGGCGCACTCTGCAGACGACTACGGCGCCCTCGAGCCGCACATCTCGGGCAAGATCATGGAGCTGCACCACACCAAGCACCACCAGACCTACGTCAACGGCCTCAACAGCGCCCTCGAGACCATCGCCGAGGCCGAGAGCAAGGGCGACTTCACCAAGGCCGCCAGCGTCGCCCCGCTCCTCAACTTCCACGGCGGCGGCCACATCAACCACACCCTCTTCTGGGAGAACCTGGCCCCCGCCAGCCGCGACGGCGGCGGCGAGCCTGACGGAGCCCTCAAGGTGCGTCTCCGAACACACTCTGCCCCACTCTTCTCCCCTGCCGCTGGCCCCCACCACTGACGCACAACCACAGAAAGCGATCGACTCCGACTTTGGCTCCTTCGACACCTTCCGCAAGCAGATGAACACGGCGCTCGCCGGCATCCAGGGCAGCGGCTGGGCCTGGCTCGTCAAGGACAAGTCGGCCGGCACCCTCGGTCTGGTGACGCGCGCCAACCAGGACCCCGTGTCGGGCCCCTTCGTGCCGCTGCTCGGCATCGACGCCTGGGAGCACGCCTACTACCTGCAGTACGAGAACCGCAAGGCCGAGTACTTTGACGCCATCTGGAACGTCATCAACTGGAAGACGGTGGCCGCCCGGTACGGCAAGGATTAAGTGTGTGTTGGGTGGGAATGTGTTGATTGTGTGTACCATGTTAGCGTGAGCTCGATCTGTGTTGAGGATCTGATGTCGAATCCGAAGTTTCTCTCCCTGCGGTGGAGCGGAAGTTCTCAAGTTCCAAGGCGTATCAACCTGGCTTTGTCGAAGCGTGTTCGCACAGGACTCCTTTCCCTCGTCGAAGTATAGAAAGAACACCCCCTTCTCGGCCAGCTTCCTGGCCGAGACAACGGCAACAAAAAGGGGCCCCCTGTCTTGCCACCTCCCATACAAGTAGACATGTCGATGAGACGCGCGCCCCGCGGCTTCGCGCGACGCCCGGTCGGGTTTGTCGGAGAGGGTGATGAAGGACGTCGGCTCGCGTTGGTTCCAGTCGAGGTGTTGAGTGATAGACCGGATGGTGCTGTGGTGCCCATAACGCATGCAGTAGAGGTTGTTATCGCCCGCTTCGATCCCGTAGCCGGGGATGTATGTAAGGGGTCTGTGAGAAGCGGTCATAGACCTGGTACAGTTTGAACTCATGGTCACGGAGAAAGTTGAACTGGTGGGGTGAGAAGTCCTGCATGTGATCTTGTAAGGATCGCCTGGGTCTTGAGCGTGGCGACGTTCACAAGGGCATGCGTGTGCTAGACAGTGCAACAGTTGTTGTCATCTACGTGGATGTGTGCCTGAATGTTCTTCGCTTCCGGGTAGGGTTTCTAACTCCTGTTTCTAACTTCTGTTTTTCTTTTTTTTTCTCTTCCTCTTCCTCTTCCTCTTCCCTTCCTCTTCCTCTTCTTTTTCTTTTTCATTTTCCATTTCCAGCTTTTCCTTCTCCTTCTCCTCTTTCTTTTTCTTTTCCTTCTCCTTTTCTATTTATTTTGCCTTATCCCTTTTTCTTTTCCCCTTTCCCTTTCCTTTTCCTTCTCTCATTTTTACTCTATTTAGTGTCTTTTCTTTAGATAACGAGCAGGGACAATTAGAATTGAGAGTCAAGGTTCTTAGGTAGTCTCCTCCTAGACCAAAAACCAAAAGAAAAAACGTCGTACACTAAATCCACCAATACCATTGGAAAAATTCTCAAAGATTGGCACTGGCAAACCATGTCCAATTCTATCACTACTCTAATCAACTATCTTTCTCCATACTTTCAATCCCCATCACATCGCCTCTCAACATGCAACGTCGCCCCCTATTGCCCCCATCCCATCCCAACCTTCTCGTCTCTAGACCTCTTGGTCATTCCCCAAACACCCCATCCACCTAAATCGTCACCCAGGGCAAAATCTTGGTCGCCGGCTCCTCCACCTCCACCTTGCACATCGGCAGCGGAATCCCATAGTCCTCGTACGAGATCGCGCCCGTCTTGGCATCCGACAGCACGACCCTGCGGTTCCGCAGATCCCCCTCGGGCGCGCGGTCGAAAAAGTTCTGCGGCGCAAACACGATGCTGCTCACGGCCTCGCTGAACAGGGTGACGGGCACGTCCTCGGAGCGCGTGTAGTGGTGCATGCCGAGGTTGAACCACACGACCAGATCCTCGCCGTCCACGCCCTCGCCGTCGAAGAACTTGGCAAAGTCCTGCTGGGGCTTGGAGGGCAGGTTGATGTTGTGCCAGCTGTTGGCGTAGGGCTCGTTGTCGTGCTGTCGCGTGACGGCCAGGTCGGATTTGAGCATGTGGGATTGGTGGAGGGAGAAGGGGGAGTCGGCGATGGAAAGGTGGATCGGGGATTTGCCCGGGACCAGGCGGTAGCCGCGCGGTGTGCCCCATTTGTTGGGGGAGGTTGGGTTGATGACGGTGAACATGGACTGGCCGTTAGGCGCCCAGTTGAACTGGGTTTCGGTCTCGAGGTTGTGGGACTTGAGGGACATCTGGGTGAAGGTGCCGAGCTCGGGGAACCAGGGCTGCGTCTGGTTGACGACGGTCAGGTCGGTGCGCTGCAGGCTGTTGGCTGCCGTGATGATATCGAAGTCGGCCTTGAAGTTGATGACGTGGTCGTGATAGCTGCCCTGGGTGGAGGTGTAGACGCGGGGGCCGAACTCACCCTGGTCCTCGTAGTAGGGGGAGGACTGCAGGTAGCCCGAGGCGCGGACTTCAATCTCCATGGAGCCGTCGACGTGGAAGGCGTAGTCAAAGAGGTAGTCGTAGTTGCCGACGGTGGCGACGGTCCTGACGTGCAGCGCCGAACCCTTGACGGAGCCGAGGTGAGAAAAGCCATTGGGGTTCCCCCTGCTGCCAGTGCGATGGCGGGCCAGCGGGTAGCCTGAGTCAGCCTCAAAAATGCAGATGGCGGCCGGGTGAACCTCGGTGGTGCCGCTGCCGGTCGGGAAGCTGATGTTGAGCATCGTGGCACCGTACGGGCAGTCGAAGCCCTCCACCAACGTGGCCGAGTAAGTCCCTATCGAGAAATAGGTGTCGTGATACACTGTATTTGAGGCTTTGGGCTGATTGCCGGCGTACTGAGCCGCAGCCTCTTGCAGAGACAGCTCGTAGAGGATGCGGTCGCCCTTGAAGCGGATGTCGTAGAACTGCAGGCCCAGGACACGCGTGAAGCTCATGTAGAAGGACCAGCCCATGAATTCGACGTACTGCTGCTCGCGGTCCAGCTTGTACCGCTTGCCCCCGACTTCCAGGCTCTGCGGCGAGAGGCGGTCCTCGAGGTCACGCACACCCATCTCGGGCTTGTGGTCCAGAATGGCCCACGAGTTGTCCCGTGTCTGCGGATAAGGGTTCTTCAGCTCGCCAGCCTCAAATGCCGCGCGGAGTGCAGCAGTGGTGGGAAAGAAGCGAGTGTTGGTCACGAATCCGCGCAGCGAGTACTTGGTGATGTCGGTGCCCGTGATGTCCAGCAGGACGTAGAAGTCCAGGGGCACCATGTACGACGCCTGCCCCGGGTACCGGAACATGCTGGTAACCCACGACGTGGTGCCATCGAGCGAGTTGGGCCCCGTGCTTGCCTCCACGATGTCGGTGCGGTTGTCAGAGGAACCATAGTATGTGCCGTTGATCAGGGCCTTGGTGATGTCGGCGACCTCCGTCATGACCGACTTCAGCAGCGGCTCGTAGCCCGCGCTGCGCTTGCCATCAAGATAGCGAGCGTTGAACGGGACAGTGCCGCCGCTGCCGCCGTTGAAGATGTAGTCGTATTTTGCGAGGGTTGTCTTGTTGGAAACGGGGAGCGGGCCGACCATGTACTCCTGAGACACGGGCTCCACCTTGCCGCCTTCAAAAACGACAACTCGGGCGTACTTGGGCGGCGCTTCAGCCGTGCCATCAATGTAGGTCAAGACTGAAGATTTGTTGGTATCTAGGAGTCTCATGTCAGCTTGGTCAGAGGCTCAGGGTGTTGGCAGGGTCGGATCTCACGCAGCGTGTCGATCCAGAAAACGTAGTTGTCGGTGAGCGTAGCGTTCGTGGGATTGGTGAGATTCAGGCCTTGCTCTGGAGCGTGGACAAAGGCCCAGACTGCCTTGACGTCTGCCGGCGAAATCGGGGCCCATGGGTTAGCCTTGGGGGCCTTCACATGAGGCGCCTCATCCGAGAGACCACACGTGCTGGCTCCGGCGGAAGCGAGACTTATGGCTCGGCGCCAAAGGTCGGGCTCAGGACGGGCTTGAACGGAGAGGGCGGTGGCGGCGAGAGCCGCCAGAAGGTGTTTGACGAACATCTTCGGTAGCTTTCCAGAGATGTCGATGAGGTTGGAGAGCTGGGTGATTGCGTTATTGGTCTTCAAGGAGGCATTCTGCCTTGCTTTATACTTGCTCTCTGGCACCAGCAACTGCATTGGGACTCTCAAGACAGGAAGATAGCCATCTTGCTGGCGATCACCGGCGCCCAAACTGCAGTCCGAACACCGGCGAGGAGGATCACCGAACACCACAGATAAGAATCAAGATGTCAACAACACGATGCTTGGCGAGAACCGCTGCAGTCAATAGCTTGTCACTAGCCTGGAGGATTCAAATGCCGCCGGCAACGGACTGTGACGGCAGAGGATAGAGGTTGACCCATCCCGAGTCTTCTGATACCAACCTTCTGGTTGGCCGAGGGGGGCAGTCCATGAAGGGGACCTGCTTTGCAGGTGGGTAGGAGAGAGATGCCAAGCCGGTAGACATCGCCATCTTCTTTGCTGTTGTTGTCCGTATCTCGGGAGGTACACTAGCCTCCCACTTGCCATGCAAGTCACTGGACCATGCCATCCATGGCTAGCTGAATTCTTTGTTCAACCGGCTCCGGGGCCTGCCGACCGGAGGGCCTTCGGGTCCTTCGGGGCGCCAAGGCCGCCGTTGACAGATTCGGCAGCTGGATGCGGAGCCGCTTGTACGGATTCTCGGGGCCGTTATCTACGCGTGGTGGTTAGCAGGTTGCCAAGGACTGCTTTCCCCTCACAGGCTCACACCGACAAGATAAGATATCGATCAGCGAAGCCTAGGTTTATACATGCCATTCCGTGCAGTCAACGATTCCGGCTCGCGGGGTAATTCATCTTGTCAGATTGATAACGATGGCCGCGTGGGGAAAAGGATTTGCACTGCCTGGGCTCAGATGCCGGTTGTCGCTGGGGATGCGCCCGCTGCTTTGATACCCCACGGATTGCTGTGTGGTTTTGGAAGAAGTCGGAACTGAGACAAGCTCCCATCAGGCTTCCAACTTGATCGCCAATGAAAACTTTGACGGCATCGCTTCGTTCCCTGGCTTCCCTCCCGCTGCCTTGCTCCACTTCAACCACACCTCAACCTCTGTGCCGATGTTTCCTCTGAGCGTTTATCCGTATCTGCACCTCCCGTTCCGCTTTCCTCTTCTTCCAGCCCTTCGAGCAGCGTCTCTTTCTCTGCCCTGTTCTCCTCATCTCCAGACCTCACTCCAGACGACCCAAAGCGAAATAAGGATGCCAGCCATTCACCCCATCTCAACGTCTCGGGAGCTGGTGCAACAGGGGGCGTCACATCTGGGACATCGAGCTTGCAGCCATGGCGACTCGCCAGATCCTTCGCAATGGAGATCATTTGCACCCGCCGATTTGGGTCCCTGACGATGCTTGGAATGAGGTAATGGACGTCGAACGACAGCTTGCGCTCTAGCCGATCTGTTCCCCTCGTAGGAACCTCGGCGGCCATCTCCTGAAGAACACCGGCATACCCCGTCCACCCTTGCCAATGGCCCTCGGCGCCAACAGGCTTGCGGCGAGAGTAGTAATAGTAGAACATGGTGGCGGCGTCCCACGTGTAGTAGTCACACTCCCAGGTCCCGCTTGTGTCTAGCACATGGATGATCAAGTCCCATGCTTGCTGGTCCGGGATAGCGTGTCCTTGTTTCCATCGCCATGCCGTTGCCGTGAGAAAGCCGGAGAACCTTTCAAAAGACCACAAAGAATTTAGCTCGGAGTCCCTAGGGGGCGAAGCAAAGAGTGGATAGGCCGGAAACCCGTAGTCAATGAGGAGCATGAGCTCGAATATAGCGGAGGGCAGTTTCCCCAAGCTAAACGTCGGACTGATGGTGTTTGTGGCGTCTGCCAACACTCCGGCATTTTTGAACTCCATCTCTTCATTGCCACCTGTCCATTCCATCTCGTAGATGATGGCGCCGATGACTTGAAAGACTCTCTCCGCCCCGGCGGGTCTCGCGTTCGAGGTCCGACCGAGGCGCCGGGATGTGAGGAGAGTGTCTACCGAGTGCTCTCCTGCACGGCGAATCGCTGCTTCCATTTGGGTTGTTGCCCGGTCAAGAGTTTCACGAGGGTAGCCGGGCTTCACAGCTCCGGCAACGCCTGCGCACAAGAACTGACGGAAAGTCGGGTATTGGGCCCCGTATCCATACCCCGTGTCGCAAAAACACCGACAAATGAGCCTCTTGAGCTCCCGACAATCCTGCTCAGTGGCATCCAAACCGTCCTTGCTGCGGTCCGGGGTGTCGTTATTGGAGCCTAAGATGTCCCAGCTGGAGCCCGGATTGGGAGTGCCCGGATCCGCGTCATTGGGCTGCTCTGAGTCGCGTGGTTGTAGGGCAGGAGGAACGGTGATTGTTGTGGTGCTCGCATCCTGGGCGCGGACGATGCTGAGAGAGACGCCGAATATGGGACAGCTTGAAGACATGTTGGCAACAATCCAAACCGAGTTCGTAAGGCGGTTGACGAGTGGGAGGAGGAGTGGAATGGTGCGGCGGAGAAGGGGGATGGGAGCATAGACTCCATATGCTTTGAAGTCCGAGCACAGGTGCATGAGTAAACAAGATGGCAATTCGTGACGCAACACTGGGTAACTTTCAGATTGGTTTTCCCTGCTCTCCGTCCGATCACCTCACATCAGATATGAACGGCCCGACAAGGGCAGCCTCCGGCTAAAAAAGAACTTACATCGCACCACTTTCCAATATATGTAGAAATATTCCCCATGAATGGAGAGAGGAAAAGAAAAGATAATACTAAGAAGAAGAAAAAGAAGACGAAGAAAAGGAACAAGAGGAAGAGGATGAGGAAGAGGAAATAGAAAACGAAGAAAAAAGAAAGAAAGAGGAAGAAAAGAGGAAAGAAGAATAAATGCTTTACTAAAGTGGGTTGCGCTTTCCAAAGTACCTATCTCCATTCGATGACAAGATGCCATTTCCTCAAATGAAACAATAGGTACCTACCTATCTTTGACCTCAACTCTTTATACAGAGCACTCGAGTTAGGAATTTGAGTTGTGTTCAGCAATATGATTGTCTCATACGCTGCTGGACCGAGAATGGAAGTACATTGCCCGGCACCAGCGGAAGAACAAAGCACGTCAAACCTATTTCCGTGCTTGTGGATTGACCATTTCAGTCCCTCCTCACCTTCAGCCCCTGAGCATTCAAACCCCTAGCCCCGTCAACACTTCTCCCGATTGCTCACTCCTCCCCGCGGACCTCCTCCGCCTTGATCAAAATCGGCACAATCGCCCCCGGCGCAACCCTGACCTCGGCATGCCCAATCACCTCCCACAACGCGAGAATCGTCCCCGAGTGCGCCGTCACCGACACGATGGGCGCGCTCTCGCTCCCAAAGAGATCCTCCAGGAACGCCTCCACCCGGACAGCGTGTTCCGCCAGCGTCTCCCTTACATCCGGCCGCCACAGCCCGTCCTGTTCCGCAAACCCCTCCTCAAACCCAAACGCCGGGTGGGTCTCGCGGATCCACGTCCGCGAGCGCCGGCGGTCGCACGTGTGCACGCCGAGCCGCTCGCGCAGGAGCTCCTTGACGACGGGCGCGAAGCGCGCGCCCTCCGGCAGCGCCGGACCGCCTCCGCCGCCGCCGGAAAAGGCCAGCGCGCAGGTGTCGAGGCAGCGGGCGAGCGGGCTCGCGTAGTGGCGCGGCGGGAGCGGGAGGTGCAGCGTCGAGGCGGCGTCGGCCCAGAAGGTGCGCATCGCGCGGGCCTGTGCCTCGCCGCGCGGGGTGAGGTGCGCGTCGGCCCAGGTGATGGTGCCGTCGCCGTCGAGCTTGGCCCAGTGGGACTGTGCGCGTCGTTGGGTTGTGAATACAAGGTGGACTAGGCGAGGGTGCGATTGAGAGAAAGGGAGGGGATGGGGACAAGGAGGGGTTGGGGGAGGGAGGCATTTACCTCCCATTCGGCAGTTCCGACTTCTGCTTCCTTGACATTGTGGTAGCCCTCGCCGTGGCGAGCAGCGTAGAGAAGCTTGTAGACGGTTTGGCCGCCTCCGGACCTGTTCAGGTGGTCGAGATAGTGGGCGAACCGCTCCCAGGGATGCTTCTCCCCGCGCGGGTCGAATGCGTCGTCGGTGTCATAGACTCGGTCAAGCAAACCTAGGCCAGGGAGAGTGACCTATTCTTCCGTTAAAAACGGCCGAGTGGTTTGAATAGAGATATAGGCCTCACCGCTTCCAAGGCTGCGTTTGCGGGTGCCGAGTCCTGTTGGAAGAATCCATTGACCGCGGTAAATTGAAACCTTGGTGTTGTTGTCGCCATGTTTCTTGAGCTAACGGTTCAGTAATACCTGAGATATGCTTGACCGCTGAACGGGTACCAAAAGAACCTAGAATTGGAATTTTGACTGTTGAAACACTAGTAAAGGCAAGAGGAACTCGTTTCGTCGCCTCAGTCTCGCCCAGCGGCGCTTGGGGCGGCAAGGGTCTTGGCGCGCTATTTCCGCAACCTGCGCTGTGGTTTGTCTGCTTCTGTTGGTTGTTGAACGTGCTCCGCGAGAGGTTTTCGAAACTCATCCCAGTGTCTTTTGGAGGTAAAAGCACCTCCTGTCAATGTTTGGAAGGGTTTGAAGAGTTCCATTGGTAACCATCCAAATTGGCTCTGTTTCTCTTGGAGAGATCATTGTCTTGGTTCACTTCGATGCAAGATCCTGGGAGACGGACTCGGAAGTCAGGGCGGACCTCATTTCTTCACTTCTGCAAATCTCTTCATTCTTTGCAGCTTGCTGGAGGCTTTCGAACTTGATGACGGTTCGCTTAGGTTGTCTGCCAAAGGGTCCGTCCACGGGCAGCGCATCAGAGAAGTACGTTTCATCACCTCAAGTGACTGCACGCAGTTACCACAAGCGTTGATGTCCTGCAAATGTTATTGTCCATCATGTTGAGCGCGGCAGCTTTGTTATCAACCTGTCAACATCGTGGTTGAACAAACGATGAAAAGAGGGGAAAACCGTTGGCGGAGAGCTGACCCTTGCTCCATCAGGCGAGTGCGCGACCCGCTCCTGCCCCGGATCTGACCCGGCTCGGCCGGGACCCGGCAGATGGCTTGGGTGGGGTCGCTTCGCCCCACCGCGACAAGGCACCGCCAAGCTCGAGCCAGGCTTGCCAGACAAGAGCCAGGGCACCGGATGCGCAGGATTTCGAAGCGAGCCGATGGTGCCGCTCCTTGCTGCCCACGCTGTCGCAGGATTCAGGTTGGAAAATGGAGATTGCTATCGTCACAGCGGAGCACATGATCCCGCACGGTTGCGTGCTTCCCATGCCTTGCAGTGGACATGCCGGTCGAGCCCGTATTTACGATGCCGAGAGTCGTATTGGGCAGGAAGGCGCACATGGCTGCGTGTGGGTCGATGCCGACCGCGAGAGCAGCTGCGCCCTGGCAGAGGAAGAAGCTCTGCCACTTGCAGGGCTGTTTATCCCTCTCTAAACTTCGTTCGTCTGAACACGTTGCTAGGAGATTAGCGATCGATGGGCCCAACGTGCGGCATCAATCATGATCTGAAAAGGCCAAGCATGTGCAAGTGGCGTGTCTGGGTTCCATGCCGACGCACATCGTATGATGCCAGGTCCACGTTGGGAGGACCATGCCGCGCAAGGGCATGAACGACAATGAGTGTCTTGGGGGGAGCTTCTTTGTCTCTCAAAACGACGATGCTGTTCCCCTCAATCGAAGTTCCCAAAGCGGCCCTTTGCAAACACCTTGAGTTCGATTCGATTCAACGCTCTGCTTTGGCATCGCATTCTTACGACCCCGCCATCTGGAAGTGGATCTCTCGTCTTCCCCACTGCCCACCGGCCATCAGTCCAAGCCAACGGCTGATCCTTGCCATCAACCCCACCACGAAATGCCCCGACACGGCTGGAGTGTGGACCGTCTCGACCGTTGACATCACCATAACGCTCGACAGTGGAGAACCCGGACCCCTGCAACGACGTCTGATTGTCTACCTTAATAGACCGAGTTTCCAATTGCTAGTCCGTGTGGAAGTGCAGCAGAGAAAGAAAAGCAAAACCATTGCCCAACACAGACCGCCTGTTGCAACAGGGGAAAAAGACCCCAATTCGCAAAAAAGCTTGCCAAGAGGCGGAAGACGCCCGCATCCCAACCGAACCGGAGACCCGGACCCTGCTGTGGAACGACCCGGAGCACTGTCCCTCTGGCCGTCAACGCCCCGAATCCCATCTGAGATCTGAGACCTTCACCGCCAGCTGTCAAGGCGCCGAAGGAGGAGTAAAGTTCGTGTAAGTGTTAGCTTTGCTACGTGACCCCTGAGCCCTGGCTTTCCCTTTCCGCTGTCGAGGGTTCAATAGTCCCCTGTACGGGGTAGTCTCCTTCCACTCACGGCCTGCTGCCGGAGCACGTCCGCACCACAGCTGGCACATTGTGGTTTGTTCGCCGCATGCACCCATGCATGAAGCTACAGGGCAGTTTATGGCAGACCTGTGGTGGACGTGGGCGGCGACAGTCCTCGTCCAATGGCTCGGCGGACGTGCAGTCGGCTTGCAGCATGAGAAGCAGCCGGGTCTCACCCCGCGGCGCTGCTCTCTCGATTTGCTCGCCGGTCTCACCGATAGCGGATCAGGCCTGCGGTGCTGCAGTCGAGGGCGTATGACAGCGCGGGGGAGGCAAAGATCGTGTCCTTTGGTTGGGGTGCCACCCGCGAGGGGGTTGGAGGGCAGAGGAGGGGCAAATCGGGCCCCTTGTTCCTCATCTTGCTCATCTCTTCGACACGCGCCGTGCTCCTCGAATACGGACGGAGGCAATTGACATCTCGCTAGGGACCTGATAGGAACGCAGAAAAAAGCGGAAACTGTGAGATCATGAGCGACAGATCTCCAGAGGACGAAGGGTGCGAGGTCCAGTTCCGGGACCCCTGGAAGGAGGAGAAGGCAACGCCAGACGCATCGGCCCCACACCCCTCAACCAGGAAGACGAGTCTCGGCGGGATGTGCACTCGCACCCGATCCCGCATCAAGACCCACACCAGCTGCAGCTGCAGCAGGGCGAGCTGCGTCCGCTCTGATGAAGCACGCGGCTCCCCGCCAGGCCAACAACGCCACCACGGGCAGAGCGCGCAGCCCAATACCCAGCATCAGCAACCATCTCTCTTCCAAGCTGCCCTTGCCGCGACCGCCCAATCCCAGTCGCACCACCACCCGAAACCCAGCCAACCTCCTCGTCGACCACAGGTGCCCACCCCACTTATACTCAAGTCCCCTCCGACCCACTCCCTCCCTCTCTGTCGTCGGCCGGCACAGCGTCTCTCGACCCTTTAAGCTCTGCCTCCTCCACCACCAGCGAGGCACTCCAGCTCCCCGCATCATCGACCGCGATCGCATCCGCTCTCTTGCCAGCGGCGAACCTTCTCCGGCCTCCAGCGGCGTCGCGACTCCAACAATCACCCACCCGCAGCATCCTCACAAATCCATCCGCCCCTTCGTCAAAGCAGTCATGGCGTTCGAGAAGGCCCGCAAGTTCTCGACGGGCACTTCGGTGCACCGCAAGCGCCAGATGAGCACGCTGGTCGAGCGGGAAGGTCACTTTGGTCCTGCGCTCACGGTATGTCATTCCCCATAACCTTTTATTTATTTATTTTTCCTTCGCATGGTGCGGTTCAGAGAAAAGGCAAATCATGAAGAGACAAGAGACAAGAGACAAGAAGAATGAGCGTGATGCGCTCCTTCCTTCTGCTTTGGTGCGGCTGGTGTTGCGAAGAGCACCTTCCTGTTCCGCCCATGGCGGTCAATTCTGTCAACCGAATCAGACTGTTTTGGCAGGCATGATCGGTTACTCTCTCACAACATTGTTGAGATCTGAGATGAGACGGTGACTTTTTTGCGCTTAACTGTCTACAACACTGTGCTAACACGCATGACAAGACGCTCTATCTGGGTATCTCGGCCGTCTTCTCCGATGACCACACGGCCGTGGTGGCCCTGGCCATCCACGACACCGTCTACCTGGTCGACTTCTCCGTCAAGCACATCGTCCTCGACGACGCCATGAAGATGGGCGCCGACCTGATTGCCGACCATGTCATTGCTGAGGTCGAGAGATACGAGCACGAGAACTTCTCCAAGTTCATCGGCGCTGGCCTGCCCACCACGCTCAAGTACATGAGCCCAACCCTGTGCTCCCGCCTGTGGCTCGAGCTCGACATTGTGCCCATTGTGATGCGCCCAGATGACGAGCACAAGGAGAAGTCGTTCTGGGATGTCAAGCGCGTCGATGAACAGGCCGATTCCATGGCACGGAAATGCGTCATGTGAGTTGACATACGTAACAAGTGAGACTGTCACCGAGCTGACATGAGATTCCAGGAACTTTGGGCCTTCTCTCGTCCCGCTCCTCCAGGTCGGCTGGCGCGGCATTGTCCAGACCGACGCTGGGTTCCGCGCCCATCTGACCACGGTCCAGAACCACAAGGACACCTGTGGTCATGCCACATGGGAAACCATGTTGACTTATGCCAAGAAGCTTAGGGGCAACAAGACCAAGATTGCCTTCTTCAGCTCCACTCCTCAGGGCGGTGGTGTGGCCCTCATGCGTCACGCCTTGGTTCGATTTGCGCGTCTCATGGGCGTCGATCTGACTTGGTATGGTGAGTATAGGCTCCTCCTCGGCAGCAGCAAGATCGCATAGTAACACTCTCATGTAGTGCCCAAGCCTCGGCCTGGCGTGTTCCGTATTACCAAGAACATCCACAACATCCTCCAGGGTGTCAGCCACCCGGACCAGCGCATCTCGTCCGAGGAGAAGCAGGCCATCATTGACTGGATCACCGAGAACGCAAACCGATACTGGTTCTCCGAGGACGGCCCGCTGCGCGCTCCTGAGGAAGGCGGTGCCGACGTTGTGATTGTGAGTAGTTTTTTTCTGTCCGACCTGCAGCATGCTGCAGCTCCCCTCACCGGCCACACCCTCCCACCCTCCTTTATGCACGTTCCTTGCGTGGGTTGCTGCATCTCCCGGCACATGACCAGAGCCACGCCCAGGAGGCGTGGGGGGGAACACGTACCCGTCTCGATGACAGACCGATACACCGCGATGACAGTGCATGCTGACGAACTCAGATTGACGACCCGCAAATGCCGGGTCTTATCCCCCTAATCAAGAAGGCCACTCCAAACCGCCCGGTCCTGTACCGGTCCCACATCCAGATCAGGAGCGACCTCGTCGCCAAGGCCGGCTCGCCCCAGGCTGACATCTGGGACTTCCTCTGGAGCAACATCCAGGGCTGCGACATGTTCATCAGCCACCCGATTCCCATCTTCGTCCCCCACACCGTCCCCCGCGAGAAGGTTGTCTACTTCCCTGCCACCACCGATTGGCTCGACGGCCTCAACAAGCATCTCAACAAGTGGGACGCCGGCTACTATGGTCACATCTACAACGTCGCCTGCCACTCGCAGCGCATGTAAGCCACATCCGCCCTCCTTGGTTCCTATCCGCCTCGTCAGCTAACCCCCCATCCAGGACCGAACTCAACTGGCCCGCCCGCCGATACATCATCCAGGTCGCTCGTTTCGACCCCTCCAAGGGCATCCCCACCGTGATCGACTCGTATGCCGAGTTCCGCCGCCGCTGCGAAAAGGCTGGCATCACCGATGTCCCGCAGCTTGTCGTCTGCGGCAATGGCTCCGTCGACGACCCGGACGCCTCCCTGATCTACGACCAAACCATGGCCCAGCTCGAGACGTACTATCCGGACCTCGTTAAGGACGTCAGCGTCATGCGCCTCGACCCCAACGACCAGCTCATCAATACCCTGCTTGCCAATGCCCACGTCGTGCTGCAGCTCTCGACCCGTGAAGGGTTCGAGGTCAAGGTGAGCGAGGCTCTCCACGCCGGCCGCCCGGTCATCGTCACCGCCACCGGCGGCATCCCCCTGCAAGTCAAGGACAAGGTCAACGGCTTCCTCGTCACCCCTGGTGACTGGAAGGCCGTCGCGGGCCATCTGATGGACCTCTTCACCGACGACGAGCTGTGGAAGAAGATGAGCCACGCGGCAGCCACGGGCGTGTCCGACGAGGTCGGCACCGTGGGTAATGCGCTCGGCTGGTTCTACCTCGCCGCCAAGTGGAACGAGGTTGGCGTCGAGCGCCACGGCAAGGGCGGCCTCAAGGGCAACGAGAAGTGGGTCAATGACATGGCGCGCGAGGAGGCTGGCTATCCGTACGCCGAGGGCGAGAACCGCCTGCCGAGGCACTTTACTGAGATCAAGGAGATGCCCGTGCATGGGAAACCGTCGGTTTCGGTGCCCATCGAGTAAGGTGATTTTCTCTTGCGGAGCGGTTGAGGATACCAGGGGGTGAGATGGCGTAGATGCGTTCTGCTTTGTGTGTTCAGAGTTGTTGTTTGTTGATCTTGAAAACTGGCGCTGTTGAAAGGTTGGGGAGTGAGTTATTGGGTGCAATGCTGGCTGGGAGAGATAGAGAGACCTGGCGTGGGGTTATGGCAGACGAGATGAGAGGACGGAGATGCCGTTTTGCTTTTGGAATTTGCCTTTGCCTGTGAGTTAGATAGCCGATCAGATCAGACATAGACTGAGGGTTAATAACACGGATCTCTGGCTGCGTGTCGAGTGTATGGTGCTGCGTGTGTGGCCGACGTGCTGAGGGTGGTAGTTTGGACTTGAATCAAGAACGGGGTGGTCGTGGAACGGTTGGGTAGAAAGCGGGAAAGAAGGCAATGGAGGTTGACGAGTCCCGCCCCGCGCTGACAAGCATTCAGTCTTGTCTCGGCTCGCAAAGCCAGCTCGCAAAGCAATGGTTGACAAAAGATGTCTTCTTGAAGTCTTACATAGCATTGCCATCGACAGTTGCCCGCAACCTGCTCTAATTATCCCAACAACAAAAAAAATCCCATTACCCAAACACAACACCCCCAATCAAACAGACATCTCCATCGCAATCACCTTGTGCGGGTTATACCCCTTAATCACAAAGTCCTCGGCCCTCCACCCGTCGATCCCATCCCTGTCCGGCCGGTCCGCCATCTCCAGCTCCGGGAACGCGCGCGGCTCCCGCTGCAGCTGCGTCTCGAGCGCCTCGACGTGGTTCAGGTACACGTGCGCGTCGCCCATGACGTGGGTCAGGCTGCCCGGCACCAGGTCGCACACGCGCGCCAGCATGTGCGTGAGGAGCGCGTAGCTGGCGATGTTGAACGGCACGCCCAGGCCCATGTCGCAGGAGCGCTGGTAGAGCTGGCAGTGGAGGTGGCCTTTTGGTTTGGGGGTTTGCGCGCCGTCTGCGTCGGTTGGTGATGGTGATGATGGTGATGAGGAGGAGGATGATGTGGACTGGGCGGAGCGGCGGGAGTTGGGGTAGGAGACGTAGAACTGGGCAAACATGTGGCAGGGGGGCAGGACCATGCGCGGCATGTCGGCCGGGTTCCAGGCGCTCAGCACGAGGCGGCGGTCGAAGGGGTTGGTGCGGAGGGTGTGCACGATGCGCGCCAGCTGGTCCACGCCCTGGCCCGTGTAGTCGGTCTGGGCGTCGATGTAGTCGGCGCCAAAGTGCCGCCACTGGAAGCCGTAGACGGGGCCCAGGTCGCCGACCGCGCGCTCGGTCAGCCCGAGGTTGTCGAGGAACTCGCGCGAGCCGTTGCCGTCCCAGATCTTGACGCCCTGGGCGGAGAGGGTGTGCGAGGAGGTGTCGCCCGAGATGAACCAGAGGAGCTCGGCGATGACGGCCTTGGTGAAGACGCGTTTTGTGGTGAGGAGGGGCAGGATGGGCGTGCCGTCGCGGTTGAGGGAGAATTTGAGCGGGCGCGGGGCGAAGATGGAGTAGGTGCCTGTGCCGGTCCTGGTAGCAGTGCGCGTGTTAGTGAGTGGGAATTAACGGCAAAGAGGGAGGGGGGATCAATCACCGGTCACGACGGAGCTCGCCTTGGTCGAGGATTTCGCGGACCAGGTCGAGGTACTGGTATTCTTCATGCCGGGGTGCGGCGGCGGTGGCTATCGGAGCCTCGGCGGGAAGGTCGTTTGAAACGGTCATGGTAACGGTGGTCTCTAAATTATCTCAAAACACACCCTCGAATTTCGCGGGCGATCAGTGTTCGGTTTTTTGACGAGAGCCCGGATGTCAAAGAAAGTGACGGTTGATGGGGAAACGGAAACGCGGGCTAAAGTGCTTAACGCGTCTCCCTCGCGAGCGCGTTTGACCCCGCCCCCACCACAGGTGGGGCTCTCGCTGCTTGCCTGTCGTGCCTGTGTCTGCCGCAGCTTCTCATGGAACCTGTATTTGAGTCTTACAGTACCGATGTCTCAACTCCACTGCTTGATAATCGTTCATCTCGGCGAACCCGCCATCGGCCTCGTGCATCTGGTCAGGCACCGATTTTGTGAGAGAGTAATTACCTTTACGGCATCAATAAATATGCAGGGTTCAGCTCTCTGCCTTGGTCCTCCAATCCACGACCCCCAGGCTCCCGTCTCCTCCAATCAGGTTGACATCCCCGGCACCATCTTCTTGTGTGCCTTTTGGTTCCGTTTGTTTTGTTCTCTCTGGTTGAACCCCTCCTGCATCTCTCCTCCTCGCTTTACCCCGCTATCACACGTTGTCGCCTTCGGCCAGCACAGTTTGACTCGCAAATCCGTTCCAACTGTGCGCCTAGTACAGACTCGCGAAAATTGAACGCCTTTGGGTCTTGTCACCGTTCTTGCTCTCTTTCTCAACTCGTTTTCAATGCTCTGTTTGATAGTCGGCTAAGCCCCAACACTCCGAAATGGGCTGGGATGACGAGCTCATCGACGATTCGGAGCTCTGTGTCAGGGTGGAGTTGAAGAAGCACCTTGTGCACCACCTTAGCGACATCCCAGACCCGGATGCTGAAGTCAGCCAACTCCCAATCGAGGAAACATGGCGGCGAGTGGGCGGATCAGACGGCGAACTGCTGGGAAAGGGCGGCTTCGGTCGAGTTCATAAGGAGGAGTGTATACATGATGTTCGGGGCATCAAAGTCGGTCGCTACCGCGCTGTGAAGGTGATGAAGAAAGGGGGTCAACAGAAAGACAAGACGGAGGGTCAGAAGGGAGACAAGAACCTCAAGGCCTATTACAGAGAAGAACTGAAGGCTCTAGCCAAGTTCTCAAACCCAAGGGTGAGTCCTTCTATATTCTTACCTGATCAACAACCTCTTGCTGACTGCCGTAGTATCACTCTTGGTTTGTGAAGTCTTTCGGCTGGTACGAATCTTCGAACTGCATCTACATAACCATGGAATACCTCGAACACGGAGACCTGCAGCAGTATCTCACTGAGCACTTTTCCGAGGATGACACAAGAAATATTGCATCCCAAGTCGTCAAGGGACTCGAATTCATGCACAAGTACCATTTCATTCACCGAGACCTGAAGCCCGCTGTAAGTGGACCCCTCAAGCTCCCCAGTCCTTACATGGCGAGGCGCAACTAACACAGACATGGAGAATCTCCTCGTTGTCGACAAGCCACCCAGGAACTGGCGGGTGAAGATCGGTGACTTCGGTATCAGCAAGCGGACCGCTGACGGCGTTGACCACTACTCGACGGCGCGCATTGGAACCCAGGAGTACATGGCGCCCGAGGTGTACTTCGCCCCACGGGAACGAGATGGAGAAAAGGCCTCGTACACGCGCGCGGCTGACATGTGGGCGCTCGGGGCTATTTGCGTGCGCTTGATGACGCGGAAGCCGGTCTTTTATATCGACGATCTTGTTGACTATTACAAGCGCGAGGGTCCCTTCACTGCCGACGATGCCCTTAGTAGCCGCCGCATCAGCGAGGACGGACGTGCTTATGTCCGGGAACTCATGGCCAGAGATCCGAGCCTCCGGCTGACAGCGCAGCAGGCCGCAAGGCACCGCTGGATCTTTTGCAGTCGACGAACGGCGCCCGCCACCACGAGCCAGCTGCAAACACTGTACGTGATGCTTCCATGTCTCCTGATGAAGTGATTTGAAATCTGTCCCGGACTGCTGATCCTTGAATATCGCTCTAGGCCTCGGGTTGCAGACTCTGGCATGGACAAAAAATGGATGGACGGAATGCGCCCGCGAGGTTCCGGGCCGACGCCGAAAGAGGAGCACGAGCGCAGGATCATGGATGGTGGTCATCAGCTCAAGAGGACTCAGGCCAGTAAGAGCGACCGTTGCAGCGCAGAGGGAATATCTTGATAATCACGCTGCGGCTTACCCCCAGCCGATGGATCAGGATCAATACCTGGCAAGCGCTCGATGGGAGGACAGCGGGGAGTTTGACGGACAAGAGTTTGCGAACGCCGCCACTATTAGACCAGTCACCTCGAACCGGCGGGCCCCAAGCGAATCGATGACCGAGCACAACGCAAGCGCTGAATGGGGGGAGGGTGGCTTCTTTGACCTCGTCAAGGCTGCGAGTATTCCCAAAATTTCTAGGGCCAAGATTTTCCGCGGCGATACGAACCGTTCGCCACGGCCGACTCGGTGGGACTCGACCAGGAAGATCAAACCTCTGTTTCTCGTGGGATATTTAAACAGTGCTGCGGCTGAGGCGAGGAAAGACGAATATCCGGCGCTGCCCGATAGTGAGCCTCCCTCAAGAGGGTCACCGGGTCCCGAACAGTTCTCCCACAGGGAATCCAAATGCGCTGAACCCGTCGAGGCCAAGACAAGCAGGGCAAAAACTGCGGATGCAAGGGGTGATATAGAGGTTGCCAGCTCATACCACTCGAGCGACGACAGCCGAAACCATTGACATCGAGATCGACCGCCCACGCAACATTCCTCGCCGACGTCCCCTGTCAGAACAATTAGGCAAACAAGGAAACAAATCAATAAAAATTTGGGGCCCCTTCCACTTTTAGCCAAGTGGTAAAAGCGTTTCAACATCCGCGGGTCCATTGATCGCCTGGGCTAACCGAAAGACCAGCTACCCTTCACCCACGACGAGTGAGGTCTCAGCCATTCCGGCTGACAGCTTCCTTGACGATGCTGGGTCGGGACGAGCCACGCCGTTTCAAGAGCCCGAGCATTTGCCGGGCTTGCGACCCTCTAACCCTGCCGGAGTTCGCCTGAGCGCCAGAACCAAGCATTGGTAGACAGGAGAGCCAATGGGCGAGGATGAAGATTCAAAAGAGCAGCTCCTTGCACAATTCGTTGAAAGAGAGCCGGCAGTGCTATGCCCCATGTCCTGTAAGTGGTGAAGCGAAGCCGGGCGAGCTTCCACCTCTTTAATTACCCATGACCCAAGCACAACAGGAAGCGGAAGTGACTCCGGGGGCCAGAGAACGAGCGGGAAAAAGAGACTAAAGTTAGGAAGGAATATGCAAATATCTTGTGATGCTTGCTTCCTAACTTATGATTTGGACTTGGTCTCTGACCTTGTCTTGGAACCTGACCGACTCACCAACTTGGCCGCAGACGACCAAAGCCCCTGAGCTCGAGACTCCGCGTCTTTCCGCCTTTTCCTGACGTAAATCGTCGGGTTGCATGTGACAAACCCGCTCCCCGGATGCCGCGAGTAGACATCATAATGCTGTGTCAGCCAGTTCGTCACGCCATAGTCCCTGCAACAAGTCAGCTAACGGCTCCCTCCCGCCCCGTCCCCAACCCTCAAAGCAGCCAAGCGTCGAGAGGGGAACGAAAAGAACAACAGAAGAAAAAAGAAGAAAAGGGAACAGAAAAACTTACACCTTCGCCACCTTCCTCAAAGCCTCCCCATCCTCATCCACCCCATCCCTCCAAAACGCAAACTCCCGCATCACCACCCCGGGCCTCACACCCGCCTCGCAGATCGCCCGCGCCACCCCGCCGTTCATCGTCGTGTCCAGCACGAACGAGCCCCGGTCCAGCTTCATGATCCCCTCCACGACGTACGCGTCATCGTCGTGTGTGTGCGCGAGCGGCACCACGTAGGTCGCGTGCGGGACGGCGCCCTCGCGCGCGCCCTGCGCCTCGGCCAGGAAGCGCGCGACGTCGAGGGCGAAGAGCCTGCGGTTGCGGCCGAGCTGGTCGGTTTTTGCGGCGGTGGGAGTGCGGGTGAGTTTGTTGCCGCCGCCGGCGACGGAAGCGGCGGAAGGTGGGGGGTGGGTGAAGTGCACGACTTTGGTGATGGTGATGCCGGCGTGGCGGAGGCGTGCCGGGAGGGAGTCGGGAGCCAGGGGGGTTTGGAGGTCGGAGAGGAAGAGGCTGGTGGGGGAGTTGGGGCTGAAGATGTCGTAGTAGTGGGCTTGAGACTGGCGGATGCGGGCGAGGAGGGCGTGGGAGGAGGATGAGGGAGAGGGTGCGGGTTTGAGCGGGTGGGTGACGGGGATCATGTCGTATAGCTCGCGGGGATGGATGGAGTTGATGATGTTGAGGATTCTGGGTTGGGAGAAGGTATGTTAGTTCTCGGGCGTCTATCATGGGGAATCTGGGGCGTTGGCTTACTCTGCCTCGGGTGCGGTGCGCCAGTCGCCGCCTTGCGCTTGGAGCTTCTTTCGGGCGACTTGAATGTGTGGTGGCTCTTCGAGGGTGTCGCTCACCAAGTACCTGGTTCGGTCGACGATTTCCTTCTTCCTTTGGTGCAACAATAGTCCATCGAGATCTCCAGGCCTGATGGGACTCGCGCCGGGGATGGGCATTTTGTGATATGATTAAGCCAAAACCTGCAGTATGTCAGTTTCAAATGCAAGTCAAGTGGAAAATAGCGAGCAGTACCGAGCTCCGAAAACTCTGCGATGAGCTGCCTCCAGTTGTCGGCCAAAGTGAGGGTCTTTGGGTGCTGACGGTGTTGGCGGTTAGGTGGCCATTTAATGGGCCGAGGCGCTTGTAAGTGACGTTGGTTGGGGCTTCGGTTAGAAGCTCGCTTGATGCTCCAACATAAAGCGTCCAAGTCACGAAGCGTTCAACCGTTTGTTGAAAAATTGAATGCTTTTGTTGAACCTTAATGAGCCTGCTCAGCCCATCTTTGCGCTTTGGATCTGTTGTGGCGGCGGATAAAGGCGAATTCTCGCCATTGTCTTGTCAAACATTGGTTTGTTTTCGAGTTGGGCTCTGCCACAGCCACCTTCAGAATGCTCACGGGGCCAATCCGCGGCGGAGAAATCGAGTGTGGTTGGGGCTGTGGCTGTGATGTTGGCCACCTGGAGGCCGCCGCTGAGCGTCTAGGGTTAGGGCTCAAGGTACAACTTCAAAAGCCAAGCCACCCCCTTCCCCCCTGGAGAGTGCACTGTAGCTCGCTTGTGCTTCTTCACATAGTGGGTGAGCACAATACCTGGTTGCTCACTCCTCCCATGTAGTACAAGGCTGACCAAGAGAATCCTAAGCCACGTCTGCTGTGTTCTCGCCATCATCAACACCAACAACGAGCTCGATAAGGAGGTGATGAGTACGGAACAAGGTCAGAAATTGTAGGATCCTCAATAAGACTCAGTTTTGGCTGGAATTTTCGAGGCCGACATGTTTTTTAGGAGCAAGCAAACTGCATGCTCTGGTCAAGGCAAAGGAAATTGGATTTGGGGCACCGACGGTGGCTCTGATGATGGCGGGTGTGACAAACGGCCGCCATGGGGTTGGTTATGGCGCGCGGAGGAAGCCCGAGAACGAGCTAAAGAAGAAGAGAAAATGGGAGAAACGGCGTGATAGCATCGAAAACCTTGTCGAAAACATCGCCCAAGACCTGATCGAGTACCAACCCCCCCGTGACGCCTGCCGCTCGCTCTAGGTTTAGTCTAGCCTGTTAGATTGATACGCGACCAAGACGTATTCTTGCTCGGCTGTATCTATGGCTCGGACGACCTACTGCTACTAAGAAGGGAGGGAAACCGGGTAAATCCTCGCCCCTTCCTCACAACATCCATATTAATCCCAGACCAAGCCCCAGCCTGAGCCGAACCAACTCTTCACTCTCCAGCCAGCCAGCCCGAAACACAATCACCACACAAAATGACCCGCTCAGGCCCCCTCCTCGGCCTTTTCGTTTTGTCGCTGCTCGCCCTGGCGCAGGGCGCGGCGGTGCGTTGGATGCCCCTCGGCGACTCCATCACCGACTACGGCTGCTGGCGCGCGTGGATCTGGCAGCGGTTCCAGCAGGACGGCCACGACGTCGATCTCGTCGGGAGCCAGCGGGCGGGCGAGGACTGCAGCGGCCTCCCGTTTGACCGCGACCACGAGGGCCACCCAGGATACCAGGCGACCGACATTGCGGCCCGAAACGACCTGGTCGGCTGGCTGCGGCAGAGCCCGGCCGACGTCGTCACGATGCACCTCGGCACCGTCGATCTGCTCCGCGGCCTGCTGAGTCCCCCGCAGGTCCTCGCCGCGCTCGACACCCTGGTAGATCAGATGCGCGACAGCAACCCGGCCAGGAGGATCATCGTGAGTGTTCAGCACGCGGGGATGTTGCGTATTACTACCATATGCTAACGCAACGGCAGGTTGCCCAGCTCATCCCGCTCCCCGCTGCGGACCAGCAAGTCCGGGACCTCAACGCGGCGATCCCGGTGTGGGCGGCGCGCAAGAACTCGACGGCGTCCCCGGTCTGGGTGGTGGACCAGTGGACCAACTTCACCAGCGCCGACCTGTACGACGGCATCCACCCGGCCGCGTCGGGCGACGTCAAGATTGCCGACAGGTTCTATCCCGCGCTGGTCCGGGCGATTCAGAGCATGGGGGCAGACTAGGTAGGTAGGGAGACAACCAACACTTCTTAATCTGAAGAAAATGGGTAGTGGTGGTCTTCTTGCCTGGTTAGCTAGCCCAGTCCTCTGCCTACATTGGTTCAGATATTGGGGCCCCGTAGCTGATCTTGTGCTCATGTCGCAACCTGACGAATCCACGGTCCCAAGGCACCAACACATACAGTCTTGGTCCACAGATGTCAGTGACCCGCATAACCTTACACGCATACAACTATACGAGTTCTAGAATTCGGCGTCCCTGGGTGGCGAGGGATATTCAGAAACAATTTTGTAGTGGAGTTCGTCCGAACTTTGGAGGTTCTCAGCGGTCCAGCGGAAGTGTTCAAACTCGGCGGGGGATTCCAGGATGCGCGGCCTTGAAACCGCCGAAGCGAGAGAAAAACTTTTGCCCGGTCGTGTTCACGAACCTGCCCGGTACTGCCGCGTTTCCGCGGTCGATCGCAGGCGTCATGAGGGCCAAGGACCGACAATTTGGGAGAATGTCGCGACATACATTACCTAAAAAGTAAAAACTTTGGTGGAATTGCTGTGGCCGGCATTTCCAGGTTGGGATCACCGCCTGCGACGTCAGGATAAGGTTGACTGCAAGATGAAATCACTTGCTGATCCAGCCAACTGGGTATGGGATGCAAGCCCGAGGGGCACGTTTGCAGGACGACCTTGCCACTGTGCCACGAGATTTTTCCAAGGCAAATACGGACGCTGTCATACCGCGTGTGCCTGGCCTGGACCCTAGGGGGCAGCTGCCCCGCCCTGACGTCCCCTATGACGAACCCCGCATTCGCGGCAGGCAAAGGACTGCTGATCGCCTGAGAATTGGCATCAGATCATGTTTGTCGAACTGGTTCGTCTCGTCTGGAATTAGTGAAGTTGGAAATTGCCTAGAACGAGTGCACATGGGCCTACAAGGCGTCGAAACCGACCAAAGATGCCCCAGAGTGCCCCAGATTGCACCCCCGAATCCCGAGCAGCGGGTGTTCCCGCCGCGGAGATGCTAGGGCTGAGGTGGACGTCTTCTGGAACAGCTGAGTCAGCCGATCTTGTTAGCAATTGTGAGCTGATCCGCCCTGGCCCGCCCTGAACCCGCCCGGTCGGGGCCTGGCCGTCGCCGAAAAAATACTGGATGAACTGCCCCATCTCGGCCAATTGCAGCGAGGCCAATTGCCATCACACAGCAAAAAATACCCGGGAACACGGGGAAGCGGCCCTCGGAGATGCGGGTTTCCTGCAGCGATCGTACGGCGCATGGTGGTTCCACCATCGCCCGCGTCGGTCAGTCGAGACAGGGCCGGGGCAACAACAAGCGAAAACCTCGATGCCGGTTTTGCATCGTGTCTCGAAGCGAGCGCGGATGGCGACAGGCCTGTGCTGCAAAGATAAATGCCGCCGGCCCCCATCCCGTCGTCCAGGGAGGAAGAAGATCAGCAATCAGGCATCATATCACCGCACTTCCCCACCCTTCCAGACAAAGTGCGAAAGCGAAGACTGGAAGACCTCAGACCGGGCTTCCCACCAAGAGATAAGAAACGCATTTGACACTGGTCAAATAGCCCACCCCACCTTGAATCCTCCCTCACACCGGAGCCCCTCAACACCATCACCAAAAACCCACCACCCAGCAACAACCACTGCGCACTCACACTCGCACACCATGGCCGCCCTCACAGAGAACCAGATCGCCATCGTCAAGGCGACGGCGCCAGTCCTCAAGGAACACGGCGTCACCATCACCACCGTGTTCTATGAGAACATGATCCGCGAGAACCCCGACCTCCACAACATCTTCAGCACCACCAGCCAGCGGACCGGCGCCCAGCCGCGCGCCCTCGCCGGCGCCGTGCTCGCCTACGCCACCTACATCGACGACCTCGGCAAGCTGACCCACGCCGTGCAGCGCATCGCCCACAAGCACGTCTCCCTCCAGGTGACGGCGGCGCAGTACGACATCGTCGGCAAGTACCTCATCCAGGCCATCGGCCAGGTCCTCGGCGCCGCCGCCACCCCGGACATTGTCGACGCCTGGGTCGCCGCCTACGGCGTGCTCGCCAGCGTCTTCATCAACCTCGAGGGCGAGATGTACAAGGCCAACGCGGCCGAGAACTGGGTCGGCTGGCGCAAGTTCAAGATCGTCCGCAAGGTCCCCGAGAGCAGCGTCATCACCTCCTTCTACCTCGCCCCCGCCGACGGCGGCTCGCTCTCCAAGTTCCTGCCCGGCCAGTACATCAGCCTGCAGGTGCCCGTGCCGGAGCTCGGCTACCTCCAGAGCCGCCAGTACTCCCTCAGCGAGGGCCCCGCGACCTCGCTCGCCAACGGGTACTACCGCATCAGCGTCAAGAAGGAAGACGCCGCCGAGACGGGCGTGCCCGGCCTCATCTCCAACATGCTCCACGCCAAGTACGCCGTCGGCGACGAGGTCGAGATCTCGCACCCGCAGGGCGAGTTCTTCGTCGACCCGTCCGACGCGTCCAAGGCCGGCGTGCCCGTCGCGCTCATCTCGGCCGGCGTCGGCTCCACCCCGCTCAAGGCCATCCTCGACAGCCTAACCACCGCCCCCGGCGGCCAGCCGCCCGCCGTCAAGCGGCCCGTGTCGTGGATCCACTCGGCCCGCACCAGCGCCATGGCGCCCTTCGCCGACGCCGTGCGCCAGACGTGCCGCGACAACGAGAACGTCACCGCCAACGTGTTCCTGCGCAACCTCGGGCCCGACGACCAGGCCGGCGTGCACTACGAGTTTGGCGACATGCGCATGGACCTGGCCAAGCTCGACAAGGAGCGCGACCTGTTCCTGGGGAACGCCGCCGCCGAGTACTACATCTGCGGCCCGGAGCCGTTCATGGTCGACGTGCGGCAGACGCTCGTCACGATGGGCGTCGATAAGAGCAGGATCTTCTTGGAGCTGTTCGCCACGGGCGATGTTGCCGATGCGTAGATAGGGGGACGGGACGGGACTCTACTGGACTCGACTGGGATAGAAAAGAGGTCGGTTAGCGTTGGCAGAAGACAGACTTGGGTATAGCGGAAGGGGTTTCGGAGTCTTGGGTGGTTTGGCTTCTTTGTTTGTTGTTTGTTGTTGTCGTCTGTTGCTGTAATATCCGCGCTGCGCTGGATAATCTGGGATACCTCGAAGAATCTTAGAATCATCTCTTCTCTAATGACTGAACTCGAGTTACGATGCAAAACGGTGGTCTTTCCCTCTTTGAACCGAGCCTGCCGAAGTGCGACCGGCGCTTTCTTATGAATGGGTTCAGGTTGCTCAGCGCATGTGTAATGATGTGGTCACCGGACTCAGCCCCTTGTGAAGGGTGGCTTGCGGCAAGTTCCGCGGGGGTTCTCTCTTCGCTTCCTGATTGAGTGTTTGGCCGATCACCACTTCCTCGACCCCGCATCAACCTGTAGTTGTTCCTCCGCGGAGGGCTGGGGGAGTTGTCACTGGCTCGGATGGGTTGAGGTCCGAACGCCAGCAGACGCCAGGTCGCCAAGGGCCAATCGCAGCATGTGTTGCGGCTGCTTTGGTGGTGATGGCGTTTGCCACCGCTGACATTTGGGTTGCTTGGTGTTGAGCCCACCGGAGGAGGCTTGGATTTACGTGTAGCTCCGCTCGACAGAGACAATAATGCCCCCCAACCTTCCGGCTTCCCCTTTGCAGGCTGAACTCTGACCGAGCACTGAAGGCACGGCCTTGTCCTGAGGTACCTTGGCAAACAGCCATGTGGTGCCCATGAGAGAGCGGTCCCGAAACAGATACGGGTCCTGCAAAAACCGAAATTGGTACTGCTCCAGATAATAACGCGCTGATTCTTGGTAAAACAAGTCATCCTTGAACCTGGCCCTGAAGCACTTGGCCAGGATAAAGTCGATAAACCGGAGAGCGGGAGGCGGGGAGGGAAATCCATTGCGCAGCTCAAGGCCACCAGACTGGAAATACAAGACGTCCAGCACGGATTTTATCTCTGCAGCCCACGGAGTCAGCTGTTCCTTGGGAACGAGAAGCTCGTTCATCAGATAACAGTTTGATGAATCCTCGACTAACTCGGGCATCGATACCTCCTCGGGACGGAAGATCCCCAACAGAGCGACCGATACTTTCCGCGTACGGCCGGGGAACGGAGGCGGGGTTCGATTGTCGTAACCGGGGTAAAATTCGTACTTGTGGAAAAGCTTGTCCACAATATGGGCGTGTGCGGCAAGGAAAGAGTGGCTTCTTGCAAGCGGCCGAGCTCCTTGGCATCCATCCTTCGAGCCAGGAGTTTCGGGTTCGGAATGTCGGTAAGGTCTTTTCGATATCGTCAAGAAGCCAGCTCGCCAAGTCCCCAAACATTGGCTCCCACTCTTCTTGGCCAGCCTCGAGATCATAGATGGGAAACTGCTCTAGGTATGCAATGTCCTCCTGGGTCAGTCCAACAAGCTCGTCCTGTGCCTCATCCTGACCTATAGCTGTCACCCGAGAGAGGAACCCTGGGGGTCCGTTGATAATGCCGAGGAACAGGGGCTCGACGTATTCCCGCGTGAGGATGGCACCAACGAGGAGGACCCTGTATATGGCGTAGTGGAAGCGAGATCGCATCCGAATACGCTCTTCGCATGGTACCGGATGCTCGTCCGCCAAAGAGTGCATCTGGTCCTCGCAGTTCCCGTGGAAGTACATGTGCTCGATACAGCGCGCGAGATGCTGTAGGTCTCTGACCTGCTTGAGCTCGCAGATGTCTGGCTTTCGGGCCCCGAGCTCGAGCACCGGGGACGGAAGAATGGGCACTTGGTTGGCTTGGAAAGCATCGCACACCAGGTTCGTCGCTCGAACGTGCCATGTTCGTTAGCCCTAACTTTTAACGAGGTGGACGTTCAACGCACCGCTAACAGCGCTTGGCCGAAGCCTGTAGTTTGGGCCTCGAGGAGAGGGTAAAGAATTGCCGCTGTGTGTGTGCGCTATATGGATGCAAGGGACGGGCATGTCGACGCCAGGGACAGCCCGTCCTCGAGCTTGTCGTAGGACTGGAAAATCAGATTGACAATTTCCGGTGCGTTGAATAATCGTTCCATCGTGGGGGTGGCGCAACTGTGTGAGAAAGATAGGCAGCTTGCTGGTGGAGAATCAGTTGGACGATTGGATTTGGTACGAAGGCCAAGACTAAGGCAGACAGAGAGCCTCCATTGTCTCACCTTTCCAGGTTTACCCGTTCCTCGGCAACAGGCCGGGATCAACATCAACATCACAGCCCCTGAGCTTTTGGGGGAAGAGCATGGGAAAAGGCATCCTCAATATTCACCTTATCCTTAACCCATGTCAGTTCGTCAGCAGGGTCTCCAACTTATTTGTTTGCTGTGGCCCATCATGGATTCGGGACGACGATCCGAATTGGCAAACTGCACCGGCACACCTGCGCGCCGGACGATCCCGAAACCAGGGTTCACTTCCCGGGCCCGATTGACCGAGGCCGTGTCATGGCTGCACACAAACTCCATCTGCATGTCGTTTGTGTCACATCCCCGCTCTAATTGAGCCGCAAATGGGCAACAGCAGCAGTGACTTCCAAATCGAGGCGGGGGTAACTCAGCAAGTCTGCACCAAGAATGACACGGCCACCGAGGGGCAAAGACAGCTGTTTTGGTCCGTCCCAAGCTGCATGTGTTTGCCGAACCACGCTCAGGTTGACTTCTAAATGATAGGAAAATATGGTGATGGACCGCGTTAATACCGGAGATGCTGAGCCAAGTGACTGGATACAGCAAGTTGCATCGTAGCCTGCATCCAAGTCCAGCTTTGAACTTGAAGATCGTGGGAGGTGGCTGGCCTGTCCCGCAGGTCTAACATGCACCATGGGATCAAAAAATGGAGCATATGCAAGGAATCTGCCTACGTTGGTATGGAAGCGGCATGAGATCTGATCAATCTGCATGGTGGGAGCTCGCATCGATTTGTTCCAGGTGTTGACGATGTGATCATGAAGTCGCCTGCTTTCTACCCAGCAATATCGGGCAGCAAAGCGAGTAATTGGAAAAGCTGCTCGTCCTCCTGGCCTTGAATTATTACAGACACACGAAAACAATATCTGGGAAGCGACAGGGCGGCTGATCGGCCAAAGCATCGCGGGTATCAACGGGGCCCTCACCGCCGACGTCATCCAAGCGCGCTTGATCAAGTTCCGAGTCGGCTAGACTCGGGCATTGTGTTGTTCAGTTGACGAGGTTCTGACTTACTCCAAGTTTACCAGGCCATCAGAGGTACGGGGAGTTCCTGCTTCTGGGAGAGATGGGGGGCGAGGGAGTGAGCTGACTGCCCTGAGTTGGCAGAGTCCGTCCTCGAGAATAGTGCTTCTTAGGTGTACGAGCTCGACAGTGTTAACCGCACCCGGCGTTAAAGGCTTAGCGTCTCTCCAGGTTGTTCCAAAACTGTTCTTCCCGGGGTAGAAGAACAGGCTGGGAAGGAGAGCGGGCGCTTAAGGCTGTTCGTTAGCCGCCCTGCGCCTTCCATACCCGGATGCCGGAGGCCAGCTTCGTGAAAACTCTGTTTTGCCGCGCTGGCCCAGAACAGCCTGGCTGTTCTTTATCGGTTGCCCGTTATCCAGAGTCTAGCTTCACTGTTGAGCGCGGCTAGCAACTCTGTCTGGGTACAAAGCCCCGGCCAGTTTTGCTTTCACCCACATTGTTTTCCACCCACAACACCAATTTCCTCAGACTGATGCGATACCCATTTGGCTTCAGTTTTTGCGACATCTTCTCTTTGGTTGTTGTTACACGATCCCATCCCTGATTTACACTCTCATCTCTGTATTTGAGCAATCCCGTCTGTTGTCCACTGGTTTTTCTCGCACTTCACCGCCGTTCGGCGCCGTTTGCACAGCTCAACCTGGCATCCGACAACACCATGCCATACAAGAGGCCGATCTCAGAGCCGATCGCGGTGGTGGGAGCAAGCTGCCGCTTCGCTGGAGGTGCTACTACCCCCTCGAAGCTGTGGCAGCTCCTTGCCAACCCGATCGACTTGACCCGAGTTGTTCCAGAGGAGCGATTCAACATCAACGTAAGCAAACTTCATCATTTCTATTTTGCCTCTCGAGCACACGTACCAACAGGCGTAGGCATTTCATCATCCTGACGGGGAGTACCATGGCACGACCAATTCTCCCATGGCATACTTCATCGATCAGGATCATCGCGTCTTTGACGCCAGCTTCTTCAACATCTCGCCCAAGGAGGCCGAGGCAATCGACCCTCAGCATCGCATGATGCTCGAGGTCGTGTACGAGGCGCTCGAGTCTGCTGGGTACACTCTCCACCAGTACTCCGGTGAGAAGGTCGCTGTGTTTGCCGGTCTCATGACGGGCGACTACGACACTCTGTCTCAGCGCGACGAGCTCGACACCAGCCAGTACTACGCCACTGGCAATGCGCGCTCAATCTTGTCAAACCGCATCTCCTACTTCTTCAACTTCCATGGCCCCTCAATGACCATCGACACCGCGTGCTCGTCCAGCCTTGTTGCTCTCCACCAGGCTGTCCTGAGCCTTCGGTCGGGCGAGTGCAAGATGGCCTGTGTCGCAGGCGCCAACCTCATCCTCACTCCAGAGCAGTTCATCGTCGAATCGAGTCTTCACATGCTCAGCCCCACTGGCCACTGCCGCATGTGGGATGCTGCCGCTGATGGCTACGCTCGCGGAGAAGGCATCGCTGCCCTGTTCATCAAACCCCTGAGCCAGGCTCTTGCCGACGGCGACCACATCGAGGCCATTATTCGTGAAACCGGCGTCAACTCGGACGGTCGCTCCCGTGGAATCACAATGCCCAATTGGGAAGCCCAGTCGCACCTTATCCAAGACACCTACCAGCGGGCCGGTTTGGACTCCAAGACGCCCGAAGATCGGTGCCAGTACTTCGAAGCTCACGGCACCGGCACCAGCGCCGGCGATCCCAACGAGGCACGTGCGATTGAGGATGCCTTCTTTGGCAGCAACAAGAATCCTGTTTTGGACACCAAATTGCTTGTCGGCTCCGTCAAAACTGTGATCGGCCACACTGAAGGCGCTGCCGGCTTGGCCGGCCTTCTGAAGGTGATGGAGAGCATGCGCCACGGCTCAGTCCCTCCCAACCTCCATCTTGACGACCTCAACCCCAGTGTTGCACAGTACTGCGCCAACCTGCTCGTCCCAACCTCCTCTGTCGCATGGCCCAATGTTCCCTCTGGACAGCCCAAACGCGGCAGCGTCAACTCCTTCGGTTTCGGAGGCACCAATGCCCATGCCATTGTTGAAGAATACATTCCCCATGTTCACAACCCTGTGGGCAAGTCGTTCAGGCCGACTCTCGATTTGCTTGACGTTGCTTCTACCGGCGGCCTTGAGAATATCAACCCCATCTGTCTGCCGCTTGTGCTCTCTGCGCCCTCGCAGAAGTCCTTAGCCGCACTTGCAAAGGCATACCGCGAGTATCTACTCAGCGAAGCATCGCCCAATCCTCAAGAGGTCGCCTGGCACGCCTTTGCTCGCCGGACAGTGTTCCCATTTCGCCTGTCAATTTCCGGACCTTCGGCCTCTGGTCTTGCCGACAAACTCACAGCTCTTGTCACGAAATCCGAGGCCTCGCCCATGGCGACCATCGGCATCCGCGCTCGGCCACACGACGAACCGCCCAAGATTCTCGGCATATTCACCGGACAAGGTGCTCAATGGGCAACAATGTCACGCAGCCTGTTGCTTTCGAACAATCTCTACTTAGATGTCATTCGATCCTTGGATTTGATCCTCCAGACATGCCCTGACCCGCCGTCGTGGTCACTGGAGCAGGCGATTCTGGCTGATGAGCAGTCGTCCAAGATCCACACCGCATCAGTCTCACAGCCTCTTTGCACCGCCATCCAACTGGCTCTCATTGAGCTCCTTCGCCACCTTGGAATCACCTTCCACACTGTCATTGGGCACTCGTCTGGTGAGATTGCGGCGGCGTACGCGGCAGGCAAGATCTCTCTTCGTGATGCAATCCTGATCTCTCACTATCGCGGTCTGGGCGTGCACATGGCGTGTGGTGAGAACGGAGTCAAGGGCGGAATGCTTGCTGCCGGTCTCACCAAACAGGAGGCCACCAATCTCTGCGCGAGGAAGGAATACTTGAACCGGCTCTGGATCGCTGCAAGCAACGCCCCTTCCAGTGTCACCCTCTCTGGCAACCTTGACGCTGTCCAAGAAGCCTGCGACGATCTGTCCAAGCAGCAGAGGTTTGCCCGTCTCTTGTTCGTCGACACCGCATACCATTCCCCGCACATGGAGCATGCGTCGGTCAAATACCTGGAAACCCTGATCACCTGTGACATCAAGCCAGCAAACGGCAATGGAACCACTTGGGTTTCCAGCGTCTACGGGTACGGAGAGCCTTCACAAAATGAGCTTGCCTCCCGTTACTGGAAAGACAACATGGTAAAGCCAGTCTTGTTCCAAGAGGCAGTTGGTACCGCCTTAGAGACCCTTGGCCCTTTCGACTGCGCCATCGAGGTTGGTCCCCACCCTGCACTCAAGGGCCCGGTCACCCAGACAATGGAGCAGTTGAAGGTTTCGACGATCCCATACCTTGGCCTGCTCAAGCGCAAGATGGACGACAGCGAGATGTTTGCAGACTTCCTTGGCTCGATGTGGACACAGTTTGGATCATCGTCTTCGCAGATCCGCGACTTCGTCCTCGGCTCTTTCCAGCCCCAACTCGTCAACACCTGGCTTGATGATGCGCCGCTTTATCCGTGGGACCACTCTCAGATGTTTTATCGCGAATCACGAATCTCGCGCCAATACCACTTCAAGTCGGAGAAACCGCATGAGCTCCTCGGTGTCCGTACCCGCGACGACAACAAGCATCAACTCCGCTGGCGTAACATCCTCAAGTACGACCAGCTTCTTTGGGTCAAGCATCACAGCTTTCAGGGTCAAGCGTTGCTCCCAGCTTCTGCGTATCTCGTCATGGCCTCGGATGCTGCTCGCATCGTGTTGGGTGGCCGCCAGGCCACAACCATTGAGCTCCGCAACCTGAAGTTCCCCAGCGGAATCATTCTCGAGCCGAGCACAGCAGGAGTTGAGGTCCTGTTCAATCTCACAATCAATCACGAGTCGGAGGACACAGTTGAGGCTTCGTTTACGCTGACATCCGCCATTGCTGACGGCAGGACCGACATGAAGAAAAACTTCAGCGGAGACGTTACCATCACCCTTGGCCAGCCGTCAGCATCTACGCTGCCCACGCGGCCGAGTGATCGGGCTGAGACTTCACAAGCCAGCCCAGAGGCTTTCTACAACATGATGGCCGGGACTGGGTTGCTATACACTGCTCCTTTCAAGGGCTTGCAGACACTGGAGCGGAGGTACAACTTCTCTTCGGGCACGTTGAAGAAATACCATGAAGAGGACACTACCTCGCTGAGCATCAGCCCAGCGACGCTGGATAGCTGTCTGCAGACGGCGTTTGTCACCATCTCCTCTCCTGGCGACAACGCGATTTGGACATCCTTCCTTCCGTTGGAGATTGAGTGCGTCCGCTTCAACTTGGCAATTTGCGACATCAAAGACCGCGACCACGACTCTCTCGCCGTTGACGCATACATGACCAAGGAGACTCCGACCACCGGACAGACTGCTGCATCTTTCACGGCTGACATTGAGATCTTCAATCCCCAGGGCGACATGGAAATCCAGGTGCAGGGTCTCACGGTGGGCTCATTCAGCTCGACCAAGGCCGAAGACGACTACGAACTGTACCTGACAACCAAGTTCGACGTCGACCCGGACGAGGAAATTGTCTCTGCGGGGACTGTCGGCATGAAGGCGGCAAACTCGATGCTGATCGAGAGCTGCAAGCGAGTGTCCGCATTCTACGCCACCCATTCATACATCAGCCGCCCGCCCTCTCCCAGCCCGTCAGAGACGACAGCATTGGTGACCGCATGGCCAGAGGAGACTAAGAACACCCTCAACACCTTTGTGCAATCTTCGCCGTACTTTATCACTCTGGATTTCATCCGTGAGCTCGGCAAGAACCTTCCGGAGGTCCTCGCGGGAATGCTGCCTGCTGTCATTGATGAGGGTCATCACCTTGTCGGATTCCAACAGCATGTCGCCCGGGTTGTCCAGCAGATTGCACACAAGTACCCGCGCATGAATGTCCTCGGCTTGACAGACCCCGAGCTGGGCCTGACCGAACATGTTCTTGCGGGTCTGAACGATTCCTTCGTGTCATATCGTGTTGGCGGCGAGGCCGAGAAGAACCTCGACAGCCGTGTCCTCCTCAACGACTCGCTTCGGAAAAAGATCATGGTGGACAAAGTTGACTTGGCTGCCAGCCATCCGGAAAAGGGACCGGCATACGACCTGGTGCTTCTCGCGACCTCGCTCATTGAGCCGCAGATGACCGCTGCGGTCCTCAAGACAGTCAACCGCATGATGCGACCGGGAGGGTTCTTAATCTTGGTCGAAGTCTCCCGCAGCCCGCTGAAGGATCGCATCCGCCGCTGTGCCGGGTTTTCATCGACCAAGAACACCACCATGTCCCCGCCTGACTGGCCTGACGTCCTTGATCAATGCGGCTTTGGAGACTCGATGGAAAACGGCCACCAATACTTCCCGCCCGGCTTCTCCCTTATCATCCGTCAAGCCGAATCCAAAGAGAAGAGCTCACTGCTGCTTCCGCTTGGCAACTCCAGCCAGGGACATATCCGTCTCATTGACCGTCTGCTCATTATCGGCGGAAAGCGGCCGTGGACATCGCTCATCGTGCCGGACGTCTGCAAAGCTCTTGGCGCCCACTGTAATGACATCGAACTGGCGGAGACCCTCGAGTCTCTGGATGTTGCATCCATCTCGTCCTTCTCGGCCGCCATATTCCTGAACGACCTCGATGACCCGATCCTCGCAACCATGACCGAGAAGCGGATGGAGGCTCTCCGGGCCTTCTTCATTCCCCAGATGATCATCCTCTGGGTGACGTATGATGCTCGACACAACCCAGAGCATGCGGCTTCGTTTGGATTTGCTCGCACCTTGGCGGCGGAGACCCCTGGTCTGGTGATGCAGATGCTCGACCTCAATACCTTCGATATTGCGCCGGCTGTGCAAGCCATTGTGGACAACTTTGCGCGGCTCACGAAGCATGCACTTGTTGACGCGGCAGATGTCAACAAACCACTCTGGATCAACGAGCCGGAAGTGCACCTGGAGAATGGTCGCCGTCTTGTGCCGCGTGTTGTTCCTTGGAAGGCGGGCAATGACCGGGTAGACGCTCCGCGCCGGGTGGTGTCAAACACTGTCAACACTCTGAAGAATATCGTCCAGGTTGTGCCGACACAGTTTGTGGACGGCTCGGACCCGTACCAAGTTTGCCTCAAGAAGCTGGGCGGGTTGACAGATACCTCTGGTCTCGTCACAATTCAGGTGGACTACAGCACCGTGGAGACCATCATGGATGAGGGAACATCTTTGCATGTCTGCGTTGGGCGGTGCTTGAGGACTGGCGATCTGCTCGTGGCTCTTTCAGAGTCCAACGCGTCCTTCATTGCGGTTCCGGCCGCCTGTGTGCGCAACATTGGCAGCGGCGCAGTTGATCAAGCTGTGTTCCTCGCGCTTCTTCTTCGATACCTTTTGGCGCTCAAGGTTGCGGACTCGGCACGGGCCAAGTCGGTGCTCCTAATCGAACCGGACATCATGTTCCACGAATGCGTCAACGAGATCCTCACCACTTGCAGCGTTCGGTTCCGCGCTTGTTCGACGAACCCCAATCCCGGCGCCCGCGCTACAGGAATGACCTACCTGCAGGCTGGCTGCTCGCAGCGCGAGGTGAAGGCACTGTATTCCTTTGAAGATGTCCTGGTTGTCGATCTGTTGCCTGAGAAGAATCGCCTTTCTGAGATGCTCGTCCAGACTTTGCCAGGTGGCTGCGAGTACACCACGTACAAGTCACTTTTCGGGTTTGAGAATAGCAGCAAGGACAAACTCATGGCTGGAGACTTGGGCGAAGCTGTTCGCCTCGCGATCTCCAAGACGAAAACTTGGCGCTGTGACGCGGCACTTGGCACAGTTTCGGTCTCTGACCTACTGAGGTCAACTGCTGAAGTCCCGCGCTTCCAGATCCTCGATTGGAAGGCTGAGCGGTCGGTCTCCCAGATCGTCAAGCCGCTGGCTGGCACTCAACTCCTGCAGCCAGACAAGACGTACGTCCTGGTCGGCTTGACCCGCGATTTTGGCCAGAGCTTGTGCACTCTGTTCATCCAGCAAGGCGCCCGCCACATTGTCCTGTGCAGCCGAAATCCGCCCAAAACCCAACCCAAGTGGCAAATCGAGCTGCTTTCCAAGGGTATCACCATCTTGTTTGAGCCTATGGATGTAACCGACCTCAAACAAGTCGCCGGCCTCAAGTCCAAACTCGCCAAATCCCTGCCCCCAGTTGGTGGAATCGTCAACGGCGCCATGGTTCTCGAAGACCGCGTCTTCTCACAGATGTCGCTCACCACCCTGCACCGGGTCATGCGCCCCAAGACGGTCGGCTCCAAAAACCTCGATACCGTCTTTTCTTCGGCCGACATGGACTTCTTCATTATGACCTCGTCCTTCGCCGCCGTTGGCGGCCACGCGGGACAGTCCAACTACGCCGCGGCGAACATGTACATGAACGCCCTCGCGGCCTCGCGTCGCCGCCGTGGTCTGCCCGGCTCGGTTCTCAACATCGGTGTGATCTACGGACTTGGTTTCCTTCATCGCGAGAAGGACGATTTGTACGACGGCCTGGAGCGCGAGGGCTACCCGCCCATCTCCGAGCGGGACATTCACCACATGTTTGTCGAAGCCATCGTTGCGGGCAAACCGGATGCGGAGGAGCAGGTGTATGATATCACCACTGGCCTGAAGCGGTTTGATGCGCACGCACCGTTGCTGCACTGGCAGCGAGACCCGCGGTTTGGGCACTTCACGCGCCGCGAGGAGGACGCGGAGACGGATGTGTCTGCTGGCACAGGTGGTGCGCAACAGCAACAGCAGAGCGTTAAGGAATTGATCGACGCCGCGACAGACAAGGATGAGCTTGCTGGTGTTCTGGTGCAAGCGTTCATCGCCCGCTTGCAGAGCCAGCTGCGGCTCGGCGAGGGCTCGGTGACGGGGGAGCATAGCATTGTGGAGCTCGGCGTGGACTCGCTCGCTGCGGTGGAGCTGCGCGGATGGGCGTGGAAGGCGCTCGGCCAGGATGTGGCTGTGATGAAGATCCTCGGTGGCTCGACGATTTCGGGTTTGTGCAAGGAGATGGCAAACGGGATCTTGAAGGCCAAGGAGTGTGTGGCGGAGTCGGTTATCTCGGAGGTGACGGCCACGGGGAGTGGCCCGCGCACGCCCATGCAGGAGCCGGTTGAGGCTGCGCAGGGTGAAAAGGATGTGACTGTGCTGTCACAGGAGGGGGATGAGCATGGCCATGGAGATTTGGGTGCTTCCTCCGAGTGATAGGGAAGCGCCGGGATGGCATCTTGTGTCTGAGTAATTCTTCTTGGGGAGATGGGACAATCGGGTCCCGGTTGAGTCAGTGGAGGAAGGGTTGGGGGTCTCCCCGGTATTTGTGTGTTTCTTTCGCTCATGGGTTGGCAAAAGGAGGATGTTGTACATGTACAGTAATTGCATTCGGATCATTTACAGGAGAAAGCCGGAGATGGGTCTTGGGCGCGCGCGCCTTGCTTGTTGGGTTGCTAGGGGTTCAGGGAGGAATACATTGCTTTTTATTGTAGCCGTTGGTGCGATGGTGGTGGGTTCTGTTTGAGGCTCCGGCTGTGTCTGTCAAAGGGCCTTTGGTGGCTCTGGTTTCGCAACCCAACGTTGACGTGACGCCGAAAGCGGAAGGGGGCTTACACACGTCCCACGGCAAGGCCCCTCTCTTCATGCATGGCATGCAGGAAGAATATCCACCGATGTGGGAAATGTGCTCCCCGCAATGCTTCTGGGCGATTCAGCATGCAGTAGCTCTGCATAAGCTCCATGCGGTTCGGGCTGGACCATGTCTTGGCCCTGACCACAGTCAGCACACACATTGGAGTTAGAGAACAATCTAAAATCAGTATCCCACTCGTGCGACGATCGGGAGGTGATGACTGTGACTTGGGTTACATACGGAAGGGGGAGTTCGAGCGGGGTTCTTCTTCAAGAGGGTTGCTCCTGCAAGGTGACAGCAGGAAAGGTGTCAGAATGGGTCATCACTTCCTGTCTGTGGATGTTCATGTGATGCTGTGGCACTGGGGAGCGCCGATCGGATGGGGGAGGGAACTGTTACCTCGCTGTGCGAACTGGGAGGGGGAAGGCGGGATGGACCATGATCTGCAGGGAGCTGTGTAACGGCTCAGTTGCAGCAGTTCCCCTCCAGATTTTATATCCTACCCCTCCTTCCCTACTCAAGCAACCCGCTGCATCCATTGCATCTGTTTCTTTTGAAGCCAACTCCCCAACCTCGGCCCCAACCTACGGAAAACACCACCCAAATCCAACGAGGCCCAAAAACCAACAACAGACCAAAAACAACCTACAACCCGCACAACCCACCATGACAGCCACCACCACCACCACTACCAACTACCCCACAGACGAACGCGTCGCCCCAAACTCGTCCAACCTGCCCCCGCGATCTGGCCCTCCCCGCCCGCCAACCCAACCCCGCCCTCCGAGATCGACGCCCCCGCCATCGCACACAACCTCGTCACATCCCTCAACGCAGCCCTCGCCAACCGCGACCCCGCCGCCGCCGCGGATCTGTTCCTCCCCGACGGTGCCGACCCCGACCCTGATGGTGCGGCGGCGGCGGCCGCGAGCGCGACGGCCTACTGGCGGGATCATCTCGTCTTGTCGTGGCGGGGCCTGCGCACGCTCAAGGGCCGGGGGAGAATTACCTCCTTTCTGGCGGAGCATCTGTCTGGAAACGGAGATGGGGGGACGGTGAAATTTGCGGTGGACGAGACGAGCGCGTTTCGCGCGCCGCAGGCGATGGGGCTGAGGCCGCTGGGCGGGGTTCAGGGTGTGGGGTTCTTTGTTACTGTCACGGTTGATGGGGTGGGTTCTGGTGACGCGAATAAGGAGGGGGAGGGTGGTGGTGGTGGGAGGGTGGGAAGGGGGTGGTGAGGGCGGTGGAGGTGGAGAGGGGTGTGTGGAAGGTTTGGACGCTGTTTACGACGCTGGAGGGGGTGAAGGGGTGGGAGGAGAGGGTAAAAGGGAGGAGGGAGATGGGATGGGGGGATGGCGGGCTGGAGGGGAGGCGGAGTTGGGGGGAGAGGAGGGAGGTGGAGAGGGAGTTTTTGGGGGATGGTGAGGGGCTCGAGGTGTTGGTTGTTGGTGAGTGACTGTTTTCCTGAGGCTGGTTGGCTGAGTTCATGTTGGTGGTGGGTGTTGCTAACTGACTGCATTAGGCGCTGGGCAAGCCGGGTTGAGTGTCGCGGCGAGGTTGAAGATGCTGGGGATTCCGACGCTGGTGATTGACCGGAACGAGGCGGTGGGCGACAACTGGCGGAAGCGGTACCGCCAGCTTGTGCTGCACGACCCGGTCTGGTACGACCACATGCCGTACATCCCGTTCCCGGACTCGTGGCCCGTATTTACGCCCAAGGACAAGCTCGCAGACTGGTTCGAGTCGTACGTCAAGACCCTCGATCTCAACGTGTGGACGCAGTCGGAGATGCTGTCCAGTTCTTGGAACGACACCGAAAAGGTTTGGACGGCGGAGATCCGGCGCGTGCGTTCGGATGGCCACACGGAGACGAGGACCTTCCACCCGAAACACCTCATCATCGCGACTGGACACGCCGGTAAGCCGTACATGCCGTCAATCCCGGGAATTGACTCTTTCCAGGGCGGCTTTATCGGCCACTCGTCCAACTTCTCTGGCGCCAAGGAATCCGGGAAAGGTAAGAAGGCGGTTGTCATTGGGGCGTGCAACTCGAGCATGGACATCTGCCAGGATTATGTCGAGAATGGATACGATGTGACGATGATCCAGCGGTCATCCACGTATGTCATCACAATTGACAGCGTGCTGAAGGTCGCGGTTGCTGTCTTGTATGAGGAGGGCGGGCCGCCTACGGAAGACAGCGACATTGCGGTCTGGGGCTGGCCGAGTGAGGCGCTCAAGTCGCTTCAGGTGGACCTGACCAAGATTGTGGGCGAACGCGACAAGGAGACCCTGGAGGCGCTGAACAGGGCTGGGTTCAAAACCGACACGGGGCCGTCCCGCGGGGGCATCTTTGCAAAGTATCTGCAGAGGGGAGGCGGATATTACATCGATGTTGGCGGGGCGAAGTTGATCATTGATGGGAAGATCAAGGTCAAGCATGGGCAGGAAGTGGTACAGATCTTACCCAACGGACTAAAGCTTGCGGATGGGAGCGAGTTGGAGGCAGACGAGATTGTGTTTGCCACGGGGTACGACAACATGAGGACGACAGCCAAGTCCATCCTGGGCGGCCAGCTTCCAGATTCCGTTGGGGATGTCTGGGGTTGGGACGAAGAGGGCGAGATGAGGACCATCTGGACGAACAGTGGCCATCCGGGACTCTGGTTCCACGGAGGTAATCTGGCCCTGTGCAGATACAATTCGAGGTTGGTTGCCCTGCAGATCTTGGCCAAGCTGAAGGGGCTGGAGGGCAAGGCCTAAGCGGCAGCAGTGGGTCGTTGAGAGATAGTTATTGTATGACAAGTCACAGATGACTGAAGCACCACGCAATGAGGAATCAAGCACACTGCCTGATGTAGTTGAGGGTCTCCCGTGGTTTCAATTGTGCCAGTCTTGTGCAATTCAGGGATTTGGGGTTCAGGAGTGATTCTTCCTAAACTACCTATCTTTAACTCTTTCTCCGCCTGTCGAGTGGGCCGAGGTCTGCTGGTAAGTCCTCTGCATTTTGAGAGAGAACGAAAACTTCATGTTGCGATCCCCATTCACTTATGTGCTGTGTGGTCACCTCGGCCAGTTTTCACCCCAACCAGGGCTCCCTTGCTTCCCGCATTATCTTAAACATTGACGGCCAGCGGTGTAATTAAAAGTTCTAGCAACACCACACATCTCAAGCCGAGAGGAACCGCAGCCTCATCTTTCACGCCCGCCGCCTGTACTCTGAATGTTCACCTGCGCCGCGCAAAACTGGCGTGACGCGTTAGTTAGTATCCCGCTGCAAACGGCGAGCGCAGACGGAGGCCGGAGATGCAACTCAGAGACGTGTGTTTGCAGTTTCTGCAGCAGAAGGAACCACCCATAATGGACCGGGCAAGCGCCAGTGTCCGCGTCCCATTGTTTTGCATGACATGCCCGTGGCAACAAGTCGCGCCAGGACAGTTCCTTTGAGCTTTCCTTTTTGAAAACTCGCAACTTGAACCTCCAACTTTTGGGAAACGTCTGTCAACGCGACTAGCTGACGAGCAATCACCTGCGCACCATCAGTCCAGGCTCCCCTTAACCAAATCCAGGTTCTCGCTTGAAAATCTTTCAGACTGTCACTCTTTTGGCCTGTTTCCTACCGCTTCACATTTTGATTTTCCTTTATTATTGACTGTTGTTTGCATCCACCATGAAGCCCATCCTGCCGCTCCTTTCGTCCATCCTCGGCGCGTCTGCCCTCCCCTTCCAGCCGCAAACCAGTGTGCCACCCTCCGACCTCCCCCGGCTCATCCTCTACTACCAAACGACGCACGACTCCGCCGGCCGCCCCATCTCCATCCTCCCGCTCGTCAACACGCAACACATCGCCCTCACACACCTCATCGTCGGCGCCCTCCACGTCAACCCCAACCAAACAATCCACCTCAACGACCATCCCCCGTCCCACCCCATCTTCCACATCCTCTGGAACGAAACCCGCATCCTCCAGTCCGCCGGCATCAAGATCCTCGCCATGCTCGGCGGCGCCGCGCGCGGCTCCTTCTCCCGCGCCACCCTCGATGCCCCCACCACCAACTCCACGGCCTTTGAATCCGCCTACGCCCTCCTCCACCAAACCATCACGGCCCACCGCCTCGACGGCATCGACATTGACGTCGAAGAACCCATGTCCCAGGAGGGAATCACACGGCTCGTCGACCGGCTGCACGCCGACTTTGGCGCTGGCGACAACTTCACCATCACCCTCGCGCCCGTCGCGAGCGCTCTGCTGGTCGGCGGGGTGCGGGGGGGCAACCTGAGCGGGTTCAACTACACGGCCCTGGAGCGATCTGAGACGGGGGGCAAGATTGCGTTTTACAATGCGCAGTTTTACAATGGGTTCGGCGACATGGCGAGCACGGCGCTGTTTGATCGCGTGGTGCGGACCGGATGGGATCCGAGGCGGGTCGTGGTGGGGCAGCTGACGAGTCCGGTGCATGGCGGCGGGTTTGTGGGGCACGAGAGGCTGAGGGAGACGGTGGGTGCGTTGAGGGAGCGGTATGGGGAGATTGGCGGCGTGGTGGGGTGGGAGTATTTCAACGGTGTGCCGGGCGGGTTGGAGAGGCCGTGGAGGTGGGCTGAGGTCATGACGGGGATTTTGAGGCCTGGCGCGGTGCCGAGGTTGAGGATCACGAGGGAGAAGGCGGAGGGGTTGAGGAGTGCGTGGATGCTGAGTGCGGCCGCGGGGATGGGGTTGAGGGGGATGGGTGCGGCCGAGCGGTGGGCTGGGTTGCGGCCCAGCGTGGACTACTTTGGGATGGTGAATGAGTAAGTGGAGACGGGGGTGTTTGTTTTCATCGCCAGCAAACATACCCAAGGAGCATCGATTAGTAAAAATAAATGTATCTTCAAATCCCAATTTGCCAAACGCCATGCCATATCCTTGCGGTCAAGATGAGATCTCGACCCGCAACCAAGCCATAACCAACATACACAGACATTAACCCGCTTGGAATAGGCTTCAAAGCCGTCAACCGTGAGTGCCCTCACTGGGCCAGCCCAGATTCATCTTTCACGGGCTGTTCTTCTCCCCCGGTGGGTCGTTGCTCTGGCTTGCTGAGTTCGGGCCGCAGCTGCTCGCAATGGGCCTCGGCTGGTTGTGGCTGAGGTGATACTCTGTCCCGCAGTTAGCAGCTTCAACATCCTGTTCACTCAAGCCGGCACTTAAGTATTTGGACATCACGCACTCTTTAACATCCATACCTTCCTCTTCACTTTCCTCTTCCGCTTGCACAGCCCCTTCCCCAATCTCATTCCCTTTCCCGCTCCCCTCCAAACCACCACTCTGTCTTTGCTCCAACGAATCAACCTGTCTCTGCCCTCCACACTCCCCTCCCATCCCAGCCTTCTCCCTCCTCCTCTTCTCCTTCGGGCTTCCAGCCCCCCCGCCTTCCCCAGAGCCGGAGCCCCCCCCCTTCCGCGGCCTCCCCGTCGCTTGCCCACCGTCGGCGTCTTCTTCTTGAGGGCGTACTTGATCTGGTGGATCGAGTAGCCCGTCACGCGGCGGATCTCGGTGGGCCCATGCGCGCGTCGCGCGAGAGTGTCTGGATGCGCACCAGGTCCTCGGGCTTGAGCTGCGTGCGGCCGACGACGCCGGGGGCGGCCCATCGTTTCTTTTTCTTCTTTCCTTTTCCTTCCTTTGGTTTGTTGGGGGTCAGGGTGAGAGTTTGTAAATTTCTGGAGATGTGCGGTGAGTGCTGTGATGTTTAGTTCTGGTATGAAGGTTGTGAAATTGTTGTGAGGCGATGGCGTGGTCAGATGTGCGGTGGTGGGTTGAGTGAGTTTGAATGAGGTTCGACTAAAGGTCAGGCTGGGGAAACACTCCGGGGATGGGTGATTGGCTGGTTACAGGGGATTTGGTGGGGCCAGGCAGGAGGCGGGGCGTGGACAGGGGTGCAAAACTTTTGTTGGAGAAAGTGTGTGGGGCGTGCAACGTCCACAAAACACCTCACAAGTTCACAACAGCCAGTTTCGGGTTGGTGGCTTTATTCAAGCTCCCACCACGATGGCCATGTAACAACCCCTCGACTTGTCATCAGAGTGACTGGCTCCCGAGTCGCTGGCACCTTCAGCCGCTGTTCAATATTTCATCAACCAAAGATTGTCAACCCCAGTGTTTCCACTTCCGCAATGGAACAAATCAAGCAGCCGGCAAGTGATTTGGATTATATTCAAAGAAAAAAGCTTAAAGTCGATATTCGACACAGAAGGAGCGTCTCCCAGCGCAAGCAACTCAAAACAACCGATCGGTAAAGAGAAACCCAGGGCCCACCAGAACCATTGCCTTGACTCTTCTTCCAGCTCAACAGATGGCCGCGTTGCAAAGTGGAAATGCCAGGCCTAACATATTGACAGCTGCCCAGCACTAACCCCTCACTCAGCCTGCGAAGCGCTCTTTTAGAGCAGCTTGACGCAGTTGAGCAGCTGGATGTTGATGATGGCCCTGGACACGACCTGATTAGCGCCCAAACACTCGGCAGTCTAAGTTGTCATGAGGAACTTACAACGGGGGCATCGGTGGTGCAGCAGTAGGAAGAGCCCGTGCAGGAGCCGCCAAGGACGTTGACGGCGCAGCCGAGGATGCCGAGCAGGCTGTTGCAGCACACGTTCTTCTGGTTGTTGTTGCAGGTGGACGGCGGGTTGGGGTTGGAGTTGGTGCGTGCCACCACGTCGACATTCTCCACGGCAGGGAGGGCGGCGGCGGTCATGGCAAGAGCCAGAACGGTGAAGACGTTGGAGAACTGCATTTTTGCTGAATGAGGATGGAGGTGCTTTGAGAAGCTGGTTTTGTTTGTTGGTTCTGGAGGCTGGGCTTTGCTTGCTGTGCTGATGATGGAGATGAGTTGAGTCCAGAGAAGGAGATGGGGAGGGGGTTTATATACACTTTCTGGCCAACTCTTTGCCCTCCTTGGCCGTGCCTTCGTCATCAGGTGAAGCTTGACATCCTCTCCGAGCTCGGTATCAACCCCTCGGGATGAGCTTCAGCCGCAGGCTCTTCTGCCATGTTTCGATGACCACGATGGCTTCTGTTCCTTGTTTGTTCTGTCGGCATTCGTCTCCATCACATCAACCTTACCTTTCCTGGACGAGATCATGTCGTGAAACAACAGCGTGGAGATGACTTGACAACGCCGGGACGGTGCCGGCGTCGGCCTGGCCACTCGCGAGCCGCCTCGGCTGCTGATGTTGTGGGCACGGTGGCATTTCATCGTCTGCCACTGTCCGAGTCCAATTGATCATTCTCTGTCCCGGCGTCTGCCGTGTATGTGTACAGTCGGTGGAGTTCAACGGCGATTGCCAGAAATCAACCCCAGATGCGCCTCATGCAATGTCGATCGTTGACAAACACGGGAATTCGGGATATGCATGTCTGAGCCTCCACGTCCTGAATCTCAACTCATGCACCAACGGGAGCCGGCGGGACAGCTAAGCTTGCCTCGAGCTTGCGTAGGACAAGCCTCGATTTCCGGGAGGCTATCTCCGGCTGGACCCCAAGTCGCTTCCGCTGCTGTACCATGACGCATGTGGCTCAATATCGAGCGGAAGTTTTCATCGAGGGTCGAGACCCAATCCGGAGACCTGGTCTGGCTGAGTTTACACTGTAGGGAAGGACTGGGATCATGCGGCCGAGGACGCCCATGCGGGGACACGGACAGCCGTGTTTCACTCACCTTTGTCTTGCTCAAGAGCCCAGCTTCTAAAAACGCGTTCTGTCTTGGCAAGGTGCTGATTTGGACGAACTCATGGGTTTCAAATCACACCATGGTGGAAACTGGCACAGTCCGGAGTTTATTTTGAGGAAGCTAGAGTTTGAGACATCAGAAGCATCTGCAACCCCCAAACCGACCAAGTTTGTTTGAACTGCTCCTGCCACAAGTCCCTGGCTCGAAACTGGTCGTCTGATGTGGAGCAGTTACCGCGGAGGCGCCTGGGCGAGAAGGCGCGATACCCGAGGGCGGATATTTCCCACCTCTTCAGTTACTGTGTGCCTGGAATGACGACGGGAAGGAAGGATCAGCCGAAACCCTCAACAGCCTCAACCCAAAAACACCCTAAAAGGCAACCACAACGGTAAGGTAGCCTTCCAGCTTTGCAGCTGCATCTCCCCGCATCAAACAACCCCAGCCCAACCTTGGGAGATCAGGCAAGGGAGCCGGCCAGAATTGACGAGATGTGGCACCCAATCAATTGTGTCGCGATCTCGCAGCGGACGGCTCCTGCCTTTCCCCGAGACCACAACCAACCACGAATGCAGCGCAGCGCCCCAGCGGCTGCCCACCATCTGCCATGCCTGCTTGGATCCGCAAATCCGGGCAAATCAATTTGACCAGCGTCACACCGAAACTGCGGGGAAGCGTCTGCTGCATCGCCTAACCCTTTGCTTCTTTTTCGGGTACCTTGCCTGCCACTGCACTCCCGCAACCCGAAATCAAGGCCAGGGGCCATGCCCGATGCCCCCTCAAACAAATCAAGCATCAGCTGCATCTGGCATGCACAGAAAGTGGTATACAGTTCCCGACCCGGAAACGATCAGCTGCGCTCCAGACCTCGCTCCCAAGGCTGGAGAAGCAACACAAACAACGTTGAGACTTGTACTCTAATCCTCGAACCAGGAAGCAAGTGAGGCTGACACAGCTCAGCTGGCAAAAAGAGATTGCTGTGTCTCAACTTCGCTCAGCACCGGTGTCACTGCGTCAAAACCACGCCAAACCATCTGCGCGCAATCTCTCTCTGGGTGCTTCTGGGTCCACACAGGCGGGAAACTTCGAGTTTGTGTGAGGCTTCAGCTTGTGCGACCTTGTGCCAGACATGATATGATGACTGAGAGCCCAGGTAGGTGGGCCATGGAGACAAATGGACGCGCCGCATGCAATGGTCGGCGTGTTGCACTGCAGACCCAGGCCAACTTTTCCTGACTGCAACCTCAGCCACCGGCAACCTCTGTCATGACGCTCACTTTCCGCCAAGACGTCAAACAAAGTCTCCTCGAACATGGTCCAGTGACGGGCGGCAAAGCACAGAATGTGTGAAAACAGTTCTGCCCGAACCGGAGCCCGGAAGCACTCAACCGACTGCGGCGCCAGCTGAACACCCCAGAAAGAGACAACTCATCAGCGTGGCTTGCTGAGAAGTCCGACGGTTTGCAGTCTCTGGGCGATTGCAACATCGGAGAGCCAAACGTTGTCATGCACTTTCAGTGCTTTGACAGTTTGCAACCCTCGGACCAATCGCAGCTCGCAGCACACCTAATGATTCACTCCGCGGCTGCTCGCCATCAGCCCCTCGGAGCCCCGTTCTCATTCCCACACTTCTTGAATCTTTTGATTGCTTGCAGATCCCTACTTTTTAGAGTTTTGAGCAACATCATTGTGCAGTTTCTCGGTAGGATTTCCTTCCAACCAAACCACCCCCTTATATGGGAACAAGGCTCAGGGCCTCGACACACCACCCTCGGGCAGCAACTCTCAACGATATCACTGAAACCCCAAGCCCCCTTCTTTTGAATGAAGTTGACATGACAATATTTGTCACTGGTTTCTAACCCCCTGCTTAAGCCAGCCTCGGGTTTGAAGCCTGTGTTGGGGGAGTTCATCGTCCCCCGAATAATCCTCCTCTGAGTCCTCATGTCTCAACCTTGGCGGTTATTCCTCAAAGTCCTTGGACAATCACTTCAAAGGCCAGCCTGTGCACCATTCTACTTTTTTTCCGTTCAACCGTTCCATCGTCCATCCAACAGGTTCGTCCAACAAGATTCCACTTACCATAACATGCCCGATCCTCGCAACCAATCTCAGCAACTGCTCTCCCTCAATCAAAGAGGGGGGCAGCTGGTCCCTTGATTTTGCACACTCGGCCTCTCACCGTGATGAAATGCCCCGTTGAAATCGTGTTTCACTGCAAAAAGCCGCGGGTGCCCGAATCGAAAACCTCTCTCTCCCCATGGACATCTCTCTTCGCAGCGCCTCGGGACGTGCTTTTGACCCGAACGCACCCGAAGAACCCGAGAAAGTGTCTCACTCTCACGCCAACCTGGATTGCCACATGGGAAACACAAGATTAGCGACGGCCAGTGGCACCGAACGCAAGACTTCAACGTCATCGGAGACTTTCTGAGACATGGCGCATCCAACTATTCGGAGCATGCCAGCCTTTGTTTTGGTGTGGAAATGCTACGACTTGTGGTAGGCCGAAGCCAAAGTGGTGATCACTCTGTGTCCTACCCTACCACCCTCTGACAAAAAGAAAAAACAGCCGTACACGTAAATCAGGATGTGAGGTGTCCTCGTGGCCTTTTTCAAGGAATCCAAATGTTATTTACAAATAGAAGGAGGGAGAGGAGGGAGAGGAGGGAGAGGAGGGAGAGGAGGGAGAAGAGGGAGAGGAGGGAGAGGAGGGAGAGGAGGGAGAGGAGGGAGAGGAGGGAGAGGAGGGAGAGGAGGGAGAGTAAAGGATAAGGTCCCTTTCCATTATCTTGGATTGTTCCTGTTCTGGTGTATATATATACCCTCTGTAATGGATATGTTCTCACTATATTGGCCAAAAGTCGTATATGGCTTTTATCTTGTCCAGAGGAGCCTGCCCTCGCGACCGATGCTCTGATTGATACACCACTTTCCGTAACCCGATACTCAACTCTAAAGCATATGGGTTGCTCAAAGACGTTTGAACATGCGTAACGAATTGCCCACCAACACCAAGCCACCATAATTTCCTTCTCATCACCGCTCGTCCATACAGTTGAAGCTTGGATGGGATGCAGAAGCCGAGCCTCAACAAGCTGTGGCTCTTGTCAGTTTCAGGGTTCAGGTGGACATTTGTCCAGGTTCTTGTGTACCCTAGTCTTTTGTAAACTCCCGAGGAAGAGCTTACCATCTGGAGTGCTTGACTCGAATTTCCGAACGATCGGGGGGGGGGGGTGGAGAAACTACGTAAAACAAGAGTCAAGTTCTCTGCGCCACCCGAAAAAAAGGAGCCACCTTGATGAAATTCCTTGTCCCCAGAGGCCGACTCGCCGGTGTGGCATACCGTAGGAGGGTATCTCGAGTAAGACGCGCCGAGCAGCATCCATTAGGTGCGCGCGCTGTGATGAGGGGTCTCGATCGGGCATCATAAGCCTTTGGCTTGCTCGATCCAGCACGATCCTGGAATCGGAACCACCAACTACTTGAACCGCATCACCGTCTAGGTGTAACACGGCGCACGGCCCAACACTACAAACGTCTTGTCCGAATCCCGCCCTGGCTCCCATTCCGTCTTCACCTTGGTCCCGTCGTCCATCCCCGCGCCGGACGTGCGTACCCTGTTTTTGTCCTGGCCCCGGTGCGAAGTGAACTTGAGCTTGCTGTGTGTTGAAGGATGAAAGCAGGTGGCCAGAGGTTGGTTCGGACCGTCGGTCTTAAGAACAGTGGTTGATTGCGAGCCTTGGGTCTCGCTGTCATATTTTGGAAAAGATGAGATGGTATGTAGAAGGGAGACTCTAAGTAGAGGGGATACCAGGTAGAATTGGGGTACGAAGTAGAAGAGGGGTACTAAGTAGAAGATGGATCGTAACCAGAACTGGGATAGTAACCAGAGAGGTGAGTGAGCGTAGGCAAAAAGGGGGAAATCAACAAAAGTGAGAAAGATCGCAAAAAAGGATATTCCGTGACTTGTACGGAACATCCATGTGGGATGGAGTCATTCGCCCCGGAAGGATGTCAGGATTCCGGGTGGTCCTCGCTGTTCAAGATGGGGTTAGGGTTAGCCTGTGGGGTGGTGGAGGGGAAAAGAGGGGGGGTGCCACGATACGTGTTCGGGTTTGTCCGCCGCTCCACGCCGCGCCGTAGAAGTCAGTAAAGTTGACGGGACGTGAAACAGACAATAACTAATCAATAAGATCCTGATGAGCCTGGGGCGCGACGCGAGACGCAACAGTGAACAACGTGCAAACCGCAGTCAACATTGAGGGTAACCAAGCTCGAGCCAAGATCAGGGACCCTTTGTTGCGACAATCAGAGATGCACAAATGGGGACGGTCTTGCTTGAGGGCCTCGGTCTCGGTTGAGGGCTTCGGTCTCGCTTAAGGGCCAAAGTTGAACGGCCTGTGAGCTCTGAGCAGCTCCTTCTCGTGGGCCGTTTCTCACTTGAGCTGTACCTCGTTTCCTTAACGGTAGAGCGGCGGGGCCTAAAGGGGGAGAGCGGGCAGTTAACTGGCTTAGAGGAAGGACCCGCTCTCGGATCCTTATTAGGAGAGAACAGTCCGTTGTTGCATCTCAATTCGCCTGAGCCACCACCTACCGATTGATAACAAGTTGGGAAAGCTGGGAGGTTTTCACTCGAAGAGCAAGGCCTTCCAGATCTTCCAGTCTTGGGGGTGGACGGGTAACTTGGAGGTGAGAAGCAGATCAGTGTTTCCAGCCCACACATGGAGGGATACGCGGTGTGGCTCCGCGCGGCCTGCTAGAATAGGTGATTTGACTTGCAGGAGGGTGTTGAAAAGAGCGGCCGCACGAAGCTTTGGTGCTGTTCTGGTGCCAGAAGGGTCGCCTTCATGCACACAGACTTGCCAAGAGGTGCCAAAGCACCCCAATCAAAGATTCCAGCCGCCTCTGACGCAACTTCGCTCGAGCATTGTTCTCCAGCGATCTTGGACATCTCTGCTCAGGTTCAGGGAGGCGGACATCGGCCTTGCCACCTCTCTTTGGAGGTACCTACTGTGTGGCTTTGTCATTCCTGCTGATGAGGCCCAGTTCCGAAGGTTTTCGGATCCATCCCCGTGAACTGTGTCAGCGGAGAGTTGCGCGGCTATGTGGCCATGTGTCTCGATCCCGACCCCAGGCATGCAGGTGTGCTGCACACCCGCCGATGACCTTCTGCAAGGGGTCTTAGAGAGTCTTGGAGAGTCTTGGAAGCTCCTCTTCCATTGACCGCTGCCCTATCAACAGCATTGAACGTCGGCCCTCGTTGCCAACACAGCGGCACCTGAAGCTTGGGCTCTGAGATCGACGTTGCGCTCGATCACTGTGCCTATCCACACTTCATCGAGATCAAACATGAATGCCCAGCCCAGGTCACTCGCAACATGTATACTCAATACGTAGGCTGGGTGTACACTTGCGAACACATGTTGTGATCACCGTGACTACCTAATGCATGCGAATCCTTAGTCTGCCCTCCTGCATGCAAGCCCCAAAGTCCAGGTCAATGCCACCGACCAGTGCCAGAATCGAGAAATTCCTACACTCGAACTTTACCCTTGATAGATGACCATGCACACACCTCTGTCCCAGCTCTCCTTTCTTATCATAGATACGTCACAAGTACTAAGCTTATTTGAGGCGGCGTTGGAGTCGTTAAGCATCTGTGTCTGGCGGTCCGTCACCGACTCGGAATGGTGTGTTAATCCAATATTCTGGCATGAGCTGGCATTAGTGGAGTTGCATGGCCTTAAACCGGGAATGAAGCTCCGATGATCGCCGAGGATCTTGACAACATAAAATCACTTGCTCCAATGAGACATCGAAGCCAGCCAAGCCAGCTCGAGGCCAGCTCGAGGCCCCGGATGCACAGGCAAGATCCCGAGTCAGCAAGTCGTCTTAGTTTTGATTAGTGTTCCCTCAAACACGACCCGGTCATGCAGCAACTGCGCCACGCCGCCAAGGGGTCTAGACAATGTCCAAGGGCGCAGTTGTCATGAATGGGCGGACGGTGAAGATGACGGACGCCGAGAAGAGTTAAAGTCTGGGCAAAACCGCCAAGTGGTACGGATCGGGACTCGCGGTTCCCGAATCCTCGGTCTCCCCTGAACAGACAAGAGGAAGTGAAAGCACAGGACCAGCGTTGAGCAAGGACACAGGCACAAGGGAGCTTGATTGTGTTCACAAAGTGAAACCAGTCCCTTGCGCTCTAGAGTAACATGTCGCGGAATGATGAGCCTTCTCACAAGACGGAGAGTGGAGTATACATTGACCAACACGATCCATCGTCTCCTCACCGTGCCTTGGCACCTGAAGCCACCCACTTCTTTACTGGTTCTAAATACTCCCCTTACGCAACGCCGAGAACTCTCAGCGAGTACTTATGGGCCGGTTCCGTGGAGAGAAAAAGGATTGGTAAGCTGGAGGGAGGAGTGGAGAGAGTGACTCGTTGTCAACCACTAATTTGACAGGAGCAAAGACGCCCGTAGATCTCTCGCGATTTATGCTCCGGCCCCTTCATACGCAGGAATGATGCCATTGCAAAGACGGCCAGCGGACTTGGAGTGCTTGGCCACCGGTCAAGAACTTCCGAACAATCGACGGGATCAGTAAAAGAGCGGATTGGTGATCTCAATCTCATAGGTTGAACTCGACGTCCTGAGCGGCGCCCACCCTCTGCGCCATATGGGAGTTTTTCTGTTTGAGGAGAAAACGGAGGAGAGAGGAGCAACGGGGTGGTGAGGGTGCGGTAGCGTTGCATAACACTCAGCTCCACACCGTCAAAAGCGAATTGGTTCCTCGCGCCCTAACCAATCTCCCGGCTTCGGTGCATTCTCATCAGCTGCTGTGGTCTTTCGACAGAGAAAGGCGTGACCAGTTGAGGTCGATCGGGACAACGATGATAGGGGTGCCCACCTCTGCTGGTCCGAGATGTGTTTGAATTGGAATCTAAGGTAGGTAATAATAATGTGTTAATTGGACCGAGCTACGTAAACTTGGATGGGGAGGCCATTCTGCGGTCAGCAGTTAGTTAATCGTGGTCAAGACTTGCCTCATCACATGTGATTCCATGCCCCTTTTGGCTCGCTCACCAAGCGGTATTCCTGCCCGACTCCCCTGCTTTTTCCCTCAGAAATTCGACCTTGTTTGCTCCTTTCATGTTAAATAGCACTGTCTCCGGCTCAAGAAGGATCTCACCTTCCTCGAATCACGTCAAGAAATCCCTCTGTTACTGGGGTTGAAGCTCTGGTTGAGGTTGCTGCATCGACTGCGTTGTGTGTACACCATGGCCAACCGGGCTTACAGTCTTTGTGGCCCCAGGGCCCTCCATCCTTCGCGCCCTTTTCGCGGCCCCAAAGCTTCTTGGATGGAGGGATGCGTTGTTCAGAGTGGCAACTGTCGCTTGGTGAGTGATGCCAGTCCTGCTGACGCACCCTTACTGTTCAAGGATGGTTCCGATGGTGTGTGAGAGTGCAATGGTAATTAGCGTCTGCAGAGCGCCGTCGTCTTGGAGTCGTATTTGACCATCGGCTTCCCACACCCGACACGCAAGCCGCCGGCCACTTGCACATCTTACTGGTGAATGAAGGCTGTATAATGGTTGTGTCATGGAGGTGTTGAAGGTCTATCCGTGGCGAGGACCACCGGCACTGACAAGAGAATTTGCTGGCCGCCTGCGGTGGTTGTTGCTATTGTCCTCAATGTTTCGTGGATCAACACAAAACACAAGGTGTATAAATTTAGCCCTCATTGTTCTCTATAACTTTCTTCAAACTGCCCAGCATCAAGTTCCATTTCAGCTATCACATTGCCCACATTTTACTCGCTACTACACATCTTTGTTGAAACCATGTCTCCTGCCACTCGCAGCTCACTTGACAGTTCAGACGTTGGAGGGCTCGTCGCCGCACAAGCCGCCCTCCGGCCAACCAAGACTGCCGTGGTTGACGATTCAACCTCCATCAACTATCAAGACCTGGATCGCCAAGCACGGCTTCTCGCCGAGCAGCTCCGCCAACTCCCATTCCGGAGCGAAGAGATCGTGGTCCTTCTCGCTCCGCCTGGGTTGAACAACATCATCTGCCAGGTTGCCATCATCTACGCGGGAGGCACTTGTGTCCCACTGGACAACTTTGCCACCGACAGCGACATTCAAGCAAAAGTCGACTTCCTCAACGCCCAGATCCTTCTCACCGACCTCAGCAGTGCCGGTCGAAAGGTCACGGCGAGCCATCATGTGAAGTACGGATTCGAGCATCCCCTTGAGAGTCCGAAACAATCACCCAGCTCGGATTTACCCGTTCCCGTGGCTCCAGACTATCGATCCCACATCATTTTCACCTCTGGCACGACTGGCATCCCGAAGTGTTCACAGGTTGCCGCCGTGGCCATGCAGCTTATTCAACAAATTGCCCACAGCCCTGAGGATCGGTTCGCCCACTGCAACAACGTCGGCTTTGACGGCTCACTCTTTGACATCTGGGTGCCGCTGACCAACGGAGCAACCGTCATTGTCATTCGGCGTGAGATCGTTCTCGACCCTCCGCGCTTCGCCAAGCTCCTTGCGGATACGGATGTCACCGTGATTCTGTTGACAGCCAGCTTGCTCAACACCGTGGTCGCATCTTGCCCGGATGTGTTCCGCAAATGCCGCGTCGTAGTTACCGCCGGTGAGACTCCCAACGCCTCCGCCATGAGGAGCATCATGCAGCATGGCCCTCCCCAGCGACTGGTCAATGGATATGGCCCAACAGAGATCGGGATCGTGGCCACGATACATGATATCACCCCAGAAGACGCGGCCAAGGGAGAGTTTCCCCTCGGAGATGCTCTCGATGGTGTCAGAGCGATACTGGTTGATGAGTCCCTGAGCATCATCGACGGCCAGGGAACCGGCGAGATGCTCATAAGCAGCCCCGCCCTCTCCCGGGGCTACTACCTCAATCCTTCAAGAACGTCAGAAACCTTCATCAACCTTCCGGACGCTGGCGAGGACGGCGAGACGGCCCGGTTTTATCGGACGGCTGATATTGTCGAACGGGATGAGAATGGCCGGCTGTTCTGGAGGGGCCGAAGGAACAACGAGATCAAGCACCACGGGTACCGGATCAACCTCGACGTGATCGAGGCGGAGCTGTGCAAATCTGAGCACGTCGCCCGTGCCGCTGCCTTTCGGTTGGACGATGATAAGAGCAACAGTTCGTGGATCATCGCTTGTGTCGTTCCAAGCCAGCCAAGCCCCGGTTTTCGGGAGAGGTGTCAGAAAGAAGCCAAATCGCGGTTCCCGGCGTACATGGTGCCCCAGATCATCTGTGTCGACCGCCTACCCGTGAGCGCAAACGGCAAGACGGATAGAAAAGCACTGGCCGAGCAGGTTCTCGCCAACAGGCGGCGGGCCGAGGAGGCCACGTCGAAGAGCAGCGGCCTTTCCGAGACTGAGATCAAGCTTCGAAGGATCTGGCAGGCCTGCCTTGGCGCCTTCAGTCTGGACGACATTGGACCTCGCAGCGATTTCGTTCTCCTCGGCGCCAACTCGCTGGATGTTACGGAGGCTTTGAAGCGGGTGCGGCAGGTGTTTGGCCTCTCCCTTCCTGTCCGGACACTGTACGAAAACTCGACACTGCGCGGGTTCGCAAGGGAGATTGACCGCGAGCTCGGGCAGGGCCCCGCGATGGAGGGCCGTGGTGATCTGAAAAGCCGCCTGCTCTCTGATTCCCGCTTGGCCGACAACCTCGAAATGCCTCAGCGTTCCGTCTCAGATTGGACTTCAGACGGCGAATGCAAGGTTCTCGTCACCGGCGTCACCGGCTTCGTGGGCGCCTTTCTCCTCAAGGACCTCACCGCGGAGCCCGCGGTAAAAGCCATCCGGTGCCTCGTGCGTGCCAGCACCCGCGAGCGCGGCAGGCAGCGCATCCTTGACGTCCTCGCCAAGTACGGTGTCTTGGCGAGCATGACCGCCGACCAACTCGCAAAGATTGCGCCTGTCTGCGGCAACCTGACGCAGCCGCAGCTCGGGATCGACGACGCCGGCTATGCAGACCTGGCCGAATGGACGAGCACCATCTTTCACCTCGCGGCGCATGTCGATTACGTCCAGCCGTACTCGAGCCACCGCTCTGCCAACGTCATCGGCACGCTGCACATCCTCCAGCTTGCGACGACGGCCCGCCTGAAGCCGGTGCATTACGCGTCGTCTCCCGTCGCCTTTGGCCCCACGGGCCTGTCCCGGCACAAATTTGTCTCCGAGGACGACGACATGCGGCGGTTCATCGACCTGATGCTCTACGAAACGGGGTACGGGCAGAGCAAGTGGGTGGTCGATGTCATGATGCGCAGCGCGATGGCGAAGGGGCTGCCCGCGACCGTGCACAGGCTTGGCTTTGTGCTGTACGACGACGCGACGGGAATCGGCAACGCGGACGACTTCGTGGCCAGATTCGTCACCGATGTCATGACCCTAGGGGCCTACCCTGATCTCCCTGCCAACCGCAAGGAGATCACGACGGTTGATTACGCCGTGTCGACCATGATCCTCATCAGCATCTGGCGCGAGAACCTAGGACACGCGTTCCACGTGCTCGCGGACCACGACGATGCCGAAGACATGGCTCTTCCCCGCTTTCGCGAGGCACTGGAGAAGGTGTCGGGAAGACGCCTTGAAGAGATCCCTCTCGCTGAGTGGGTGGCGCGGCTGGTCGTCGCAAACGAAAAGCAACCGATGCGGATGATGCCCCTGATCCCGATGCTAGAAGAGAAGGTCATGATGGACAGGACCAGGTGGGAGTTGTATGAGGGAATGGCGAGGCTCCGTACCGACAACGTCAGAAACGCGCGCATCCGGGCGGGACTTCCAGCCCATCTCAAGGACAGCGGCATTACCGAGGACGGCCTCGCACGCTACCTGCAGTTCCTGGGGCTGCCCGTCGCAAAGAAAGAGAGCAAGTGAATGATGTGTGGGGAGGACTTCATGATTTCTCTCGCCTTGCGGGCTTATTGGATCCCAGGAGGAAAACTTCGGATGCACAAAGATTTTCTTTGGATGTTTTTGACTCCCCTGAGATCATTCTCGCTTTCTTTTACCTGCAAGAGGGCGCTGTCGGTATTCCGTTCCTTTATTGACAAACGCAGAGCTTTTTCAGTATTCTCAGTCAAGGGCATACTGGCTGCACTGTCTGCCATTCTTTTGCCACAGTCCTTTTTCTTTCTCGTTGCTTACAGCTTAGCCCCCCCCCCCGCCATTGAGCTGGCCTGGTACCTGAGCAATCAAGCTGCATACCTTCTCCATGGAGGCCTCCCTTCCTCAATAAGGAAGAATACACACTCATATTGCTTCCACACGTTGATCATTGCATGTTCGTTTTGCTCTTGTTTTGTCTAGCCAGTCGGAGCCACACACTTGGTTGGTGAGACATCACATGTTCACTGCTTGAGCAATTGATCCATGGATGCCACAAAACGCACCCCAAAGCTCAAGAGACACAGATGTCACTCCGGTTTCCAGCAATGGCATGAGCGTAACGTGCTCGGACGACGCATCAAGCATCAGCTGCATTACGGATACTTCCGTGAACTTCATGGCCTCTCGACCCTCTGTGTCGCATCAAGGCACTTCAGGGAGCCCCGAGCCCTCGGAGCCAGCGGAGAACAAGAAGCTCCTCACCTTGCCGCGGGGATACTTGGGTGGAGGAGTTTGAACTGCAAGTCATCGTGCGCAGCCCTTGGACAGTGCTGGCCTAAAAACACGCCAACTTCTGAAACTCCTGTTTTCTCGAGCCAACCACTCCAATTAGGCTTGATGATAGAGCCGGCACTGCCACTGGCTCAGAAAACAAAAAGTTCAGTCGACCTCACATGTTTTAGTCACATCGTAGCGCCGGTGTTGAGAGTTGAGACGGGTGGCTGACCTCCTGGTTTCAAGTGCACGGTGCCTCTCGCATCCGAGTGCTCCAGGCTCAACACCACAAGGAGTATCCCCGTCTCAGGTCAAGCTCTGGCTCCACCGCTAGCGCCAATTGTCTACAATATCCCAGATTGCTTGTACTAACTCATGGATGAAACCATAGGGAGCTGCAGCCCCGGCTTCCGTCTCTCGCCACTTGCATCTGATCTCGACACGGATCTTTCCAGACCACTCGCGGTACATCTCACAAAGTTAAAAGGGACAGTCGTCTTGGCCTTTTCTGCAGTTCCAAGAATCTTGGCATGCAACCTTCCTTCTTCAATCCTTTCTGTTTTTCTTATACCCTGTTCAACGTTCACTGCCGGCATTGACTGCTGCACCTTCACTGCACCCTTCAACTTCAACTCCAACTTCAACTTGTAATCAATCCATTCATTGCAAGTGGTTCCGGCAACCACCCAGCACCACCACACAAAATGCATTTCACTACCTCTTTCCTGGCTTACATCGCCCCTCTCCTTCTTCTGGGGCCCTCCGCATCGGCTTTCCAACACCATGACCGCCGCCACGTCGCAGGTGCGCAACCCCCTTCCCGCTCGGTCTCTGTAGACGGAATCTAACTGTAAGATAACAGCAGCAACATTCACAACCTCAATCCTCCCCGCCCGCGATCTGACCGCCACCCCCCTGCCTCCTGCCGCCGCCAATACCGACACACCCGTAGTCGTCCAGGGCACCGAGGACGCCGAAGACGAGCAAACTGAAGAAGACACCTTCCACAGCCGGGTGAAGCGCCAGGGCAAGGGAAGGGCAAGGGCAAGGGCAAGGGAAAGGGCAAGGGTAAAGGAAAGGGCAAGGGCAAAGGGAAGGTAAGGGTAAGGCTGCGGCTGCCGCGGCCGCCGTCGCTGCAAGTGGAACTAGTGCAGCTGCCGGAGCAGTGGATACGGGTGCTGCTAGCAGTGCGGCTGCTGCGGCGGGGACCTCTGATGCGGCTGCTGCGGCTGCTACGGGGGTTGCTGCTGGGGCGGCTGGGACTGCGACGGCAACCGGCACTGGCAACACAGCTTAAATGGTCATTGGGGGGATAAGCAGCTGGGCTGCTGGCTACGGAACCCATCAAGGGGCAATGAGTTTGCGTTGATCCTCAAGGAGTGATACAACCACGTATCACCCTGCTATCTTCCTATAGGAAATCAATGTCAAAACAAGATCTTCCCTCCGAATCTGGTCTAGTGAACCCGGTTCAACCACGTTGTGAGAAAAGCCCAACTGTTGGATCGAATCTCCATGGGACTTGATGGCAGCGCGGAACCCCAGCACTCAGCACCTCCATGATGACTCGGAGCGCGCAAGGACGGCACCTGCACGCCACCATCTCCCACACCCCAACAACCCGACTTTCCAACCCGAGGTTCCAGGTCGTTCGCCCCGTAATGCTCGCACCGGCAACTGCCGGTTCCGTTGACAGCAACGCCGGAGCCAGCTGCCGCGAGGTGAGAGGGAGCGAGGCGAGCTTGCGCCGGGTGGTTGGGTTGCTGCCCACCCTGCCGTCCTGCCGATCCTTTGTCCCAACCCTCAAGCACCACCGGCATTGTACGCAATACGATCCGCAGACCCTTTCCTGTCTCTCATCCCCTTATTTGCCGCACTCAGCAGTCGCTTCTTCACCTCACTCCCCGACAACCCTTCCCTCGCAATAAAGTACGCCGCCAACCCAGCAACATGTGGCGCTGCCACGCTCGTCCCGCTCAATGCGCTGGTCGCCTTGTCCGTTTCGTTCGACGCGCTCTCCACCCCTACCCCAGGCGCAAACACATCCATCCCGCTCCCCCAGTTCGAAAACTCGGCCCTCGTATCCTGCCTATCCATCGCCCCGACCGTCACCGCACTCGCAGCCGAAGCGGGCGACCACTCCGCCACATCCCCACCATCATTCCCCGCGGCCGCCACAACCGTCATGCCCGCGTCCGTCGCCGCCTGTACCCCATCATTCACCGACTCGGTATACGCCCCCGTCAACGACATGTTCACCACCGCCTTGCGCACCACCCCGCGCCGCTTGGCGTCGTCGACGGCCCAGTTCAGCCCGCGCAACAAACCCGACATGCTGCCCGTCCCGGTCTTGTCCAGCACTTTGACGGCCACCACCGTCGCCTTCTTGGCCACGCCGTAGGTTCCCCCGGAGATGATGCCCGCGACGTGCGTGCCGTGGCCGTCTTCGTCAGTGTCGGGTGAGGAGGCGACGAAGTTGGCGCCCCAGACGGCGCGGGAGGGCGCGAATTCTGCGTGTGAGAGGCGGATGCCCGTGTCGAGCACGTAGATGCGCGTGTCGTGCCCGGCGGTGTCGCTGTAGTAGTAGGTGTCGGGGTGGTTGCGGGCACGGTGGGAGATGCGGGCGAGGCCCCAGGGCGCGTGGGATTGGGTGACCATGGTTCTTTTGGAGTGAGGGTTGGCGATGGCGGTGCTTTTGATGATGGTGTCGCGTTCGATGTAGTCGATCTGGGGTAGTTGGAATGTTAGGGGGGATGTGATGGGGAATTTATGGATTGCTTACCAGGTCACAGTCCGTGAGGAGGATGAGTTCCGACGGCGGGATCTCAGCGACATAACCTTGCAGACCCGGGATGGTGAACTTGTCAAAGATCCCCTTCCGGCTTGCGTTGCGCGCCTTGCCGTCGATGTCCTCCTCATGACTCTTTCTCCTGATGGAACCGACGTTGGGTTTGTACTTGACAATGTACGTGTCGGGAATGAGAAGATCTGCAAGCAATCCATCGTTCTTGATAGGTGCCGCACCGAGGGCCAGAGGGAAACCAATGACTGTTAGCAAACAAACGAACAGCGTAGTCAACTTCATGGTCGCAAAGTTAACCATGGCCGAAAGGAGCCAGAACATGGGCCGAATGAATGTGTTAGCCGAGCGGGCGTGAAGCCTCGGCTCGCCGGTTTGCCAGCTCAAACTACCTACCCAAGGCAGCAAGCTCAGTCGCCGTCTGTCAAGAGTACACAGCAAAGACTTCTGTTTTGAACATTTATTTGGGAAGGTTTTCTCGGGCCCGGAGGTCCGTGATGTGAGCGGCTCTTCCCGAGATGAAGATTTGCAAGTAGCACATCAACCTGATGATCCGCATTGCAGATCATCAGCCCAGCAAACGGGTCCCACAGCTTCCGCACTGCGTGTCTCAATTGAGAACAAGGCATGGACATGAAGACATTGAATGGACGATAACAGCAGCACGACCAATGGGCATGTCTCTCCAGCGGTTATGGCGCTGGTTGTGACATCCTAGAACCGAGACATCTTCTTTTGCATGGATAACAGGAATCAAAACGATTGGCGCCCGCCGCAGAGTAACGTCTCAGAAGACACACGCGGACTCTTCACCACCACCAAACTGCTTCCCCCCAGCCCTCATTCACCCCCCATCCCCTTGAAAACCTTCTCCACAATATCCCACTCCTCATTGCTCCTCCTCTTCCTCTCCATCTCGGCCACCATCGTAACAAACACCTCCTCAAACTGCTCCCCCGTAACCCAGCCTCCGCACCTCCAACCTGCCCTCCAACCGCCCCGTCGCGTCCCCACCTTGGCCCCATCCCCCGCCACAAACCTGGCCACCCACGCCCCCTCCGCGCTCCCGGTCGCTCAACACCAGCGCCCCGTCCTCCACGCCCACTCCATCTTCCCCTTTGCCCCTCCACCCAGCCCAGTCTGCGAGACGAACCGCTTGCGGAAGTGGTATCGGTAGCCGCGAAATAGGCGTCTACCTTGTCGGTCGTGAAGGAATGGAAGAGTGCGCCGCCGAGTTCGGAGCGCGCGGCGCTGCTGCCGTCGCCGTAGAGGATGGTGAGCTTGGTGTCGTGGCCCAGGAGGAAGGGTAGAGGACGGTGAGGAGCGGGGTGGAGCGGTCCGGGGAGAGGAGGGTCATTTGGCGCTTGGCGGTGGGGAGGTAGGGGTATTCGAGTGAGGTGTACGTCGTTGTGGGGGTCGGTTGAGGTTGTTGCGGAATCAAGGGGTGTGGGACTGTGTGTGGTTCGAGGTGGTAGTATCGCTGATGTGGTTGCTGAGGAAGAGGGGGCTGCGGAGGTGGGCCATGGGTTGCGGTGTAAGGTGCATGTGGGAATGCAGGGCTTTGGTGGCAGTTTGGGACATTTGGAGGGAACGGGGGGAGGCTGTCCATGTTTGGTGCAGAGGTATAAGCGGGCGGTGGCCCTGGTGGAGGTTTGCCGAATGACATGTTGCTGAATGAGGTGGTTTGGGGTGTTATCTGGGATCAAGAGATTAAGACAAGTTGACTTGTAGCAAAAAGCGAAGGGGCTCAGGTGATATTTGTAGGCTGGCCTCTGCCTCCAGGTCAAGAGGCAGGGTGGCAGAAGAAAGCTTATTCAATCCGGTATGACATTCTGCGCTCGATGCTGACCGGGATGCTGAGACCGTCAGCTGGGGCGCCAAGACCGCCTGAACGGGGTCCATTCAAGGTTCCGGGACGACAAATCACTGGCTCCGGTTGCGCGGACCATTTCCTAAAAAGGAAACATAAAAGGCCAAGAAACGGCGCCCCCACACAGCCACCAAGAACCGGAAGCCCTGGGCATGATCGAAGACCAAGGGGAAGCAAAGATTGGAAACCAAAATGTGGTGGTAAGATTTGTCTCGCCTGTGTCAGTTGACACCGCCTCAACTCTGCAATCTTCCGGTTTTGTACATGCAACGTCTCTCAGGATCCCAGCAGGCCTCGGAGCACGCTGTCGTGTTGCTCAAGGTTTGGTTTCATGCAGAACTGGAAGGTACCTGTCATGATGGCACTCCAATACATTGAAACAGTACTCAAACAACAACGTCGGTGGGATATGTCAAGATAGGTAAATATGGCGGGTGAAATTCAAGTTGAAAATGGCCGTCAATACAAGATTGCTGCTGCGATTCGTCCACCGAACGTCAACACACCTGATGAGACAAATGCAGAGAATGCCAGGAGGGGTTAAAATGCTCAAAGCCGCAGTCAAGGTGTTGTTTCAGCGGCCCAGAGACAAGCTGGGCTTGACCAAACCAACGAACACGACTTTCCCATTCTCGTAGCCAACTCTCACTCAAGCCGGGCACGTCATCGGCCTCGGGCCCGGCGCCGTGTACGGCTTCCTCCCATTATCCGGGACGCCATTCACCCAAATCTGAATCAAGACGCCCGGATCATTCTGCTGGTACGCACCGGAATGCTCACCGTCTGCGTCGGCACGTAACTCCCCACCCAGCAACGTTCAGCTGCGCACACGACTGATAGAACTGCGCCCCCATGTTCCCATACGCCGAGTGCAGCGCCAACAGCTCCTGCCGCAACAGATACTGGCCTGGCGCCAGGCACTGGGGGATGTTGGCGTACGACCAGCCCCCGCCGATCATGTTATCCACGCCCCACTTGCCCGTGGACGGGTTGAAGCTGTCCTCGTGGATCTTGAACCACCGGAGGCCGTTGGCCGACGCGGTCGCGGCGTTGTCCACCTTGGCCATGTACGTGGAGATGGGGCCTTTGTGGGAGGCGGCGATCGGGTTGTCCGGGTCGTTGGACCACTGCGCGCCGCTGATGACGTGACCCCACCAGGCCCCGATGCGGTCGCCCGCCCGGACGTTGATGACCTGGTTGGACTGGGTGCCGTAGATGCCGCAAGCGAGCTGGGCGTCGTTGACGTTGTAGACGGTGTTGGGCTGGGTGGGGGCGCGGAGGCCGACGAGATGGCCTTGCTAGACCCCGTTGACGGAGAGTTTCTAGGGGGGATTGGTGAGCGTTGCGCGTTGTGTCTGGTGGCAGGGTGGAATGTGGGTTGCGGCAAGGTGCTCGGGAGGATGGGCTTACTTGAAAGATGCTGTGTGCCTGGGCTGAGGCAGCCAGGGCGATGATGGCGTTGAACTTCATGATCACAAAGATGAATCAAAGACGATGTAATTTAGAAGGAACTTGTAGAAGGAAGTTGGGAACAATTGCAAAGTCAACATGAGGTCGGTCGGTCTCATTTGCTTTATACCCGAGAAAGTGTGATACTATCTGGGATTCGTGATGTTTAACCTGCTCTCCCTTTCAAGCTATTGCCTCTTGCATGACCACCAGAACGGACACCGCTCTTCCGAATGTATCAATCAGAGATCAACTGGTCAGCAGGCCTTCCTCAATTCTTCCCATCTCTTGGACGTCTTTCTGATGATTTTCCTTGGCTGTGATAAACACGAAAGCAAAAATGAATGTCCGCGGTTGGTTAAGTCTCACCGGACGTGTTCCCTCCGCCCTCCCCGACTTCCCCAGATTCTTGGTGCTCGTGGGAGTCCGGGTGATAACTTGACGGTATCTTGGCGCTTTCTTGGAACCAAACGACCGGGTTTGATCATGTCCAACTACCGGAGTACGGTAGGTGGTTACATTAACTCAAGGCTCATCTGAAGAAGAGAAGTCAGGTACCAACCAAACGCCCCATTAGTTGACTAACTGGCAAGAGTCGCGGAGGTTTGGGTTGTGGCTTAGGTAAAAGGCCTAGCATCTAGGGTTGCTGTTCAAAGGAACTTTACTTGAGATGTAAGCCCAGGGCTGGTGATGAATGAGAAGTCCTTGCTCACCGGGGGGGAAAGGGGAGGTTTATCGTGGGCCCTAGGAGGGCACCACAAAAGGACAGGAGCACTTTGGTGTGTGGAATTTGTCAGGTTCTGTTGCCGCAGAAGCTGACAGAGTTGTGGCTCTGCGCCTGGTTTCCTGTGCGTGGCTCAGGTGTCACTGCTTCCCAGCCGGTGCCATATCGATCAGATTAACCAGGTGCCTCGAAGGGCGGAGGCGGGGTATCCGCGTTCTTTTCGGGTAAAATATCAACAACGTAGCGGTCCGTCAAGACTATCCCAATTCGCCAGAAGGCATGGACCCGGTCAAACTGAGATCGTTGGTGGGTGCGGAGGGTCTTTTGCGGTCTTGGACGGTTCATGGTCCTGTGAGATGTCCTGTTCCTCAACGCATGGATATTAAACCATTTTCTCTGCTCTTTATTAGCCTCAGAAAATGCCAGGTGTCAATTGACAGTTCTACCCTGGTTCGTGGAGATGCGATTCCCCGCTCGGACGAGAGGGCTCCGACTAGTACCTAAGCACCTCTTGACGAAAATACCACGATCAGGAGCAGGTGACTGACTACAAGCCTTGCTCTTGGCGGACTACAAATACTTCATGTTTCGTGGTCACCAACATATCCCGCTCCAGCATCGCGTTGCCTTCATCTGTGCCATAAGTGATTCGGACTTTGTGACCTGGCACCACCATGGCCACCTTTCGCCGCCTCCTTGCCTTCCTGGGCGTCATGCTCGCCATGACATCCATCAGCTCTGCGCAATCGTCTGGCCAAGTCCGTATCATGGCGCTCGGAGACTCCATCACTGGCAGTCCTGTAAGCCTCTTCTCCCGCCCACCATGTCCCGTCACCCCCCGGCTGACGTATTCAGGGTTGCTGGCGTGCCCTTCTCTGGCAAAAGCTGCAGAATGCGGGCATCACCAACACAAAGTTTGTTGGGACGCTGCCGGCTCAGGGCTGTGGATTCAGCTATGACGGGGCCAACGAAGGCCACGGCGGTATCCTAGCCACGGGCATCGTTGCGCGGAGAGAGCTGGTTGGCTGGCTGTCGTCGACTCGTCCCGATGTGGTCATGATGCATCTCGGCACGAACGACGTTTGGAACAACCAAAGCCCGGCACAGATCCTGGCAGCGTATGGGACGATGGTTGACTGGATGCGGGAGAGCAAGAGGAGCATGAAGATTCTGGTACGTGCTTTTTGATACCAGTTGATGTGAGATTTGTTGACCGTCGGCAACAGGTCGCCCAAATCATACCCATGAGACCGTCTAACTGCCCGCAGTGCGGTGACCGGGTTGTTGCGTTGAATAACGCAATCCCGGGGTGGGCTGCCTCAAAGAACACAACTGAGAGTCCCATTGTTGTCGTGGATTGCTGGACTGGTTTTGATCCGAGCAGAGACACCGGGGATGGAGTCCATCCGAACAATTCAGGAAACGAGAAGTTGGCAAACTGCTGGTACGGGTCGCTTGCGCGGGCCATCAAGGGTTGAACAATTTGGGAAGTAGATTGGCACATGCACGAATCAGGGTCAAGCACCTAAGGTACATAACTAGCTGCTGAGCAAAGCTAGGCCGTGCTCGCCTCTCAGTGGCTTGTCGCTCGTCGTTCTAATTTGACCTAGTAACAAATCACTGCTTGACTTGCGGTGTCCTTTACTCCGGAGTCGTGTGGAAACAAGTAGAGTTGTGGAGTTGGCATGACCGTCCCATCCCGCTCAAGCCGGGCAATTTGCACATCCAAACAAACCATTGTTAGCCTCAAATGGCAACCAAAAGGACGGCCCTAGAGTGGATCAGCCTCTCAATGGCCCAGATTTACTTCGTAGTCTTGGCCTGCGGCTCTCTTCCGAGCCAGCAACGCGGCGGCAAAGTTCCAGTCACACCTTGCCCGACGAGAGCAAAGCTTGACCCGGAGCTAAGATCGTTGGCCCTGCAAGCCAAGGCAGAGAAGAGAGCTAATATCAAGTGTGCGGCTGCGCCAGCACGACAATACCGGCCCCATGGTGTTCCGTCGCCATGGTTTGTGACTCCCGGGCCGCAAGCACAGAAATGCAATGTGACAGTGCACGGAATTAAGTTCGACTGCAGGGTGTGTGGTCTGGATGGAATGGCCATGGAAAGTGGCAGTTGGCAAAATCGGACTCGCCATCTCTCGGCGGGATCCAGTCCCTTGGAGTTCGATGTCCTGCTCAGCCCAGCATAGTGGCAAGGCCTGGAAGGGGGAACTCGGGGGTTGATCATGGTGGGCTCCACGCCTCGACTTCCTTGTCACCAAATCGGCCGGCCGTTCCATGGCGACTGACTTCTGGACCCGAGGAGTTTGATGGGGAGAGTGCTGGAAGTGAAAGGCCATGCGTCGAGCCAGAAACGAACAAACAAACTCCCAAAAGACTTGATTTGCTGACCGAGACAAGGCCGCGCAACCACCGAATGCAAACAGCCGACTGAAGCCAAGCTGCCAAAAAATGAACCAACGGATTCCTGCGGAGAGGCGCGTAAAATTGTGAGCGGGATAGAGGCACGCGCACAAGACGTTGTGTGGACGGCATTGGATGACCCGACCAGATTGCCCATCTCGGACGCGCCTGGCAGCAGGGCATGGGCGCTGAATTGGGAAGCTCAGGTGGGAGGCTGAGAACCGCTGACCATTAGTTTTCTGATTTTCTGGCGTTGCATCAGTTGCGTCAGTTGCATCAGGTTGCACTCAGGGTCCGGGGCACCGCGGAGCCTCGACAGCCCCACCGTGGCGCCGTATCGATAACCGCGAGCCGATCGTGCACGTTGCGGAATGCGGGGCAGTGATTGGGCCATCTTGTTCCTGCCAACGTCTCGCCAATGCCCTGCCGAGCCCGCCAAGGGCTTTAAGAAGGCCGCCAAGCCCATGTCCCGAGCTTGGCTCCAGGCTCTCCAGGCTCTTGCCAACCGCACTTCTTCGACCTCGCACCACACGTGCAACCACAACCACAACCACGCTCTGTCGCTCGCAACTCCCCACCGCACTGGACTCGATCGACTTGGTCTCGCTCGCACATGCCGTCTCGGCAAACCGGCAGTCGCCCACGTCTCCCACGTCGCCTCCTTCGCCCACGGACTCGCCCGCAAGAAAGACAGTCGGAACAGACTATGGGATGCTAGGCTCCTGTGGCGGATTCGCTAACGTTGGAGTTTTCTAAGGAATCCGAGGTCGGGCCAGGCCGGGCACAGTCCGGGCACAGTCCGGGCCGTGGCGATACGACCACCAGACAGAGACCACAGGCACACCAGGGACTCGCGTGCTCTACTGTGCAGTTCCCACGGCCTGAGTGTGCCAAAATGGGAAACCCAGGGTCGTGCATTCATCACCATGCACAAATCTACGAGCCGCTCCCGCAGCGGGCTGGACAGAGCTGCACCATTATGGCTAGCAACAACCCCAGAGTCGCACGCACCCGATAACGTTGCTTCGCAGCGACTCTCCATGTATTTAGATATCGAATCGAAAAACCAGCGAATAGCCTCCGCTCACAGGCGAGCCAGCCGCGTCAATGGCACCCCACGCGCATGTCCATGACTCGATGGAGGGGACTACCACAGTACGGACACACTAGCATGTCCCGATTTTGACACCTCCCCCGAACAGCCAACTGCTGCTTCATGCGGCCCCTCGCGCCACATGGATTGGCAGCTTGTCCGTTTGCCTCACCGAGCACCCAGGCGGCGTCCCAACCCCGGCCCACGTTTCCTGAGCATGCCGATCTGAGAGGCTCGCAGGGGATGGGGACCCCCGTCCCAAGCACGACACATGCGGCCCGCCAAGGCTACCCTCAGCCCTCCCGGTCCCCACCCCACCTGCACCACTGGGTCCTCCGCCGCCAACCGGGACCTCGAGCCCGGATGGCAACTTGAATTCTGGATCTGGTCCACCGAACCGCCAAGATGCGAATGCAGGATGCCGGGTGGGAATTTGGGAAAAGTCTGTGCCTGCACTCTGCTGCCCACCCATCCCACGTGTGTGATAGCCCATCCCCAGTCCTCCCACCCTGTCTGTCCTGCTGGGTTAAATACAGAACGGCCGGCCCGCGTCTGCATCCCATCCCTTTCTGCTCATCAGCTCCATCAACCCAGCAGCCCGCGTTGCTGTCTTAGCTGAGCACACGACTGCAGACGGCAAGACACGACTGCCACCATGCCTCTCCACCAGTTCGACTACCTCTTCGCCATCGGCACCATCTTTGCCGCGCTTGATGCGTGGAACATTGGTGAGCAAATCCGCGTCGACGCGTAGCTCGCGACTCCAACAGAGCCAGAGACTGACCCGGCCCCTCCTTCTCAGGTGCCAACGATGTGGCCAACTCGTGGGCGACGTCGGTCGCCTCCCAGTCCGTGACCTACCTCCAGGCCATGGTCCTCGCCTCCGTTATGGAGTTTGCTGGTTCCGTCGGTGTTGGTGCTCGCGTTGCCGACACCATCCGTACCAAGATCGTCGACACATCGCTCTACAAGGAGGACCCGGCCATGCTCATGCTCGGCATGGTTTGCGCCGTCACTGCCTCCTCCATCTATCTCACCTTCGCTACCAAGATCGGCATGCCCGTGTCTACCACCCACTCCATCTTGGGCGGTGTCATCGGCATGGGTGTCGCCTCCGTCGGTGCTTCAGGTAAGGTGTAGCGCGAGATTCAACGGGCGGGGATAAGAGTTAACAAGGGATTCACAGGTGTCCAGTGGGTTGGCTCGGGTAGCGGAACTGGCGCCATCAACTCTGGTGTCGTCCAGGTGTTCCTCGCCTGGATTATCGCCCCTGGTCTTGCAGGCTGCTTCGCGTCCATCATCTTCCTGATCACCAAATACGGCGTCATGATCCGCAACAACCCCGCTGTGTGGGCTCTGCGCGTCGTGCCCTTCTATTTTGGCCTGACCGCATCGCTCCTCACCATGTTGCTTCTGTGGAAGGGCGGCTCCTACACCATCACCCTCACCGACCCCGAGGTCGCCGGCACCATCGTCGGTGTCGGCGCCGGCTTCGGCCTCCTGATTGCGCTGACTCTGGTGCCCTGGATGTACCGTGTCGTCATCAAGGGTGACTGGGCTCTCCGTTGGTATCACATCCCTCTCGGCCCCCTCCTGCTTCGTCGCGGGGAGGTCCCTCCCCCGCCTGAGGGTGGGGACCACGGCATCAAGGATTACTACGAGGGTCGCCTGACCAAGGCCGAGCTGGACGCCCGGAAGGCCGGTGAGCGTGACGACGTCGAGATTGTCGGCGCTGGCAATCCCGAAAAGACCGCCAACGCCGAGGGTTCCGATGCCGGCTCGTCCGAGCGCCCGACCCCGAGCCCTCTGGCCAACGTCACCAAGCCCCGCAAGAGCATCGTCGGGCCCAAGCCCGAGGGCAAGTGGTTCGAGGGCGCCGTGCTCTTCTGGTATGTCAAGTGGGCGCTGCTCCGCGGTATCGACCAGGAGGTCGTCAACGCCCAGAGCACCAACAGCAAGCTCGCCAGCAACCTCGACGAGATCCACGCCCACGCCACCCACTTCGACAACAAGGCCGAGTACATGTACAGCTTCCTGCAGATCATGACCGCCGCCACCGCCTCCTTCACCCACGGTGCCAACGATATCGCCAACGCCATCGGCCCTTACGCCACCGTCTTCCAGATCTGGAACGACGGCGCGCTCCCGGCCAAGGGCAAGTCTGAGGTCCCCGTCTGGATTCTCGTCTTTGGCGGTGCCATGCTCGTCATCGGTGTCTGGACCTACGGCTACAACATCATGCGCAACCTGGGCAACCGCCTCACCCTGCAGTCGCCCTCGCGCGGTTTCTCCATGGAGCTCGGCTCTGCCATCACCGTCATCCTGGCCACCCGCCTGAGTAAGTCCTCTCCGCAACTGACTTCTGGCCACGTACCGGATTCTAACCATACTTGCAGAGCTCCCCATCTCCACCACCCAGTGCATCACCGGTGCCACCGTCGGTGTCGGTCTCTGCTCCGGCACCTGGCGCACTGTCAACTGGCGCATGGTCCTGTGGATCTACCTCGGCTGGATCATCACCCTGCCCGTCACCGGCATCATCTCGGGCTGCCTCATGGGCATCATCATCAACGCTCCCCGCTGGGGCCACTCCGGCTAGACGCCCATGGTTGGATGAAACGCGTCGTGAAGAAAACACGGAGCGAGAAGTTGGTTATGCGCGGCCAAGTTGGCACTGTCATGTCTGCTTTGCATGCAATGTTTTGTACTTCGAATACCCCCGGAGGTGATGTGGTTTCATATCTAGATTATTGATTATAATGGCCGACGCTTGCCCAAAAGTATCTGCCTCGCCCTCTCACCTCGCTGTTGACCTACATTCCCATCTTCATGCCTTCGCCTTTTGCAACGAGGCAAATAAATCATCATCTCGATCCTTGCTACAAGCTGACGGAAAAACAATTGTGTTTTATCAATCCGCACAACCACCAATCCAAACAAAAATAAGCGACTCCACCGTATTAACCACCCATCGTAGATTCCCTGCTTGTTTTCTGTGTCAAGCTTTAAAGAAGAATGTGACTCGGAAAGCGCCTCATCTGAGAGCTGCCTGAACTCGTCGAGTCTGCCGTGTCTGCCGAGTCTGCAACTGTCAAAGATGAACTCCTTCAGGTGTCCCCAGCATCACAGACCTCCATATCCTTGAGCGTCACACCTAGATACCATCTTTGGTCTTGCTGTTAATCAGGAGGGACAGAGATTGTGGGAAGTGAGAAGAGAGGGGGGAGGATCGTCAGGAAGTTGTCTCTAGTTTGGTCTCAGTCGGATATGTGTTCTTAATGTTCTCTGGCTGTCACAATCACAAGCCACCATGTCCTTTGTGTACCTCAACAATTCTCACCCTGGCATCCAACTCACGCAATCACCTTTGCACAGCTTCTCCCATTCCTCCACTACATCTTTCTCAACGTGAGATCCTTCAAGCATGCTCCATCTCCAGACTCCACTGCCAACCACCATTTACAAAATTATCCAGGATCGACCTGACGAGCAACCCCTGTCCCTCTTTCTTCGTTTCGTGGAACAACCCAAGTTCGAAAATCTGAGAAGGTATTGCTCACCCGCCATAACCAGTTGTTAAGGGAGGTCGGCCACCTCAATCTTCCCTCTAACGTTTCGTGGTAGAGTGCGATTGTTAGCACTACAACCATATAAACTAATGATCCATTTCTTCAGATTCTCTTTGACATGAGGGACAGTAATGACTTTTATAAGGTCTTTTGACCTACTCGAGCGTGTTCTTTTCCCAGGCAAGTCCCTATTCAATAAGAACTTGCACGTAGACCACAGTTCGCTCTAAGTGAAAACGGGACAGTGGCGCCTGAAACCGCTCGAGTTGGAAAAACCAAAAGCCCCAGGGCTCTGGCACACCTGCCTCGACTTCGGTAAGCCCCGCAAAAGGAGAGCTAAGGGGAATCGAAAAACAGAAAAAAACATACAACACTGAGGATTCGCTGGTCGTCACCGACCCAACTACTAGTTCAGCTCTCGCGCGTTTGACTAGGGGAGAGCGGACGGGATCCCGTATTTTCGCGTGGATATGGTCGTATGTGACAGTCAAGGTCATTGGTTGGGGTTTTAAAGGGTTATTGTTGAGAGGTCAGGGGCTGAAGTTTGCTTCAACATCGAAGGGCATCCTGGAGCGCATGCAGCGCGTCAACCCCCGATCGCCCGTCATGCTCCCGGGCGGGTTCAAGGACCAGGCGTACGTCGCCCAACTTCTTGATTATCTGTGTCAGATGTCAGAGAAGCTTTCGCACCGCTAGCTCCAATTTGCGCCCTCTGTCATGGACATAAGGGCAAATGGATTCTATTCCTTAAGAGGTAAGGTGCCATCGTCTCTTAACGTCATTGGTTAAATGTGAAAAAAAAAACGGTCCCTCAAGTTCACATGAGTACTTTATACCCTTTGGGCTCATCCTTACCAACTGATGAGCTGAGTTTCACAACGAGCAAAAGCGAAGCCTTGCCCTCAACGGTATTGACGGGAAAAACTTTCGAATGTACCATACCCACTGCAAGACCAGGACGGTTCTCAGAAGAGCGACCTATGTAAACAAGAGTGTGCGCCCTTGCTCCCGTCAATTTTTTCCTCCCTCGACTCCTATGAGAGGTAACGTTACCAGATGTGTGACTGGTAAATGCGGCTGGAACGTGAACTGGGACTTGCACAGAGCGTCTTGAACTTGAGCATCTCTGCTCACATCCCCTTTGCCAACCATCTGTCCAATGGCATTTCGCCGTACAAGGCTGAGCTGCCGTGAAGCGTCCAGATTGAGCGAACATAATAGGACAAACATCATTGCCAGACAGAGGCCACGAAAGGCTCAGCGCGGATTATGGCAACTGTATTGGCAGAAGGGAGCAGCTTCAGAGAGAAGAAAAGAGTGTTATTGAGAGCATATATTACTAGTATTTCACCCACCACATTCCGCCGAACCCCATCAGCCTCTCATCACCACACCTAAGCCAGCATCTTGGGCAGCAGGATATCATCAAACGCCCACAGAATCGCCTGGAACTGCACCGCGAACGCACCGCCCGTCCACCACGTCTCCCTGCGGCCCTGCAGCGCGTACAGCTTCTGGATGAAGCCCGTCTTGAGCTCGCTGGCGTCCACGTGCATGTGCATGGCGCCGTGGTCGGCCCAGGCGCGGATCTCGAGCTCGGCGCCCGGGTCGGCGGTCGTGCCGGCGGGCAGGGTGCCGGCCTGCACGAGCTTGGCGAAGCTCTGGCGCACGAGGGCCTGGGCCTTGGCCTTGTCGAAGGACTCGTCGCCGACCATGAGCACGCGGAAGAGGTCGGAGCCGCCGCCCATGTGGTCGAAGCGGACGTTGTAGTTGGGCTTGGGCAGGACGTTGTAGTTGGCCGGGGAGGCGGCGGCCGGGGTGTTGACGACGGAGCCGGAGCGGGGCAGGGACGGGTGGGAGACGAGGCCCGCGTGGATGGACTGGTAGTGGAACTTGGAGAGCAGGGTCTGCTCGGTGAAGTCGAGGTTGAAGGGCTCCATGTTGGCCGGGGTGGGCTCGATGGCGATGAGCAGCTTGCGCGCGATGACGATGGTCGACTTGCCGTCGGCCGACTTGGTCCAGAGGGTGTGGCCGATGGGCGTGCGGAGGGACTGGACGACCTGGGTGTTGAGGAGGACGGCGTCGCCAAGCTTGGCCTGGACCGCGTTGTAGAGGTCGATGTTGCGGCGCGAGTTGGGGGTGAAGGTGGCGCCCTGGCCGAGGAACGCGCGGATCATGGGCTGGCCGAAGGCGCCGAGCACGTAGAGGGTCAGCGAGTTGAGCATGTCGCCCGTGCCCATGCCGGTGACCTGGAAGACCTGGTTGACGGCGGCTTCCAGGTTGTACTTGGCGACGAACTGGCCGAAGGGGAGGAGCAGGTCCGCGGGGATGTCGGCCGGGGCGGGGAAGTTCCAGTAGCCCGGCAGGAAGTAGTTCTCCCACGGCGCCGTGACGTTGAGGAAGCGCGCCAGAGCCGCGGTGCGGTCGGCGTTGGCGGGCGGGGTAAAGTTGACAGCAGCGCCGGTGGTGAAGTCGGCGTACTGCGTGGTCAGGACGTTGCGCGGCGGAACGCTGACCGGGATGCCCATGCGCTCAAAGAAGGCCTTGGCCGGACCGTAGTCGTTGAACGAGTTCACGCCAAAGTCAAACGGCAAGCCCGTCTTGGGGTCATCGTAGGTCGAGACGTGCCCGCCCTGGAATTGGGAGAGTTAGCACGGGAACCGGAGTGGGGGATGGATAGATGCTGGGTGAGGTACATACCAAGCGACCGGCCTTCTCAACGAGCACGATGCTCTTGCCATAATCCTCCTTCAGGCGGATGGCGGCATAGGCACCGCTGGCACCTCCACCGATGATGGCAACATCCCTGGCGATGATGTCCGGGAGCCAGTTGCCGGCGACGACGGTGGCGGCGGCAAGCAGGCCACTGGCGAATCTGAGGGCGGGAGCCATGGTTATGAAGATCGGTGAGGGATGAGAGAGAAAGGACCTGAACTGAAATGAATGGACGCAGTCAACCGACTGCTAGATATAGACGAGGAATAAGGAATGCGGTGGTCCTCAAGGTGAAGCTGACCGAGGGGTAAGTGACGCTCTCGGCCCAGGAGGGAGACGGCGTGCAGTCTTATTGACACCGGCGCCACGTGGAAGACTCCGAAGGCAGCCGACTGGATGGTCCTGGATCTTGGGTGGTCCTCGGGCGCCTGCCGGGAAGGGGGGGGGGGGGTAAGGGGAAAGGCGAGAAAATCCCCGCCTCCTCGCTTTTGGAGGAAGCCAATGCTTGGCCTTCTCACCCAAAAGATGACCAAAGGTGACCTAAACCATCTGCCGAAGCCCGCAATGGCATGGTTGACGCATCTTGCTCATTTGCAGGCCTGCACGAAGTGGCTATTGATCCCTCTGGGGGTGGGGCATTGCGTCCTTTCTGCATGAAAACAGAAATCCCCCTTGGTCGTATCCTGGGTCTTGTCATCCATTTCACCCATTTCCGCTGCACATCCCTGGCTGTCCCTGGCTGTCCCTGTTACCCCCCTGCAACTGCTCTTCAAGGCCCCTGTCCTTTCGGTTCCCGACCCCCGAAGGAGCGGTCCGCGGTCCCACTTCCGTGTTGGGGATCATGGCCCGAATCTTCCGTCGCAGAGTCGCACAACATGGCATTGTCCTTTGCCCCTCATTCGGTCTTTGGGGTGCATTCGTATGTCTGAGATCAAAACCGTCGCGAGTCCGGGCCCGTGGTTTGAGTGTCGAAATGTTCCAATGAGCAGGGTTTCCGATACCTTGGAGGCGGAGTCAAGCTTGACCCGATTCGCGCTTCGCTTCAAATGCAGAGTCCAAGAATACTAATTCCCGCCAATGCTGCCATGATGCCAAATTCGACAAGCTGCATGTCTGGGGTCGCCGACTATTGCATTCGTGCAGCAAGAGATCCATACCGTCGGGGCAAGTGCGATTCCCAGGGCCAGAATCGCATGACTCCTCGATTCTGATTACTGTGTAGCTATCGAGCTCTCCACTTCGTGCCTCGAGGCGATGGCGCGCCGTATCCGCGGGCTGGGAACCCTTCGCGACAAATTAGCCGCCAAGCCGCCGGCTCCTGGAGTCGTGGGGGTTAGTCAAGGAAAGCTGAGGATGTTCTTGCACCAAGACACCATGACACCATCGACCCGGCCGCATCACAAAGCAAAACCCGGAATCGTCTCCAAGTCCTTCTGAAAAGCACTATCGATGTATGTCGCTAATAATATCTTGACGCTATTTCACAGTAACCCTCACCTCGGTGGTCCTCACGATCCCCCTCGCCACCTCATCCGTCGTAATCGCATGCGGCGGGAGCTGCACCACCCCCGGGCCGGGCACCTGCCCCAAGATCCTCTCCTCGCTTCCGGACTCGTCCGCCGAGCCGTGCTTGTAGAAGCTGGTCGCCGTGCTGTACGTCTCGCCCTTGCCGTTGGACAGGTTCTCGTCGCCCGACGTGCGGATGTTCGTCTCCAACTCGTACTCGTGCACGGGGCCCGCCCGGCCGTACATGTTCTTGGGTCCTGTCCCCGTGCCCGTGCCGTTGCCGTCCTTGCCGCCGTTGCCTGTGAGCTTGGGTCCCCGCGAGCGTGAGCCGTAGCCGTAGCGCGCGGGCGTGTTGTAGTAGCGGTCGGAGGTGGAGAGTTTGAGGATGCGTGAGAAGAGGGGCTTGAGGGAGGTTGCGCAGGCCGCGATGATGCCGAGGTTGAGTTGCAGGCTGGTGAGTGGAGAGTGTGAGTTCCAAGTCAAAGAGAGTGGAAGGCAGGGCGGGGCTTACAATCCCCAGAACTGAATGCTCTGGTTGAACGTCTTGTCCTTCTCCTTGGAGAAGGCAATCTGGTAAAACAGCCTTGACGATGCCCATCGCCACGGCGCTGGACTGAGTTAGCCGGTGGGAAAGCGCAGAGTTCTGCCGGGTCGGCACCTACAAGTATCCCAAGCTCAGGATACCAACGAGGTAGAGCTTCAACTTCCGCTTCATCTTGAGGGTCCAGATGATGGGGATGGGAAACGTGGCAAACAGCACGTCGGTAAAGATGTTGAACGACGTGTTGATCAAGGCAAACGTGACAAACAGCGGGATGCCGTAGCACTTGGGCTTGAGCGCCGGGTTCCAGTAGCCCTCCATGGGCTGGCAGTAGAGCAGGAAGGTCATCATGCCCATGAAGGTGTAGCACGCGACAAACACTAGCAAGATCGGTCAGATCCTGACGTCGGGCGGCCGTGGGGAGGGAGCACAAGTACCTATCGTTGCCCAGAGAGACCAGGTGTACCACTTGGCAGGACTGAGGCGAAGGAGGTTGAAGGCGATAGAAATCTTGAGGAAGCCGAGGGACCAGGTGGCCGAGATGATGGATTGGTAAAAGCCCGCCTGCTGGAAAACGATCAGGTCGTCCTTTGCGATCGTGTCTTGGTGCTTGCCGAGCCCGTGTTGTGCCTGGAAGACGAAGACACTCCATCCTCCTATTGCACACAGCTGCGTGGTGGTCAGTTGGGGCCTAGGAGTGAGTGTTCGTATCCCAAGGGGAACGTACTGCCGACAGGACCATGCAGATATCATCCTTCCCAAACGTCTTGATGACGAAGACCCTGGCGTAGACACGAAGGGAGACGAAGACGAGTGCGATGGCGTGGAAGATGGTCAAGACCGCGATCAGCGTTGCCGTGTTGCTCTCAGCGGCCCGGGCCGGGTCGATGGCCGGCGTGGAGGGCGTTGCCATGGACATCTTGAACGTCGATCTGCCGCCGATCTGCCGGTTGGTGAACTCGCAGATCACGGCCCTAGGGGTTGCTGGGACAGTCCAGTTTGAGGACCCCCCAGGATCCTGCGCGATCCAAAGTCGAAAGGAGCAAAAGATGTGCGGGACAGTGGAGGCAGCGGTGACCCGGGAGCGTGGGAAGGCAGACAAGTTATCAAACGTTCCTCAACGACCGCTGTGCCGGGGACGAGCAGGGAGTGCTTGTTTCAGGGGGCGAGTGCCGGGATCTCGATTGCATTCTGCATGCTGCAATTCCCATCACCGCAAGCCTTGGTTTTTGGTACACTACCGGACCTGAGGTTGCAATTTTGCAGCTCGGCGTGCCTTGGGGGGCATTCTGCTGTCCCATCGCCCCGGTTCTTGAAGGCACCATGGCCTGTTGATGGCTGCATGGATGTGGTGCTGCCCCTCAGGGTTGGCTATCGGCCAAATCAAAATTCCAAGGAGTTTCTGACCCCTGGACTGCCACCAAGCGAGGACGAGCTAGGGGAAATCACCCGCAAGACCGTCTAAGCCGGGGGCAGGCTCTTCCTTCCCCGGGTCCATCTTGTCCCTCGGCGTGGGCCGCTCGTAAACCGTGTGTGGTCGCAGGGGAAAATGGCTTTCGAGGATGCGGTTTGGTGCACCCCCACGAATCGGCTCGTCGGTGTGCCACCTGTGCCCCACGAGCTTCCATGTTCTGGCGAGCGGCGCAGCCGCTTTTCCCCTCATGTTTCCAGTCTTTTGCTTTTTGTCCCTTCGCTTCCTCGGACTCGGGCTGCACGTCATGCACTCGGTTCTCACGTTGCGAAACCGAGCACGTGTCTTGCGCAGTTGGTTCCTCCCCCGCAAACGTCGTGGCTTGACCCTTTGATAGACGGAGACAGTCGCCTTGGCAGGGGAGCTTGGATTGTTCAGTTCAGCAACCAACCCCAGAAACCCCGGTTGTTGACACGAGAGCGAAAGCCCGAGTGAGACCCAGCGCACTTTCCAAGAAATTCCAAGAAGGCCGCGTCGCTTGGCGCCTATGAGAGCCCTTCAAAATTGGATGCAGGAAAGGGGGTCGAGATGGAGCCTGCAACGACGCTTTCCTTTCCAAGACGGCGATGGGGCCGAGGTGGGTTAGCTTGCAAGCTTGCATAAGGCCGGGGCCGGATGGCGGCCTTCGTTGAGAAAGAAGCAAAACAAATCGTGTCTGGACACAGGAGAGCGGTGACAACGTGCTTGCCGACACGGTGTGCGCTCAGGAACCCTTTCAGGCCCCATTTGAACCCCTGTCGAAATCCAAGCTTTGAATCCATTCAATCCCGATGAGCGTTTTCACAAGTTGCAGGTCAACACCGTCAGCAGCCGTCTGAAGCAGGAATCAAAACAGCGACGGTGAATTTTCCCGCTTGCAGCAGTTTCGCCAGTTCTTAGGACGGCGGCTCGCCATCCGGTTTGCTGCGACCGTTTAGTCTCGCGCTTGTAGGGTCATGCCTGCGACGGCCAATGGGACCGTCCCTTCCTTCCGGCCCGAAACCGTTGACCGCAAATCCGCATGCCCACATCGCGGGTGGAGCCTGCCCACTTCAAGCCCACATCACATGTTTTGGCGTCACGATGCGATTTGACCAAATCCAGGGGTTCAAAGCGGTTCTTTCCTGCGCTGCCTCACGCTTCTCAGTTCCATTTTAACTACGAGAAGCCGCGTCTCCCCAGGTTCCGTCCGCTTTCTCCAAAAAGGCTAGAAACCCGAGCCTGGAGATGACCTCTGGTGAGGCAGATTGTGTTTCGCTCTCTCTGAATTTCCGATACACCGAGCGCTTACCTAATTTCAAAAACGTTTGAGAACTAAAGATAATTAGTTCACGGCCTGCCGGACCGGAAACACAGCAAGGCTTCAGAGCCGGCGCTAAGAAGTGGGTAAGTCAGCATCCACCTTGGAAACGAAACACCAACCAGTCAAGATGCCCTCACAGCCATATCCTGAGCAATCCCGTCTTGACCGAGGCGTGTTTCTGAGTACCAAACTGATAAATGTGCGCCTGAGAAAGTTGATTGCAACTGTAGGATCCTCAAAAAGGGCGGTGGCCAAGTAGGAATGAGATGAAAAGAAGAATGATTTGTTTCCAGCAACTCCAGTGCACAGCAGACAACGCGGTCAAACTAACATCCTAAGACGCTTTACGTACCAAGTAATTAGGGCGGGATCCATTGGTGGTCCCCAACGTCGACCCAATGCAACTGGTCAGAATGCAGACCACTTGACCAAAACATTGTAGGCCGAACTTTATAATGGGAAGCGGCTGAGCTCTGAGCTCTATTTATGCCCTGAGAAAACTCTTTGCCTCACCAAGGTCATGGTCCAACAAGTCGGACTTTCAACCAAACACATGGCGGCGAAATAAGACCACCTCACCTGGCAGTATAGCGCTTCCATGCATCAACCTAACTAGGTAAGCAGTAAATGCGTCGTGCAACCTCAACTTGTCTGGATCGCCGCAAAGGTGGCTGAGGTGGTTTCTGAACCATCATGTCAGATTGGGGCCAAACCCCGAACTTCAATGTTTGCACCTGTCAATCCCCAGCGTGGCTGGTCAGTCATCATTTTGGACATAAATGGAGACAAACACTAAAAGGAACCGCACGGCCAAAGTGGCTTTGATGTATTGCGGCACAGGAACCGAGCACAAGTCCGAGCAAGGAGCATGGCGAAGCTCGGATTTGATGGCAACGCCACACTCGGTCAGAAGACAGGGTGCAGAGAGGCTGTACAACATCGTGTCAATGAAAATGTGAGAGAGTCCTGGTATAGATAATGCGCACATACAAGTGTGGAAATTCTGATGAGTTGTTTCTAGTTTGAGGTCATTTATTAACCACATGTGTTCCTGAGTCTAGGTGCTTGGATCACATTTATCTCTACGGACTCTCAGCCGCTCCGACTCTGAACCACTGAAAGCACGACTGAAACACGCCATACACCAGCATGGGCCCCTCTACGCTTCGTCTGGCCCTCCTCGGCGCCATGGCCCCGGCCCTTGCACGAGCGGCAAGCACCACCTCCGACTCGTCCATCATCAACCTTTTTGTGATTGACCCAACCCCTGCTGTTTCCAGCCAAACAATCCACGCCTCCATCATGCGCGTCGTCCCAAGCTTAACTCAAACAGAGTACTACATCACCTGCGTGCCGTTGCAAGGCGAGGAATACTTTGGCAAGCCCAAGCCCGCGCCGTGCAACCACATCGACGGCGCGAGCGTGACCATCAATCCAACAGGGATGGCGCTGCACCTCGTGCGCACATCAATAATTCTTGACGCCCGCGAGTTGCCAACAAAAGAGACTGCCATCAGCGTGTATGCCTGCCTGTCTTTCGCTCTCCTATCAGCCCAAACTGCGCTGTTCCCCACGCTCATACCATCACATCATGCCCACAACAAACCCCCCATTTTCCACCCTTCCTCCCCTTCACGTTCACGTTACCGGAAACGCTTCCTAACCCACCTCCACAGAAGCGCAACAGCCACCTGCGCCTTCAGCGGCTCCAGCACCGCAAGCTGCACCGGCGCCATGACCAGCAGCGCCCTCACGCAAATCTACATCGGCAACAACGGCACCAGGACGGAGCAGAGCGCGGTCGAGACCGAGACCATCTCGAGCGTCTTCAGTAGCATGGGCGCGCACAGTAGGTTCAAGTTTCCCCTCCTTCTATTCAATGGTCACAAAAACACTCGGATTATTGGAGAGAGAGTAGACAGCTGACATTGTTGGGTCTGCGTCCGTAATCAGGTGTCCCGGTGACGGTTACAGCTGGGTTTGAGAAACTCCAGACTAGCACCAGCACGACCGTGCAGAGTACCTCATCGACGGGCGGTGCGGGCGAGGGTGACGGGCGGGGGTCATGGCGGCTGCTGGGGTGATGGGGCTCGTTGGGGGGGTTGCGTTTTTGTAGACGGCTGGCGTGTTTCCCCTGTGCTACCAATAAACCGGGAAGGAGTCGGTGAGGGTGTTCTGCATTTCTGGTATTGGGGTTTGAAATGGGCGTCATGACGGACTAACTGGATCCCAGGAATAAATGCAAGGGCAAGTACGGCGTGGTACAGAAGATGGAGTTCATGCAGACTGAGAAGATTATGATATTATGTTTGGTCTGTGCTGAGGATATCAACATGAGCATCTCGAGCTCCACGTAAACCGTGACCCCAACACCACCGCAAGAGTAAAGAAAGGGAAAAAAGAGACGAGTAGTGAGAGAGGAAGTGTGTGTATAGTAAAGAATGTACGGGGTCATGCACGTCGGGAGGCATCCACCATACCCCATGTCGTGGCATGAAACACCCCTCCAGTCCACTCCTTAAGGTGGACCACGCCCGGCAACCATGTGTTTAGCCGTTTAAAAGGAAATCAATTAGCAACACCTGACGAACCGAGATATGGCCTCTTAATCCCAACCAGCCGGCTTCTGCCAGTTCGACGGGGTGGCCGGCTGAGAGGGCGCCATGGGCCTGCCCGTCGGGGTCATGGGCTTGGTTGGGGTCATGGGCTTATACTTGGCCGCCAACTCGGCCAGCTGGTTCCCATGCGAGGTTGCAGGCGGCGAGGTGGTGACGCTCGCTGCACCAGAGGGCGGCATGGGCCACGACAGCAGCGACGGCGAGAAGATGCCGCTGCTCGCGATGCTGATGCCGCTCAGCGAGTCCTGGCTCGAGCGGCGGGGCACCGTTGGGGGCGGACTCTGAGGGAAGTTGGCCGACAGCGGGGAGACTTCGAAGGGGCTGATGGGGCTGCCGGGGCGTCTGTTGCCAAAGGTGGTGATGAGGGCGGGGGGCCCATCAAGGCGCTCGGGCCGCGTGGTAGCTGGGTTGGGTGCGTGACGGGCGTGGGGAGGACGGTTCCATAGCCGAGGGAGCTGCGTTTCTCGTTCATCAAGGCGTCGCCGTGGTAGCCATCGGTGAAGAGCAGGCCGCCGCCCATAGAAGACCGCTTTCGGTCAAGGTCTGTGTAGGCCGACATCTTGAAAGGGGTGAACTTGGTGAGGAAGGCGTGGACGCGGCGCTTGTGGCGGTACCTGTAGAGCAGAAGGGCGAGGAGCACCAATAGAAGGACCAGTAGAGCTGAGAGCAAGTTAGTGGCGGTCGGAAGCGAGACGCAAGGGGATCTGACATACCAACAATACCACCGATGATACCGGGCATGGAGCTGGGATGCGAACCTCCATTTGAGTCGTCGCCGTTCCCGTTGCCGAATCCCCCGTTGTTCCCGCCCGTGGTGGCCGAACCTCCGCTTCCCACAGTTCCGCTCGCACCACTTCCGTACGAGGCGGGCGAGCTGCCCGCGAGACCGCCAAAGTTAGCCGACGAAATCCCATCCTCGGTGAAGGCGCCTGAGGTTGTCGCCCCGGCCACTGCACCGGTGGCGGGAGTCGGATTGGTCCCCTTTTGGGTCACGGTTGTCGCACCGGCGCCAGCGCCGCCCGACAGGACCGGGCCTGATCCTGCTCCCACGGTTGACTCGGACCCTCCGTGTCCACTTTGGGCATTGGGCGAAGAGTTTCCGGCACCCTGCGAGCCACCAGTTCCGCTGCCAGACCCACTGCCATTGCTGTTACCTCCCGTGGTGCTGCCACCCGTCTGCCCTCCGCTGTTGCCTCCAGTTGCTTCTCCGTTACCAGAGCCGGACCCGGAGCCAGACCCAGAGCTTGTTGTGCTGCCTGAACCGGAGGATCCGGCGCTGTTTCCCGAGTTTCCAGGATTTGAGTTTGAAGAACCGGCACCCGTGGTTGATGAACCAGAATTCGAGCCCGAGTTCGAGCCCGAGTTCGTGCCAGACCCTGATGAGCCGGAGTTAGAAGACCCAGAGCCCGAGGATCCTGTATTTCCAGACCCGGTATTAGATCCCGTGTCTGTCGCAGGAGGTTGTTGAGTGGCCGGGGGGTTCTGAGTGGCCGGGTTGTCGGCGGGCTGCTGAACCTGCACCGGAGATGCGGGCACCGGTGTGGGTGTCGGGGCCGGCGGTGTAGGTGTCGGTGCTGGGGGATCCGGAGTGGGAGCCGGTGCTGGAGTCGGAGTGGGAGTAGGCGCCGGCGTTGAGCATCCCGGTGCTTTAGGGAGGAGTTTGCACACGGGGCTGGTGAGGACATCTACAATCTCCCCCAGAAGCCTCTTCTCGTGGGCCCTTTCCCCGAGGGGTCCGAGTTGCGGGAGGCGCATCTTGGCCTTTCAGATGCTAATGATAATAAGCTGTGTGTCAGGGCGTCATGGCCACCGGTGCTTGCAAGTCGAAGTCAGGTTGGAAGGTGGTGCGTGTTTACGCCGTGAACTCTGCTCCAAGTTTGAAGGTGTCGGATATGGCCTGCTTGAAGAGAGAGGGGTGTGCTTCCAGAGTCGAATGAGTGAAGACTCCGGGTCTGCAGCAGAAACGAATGAAGCAGGACTCGAGAATGAGAATCAGTCAACCGCCGTCGAGGGGGATGCTGCGAGTGATGAAGAACAGGGAGGGCCCAGAACGCCTTGCAGTGGGCCACGATTTGACCTAAGTTAGTCCACGCAGCCCACGCAGCCCACGCAGCCGACACCGAACCCGACCTGGCGGGAAGGGTCCGTGGCTTTTCGCGCCATTGCCTTGCTGTGTTGTGTGCACCTTGTCCGGTCATGGATGTTGTGCTTGTTTCTGAAGGACCCCCCTGCTGGGTTGTGGGTTGTGTGGTGCGAGGGAGTGACAGGGAGTGACAGCGAGCGCCAAGGAGCAGTCTTGAAGACTTGGCGTCCAACAGTCGCGACCCTGCGGCTCAGGGAGGGAAACGATCGTCGGCTCTTGCTGACGCCTGCCCCAGAGAGGGATAGCGCCGTGTGCCTGACATTTCCCGGGCCCCGGCACAGAATTGTGGCGGCAAGCAGGGGCCACGCGAGCCAGTGCCTGCCCTGGAAATGGCGGCTAAACCATTGCACCGCCTTCAACGGTCGGTTTCGTCTCAATTGACTTCCAGGTTGCTCTCTGCCGCGCTGCACATCCACCCTCACCTCAGCCCACCCAAAAAATGTGCAATGCAGGGCAGAGGGGGCAGAGGGGGCAGAGGCATCATCGCCATGCAGCTGTGCCCTCCGGATGCGACCCGGACCACGACACACAACGCGCGCATAATACAGCAAGCTTGCTTTTTCCTGCGTCGCTGGCGTGTTTGCAAGGTTCGCGAGGCTCCACGCCTGCCGATCACTTCCAGGGCATCGCTTCAGCAGTTCCACCCCGCTCGCGTATCCCCCACGTCCCCTTCTTCCCGGCTTCAAACTCGGCCTCACATCTCCGCTCAGCACCCTTGCTGGCAGAAATGGCAACATCCGGATTGACAGCAAGGGCATGCATTGCGCCCGCTGCCGCCCAGGGGCTGCGAGTTCTGAACAGCGGTGTGTGGAGTCGAGATGACTGCTCAAACGCGTTTTGCTTTCCAGATCAGCAAAAGCGTGCTGATCACCGCGAGGATGGGAAAACCTTATCATCAGAGATCGACGCGAAATCTCGTGGCTCTGCATGCAAACTTGGTGGGCGAGGAGTTCATGGATCCCGATGTTTGTCGTCGTCGTGTCTCGCTCTCTGCAGTCTGCACACTCGGTGCTGCCAGTGCATAAACAGCAGCCGAGGAGAGAGACCCAGAATACGAAGAAATCCCCAGGCTCTCTCAATCTCCCCCTTTCTTCTGGCTCCGCACCGAGTCTGCCTGTCAAACTTCCCCAAATCAAAAAGTCAACAAGGTTCCCCGGACTGGCCAGTGCGCGGTCAAGGGTGCAGGAGACCGCCCCAAAACCCTGATCATTTCAACACCGACACCCTGAAAGGCATGATCACTTCAAGCCGGCTTCAAAGTTGTCAGCCACGCAACTCGTTGAACGTGGGATGGGAGCCTAGCAGTATTGGGAGCTTGGACCACATTTCCGAGCAACGCCGCGGGATGAAGAATCCAGAGTTCCAGACAAAGCGGCCACGGGGGATCGACAATGCTAAAGGAAAGAAACAATACCAAGCAGAGCCCGAGAAGTCAGTTAATGCCATGAGTATCTCAGAGGTGGGTGGAAATCACCTTTTTGGTCTTTTGTTTTGGCAAGTTCAGCAAATGTGGCACATTACACCTCAGTATGCAACCTCAGTCCGAACCACAACGCCTCACCCTGGGGGAACTTGTTCTCAGAACGGGCATCTTGGCACTCAAGGTCCTGATTCCAATGCTGTGGCTCCAAAGCAAGCTTTCTCCGACTCAGTTCCTCGTAGGGGGCGCTGCCCTGGTCTTGGTGGTCTATTTCTTTGACCTTCCACCTCAGGACGCTCGTCGCCACGTCCAGTTCATCCCAGGAGCACCAGCAAGGCAAATGGAGAGACCGGGTGAAGCGTAAAGAATAGGCAGGTCAAGTGTGTCTTGCAAGTTACAGTCGTATTTGCAGTTGATCTGTGGCTGATGTATAACGTTATTGTTATAGGGAGTGGTTAGGGTTCGCGAGCAGAGTTACATTCATCCACAAGTTACGATGTCTTGAAACATCATTGACAAGGGGTTCGGTCCGACACCGGACTAAACCCTCCTGCAGTGGCACTCCGAATGCAATGTCACAGTCATCAGTCATTACATAGGTTGCCGGGCGCTCTCTTGAGCATGGTATTGCCCTGTGTTGAGTCGTCGTGAAGCTGTGGTGCACGCTTGCCTGACTCTCACAGGGATGATCCGTGGACTGCGCGAAATGGTTCCAGATGCAATTTCCACAATACCATGCCTACCAAATTGGTGGCAAAACGGGTGGAAAGTTTGCTTCCACTTGCCCGAGGGCCGGTGACTCCGGAGATAACAATCAAACTTGCCGGGTAGTCTCGGACATGACGATGCTGCACTTGGTGCACTTGCACAAGACTTTTTAAGTCATCGACTCGAATCAGGTAGGCTCTAGATGCAGTTGACCCTGATTCCAACGGCACCAAACTTCTCCTCCATTTGACTCTGGACCGAACGAATATTTGACGGGCGAGGATGCGCGGAATTGTTGGCCAGCTTACAGCCCGTTTGAAGCTTGTCAGAACTAGACGGAAAGCAACCCTCTAAATAGAAAGGCATTTCATGATACCTAAGGTCCTTATAGCTAGTTTGATTGTATCCAGCCCTCCAATCCTTCCAGGTATCCCCCAAGTTTTGCATCAGAGGCTCAATGTTAGTTTGTTGGAGGTACACTCACCGTGAATGGGATTCATGTCTCGTCTCTTCATCCACCCGGCCTTGGGCCGTATTCCTGAACCGGCCTTATCTCTTTTCAATTCTCACCACAAAGTCCTCCACAGTCCATACAATAGGACTATCAAGTTTCGGTGGCTTCAAGGGGTTCACGAGAGACCAATTGTACCGTCTCAACAGCTACAACCCGTCAGTCAGCTGCGCTGAGTCGGATTTTCAAGCTTTGCCTGCACTGAAGACAGATACTCACCTCAGCAAGCGCCTTGTTAGTCTCAACAAGCGCAATGTTCCGCCCCATACAGACAAACTGCCCACTTCCAAACGCGAGCTCAACCCTCCTGTGCATCTGGGCCAGCCGCTCCTCGTCCTTCTCCTCGAGCCTGGATAGCCGAAATCGTCAGTGTGCCGTCGTGACCTCCCCAACCCAACCTCTTTGACCAAAATTTCCCGGTGGCGAAGGCAACCTGACATCCTAGAACCAACCAAGGCACCCAAACTTAAGTCACGCAGGGCAACAATCACACGCAACGCACGCACATAAAGAGCCAACCCAAAAAAAAAAAAAAAAAAAAAAAAAAAAAAAAAAAAGGGGAAGAAAAGGAAGGACGAGAGAAACATACCACCTCTCAGGCCTAAAAACTCCCCCATCCCCCCAGAACCCATCCTCCCTACTCGCCACCCACACCGGCTGCGCCGTGCCCACGAGACAGCCCGCCGGCAGCCGGATGCCGCACACCGTGTCCCCCGCGTCGGGCACCCTCTTCCAGAAGGCGCCCGACGCCGCCGGCGGGAAGAGCCGCAGTCCCTCTTGGATGACGGCCTGCAGGAACGGCAGAGCGCGGGCCTGGGCGTCGGTGATGACGGGGCTGGAGATTTGGCCACGGACGTGGGCGGTGTCGAGGTCGTTTTGGAGGGTCGTGTAGGTGGAGGGGTCTGGTTTGGGTGTTAGACTGGTTGCTTTGTTGAATCATTGACGGGAAGTTCAGGTCGGGGCGTCGTGAGACATTGTATGTTGAGAGAGGGAGCGGGAGAGGGGTGGGAGGGGGTTTGGGTGAGGGTGAGGGGAGAGTGTGTAGGGGAGAAAGGGGAACGGTCAGGGATGGGAAATTGACTCGGTATGAGAAGACCCTCGGTGGGGTCAGTTGGCATCACCTACGTGTCAGGAGGAGGAGGAGGGTGGTGGAGACAAGAGAGGCAACTGTGTCGCTACCTGCGAAGCTGGTCCAGTGAATCATGGTTAGGGCAGGTGAAGCAGAGTAACCGGGGGTAGGAGAACGCACAATTGGATGCCGACTTCTTGGTAGAGGTCTTCGCCCTGAAGACTGTGCGAGATGAAGGACCCGAGCATATCGTGCTTTTGGGGAGCGTTGGGGAGTAAGCGCTCATTGACGAGGCTGCGGACGTGACTTACCGGTGGGTGAGAAAGGTGTAGATTGCATTGAATACAGTAGAGAAAGGACGACATACCCCGTGACGGCGCCGAGCCCGCTCTCGTCTCCGTCATTGGGCAGAAGATAGAGCAGCGGCCATCGGTGCAGGGCCCGCCAGAGCCAGAGATGGTTGCTCAGGAACTTGACCAAAGGGACAGTTCCGTTGTTGGCGGCGAGGATACCGTAGGTGTCCTTGTCGTGCTCGAGCATGCCAAAGGAATTGCTGTAGGCAATCTCGCCAATCGAATCGAGGGCCCAGTAGTGTATCTTTTCACCCAAGTTCACGGGGACAAGCCTTCCAGGGGTAGATAGGTACTTCCTCTCAATCAGATTGATGAATGCCGTGATGGCCCTGTTGGCGCCCTCTTCAAAATTGGCGCCGCCTCTACCACCATACTGAGACAAAAGTGAGATTGTTAGCTGATGTTCATGTATCGACGCCCCCCGGAGAATCTCACAGCAGGTCCGATGTATTTCTTTCGCTCGCGGCGCGGCTCGGGTTCCAGCAAGGACAGAGTGTGCTCGCCGCGCTTTGAGACCTTGGACATGGTGTACCACTCATGTTTCTTGTACAGAGACCGGACACCGGAGATTTTGTAGAGCGTGTCGACATCACTGCATAGCACGTTGTTTGGGCCAACGCGCACCACTGGTCCGTATTTGTTAGTGAGGCCTTGATAATTCTCGAGGTACCCCTCTTGGAAGTAAGCCCGAGTCAGCCAAAGAGATGTCCATCCGGCCAGTGGTGGACCCGGGATGTGACGGAGACGGCCCCATCTGGCGACTCTGCGCACGACATCTGCAAAGAGGAGAAGTCCAACGAAGAACAGAATAAGGGCGGGAGTTGGGAGGGAAACGATATAATCCCAAGCAAAAGCGTGCGAGGCCATGGCGATGCTTTCGGAGACTATAGCGTCTGACAGAAACCGAGAATGTTTTAGTGCGTCTGACTTGAGACTATGGTAGACGGCTGGGCAGCGGGACACGTCCCTTGAAATACCTAAAAAGCCCCCCTTGCTGCCACAGTCAAATCATGAACGCACCCTTGGACACGCATGGTGAGCGAAGGTGGCAGGGAGCTTGTCGAGTCTCGAACAACTCCGGTTTCTCCTCATCTCGGAGATCCCCCAGGCCTATCAGAGGAACCTAAAACTGCCCTTGGGACACCATCATATGTGGCGCTCTGTACGGCCAACAGCAGAATCAGGCCTCCGGATTGGGTGTCACAAAGCTATTCCTCACACATGGTCTCGTTGTGTTACCGCTGCAAGCATCAATATAAATTGGTACCATGCACTCTGTCCACCGCATCATTGCATGGACCAGTAAGCGTTAGTGAGGCGTTCTCGGTGAGGCAATTGGCGACATGATTTCCTTTTCCATCTGCTACGGCGGCCGATAACTGACCTCTCCCTTTGCAGCTGCTAGTGTCTGTAACCTAATGTTTGGGGGGATGGTGGGGTGGGGGAGGATGGGAACTGCCGTGCGGGATGCCAGGTGCCGTTCCGGCGACATGGCTGTGTTGCATTGCAGCCTCACTTCGCTTCTTGATTTGGATGGAGTGGGGTTGGTGTGGACGGGCTGATAGCTGCATGGACAAGAAAGTTTTCCTGACTCTTACAAGTATGTCCTATGAGAGTTGACGCACCAACTGTGGGGGGAACTGTTGGGGTGTGAATAAGTGGTGGGGTGGGCATATTGTAGGTTTGAGAAGAGCTGTCGCAAAGAGTACCTACCTGGTAACTACCAGGCATTGCAGCAGTTGCTCGTGCAACCGTTTTCTCGTGACATGCTTTGCTGCTCTTCAAAATGAGAAATACAGTAAGGTAGCGAACCGATGTGAAGGCGGCGAGCAGACCAAAGATTGAGTCCCGAGTCAGTCTGTGCCAGAAATCAATCACAACCGCCCCGTCTTCTTTAACAGAATGGAATTGGTCTCTGTATGCGACTAAGATCTGTGACCGTTCGGCGCTGGCTTCAAGTGACCAGCCCTCCAATCATCAGCGGCTTCGTGGTCCTCTGTGGTGCGGGGGTTGCAGCTCGGTATGTGCACCTTCATCCACATGGAGAAAAAGCCACTTCTCTGCTAAATGAAGGATTAGGGAAGGCACTCTGAATCCGCCCAGGGAGTTTCACAATCTGACCTGCCCTTTCATTGAACCACGCCCAAGCCAAGCATGTTTGTCAAATAACGAAATGTTACGCCAGATGGCAGACGCACGGAGCGTTTCTCTCCTGTCAACGCGCGTTATGCTAACTGGACAATGTGGACCTCGCCATGAATAGCTGGCGGCAATTTTGAATTGGGATGAGGACAAGATGGTTCCATTCGCTGGTCCTTCGAAGCGAGAGTTCAATTGTGCGATGTTCAGGGAATCAGTGATAAAAGGGGTGAGATGGTAAGGGTTAGGGTTAACATCTGCGGATCTTGGTGAGGGCGAGAATGGCGTGAGACTCGGACTGAGAGGAAGGTACGGTAATTGGACGATGCCCCAATCTTTGTCCTGTTTTATTGGAGGTTTCGGACTGTTTGGGATGGCACAGGCAAGTCCGGCCTGGTTACGCGTAACGCACGCACCACTCTCTCGTTCGGTATCCGCGGGCCGCCGCTTCCCGGAGGATGGTTACCTCGTCCGCACCTGGCCAAGACCTGTCATGCCACTTCCTGCCTTCAAGTCCTGACACAACTGTGAACACGACATGCCACACACATTTCGCCTCTGGATCTCCGATATTTTCCTTTTGCCTGACGCGCCGGTACAACTCAGAAGCCAGTGCCTCTGACAAGAAATCCCCCAAAGAATGGCTGCACCCGAAGCTTTTGCGCTGCTCAGCACCTCGACCGACCCACTCCGGACAAGCATCACACACGATGGGAGCTCCCGGCATCGGCGTTCCGGCTTGACTTCTCGGGGCCCAATCTCGCTGTCCACTCGTCATGCCCGTACTCGTCGGCCGGCAAAGCAGTCGTCTTCCAAGCGCCGGAACCAGCCGCATGGCTCCTTCGTCCAACTCTTCCGGCGCACCACCTGGGCCGTCCCGTTGGTTCTCACAATTGGCTTTGTTTCTTTGTACGCGATCAACCCAACAGAGTCCAATCCTATCTACCATTTCCTCTTCCTTTCCTACAAACTGGACGGCCAAGATGGGCAGTACGGCAAGGGACCATGGGATTTTGCTTTCGTCTGCTTCTCCACTATCTTCCTTTCTTTCACTCGTGAGTTTATCATGCACGAGGTGCTCCGTCCGCTGGCTGTCTTTGGCGGGATCAAGTCACGAGGCAAGCAGTCACGCTTTATGGAGCAGATGTACACGGCGTGCTACATTGCCTTCGCCGCCCCGCTCGGCTTGTACACCATGAAGCAGACCCCTGGACTTTGGTACTTCGAGACCCGCGGGATGTACGAAACATACCCAAACACCACTCACACGGCCGCCTTCAAGTTTTACTACCTGTTTCAGGCCGCCTTCTGGGTCCAGCAAGCCATTGTCATGCTGCTGGGGCAGGAAAAGCCACGCAAGGACTTCAAGGAGTTGATCGCCCACCACATCATCACCATCAGCCTCATTTTCCTCAGCTACCGCTTCCACTTTACATACATCGGCATCGCGGTCTACATCACCCACGACATCAGCGACTTCTTCCTTGCTGTAAGTCCCACGTCCGCGACACCGCATCGACGAGGATTTCTAACATGGGTGCAGGTCTCAAAATCACTCAACTACCTCAACCACCGCGCCCAGTCCTACACCTTCGCCCTCTGCATTGTCATGTGGATTTACCTGCGGCACTACATCAACCTTAACATCCTCTACTCCATCGCCACCGAGTACAGCACCGTCGGCCCCTTTGGATTTGACCCGGAGAAGGAGCAATACAAGTGTCGCGTCGGTCAAGTCGGCACGTTTTGCCTGTTGGCGGGCTTGCAGTCGCTCAACCTGTTTTGGCTGTACTGCCTATTCCGCAGCGCCTACCGGTTTGTGGTGTTGGGCGTTGCCAAGGATGATAGGTCTGAGGTGGAGGAGTCGGAGGTTGAGGAGATTGAGATGGGAGAGGTGTTGAAGGGGGATGGGGGTGCGACAAACTTGGTACAGCGAGATAAGATTTGACGGTTGAAGGAGGCATTGTAAGCGGCAGGCGGGTTTCGAGGATACAGGCATGGATGCCTATGCACCTTTGATGACGGACGGGATTCGGCGGGCATTCATACAGTCGTCGGAAGGGTCGATAATGGGTGGCAATACCAGTGGCGCAAGAGGCATGGAGCATTTAAGACTGGGACGGTATTCTGGTACGTACGCTTTAGTAATATTTAATCAAGTTAATCAGTTTGATGAAGGATTGCGCGGCTGAGTCTGGGTAAGGTAGGGAGGTATTGAGGTAGCATTGTATGACGAGAAAGGGGAGAATATCCTACAACAGGATTTGGCCCGTCTCCAAATCTGATAGATATGGAACTTGAGAAGAAAAAGAGGAAGAGGAGGAAAAGGAGATAGAGGAAGAAGAAGAGGAGTAGGAAAAAATAATAATGTCAGAGTGTTTGCGCTTGTTCCTGTGTTTACTCCCAGTTGTCGAGTTTGTTCCCGAAGCCATGCCTGCTGTGTAAATTGATGACCGGCTCGCTGGCTGGGGAGTTGCAGTTTGCAGTAGAACTCGAAAGAACCTCAAGTCGAGTGCATGCCGCAGGCAGCTTACCAGGCAGGGTTCGCGGACGGAGGCAGAGGTGGCTGCCTTGAGCATGCATGTCATTAAATACAAGGAAGGAACCAACCAACCCATGCACTCCCCACAGCACTCACCGGCTTCAGGCCGACGGCATTGAGCTATCGCCCCAAGATTCTGGCACTTTTTGGCGGAACCGATTGGGTGACAGCCTTCAGCTCCCACCTGATTTCGTTTGTTGCTTCTTCCCTCCGCCAACCAGATGATGCCGACTCCCGCAGTGCGTGAGGCCTACTGTCTGCCCCACCACATCGCCACAGTGTTGGCCAGCGAGAGGCCATCTTGGCCGGCCAGAGGCAGACTCGAGGCAGATGGCGGACGCATCCCCGGGAAAGCCTCGTTTATGACTGCAGGCCTTCGATTGCTGCCCAATGTTCAAAAAAAAGCTATTTAGGGAACCCATTCTACTCCCTCCTGCCAGTCCCGTCTTGTTCTCAGTTTAGGACTGAACCCTTTGCACCGTGGAAGGACCAAAATTCTCTCTCAAACGGCCGTTCTTTTCTGAGTCATTGACGCAAGTGTCTTGCCTGATTGACCTCTTCTTCTTTGTTGCGTCAACCAACTTCAACCTCTGCGAACTGACAACTTGCACATTTTCGAGCGACCAACTTGAGCCACTTGCAGCGACCAACTTCAACCTCTTCGACCAACCAATTTTCCAAATCTTGTTCATCCAGAAGCTGTCACTCTTGCCTTCGCGACTCAAGCCGAATCTCGGACAAACACACCATCTTCCAGAAATCAGAAACTTCGTTACCATTCATCGCAACCAATGCATCGACGAGGCCGAGGAGGCTGGCGCGGTTCCGGCGCAAACCGAGGGCGAGCTCGGCAGTCCACAAACCGAGCCGCAGGTCGCGGGAACCAGGGCCATGAGGATTCAGCACCTCATCCTCGACGTGTTTGCCAACAGTTCATCCTGGGAAAATGCTCCTACGGATCCTCTTGTCGGTTTTCTCACGATGACCAAGACATCACTCGTTACGAAGAAACCTCTGGCACCACGAGGGCTGAAGGCGTTCAGTTACGGGAGGACTACAATGACTTTAGACGCCTCGTCCGCCGATGTAGCCGCCTTTCGTCCAGCACCAGGGAGCCGGATTGTGTTCAGACATGGAAGCTTGTGATCAAGATCTTGGATGCCTCCAATAGAGAGTTACACCAATCCATTGCCAGAGATCTCGCCGACGACGGCATCGGCGGCCCTACACTTGTTGTGCGGACGGTTCAACTGTGCACAACGCTGCACGCTGATCGAGGCGGCATCAGCATCTCGCAGGCATTTCTTCAAGCGATAACCCACCCTTCATTGCTCCGATGTCTGTCCATCGACAGTTTCGTCGGCACTATTTACCGCATGATCGGAGGCAGCAATGGCGACCAGGGAATTGACTTCTCCATTCTCAACTGTCACTTGGCAGGGACTTCAGAGTCGTTTGGGGCACGTCTCACTTTGCTGGTGTCGTCTCTCTACGAACTACTCCGGCGTGAACGGAAGTGCCTTCTTCACGAGGCATTGCCCGACCTCTTGAACGCCGTTGAGTTCACAGCCAGCACGCAGTTTAACAGGTTGACGGGCAATGGAGATGCGGCTGCTTCCGACCTGGACGCTGTGCGGATACAGCTCGACATGATGAAGAGAATGGTCGATGGTGCACGTGGGCGCTTAGCCAGCACCAGCAAGGGGGACACCATCACCAGGAGCGCCAACATCATTCAGTCAACATTTCCCTTGCAGGTGGTCATTCCTGGGGGCAAGCACGACAACGACTTCGCGGACATCAGCAAGATCGAGATTTTCCCGACACTCGGGGAGATCATAAGCGGAGACCCCGAGTATTTGCCCGTGACTGATTTCACCCAGTCGCATTTCCTCGATGATCCAGTCCAGCGCCACATCGACTCCGCCTTTCGCCTCCTGCGACACGACATCTTTGGGCCATTCAAGGAGGCTATCAGCGCCATTTTAGCGCAGCCAGATGTCAGCACCGCGGCAAGCTCAAATCGGTTCATCCGCGGGGACATCAATGCGCACACCTACTTTAGGGCTGCCATCCAGCATGTGCTCATTGACGGTGGGTTGAGGGCATTCCTGTCCTTTGCCCAACCTCCGCAACTGCGCAAGTACTCGTCTTCGGATCGTCGCCGCTGGTGGGAAGGCTCATCTCGCCTGGAGCGAGGAAACCTGATCTGTTTCGTCTCAACTCGCGGGGACGAAAAGTCACTTTTGTTGTTCGTGGTCGCAGATAAGAACACCAGTGATGTTCGAGAGGGCGAAAAGAAGAGCAGTCTCGTGTCGGAGCACTTCAACCCGGCCATCACTGCAAAACTTGCTTCAGAGACACAGCAAAATGTAGCTCTGCTCAATCGGATGTACGTTGAGAAGCAAGAAGGGTTACTGATTGAGCTCCCGGGACTCATGCCCGAGACATTTGTGCCCATCCTCGAGAACCTACAGCAGATGATGCGGGACGGCGATTTGGCCTTTCGCCGTTGGATATTGCCCACTTCGAACCATAACGGCGGGTCGACACCTACCGTCATATCACCGCCGGCATATGCACGTCGTCGAGGGTTCAGGTTTCGCCTCAACTCAATCACTCGACCAGGACACGGGGCCCTCTCTCTTGACCCTGCCGCCGCTGCCGACACCACTAGCCCCGAGGCTCTTGAGGCCGCGACAGGCCTTGATCGCGGTCAGTCAGAGAGTCTGATCGCAGCCTTGACACGCGAATACGCCCTCATCCAAGGTCCGCCGGGAACGGGAAAGTCCTATGTCGGTGTGCAGCTGGTGAGGGTTCTGCTTGATCACAAAGCCGAAGCAAAGCTTGGCCCAATACTCGTCATGTAAGTCGTACACCAATCATCCTGCTGCAGCCGTCGCGTATCTGACCAATATAGCTGTTACACAAACCATGCACTGGACCAGTTTCTGAAGCATCTTCTGGATGTTGGGATCGACAAGATCATCCGCATCGGAGGCCGAAGTCGCGCAGAGGAGCTCGAAGGCAAGAATCTTAGGGTGGTGAGCAGGGGCATCACCAAGACGAGTGTCGAAAACCGCATTCTCGGTCAAAATCTGTCCGAGTTGGAAGCTTGTCTGGAGGACGCAGGGAACCGTCTCAAACTTCTTCACATGGCACGCAAGGCCAAAATCACGTGGAGTCTCGTCCGGAACTATCTGTCGCTGCATTTCCCAAAGATCGCCGAACAGTTCCGAGATCAGGCCCGCGATGGCTTTACGTTGGTTCGAGGTGATGCCGTCGAAGTCTGGCTGGGCAAGAGGCATGGATCCTCCGATTGGGGCCGAGAGCATGTCGCGGAACACATCGATCTGGCCTTGCTAGCAACTCGAGCCGAGCAAAACATCAACTCGCTTACCCAAAAAGAGCGTTGGGTCCTAGCTGAGAGTTGGGTCACACAGTTGGCCCAGGTGCAAAGCGATCACATCTTTGAGCTTGTGGATGAAGCCAAACGGCGTCGGGAACAAGTCAATGGCGTGTATGATGACGTGAACCGTCGGACACTCGTGCAAGCTGATGTTGTCGGTGTTACAACCACGGGGCTTGCTCGGAACATCAAGACGCTCCGCAACCTCGGGGCCAAGGTCATCATTTGCGAAGAAGCGGCTGAGGTCATGGAGCCACACCTGGTGTCGGCCCTCATGCCTGGGGTAGAACATTTCATCCAGATCGGCGACCACAGACAGCTTCGACCGCAGATTCAGAATTACCTCCAGTTCAGCCTGGAGACATCTTCTGGGCGCGCATACCAACTCGATCGCAGCCAATTTGAGCGCCGAGCGGTGGGTGAGCCGGGCTTGCCGCCTTTGCCAATTGCGCAGCTCAACGTTCAGCGCCGGATGCGACCCGAAATTTCCCAACTCATTCGCAGAGTCTATCCCAACCTCCAGGACCACGATTGTGTCAAGGATCTGCCGTCCGTTGTGGGTATGCGGGACAACCTCTTCTGGCTTGACCACAGCTCTCCCGAGGACTCCAAAAATGACGGCACGCGAGTGAAGTCACATAGCAATTCTTGGGAAGTGGCAATGGCTGCTGCCCTCGTCCGCCATCTCGTCCGTCAGCGTGAATACAGCAGTACCGACATTGCACTTCTGACTCCATACACCGGCCAATTGCAAAAACTCCGAGCCGCGCTGAGCAAGGACTTCGAAGTGTTCCTCAGCGACCGTGACCTCGAGACCCTGGCAAAAGACGGGTTTGAAGAGAAACCAGAAGACGAGATGCCAGCTGGACAACAGAGAAAAGCTATCGAGAAGAAACAGCTATTGCAAACAATCCGCTTGGCGACTGTCGACAACTTCCAGGGCGAGGAAGCCAAGGTCATCATTGTGTCGCTGGTTCGCAGCAACAACAACTCCAAGGTTGGCTTTTTGCGCACCGAAAACCGCATCAACGTGCTCCTCAGCCGGGCTCAACACGGCATGTACCTTATCGGTAACGCGAACACATATCAAAACGTTGCGATGTGGGCAGACGTTCACCAGCAACTCAGCGAAAGGGAGGCTGTGGGCACGTCCATCGCCCTCTGCTGTCCACGCCATCCAGACACACCTATCCTCTGCTCCGAACCAGAACACTTTGCCACGAAGAGCCCTGAGGGCGGGTGCTCGCTTATTTGCGACAAGCGTCTTGAACCCTGCGGTCACAAATGCCCAGCGCCGTGCCACTCTCAGCCTCTTCACGACGCGTTCTCTTGCATGCAGCCCTGTCCTCGCCTTCGCTCGACATGTGGACATTCGTGTCCGAAGCTTTGCGGTCAGGTCTGTGGGCCATGCAACGTGCCAGTCAATCGTGTGAAGCTCCCTTGTGGACACGTTCATGACAAAGTGCCATGCCACAAAACGTTGGATCCGCAATCAATCCGGTGTTCCATGAAAACTGAGAAGGAAGTTCCAGGGTGCGGGCATATAGTGGCCGTTCCATGCCACAAGGACGTGGCATCCAAGCTGTTTTCATGCTCAACGAAGTGCCCCGAGCTGCTCTCGTGCGGACATCAATGTCCCGGCACTTGCGGACGATGCCGTGTGGAAGATGAGAATGGGAAGGTCAGATTCCAGCATCAGCAGTGCGAGAAAATTTGCAATAAGTCCTATGGGACATGCAACCATCGCTGCCCAAGAAGATGTCATGACGGACAGGAATGCGGAACTTGTACGAAAAAGTGCGAGGTAAGTTCAAATGGGGACGCCCCCACGGCTGTTCATTCCAGCACAGCTTCTGCAATTACCAGGCTCAGGTTAACTTCCGTCTAGGTTCGATGTCCTCACTCTCGCTGCGATCAAGAATGCCAGAAACCTTGTGCTCCCTGTATTGAGAAGTGCACCTGGTCGTGTGAGCATCAGGGCTCCTGCTCGCTGCCCTGTGCAGCCCCCTGCAATCGGTTGCCTTGCAACGAACGCTGCAGCAAAACGCTCAAGTGCGGACACCAGTGCCCAGGCTTTTGCGGCGAGGAGTGTCCCCAAGGCCTGTGTCAGCTTTGCTGCAAACAGAAGGACGCACGCGTCGATCTGATGGAGTTCAAGACGTACGGCGAGATCGACCTCGACGAGACTCCCATTGCCGTCCTTGGTTGTGGGCACTTCTTCACCGGTGAGACTTTGGATGGGCTTGTCGGAATGGGCAGTGTTTACACCAGCGACAAGTTTGGCGATTACAACGGTCTTCAGGAGCTTTCGGGGGAGTTGACCCCTATCCCTACTTGTCCGGACTGCAGGATCCCAATCCGTCAATTCGCAACAAGGCGCTACAACCGCGTCGTCAACAAGGCCGTTTTGGACGAGACATCCAAGCGCTTTCTGGTAGTTGGTCACGAAAGACTGGATAAACTCGAGAAGCAAGTGGAGGAGATGGAAATGCGCCAAGAGCACCCGACAAGCAACGAAGCCAAACTTCTCAGGAAGGAAGCGGAGAAGGTACGGCAGGAAATGGAAGCAGAGCACCAACCGACAAAGAAGCTCTTTGATGCGGTCGTGATATCCCAACGGCGGGAGCGGGAGCAACTGACATTGGAGCAAGGGCTACAACAGCTCAGTGTCTCTCAGCACACCGCAGACCTCCCGGTCGAATTCAAGCCAGTCTATGACCAACAAGTCACACTCGGAGCTTACCACATACAGGTGCATCTCCAAGAGATTCACCTCCGCCGTTTACTCCCCTCGGCCTCCAGGCGCGGCGGCTCGCTGGTGAACCGACTCGTCGCCCCTGAGTTGACCAAATTCCGCCAAGACTGCTTGGAACTCATCAGCGAGGCAACCAAAGCACACCTCCCCCGTCTTGTCATTCCTACCTGCGTATCCTACGCCAAAATCGTGCAGTTGGCGGGATGGTACTCGCGCACCATAGCAACCACTGACCGCGCGGCGACAAACACGATTACACCAACTGTGGCAGAGCGGGGAGGCTCCACGTCCACGTCTGCCGAGAACAAGGGAAGAGGAAGCGAGAACACGACCGAAACAGCCCGCCAGCTGCTCGCCGACGCCCTGGCATTGTGCGAAAGCTTCCCGGGCGGCGCAGACTACCGAGCCGAGGTGGAGGAAACCATGCGCTTGTTTGAAGGCCCACGATACGAAACCGTCACCCCCGAGGAGATTGCGGCGATCAAGTCGGCCATGGTCTCCGGGCGTGGCGGATTTGCTACGCATTCGGGGCATTGGTACACCTGTCGGAATGGACATCCGGTGAGTAAATCACATTCTTCTTCACCTGTCGACAAAATGATTCTGTTGTGAGAATGGACAAATGCTGACACGGTCCTCTAGTTTGCTATTGGAGAGTGCGGCATGCCGATGGAGCAGGCGAGATGTCCCGAATGCGGTGAGACCATTGGAGGCATGAACCACATGGCTGTGGACGGTACTGAGAGGGATATGCGGATGGAGCAGGCTTGAACTTTGGGGTTGACTCGGATAGTGTAGGAGTTGTTGTGAGTGATGCTTTGTTGGCTGTTGGAGTGCAAACATTCTCTCCGTTTTGCTTTGCAAGCAATGGATCGTGCTTCAAGCCCAGCTTGATCCCCGGGTGAAACATAAGGTACAGATTCTCGTACGACGACTTCAAGATACAGATCGTCGACAAAAAAAATGCAGAAATTGTATTAGACACCCCTCCAGTCGGTAAGGGTTGCGCTTTCAAACTGTGGGGGGTTCTGCCATCACAGCTGGCTGGTGCCGTGGAAGCAGATGGAGTGAGGAGTGATGAAAGTGGAAAAGGAGGACCCGCCACCTTGCCCCGCTCCAGCACCAAGGCGCCCCTCTCGGATTCCTCGGCCCCCTGCCCTTGACCCTAATAGCCGGGGTAGCGCCTCTCCTAGTGGTACTTTTAGTGATTCGCCCACTGTTGAAACCGAGAGCGGCACTTCCCCGCTCCGTGAACCATCCATCACACAGCCCGTGCCACTCATGGCGGAGACGTCCTCCAACAAACGGCCACGGCCTAACGGCTCTGATGCCGATACCTCTATAGACCCAGGCCCAAAGAGGCAGGCTATCCGAAAACGAGCACCATTGGCGTGCGAGGAATGCAGGGGACGAAAGAGACGGTGCGATGGCGCTGTACCCATCTGTGGAGGGTGCGCCAAACGCATGTCGGCTTGCGTCTACCTGGCCGAGCTTCAAGAAAAGGCCTGGCACCATGAGTCAGTTGTGCACCTTCTGGCGTAGCTGCAGATTGTTGATCAGGACAACTGACCGGCTCTAGCATGATCCAATCTTTGCGGAACCGTCTGAGGGAACTGGAACATTGGACTGGGCAACAAGCGGAGCAGCGGGTTCAGACAACACACAACCCCAACAAGGCACATGGGAACTCCCAGCCAGACCCAAGTGGCCGTTCTGCAACCGGCGTTCACGAACAAGAGTGCTGTTCAGGGGAAGAAGACAGCACCGTTGTGGCCGACCAGCCACAGGAGCAGAGCGGGTGTCCCATCAACCCGGCGCTGTCGACAAGGGCCGTTGCAGCTTCACCTCCACCTGCTTCCTTGGAACCGAATACCGGCAATCCGGGCATCGACCACCAGCTGCCAGACATCACCGGGGTCTCCATGCAACCTGCATTGGCCACCGACACATACGGAAGCCCGTCAGGCAGCTCCGGACGAATCGAGCCCAATAGCGTGGAGAGACTGATGAGGCCGATCGACCAGGCTATTGTTCAAACGTCTCCTCACAGTATCGGCACGAGGCCGGCGGCCGTTCGTGTCGCCGCACCATGCTCCTGCGACCGTCTCCTTGGTGCAGGTCACTGGTTATTACCAACTCGCAGGCAAGCCGACAACCTGGTCCACTTGTACTTCTCTCGCGTTCACCGCATCTACCCCATCCTTCACGAACCCACTTTCATGAAGCAATACAAGCTCCTTTGGGAGCCCGCACCGGCCGAGTCTAGCATCCCTGCTCACTGCTCGGGGCTTTGCAAGCAAAAGAGCCTAGACAAGACCTTTCCCGCAACGGTGAACGCCGTCTTTGCGCTCGCGTCGCTGTTCGGGCCGCGGCCGATGGCGCAGAACTCGGCTCGTGCTGGCGTCTTTTTCAATACGACACAGCAAATTGATCTCCTAGACATCATTGACGAAGAAGTGGGGATTGAGTTGGTGCAGCTGCTCCTCCTCATGGGATACTACCTGCAGAGCACTGAGAGATTCTCCAAGTGTTGGAACATCACCGGCCTTGCGATTCGAATGGCGCAGAACATGGGGTTGCAGCTGAGTCCCGGCGATGCGCGACGCAAAGGGCTCTTGGCTGCTTGCCCGACACAGCTCGAGTCGGAGATGAGGATCCGTGTCTGGTATGGCTGCGTGCTGTTGGATCGGGAAATCTCCATGTCGTTTGGGCGACCGTTGATGATCAACACCGCCGGAAATGAGCAGCTGAAACTGCCCGAAGCCATCGATGATGAGTATCTCAGTGACGTGGCTGGGGGGGAGTGGAACTCTCAGCCCAGCAACCGCCCGAGCCTTCTCGAGTCTTACATCCAGACGATCAAGCTCTATGACATACTGGGGCAGGTCCTGGACAGAGAGGAGCTAAAGGATGGTATGATGACGCCCAGTCGGCTTCCACATTCAGACAAGCTCTCGAGGGTAAACTCTGACACCCAGTCCTTGCTGGATCTGGACACGATGATCATGGAGTGGAGGGACTCACTTCCTGTCTCTCTGCAATACGATCCTTCTGTTGATGTCAGCAGGCAAGACCGCAGCTTAACGCCAGACAGCATTCAACAGACGGATTTCTCGGCCCAAGCCAAGCGACTGCATGCGAGGTACCAACCCTGTTCCCCTCCCCACCCTCCCTCCGAGTGCACTCGCAAACGATGCTAAGAATATTTTTGCGCAGGTTTCTGCATGTCAGGGTTCTGATCCTCCGCCCCGCGTTAGACCATTTGTTTCAAAAACAGCGGGATCTTCAGCTGGCCCAGGGCAAGGCGTCAAGTCCCTGCGTCATGAGAATCCAGGACCTCATGCTGTCCGACATTGCCGCGCAGTGCGTACTCTCGGCTGACAGCTTGGTCCGATGCCTCGATGCCCATATACGGTCCCAGAGTCTTGTTGCTTGGTGGTATAACATTGGGTGTAAGTTGAACTTCACGTCTTCAGGGGTGATTGACCGTCCGCTGACCAGAGATTAAACTCAATCAGACTTACATACGTGCGGAAGCACTCTCTTGATGGGCCGCCTCTGCACCTTCAACGACGCCGTTCTGAAACAGACATCGCTCGCCGCTAGCTGGGACTTGTGTCTTCAATCCCTTTCCCGCTACACGGGCTTGAGTAGCATTGCAGACAAGTCTGTGCACCTACTCCAGGGAAGCTTGAGGCGACTGCTTCCAGAGAAGGAGAAGGTAAACTAAGCTCCCCAACGGGGCGGTATAAAACTTGGGCATGCTAACACAAATTTAGGACCAGGCCGTACCAATACCTGAACCAACCCTTTCGTCAGAGGTCCAGCCTGCGGGAAATGCTGCTACGGAATATCCGGATAGCACCACCGCTATGGACAAGATTGTTACCGCACCGGCTGATGGCAGCTCAAGGCCAGCAGAAATCCAGTTTACTTCGTTGCCCGAGGGTACCAGCGTCAGCGACCGTTTGCCAGACATGTTTTCTGCTCCAATAATGACACTGGAGAGCAGCCTCCGGCTGGAGGAGGGGCTGGATACCGAGGCATGGTCGGCAAACGACTCGGGAACAAGTTATTGGCCTTTCATGCCTTACTTCTCCCAGCTTGAGTCTTTGCCTCATGATTTTGATGTGGCGAACATGCAATGACAGGAGGAAACACACAGCATGTGAGCCATGGAGGTGTTGCGGTGAATGTTAAGGTTCGTTACTTACATTGATGAATTGGGGGAGAATGAGATGGGATTGGAAAGACTTGAGGATACAGAAGCTTTCCTTGCAAGAGTGTCAAATGGTTAACGTGAATTAGACGGGGATACGCAGGTGGTAAGGTCGCAACGCGTGATGAATCCTGAAAGAGCAAGCTAAGAAACGGATGATGATCTTAAGTACTGCCGGTCAACTCCCTGAAGCAGTGCCTAGTGAAAGCCTCATCATTTCCTATTAACACCTTCATACGGCCCCTTCATGAACCCCTCCCAAGCGCTCATAACCCTATCCCAACTCTCCTGCCCCATCACCCTCTGCAACACATCCCTCCGTCCCGTTCCCCCCCACCCCTCATCCTCAACATACCCAGACCCATCCTCATCCGCATCCTCCGCCGCGTAATACACCATCGCCCCCTCCATTCCCCCCATCCCGTACGCCGGCCACGGCTTTGCCCCATTCACAAACGCAACCACCTCCCTCGCCATCCTCTCCCCCGTCTTCCGCTGCCCGACAGAGAGCTTCTCTCTGTAATTCTGGAGCAAGAAGATAATGTCCAGAATGTGCGTCGCATGCCCCTTCCACGGGCCGGGCCACGGGTTGGGCACGTTGAAGCGATACAGGAACGCTTCCCTCCCCCCTCCTTCTTCGTCCCCGTTGCTATCGTCGTCGTTCGTATCCGCCGCTGTGGCGCCGCCGCTCCACGCGCGGACAAAGGCTCGTGCGGCGAGGGCAAAGCAAATGTCGGTCGCCAAGTCGAGGAGGGGTTTGGTTGAGTGCGGGGTGTTGGGCGAGGAGGTACTGGTGGCCAGGTCGAGGCCGTATCCCGAGATGATTTTTGGGGCGAGAGAAGGGTTGATTGGATCGAGGGTCGCGGCGAGGTGGGCGGCGAGGGATTGAGGGAGGGGGTCGGTGCGCGAGGAGAGACGCGGCGCGTAGGCGTTGCCCTTTGGAGACGGGGAGGGTTAGCTCTTGGCTGGGAATGAGGTGTAGACGGGGGGGAGAGGGGCGGTAACGTACGTCCATTTGGCAGTCACCAAAGAGGATCCTCTTGCACCATTTCAGGCCGGGAAAGAGGGCTGCGGTCTTGGCCGGGTCGGCGAGGGTTGAAAAGGTTGTTGCCGCAGGGATAAGATCGCCGTCGACGAGAGGGCCAAGGGGGACTTTGCGGCCAATTTTGTCGCGGATGTCGCTCATGGGAGCTGTCAACAAGCGGTAGACTTGGTCTGAGTCCGAAGTGGGAGCTGCATCACCGTCGAGGAGTTGGAGGGCGGTTCTGAAGGACCGCTTGGCGAGTTCGAGAGGCTTGGCCTTGACGAGAGAGGAACCGCTCATAGCAATCAGTTGGCTGAAAAGTGGCTCGGGAGAATGAAGATGGAAGCAACCCGATGCTGAAAAGGTGAGCGAGTGGTATGATGGTGGAGGGATCAGTAGAAAACGTACCTGCTCCTGAGCTTTCACCGATGAATGTCACTTGCTCAGGGTCTCCGTGAAACCCGGAGATGTGGCGCTTGATCCAGAGTAGTCCTAGTCTCTGGTCGTGGAGTCCATTGTTGGGCTTGTAACCGGCTGCCTCCATGGCTGGAGAGTACAGGAACCCGGGAATGCCTAATCGGTAGCTGGTGCATACTTTGTTAGGAAGAGGTGAATCCCGCAAATGTCAGCGAAGGGGATGAACTGACTTGATACCCACGGCGACAATGGGCTGGCTCATCTCAATACTCAACTTTACGATTTGCGCTAGGTCATACTGCGGGTAGGAGCTACTCCCAGTGGCAAAAGCACCGCCGTGAACGAATGCCATGACGGGCAATTTGCCACCCTCGCCTTCTGGAACGGCAATATTCAGTGTCAAACATTCCGTATCTGACTGCTCAAAGGTAGGCGCTGGCAGAGACTGCTGGATTAAGCCATGCTCCCATTGGCAGCCATTCTCCGGACTTAGTGGGAGAGGTCTGCATTGCGAGTTAGGTTCCTTGAGCGTATTTCGAAGTGTTTGAAGAAAAACATGCCCTATGCTGGTAGCATCGAGAACTCCATCATGAACACGACCAAGGCCTGAGGGGTATGCGTTCAACAGCTCGCCGCGGGAGAAGCGGTCTGCCAACGAAGCATATTGCACGCCCAGGAATTGGGTGACGCCTGAGGCTTTGTTGATACCCCTGATGGGGCCAAGAGTTGGGTGCTGCAAAACGGTGATTTGGTCCGACATGTTGAACTGGCACAATTGGAGGTTGACGAACTCGACCAACTTCTACCTGACATCTACAAAAAGACTGTTGGCATATGACAATTGACGGAGCCGTTCTTGAGCAAGTTGTCCGCCCAAGCGGGAGTGGGCCAAGGTTCCCGCATCTCTTCCGCCTAAACTCCGCATGGCAAATCCGCCCTGCACGCATGCCACGATCGCGGTCTTGGCCTGCTCAGATCAAATCAGATAACACAGGACAGAAGATGGCATGTGCATACCCATTCACAACCCCATTGTTAAGTCAAACAACGCGACATCTCACTCTTCCCATCCCGTCTCGTTTTGTCTGATATTGCCCCTATCTTAGGCCACCTCAAGCCAAACCCCTTTCCCTCATGGCGACCGAGAAGCTCATCAGCCCCGCCAGCATCGGGCACTTTGGCATCCGCACAACGCCTGACAAGTTTGAGGCCATGGTGCAATGGCATCTCGACTTCTTCGGCGGCCATGTGGTGCTACGCAACAGCAACGCGGCCTTCATCGCCTGGGACGACGAGCACCATCGGATGGTGATTGTTTCGGATCCTTCCCATCAACAGATCGCCAATCGACCTGCCGCCGCCACCGTCTACCACATTGCCTTTACCCTCAACTCCCTCGCCGATCTAGCCACCAGTTACGAGCAGAAGAAGGCCCGCGGTATTCTTCCGCATTGGCCCGTCAACCACGGCATGAGCACCAGCATGTACTACTCGGACCCCGACGGGAACGAGTTTGAGATGCAAGTCAACAACTTTGACACATCGCAAGAGGCCATTGCCTTCATGGCTACGCCCGAATACGCGCAGAACCCTATTGGGGTGGACATTGACATTGATGAGTTTCTGGGGCGGGTGCGGAGCGGCGAGGATGAGGCGGCCATCAAAAAGAGACCGGTTATTGGGCAGCGGCTGTCGAGATATGAGAACTCTATTTACTTTGAGCGGCCGGCGGAGGGTTTATGAGGATGTTGTTGGCTTTGCCTTAAAAGTGGTAGTTTACGAATCTCGGCCTTGATATCTTGTCCTTACTTCGTGCCTTACATGACGTGGTCCACATTGTTCCCCTAAAAATGCGTTTGACCAGGTGTGGAGGAGGATCCATCGAGGTACCAGTTTGTTTGCTCCCCAAACCAGTTCCGTCAGCATGGAGTGGCTTTTTCATCGATTTTATTAATATCTATTTGAGTTTCATTGCTGCTTTTTTGTTGTTCGTACTAAAGGCCGATTCTAATGTCTGCGGAGCGATGTTGAATGCAACGGCCACCCCAAGCCCCTTAGCCCCTGAATCGCATGTGCCCAGAGCCAAGCATCTGCACCCCGCAAGACACCGTGACCCCCGCAATGCACCCGCAACCACACGCTAAACTTGCCCTAACAGCATGGGTGTCCGCTTTAAGCCCGATGTCCCAATCTCTCGTCAAGTTTTCAGTCCTCTTCCCCACAAGCCCAGCCGGGACCCCGGGAAGTATCATGGGACCCGGGGTTGCGGAGCTTCGAGCACTCAGCTTGACATATCCGCGGTTCAGCAGGGTGTATTAAAGCTTGTCGACATCAAGAGAGCCTGTTTCAGGTCTGCGACTCTGCGTCACTGATCACTCATCTGCTGACTCTGCTCCACTTTGGTCTTACCTTGTCCTAATCCTCGGTCCGCTTTCATCCAACAATGTCTCCCTCCAACAAGATCGCCATTGTCGGCGGTGGCCCAGCCGGCCTGGCGCTTGCCGCCATTCTCGAGAAGCGCGGCGGTTTCGATTACGTCCTCTTCGAGAGCAGCGCCGAGGAGGTTCCACCCCGCGGGGGTTGTCTCGACCTGCACCCGGGAAGCGGCCAGAGGGCGTTGCGGGAGGCCGGCGTGTTTGAAGAGTTCAAGAAGTACGGCCGCTACGGTGATGCTACCATTCATCGACTCGTCGACCACAAGGGGAACCGCCTGTTTGACTTTGGCGAGGGCAGGGATGCCCCTGAGATTGACCGCTGGGCACTGCGCAAGGTCCTCCTCACGGGAATCCCGAAAGAGAGGGTTGTGTGGAGGCAAGCGGTGACAAAGACGGAGAGGGATGCCTCGGGTGACATTGTCTTGACACTCGCGGATGGCACGACGGCTTCGGGGTTCAAGTTGGTAGTTGGCGCTGACGGGACATGGAGCAAAGTTCGGCACTTGGTACGAGTCTTTTGGAAGCTCCAGTCCAAGGACACTGTTGACAAAATTGGCACAGGTCACAGACGCAAAACCACAATACTCGGGGAACCTCTTTATCACGACCAAAATCCTCCCCGGAAACCCCTTTTACCCCAAAATGCAGGAGCTCTGTGGGGCGGGTTCGATGATCATCATGGGCAACGGCGTGCACATGTTCAACTCGCACCAAGGCGATGGCCATTACCGTGTTGATGTCGGCATCCCAGGCCCCGAAGACTTTGAGGGTAGCGGTTTGGTCGACATCAAAGACTGGGAGGCCATGAAAGCGCATGTGCTCCAGGGCGATTTCTTCGGCGCCTACGCACCTGAGCTCCAGGACATCATCCGCAACAGCGACGGCCCATTCCGGCCGTGGATCATGTACTACTTCCCGACCGACAAACTGAACTGGAAGACAGCGACCGGAGTCACCCTGATCGGCGACGCGGCGCATGTGACGACGCCATTCGTTGGGGATGGCGTGAACTGCGCCATGCGAGACTCCTGCATTCTCGCGGGCAAGCTGGCGGAAATGGGGGTGAACGATGAGGCAGTGGCGGCTTATGAAAAGGAGATGTTTCCGTTTGCAGTCGACGTCATTACGAGGAGTCTACAGAGCCAGAAGATGTTCTTTGAGAAGGAAGCGCCCAAGACATTCATCGAGGTCATGAGCTCGGGGAAGCCGTTGATTGGGACGACGGATCATGTCTGAGGTAGTTGAACGGAATGCGAGTTTCAGACAAACGCTGCAGATTGAAAGAGCAGGCTGCTGATACCATGTTTCCCAATCCCGGATCTTTACGGACATGTGCCCATCACTGTAAACCCGCCAGATTGCAATCGTCTGATCAAAATGTCCATACGGTCAGCGCCTATGTGATCATCACTTCCCCAAAAGACCACGAGCCCATTTTAGCGTGCGGAGTTGAGGCGGGAGTGATCCCGCAGCAATGTTCAAGGCCAACCGGGAAATACACTTAGCGAAAAAGTTCCGGGGAATTGTTTGCCCACAAGACACAGTAAATATACACATTCGATGAATGTGGTGTGCCCAAGTGGACGGGACAGCTTTGCTTAACCGAGTAACTTTGACCATGTCGGAAACCATGCAGGGTGCCTGTCTTTGTGAGGGCGTCAGGTACACCGTTCAAGGGACTCCTGAAGCTGTTTTCATCTGCTACTGTTCTCATTGTTCCAAGAATGCCGGCGCTCCGGGACAGATCGTAAGGTCTTGCCGCTAGTTATGTCTTCCCACTGGCTAATTTATGTTACCATGGCAGTGTGCAAAGTTCAGGCGGGAAGCCGTCCAGGTTTTGGAAGGGAATGCTTTGTTAAGGACTTCGGTCTTGAGGAAAATTTGAATGGATGTGAGAAACACAAGGTGTTTTGCTCTTGTTGTGGCTGTACGCTCTGGACAGTCTCCATGAAGCATAAGGGGAGCTACTTGATTGTGCGGACTTCGTTGATCGAGAACGGTTCAGTTTCGATCCTGCTTCAACTCCGAAACAGGGTCTAACAACCAAGCACTGTAGGCTGCAGAAGTTGTCTGACAACACGAGTACCTGGTACTTTGCGTCGAAAAAGGTGGAGGCTGCTCGGGCCAAAGTCAGGTCGTTTGAGAAGATGCCTGAGTCGCAAACAACTTGAGCCTGACATATCTGAATGGTGGTTTGTTTCCACGTGGCTTTGGACACATGGATATAGTGGATGTAAGCTTGGGACTCTCCAAAGTGGCCGTTCCCCCCGTCATCTTGGAAGAGGACAAGCCGTGTGAAAGAAGTCAAGCGGAAGGTTTGTGTGGGTACGAGGCAAGACATGCCCGCCAGCTTGAATCTCAGTCCTTTTGCCTATTCATCCCGCAGAGATGACGCGGAACGATGCATGCCGCCAGTAAACTACAAACAAGAGGACCACATGTCACCACTGTTTCCCCTCCTATCTTTTGCTGTATAGTAGAATTTGATCATCTCCCCCCAACTCCTCGTTTGCCCATCAACTTCGCCGCATCACGAAGCAACCACAATCGCCTTCAACCCAAGAGCTTGCTCGCACTCCCTGATACTGGCCCGCTGCAGCCTGTCGTACATGTCAATTTCGCTCGGAATCGTACAGCCCAACAGCTCCTCCAGTTCGGCACGGCTGCTGGCCTCCCCGGAGCCCTGGAACTTCCTCTCCGTTCCATCTTCCCCTTCCCCTCCCAGATTCGAGGTAAAAATACCCGCCGCGGAGAACGGTAAAAAGTCCTCGTAGGTGATGGGTTCGCATGTGAGCAATCCGGCCTGCAACAGCTGCTCCACCTGAACCGCGGCCCCGGGTGCTCGTGCCTCCCGCAAGACTGCTTCTGCTTGACCCCTGAGTTCTCCTTGCGCAGCCTTGTACCGGAAGTACACCAACCCCTTCGTCCGAAGCTCCGTCCAATCGTCCGGATAGTTCTCGCTGAACAGCTCCCGCAAAAGGTCGCTCACCCTCCCACTCTTTCCAGCCGCCGCATGGCGCGCAATTGCCTCGGTCAGCAACCGATCATACAGATCCCTCCCTTTCCTGGTGACTGCTGCCCCGCGCTGCTCCACCTCCCCAAACCGCGCCGTATGCGTCCCTCTCACAACACCTCCGCCACCGCCACTCTTCCCAGACGCATCCGATTCCTCATCCGACTCACTCACGAACGCCACGCGCTCCTCGAGCGCCTTAAAGCTCGTCTGGCGCAGCAGGATCTCGCACCGCCGCCCGCCCGGCGGGCCCTCGATGCAGTCCTTGGCGGGCAGGCCGCGGCGCACCATCTCGGCCTGCACGGCGTCGATGTCGAGCGTGCGGGGGGTCAGGTGGTTGATGTGCGCCGAGGGAAAGCAGACGATGTCGGCGACCATGGGGTGCTCGCGCTGCAGGGCGAGGTAGGTGGCCAGGGGCACGGTGGCGCGCGAGTGCCATTTGAAGACGGAGAGGGACTCGGTGATGAGGTCGTCGGCGTCGGCGGCGGTGAGGAGGGTGGCGGGATGGGAGGATGGTGGCGGGGACAGAGCGGCGTCGATGAGGGCGCAGAGGCGCGGGGAAAAGAGCACGCGCCGGGAGAGGATCTCGGTTGCTGTCTTGCGGACGGATGGGGAGGTGATTTGGTTGGCGCGGAGGACGGTGGTGAAGACGCGGAAGGGGTTCTTTCTGAGGGATTCTTCGCTTGTGGGACGGAACGCGGTGCCGTGTAGCGGGAAGCCGACCATGTTTAGGTCGTAGTACCCAACCGGGAACATACCCATGACGGCGAAGAGGCGGCTGATCATCCGCATCTCGTGTTGCGTACCCAGTCGAATGGCACCATGTCGTTCAATCTGGTGCCGGATGGGGATATCATCGAACCGCTGGCCGCGGGCTGCTAAGACGGAAGAGTCGACGGCCTGGACGATGTCGACCAGGTCCCCGTAGAGGGGTACTTCGGCCTTGTACATGTTTGATAGAGCTTGAACAAAGCGGGAACGGAGATGGTCGGGGTCCCATCTGTCTCATTACATCAGTACACGTCTTCGTGGTATAGTTGGTATGTAGAAGGAACTGACGGTGACGGGTCGTCATGGGGGTAGCCGTTCTGCATCTTGGATTGTATAGAGTGTGCTCCGAAAAGATGGACGTGGAAAATGGACCTGAGATGGCGTTGTCAGTTTACAGACTGGATCGCAGATCATTAGTACCTAAGATATGCCCCTTGCAGATGCGACCAGAGATACCGGGTCTCCTGCTTCATGATACTGATATGCCCGCATGCGATACGCTGTGCCGGTTCTACCCGGTGTCTCGGCCTGCCCAGATAATGGCCGTTGTGAGTAAGCTGTACGTAACGGCCTTCCCGCCTGAGAACACACCCCCTGTCTAGTGGTGCTTAGTTCCAACGTCGAAGCATCATGTGGGACACGGAGCATCACCGCATGGACGATTGTGGTGGGCGGCCGAGGTGCGGCAATGCCGCCGACTCTTGATTCGCTGTGCTCTCGTGTCCTTGGCAGGTGAGTGACATGCATCTCGTTCACAAACAAGGAACTGGAGCATTGATTGGCTCCTTCTTTCATCCATCTAGACGGTCCTTCGACACTCTGGCGAGAACTGGCTGCGTTTGCTTTGGAGTAGTTTTCGAACTTGGGTAAGAAACAATTGTTTCTCTGGCATCTTTCCAGTTGTCCTAATTGGCCGTTGTGCTGACAGGTTGGTCCAGTGATTGAATCAAGGCACAAGCCCTTGGTGCCCTCATGTCCCATTCCCTCTTGTGCTACTTGTATTACCTTCTAGTTAATCTTGTTTACCAATTTTCACCTTGCCAGGTTCCCTACCTCCTTGATTGATTAGTACAAGTTGTTAAAGCATAGGGCAGCGTGGAGCAATCAGGCCGGGGATAACGAGAGCTCAACATGAACTTACCTATTTATTGCTGGAATCAGGGGTCTTGGCACGCTCCACAACGCCCTTCCTTTGACAGCTGCTCAGTTTCATGTTCAAGTGGGCCAGACCGGCAGCCAAGAAAACCTTTTTCAATGAAGCTATTCAAGGAGAAAGTATCAAGGAATAATTACTGCAACACAAAATGGCCCTGGACACCAACGGCATCGACTTCCGCGTGGCAACTCCCGAGGATGCACCCGGCATCTACCGACTGGTACAATCAGCATTCCGCGGCCAAATAAGCGAAAAGTGCTGGACAACAGCGGCAGAACTACTCTCAGGCGACCGCATCGACGTCCCGGGGATCATCGCTAAGATCAAGGACCCCAGCAGTGCGATGCTTGTGGTCACCGACAGCGACACCACCGGTGCCGATCTAGTAGCCTGCTGCGAAGTTAGCCGGAGCACCGCTCAGCAGGCCTATTTTGGCCTTCTCTCCGTGTCCCCGGGTCGCCAAGCGGGCGGGATCGGGAAGCAGGTGCTGGCTTACGCGGAGGATTACTGTCGGCAGATTTGGGGGACAAGGAGACTCGAGCTTACGGTTGTTTGGACACGGACGGAGCTCATCCAGTGGTATATCCGCCGGGGATATCGGAAGACGGGCGAGATGCCGTTCCCTTTTGAGGAACTGGGGATGACCAAAGAAACCGCGCCGAGGGAGAATTTGTACTTGGATGTGATGGCAAAGGATTTGGGTGGGGCTTCTGGGGTTGTTGACGAGGAGACACCCTAAAACCGAAAACACCTTTGATGAAAAGTACCTATTTAATTCATCGTCTGGAATGGCGGCTGCCTGAAACAACTGTGATTGGGACCGGTCCCAACGCTCCCGAGGTCTACCGTTGTAGCAGTGCTCACTGCTCAGCCGCGTCCGGCAACCAACCACTCCCTAAACCAGCTCACCGCTGCTCTCATTGCTCTCTCCAAACCTTTTGTCTCGTCTTCATCCTGCCGGTTTCCCCTAACCGCAAACCCGTGCTCTAACCCAGGAAAGTACTGATAGTCAAAGGGCACCCCCCGCTTCGGAATCTCCAGCAACGCAAACGCCTTCAGCTCCTCGGTGAACTTTGGGTCCTTCTCGGGGGCAATCATCTGCACCGGCACCGCGACGTCACTCATCTCCTCCTTTTCCAGGAAAGTCGGGTGCGCCGCCGAGATGCAGTCGACGAGCGGTCCGTCGTCTCCAGCAGATTGTCCCCCAAGTTGGAAGACGGCCCAGCCCCCATAACAAAATCCGATGGCGCCGATGCGGCGGTGCTTGGTGCGCAGAAAGCGCGCGAGAGCCTTCATCTCAGGACCCCGAACCGCCTTGGAGTTGCGCTCCATGAAGTTTGGGAGGTCGAGCTTGTGCCATTCGGCCGGGTTGCTGATGATGGTCGGCGGCAGGACGACGCCGCCGAAGCTGAAGAGAAAGTTAGCGCAAGACCTGATGGCAACGGCGTTTGCGGGACTGACAAGTCCGGGACGTATACGGTTGCGCCGAGCTCGGCGGCATAATGGTCGGCTAGCAACCGGATGTTCGGGAACGTCCAGCCGTACAGGTCGTGAATGACGATAATGGCCACGTCGGAGTCATTGCCCGTAACGTAGCAGTTTTGATCATTGACTTGGGTTTCATGCCCCTGGGGCTTGCCTTCCCAGCGGAAACCCTGCAGACAGCAAGAACTCATGGTGATGGGCCGATAGAGCGGACTGCCGGGTGGACGGTTGACGGTGGTAGTGCGACAGTGCTGGGAACGACAAACGCTTCCAACGAAACTTGGTAATTCCTCGCTGTTTTGACCAGGTGGATGTGCTCAGCGGTGTGCGGTTGTGCGGGAAGTTGAGCAAGGCGCCTTAACTCCACCACTCTTTTTTGTTTGCCGCTCGATCTCCGCACATCCCGTGTAAGGGACCCAGTACATGGGTCCCAGTGACACAAACAACATCAGACGACGGGTCATTACAGTTTGTGCAAGCGCGCTCAAAAAGAACTATGCGGAGTCCCGTTACGGTTTTCCAAGTTCAACCCTCTTCCCCTTCCCCGAGACGCCCAACTCCCACCTCGGACCAAGTCCCCCACAAACCTCCAACACACCACACACATCCAACTCCCTCCCTCAAGCCCAACCACAGCCAGCACCATGACCCTCCCCGTCCCTCCAACCCAAAAAGCCACCATCCTCTCCACCCCGGGCGACCCCTCCGCCCTCCTCTACCACCCCGCACACCCGATCCCGCAGCCTGCCCCAGGCCAAGTCCTCGTCAAAAACGCCGTCGCCGGCATCAACTACATCGACACCTACTTCCGCACGGGCCTCTACCCCGGCCAGACCCCGACCATCCTCGGCCGCGAAGCCGCCGGCGTGGTCGTCGCCCTCGGGCCCCCCGCTGAGCAAGACCAAGACCAAGACCAATACCACGGCCTCCGCGTCGGCGACCGCGTCATCTGGCTCGCCAACGGCGGATACGCCGAGTACTCGGCCGTGCCGGCGGGGATGGCGGTGAGGCTGCCCGACGGGCTGGCGTTTGCGGACGCCGCGGCGGCGTTCATGAGCGGGCTGACGGCGCTGGCGCTGACGCGGGAGACGTACCGCGTCCGGGCGGGCGACTGGGTGCTGCTGCATGCGGCGGCGGGCGGGGTGGGGTTTTTGATGACGCAGGTGCTCAAGAAGGCCGGGGCGAGGGTGATTGCGACGGCGGGCGGGCGGGAGAAGGTGGAGGTTGTGGAGGGGTTGGGGGCGGATTGTGTGATTGATTATCGGGGTGGGGAGGGGAAGGGCTGGGTGGAGAGGGTGATGGAGATTACCGGCGGGGAGGGCGTGGATGTGGTGTATGACTCGGTCGGGAAGGATACGTGGGAAGGGAGTCTGGAGGCGGTGAAGAGGAAGGGCACTGTCGTCTGGTTTGGGAACTCGAGCGGCCCCGTTCCGCCGCTGCCGCTGAAGTAAGTCTCGCCTTCATGTAACGGACACAGTGTGAGTGTGACGCTGACCTTGAGTAGCCGCCTATCGCCCAAGTGCGTCAAGATTGCGCGTCCGACGTTGTTTGGGTACATTGCGACGAGGCAGGAGTTTGAGGGGTACGCGCATGCGCTGTTTGAGCTTCTTACATCCGGGGCGCTGAAGGTCAAGATCCACGGAATGTATTCGTTAGAGGACGTGCCAAAAGCACATGTTGTAAGTTGTTCAGATCTAAGTTCGCTTCTTCTCGAGTTGGATTTGCTAACATGTATTGCCAGGACCTGGAAAGTCGGAAGACGATGGGTAAGCTGTTGATCAGGTTCGACTAGGATAAGAAAAGGGGAAGCGCAGGAGGGGAAGGTGAACCATATTGTACATAGACACTGCCCTTTGATCTAAACCCAGAAGGGATGCAAGGGACTGGCCATCGGTTTTTCACGAAATCTTGAGCCAACCACGCGGAAGAAAGGAGCAACGAGGTTGCCAGTCACGGGTTGCCAGTCACGGTTGCCGCTCATTAAACTTTCATTCCCCTAATTGGTCCATAATCCATCGCCTATAAGAACGACCATCGACTTCCATTCGGTGTGATACAAACTAGCAAGACTGGGGCCAGAACCGCTTCTGCGACCACACCCTCATCTTCTTGCCGAAGAAGTAGCAGGGAACCCCGAGCAAGGCAAACACGCCGCAGATGATGGCAAACGTACGCATCGCCCCGTCGTATCCGTCCAGCTCCACCCAGGGAACGGTCGCGTAGCTCAGCCCGAAGCTGATAAAGCCGCGGCCGGCGGCGACGATCAGAAGCAGTGGTCCGGCTTCGGCGGGCCAGCTATCCACCACGTAGGTGATCGAGACCGTGTTAGCGCCCATGAAGGCGAAGTTGCCGGCCGCGTACGGAATAGCGATGCCAGTCCACGACCACTTCTCTGGGTGTTGAGCAGCTTGGCCATAAATGACACAGGAAACGATGGCGACAATGCTGGGCAGAATCAACGAGAAGAGGCGGTATTCAGGCTATTGCGAGGTATTAGATTCGTCTGTCTGCCTGTGAGGGGCTGCGCAAAAGCAGTTCAATGTTCTCGTACCTGGTACACCCCCTTGTTCATTCTGCTCATCAGCTTGATGATCCAGTCCGAGCCGTAGCCAAGGATGGGCAGGCCAATCATGGTTGCCACAATTAACGCAAGCTGCACATATCCGAGGAAGTCAAAGTCGAAAAGGTATGGAGGGCTGAGCAAGACGGGGGCGAATGTCGACGAGTGAAAGACGTAAACGCCGAGGAAGGCACCGTTGAGCAGCAGAAACCACACGATAGTGGGGACGCAGAAAGACTGGCCGGCAACCTTGTAGAAGATCCACGTTTCATTCCATCTCGGCGTGAAATGGAATATTTTCAAGTCATCTTTCCATGTTCGGGCGCCGTATCGGTCAGAGTCGAGGGTGTGGTTCGTGATGGTTACGACGCGGTCTACTGCAGTTGTCAGTAAGGTTATTCCTTTCTGGTGACGGGGGTGGCAAGTATCTTGGAACTGACCTTCGGAATCCACGGCCCTGTCGTACATGGTTTCCGGTACCAGAAAAAATGCGACAATAAGAAGGACGCCGTTGACAATGGTGATGACCCCATACCACCACCGCACACCCCAGGCCGGGACAAGGTACGTCGTAGCGACGAACATGGCTCCCATGCCAACCCCTTGGATCGATGCATTCCAGACCGCAGCCCTTCCGCGCTGGTGGACAAAGTGTACCTCCTGCACCATAAAGGCCACTAGAGCCTCGCTCTGCCCTGCCGCCATGGAAAGGATGTCGCGTGCAGCGATGTGCGAGCTTAGAGACTTGGAGCACGCGCACCAGATGCCCGAGGCAACCAGGACGATCAGGGACGCGAGGAACACGGGGCGTCGGCCGATGGCTACGCACAGGGGCATGGCGAGGAGGTTTCCGATGCCCATGAACAGCGTTGGGTACGTGAGCAGGTCGGCGACTCGGACTGCATCCTCGGGCGGGTACATTGCTCTGACTTCGGTGACGATGGCGCCCATTCCGCTAGTGGCGAGGACCGCAAAGGACGAGTACAGCGCAACGATCAGGACAATGGCGTTCTTGCGCCATTGAGGCAGATTGAGAGGGTCTAGAAACCGGAACGAAATGTGGTGAGCTTGGGGGAGGGGAGGATCCAACACAGAGCCCAGATGAACGGTTACTCACCCTTGGGGTCTTGACTAGGAGTCGGAACGAGGACGACATGATCAGAGTCCAAGAGTTGCACCGAGCCGGTTTGATGGTCCACTGGTGGAGTCAAAGAAGAACCATTCTCGAGTGTCTCGACAGACTTCTCCAAATAGACCTTTTCGTCCGCCATTTTTCCGGAAGCCTTCGAGTCGGCGCAGATCGAAGACGAAAAACTGGAGGATGGACGACAGAAGGCCGTGATATGCACGGCGCATCCGCGCGGCTTTGTACAAGTGAGCAACGCGTTAGCCTGCAGTTGTCACGATGCAGCCAAGACGCCAGGGTAAGGTGTGCAGTGCGTGTGTATCCTCGAAAAGGGGGGCTCCGGCACGGTTCGGGCGGTGCTCGATCCACATCCCGATGGACCCCAGCTTTTTCCCCAGAAATCCGCCCTTGCCACGCGACCCCAGATCTCGGCAAATCGATGCGGGGAACTGAGAACTCGGTAACAGCACTATTTCCTGGTCGCAGCACCCCCTTGTTTCCTAAGACTTTCCGGACCCTCAACAAAACTGAACCGAGCCGGACACTCTGCATCCCTTACCTACCATGGACACCAACGAACCGAACAGGCCTACCAAACGGAAGAGGCTTAATTTCGCCTGCAACTACTGTAAGTGTTCAACTACCGGTCTGGTCTTGTTGCAACCTCGGCATCCACCCTGAGTTTGACACTTGACAGGCAGGTCAAAGAAGGTCCGGTGCGACCAAGAATACCCATCATGCCGCGGCTGCCTCGCCGCCGGCGTCGAGTGCACCACGACCGACAAGCGGCGGCCCGGGCTGGAGGTACGGCGGCGACCCGCCGGCTCACAGGACCATGGGCGCAGCCCGGCACCCAGCTCCACGTCGACCCGGCAAGTCGAACTCCTCCCAGCGACCGCCGCACCGGTGAGGCCGGCTCAGCGCGGCATCTTCCCCACCACGCCAGCCTCAGAACCGGCGACGAATCGGAGTCCCTCAATTACTGTGCAGGACGATCTAGGCTCGTCAAGCTCCACAGTCGAACCCCCGGGGCGGTTTGCGGGGCGCCTGCCCATGGCGCCTCGGATCAGTGGGGGCGACACGCTCGAGATCAACACAGGCTGGCTCGAGCTCGCCTTTCACCGTCTGGGGATCCCGTCCCGTTTCGACCCGTGTCTGCGGGCCAAGTCGGGGCCGCAGGAGTACCTGCCTACCCCGGGTGTCCCGTTGGCACTGCCGCGAATACCCCCAGCAGCGCAGTGCCGAGAAGCACTGGCGACGTACTACGCCACGGTCCACGTTTTGTATCCCATCCTCGACCCGGATGTGCTGGACGGTATCTGTGAGGATGTGGTCAGCTCTTGTTCGGCTGGGATGCCGATGGTCCAGGCGGAGAGGCTGCCGGAATTCCTCGTCTTCTGCCTGGTGCTGGTGTTGGGATCCGCAGAGAACCCCGCCATCGAGTCCTCGGACCTGGCGGGCACCTACATTGCCTTTTGCGAGACCATGCTCGGTCATGTCCTCGGCTGGGGCACCATCGACGCCATCCGCGTCATCTTCCTGCTCGCCCTTGCCCTCCGGTGGCGTGAGAAGATCACGTCAGCCTGGCCGCTGTCGGGCGTCTGTGTCTCCATAGCCCAGGTGCTAGGCCTCGACCGGCAGCGGGCCCATGGCAGGCGGAGCCCGGAGATTGTCAACGAAGAGGTGGATCAAGAACGTCGTCGCGTGTGGTGGTGCGTCTACAGCTTTGAGAAGCTGTTTGCGTTCGAGCTGGGCCGCCCGTCCATCATATCCGATGCCGACCACGACCAGCTGGAGCCTGCCCGGGCGCCGGGCAAGGACGCCAACTTCTTCCATATTGTCATCAGTCTGGCGCGGACCTTGTCCGAGGTCAGCAGACGGAGCATCGGCGCCCGCACAAAGGAGGAGCAGGCCGGTCGTGAGGGGCTTGAGAACGCGGTTCGTTTCAAGGTGGCAACCACGGGAGAGCTCGTCCTCTTGTTGATGCAGTGGGCCGAGAGTCTCCCCAAGCACTTCAGACCGACTTCGGATTTGTTGTGTGAGCCGGCAGAGTTTCCTCTCGCTGCATTCATTTCCGTGCAGTACCACAGCGCGTAAGATCCCCACACGTACTGCACGAACTGGAACAGCTGCTGACAAGTCCCAACAAGGATGATCATGCTGGTGAGGAACATCCTGCTGGTAAGCGATGAAGCCATTCGTAAAGCAGTCGAGGAGTACGCAGCGGGGGAACCTTGGAGCCAGGTGACCCGCAACGGCCAAGCAATCGTGGCCAACTCGGCTCGCAGCATCGTCAAGATGCTGATGGAGGGCCACGACCTGGGGTCCCGACCCGTCCTGCACACAGTCACGGCGCCGCTCCATGTGCTTTCTGTCTTGTCGGTGCATCTTCTCAGGCACCCCACGTCTCGGCTCGCCAGTTCAGATCTCAGTGTAAGTGATCAGACTCGGCCCTCTCTTTTCTGTCGGAATGTACTGCTTACCAATGCACAACCTTAGTTAATCCAAAACGCCGGAGAGTTTGCTATCGAAAAGTACGAGAGGATTGCAAAGGACAAGAGGGTTCACGGGGTTGTGCACCTCCTTGACACCGAAGTGATGAGGATTGTGGCAGCTGCCCAGCCGAAGATCATGGGACGGTCCTCCATCGCAGGGCCATCATCGACGCATCCTGGCAACTCGCCCGGTCACTCATACTCTGCAGACAAGGACGCTGGCATTCCCTTGCATCAGTCGCCTCGAGGAGTCGGCCACACCTACAGCGATCTGTCGGCAGAGCTGATGCACCTCTCCGCAGCGATGACCATGCCGATGGGCATGCCGGACATTGCTTGGTCGCCTGCGTTGGCAGACGAGATTGGGTGGGATTGGGGTGACTTTAGTCAGTTATTTGCGGAACCGCCCATCTAGGCTGGCTGGCACAGTCTGAAGGAGGAAATAATGACCTTGTATGATGATCACCGTCTCCGGGCACGTTTGGCTCCTGTCTGTACACGTTATTCTCAGCACACTTTCACTTTTGCTGCTCGGAGGACTATGAAACGGACAATATTGTCAATCTCATCAAATGAGCGGTGTTAGCGACCTCGAGATGTTGGAAGTCAACTGGAAAAACGTTGGCAACATCAAGTCCTCCGTCTGTACGTGTTGGTTGATGGCCATGCGGTTTACTCCCTATCCACTTGTTGATTGCTAACCAATAATTCGAAGTTTGAAAGCAAAAATAAGCGGCGGATAAGTGAAAATGGGAAGAGCGAAAAAGAGAGGAGAACCGAAACAAATGTCAAAACCACTCAATACTTCCTGCTCAGGAAGCATCGTTCCTCGGTGCTTTAATCAGCCACCGATGGACCCACGGTGACCGTAAAAACATAAAATGATTGTTTCATCTTTGCTACCTATGTACATATGCAAGGCTAAACAAGTGGAAGTCTGGTTTTAATCTCATGAACAACTGCACGTTTTCCCCTTTCCTCATCTCCTAAGCCACGACCGACCCGACTCACGCAGACGCCTTGATGTAGGGGATGCCAGTCAACAGCATCCCCCGCTCGCTCAGCTCCACGGGCTGCCGAGGCGTCCAGTCATTGTACGGGCAGTCCTTGCCATCCTGACGCTTGATGGGCACACCGCCGACGTGCATGGCGTTAGGCCAGTGGGTGGTGCTCTGCGTGGTCTCGAACGCGCCCTTCTTGCGGATCAGCTCCTCCTGGGTCGCGTCGGCGACGGGCATGTAGCAGGTGTAGACGCAGAAGCGGGGCGCGGTGCCCGAGGGCGACAGGTTGTAGTGGGGGGTGCGCGAGTCCCAGAGCAGCAGGTCGCCGGGCTCGGCGTTGACCTTGATCCACTCGCAGCCCTTGTCGGCGAGCCACTTCATGCCCTTGTCGGTGAAGCCGTACCACTCCTTGGTCCAGGCCCAGATCTTGTCCGGCTCGTCCTTGAACTCGGCGTGGAACTCCTCGGACAGCAGGTGCGCACCCTACAGCCCGGTCAGTACCTATGACAGATACTTGGCTTCGAAGTCGGGGTGCGACAAGCACTTACCTTGCAGACAATGAGACCGCCGTCGTTGTCGCCGTTGGGCAGAAGGTTGACGAGACCTTGCAGGCAGCGGAAGCCAGGCTTCTCGGGGTCCTGGTCCTGGTGAGGCCAGGGGGTGTTGCGCTTGAGGTCGCTCCGGGGATAGGCGAGGTTCACGCCGTCAAAAGAAACGATCAAGTCCTCCGTGTCGTACACCTTGGCGAACGCGTCAATGACGCCGGGCTCCTGGCGGACGCCCCAGGCGAAAGATTCGTGCGCAATACCATATCTGCAGGGATCTTGGCTTAGCTGGTGTGTCTCAGGGAGGTGGGGACCCGCTGGGGATGGCGTCTCTTACCCAAGACACATGCCCTTCTCATTAATCACAGGCATGTGCTTCTCCAAGTAGGTCGAGGGGTCATCGCGCTTGAAACCGAGACCTCCCTTGAAAGTCTCGACGTACTTGTGCATCTCCTCGGCATACTGGTCCGCTCGCTCCCTGGGCACTGCGCCCTTGACAACGCAGAAACCGTCCCTCAGGAGGTCGTCTCTGAAGTCGCCGTGCTTGGCATTAGGGTTGGCAAAGAGCTTGTTGGGACCCGCAGGCTTCGCGGAGAGGCCGGACGGGGGAGTGCTAAGCTTGAGCTCAGCGCCAGCAGTCTGTGAGATGGTCGTCGTCGCCATGGTATAGGGTGGTTGTTTTCGAGGGAATACGCTAGTATGAGTGTACAGGGACTGGATTGTGTTGGTGCTGATGTTCAGATCTTGACTGAGAGATGATGTTGAGATTTGTCCAGAGGATGATAACACCCCCTCTTGTACCTCTAGGGTGTGGATCGAATGATTCGATGTTGCCTCCCAAGATGATCCAATGCACCCCAGTTGACTCGGCTCGGGTGGGTTATCCGTCGCCCCATGCTGATCCCTCAAGACAGCAACCGAGTTGTCAGTCCTGGGCTGGGAGCCAAACACTTCGGCTCGGTTCCCTCTACAGCTACCAGACCAAGTCCTGTTGATGTCCCCACCAACACTCGAGGCTCCGCACCCGGTCCGGCAACTCAACCAATAGGAACCCGTATTGTGCCGAACCGAGCGCACGCCGAACTGCAGGGTCCAGAACCGGAAGCCTGACCAATGGGAGAAATTACTTTCAACTTCGACTCCCGGATCGGGTCTCTGAAGGGAAGGTGGTCAACCCGAGGCGGTGGTCGGTCCGGTCTAAGAATCTAGGGCATCTGTCTGCACCGGTCTCGACTCGCAGAGAACCGGCTTCGGATACGTGTGGAGGCTCAAGAAGTCTCCACCCGAGGGCCATTGAACCATTGAGGTACCTTATCACCTGCCAGATGGCCTTTAAGGTTCTCACAGCACTGTCCCCGCGGGCACTGACACTTTCCTCTGCGACTGCAAGACGATTCGGGCCAAACCTTCCAGTTCGAACTATGGCTAACAAGATTGCGAAGGCACCTGTGGTGCCCATCAACAAGCCTGAGCCTGGCGTCGGCGGGTATCAGCCCCTGAACCCTCGCTCGGAGGTCCTGCCCGCGGGCTGGAATGGCTTCAACTCGCGGCCCCTGCCTTCGCCCATTTTGGTAGAGCATGACGTCGCGTTTACCATGCGCGACGGCAAGAAGCTGTACGCCGACATCTACCGCCCCCCCAACTCCGACAACGCCAATGTCCCAGCCCTCCTGTGCTGGAGCCCCTTCGGCAAGAAATTCAACGGCCTGGATTCACTGCGTCTGATGACGCCGTGGAACTTGGGCATCCCCGATGGTACGCTGAGCGGTCTTGAAAAGTTTGAGGCACCCGATCCCGCCGACTGGGTTCCGGCGGGCTACGCCATCATCAACATCGACTCGAGAGGCTCCGGCGATTCTGAAGGAACCATGGTCATTATGGGCACCCAGGAGGCTGAAGACGGTTACGATACCATTGAAGCCCTGGCCAAGCTCCCCTGGTGCAACGGCAACGTGGGCTTGGTCGGAAATTCCCATCTTGCGATCGTCCAGTGGTTCATCGCGGCGCTGCAACCGCCGAGCCTGAAAGCCATTGCGCCGTGGGAAGGTTGCGGGGACTTGTTCCGAGAGCAGTTTGCCCGCGGAGGCATCTACGCTGGTGACTTGTTCGACAAGCTGATCGTCAAGTACATGCTGCGGGGACACCACGGCATGGAGAGTTTCAAGGAGATGTTCAAACAGCATCCCCTTGCCAACTCGTGGTGGAACGACAAGAGACCGGATATGAAGAAGATCAACGTTCCAACATACATCACGGGGACTTGGACCAACACCATGCACGGCATGGGCGCAATTCGGGGATGGCTCGAGGTGGACACGCCGGACAAGTGTAAGCAAACCTCTGGCTCCGTCTCGCCGTCCAAGGTCATCTTTGGATGCATCTAACTGACATTGTTGGTAGGGCTCCGGTGGCATCCGTGGCAGGAGTGGTATGATCTCTGGGGCAATCCTCAGGCAAAGGTCGAGCTCTTCCAGTTCTTCGACCGGTACCTGAAAGGCGAGGACAACGGGTGGGAGCAGACACCGAAGGTCCGCATGGCGGTTTTGAAGTTCGGGAATGCTGATCCCATTGAGAATATGGTGGTCGAAGACTTTCCCCTTCCAGAAACGGAATACCGACACCTCTACCTCCAACCGGCTAGCCTCTTAGCCGGCGAGGCGTCGAAGGAAGCTTCGGTCATCTCGTACAACTCCGAGACTGACGAATCCCTCGCCTTCCGACATACTTTCCGGGAAAAGACTCGGATCATCGGTATGCCAAAAGCCGTTTTGTACATGTCGTGCGACGACTACAACGACATGGACGTGTACGTCCTCATCGAGAAGCTTGACAAGGACGGAAAGCCCATGATGAACCTCAACATCCCCTGGAAGGGCATCCCCGTCAAGTCGTTCGACGAGTTTACCCCACAGCAGTCAACCGAGGTCGTCCTGTACAAGGGTCCCGTGGGGATCCTAAGGGCGTCACATCGCGCCTATGACTTGGAGAGGTCGATGCACCCGAACTGGCCTTTCCATCCGCACGAGGTTGAGGAGAAGATTGAGCCCGGGACAGTCGTCAAGCTTGAGATTGGCATCTGGGCCATGGGGATAGAGTATGAGGAGGGCGAGAGTCTCCAGGTCCGGATCAGCGGACGCAATCTGGCCGTCAACAACTTTGGCACTCCGGAACACACGGATAACAAGGGCACGCACAAGGTGCATCTTGGTGGCGATCATGCTAGCCACGTTATTCTTCCCTTCATACAAAGCTAGAGAGAATGTGTATGACAACGATTCTGTGCATGATTGTTGAAACTGTTCAACTGATGTCGTGCAAGTTACAACCGTGATGTGCATCTGATTTCTCCATGCGTCTCTGAAGCTCATTATTGCTCTTGGGCGCCATGTCTGATGGACTGAGTGCGAATGTTGGTCTGGCCGGATCTTCAGTTTGCTTCGTGAACGGGGTAGATACCTACTGATAAACCCAGCTAAAGGAAGACTCGGGATGAACGCATGACATCAGGGTTTGACTGCTGCTCTATGCCGAACTCACGAGAGCATCCCACAGCCTTCTCTTGAAATCCGGAGTTCCTCTGGTTTGGCCCGGCACTATTGAGAGTTCCTGACTGGCACGGTCCGTTTTGTCCAGGCCTCAGATTTGATGGCATGACGACAGGCGTTCTCGGACAGCCATCAGAACAACAGGACCCGCCGGTTACAGGTCTCGGCTGACAGTAACATGACTCTTGATATCGCGGATGTGGTCCAAAAGAATCAGCGGCCCGTAGAGGGAAGAAAAAAATGGGAACTCTCTGTGGTTGTGGGATGCAGGGTGGGTGATAAGGGAGAAGCAAGCCGATTGTGTGACAAGGCTCTGCCTGGCTGCAGGAGCCCCTCACAATGCACCTCTTTTGGACTCAAGGTGTCCAGGTTAGGTAAACCCAATTGGACCAAAAGTTTCCCATGGCTGAAGCTGAGCTGTGTGGCGTTATCAGGCAATTGGGTTGCAAAGTTCATCACGTTGGGGGTTACTGTACATATGTGAGTTCGAGGTGCTGAAAAGCTCTCCCTTCGCACGTTTGTCTCACATCCATTCGGTAGGCCCAGCCTTATAGTCCCAAACATCCTTCTGCGCAGATTTTAAGCATCAAGTACGATGGAACCACAAGCTCGGAACCTCATAGCGGACAACTCTGGCGGAAGCATCGATCAGGCTTACTGCTACCAACCGCTTCAATACCCGGATTCGCTCCGCATCCTTGAGTTACTTCCAGGAAGGGACAAGGACCCGCTCACCTGCAGAGTGTTGGAAATCAGGAAGAGCGATGATGTGTCGTTTGAGGCCTTGTCGTACACCTGGGGCGAGCCAGTCTTTTCTCGCATCATCAGAGAAGTGGACTCTGACTCGGTTCTTCGCATAACCGAGAACCTCTTCGACGCGCTGCAAGCGCTTCGCCTCCCAAATGCGAGACGTCGGCTATGGATTGACGCCGTCTGCATCAATCAGAAGGATACGCCCGAGAAGAACCGGCAGGTTGCCCACATGGATGATGTGTACCGCAAGGCAGAGCTGGTCGTCGTCTGGTTGGGAAAAGAGGAGTGTGGCAAGGCCATTGGCGAGCTCGAGCGAATCGGCCAAGACGCAGAGCTGTACGGTCTCCCCAAGGTCTTCCCTTTCCCGCTACGACTGCGCGATCGCTCAGCGCTCGAACATTTTCTCAAGCTTGCAGAAACCTGCGACGGCGAGGCGATGACGAAGTTCTACAGCAGACCATGGTTCGAACGTGTCTGGATCGTGCAAGAGTTTGTTCTTGCCAAAGACCTCACGCTGCAGGTGGGCAGTGATTCCATCAGCTACGACCATTTCAGCAAAGCAACCTGTGTCCTTAATCTGTTTTGCAAGCGGCCTGTGTTGATCGAAGCCTGCTGGGAAAACAGCCGAGGGAACTTTCATTATGCACCACTGCCAGAGCTTTTCGCTGGCCTGGCGTCTTGTCCAGACTCGCGAGCGACACATGGCTCTCAACAATCCGGAGCTGGCAGGCTTCACGAGCGATCCAACCACGAGCTTTTCATTCACCCTTCAACGCTGGTCGAGCATTGCGCAAACGCAAAGTGGTTGAAGTGCACCGACGAACGGGACCGCGTGTACGGCATGCTTGGCTTTGCCCAGGCAAACCTCGACATCACGCCCAACTATGATGCGGAGATCGAGAATGTGTGGAGGGACTTGGCAAAAAAGTCCATGTTGGCGGGAGACTTAACCGTGCTTCACTACGCTGGGCTGCCCCTTCACGGTCCAGTTAGAAACTTCACATTTGTGGCCAGCTTTGGGGAGAATCGCGGGCTGAGTCCGCCACGGCTTGGCGGTCATGGTCGCCCAAGGTTCCATGCTGGCTTGGCTCGTCCAGCCCAAGTCTCGCTCACCCCAGCCATCGAAACAAAGTCGTTTCCAATAATCAAGGGCTTCTCCGTCACAAGTGTTACCCGCACGCTGACACTCTCTCAGGAGATTGTGGGCCAGTCGAGCAATCAAGGAAGCACGGAAAGTCCCAATGCAGTCACACTCACCAGGGATGATTTGTCGAAACTGTGGAAGACGGTGGAGGACCTGGCTCAAAGCCAAGGGCAATGCCCCTATCCGATGGGTTTGATGAAGGCTCTTGCTCGAACTGTTGTCGCCGACAATGCGCTGCCTACGATGCAGCAGATCCTGGGCCGTGAAAGACGATTTCGGCACGAGATCGGCTTTATTCTGGCTCTCACGGCGACTGAGCTCGGGAGAGACGACGGTCGACTCTTCGTCCCGGATCAAACGGTTGCGGAGTTATTCGGTCAGCCAGTCACCCTCGGTCTCTGTATGTTTGACGACGAGGAGCCACAGAAGTACATGTTCCCACACGAGGGCGAACCGGATGTTGTGGTGAATAATCCTTCTGGGTTGGAAACCTACACTCGTGTTGATGACGTCCTTGTAAATCATATTCAAGCATATCTCGGCGCAGCTTCCCTTACTCTCAGAAACTGGTCATTGTTTTTGACAGCGAGTGGGCACATTGGCTTCGGCCCAAAAACGGTGGAGCAAGGCGATGTGGTGTTTGTTTTCCATGGCGCCCAGACGCCCTTTTTGTTGAGGAGATTCGGGGTCTGTGTCACAGAGGACCCAGATTCGCAGGGAACAAAAAATCAACTGCCTCTTTTTGCGGTCGTGGGGGAGTGTTACCTCCATGGTTTCATGGATGGCGAGGCCATGGCTGAGGAGTGTCATGCAGCGCATAAGTACCTGATGTTGTTTTGGTGTAGATAAGGTTAGCTGGCGTGAAGACTTACACAACCAAGATACCTTCTTCTTGCCTCATTCATCCCCATATCTTTCGCTCAATCTCTTTCTTTTCACAATAGAAGTCATCAGCTCCGTAAAGCGATGCGAGTGTCCCTAGGTACTTCAGGTTCTCGCCATACTCGTCCTCTTAACCACAACCGTCACCGTCGCCACAACCCCCCCAACCGCCGGCCAAGTCGGCTCAGTCCGCTAGTTGAGACGGCGGTAGTTGGGAGTGATTTGGACAAAAGGCTCCGAGATATGAGGTCGTGAAGTTGTGGTCTCGGTGTCCAGGACTCGGTGTATAACGAGGAAAGATGCAAGCCGTCTCTTTACAATCATACTGCGATTCAATGCCTGCGATAATGACTACACATCCGAGTCGGGCAGTGGCAAGGCAGTAGGTGGCGAGCGCGGTGTGTAAGGAGATGTCAACCCAGCATCTTCTGACCTTATTGTCTTCGCCCAGGCCTTTCCTTTCCCGTCCCGTGCTCAAGAATCCTTCTCATTTCTGACTAACCCGATTAGCTCGCTCAAATCGCACCGCTGCAACGTTGTGAGGTCACTACTGCCTGCCGCGCCTCACAAGTGCGCCCGGCAGTCAGCACACAGCAGTGTGGCGCAGCATCATGAAAGACGCAGGCAACGACATGACCCCTTTCTTGTGGGCCATGTATGACCAGCGGGGAACGGAGAGTCTGTTCTCAACAGCAGCGATCACTTCAAAAGTTCAAGTTCATGTTGGCTACCTTATCTTACATTCATGACTATTGAGCTCTTCTGATCGGTATCGCTGCAGATTTTGTTCCAAGCCCCTCAAAATGGCGCTTCCCACATTCAACGCCAAGCTCTGCTCCCTCTGTCAGAAAATCCCTTTTCACGACCTGCCGCCCTTCCCAGACCGCTCTTACACCAGAACCCTCACCGGCGAGCAGTTTCTTCACAACCTGATCCACCGCGATGCCGACGAACCCATCCCTGAGCCCCTAGGTCTCCGCCACCACCCCGACTTGGAGAGCCTACGCTCCGCAAGCGCCTCGGGCTGTGAGTTATGCAGGGAGATTGAGCGGTTTGCCGACGGCGTGCTTGAGGATGTCGACTCCATCAAAACGCGTTATGCAGACAATCCGGATCTGGTCAGGAGCACGGCGGATCCCAGCTTCGAACTGTGGCTCACCAAACGCGGCGAGGGCGGGGATGGGTTCTGGGTATCGACGAAGAGCGCGTCCAGACCCGACTACCTCCTTTCGGTGATTGCTACGTTTGGGTATTGCGCTGAGAGTGGTGAGACCTAATTCAATGCTTCACTCCTTGTTCTGTCTTTCTGTCTTGTTCCCTCCTCTTGTTGTTTCTCAGCTAGTCAAGATGAGGTACATTCGATGTCTTGTTGCACGTTGTAGAAAACTGACCGGGTTGTCGTCGAATCTCAGCAAGTCCCTTAGCATCAACCTTTCCCGGTCGCCCAATAATCGGGCCGCCAGACAGCAGTGTCCTCGGTCGGATATCCGACTGGGTCAAAGGGTGTGATGCTCACGAACGCTGTGCGGGACACCATGCAACCACGCTGCCCACGCGCCTTATCGACATAGGCGCTGCTGGTTCAGCTACCGCAATCCGGCTGGTTGAGCCAGAAGAAGGCACCACGGGCAGGTACACGGCTCTAAGCTACTGCTGGGGAGCTGCAGTGAACCCGTACGTCACGAGCAGATCGGTACTGGCTTCTAGAAAGCTCGGCATCGACATGGACCACCTTCCTCAAACATTTCAGGACGCGATAGTGGTAACCAGGAAACTGGGAGTCAGGTATATCTGGATCGACAGCCTCTGCATCTGCCAGGATGATATGCACGACTGGGAACGAGAGTCTTCCAGGATGGCCGCCGTCTACTCCAACGCGTACCTGACCATCGCGGCCACCGGATCGTCCGACAGCGCGGGTGGCCTCTTTTTTGATCGCCCAGAAAGACGGTATTATCGCACGGATTTTAACCCCACCGAAAGCGGCAACAAAATGGACGGCACCAAGAGTACCGTCCATGGCAACATGCTGGTATTTTCCTTGCCAACAGCCAAGGAAGTTGTGCGCTCCTACCGTGTCGACATGAAGGAGGAGCCCCTGAGCACCCGCGGTTGGGCCTTCCAGGAGCGTGTGCTGTCCCGGCGTGTCCTGCACTTTGCCAGCGATCAGGTTTGTCTGGAATGCCTCGAAGGCACCGTCTACGAGGACGGATTGCGTGTACCGCAGCGGTATTTTTGCACGCAGCCGGCCGCCGTCCCTGGACACCCGAAAGGTCAGCGCCAGGACAGGGCCTTGGACAAGTGGAATGCGCTCCTGTGGCAGTACAACACCCGGAACCTGACAGACCCCTCGGATAAGTTCCCTGCGCTTTCGGGCATCGCCAAGGTGTACGCAGATCTGCTCGACGACGAGTACGTGGCAGGGATCTGGAAGAAATCCATGCTCGAGGGGCTGTGTTGGCAAGGACTGCGCTGCAAGCCATTCGAAGGTGCCTACCGCGCGCCTTCGTGGTCGTGGGCGTCGGTGGACGGGACAGCCGCGACAGGATTCCACCGCGCACACCGCGACGTGGCCACGATTGTGGATTACCACGTCGAGGTGGACGGCGACAACCCCTTTGGCAGGATCAAAGACGCGTGGATCAAGATGGAGGCCTCGCTCGTTCCGCTGTTTCTGTCCACAAAGACCGGCCCGACGGGCCACATTTGTCTGGAGACGAGAAGGGGCCAGGGCGAGGGCTATGTCTGCAGCTTTGATACCATTGACGGCAAGCATTCGGTGTCGGCCAATCTTGTCCGTGAAATGGATCTCTTTGCTCTGGTGCTGGTAGGTCTTGTGGGAGACGGACCGAAGGAGACCAACCCGGATGCAGACGGCGAGACACTGTTCTATATGTGTCTCGTGGTGACGCCGGCGATGGAAGACGGCTCCAGGTTGAGGCCCGTCAAGCGGGTTGGCTGGACGTTTCTCGAGCCGGATGATTTTGAGCCAGGACAATTGGAGTCATCCAGGGGTACTGTCACACTTGTTTAGTTCCAGATTGTTTGAAGAAGATGTTTGCCATCACGATAGCTCCCAATAAGGACAACTGCAGGAACAATTGGACTGAACTGGCTGGTGCGGACGGGTTGTCGTCCTTTTGGGACTTGGGTATTGCATACTCGGCTTCAAACCTCATTTATCCCAATCCTCACTGTCCGAAAGAACCTCCCACCGATCCTCATCGGTTCCCACCTGGGAAAACACCCTAACACCGTCCATGTCGACGCCAGTCCACTCAGAGTCCAAGTCATCCCCGTTCCTCTCACCGTCCCTCCGCCGACACCCATCCACAAAATGCCACTCCATCTCCCATTCCTCATCACTGTTCACTTCCTCCACCAACCTCCCATCCCCCACGGTGCCGGCATCCCCACAGATGTCGCCTCCCTTGGCCTCCCGCGCAGATGCTTGGCTGTACTTGAACCTCACAGAATAGACCGGCTCGTCCCGCACAATATCCCCCAACCCAAACCCCGGCGCGACCTCATACTCTCCATCCATCCCCACCTTCACCTTCTCCCTCCACATCCTCTCCACCCCCGTAACCCCCTCACCCCCTCAACACACCACCACCCTCCTCCCCACCACCACCCACCTTCACCACCCTCACCCCCTCCCCTCCATCCCCACTCCCTTCCATTTCCTTCCCAGCCAAACCGTTCTTCGCCCGGAATGGGAATGGCCACCCCGTTCCAGTCCCGCTCCTCGCCATCTGCACCCCTTCCTCCCTCAGCCCCGGCCACGCCCGCCGCCGCTCCCGCAGGGTCAGCACCCGTGTCAGGTCGACGCAGCACGGGCACCCGAGCGCAGCCACGGGCGGTGCCGCCGCGCGTTGGCTGCGAGTAGGTGAGGAAGTGGGGGTTGGGGATTTTGGGTTGGATTTGGCATGTTGTTTTTTGGTTTTGGTTTTGGTTTTTTTGGATTGGTTTTGGGTGGTTGAAGAGTGGTGTTCCTGGTGGTGGTGATGGTGGTGTTGGTGTTGGTGTTGGCCTTGTCGAGTTGTTTCTTTTCCTGCTGTTTCTCCACAGGTGGCGGTAGTACGCGGCCGCGTCGTCCTCGTAGCCGGTGACCATGGCCAGCTTGCGCTTGCTCCAGGGAGGGGGTTGCGGTGGTGCTTGCCGCGGGGTTGGGGTTTGCGGGTGCGGGCCGGCCGCGGAGGTAGCGGGTTGTTGTTGTGTGGAGGGGAGAGGGTCAAGCTCGAATCGAAGTCCCAGTCGACGTAGAAGTCGGAGTCGTAGTCATAGTTGGGAGAGGTCAGAGTCGTAGTCATAGTCGGAGTAGGGGTCGGTGTCGGAGTCGAAGTCAAGGTCGGAGTAGAGGCTGTGAGTGAGAGCGTGAGTCGGAAGTTAGAGGTCGAGATTAGGAACCGTAGCAGTGTTGATTGCGGCTGGTTGGTGGCTGTGGTTTGCCATTTTGACCAGGCACTGAGGAAGATTGCACTGCAAAGATTGGTCTGGTATGGTGAAGGGAACAAGCAGGGTCTCAGGAGTCAGGATACCGCGCGAATTAGACTCGACAATGGGGAACCCCAACTTGTGCTCAGTTTTATATTGCACATGACGCTTTCACTCACGAGTTTGATTTACTTGAGGCATTTTGGGCATCAGTTGGGGAGCCAGTGGGTGAGGCGGGGTTGAGGACGTGCCGGGGTGTGGCGTTTGTTTTGGGCTTGCGCCTTGGCCCTTCATTTCGCCTTTTGGCAATTGGAGATGGATTAGGTTCCTTCCTGATCGACCTCCAAGCATTGCGTCTTTACTCCTTTTCTCTGAGTGTAAAAAATACATATGCCCTGTTTTGTTACGTCAAGTATCCCAACACACTTACAAGAGTTAGTTGACCACAGTCCCCCACTTCCCCTATTTCTCCCATTGACACCATTGACACCATTCTCCCCACTCCCCCCTTGCACACCACCACCACCACCACTACCACCCCTCACCCAAACCTCCCCGATCGGACACCCCTCGCGCTCCACGCACACCCACGTCCCAATGCCGTACCCCTCGGGCGCGCGCTTCACGCCGCGCCCGCCGCCGCCGACGATCAGGTTGCCCGGGCGGTAGGTCTTGTCGAGTTGCATGCGGCGGATCACGCTGCCGTGGACGCGCGCGTTGTGCGGGATGTCGCGCACCTCGCCGCACGGTAAAGGCCAGCGGATCGGGTGCCAGGAGCCGTCGGCCGCGAGGTCCATGCGCCGGAAGGGAAGGTATCTTTGGAGCGTTAGTGCTGGGTGGGAGGCTGAGGGGATTTTAGAGCGAGGGAGGGGACGGGGAAGCGAGGGGGGGGGCGGGGGAATGGGGGGAGAAAACGGAAACAAAAGTGTACGCACTCCATGATCTTCCAGGCCAGGACAGACGACCAGCTCAGGCCGCCGCCGAACTCCAGCGAGTCGTGGATCAGGGCGGTGTGGGCGCGGTGCATCATTTCGTGAAACGTTGGCGGGGAGTTGTTTGAGGACCCAGAAGAGCTGCTCGAGCTGGAACTCGTCGCATTGGCGTTGGAGGTGTCATTGAAGCTAGACTGCTGGACCAGCTTTGGGGTAATGGTGCTCGGGCTGCGGACCATGATGTTCGGGATGGGAGGATGTTCCGCAGCATCGTTTGCATCCGTCCCCGGTGGCGGCGGCGGGTTGCTCGCTTCTTGGTTTTGGTTCGCAGACGTCATGCAAGCCTCATCGAGGGCCTCGGCACAGCCCAGCTCGCGGACCTTGTCGAGGTCAAAGTGCAGGCCCGCTTTCATGGCTTCGTGGACCATCCAGACCAGCGGGACGTGGCTCGCGGCTTTGGACTCGGGGAGCATCTCCCACCCGCCCCCGATGTCGGCATGGCCGCCCGCGAACCAAACCTCGTCGATGTCCTGGTCGTTCTCGTCCTCGGACTCGGCGATCGAGTTGACGTCGTGGTCCTCGTCGTGGGGATGAGGGGCGACCGAGGCTTCCGACTTGCCGTCGTCGTCATGGACCGATGCGTCCGTCATTCGGGAGCGGCGGGTTGAGTGTGACCGTGCGCGATAGGGCGCTGGGTCATCGGGGACGTCCAAAGTGCCTCTACGGCCTCGGTGCCTTCCTTCGGTTGACTTGCGAGGTGCTGCAGCGGCCTTCTTGCGGTACTTCTCGTCGATCTTGTGCAGCTTCTGCTTGGCTGGACTGCCTTCTTTTGGTTTCTGGCCTCGGTCACTCTGGTAGATGAGGTCCTGTCTAAACTTGGCACGACGTTCGTCGATGCTGACCGCGTGTCGGACGACCTTGGCAGATGTCCTGGCGGTGTAAGGAAACTTGCTTCGCTGCATCCATGCCGTCTCGAAGCGCGGCACGCTGTTCACCGTGTCGAAGAGCCCCAGGAAACGGATGCGGCGGACAGGACGAGAGAAGGTCTCCCGGAAGCCCCTCATAAACGCATACATCTCCTTCATCTTCTTGATGCCCTCGGGGGTTTTGTTGCCCTGACGACTTTGCCAGTTGGAGAAGGCTTTCCAGGCAAATACGACCATCTCCTCGTTGCCATGGGAGAGGAGGCCGACGTAATCGAGCATCTCGGCAAGAAACCGCGCGATGTAGGCGCCGCGGGAGAAGCCAAAAATGTAGATCTCGTCGCCCGGATTGTAGAAGCGCATGAGGAAGCGGTAGCCGCCGACGACATGCTGGTCAAACGACGAGCCGATGGCCGAGTCCTTGGCTTTCATGTACCAGGACTTGATCCTGGCAACGGTGCCGGTGTGGCTGAGACTGTTGGACACAACATAGGTGCCGATGCCAGCTTGATGGTGTGAGCATCGCATCTCGGAAAAGGGGTAACCCAGACATACGTTGATAATAGTGGTCTGAAACATCGTTAGTCTTAGACTTTAGCCTTGCTCAGGGGTGGTGGAACCATACACTGATCACTCGCCGTTCTGTCCAGCATGCGAAATATCTTCAGGATGTTGCTGTCGCTGTCATCGCCATGGAACTTGTTACCTGTGCCATCAAAGCAGAGCACAATCTTCCGGGGTTTCCGGTGAGAGCAAGGGGTCCGCAGGTGGTCGTCGGCTACCATGGGAGTGACGGGACGAGAGGGAAGATGCGTCGAGAAGAACTCTTCACGGGAGTCAAGCTGCGAGTCTATCCCCGGGCTTCCGGGCCGGATGTGGCCATCATGCCCACCGGGCTTCAAGTGAGACTTGTCCATCGTGTGCACTGAGCGAATCGTGAAGATCTCAGCGTGTTTTGGTCACGGCTTGGGGAGCGTCAGACATCGAACCCTTTGAGATGCTCCCGCAACCCGCGCCGCGTCGGTCGCTCTCACGTCGCCGTTAGTTATTGGGCTTTGGGGGAGTAAGCACAAACACCCATTGCATCCATTTCCAGGCATCTGAGCCGAACCCCACTCGTGATCCAGCCACCGACGCCGTTGTCTCACTTTTTTGCTTGGACAAAGTGACGATCCTCACTCGATGTGAAGCTGGCGTCCGGATCGGCCACGGGCACGCGATGGGGTGTGGCCCGATGGTCCATTCAGGGCCCCGACCGCGAGCACCATCCTTCGATGAACACAACATATTAGCCGATTGCTGGGAGGAAGTGGCCCGCATCCCCGCCGGCCAGCGGTGCGGAAAGGCCTGGCTGGCCTATCAAAGCTGGTTCAAGTGCAGGCGCCGACCTTCAGCTGGTATGCGGTCTGCAAGGGAGACGAAAGAGGAAGAGGCGGCCCACTTGAAGCGCAGCCAGCGGCAACAGCGGCGAGGAAATGCAGCCGCCCAATTGCCATACGAAGTCCTTCCGCTGACTTGGCTACCGGGGCACGCGGGGCTCCTGGACGCGGCGGGGTGGATTCGGGGGACGGGGGGCTTGCAATCCTTGGCCATCACAAGCAAACATGGACTCTTGGACTTTTCTCAAAGTGCATGCTGTGAGACAAGGTTGTCTGCAGACTGCAGCCCTTCCTCCACGCAAGATCGCCTCAAGATAGCCCACACAAAAAGGCGACTGTGCTGTGCGGCACACGTCATGAAATCGCGTCATCTCTCGGGAGGCCTGTTCGGGACTCCCTCAAATGAGGATTTTCATGGGCTAAAGATGAGAAGTTTGATTCAGAAATTGTCTGGGAAAGGATGGGAAAGAGGTGGGTGTGCTTCTGCCCAAGATCAACGCTAAAAATTCCGGGCCGCACCCTTCTCGGCTCTCAGCCGGACCGCGCCGATAATTGGCCCTGCGGCAGGAGGAAGCCCCATATTACCCCACTGATCAACAAAACTAGCCCGGGCCGGGGGCAGGGGATCGATCACTGATCACCGCATGCACGCAGGGGTTGGGTGACACTGGCTCGAGACTGGGAGACCCTGAAAGCACCTCAGTTCGGTCATGCAGCAGAGACTTGCAGCTGTCAATAACGTTACACCAGCGAGCCAAGCCAAAGATTTCCATTGCAACGCGGTCGGTTCAATTGGCTCCTCGCCCGATTCGGTACTCCGATCCTCGACGCCCGACCATCCCCCAAATCTAGCGAGCCAGTGAGCCAGTGAGCCAGTGCGGATTCGAGGGATTGGGAAGGTTCAGCTCTCTGGCGCCGTCCCTCCCTGCCCCATGCTGCAACGCACATCAATTTCCTCGTGCGACCACGCCAGCAAGTCGGTAAGTCTGCACATCCGACGCTAGCCCCGATCCAAGAGTCCCCAAAGAGTGCACGACACAGTAACTCGCCCAACCTCGTCCTGCGGCCCATGGCAAAGTGAGACCTTAACTGAGACACGGAGCAGTTGCCCCACCGGGCTTGCGTGGTGTTGTGATGATTCGCAGTCTTGATTGGATTCCCAGAGCGAGCTGAGTTGGACAAACTGCCGCATCATGCATGGCGCTCGACGTGCTCGGCGCGCCATGGGGTCGCGCGCCCTGCAAGAGCTGTGAGAGCTGCGAGAGCTGCGAGAGCTCCGTTATCAAGTGTTGACACTCGCACTCGCACCCGCGCTCGCGTGGTTTCCTTTGCTCCTCTCCTCCTCCACGACCCGCAACGTCTGATTCATCCCATCAGCGGCAGCGAGCTTCAACAATGGCCCCGGGACAGAACGGAGCAAAGGCCAATGGCGCCGAGGAGGTGTCCACCGTCAGCCATGCCAGCGCAACAACCCCCATCGACATCGGCGAGAGGCTTGCCGGACGGGCCAAGCCCAAGCCCACGCCGCCGGTCGAGCTCAAGCCCATCAAGGCGGACCGGCAGGGAGTTGCCAATGCCTTTGAACGGTACAGCCAAGTCATGCACGCGAGGGTCCAGCCGTTGCCCAACCAGGGCGGTGCAGGCACCTTCTACGAGACCAAGAGATGGGGAAAGCTGAGGAACGACATCAAGGGGCTCCGCTCAGCCGGTATGTCACGAAGGGAGCCACGGGACGGTTTCGGAAGCTAATCGCCTACCAGACTGGAAGACCCTCAAGACAATGGTTTTGGCCAAGGTCAAGGGCGAGAAGTTGACCAACGACAAGACCATGATCATGGAACGCGTCATCCAGCTCGTCTCCAACCTGCCCAGCAACTCGAAGCTGCGGGTAGAGTTGACCAACACCTTCCTGGGCGAGCTATGGTACTCGCTGGAACATCCGCCCTCGCTTTACGTCGGCGAGAAGTACCAGTACCGCCAGGCTGATGGATCGTACAATGTGGGTTGCTACCACAAGGAGCAGGACGGACAGCACTAACCATTTTTCAGAATATCATGTTCCCCCAGCTCGGCGCAGCTGGCACATCCTATGCGCGCTCGGTGAACGCCAACGTCCTCCGGCAAGGCGCCCTTCCGGATCCTGCCTTGATCTACGACTCGGTCATGAAGCGCACCGAGTACAAGAAGCACCCAAACAACGTTTCGAGCGTTCTATGGTACTGGGCCAGCATCATCATTCACGGTGAGTCCGAGCTTTGCTCAACATGTGATCCGCTCGCTGACAGCACCGCCAGACCTCTTCTGGACCGACTACCGTGACAATAACAAGTCCAAGACGTCCTCGTACCTCGATCTGTCCCCGTTGTACGGCAGCAACCAGGCAATGCAGGACACAATCCGGACGTTCAAGGACGGCAAGCTGAAGCCCGACTGCTTCGCCGACAAGCGAATCTTGGGCATGCCCCCAGGAGTTGGTGTGTTGCTGATCATGTTCAACCGCGTCCACAATCACGTTGCCGAAAACCTCATTGCCATCAACGAGGATGGCAAATTCACCCGCCCGCCTCCGTCGCTCGAGGGCGAGAAGGCCGCAGCCGCATGGAAGAAGTTTGACAACGACGTGTTCCAGACCGCTCGGCTGGTTACCTCTGGGCTGTACATCAACATCACCCTCTTGGATTACGTTCGAAACATCGTCAATGTAAGCTCTGCTCATGACATCTCTAGTTCTATACTGACCTAGACCGTCAGCTCAACCGTGTCGACACCACCTGGACTCTGGATCCCCGCCAAAACACGGGCATCGATGTCGGGACCAACAAGGGCGCCGAGCGGGGCACCGGCAACGTCGTGTCTGCCGAGTTCAACCTCTGCTACAGGTGGCACAGCTGCATCTCGGAAAAGGACGACAAGTGGATCGAGGAGTTCTACTACGACCTGTTTGGAAAGCCGAGCACCGAGGTCACCGTCCCCGACCTGATCATGGGCTTCGCGAAGTTTGAGGGCAGGATTCCCGAGGACCCTCTCGAACGCCCCTTCAACCGCTTCAAGCGGGGCCCGGACGGGAAGCTCAGCGACGACGACCTCGTCGAGTGTATCACCTCCGCCGTGGAGGACTGCGCTGGCTCCTTTGGCGCGCGCAACGTACCTGCGTCGATGCGCGCCATCGAAATCCTCGGCATCATCCAAGGCCGGAAGTGGAATGTTGCTGGTCTCAACGAGTTCCGCAAGCACTTTGGTCTCAAGCCGTACGAGACGTTTGAGGACATCAACTCGGACCCTGGTGTATCCGAGTCGCTCCGTCGTCTGTACGACCATCCGGACTTTGTGGAGCTGTACCCTGGTCTGGTTGCTGAGGAGCACAAGAAGCCGATGGTGCCTGGTGTGGGCATCGCCCCGACGTACACCATCTCCCGTGTCGTCCTTTCGGACGCCGTCTGCCTCGTCCGAGGCGACCGACATTACACCGTCGATTACAGCCCTCGCAATCTCACGAACTGGGGCTACAACGACGTCCAGTACGACCTGAACGTCAACCACGGCTGCGTCTTCTACAAGCTGTTCATCCGGGCGTTCCCTCACCACTTCAAGCACAATTCCGTCTATGCCCACTACCCCATGGTGGTGCCGACTGAGACGGAGAAGATTCTCAAGGACCTCAAGCGCGACCACCTCTTTGACTTTAGCCGCCCCACACGAATCTCTCCCGCCACCGAGGTCAAGTCCTCCGCTGGTGCCCAGGCCGTGTTTTCCAACCCCACGAGGTACACGGGGACGTGGCATGCGGGGCTTCAAACGCTCGCCGGCAACGGCAAGACCAAGCTGTCGGGCGATGCCGCGGCCCAAGACAGCCGACGACAAGAAGTCAGCCAGCCGCTGGCCACCGATGACTTTGTCGCCCAGGTCAAGCTCTTTTACCGCAAGGTGATTGAGCAGTTGCTGAACGGGCAGAGCTACCACCTTGCCGGCCACAAGATGGTGGATCTTGTCCGGGACGTTGCCAACCTCGCGCCCACCCACTTTGCAGCCGCGCTCTTCAATCTCCCGCTCCAGACCAAGGAGAACCCCAAGGGCATCTACACGGCGCACGAGCTGTATGCCGTGCTGTCAACCATCTCGTCGGCCGTCTTCACGAACCCGGACCCTGTCCAGAAGTTCCCGTTGGTCGAGGCGGCCAAGTCGGTCGCAGGCCAGCTCGCTTCGGCAATCGAGAGCAGCGTCAAGAGCCCCAAGGTCAAGAAGAATGACCCGCTGAGTGCATATGGTGTCCAACTCGTCAAGGGATTGTCCAAAGCTGGTGTCAGCACCCACGACATTACCTGGTCCCACGTGCTCGCAACGAGCGCCGCGCTCGTCCCGTACCAGGCCAAACTTGTAAGCCCCTGTCCCCGTATTCAAACCTTTCCACTCAACTAACAACTGACTCCTATCCAGTTCGCCGAAGCGGTCGACTTCTACCTCGCGCCCGCCAACGCCACGCACTTCGAAGCGATCCACTCGGCCGCATCGCAGCCCCCCTCGGCCGAAACCGACGCCCTGCTCCTCAGCTACGCCATGGAAGGCGTCCGCCAGGCGGGCACAGCGGCCGTGCACTTCCACGCCACCGCGGCCGACACGCTCGTCGTCGACGACGCCGGCACCACCGTCCCCGTCCAGGCGGGCGACCGCGTGACTGTCCACTGCGTAAGTCCATCCATCCCCCTTCCCACCCCAGCCTCGCAAGTCTACCATTGTCCATTTCCCCACGCCCATCCTCGCAAACCATCCCACATCTTCCACCCACCCATCCATCTATTTTCACCCATCCATCTATTTTACAGGCCACAGCCCCCTAACCGTGTTTACACCCCACAGGCACCCGCAAGCGACAAAACCACCCACCCCGCCTCCACCTCCTTCCCCGCCACCAGCGTCACCCTCGGCGCGCTCCCCTCATCCACCTTCCTCGCGCGCGGGCGGGAGATCAGCGAGGCCGCGCTGACCGAGCTGTTCCGCGCCGTGTTCAAGCGCAAGGGCTTGAAGCGAGTGACCGGCCCGCAGGGCGAACTCAAGAAGGTGGTGGGTGTTGGCGGTAGTTGGGGTGGAGTATCTGAGGGGGATTGGGGAGTAAGGGGGAGTGGCCGGCGGGATGAAGGTGCAGTGGGAGGAGTGATGGGATAGCTTTAGTAGGTTTGATACCAGTGGTGTGAGGTGTTGTTGGGAGATTTAATGGGTGTTTAGTTTGGTTATTTGTCTGTCGTGCTTGGGTTGTTACAATGGCAGTCCTCCACCAATTTGGTGCGTCCGGTCAACCACACTTGTTTGTACCGACTCATCTTTCCACCAGCCTTGCGATTGCGACTTTTACATGGTCACGTCGCCCGCAAATCTTCTCTACTGCTGCGATGCATTCACAATGGACACCTCGGCGATCGTTTCTCTACTCCGGCACATAAGCCCAGCGCAACCTACCAATGACACCTACAGCACTGCACCATCGATCGCAAACGGGCCGACGAGCGCAGCGCCTACAGTCACGACTCTTAAGGGGCTCAAGTAGGGCAAGAGCGCGATGCTGAGGCGACAGGTTGGGTCATCACTAAACTCAAAACAACCAAGTCCAACGAGGCTCATGAGTTTCTCCATAAGGCCAAGGCACAACATCTGAATTTGCCAAGCGTCTCTTCCGCCGCAAGGAAATTGCTATCGTCCTTGGTAGGGTTGGCATGGTTACTAGGCCGACACAGCTTCAAGGGCACTCGCGACCCCCGAGACATGATTCGGCGACGGCGCGCTTAACCGCGGCATTTGAAGACAGTCAGCGGAGCTCAAGCGGGCAGCCTTCTCATGTTCCGAGGAACGAAAGTGCCTTGAGGAGTGCCTTATGCCGTTGCCCAGCATGCGGGGCTGAGCGCGCCCAACAACTGTTGTGGCTTTGACTGTCACATCTGGTCTATTTGCCACCGTCAGCTGCAGGCCGCCCGGTCGAGGGTCTGCTACTAGATGTTCGCTGCTAACCAGTTGAAAATGTCGTCCTCAGCCCTCCCTGGATTCTCCGTCGCGCTCCCTCGCCGCTTGCACCGTCCCCCCACGCCCCCCGACACGTCAAGATCGAATCCCATTGTACCAAACCTCAAAGAACATGGCGGCACCAACTCTCCCTTCCGCGCCTGCCTGTGCGGCCATCCACGACATCCTCCATGTCCTGGACGACCTGAAGTTCAACGGGGACCTCGAAACAGTGACCGCTGGGGTTGGGGAGAAGCAGACAAGAAAGATACTGAAGGCAGCAGATGAAAAGAAAAATTACCTGCCTGGTCAGCCACGTGTGCGCTTGGACGATGGACTCTTCGCATACCTGACAGAATCGCACACAACCGACAAGCTCGACGAGCTCCTCCCTTTCATGCGCTACATCTTCGTGCAGACTCCTTTGCACAACCATATCAAGCCCTTGCATCACCAAGGATCGCATGAACGCAAAATCAAGGTGTCCGAAAACCCCGGCCTGCACCTGGTCTGGTACCACGAGCTCATCTTCATCAAACCTGTCCCAGCCTACTTCTACTCGCCGGCCTTTTGGAACTACCTCGGGAGCGCCGACGCCGACGACGCCGAAAAACGATGGCCACTCTACAAAGCGTGTATTGGATTTATGCGCAGTTATTACCTCCTCATCAAGTACGAGATCGACTTCAAACAGGCCTGCGATCTACACTTGATTCCCAAAAAGGCCAATGGCACCTTGCCGACGTATGAGGAGTGGTGCGAGTTCATCGTGCCGTTTGCCCGAGCTGGGGACGACCGGGTCAGCCGCCGCTACCACTACGGCGAGCTCCGCTTGACGCGCATCAACCGCACCGCTTTCTTTTTCAAGGGCAAACTGGCCTACTTCCATATCTATCCTCAGTGGGGCTCCTTTTTGAAGCACACCCTGGCTCCCATCGTCACCATCTTCGCCGTCTGCTCCGTCGTTCTCAACGCGATGCAGGTAGGCCTATCCGCTGTCGCCATGCTCCAGGCACCTCCGGACGGCCTGTGGCCCAACTTCGTCGCCGTATCCATCTGGTTCTCGGTAATTCTTATGACTGGCATTGCCGCTGGGCTTGTTGCCGTCCTCCTTGGCATCAGCATCATGGGTCTGAAGGACCTGGTCCGTGGGAATAGCGTGCGACGGCAGAAGAAGAAGAATGGAGACCGCCGGGACACGCTCAGAGACATGATAAGTCACGGCATGGTGTGGTGATTGCAACATAGCGTATACTCATTTCTCACCGAGAATGCTCATCTGCTATCTTGATACCTTTCTCCTTTCATTGACTGCGATCCCATTGGTGTTCTACTTCCTTGTCCTAGCCGCTGTGACCCTCGCCGCTCCTCTGACGCCCTCAGTGTATTCTCTTCTTGGTGTCGCCTGTAGGATTTCTGGCCATACATAGGTAATTACCCATGCAAAAGCACTCTTCCCAACCAGGCCCTTTGTCGGCGGCCTTCCTCCCCTGCCCATTCCTTCCCGCGCCTCTGTGTGCGCTACCCCCTTCATGCAGTGATGCGGCGTGTTACATAGTCGATGACACTCAGAGGCACTACGCCAGCCCCGCCAGAGCTTGTTTCGGCAAGGACGGGATACAAGTAGGCGGGGGCTGTCCATGCCATCCACAAACCAATCCAGACAGCCCCCACACAACGATCGAGCACTGTTGGAGCGCGCGCGCTTGTTGTGCCGTACATGGCGTGGTACACAGACCGGGTTGCGTCCTCGATCAAGAGACCTAGTGGTTGGATGAGGAAAAATCGCAGGGCGCCGGATTTCTGCGGTAGCATGCCTACACAATAGTACAACGGGGTTATCAGGGTTGCTGATCGGACGACAGTCGACACTTTGAGACCACTTTTGTTTCTAGAAAGGGACGGACCTGAAGACACATCAATGGCGACGTGAAAGAGCGCCGAAAGCAGGAATACCACCCAAGGCCGGAGATACCGGGCCACTTTGGTCTCCTTTGGCAATCGCAGCACGCCATGCAGCAGGGCGCTGGACGTGACTCGCAGGCGGTGCGTGTTGGTCTGGTGCCAAAACATGCTCCAGAAGTTCCGCAGGCTGGAGATCTCGCGGAACGGCCCGTTGAACGGCGGCCAGTCTGCCGGGTCCGAGAGGCGGCCGGCGACGCACACAAAGGCCAGGATGCTGTAGACGCCGCGCTGGACCGAGACCAGGCCCGCGCCCAGGCCGACGGCGGCAAAGAACCTCATGACGACCTCCTGCGCCGAGACGTCCCGGATCCGGGAAAAGAAGGCGATTTTGTCGAGCGAGTAGAACGTTTCGGTGATTTTGGGGTCCGCTGAGCAGTCCATGGCGTCCAGGACCAGATAGCACACAACAATGGTCAGGAAAGTGTGGGCGAGGAAGCGCCCTCGAGACCGCCGCAGACTCTCGTCAAGCTTGGGGAGGTTCTTCACCTGGTACCGCGTGTTTGCAAAGCGCCATGAGAAGAGGACCGAGAAGCCAAACCGTAAACGCGAGGCAACGTTTTGGACAGGCTGGCGGGGGCTGCTGCGGGTTGAGGCTGGAGACCCAACGTCCTTCCTCAACCTCATCTCCTTCACCGAGCCCTGCAGCGTAAAGTCCCAGGGGTCAAGGACGCCAACGTCTAGGTAGTGGAAAAGGTAGGACAGCGTATATCCCCCAACCGACGTGGCCCATGCGCTGCGCTCAATGTAGTTGGGGCATTGGATGACGCAGTGCCAGGATAGGGCGCACAATATGGGCAGGAGAGCCGACCGGAAAGGGGACAACGCGGGCGTGAACCCGATGGCGGCGGCTGAAACCAGGACCACGGCGGCCAGGTCAAAGAGCGGGTGGTAGTTCATCATGGCGTCAACGGTAGAAAGGGAAAAAACGAAGTTGAGGAATGGCGGGTTGGCCTGGCCGAAAAAGAAAACGGGAAACAGGGACGAACTTTCAAAAGGGGGGATGCGCGGTCTCGCTTGCTACTTCATGTTTGTTGCTTGGTGGGGGAAAATTAAACGTGAGGTGGTTGGACGCTGAGCACAGAGCAAAGTTTTGGGTCGCTAGCGCCAACAAGCCGCTGGACCTGCCCACCGGTTATTTGAGATGAATATCTATGCAAACTTATGGCACTGGCGGCAAACGATTGGATTACGGGTGCGCTGCGGCGTGGGCGGCTGAGAAGCAGGGTACCTAGGTAAGGTAAGGTTTCCTGCTGCAGGTGAGGCACAGCGATTGCCTGTCCCCGGTCGGCGGTCGCCCTGTATCCCACCGGTTTGAGAGAAATGGATTAAATATCTCAACCCTCGTTGTTTAAAGTCCAACTTAGCATCATTCTGTTCTTTGCCAGTCTCACGGCTGCTATGGAGTCGAATCCCCCTTCCGACTCGTTTTTCTGAGCCTCTGGTCTTGGTGCACGCCCCGGTGGTCGCGTTTACGACACTTCTGGTAGCTCTGGTCTTGTTATCTTCTTCGCTGGCACAACCAGACGTCGGAGGGCTGATATTATGTTGTTGGTCGGGGTCCTTGCGGCCCGGCACAACGCATTCTTGGCCGTGCTTCTGCGAGCCCCATTTGAACGTTTGACCAATCAAAGACAAGAGCACAGTCGTGCTTTCGGGGTCTCTCACGTGCAAGGCACTTCAGCCGCTCAACGCTGATTCCTCGACACTTGTGACCCGTCTTCTTAGAAAACCACTGCGGATTTCCGAGCATCTTAACTGCTTCTGCACAAATCTGCGTTCCCATCCGCACTTTCTACTCAAAAATAGGTCTTATCTTTCCAGGGTCGCAACCTTTGACTACCAAATACAAGCGTCCATCACCATGGGACGAGATGCAATTGAGTTACGACGGCATTGGTTTTGTGTAAGTGTTGAACAGATGTTATCATTTTTTGGGACTGGCTGGGGCTAAACGAGATGCCGCTTATCGTAGCATGATTGTAACTTTGGGCCTCTAGATCTTCAAGAGGTGTATTGCGCGAATTGCCAGCATCCCCGGTGCACTTATTGTGAAGTCATCAAGTTCAGAAACCCGGTAAGTTTACATGGTGTCACATCTCTCAGCAGGCTCGCAGGGCAATGTTGTGCCTCGGCATCATTTCACTCTGTTGGGGAATGCTTTGAGGATAGTGACTAACGAAGTGCAGGCCGAGACTGCACACGGAGTCGGCCAGAGCAAGGAGCCTGCTCGAAAGGAGCTGTTTGCAATCTCGGGAGGGCCATCCGACAAACACAACAAGGGGACACGCAGCGTACCACACAAACACTCCAAGGTAGTAGAAGATGGAGAGTCCGACAAGATGCCACTCCCACGCAGATTATCCTACGACAATGCCCGCACCGCGGCGTCAACAGGGGATAGTTTCCATGCCGCGGTCCCTGCTCATCCTGTTGCTCGATCGAACGAGAACCATTCACAGAGCCTTGAACCGGAAGTGCATCCCACGGGCCATAGAATAGAATCAGGCACAACTGACTAGGGCAACAACAGCACAGCCGCTGTCAAGAACGAAGTCTCGCCCAGCTTATCACCATGGAGCAATGTGCAGGACGATGCAACATGTTCGGCACAGACTCTGCCTTCGACAGACGCGTCATTTGACTCAGAGTTGCTCTCGATGTCGGATGCTTCTGACGCAGACTCCTTCTCTGTAAACGTAATAGACCCAGCGATCACGGTCCTGCGGGATGCTATCGTCCGTCAGCTGGTCTCCGGCTATGAAGCTGCGGTAACCGAGGCGATTTCAGGGGACGGTGCGACGACTTCTACGGGTTCAGGCACGCTGCCGACCCCTGCATCCTCCAGGACCGCCCCCTCCTGTCGAAAGAGGATATCTGCCCAGGTGGGAGACGACGAGGATACAGATTCCGATGACGGAAATTCACCGCGCCTGCCCAAACGAACAAAACATCGCCATTCTGCGGGAGGTCCCAAAGGATATTCGCATGCCCTTTCTGGAAGGACGACCCAGACAGACACCCCCGCTGCTTTTCAAAAATCCTAAGCCGAATTCGCGACGTCAAGCAGCACCTGACGCGCAAGCATAGCCCGGAGTTCTACTGCGACCGCTGCTCCACCATCTTTCCGAATGACCAAAGTCGCCGGCGGCACGTCAACCACGAAGCCGGCCGGTCCTGTCTCCCCTCGTCCCAGCTGGACGGCATCACCCACCAGCAGCGGGTGCAGATGTCGCGCAAATCGGACCGCAAGCTTTCCGAGGAGGAGCAGTGGTTTGTGATCTGGGACATTGTCTTCCCCGGCCGTCGACGGCCCGACTCACCTTATCGAGATGAAAACATTTCAGCGGGTTTGTACTCGTTTCGCAGATACTGCCAGACGCATGGCCCGGCGCTGTTGGACGATGAGATGCAGTCCATGATCGCCTCGAACACCTGGTCGGACCTTGACATCTCCGGGGAAGGAAGGCGGCACATTCTGGAGTGGGCTCTGGACGAAGGGCTCGACCGCGTATTTGGCGCATGGCGCTCGCGAACATCACGGGCAGCACCGAGTGACAGCAACACCCTGCCGCTGTTGCAAGACGCAGCCCCATGGGAGTCGTCCCTGGATGACAGTGGCTTAGCTTTCAGGACACAGCTGCCAATCAACCATGATGTGGCAGACACCATACCAGTCGGTGGTCTTGACACTGCAAATGACGTGACTGGTCAAGACGAAGTGTTAGTGGAAAGGGAAGAAGGGGTGCCGGAGCCGAGCGCCCACCAAGACGACGACTACATTTTCTCTGACTTGCAGTTTGACTTTGTATTTGAAGACTTCATTTCAGATCCTACTTTAGGGCAGTTCTAGGCGTTTGGAGGGTATACCTGGTCAAAAGGTGTCCGGCGGACTGGTTGATAGTCGTTAAGGGGACGAGTGAAACGTTATCCGGCACTGGCTCCACAAGAGCAAGCACATCACCACTAATAGCTGTTGCAACCCGTATTTGTATGTTGAAAACCCAATTGAGCTTGACCGCACCCTCAAACTGGCCCACTGGCCTTCGGGAAGAATAGGTGTCTTTGACCGAGCCAAGTCATAGCATGGGACGCAGAGGTGGTACAACAACAACAACAACAACAACGCAATGGGGTGCGAGCACAGAATACCTCACGCCGCTGGAAAGATGCAGAAGTTGAACAGAAATAACTTAAAGCTCCCTGTTTCAGGCTCTTCCCCCTTCCCAATCTACATGACCGTGCAATCGTTGGGCTGGTTGGCCATCGTGGTCAGTTTCGAGACATCACAAGATGACACACGGCCAACCTATTGCAGAGGCAGCAGCAGAGCAGCAAGTGGGACCGCCTGCGCGAGCGCCGCCGCGAGGATCCTCCTTAGCTCGGGTACTTTGCTCGCCCCCAAGAAAGTTTCAGCCGCTGCCTTTCAGCCGTCCAACTGCCCGAGTGGAACGAAGTGGAAACTGGGGGACTTGGAAGGGTCACTGGGTCCTTGAAAAAGAATTTGGCTCGCTCGCGTCGCGGTTCTATCTTCCGCAAGGCCTCGATCTCGCGCAGCTTGGAGATGACGGCCCCGGTCCGAATCGAGCTGCTTGCCAGCCGTCAGGGCCACGCGGCCGCCAGTCTCAATCAGCTCTGCTGGATCTGCAGCTCTACTGGAGTTCTGAACTGGGCAAGCCGCCGCATGATGGCGGTTGCCGACTGGGCGTTGTCGTCGTGCCGCATGACCCTTGTCGCCCCAGACGTCGCGCTTGCGCGCTCGTTCTTTCGGATTCGGACAGCTGGTTCCACATGGTCGTGGCAATGATGACGCGCTGGTAGGCGTTTTCGCCCAGCAGCTTCTTGAAGAGCCGTGTCCGTCGCACCTCACTACCCTGGAGACGGGGTTGGTTGATGGGCTGGAGGAAGAGGATCCCCGTGAGCAGAACGCCCTCGGTGTAGGTGTGGGCCATGTAGGCGGCGATGAGGCCGAGGATGTCGGCGTCGGATCTCTCCGAGTCGTCAAACCCTGGGGTGTCGATGAGGGTGACTCTCCTGCCGTCAAGATTGAAGGTTATGGGGATGATGTCCTGCGTGCCTGTGTCCCTGGCGTCAGTGTCATGGTGAGAGAACTGCTTGAGGACAGGACCTACACGAATCGATGCCATGGCCGATTGCGAGATCAGTGCGTCCTGTTGCCCTCGACACAAACGTTGTCTTGCCAGCTCCAGTAACGCCAATGACGGCGATCAATGTTTCGGTGCGCGCCATGTGTTTTCGGTTTCTTGACTATTGTCAGAGTTGGGCTGCCCGGGTACGGCAGAGATGACAATGGAGGAGAAGTGGGGGAGACACCAGGTAATACACACAACAGAGCTCACTGCCGGCCCTCTGCCAGCATGAGAAGAAGGGTGTGAGAGAGCCTTGCGAGACGAGGCTCCCAGCTGGGCGCATGCGTCTTAGGCAGAGCTGCATTAGCCGACACATCCTAGAGCAGACTCTGGGACTGGGCTTTCAGCCCTCGATGCCCGATGCATCTGAGGGCAATAGTTTGTGCGGCTGGGGTATTTCCACCATGTGTCTGTACGAATCTAGGATTTGCAACCCAACAACGGCTACGGAACTGTGTTACCACCCATTCAGAGAAGCCGGGCTGCAACCAGTCGGAGTTGATTCACGCAACGGCATAGTAAATATATCGTCTTGGAGTCCTGACCTTTGTGGTGTGGCTAATTTTCAGCACATTCAACTGCACCAATCAATCCTCTTTGATGGCTTGCTAATGGGGTGATTGCGTGTTCTCGGCGTGCATAGTTGTGACACGACATCAAGCCACTGTTACTGGGACACGCGTGGGCATGGGACGCCGCATTTCCTGACATGTCAGTCAGCCACGGCTGATTTACTGGATGCGCCACCGCCCGACCGGATAGGCACCGAAGCCTTGGGACTCGAACCCTTTGAGCATGTGGTCTTGGGACTTGGACGAGTGCCGATGTGCCGATTGAGGCATTCAAGTTCTCCCTCCTTCTCCTCCCCGCGACACTCCTGCGTCCCTCACCAGGCGCAACGCCAGGCTTAAGGCTTTCATCTGCCCTGGTCACTGAAACTCTTCGTTGAGCTCCATCAAATGGTTCTGGTGCCCCTCGACATGAACACAGAACACTTCGTGCCTCAGGGCGAACCTGCCCTCACCAACGAGCCCTCTCACTACCCACAACCCGTCAATAGCGGAATGGCTGCTCCTGTCCTTGACCCAACGCCTCAGAGTTTTGTGGCCAACATGCCTAGTGAAGAAAAGAGACATTTTTGCCTCCTCCTCCTCGGACCGTCCGGCTCAGGAAAGTCCACCTTCATCGCAGCGGCCGCTGGACTCGACCCAAACGCTGGGATCATCGGACACGGCCTCGACTCATGTAGGTCATCCACCTGCTCGTAGCCTGACACAAACCTCACCTCCTTCAACCCAGACACAACCACCTGCAACCAATACCAATTCTCCCGCGCCGGCGCCCTCATCACCCTCCTCGACACCCCGGGCCTCAACGACACCTCGCGCAACGACCTCGACATCCTCACCACCATCGCGGGCTTCCTCGCCAACCCGCCCGCCCCCATCTCCGGCGTCATCTTCACGCACAACATCACCTCCAACCGCGCGACCGGCTCCACCCGCCTGGCCCTCGACATCGCGCGCGGGCTCTGTGGCTCCCGCTTCTACCCGCACCTTACCCTGCTCACGACCATGTGGAACAAGCTGCCCAGCGAGGACGCGCTGGCCGAGTGCGTGCGCCGCGAGGGCCAGTTCCTGGCGTCGCCCTCCCACTGGGGCGACCTCGCGGTCGCGGGGTGTCAGGTGCAGCGGTTCGACGGGAGCCGGGCGGCGGCGGAGCGGGTGCTGGAGGCGGTGCTGGCGCGCGCGGCAAGCCTGCCGGTGGGGGACGGGGTTGGGGTCGGGGTGGTGCCGCAGATGGTGGTGGAGCTGCGGGCGGGGATGCCCGTGGAGGAGACAGGGGCGGGGATGGTGGTCGTGACGGAGAGGAGGAGGAGGGAGAGGGAGCGGGAGGAGGAGTTGATTGCGATGAGGGAGGAGGAGGAGGAGAGGCTGCGGGAGGAGAGGGCTCAGAGGGCGCGGCTGGATCGTCGCCAGGGCCACCATGGGAGGCGGTCGAGCAGCGCCCGTCATCACCGGACGGGATCTTCAGCATCCCGTAGCTCTGTCGGCGGGAGGCACCATGATGACCGTGAAGTGCGGTATGAGCGGGAAGACCCCATGGCCTATGGCGATGGGGGATATGACCAAATGGGACGTCGGGTTGAGCCGCGTGTGGTGCAAGTCAACCCCCCGCGGCCATCACGGGGGAATCAGCCCCGGCGAGGTTTCTTTGATCTTGGTGTCGTACAAGTATTCTTTCGTGGATAAGGTAGTTGTCAGCCTTGAGAAGTGCCCTGAGACATGGGTTTGAACTGTTCTGCCATTCGGCCGGACGTAGAACAAGGCGTGTCTGCAAGTTGGTCCTGCAAAGTTACGTGTACTGACACGCAGCCTCATGCATCAGCGGATAAAAAAAATATCTTGATTTTTGACCAGAGAGACAAAAGATCAAGTCTAGCTGCGACTCGTTTCGATCGAGTGACCTCCGGGTTATGAGCCCGGCGCGCTTCCGCTGCGCCACGCAGCTGTTGCTGGTTGACTTGTTGAAGGAACGACCGGATATTGCACTGAAGAACCCGTCGTGGATGGGGACACGGGATGAAGCCCTAAGTGGATATCGTCGTGACCCTGTCTCCGCTGTGGTGGGTAACTCGTAATGAGAGATAAAAAAAAATAACAGAAACGGCATGTCGGTCCCGAAGAGCAAAATATGAGGTTGTTAGGTCCTACCCGGAATCGAACCGGGGTTGCCGGAATGTCCTGAAGAAGTCAGAATCCGGAGTGATAACCGCTACACTATAGAACCTTGCGAGTCCTGCCGGTTGGCTGCTGGCGGTCCATTTCCTGTCCCCATCAACTACCATCCCATTGAGGTTGCTCCACAATCCCTGTCACCTCAACAGCAAAAGTTCCAAGTTGCCAGGCTCAATTGCCCTTGAGCCCCTCTTGTATCCAGGTTCTTGACAATGCTGACACTCGAAAACACCATCTCCGCGGCCCGTCAACATGGTGAGGGCTCGACGTTGCCCCTTCTGTCAGGCAAACCGGCATTCCAATTCCGAAACGGCCAATCACCAACTCCATGACACCGCCAAGACGTCATCCCGCACCCAAAGAGAACGAATCTCAGATCCGAGTGCATATATCAGCCAGAATGGACTTGGCAATGCTTGTTTACGACAGGATCACCTTGACTTTCATGAACCTTGGAACTTGGACACTCTGCTGCTACCTAGGTTGACCTGATGCACTTCATGTCACATTGAGTTTCACAACTGTTCTCACCTCACTCCGTCTTACACCAACTCGAAACTCGTTCAGCGCCGGTTCACAAACATGCCGCAACCCCATTACATCCCTTGGAAAATCAGTGTGACCGACCACCCGGGGTCATCGGAGCAGGACATTCAGGACGAACCCGACTGGGTCAATCTGCAAGCCCATGCCATTGGCTTCTTTAACCATGATGGCCGGCGCCCGGGTCTCACGTATGATCGCGACCGCGAAGAGGAGATCGAGGCCGCCCGCCGTCTGCGCGAGGACCTGAAGAAGAGAGAGTCAAGTGGCGATCTGGTCAATTTCCGGGATCTGATCGAAAACCAGGAGGACTTCCATCTCCGGTATCCTGACAACCGATCGCTTGGCTGGCGATACGTGTTGGAGACAACGGAGGATTGGGTCAAGAACCAGGAGAACTGGCCCCTCAACATTGAGAAGCGGAAGCAAGAGAAGGAGGAGGCCGAGAGGAAGAAAAAGGAGGAGGAGGAAAAGAAGGGAGAGAGCGGCGGAGACGATGACCAGAAGGGGCAAAGCCAAGAAAAAGACAGCGAGTCCAAAGAAGAAGAGGAGAAGCCCGAACTCACCCCTCAAGAACAGTCTCTGTTGGCCACTCTGCACCGAGAGTCCCAGTATAGAGCCAACCTCAAGGTCAACGACGGCAAGCAAAAGAGCCCCCAGACCAACAACCGCTCGTCCATCACCATCGACGAGCAGGACCAATTCACTCCGGACAACTGGCTCCCCCGCTGCCCCGACCTCATCCGCCTCACCGGCAAACACCCCATGAATGCCGAGCCGCCCCTCGACCGCCTCTTGGATGGCGGGCTCATAACCCCGAACGAGCTCCACTTTGTCCGAAACCACGGCTCGGTCCCGCCCTCCTCTGGGAATTCCACCGCCTCGACATCACCACGCGGGACAACCGCACCCTCACCCTCACCATGCCCGAGCTCAAGACCCGCTACGCCGCCTCCGTCAAACATCCCCATCACCATCGCCTGCACCGGCAACCGGCGCAAGGAGCTGAACCTCCTCCGCAAGACCAAAGGCGCAACAACGCCGCCGGCTCCGTGGGGTGCGCCTATTGGAAGGGCCCCACCCTCCGCTCCGTCCTCCTCTCCGCCGGCATTCCCTCCCCCACCGACTCTCCCTCCCCGACCACCACTTCCCCACCCGACGTCAATGGGTCAACTTTGCCGGCGCCGACAACCCCAGCGAGGGCACCTACCAGACGTCCATCCCGACTACGCCATGGACCCGGCCAACGACGTGCTCCTCGCCATGGAGAACGACCTACCCTTACCCCCGGACCACGGCTACCCCGTGCGGCTGATGATCCCCGGGTACGTTGGGGGCCGGTGCGTCAAGTGGCTGCGGCGCATCTGGATCAGCGACGACGAGAACCAGAGCTACTACCACATCTGGGACAACCGGGTGGTGCCGCCGTTTGTGCGCGACAAGGACGGCGAGATGGCGCGCGCCCTGTTCCCGCACCCGAGCACCATCTGCAACGAGCAGATGCTCAACTCGGTGGTGTGCAAACCGGCGCACGGGGAGAGGATCGCGCTGAAAGAGGTGGAGAAGGGGAAGAAGTACACCGTGAGGGGGTTTGCGTACAACGGGGCCGGGCATGAGGTGCAGATGGTCGAGGTGTCGTTGGATGGCGGCGAGAATTGGTTGTATGCGGCCAGGGAATTTCCCGACTACCCGATCAGGCATGGCAACAAGTTTTGGACGTGGGTATTTTGGAGCGTCGAGGTGGAGTTTGCGGATCTGGTGCGAGCGCCGAGCGTGGTGGTGAGGTGCTCAGATGCGGGCAAGAACATGCAGCCGAGGGAGTTCAAGTGGAATCTACTAGGCATGATGAACAACTCGTGGTATACCGTCAAGGCGGAGACGGTACTGGATGGCGAGCGGCAGGACCCCGCGGTGCTGTTCCGGCATCCGACCGAGGCTGGGGGTTCGACTGGAGGATGGATGCAGCCGTCGGAGGAGCTGAAGATCTCGCAGGCCAAGCAGGAGGCTGCGACGCCCCAGAAGCAGTTCACTCGCGAGGAGATTGAAAAGCACGGTAAAGACGGCGACTGCTGGATTGTTGTTGACAACAAGGTGTACGATGTGACGAGTGTGCTGGCCTGGCATCCGGGCGGGAAGGCAGCGATCATGGCGCATGCCGGCAAGTGCCACAACGAGACCACCGAGGAATTCGCCAGTATCCATGACGATTTCGCGTATCAGAAGTTGCAAGGTAGGAATCCCTTTCACTGTGTTTGCTTCCTTCCTGACCACGTCACAGAATGCGTCCTGGGAGCAGTCACGCAAAAGACGGCCCAGTACATCAAGCAGATGGCCGAGACTGCCGCCAAGCAGAAAGCCGGGGACGCGCAGGAACAAGGCGAGGGCAGCCAGCTCGCGCTGCAGAAGCACCGCTGGGTGCCCGTCAAGCTCATCGACCGTCGCGCTCTCTCCAAAGACACGCGCACGTACACTTTTGAGCTGCCGCCGGGCAAGCCTGAGCTGGGCATCGGGACTTGTCAGCATCTCCAAGTCGGCTTCCACCTCCAGGACAAAATGCTCGTCCGACCGTACACGCCAACTCGGCCGGTCATGCCTACCCCGCCAGCCAGCCCGCCGGGTGAAGCCTCTTCGAGCGCCAATGCGCCAGAACAGCAGAGAGAAAATACGAAGGAGAAGGAACCTCAATCCCAAAACCGCCCTCCCACACCCCCAGAATCACCCCCCCACTCGGGCTCAGACGACCCCCAACATGACGCAAGCAAACCCAAAACCTTCGACCTAACCGTCAAGACCTACTTCCCCACCCCAGAGCAACCGGGCGGCGCCCTCTCCAACCTGCTCGACTGCATGCCGCTGGGCGAGGAAGTCGAGATCCGCGGCCCCACCGGCGACATCGTCTACCTCGGCAACTCCGACTTCCAGATCAGCAACCCCTTCTCGCCCGGCAAGCCACGCAAGCTGCACTTCCCCCGCGTCAGCCTCGTTCTGGGCGGCAGCGGCATTACCCCCGGGTACGCGCTCATGGCGCGCATCGTGCAGGAGGCCGGGGACGAGACGCAGGTGCGGGCGGTGGACGCGAATAAGAGCGAGGAGGACATTTTGTTGAAGGAGGACCTGGACCGGTTTGAGAAGGAGAGCGAGGGAAGGGTCAAGACGGTGCATGTGCTGAGTCGGGCCGGGGAGGGGTGGAAGGGAGAGAAGGGGCGGGTGGATGGGGACCTCTTGAAGAGGGTGCTGTTTCCGCCTGAGAAGGGGAGCGTGGTGTTTTTGTGTGGGCCGCCGGGTTTGGTGCAGAAGGCGGCGCTGCCAGCGTTGAAAGGTATGGCTGCTCCTGTTGTGCTGCTTTGTGGTTGAGTGAATAGTTGCTGACTTTTGACAGAATGGGGATACGTGGAGGATGAGAATATGTTTGGATTTTAAGACAGTTCGCAGAGAGAGAGAGAGAGAGAGAGAGAGAGATGCTTGTGGAGCGTGGTGTTGGTTGAGTTCCAGTGGGAAGGCATGGGCAGAAGTGTTGAGGTCTAAGTCTGCCGGGTGTTCTTTGTGCCACAGAAGTGGGGTTGCGGTTGCTCCATCAGTGCACTCACGGCATTTCTGTTTTTTTAAACTGGAAGTATATGCTCAGACCTACCTTCCCTGTCAAGACTGACCCTCGGCGAAGAAGGCGTCAGGTTTTCTCTGCTTCCATTCTTTTGGCAAAAAGGATTAATCTTCCTAGAATGGCAGGAGCGGAGACTTGAACGTCAATAGTCACGGAAGGCACATGGCAGAAACCCGCGTGGGCGGGCTGCATCGTAGGAAAGTCGAGCCGGCTGGCACCTTCGAGATTTGGGGCGGGAAAGAGTGCAAGCAACACCGGCCAGGGCAGTGGCAGTCCGCTGGAGCTTGGGGATAAAGGCAGATCCCCGTTCCCTTCTCTCTCTCCTCTCTCTTTTCTCTCCAGAAACTTTTGCTCGCATCTTCAGCCCCAGCACCACATTATCGCCTCTTTTTGGTTCATTGCTTCATTGCTGCCCTCCATCAATCAGATAATCTCATCGCCAAATAGCCTGCGTTTTCGCCATCATCATGCCTTCTCTCGTCTCCACCATTCCCGTGCTCGCCAGCATCCTGGCCCTGACCAGCGCTGCAGAGCTCCTCTCACTCCTGTTGTGAAGGCGCACGCACAAATCACCCCCGGACCCCCTCTGGGACAAAGACCAGCCTTCCCTGCCAACTCCCCCGTGGCCACCATCAGCAACAGGGCTCGTTCTTCAAACTCACCCAGGTCTCCTCGAACCCAACAGTCACTGGCACTCCAACTCAACCCGACAAGTGCTCCGAGGTTGCCGCGCGCATCACACCCCAGCTCACACCTAAGCCGACGTACCCTCCAGCACTCAAGGCCATGGCCGATGGCATGGGCGGCGTGGAGCACGACACGTGCGGCAACATGGACTTCAACGCCAAGTTCAAGAACGTCAAGGCGGCCGACCTCAACCGCTTCACACAAGCCCGCTACTCAACCTTCATTGTGCCCATCTGGGCCAAGGTGCACCAGCTGTACACCGCCTGCGGCGAGGACACGCGCAAGATTCAGCACGTCGCCCAAGACCCCTGCTACCGCTGGGCCCTGGATCTTTCCAAGTCGTCGAACGAGTCTGAGAAGAACAAGGGGGATAAGGGCTCGAACAAGGGCGGTAACAATGAGAAGGACAGCGGGGTCAAGGGCAATGTCAAGACACCAGATTTGGAGTCTGACGCCGGCAGGAGTGGGATCTCCGACGGTGCTGCGGTTGGTGTTTTGGGCATGTTGACTCTTGTGTGGGCCGTGCTGCTTGCATGATGAGATGAATGGCAAGGCCAGTCACGGTTCAGGATGCTGGTGGCGGGTCTCAGGTGCTAATTATTTCTTAATGGTTGATGGGGTTGTGGGATTATGTTCGTGTTCTATGGCACTGAAGGGCACACGGAGATTAGAGAAAATGAGATGCGATAGACATGAATGCCAACACTGGTCATTCGCATTGCGGGGCTCTGCGTGCATCCAAATTGACGCCCATTCTGTTTGCCTGGCATGACGACTTCTGCTTGTCTGACCTCGCCTTTTTTCAGGGTTCCACAGTCGCTGTTGCCATGACGACCAGGGGATCTGTTGCCCCTGAGTGTCTTCCGGGACTGTAAGTTACAAACCACACAACTGGGCAGTGAGAATGTGCCCGAACGCCAATGGTGCTCATCACTTTAACCAAAACTAAGCCAGGCAAAAGTGAGACTGGCTTAGACTAGGTAATTACTCGACAGAATTTTTTTAGGTATGGGCTTGACCAAACTCGCATTCTGGTCGCATCCAAGATACTAGGCATGAGTTCCTCAACTCGAGCCAACAAACTGCACAAGCATGAACATTGTTCATGCAGCCAGCAAATGTCATTGACATCTCCGGAATGGTACCTCCTCGACGCTCTCCTCCATCCCCTTCTCCCGTCTCCCGCCCGCAACAGGCCATGACAGCATCCCCTGTCCCTTCGCTCCACCACCGTCCCACATGTTTTGAGCGTGGGCTCTATCATGGTATTGGCTCAAGTTGTGCGCGGCGTAGAAGTCAAAAAAGGGCATCGGAGGTCTCTCGGGCCCCTGCGCCGCGAGCTTGATGCCGTTGAGCACGGCGTCGAAGCGGTTGGCGTCGGCGGGTTCGCGGGAGAACTTGACGATGGTGGAGTGGTCGCCGGCAAGGAGGAGTTGGTGCTCGTGCGTAAGCTCGAGGATTGCAGAGTGTTTGGGGACGATCTGTACGGGGGTGGGGTGAGGTGGTTAGCGTGGCGGTGTATGAGGGATGGGTGAATGTTTGCTGGGGGTTGAGCGGAGAGCAGGGAAAAATGGGGGGCCAAAGAAAGAAAAGGAAGTCCGCACCACCCGTCCCAGCTTGCGGAAGGTGTCCCCCTCGATGAAGCTGACGATTGCATAGTTCTCCGCGATGGAACGAAAGTCTTCAGAGAGATCCATCAGCTCCTGCGAGTTGGGTCGCAGCATCTTGAAGATGGATGTCTTGGGCCGCGTGCCAAACGAAGCCGCCTTGATGCCGGCGATGACCTCGCCCCAGGTGGCCGCGTCGGTGCCGCGATGCGGGGTGCCAAAGAATACGATACCCTTGGTGCTGTCGGCAATGTGCGGGAAGTGTGTATGCTCGTTGCGCGCAATTCGGAGGGCCTGTTGGGTGGTCAGAGCGGATCCAGGGGCAGTGCTGAGACCGGGCAAAGCCGCACCTGCTTGATGATGATGCCTCCCAAGCTGTGGCCCACAAAAACAAGCGGGCGACGGAGTGTGCCATCTCCCTCTCGTTTGTTGCGAAGGAACGTGAGCAGTTGCCGAGCATTGTCCCGAATGCCTGCAACCGAGGTGTTGCCGACAACGCTGGCGCTGTATCCGAAGGTCATGGCCCGGGTTCGCGGCCGCTTGTAGAGTAGTTGCTCATTCAACCACATTGTCTTGTCTCCATTTGGTTCCACATGCGTCCAGCTCTGGAAGCACTCGCCATTCAAGCCGTGGACGGCTACCACACTGCAGGGCAGCCTTCATGTCAGTGCTGCTGGATGAAAAAATGAGCTTGCACTTACTCCAGGTTGGGCGCACCAAATCGCTCTTCCCAGTCAGTTTGTGGGGGCGAAAGCGTGAAAAGACCTCGGTTGTGAGTACCGTACTCTGTCACGGCGACGCTCATGTTGAACGATGTTTTCCGACGAGGCTCCAGGGGTAGAGTATGCTGCCATGGAATGTGTGATGGGTTGAGATCGTGCAAACCTTTGGGCTTCATGTGCTCTTATCCAACAGCGATCAGTCTTGCTGGAGCTCCATGGCGGCACGGCACAAAGCCACCCTCAGCGCGGGGGCTTACCACCCGGTTTACCACCCGGCTTACCACCCTCCACGTATCGAACTTCAGCACTGCCGAGCTCCGATTGCAGTGTCAGGTACAAATTCGTGCCAACCTGAACGTTTGCTATCTTTTTGACCTTTGCCAACTGGCGCTCTTAGCTCAGCCACCTGCCTGGTAAGGCTGCTTAACTCCCATTGCTTGGGCCGAGTTGGGCGACTGTCGAGCTTTCTTTTGCAGCAGTGCAAGGCTGTGTGTGGTTGAGGTGGGATTTTGCTGCCCAAGGCTGGTCAGTTCAGGCTCCTGGTCCCTGGACATCCATCCGCTCAGACCAGGAAAATCTTTTGTCTCGAATTTCAAGGCAACCGCAAGGCGTTCTTGAGGCGTTGAACACCTCAGTCTGTCACCCCTGTCAATGAGAGACGTGGTCATGGAGCCGCACAGCTCAACAGGCAATCTCTGGTCAGGCTCCATCTTGTTCTCTCCCAGGATCTCGCCCTGTTCCTTTTTGCTCCTCGTGTCATAGTTTTCTCAGTATGTTTTTTGACGCACGAAACCCATGTGTTTGACGCCCGCTCAACATTGTCACACATCTTTTACCCCTCAATCAGCAATGATGGTGTCGCGGAAGAATCTCATCATAGAAACGCTCTATGATCCTGCCAGATGTGGAATTCCAGCCACGGTTGAGTGTGTTCCCTGTGTTTCTTACTGGAGTAAAAGGTACGATTGACACTGACAAAAGGACTCTACCGGAGCGTGATCTTGATCCACGGCCTGAACGGCGACTGTGTTGGAACATGGACTCATGAACGCACCGGGGTTTGCTGGCCCAGAGATCTGTTACCCAAGGTGGCACCAAGCGCCCGCGTGCTCTCCTTTGCTTACAACGCCGACATCTACGGAAATACATCGATTGCAGGCATCAGGGGCAACGCAAACGCCGTTTTGGCCAGACTGCAGGACAAACGGCAAGACGACTACAACACGCCAATTATCTTTGTTGCTCACAGTTTGGGCGGCATTATTCTGAAGCAGGTAAGCATCGTCGCCGTCCAAAGTTGAAGGAGAACAGAGCTGACTGGAGGCAAGGCATTGTATGCAGCCCACATTGACTACCGCTACACGCATCTGCTCTCAGCCACCCGGGAGTTGGTTAGTCGAACGCTCTCTGGTACAGCCTGGCATGAAGCTTAGAAACAGGCACAGATACTGTATGGTACGCCACACTTCGGAGCCGACCAGTCTCGGTGGCTCTCAATTGCCAAGGCATTTTCTCCCTTCAGTCGGCGTCGGTTCGGAAGGAGTGGGCGTCACTCTCAACTCGTCAACGCCTTGGCGCAAAACTCGCTCGAAATCTCTAACATCTGCGAGGACTTCAGGGGGTTGGCTCCAAGGCTTGCCATTGTGAGCTTCTATGAAACTCGGACGTTGCCTGGAACACGATCCACCGTTGTGGACAAAATGAGTGCCTTGATGCATCTGGAGCATGAGGAATGGGTGCCTCTGGATGCGGATCACATCAATCTGTGCAGGTTCGCAGATCCCCAGGATTGGGGGTTCAGGATCACTTCCCGGTGTATCCTGCGTTTTGCGGAGGCATCCAATTTGAACCTTAGCACGAGCAATGGACACGAAGGGTATTAGTGTGGTTGTTGCGTTGGAGGTATTAGGGGCTCGCTGTAGTGGAAGAAAACTCGACCTTGACTTGTCTACGTTCGTGCATTTGCGATGATTGACAATATCCGTCTTGTCTTTATTACGTACCAACCAGTGGGCTTGCTATTGATCTGTCGCTGAGCAGCGGTTTTGATCTTCAATGGTATAGGTAGGTAATTTTGTTTGAGACATAAACGTATGGTGCCTCGAACCGGAAAGACATACTGGGAGACATGGGTATTTCTCCAGGCTTTTCCAAATATCGTATCCTCGCAAACGATTGTAACCATTTTTAGTCTACCTTATCTAGGCCTACAATGCTTGAACGAATGACTTCTTGTCATGAAAACAATGAGCACGTGCGTGCAGGACACACTCTAAACAAACCCACATCACCAACGTTTTGACCCATTGTCTTCGCGCAGAAACGAACGTCTCGACAAAACGCGCCAAACCCACACGTCCTTAATGAACCCAAACCTGGCTCATCCCACAAAGTCCGTCACCCCTTACTAACATGAAGTCTTCTTCCCAAACACCATCCTCAAGCCGCCGCCAGCGCCCCATCAAGCAACTTCTCCAGCAGATTGTTGCTCTCAATCAACTGCTGGCTAATCTCCACCAGCGCCTGGCCCGGCTCGTCCAGCGACTCAACCAGCAGGTCGTACTTCTCGGCCCACTTCCCGTTCTGCTCCTTCAGCTCACTCACCTGCCTCGTCAACTCCTCCTTGTCCTTCTTCAACGCGTCCTTTTCGGCGCCCAGCTTCCCGTTCTGCCCCTTGAGCTCGCCGACCTGTCTCGTCAGTTCCTCCTTGTCCTTCTTCAGCGCGTCCTTCTCGGCGCCCAGCTTGCCGACCTTGTCCACCAGCCCGTCCTTCTCGGCCCGCAGCACGCGCAGCTGCTTGTCCAGCCCCTCGCGCGCGAGCTGGAGCTGCTTCTCGAGCTCGCTCTTGTCGCCCCTGAGGGCCTCGACGTCTCTGTTGCGCGCGGCGAGGTCGGCGGCCGTCTGCTGGGCGGCCGCGCGCTGCTTGGAGATGGCGTCGAGGTTGGTCGTGGCCAGGTGCTTGTTCTTGGCCGTCATCTGCCGGACCTTGGTGATGCCATCGTTGGTCTTGGCGAGGTGGGTGGCAGGCTTGGTGGTGGGGGAGTGGTGCCGCGGTTGGCGGGGTGAGGAGGGGTGGTGGGGGGTGGGGGCTGGGGCTGGGAGTTGTCGGCGTGGTGCTGGCTGCGCTGCTTGGGGCGGGGCTGGTGGTGGCGCTGTTGACTGTGCTGGCGTTGAGAGGCAGGCTCGCGCGTGTGGGCTCAGTGACTGGGGGCGTACGGGGAGGAAGGGTGGCAGCCGTCCCGCCGCTATTGTGGGCGTGCGCGTTGTTGAGGTTCACGACATCATTGGTTCCGTGGCGCCTCCCTTGCGCAGGCTCATTGTGAGAAGGTGTGGAAGCGTCTGGGCCGCGAGAGGAGGCATCCTGTGCAGGCACATGCCTCGTCTGCCCTCTGGCACTGGCACGGCTGTCTGTGTCGCGTCGGGGGTTGGAGGGGTTGCCCTGAAGGAAAGATGGCGCCATGGTGACTGATTAGGGGAGCGGCAGCTCGCTAATGCAGAGGTCTGTCGAATGCTGCTTGCGTGAGGAGCAAATGAGCTTGTCCGACTTGAGGACTAGAATGTGTTTGGTCCGAGCTTATGCCAAACAGCTAACTGGGTGTGAGTGTGGTGCTGCACTGTCGGTGTGCCCGTGACATGTCACTTTTGACTTTTGCATGGCCGAAGACAATCGAGCAACATTGTCACATTTATACAATTTTCCCCGAAGCTCAACAGTCTCGTTGACATGTCTTTGGGCTCCCATCCCTGCAAGCAGCGGCTCCGTACCGATGCTGGACATGGCCTCCTTTGATGCTTCATGTGCTGCGCCAACGGCTTGCTGTCCTCTTCCCAAAGCGCCTGCTGACCGTGAAGACATTCAGGAGGGGGGGTAGGAAGAATGAGTCGATGGCCAGCGTTATCGTTCCCACGAATGAAACGTCTGTCTTGCTGCATGCGTCGGGAGCCCAATGCAGAGGCAGATGCAGGTGCAGACGCATGGATACCCAAGAACCCTGATACCATAGTTACACATTATCTGGTTGGGATGACAACCTCATGCTTAAGGGTATGGACTTTTGCACAGCCGTGGGGGTTTGGGCAGAGCCTTACGGGCTGCGCATTTCTCTTTGGGCATGAACTCCCAAGTCAGCCTCAACTTGACCGAGGATGGCGATGCCGCAAACGTGGCGCCAGACGAATTCGCGCAGAGACTTGTTGCCTTGCGGGCAGTGAATGGTTGGGCCTTATCGACAAACCGGCATCGCCGAGCAGGGAAACTGCCGTCCGAAACACAGGAGTGTCGCGCACACCTTGGATTGAGCGTGGGGAGCCAAAGACGGTGTATAGCCGGGACCGCAAGGCAAGAAGGAAACGATCACAGGAACTCCGCCCGACAGCTCATCCCTACTGCAAAGCCCAGTCTTCCCGAATATCGTTGACGTGTCCTTCAGTTCCATGGTTGCCTTGTGGCGGTGTGTTCCGCGGATTTGATGCCTTCGACATGTTTCCAAGCTCTTGGTGCCCTTGCTCATGCTTCCTGGATGCCAGCCTGCTGCTTCTCTTGCCTTTCATCGTTTCTCGGCACCACCAAGTCCCTGGCTCGGTCCCTCTCCTGCTCTCGCGCCCGCTTCCGCTCCATCAGCCAGCTCCTCCATTCATTCTCGTATCTCTCAAAGGGAAGTTCAGCGCGCAAAAGTCCTCGGCCTCCATCGGTTCGCCTTGCAATCTGATAGGGATGCTGTTCCGGAGCGCCCTTTTCAGGATCTCGATGTGCTCCAGCGCATCCTCCATGTTGTCTTGGAGCTCCCAGTTCTCCTGCTCAAGCCTCGTAACATCGGCCGCCGCTGCCTCGTACTTGGCCTTCCAAGGGGTTCCATCGCTCTTAAGAGCATTGTTTGACTGGGCTGCCGCCTGGTGTTCTCCGAACCTCCGTCCGAGTCGGGCAATGAGCTCGGCGTTCTGCTGTGAAGCCCTCCCAACTGCTCTTGTCGCCCCACGCATTCCCACTCCCTGAGTGGCACGGATCGGGAGACGGTCACTAGAACCGGAGCGTGGTATTTTTGAAGATTGGGTGGAAATCATTTCTTCGTCTGGGGAAGGTGAACTCGGCGCTCGAGGGTCTTGAGGCTAGGTATACGGCTCGTTAGATCAGCTATTTTGGGTAAAGGAGTACCAACGGACTGCTTTTACCTTCCCGCCCTCATGAAGAGCATCTGCAATACCGAGTGACAGTGGACTTGGGTGTACGGGTTGGGCTTCCGCTGAGCGAACGATGGCGGCGGGCTGTCCATCATACTCGTAGTCACGGTGATGTCTGTCGTTGATCTGATCTTCAGACATGGTGACTTGAGCATACATCTCACGTCGGTAATATAAGTAATCTAGACGAGATAAAAACAACCGGGGAGTCGACCTGGAAAGAGAAAGCATCAGAGCCGCAGTTTGACACGCCAGGTGCAGAGGCAGACATTCCCAGGGCTTGAGGAAAGCCATGCAGTTATCCGGTTTTAGATTCGAGCTCAAAGCTGAAGCGCTTGGCTCGGTGGTGCAACAAAGAGGGGTTGGTTGCAGCTCCAGTGATCGGCAACTGGATAACCACCCGCCTCCCCCCGCCCGGCTGTAGGCAGCTCCTGGATTCTGCAGTTCTTCCCTTGCTCCAGCCAGTGATTTCCATGCTGTACCCCACACAGGCATGCGCTCCAATTTTGTCCTGCAAGCTCCCATCGGGTCCCCCGGCTTATGCCCACGATTCCCTGCTGTGACACCCTCAGGATGAGTTTTTGAATTCACGCAACAGTCACCATATGCGTATGTATTGCAACCCAAGAGATCATGAAGTTGTTAGAGATTTATCCCAACCACGATAATCCTGGATCGGTGCTCACCGAGGTTTAGTGAGTTCATCAACCAAAGCTGTAACTCATTCCCACGCAGGCAGCTGGGGCTAACGCTGTGTTCTACGTTCACCGCCTTGTAGCGTGGTTTTGGTACATGGCCTTGACGCAGTCGACCGCCACCGTGATTGCATCAAGACTTGGACCGCCGAGGATGACACCGTCTGGCCACGCCATCTCCTCCCCGCTCGTATGCCTGAAGCGCGCGTGTTGTGTTACGAGTACAACGGATCCATAAAGGGCGTCACTAGTTTTGCAGGCACACGAGACCACGCTATCTCCCTTCTCCAGCAACTGGAAGAATATCGCGAACGCAAGGCTGGCAGTTCCAAGCCCATCATCTTCGTCGGTCACAGTTTGGGCGGTCTCATGTCAGTATCAGTCATCTCGCGAGGTCTCGGTCTGCTGATACATGGTACTGACCTGCAGATAGTATCAAACAGGCATCAAATCCGTGGCATACATAAAATGAGAGCTTCACTGACACAGAACGCAGGCCCTCATTTTTGCTTTAGCGAAGCGGTACAGGCATCTTGCAGAGTCAACTTGCGGCATTGTAAGTGACCCCAGCTCGGAAATTCCATGATGCTACATGGCTCACCGCCTGGGACTGACCCAGGTCTTCTTTGGCACACCTCATCGACTCCACGGCCCAAAAGCAGGGGCCCGTCTTGTGGGCGACATCCTGCGCGCGGTGGGTAACTACCGGACGGATCGTGTGATACTGGGATCCATCAAAGACGCTCTTCGTCCCGTTGAACCGACCCGGGGGATGATCCGAGAGATTCAAAACAGCAGAACCATTCTCTCCGGCATAAATGACCAATTCCCCAACGTTCTTCGATTGTTCAACATCGCCATCGTCAATTTTTTTGAGTGTGACATCACCGAAGGCTTAAATCGCGTGGTCAGTTTCAACCGTCGGCTGTAGCCGAATCCAAGCTCAAATGCTAGTGATTTGATGTTAACCTGTCCTGTTTGCGTACAGGTTGTGAGCGAGTACGATGCCTCTCTGGACTATGAAAAGGCCAACACCCAGCCCATTTCGGGAGACCACTTCGGAATGTGTAAGTTTACTGGAGACCAACACGGCCAACAACGATTCGATGCGGTCTGGTCTGCACTGAAAGTCCTCGCTCAACCAGCAATGGCAGTCTCCGGGATGCCGTCAAGTCCAGGGGATAATGGTCAACAAGCGCGCAGGCCCACCAAAACTGACACCTTCGAGATTACTGCCCGTCAAACAGCTCTTCTCGAGTCCCTATGCGACGACAACTTCCACCAACATTCCGCCGGCATACATCCAACCAAGGGGACTGGTGGCTGGGTCGAGAACAGGAACCAGTTCCGCAGTTGGCGACGCGGGGAGAAGACCAAACTCTGGGTCTACGGAAGTGCCGCCACTGGCAAAACTTACCTCGCAAAACACATCATCAACACGCTCAGCGATGAAGAAAATCTGCAAGTCGTTGAATGCTTCTTGGACGGAAGACTAAAGGAGCGAAACAGCCTCGAGGCCCTTCTCCGATCAACCATGCACCAAGCAGCAAAGCTCAGCACTGAAGTCTGGGCCACCGCGATCAGCCAGCTTCAAATTGCCCAGTCGCCCAAACGCGATGCGATGTGGACGCGTAAAATACTCCAGGAACTGTGGCCCACATTAATGGCTCAGGTCGTCGTGAGTGGTAGCGGAATTGCCATCATAATCGATGGGTTCGACGAGATCTCCGAGCACGACCAGTACGACTTTCTGGAATGTCTCCAAGCCTGCGACCAACAACTAGAGCGGCTCAATAAGCATCCTGTTCTGCAGGGAAATACGGAAGGATCCGCTGCATTGCTGTGCCGAGACCTACGTGTTCTCATCCTGTCCCGTTGGTGCCTGAGCGTTGACCAGTCCAGTCTGGAGTTTGTCCAGTACAAGATCACGGAAGACGATACTATGATGGACATCCGACTTACCGTGGAGACCGAGTTGGCCAGATTTGCACGCATAGCGATGTACTCCCCTGGGTTTCAGAAGGAAATATGCGACGCTGTTACTCGAGGCGCGCGGGGCATTTACCTCTGGGCAACCGTGATGATCGCCGATATCAGGACCGAGATGCCCCGAGAACCTCAGCTGCAACAACAACTACAACAACTGCCAAGATCGCTTGCTGAGCTCTATGATTTGATCCTCGGCAGAATCAAAAATCGACCGGGTCGCGCCGCAGAAAGAACCAAGACAGTCCTCTTGTGGGTCGTCTTCGGCCTGGAGCCTTTGACTCTCCTTGAGCTCAATGCCGGGTTGGCCCTGGCCAAACTGTGGGCGGAAACCCGGGGCAGACAGATCGACAATGATTCCGTCACATTGCGCATGGTCGACTCAGGGGTGTTCAAGGCCTCGCTTGTCATGCTATGTGGCCAGCTTCTCAGGATGTCATCGCGCAACCACGTTCAGCCTGTTCACAGCACGCTTGTGCAGTATCTGAACACCCACCCAGACATCTTCAAAGAGCAGAACAAGCGCTGGAAGGTGCCCAACCATGTTTGGTTTTATCAGTCGCAGCAGGAGGCGCACCGTCGCCTAGGAATGTTATGCGCTGCATACCTTATGATGCCCTCCTTCAGGAGTTCTGGTGGCGCGTTCGATGCAACAGATGCAGGACGTGCGAGATGGGAGAGCAAGGTTCAGGAGAGAATTGAGAGCCACGCTCTTGTCCGGTACTCATCGCTCTGCTGGTCAAAACACTTTGACTTGGCAGGGTTGGCGCAAAGCGAGAACCCTGACAGACAACAGTGGACAGCCTTGGAGGATGTCAGGACAGAGTTTGCAATCAGTTGGGCGGAAGTGTGGTGGTATGCCAGGAAGTGGCGAGGAAGTGACTTCCCTGCACACAACGTGCCCCTGAGCATAATCATTGACGACAAGGAAGAGTTTGACAGCTCTCTGGTCCCCCCTGCCGAGAGCCAGTGGGAGGATCAACCTCCATCCACGGATACCCTGGTTGCAACCGAGGGTACCGAAGCGCAGGAGATCAGCTCGGCAGTGGCCAACCCACCGCCGACGCTCTTAGAGCTGACCAACCAGGTGCACCAGTACCCAGTTCACCAAGACCCAGTTCACCAGAACCCAGTTCACCAAGACCCAGTTCACCAAGACCCAGTTCACCAAGACCCGGTTCCTGGCAAGAGATCGTTTATGGACCCAAAGGATGCCAACAAGGTCCGTCACAACCTAACACCGGCCAATCCATCTACAACGGCCCCAGCGCCTACCGACCCGCCGGCAACCAACTCCTCCCATACCAAGGCATCACGAAGCACTCGCCGCCCCAAAGACCGGCAGTCTACCAACGCACTGCGCCCAGATCCACTCACGTTTACCAGCCCAAAAGCCAGGCCAAGAACATCCTCAGATTTAGACCCCAGTCGCCAAACACCTCCGAAACCAGCGCCCACCAGTACAACCTGGACTGGTAATCCACCTGGGGAACGAATAAACCGATCAGCACAACCGGCCCGACCAACAACAGAACTCATTGCAACGTCCGGCAAAAGGTACGTGTTTCAGGACATGGACAGTCACAGCTTTACACGTAGTTCTTGATTCCCTTGTGGGTTGGACGGGGGCAACAGCTGACACGTCAATCAGCAGGACTGCCACAGACGGAGCAACGGTTGAACCAGCACACCCGTCTGCTATGGAGATGGGGCAGTTGAGCTACCACAATCCCCACACTGGACTGGTCGAGAGCTCAACACCGTCTCGTTCTGACCAAAGAGAGACTCGTCAACAACAGCAGCCTCATCAAGGGTCACGGCAAGACTCTCAATTTGCCCCGGATGACTTGGATGAAGGTTCAAGAAGGTCCGGCCGCGTCTCCCGTCGTACTGGCAATGCTGTGGACCATGGGAACCATCCTCGTCGTTCTGGAGGTGGGACTCAGGTCGGCTCAGATCGCGTCCGTCACTCATCACGGACCGAGGCTGGTGTTGAGTTCCGCGGTGACACATCCTCGGTCGCAGAGTTCGAGTCGGACAACGAACGTGAGAAGAACAGCTGTGGGTGGTTGGTTTGCATGATCACCTGTGGCTGCTGCCAATAGAGTGTGAAATCCTGCGGCATGGACAAGTGTTGATCATGGCGAGAGTGTCAGGCAACCCCGGCCTCGGACGCTATTGTCAGTTCCGTGGTTTCTGTTATCATTCTGTATCAACGACACTGCTCAGAGAATCGGTACCTAACTTCAAGGGAAATTGTTCAAATCCAACATGAATGCAATACCTGGCTACAACGCAAATATCCCCCGCTGATGCAAACCTCGACATCCCAAACACCCCCAACGCCACGCTCAACCGGCTTATCCTCACCACGCCTCCCACTTCTGCCCACCCATCGCAATCAGCCGGTTAAACAGCTCATCCCTCAACGGCACCGCCGTAACCTTGTACTCCTCCCCACTCAACGTCTTGATCACCAACCCATCCTTGACCTCCCTCTCCATCGACCAGCCCACGACCAGCTTCGCCTTCCACCCATAGCCGCCAATCTTCTTCAGCTCCACAATCTCCGCCACGGGCACGCTCCACACCGCGTTGACATCCTCCCTCTCCTCGCCCGCGATCTCCACCGTCTTCTTCCTCTCGCCCTTCCCAAACGCCACGACGGGCACCGTCGCGCCGGACGCGCTGATGTACACCCTCCCCTTGTGGCCCTCCCAGCGCGCGTCGAACTCGACGGGGCCCGACGTCGGCGTGCCCGCGTCCCGCGCGGGGATCACGCCCAGGCGGTCGCGCGCGGGCTCGCTGCCCGCGACCTTGGCGCGCACGTGGTCCGTCCCGACGGCCGTCTTGACCATGCCGCGCGTCGTGCCCTTGAAGAAGTTGAGGATCTTGCTGCCCTTGCGGCCGTGCTTGTGGTCCTTGGCCGCGTCGACGTGCGGGTCGCCCGTGTGCGTGGGCACCGAGGACGGGTCGTGCGCGATGGCCGCGTCGAGCTCCGCGGGCGAGGCGTTGAGAGGGGCCTCGGCGCCCGTGGCGCGGAGGTGCTCGTCGGTGAGGGCGGCCGGCTGGTTGGGTGGCGGGGAGGTGATGCGCGGCGGTGGGGGGAGAGGGGCACGGCTGGCTTCGCCGTGGCGGAGGAGCGTGAGGGTGAGCTGGGCGTTGGTGGGGACGCCTTTGAGGATCGTGCTGGTGTTTGTGTGAGTGGGGTGCTTAATGAAGGCGGTTTGGAGTTGGGGTTGGCTTACTTGCGCGGCTCGAGGAGCTTTTGCCAGTCGGGGATCGTGCGGTTGAGCCAGTCGAGGCCACGGGAGAGGATAGGGTCGCCGAAAAAGACAAAGCCTATCAGGAAAGAGGTGGATTTCACGAGGAGGTAGGGGGTCAGGAAGACGGAAGCACCAAAAAGGAGCGGGAGCAGGATCGCGACGAGGCGCATGCGGTACACCTCGGAGGGGAACAAGGGGATGGGTGAAAGTGCGCTGTCCGCCAGTCAGTCCTGCCATCTTCATCAGGGGGTTAGAGTGGGTGGTGACATACTTCGCCAGACGCTCCCAAGTATCCGCAATGCTGCCAATTGTGTGCATGATGGGCCGCATCTTGGACCACATGGCCGTCTCCATGGGGACCTTGGTTTTGTCGTGCTTGGCTCCCGACTTGCCGCCGCTACCTTTATCCCTCGCGTCAGCGGTGCTTGCGGCAAGCGCCGTCGGATCGGGGGCAGCATCGGTGGCTGCATTCTTGTCCGAGTCCGGATCTCCCTGGGGGTGTTTACCAGCTGCACTGCTCAGGGCGACTGAGGCAATGCCGCTGACAAAATTGCTCGCCTCTTGCTCGACAGCTTCGCCCTTGTGGTTCTCGGGCGCGCCCGTAGCGCTGTCGTGGCTACCCAGGACACCGGCACGTGGCTTTTGGACGCCGCCGGTCTTGCTGTCGACAAGTGAGACGGGTGCCGGAGGGAAGAGGAATTCCCTCGACTTGGGAAATCCGATGAGTGCCAGGATAACAATGGAGAGGAGAGGAGTGATCAAGTCGAAAAGCCACGCGATGAAGTAGGCCGCGGCAAAACAGCCAGTCCGTTGAGTCTCGCGCCAGGAGCGGAGGCGTGCGATGTGCTTCACGGCTGCGAGCATTCCTACGCCGACCGTCATGTAGAGTCTCTCCACGTTCGCTCGCATCTTATCTGGTGAGAACTCCTCGTCGTCGGCGATGTTGAGGTCCAGACCGCCTGGTGGGGCAAAGGGGGTTGCCTTTACATCGTAGATTTGCTGCGCATGGTCAGTCAACGGTCCTCTTTCCCGCGGGCGGCGAAATACAAACCTTGTTGAACCGCCGAACAAGCAGCCAGAGCTCCTCGTTGTCCATGCCACCAATGAGTGGCGCAGCAATGTCCTGTTTCTTCTCATTCCATCCCAAGTCAAGCACGTCCTTTCCGTGGTCCTGCTGAGCTATTCCCTCATCTTCCTGGGACTCGGCGGCCAGAGCATGGGAGAATGTTGTTCCTTCGCCTGGAGCCTTGGACGAGGTTTGGCCGTGAGTTTCAATGTCGGCGGGATCTGTTGCCGGAATGGGGAGGAGATCCTTGATGCCGGCCCCGGGACCCGTGTCCGAGGTTACGGGGTTGTTTGTTTCTGACTGCATCCTGAGACGGCACAGAAGTTGCGCTGTCGGTGTCACTGGCGTTGCATCTTGCGACGAACTTTGTGCACATGCGCGTTCGGATGACTGTGGGACTTTTATGAGTTGGCTGTTGTGGAGCAGGACTTGGCTCAGCATTGATGACATCAATGGCGCCAATCAGCGGCAGCTAACTTGGAGCTGTGACGCAGCCCACCTCCCAAAGAGCCTGTTTGGACTCGATCAGCTCTTCAGCTTGAAAGAAACCACGGGCCATGCGCCTCGCAGGCTCCGAAACCGAGGGCGAGGATTGTCCTTTCGTTTCATGTCGCAGTGTATTCGTGTCACCTTCTCAGAACAACAACAAATTGAAGGACAGGACCTGAGCAAACGGGGCAATGGATCAACTCCGTCTTTCATTAGTCCATCACATGACAATATTCATGAAATGCAGCGTGCATGCCATGCAACCCGCGTCGCCTCGATGGAAACACCCGTAATCGCGCTGTTGATCAGTCACAGAAAGAGTCTCGTATGTACCCACGCAGGCCACGGGCGCGCTTCCGGAGCCGGGACCCACTCTCCCGGCCGATCCGGCTTTGCCGGTCCACTCGGACGGCCCCACATTACCGGAAGTGGTGACGCCATGGGGTAATGACGACATGGGCTATCGACCCAGTACACCAAAAGTCGAGTTAGTTGCGATATATTTTCAAGTCAACAACCAACACTGCATTTTGAATCCCATTAAATCTCCAGTCCCTGAAGAAACCACCACCAAAACCATGACTGATCGCGTCTTCCAACTGTCCGGCAGCTGCAACAACTACCCCTGGGGCAAGCAGGGGAAGCAGTCGCTCGCAGCACAACTCTGCAGAAGACGTCAAGGACTTTGAAATCAAGGACGATGAATTTTACTCGGAGATGTGGTTTGGGGACTATCCCGACTTCCCTGCGCGCGTCTTGAAGACGGGCGAGCTCCTGAAGGACGCTCTCGACAAGAACAAGGAGACCCTCCTCGGGAAGAAAGTCATCACCCAGCTGGATGGGCAGCTTCCATTCCTACCCAAAATCCTTTCCATCGCCAAAGCCCTCCCCCTCCAGATTCACCCCAACAAAGACCTCGCCGCGAAGCTCCACGCGAAAGACCCCGACAACTTTACCGACCCCAACCACAAACCCGAAATTGCCGTCGCCCTTTCCAAGTTTGAGGTCTTTGCCGGTTTCAAGCCCCTGTCCGAAATCTCACCCCTCTTTCAACTACCTGCCCTCCGCCCCTTCGTCCCGCCCAACACAACCCAATGGACCGACCAAACGCTGCGCGAGGTCACCCGCGCCCTCCTCAAAGCCGACGACGCCACTGTCAAGCGCGTTTCCGAATCCCTCCTCTCCACTTCCAAGTCAGACCTCGGCAACGCCGCTTACATCCTCGACCTGCTCCCGCGCCTGCAAAAACAGTACGGCTCCGAGGACCCAGGCTCCCTCGTCGCGCTGACCTGCATGAACTTCATGGTCCTCGGCCCCGGCGACGCGCTGTACATCCCCGCCGACGGAATCCACGCCTACCTGAGCGGGGACATTGTCGAGTGCATGGCGCGCAGCAACAATGTGCTCAACTCGGGGTTCTGTCCGCCCGCGGACCGGAACAATATCGATTTGTTCACGGACACGCTCACGTTTGAGGCGCATTCCAAGGGGGATATGGTGTTGAAGAGTGAGAAGGCGGATAGGAGTAAGACGGGCAAGACCAGGGTGTACCGTCCACCCATGAGCGAGTTCGACATGCTCAGGGCGGAGTTGGAGGCTGGGGAAGAGGATGAGATTGAGGCGGGGGACGGGCCGGGGGTCTTGATTGTCACGAGGGGCAGTGGGAAGATGGAGGCGGATGGGAAAGATTTTGAGCTGAGTGAGGGAGCGATCTATTTTGTGGCGCCGGGAGTGAAGGTGAAGTGGGTGACAGAAGAGGGGATGGAGGTCCATATGGCCGTAGTCTGAACAAGCCTCTAGCGTATTTGCGTGAGCCTCTGCGTTTGAGTGACAAGTTCAGTTACTCATGTTAGAGACAATACAAGCGATTAACGTGCTCGAATTCTCCAGCATGATACCCAAGCCATGCTGTGCAACCACACCTGTATTATGGTCGCATGGTATCAGAATGGCTCTTCCATCTTGGCGGTGACAATGAAACCTCTTGGTTGCCCAGTCGGTTGAATCACCACGACGCCGAGAGCGACCAGGCCGAGCACAAGACCGCCGACGATGCAAGCTGTCACTTTTGTGATCCATTCCCTTGTCAAACCCGCCCAGATCGAACTTGATCCCCAACGTTCTCATCCCATCCACTCTTCACCATTCTCCGCCAGCAACACCAACAATGCGCGCTACAACTCTCCTCTCAACCATTTCTCCTCCCCCTCCCTGCCCTCTCCCAACCCCCCTCCCAATGCGCCCTGGCACCGCCCTCTCACCCATCCACACCCAGTCCCCCCTCCCAACCTGCCTCTCCCCTCCGCCTCCTCCCCATCCTCCTGGTACCCCTGGACCCACCCTCCCTACTGCACCAACCCCCTCGACCCCTCCACAACTCCCCACTGCGTCTTCACAACGCCCGCCACGCCCTCAGCATCATCACCACTCCGGACGCCGCCTCCACCTCCCTCAACCCCCCCTCTTCGCCCTCAACCGGCCCTTCGCGCCCGCACAAGCTCCTCACTCCCCGGCCTTACGCCGTGCGCGCCATCCCGGGTAAAGGGTACGGCGCCGTCGCCACGCGGCGCATCAAAAAAGGAAAAGTGATCCTCGTGGACCCCGCGAGCGTGCTCGCCATGGTGGAGTACCCGGCCGACGTGTCGCGGGAGGAGGTGAGGGGGTTGCTGCGGGAGGGGCGGCGGCGGCTGGGGGATCCGACCAGGGTGGAGGGGCTGGCGAAGCGCGGGGGCAGGGAGACGGAGGGCATGGAGGAGGTCATGTTGACGAATAGCTTTGGGGTGGAGGTCGGGGGCGGGGAGTACATGGCGCTTTTGCGGATTTGGCGGTGAGTGTTTGTGTTGGTGATGGGGGGTGCGAGGAGGGGAGGGAAGAGAGGAATGCTGATGAGTGTGCAGAGGTTTAATCACGCTTGCAGGCCAAAGTGAGTGTGGGTTGGGGTTGGGGTTCGCTGATGGGAGGCGGGTAGCTGACTTTGCCAGTGCATTTATTCACTTTTCACAGACGACCCTTGCGATGAGTGTTTGGTCAGCTCGTGATATTGAGCCTGGAGAGGAGATCACAATAACGTGTAAGTCAGTCTGGCCTCGGGGTCAGAAGCGAAGAGTTGACTGGCTGCGGGTTTAGACTCCGCTGCAGGGATGACATCAAAAGAGAGGCAAGAGACATTAGAGAAAGTATGGGGTTTCAACTGGTACGTGCTTGTCAGCACATTTGGCAAGGACACCCCCGTGCTAATACCAGCTAGTACATGCTCTCTCTGCACTGGCTCCCATGATCAGCTCAATGCATCGGACGCAAACCACGAGGAGATCCGCTCGCTCCAAGACAAGGTTGTTGAGCTTGCCCAGGCGGGAAAGTATCACAAAGCCGTCAAGGCGGCTGAGCGAATGTTCAGTCTCATCGAGGAAGAAGGAATGACAGAACATATGGGCGGCATGTACGAGATCCCAGCGCGGCTGTATTACCACATCGGCAACTACGACAAAGCTCTCGAGTACACGCTGAAGGTTAGGGACGAGATCGATGGTTTTGGCCTGCCTGGGAAGCTGGGCGAGGAGAAGATGAAAATGTTGGACGGTGTCGTCGAACAGATCAGGCAAAAGATGGGGGGGGGGAAAGCAATGAATTGAAGGCATCAGCATGTCATAGAAACATGGATGGAGGCCGGAGGAGGGGGTTTGTCAACCCAAGCGATGTGCATGTAATTCATACAATGCATTGTCACGCTTTCCGTCGTTTTGAAGAAAATATCAAGCTCAATAACGCTCCTAAATATTTCAATCTGGTGCATTGCGACTTGACATCTTTGCAACCTGGCAGAGCCTGGTTTGACCGCAACTCTCAACATTTTCGAGTTACACTGCATCCCTGGAACACTCGTTGGCGTTACACCCAGCCAAAGTCCGATACTGCCGCTTTACCAATCAGGGATAGGAAGGCTCGCGGCGAGTCTGCCTTGTGGCTTGAGGATGTGCCTTGAGTCACCTGATGTCGCAGCAATCCTCAGCTTGAGCCAATACCCTTAAGATTCATCTCAAGCGGGACTTGCGAGGCTCTCTGGGCATCTCTGCCTGTCCCTTCTTCTCCGCCCATTGTTTATAATCCATTACCTCGCAGATGCTTCTCCAATTTGCCTTCCATTAGCCTCGACGCCAGGTGCTCCGCCGATAGTCTTGATTCTCTGTCCTCCATTCCATCCAAGCTCAACGATTCTATGGACGGCAAATGGATCCAGCGGACCTAGGCCTTGATGAATGTGGAGTGTGTTGGGATCTGTCAGCTGTCACGCACACCGTGGTCGTTGCCGATACCAGGACGTCCGCGCAGGACGGGTGCCCGTTCTGTCAGTTTCTCATCGCAATGGTGGACACATTTGCCCCAACTCTTCCTTCGAACACCTCTATTCAGTTCATACGGCACCTAGAGGTTCTGGAACTGCTGTGGGATGAAGATGGAAGGGCTCTGAGCGCCAGGGCTTACTGTTCGCCGACCGGGTCCGGCTACGAGAGTCTGCAGGGGGCGCTCATTCCAAACTTGGATATCCTGCCGATCTCTGGAGACACTTCTTCTGAATCTTTGTTTCAATCGGTCGAATGCATATTGGATGAATGCACCTGCGGTCCAACTTCACCGCCTCACCTTCCGACACGAGTTCTTGATCTCGGAGAGCTTCCGTCGTCAGGTCAGATTCGTCTCATCGAATCGCTTCCTGGACAGCAGGCATACTACGCATGCCTCAGCCATTGCTGGGGACAAGGCGTCCAGCCACTTCGGACCACACCAGCCACCATTGCTGAGATGAAAGCCGGCATTGATCTCAGCCGCCTTCCAGCGACGTTCCATGATGCGGTTACTAGCTGCCGGAAGCTGAAACTCCGATATCTTTGGATCGACAGTCTCTGCATTATCCAGGACGATGATGAAGACTGGAAGAGAGAGGCTCCGAAGATGTATTCCATCTATCGACATTCGTACATCACCCTCGCTGCCGCGAAGGCTAGAGGCCCAGACTCCGGGCTTTTTGCCATAACCGGTGAGGTCTACGCCCTACGAGCCATACCGTTTCGACCTCCGAATCGACCGGATGGCATTATCCTTGCGAGGGTCTCAATTCCTCATTTTGACTCATCCGAGGACTTCCCACTACTTCAAAGAGGCTGGGTTTTCCAAGAACGACTCTTGTCCCCTCGAGTTCTACACTTTGGGCCGCAAGAAATCTTCTATGAGTGCATGGAGAGCGAGGTCTGTGAATGTGGGTTCCATCGCTCGAGGAACCAGGGTGCCTTCAGCAAGCAGTGGTTGGCAAAGGCTTTGCAGGGACCTGGTGCAGAGAGCCCGACGCTTCTGAAACGACTATGGCATCTCACCGTTGAAGAATACTCAAGATTGAGACTTACGCGAGAAAGCGACATTTTCCCTGCTCTCAGTGGCATGGCGAATATGATGGGGAACGCCCGCGTTCCACGGCCGGAGTATTTGGCTGGCCTGTGGAGCGACACATTTGTCGCAGACTTGCTGTGGTTGAAAAGATCTGACTCTGTGCGGATTCCAGGGTACGACTACGAGAAACCATCCCCACGGCCCTCTTGGCGTGCTCCGACGTGGTCTTGGGCATCCATCAATGGACAAGTGGAATACGTCAAGATGAACGAGGACTACGGGGATACGTTTTCGTCGCACTTCAAAGTTGTTGAGGCCAATACCTCGCCGCTCGACCGAGATAAGACCATGGGATTGCAGAGTGGTTTTCTCGTCGCTGAAGTTATGATGTGTGGTGCCACCATCATGCATCGTCATGACGAACCTTTCGAGGACGACCGAAAGTTTTCTTCTCTCGCTCGACTTGCAATCGACAACAGCTCCGCAGACAGGCTGGAATGCCACATCGACTCCAGTATCTGGGACCGCACGGACGGTCAGCTCGCAAACAAGCATGCTGTGTATCTGGTAGAGATCGCCACCATCACACGGCAGTATAACCGAGGCGCAAGATATTTCTTGGTTCTCCAGCGTTGCGATGACAGTGGGACTGATGGAGATATGGAGCGGATCGGTTTGGCGGAGCTTGGCGAGGATGCGCCCGACTATTTCGATGGATTGCTAGCTCCAGCACAAATCAGGATTGTATGAGCATTCGAGGATTCTTTTTCTTTTCTTTTTTCTTCTTTTGGTTTGGGAGAAGGGGTGGGAGGGAGGGTTCCTTTCTTTTTGGTGCGAGATGGATAACTAGGTACCTACCTCATGGAGGAATTGGACTACTCTATTCTCCACTGTGCCATGTTGAGGTTGTCCAGTGTATTACTTCACCTTACACATGTGGATGGCCGGATTGGACACTGCACTGCTTCATTGTCGCGTACGGCGCCCGCCCACCGAAAATCGACTTCTCCAACGCGCTTCGCGGGGCCTTTGACGGACTTAGCAGTACGCACCGCGTCAAGTAAATGATTGTCAACAAAAACGCTGCGGGATTGAGTACAATGACAGAGTGCAGATCAACGTTGAGCCTTAATATACGCATGAACGGCCATATCGGCGAATCTTCAATGCTCCGACGTCAGGTTGGCGAAGCTTGATCGTGTATCTGCCAGGTCGTCCACGAATCAGCCGTGCCGGCAACCTGACGCGTGCCGGATAAGACAGGCCATAGTTGTCCCGGCCAACCAGCGTGACACGTTTTACCCCGGGGAAGTATATGGCGGACGCTCTGCAACTGCTCCCGCAAGATTGTCAGTTTGGCCGAGGTGCATCCCAAACGGCGGCGGTTCAGGATGGATGCCCACGCTATGGCGTATGAAACGCGTGATCGACTCACCGTTGCGTCGATGCCGATGATGTAGAAGGGATAGACATGAAATATCTTGATGTCCGGTCCTGTCTTTTGACCTGGCGGAGCAGAGGAACACCGAAAGCTCGTTTCATACAACAGAGCAAGGCAGTCGAAACGGCCAAACTGCCGAGAACGGCAGCCAAAATGACAAACGCAGAGTTGTTGTAGGATGCCCCTGATGCTGGATTGGGAGAAGGTGTGTTTGTCGAAACCGAATCATCAAGCCGCGCGAGGTTGAAGGGACTCAAGGGAGTGATGGGTGGCATCTCGGAAGTGCTCTCCTTGAGAAGATGTTGAGCGTAAGAGCCACATCGTGGAACAATTCTCCAGAGTTTCCGAGAGATTGTTTGAGGCACGCTTTTTCCCAAAGTATCGTTCCCAGATTTGTCTTTTGAGGACGGGCAGAACCAGAGCTTTCCATCTACCACATGGTTTCTGTTACCGTTACAGCAACACCGCCTTTGTACCTGTTGAACACTGACCCCGGAGCCAATGCCTGGTCAGTTATTGCGTTCGGTCAGCACCTACTTGTGCGTCTCTGCAACGCAAACACTGTCCCGGAGATTATCTAGTTGAAATATGGCTAAGATAAGCAGCTGCCTTGTAACATAGGACAGAGCACGGCTCGGCGCCCATAAACCGGGGCTGGGTCCGGACCAACACCCGGAGTTGGATTGAGCCGCGGTGGAGTCGACTACCTTAGCTTGACAGTCTTGTGGTTCCCCTAATGGGGCGTCAAAGGTGTCGGGCAAATGGGAGACTGTAAAAAGTCTTGCGCCAGATCAGATTGGTGTGGGACTTCTTTTGATCGAATGTCGGTTGACTAATCATAAAAGAATAACTCACATTTGATAGGCCTCGGGGGGTTCCTGGATCTCTGGCTTGTTTGGAAAACGTAAAGACCCCCGGGAGCGGAGGATCTTCGAAAGCCGTCGGTCCATTTGAAATCTCCGGGGCCTTGGTAGGTCGATATTCTATCTGAACATGTTCTATCTGAATTGAACCCTGTCACACACCCGCCCAAAGGTGTACGAGCTGGCCGATCGCTGGCAGACTTGGAGATGACAGATGAGCTATCATTCCCGAGAAGTTATTCAAACCCCCTGGCTCTTGAATTCTTGTTCCGTCCAGTCCCAGAGCTCTTGAACAGCCTTTTCATCCTCCAGCATCTTATCCTCGTACTCCTTCAACTTGGGGCCGTAGAACCCGCCGCTCCTGACATCCTTTGAATCTGCTGTGCTAGCCCATAGCTGGCAACGTGCTCCTCGGTGAACGTCGGTCAAAAACACAGACCCAAGAGCTTTGATGGACCCTCCCAGCCAAGGCCGCCGCTTCGCCAAGTCATCGAATAAACCAGTGTTCACCACACCGGGGTGAACCGCAACAAATTTAACGGCTGGGTAGACTTTGGCCAAAGCGCGGGTGTGGTAGTAGTCGGCCAGCTTGGACTGACCGTAGCGCGCCAAACTGGAAATCTCGCTCATGGGCGTCTTGCAACGGGAAAGCTGCACTCCTCCCGATGGCGCTTGTTTGAACAACTCGGAGCTCAGGTTGATGACGCGAACATCCGCCTGGTGCATCTCCGCTGTCTTGAGCAGAATTGGGAGCAAGAGCTTGGTGAATAGCGCTGGGCCCATGTAGTTTGAGCCAAGCTGAACTTCGTAGCCGTCAGGTGTTACGCCCACGGGGGACGCCATCAGTCCGGCATTGTTCATGAGGACGTCCAGACGGTCGGAAAGACTCGAAAACACGGCTGCGGCCTTCTTCACCGATGCGAACGACCCCAAGTCGAGCTCGAGAAACTTGATCTTGCCCTTGGATGCAGGCACGGCCTGGTGAATCTCCTTGATGGCGGCGTTGGCGCGGGCCTCTGTTCGGGCTGTGAGGTAGATGACCGCTGGGTTGTGCTTGGCGAGTTGAAGCACGCTCTCTTTCCCCAATCCGCTGCTCCCGCCCGTCACGATGATGACTTTACCAGAAAGGTCTGGGATGTCATTATCCGGGGAAAAGCTCATCGTGTTACCGGGACGTCTTGAGAAGCGCGTGGGGGAGGAGCCAGGTGATGGAATGAGGGTTGGTTCTTGGAAAATTTGGAGGATGAAGACGGCCCTGGTGTATGTATATTGGCCCCTTTACCACAGTTTCGGCCCTAGGTGCCCGCCTGAACCAAATCCATTCCCGTGCCATCATTAAGGGGCGGGCAGTCAGGGCACTAAGTTTGGCTAATGCGGACAATAAAATGTGGACCTCCTTGGCCCCGGAGCTGAACGCTTTTCTGATTAATGATCGTCGACGCCGAGTCTGGTGCCACTTCCGGAGGGTTTTCGGCTTGTGATCCACTCGGCCCTGATGTTTTGTAATGAAGCCCGGTCCGAGCCAGTGCTAGCATGAACATGGTTTTTGGCGAGCTCTGAAGGGTCAATTTCGGACAATATACAAATGACAGCCATGACTTCGACAATCTGTCTCTTCGTCCCCGACCCGACATCACTGCTCCGTATCCCCCCGTCATCTTCTGATTATTGTCACCATGAAGGCCCTTGTGTCGCAACCTCACCTCCTCTCAAGAGTTGCTACCCTAGCCTTGGGAAAGACCATCGGGGGCTCAGCTGCAGAGTTCACCGATGTCCCTGAGCCGGCCATCTCCCCCGACGAAATTCTGGTCAAGGTCCGCGCCGTCGCGATTAACCCGACTGATCATATGCACATTGATGCTATTTCACCCTCCGGGTCCATCATCGGCTGCGACTATGCTGGGGAAGTTTTCAAGGTCGGTAGCAACGCCGCCAGATCTTGGTCAGTTGGGGACCGCGTTGCAGGCGCTGTTCACGGTGGTCTCTTTCCAGACCGCGGGGCCTTCGCCGAGTACCTCAAAGTCGATAGCGATCTCGCATGGAAGGTCCCGGCCGATGTGGACGACGCAGCTGCTGCAACATTCGGCGTCTCCGCCGTGACGGCCATGCTTGGCCTAAACGCCCGCCTCGGCCTCCCCTATCCTGGCGAGAAACACGACATCCAGCGGCAGCAACCAGCCCCTGTCATCTTCATCTACGGTGGCTCGACAGCTGCCGGTCTCTTTGCCATTCAAGTCGCCAAGCTCGCCGGCTGCACTGTTATCACGACCGCTTCGCCACACTCGACCGACCTTGTGACGAGCTATGGCGCCGACGCCGTCTTTGACTACCACGACCCGGACGTTGCCGCCGCAATCGTCAAGCAATACCCCGATATCTCCATTGCTGTTGACTGCTTCTCCAAGGGCAGGTCCTTTAGCATCAGCGACACAGTTCTCAAGAATAGTAAGGGCAAACTCATCACGCTGCTACAACCACCCAAGCCCACGTATCCCGGAGTCGAGCACGAGTTCATCTTGGCCTACACGCTCTTCGGCCACCCATTCCAATGGCTACCTCCCATTGGACCTCGGTGGCCAGCAATCCCTGACGACCGCAAGGCGCTCGCCCGCTTTTATGCCACTTTGCCACAACTCGTGAGCGACAAGAAACTCAGGGCGCCGCCAGTGTTCCTGGAGGAGGGCGGGTGGAATGGGATCTTGACAGGACTGGACAAGCTGCGGGCGGGCAAGGTGTCTGGTGGCAAGATAGTAGTCAAGCTGTGATCACAACTTATGTATCTTGTTGAACACAATGGTGTATGTAAGCGTGCTGATATATATAAGTTACCTTCCCGTTCCGGTCTAACGTAAGACGGGAGCCCCGCCTGTATTTCCGTCATTGCGGGTACTATCTCCGTCACGCACGCGATGGCGTTTCTCGGAATTCCCCAGCCACCGAAATCATCCGTCTTGAACCTCACCTTTACCACCATCACGGGCGGGGAAATGGACGAAAAGAGTGGCCTTCCCTCATACCAGGCTGTCGCGGAGCCCCCGCGATGGCGCCGACACAAGCCCCGCAGAGCGAGGACGCTGCGCTTCTTGGCACTGGGCTGCCTGTGTTTCATCGCGTTTGCGCAGTGGAAGCAGTTGGCGCGGCCTGCAGCCTCTGTGCCGCCCTCAAACGCCGAACTCACGCTACACGGCCTCTCGGCCAAGAGACTGCAGGCCGATCTTGCCACGTGTGAGAAGCTGCGCAAGAAGCCGCAGGATCCAATTGGCGCCGGACGGGACCGGAACGCGCGGTACATCGACGGCCACGCCCCGACGCTCATCAAGAATGCCACTGTTTGGGTCGGCGAACCAGCCAAGGGGACTTCCCCGGAAGCTGCACGCAAGGGATCCGGCTTCCGCTGGACCACCTCCGACGTTTACCTGGAGCATGGTCTCATCAAGCGTGTCGAGTCTTCGATCGCCCTGTCATCCGTTTCCGGAGACACTCTCGTGTTTGACGCGCGCGGACGCCCGCTGACAGCCGGCATCATCGACATGCACAGCCATGCCGGCGTCGGCTCGCTCCCCGGGCTGGAAGGGTGGGAGGACAGCAACGAGATGGCTTCCGACATCACGCCATATGTCCGCTCCATCGACGGCCTGCTGCCCTCCGATCCCCAGATCCAGGTCATCAAGTCCGGCGGCGTCACCACGAGCCTGATCCTGCCCGGGTCCGCCAACAACATGGGCGGCGAGGCGTATGTGATCAAGCATGCAGTGGGCAAGGCAGACGGACGCAACGAGACCAGCGCCGCGGACATGCTGGCTGACCCCGACCGTAACTGGCGCTTCATGAAGATGGCGTGCGGCGAGAACCCCAAGAACGTCTACGGCAAACCAGGCAAGCAAGGGCCGACCAGCCGCATGGGCGAGAGCTGGGAGTTCCGTCATGCATTTGAGCAGGCAACAAAGCTGGTACAAGAGCAAGACGACTGGTGTGACGCTGCTGCCTCTGGCGTCCACCACATGAAGTCCTACCTGCCACAGGAAATCCGCTGGGAGTCGCTCGGAGCCTTGTTGCGGGATCAGATCCGGCTCAACACGCACTGCTACACTATCCCAGACCTGGAGGCCTTTGTTGACCACACCAACGAATTTAAGTTCAAGGTCCGCGCATTCCACCATGCTCATCAGACCTACTTGGTCCCGGAGGTAAGCCATCGTTCAAAACCCTGAGAGGGCCTCAACATCCTCACACACCTGTCAGATTCTCAAACGCGCCTACGGCGGAGTACCTCCTGCCAGTGCCCTCTTTCCCGATACCATGTGGTACAAGGTCGAGGCAAACACGGCGTCTGAGTACGCTGGCAAGATACTGTACGACAACGGCCTCACGCCAGTCTACGTGAGCGACAACCCTGTCTTGAATGCACAGCACGTGGTTTTTGAGGCTGCCAAAGGTTACAAGTACGGCTTGCCCTACCATGCCGCCTTGGCTTCCGTGACCACTGCTCCCGCTGAGCTGCTTGGGTTCGGCAACAGACTAGGCAAGGTGAAGCCGGGATATGATGCCGATATTGTCGTGTGGGACAGCGACCCGCTCAGCGTGGGTGCCACGCCCGTGCAAGTCTGGATCGACGGGACTGCGCAGTTTGAGGACCCAGTGGAACTGAAGAAGCCCGTTGCCGAGTTGATCGTCCCCGACGAGAGCCTCGCCAAGCTTCCTGAGGGCCCCATGCCGATGGATGAGGTGGTTTTCACTGGCGTCTCAAGGGTTCTACTCAACAACGAGGTCCACGGTCTGTCGTCTAGCAACGCTGTGGTGGTCTCCAAGGGCAAGATAACGTGCATTGGAGCTTGCGAGTCCGAACTGCGCGCCGCCTCCAAGGCCAAAACCCGCATCATCAACCTCCGCAACGGCCACCTCACCGAGTCCTTCACCGTCTTCGGCTCCAAAATTGGCCTCAACGCTATCGACGCCGAAGACGACACCGACAACGGCCCCAGCGGTACAGCCTTCACGCGCGCCGAAGACGGCCTCGCCCTCGACACCTTCAAGACCAACGGCTCGTACACCTACGGCGTCACCAAAGCCATCTCCGCCCCGAGACTCTCCTCCCTCGCCTCCCACCACGGCACCAGCGTCGGCTTCCTCACCGGCGCTCGCACCCCCCTCGCCCCGCACGCCGTCTTTGCCTCGGACGCAGCCGTGCACTACACGCTCGACCTCTCCGCCAAAGCGCACCCCGACACGCCGTCCCTCTCCGCCGCCATCGCCACCCTCCGCCGCAAACTCCTCCACGCTCACACCTCGCCCCCCACAAACCAAACCGACCCCTACTCCGAGCCCGCCTATCTCCACCGCGTCGTCAACGGCTCCCTCGCCCTCGCCCTGACCGTCCACAGCGCCGACACCATCTCCGCCATCCTGAAACTCAAAGCAACCATCGAGTCGACCACGCACACCCCGCTCCGCCTGATCCTCCTCGGCGCCGCCGAAGCCCACCTCCTCGCCCCCGACCTCGCCGCCGCCAACGTCAGCGTCGTCCTCGCCCCGGCATTCTCCTACGCCACCACCTGGGACCAGCGCCGGGCGCTGACCGGCGCGCCGCTCACGAACGGCACGGGCGTGGATAAGCTGCTCGAGGCCGGGGTCGTGACGGCGCTCGGGACGGGCGAGGACTGGAGCGTGCGGGAGCTGGGCCTGCTCGCGGGGACGGTGTGGCGGAACGGCGAGGGGCGGGTGGATGAGCGGGGCGCGCTCGCGTTGGTCGGGCGGAGGGTGTATGAGATGCTGCCCGGGGTGGAGGAGCCCGAGGGGCATTTTGTGGTGTGGGAGGGGAGTCCGTTGGAGGTGGGGGCAGGGTGAAGGGGGGGTGGGGGGAGGGGGTGGGTTGATGTTTGGGTTTAGGATCGGAGGGGGAGATTGTGTGTACCTTATGTACCTAGGTATGATCCAAGGTTATGTTGAACAAGTGTGAACCTACTCACATAGCCAAACACCTCACCATACCCAGTCTTGGACTCTGACCAGAAGGGGAGAATGTCCCGAAATAGGGGATGAAGCAGCTTCATCAAGCTGCAGCTCGTGACGTCTCTAGGAGGGTTTCTTACGCATAAAGAGGATCACTGGCCCTCTGGTCAGTGATAAATGAGTCTGGACCTTTGTCCCGGAACCTGTGAAAAGGCAAGAAGTCTTCGTGTTTGGTATTAAGGAAAGGCACCTCCGTGCCGCCTTGCCCCTGAACTCTGGTTCGGGGCCGGCCCAAGTCTTAAATACAGGTCCCTGGGTCAGAAGCCCCCCTGAAATTCAGGCGCAATGAAAAGAAAAATGAAACAAGGCCTCTCTCTGGTCAGTGGGGCCTTCAGGGAACGGGTGCTTTTCACCCTCGACCGGCGACCTCAATATATTTACTCGACTCTCCTATGCCTATAGTAGCATAGTAAAGACCTCGTTCTACTCCGCTTTGTTATCTTGGACCGAAGGATCAGGCCACTGCTACATTTCATCTCTACGGCTAGAGGCAGTACGATATAGACTCTAGGACCGATAGTAAAGGACTCAAGTAGGCTTCGGCTAGTTAGATTCTATACCCTTATAACTACTATCGTCACGATAACTATAAAGGGAGTTGACACTAAGGATCGGTGACTTGAAGTTGAGGAATCTGGATCTAATATACATCTACTGCGCCACGCACAGAACCTGCCCGATGTTCAAGTCGCAGTTCGCATTCACCTTGGGGTTCAGCTGGCGGAACCTGGCCTCGGTCAGACCTTGGGCGTCCCATATCTTGGAGCACCAATCGCCCGACACGACGCGATACGTCCTAGTGCACGCACCGCCCGTTGCCGGACCGGGAGCGACGCAGACCATCTGGCCGATGTTGAGCGCGCACGAGGCGCCGATGCTGGGGTTCAGCTCCCGGAACTGCGACTCGTTGAGCCCGTATGCTTCCCAGATGTTGGCGCACCAGTCGCCCGAGACGACGGTGTATTGGAAGGCGCAGGGTACGCCTGTTGGGGTGGTGCTTTGAGTCGACGAAGGCGTGGTAGAAGTGGACGTTGACCGCACTGTCGTCGTCGACGTTGTCGTCGTTGCCCTCGTCGTCGCCGTCGTCGCCGTCGCCCTCGTCGTGGTGCTGGACGGCGCCGCTGGGCCGCGGATGCAGTACGCGATGCCCAACTCCAGGTTTGAACAGTCCGCCTTGAGGTTCGCGTTCCATGCCACCAGCTGCTGCATGGTGACGCCCTCGCTTTGCTGCAGGCCAAAGCACGTGTCGTCTGCCACCACGACGTGCCACTTGTAGCACGCGCCCGTGGTGCCCGTCTGCGTGGGGCCTGGCGGCGCCACCGTCTGCGAGGACGTCGGGTTCGGCCCGTCGACGCCCGTGGCGTTCCAACCGGCGACGGGCCGCACGCAGTACCACAGGTCTGGCACCAGGTTGAAGCAGTCGGCGTCGATGGAGGGGTTGATGGCCTTGAAGAGCTCGACGCGCACGTGCGAGGATAGCGAGATGCGGTTGCACGTGTCGGCCACCTGGACCTTGTAGTACCGGCCGCAGTTGGGCGTGGTGAGGAAGGGCGTGGGGCCCGGCGGCGGGACCGCTTCCAGCGCGTACTCGCCCTCATCCTGCTGGCCGGCGCCCGGGAGGACGGTGGCGTTGTACGCGCCGTCGGGGGAGGTCACGCAGACGACGGCGCCGGTGGCGTTGACGAGGTTGCCGCAGTTGGTGGTCACGGAAGGGTTGTAGGCGGCGAACTGGGCGAGCGTGATGTTGTAGTGCGCGCTGACGCCATAGCAGTCGTCGCCCACGTCCATGGCATAGGTCTGGCACGTCTTGGGCAGGCACAGCGTGGCGCCCACCATGGCGTTGTTGGCCAGGGCGCTGCAGTCGGCGTACAGGTTGTTGATGGACGCCAGCGTGCCCTCGGCCACGGACTTGGCCACGGCGATGGAGCGGCACGTGTCGCCGGCCTTGACGGTGTAGTTCTGCCCGGACGCACACACAAAGGGCGGGATGTTGGTAGCGTTTACGCCGTTAGGGAACGAGTCTGCCGGCGGCTGGGATGGCGTCGTGGAAAGCGCCACCTGGCAGCGGGCGGTGACGTTTTGGTACGTGCTTACCATGGCGTCGGTATAGCCCAAGAAGGCCGACTTGGAGACGGTCTGCAGGTAGGAGAGCTGGCAGGAGGAGCAGAGCACCGCATTTGGGAGTTTCAAGAGGTCAACGTCGGCGAGGTTGGCCTTTTTGTCGCGCAGCCAGTCTGTTGGTACGTATTAGTCAAGTGGTTGACTCTTCACGGTCAGTACTAGATGGGGACAGTCTTACCAACGCAGTACTGTCCAGTCGACGGGTCCTTGGCACAGACAATGTCGAAATACTCAGATATGAGGTCGCCTCGCCACGAGTTCGGGTACCCATCAAAGGCAGACGTCGTCCCGCAGGCGCTGAGGACACCAGCACGGTACGCCACTAGCGAAGCGTTACAGCCCGCGGCGCACAGCCCAGCGTCGGTCGGAGCCGAGTAGTATCCCGCAGCCGACTCCAGCTGTAGATCCGCGCTACACGACGTGATGGTCTTGTTGAGGGCGACCTTGCACGCGTCGGAGATGGGCGACGAGTTGCCGAACCCCTCCTGGGCGTCAATGGGGTTGCCAAAGGAGCCGTCGCGCAGCGGATAGGGGAAGGGAATGATGTCGGCCGCAGTGGTCACGACAACGGATGCCAGGAGAAGGAACATCAACCTCCCAAGGGAGGAAGACTTAGCTTGATGCATCTTGGCGTGCTTGGAACTGTGTAGCAAGCAAAGTTCAACAAGACAGAATAGGAAGATGCCCTTTGAGGAACTGGACGTCCGTAAAGGAGTATTTTAGGTGGGAGTGGCGCCTTGATATAGTGTAAGCATAAGGTATGCTCGCGTGGTCCTCGGGAATAGAGACTTACCCAGCCTGCCTTGGGAAGCAATACTTTCCGAATCATCTTTTCGTAAGTCCAAGACCAGATGCCCGCGACTCCATTGCTTGTCCTTTATTGATTTAGAAGTAGGCATTGCGGGACAACTACTGTACCTACACAAATCTTATCTGCGCATGGAATGCAACACCATATGGCTCCACCCGTGAGCAAAGGAAATGGTGATGTTGCACTGACCCACCATGTGAGGGTATGCGATTACTCATGAGGGGATGCGATTACTCAGGGCGTCGGCCAGGCAGCCACGATGCAACACCTCGGTAGAAACTAGTGCTCATGTAAGACTAGAAAATTGAAGAATTTCATGTGCATTCACATACAACGCCTGGGTGGAAACCCCTGAGGTTTGCAGACATTTCGGCCGAGCGCTCGCCGGTGCTTTCTTGGCATCTTGTAACTACCTTATTGCAGGATAATAGGGGTAACGCTGCCTCGCCAGATGCGGCAACTTACATGGGGATGCCCTGCGGTCGGAGTGAGGCTACCGAGGTGATGTTACCTGGATCTCTTATCAGGTTTATCATGAAGTGTTCTGCTCCGTCATAAATGCTGCTTGACGGCAACTTCTCAGCTCCCAAGGGATCATCTCCAAGCCACACAACTCCCTACGACCTCACGCGCGGCATTGATGTCCAACATGTCTTGGGCAATGCCTCCCCCGTGGAGATCCAACCTGCACCTCCTCGCAGCCTCTCTGTTTGTCTTCTTCCTCTTCGTTCACGGCGTCACCGCCGCAGACCCGGACTACACCTGCGCGGCTGACCGGCCCTGCGCGCTAGGATGCTGCGGCAAGGAAGGCTACTGCGGCATGGGCCCAGGTAGGTCATCGCTGGAGAGTCGACAGGAAGACAGAAAGACCTAGCCTAACTATCTCCCCAGAATACTGCGGACCCGGCAAGTGCATCAACTCATGCGACGCCAAGGCCGAGTGCGATCCGGGCGGCTGGGGCGCGCAGTACGTCCAGAGCACCAGCTGCCCGCTCAACGTCTGCTGTTCCAAGCACGGCTTCTGTGGAACGACCCCGGAATTTTGCGGCAACACCGTCATTCCCAACCCGAGCTGCTCCAAGAGCGGTGGCTCGGCGTCCCAGCGCACCATTGCCTACTACGAGGGCTGGGGCGTTACGCGGCCCTGCGACGCCATGATCCCCGAGGCCATTCCGGCGCTGGCGTACTCGCACGTCAACTTCGCCTTCGCCTCTGTGGACCCAGTCACCTTTAGCGTGGTTGCGTCCAGCAGCGGCGATCTCGAGCTGATGAGGCGGCTGACGGGACTGAAAGCCCTCTATCCCCATCTCAAGGTGTGGATTTCCATCGGCGGCTGGTCGTTTAACGACCCGGACCAGCCGACGGCCTGGACCTTCTCGGACCTGGCGGGCTCGGCGGCGAATCAACGCAAGTTCTTCGACTCGCTCATCTCCTTTATGAGCTTCTACGGTTTTGACGGCGTCGACATTGATTGGGAGTACCCCGTTGCGCCAGAGCGATCCGGCCGCCCGGCGGATTTCCAGAACTTCCCGGTGATGCTGCAGAACCTGCGGAATGCCTTCAACGCGGCCGGGAAATCGTGGGGCATAACCATCACGCTGCCCAGCTCGTTCTTTTATCTGCAGCGATTCGACATTGTCAAGTTGGAGAAGACGGTAGACTGGTTCAACATCATGTGTACGTACCCTATACTCCCGCACATGTTGACTACCTATACGCACTACGTTGACTGCCCCCCCGACTTACACTTGATTTGGTCTCCCTTCCATGTGTTTGGCGCAAATCTGACGAACTCACAGCGTATGATCTACATGGAACTTGGGATGCCACGAGCAAATGGACAGGACGTAAGTAGCCCTTGTTCACAACTCCTCCAAACTCGGATTGCAACTTCAGAGCTGACCAAGATCAACAGCGTACGTCGGGGCCCACACGAATCTCACAGAAATCGACGCAGCTCTCAAGCTCTTGTGGCGTAACAAGATCAACCCCAAGAATGTTGTGCTCGGCATTGGCTTCTACGGACGCAGCTTCACGCTGGCCGACCCATCCTGCAACCACGCCGGGTGCCGCTTCACAGAGGGTGCGCCGGCGGGCCCCTGTACCGGATCCGTCGGGACTCTGTCCTTCGGCGAGATCCAACGCCTCATTGCCAACGGCGCCCAGCCGCGGCTCGACTCCGCAGCCGGCGTCCAGACGCTCACCTACGGGCCCGGCGGCAAATACTGGGTCTCGTTCGACGATGCCACCACCATCCAGATGAAGCTCGACTACGCGAACAGCGTCTGTCTCGGCGGCACCATGGTGTGGGCGGTGGGGCTCGACGACGCAAAAGCCTCGGCATCCAAGGCGCTGAGTGGCAAGTCCAACACCGGCGGCAGCGCGCCCATCCCGGGCCTCAACCTGAATATTGTGATTCGCGATCCCATCGGCGAGTGCCGCTGGACGTCGTGCAACGCGGACTTCAGCACAGATGGGGCCTGCCCCAGCGGATACTCCTCGGCTGTCAAGGTTCTGGACGGGTGTCCTCAGCCCACCTCCGGCTTTGGCAACCATCGCACGCTTTGTTGCCCCAAGAACGATATGCCGACGTGCGAGAGGCCTCGGTTCGCCAGCGATTCCACCAACAACAGGTGCCAACAGTTCGTAGCTTCAGCTCCTCGTTGTTTTCCTTAACATGTCACTGACCCACACAACGCAGATTGCCTTGCAATGGCGGCTATCAGCTCCTAGCCACCACGCAGTTCCCCTCCAACGAACCTAACAAGCCCTGCCAGGACGGTGGCGCCGTCAGCATCTGCTGCACCAACAAGCAGTCCACGGCCGCGCTGGCCCACAGTGAGTGCACGTGGACCGGGTGCGGAGGATCCTGCCCGGCCGACAAGAATGTGCCGCTCACATCCTCGCTGCGCGGCGACGGCGGCCAGGCGCCCTGCCCGGCCAACCAGCGCAGGACCCTCTGCTGCCCGCCGAGCGGCATCAAGGGCAGCTTCGACAAGAACAAGTGCAGTTGGTTCTCCAACGCCTTCCATGGCACCTGTACCCCGGGATGTCCCGAGGGCAAGATCTCGGTTGCCATCGACTCGGCCGGTCCTGGCTGTGCTCGTGGCTTTGGTTCCTTCTGCGTAAGTAGATATTCCCGTCATAAAAGCCCCGTTCTTGCTGTTGCTGTACGCTGACTGTGGCCCTGCACAGTGCGATCCCCCGTCCACGCTGACGCCGCGAGACATCTGGGGCGCAGACTCAAGCGGCTTTGAGTTCACGGTCGACCGGTTCGTTAACAATGGCGTATGTACCGTGTATCAAGGCCCCTTCAAGCGCGACCTTTCCAGCCGAGACGAGCTCGTTCAAACGTTGAATGCGACCTTTGTTCTGGGAGAACGGGCCCTGGGAGGAGATTCAAAGGGCTTTTCGACGCGTGACATGGCTTGGTATCTAGTCCCGCTGCTCTACGACTGGGCATACACCTACAGCGAGAGAAGCTACCTCGAGCCACTCAGAAGCTACTGGAACAGCCGTACGGCGGGTCGGTATCCCTCGTTCGATTCGCTGGCCTCGCAAGTGGACGGCAACAACTACGACGGCCGAGACGCGGTGGACCGCATCGATGATAGTCTCTGCGGTGGCATCCAGGCCCAGGAAACCATCAACCTGAGCCAGCAGATCACCAAGAAGCTGTGCGAGGACACCGAGGATGCCGGGTCCGACGACCCGTGGTTTAAGAAGCGAGACCTGGATGAGCCGCTCAACCTCACCGTCACTTCCGAAGTGGGCGGCAAGTTGACAAAGCGCACGTTTGCCGTCAACTTGGATGCAAGAGACTCTGGACAGACCACGCACCCTGCCAACACCGGAGACGCCATCGAGCTGCTGGGTAACGACCTGCTTCGGTTGGAGTACTACAGATGGTTCAGATACAACCAGAACGAAGTTGAACTCGAAGGTATGTCTGCATCTCCGTTTCAATTGGTAAGGTAGCTTAAGCTGACGGGTCACTTCAAAGTCGTGTACGTGGCCGGCCAGGATCCCAACAACCTATACTGGACAGCCCGCAACCCGGGCGCGAGTGCCGCCCAGGAACGGTTCGTGGTGCTCCACGTGCACTTCCGCCGCGGCCGCACGATAGGGTCCAACCTCGCGCCGTCGCAGATGAACGTCCGACACGGCCAGACCATCGTCCGCTCTGTCCAAGGCGCCGCGCGCCCGGGCCGGTACCGGGTGCAGATGGTGCCGGCCGACGCCAACCACGGAGCCGTCGTGTGCGACTGCCCCCAGGGTCTTACGGGCCTCAATGTGCAGGCGACGGCCAATGGCGCGCCGGGCGGGGCGATCGTGGTCGGCGACCCAGGTGGCAACATTGCGCGGCTGGTCGACGACCTGTACGGCCTGGGCAACAACCCGACCAACAACCTGTTCCGGCAGCCCAACGCCTACCATTACCCCAACGGCGGGTTGGGTACCCAACAGGCGCAGGACCCGTCGACCTTCATGCCCAACCCCCAGAGCGGCCAGGGCCGTGCGCTGTTCACGGGGGCAACCTGGGACAACACGCAGCCGTACACTGAGTCTTTCTCGTATGCGGCGGACGGCTCGCTGTATGACCCCTTTACACAGCATGGTGGGGACATTGTGAACACTCCTGGTTTCTATCAGCCATAAACAGTGTAATTGTTTCTTGAAATGTCATTTGAGTAGATAAATACAAGTAGTGGTCTCGAATGGGTATATAAACCCTCCTCGGTCTGGTACAAGACGGTGGGGATGGTGAAACTACCTTAATCTTTCGCTCGGCCAGCCAGCGCAGCGGGACGCATTCCATTGTAGCGGCTATCCTGTCCTGGGCCAGCTTGACCTTGAGGAACGCGTCGCCGAAGCTCCAGACCGCCGAGGCGTCCCCGGCATCGTGCACCAGATGCACATGGGTGTCAGCAGGAAGTGCTCTGGCTGTAGACCGCGACGACGGCGCCTCTTCGAGGGTGTAGTACCAGCCGCCGTAGTTGTCCCTTCACAGCCATTCCCATCAAGCCCCTTCGAGGAACTCGTGACCAGTTTGGCGGTATCTATGTGTGTATTATTTGGCAGCTCGGGATCGATGAGACGATGCTCTAACAAGTCCGCCTATGCTGGCGAGTGTGGGCGAGCTAGGACAACGGGACTTTGGGACAAAGGAACTATCATATACATATACTAGCTAGCGAGTCATTCGTTGAAAGAGTTTGGGAGCTTCCTTGAAAAGCAATTATAGTTTAGACTTTACTAGTTTATTGAGACTAGATTAGAGTATCTTATTATAGACGCTTTAGCTCGACCGAATCCCTATACTTGACTACCTGGGATATACCTCAAGGACCCTTTCAGAAATGAGGCAGCACAAACGATTCGTTACACTATAGTATCATTTGCGATTATCAGAATGATATTATCTACTTTAACTAGTTTAACTATATTACTAAATAAATATATTATTCCTATGCCGAGAAACCTCTAGGCGCGCCGGTCCTTCATAGGGTTATTCTAGGCGCCTGTTCCTCGGAACCCTCTATGAATCCTCACCTATGGCGTTCCAACCACAAACCCACCTCCCTCCTTTACTATGCACGCTTCACCAAGGAACTCTAGGCTAGGCCTATCGTTCTAGCAGCCGATCCAACCGCATTATAACCTCCTCCACCTCTTCATCCGAGAACCGGCTGGCCGCCCCCCTCCCCGACCCTCTCGCCCTCCGCCTCGGGCCATCTTTGTCCTGGCTGACATAATCAGCGACGACCACGAGCAAGTCATTTCTGGAATCAAACCACCCGTCGGGGCCGTTCCAGCCGCGCCCCACGCCATACCACGCCGACGCGCGCCTGGCCGCGGGCTGCACCTCCGCCGGCAGCTGCGCGATGCGCGCCAGCTCGCGCCGCGCCCCGTCCCGCAGCGCCTCCGCCTTGACAAACCACTCGCGCCGCCGCCAGAGGGCCGCCCGCTCGCGTTCGAGAACGTACCGTACCGTTCCACCCGCGACGGCGTTGTCCAGGTCGGCGTCGTCGTTGACCTGGGGCGCCGTCGTCGTCAGGAGCCGCAGCACCCGGTCCTGCTTGGCCAGCGCGGCGGTCGGGTCTTCGTTTTCGGGGATGGAGCGGAGCTCGGTGGCGAGATGGGCAGGGGACCGGCCGATGGTGTCGCGCGCGTTGGGGTTGGCGCCGAGGCGGAGGAGGATGCCGATGGTGCGCTCGAGCCAGGCGCGCGCGGCGAGGTGGAGGGGGGTCTCGCCGGTGTTGGGGTCGCGTTCGTTGAGCAGGGCTAGGTTGAGGTCGGTTATGGTCGTCTCGGCAGCGTAGATGTTAGCGCAGTTGGATACGGGAGGGTTGATCATGTGCCGGATGAGGTCTTCTTCTATGGTGTTCTCGTACTCGCCCGGGCTGAACGGGCTGCGCCTTGTATCGATCGCTGACCTGAGGAAGGGATGCAACAAGCTGCCGCCCGCTGTCGGGTCGGCTCCGTAGCTCAGGAGCTGACGGAGCACTGGGATGTAGTCAATGCCAGCGGCAAGTCCAAGCGTTGTCGCGTCGATGGTGGCGCGCGGCATCTCGTCATCAGACAGCAGAACGTTGAGCGTGTTGTGGATGGAGCTCATGGCGGCACGTATGTCAGAAGCTCGGGTCTGAGGACTGGAATAGAAACGGGATTCGAAGGTCCGCCAGTCGACTGCCGCATGAATTGGCAGGCCTGCCGTATACGTCTGGAGTAGTAAGGTGAGACTTCCCGCCGAGCTGTAACAGGGTCTCCATGCCCAAGGCGTTATGGTGCTTATAGCCGACGCGTAACAAAGTTCCCACCTCATCTTCATCTAGTTTAGCACCGGCGTTAACAAGCCACCTAATTACACAGGGGCTAGCAGAGCGTATGGCCAGTTTCAGAGCATTCCAGTTTAAGTAGATGTAGCTCTCGTCCATTATGGAGGTGACGGCTGTCGCATCCGCGCTGGCGGTTAGTAGCCAACGGATAATTTCCTTACTCTGCTTGGCCTGCTTGGCCTGCTTGGAGTCTGCCTGTAGAGCCGAAAGAAGCGGTGTGTTGCCCTTATCGTCCCTTTCTTTAACGTCCTACGGCGGATCGAGATCGAGGAACCAGCGTACGGCGCCCATCTGCACCGCCTGGCATGCCGCGTTTAAGGGTGTTAAGAAAGGCCTTATACCGTCTCCCTTATGGGCCGGGAACGGTCTACGGCTACCGCGATACTCGAGCAAGACCTCCGGCGCTTTGACAGCCCCTGTCTGTGCAGCCAGAGTGACGAGCGGGGGCATTGCTATCGTTCGGTCCTGCCATCTCAGCAGTTTAGGAAAGACGGCAACAAACTGGGACAGAAGCTGCCGGACTGTCGCCCCGTCGTCGTGCTTGATGGCCTGCCGAAGCTGGTTGTATGCCTGGTGAATGCTGGGCTGTACGCTGTCGGCGCTGGTTGGCGAGCGCGCCAGCCCTTCCGTGACGGTTATCTCAGAATGACGAGGCATGGGCAGGAGACAAAGCTCCCAATCGGTACGGCAGACTGGCAGCAATGAGAATGTGCTGGATGAGGACGGGCTGAATGAGGACGGACTGAATGAGGACGGACTGAATGAGAACGGACTGCATGAGGACGGACTGCATGAGGACGGACTGCATGAGCACGGACTGCGTGAAGACGGACTGCGTGAGGACGGACAAGAATTTTTGGCCCTCTACTCTGCACGTCTTGGAACAGACTATTCCTGAAAAGGAACCGAGGGGGTTCCATCGGGGTTGTTGGGGCTTCGTGAAATTCTAGATGGGAGGCTACGAGTAGGAAAAACAGGCATTGATACTAGGTACATGTACTTGATCTGCTCTCTCGTTCATTTTGCCTTTGCGGCTACATATGTGCCTAGGACAAGTCCAAAGCCACACTCACAGGATAGCCTGAAGCGGGGCCTGCAACAGCTTCTCGGCGGTCTTTGCGTTGTAGGTGCTTTGCAGATCCCGCAACGACAACTCCCCGTTGTCCCTCTCCCCAATACAAAGACAACGTCGGCATCTTGGTGGAGTTCAGCCTGACGCCCTTCCCTACACCGCACGCGTCCTCCTGCCGCTGCGTCTAACTACCATACCCGCCGGCACCTGGGTCCGGTACTCGTCCACGTTCCACACCGCCACGTCCTACGCCACCATCTACATCAACCTTAGCTGCGCCGTCATGGGGCCACTAAACTCGGACACGGGCAAGAACACAGTGTACGTGGACGATATTTCGCTCGTGCAAGTGAATTCATACCTTACATAGTGAAGGAGTGACGTTGGGATTGCTGTGTCTATACCAAGAACCCTATTCAAAAGAGAGCGTCTTTATCTTTCACAACAATAAGGTGCCATTCTCAAACCCCAGCTATGGATGTCCCTCCTACTGGTCCTCCTGAAATTTGTACCCCGTGCTAGCTAGAAGTCTTCTCAATTCATTTCCAGATGTGGTTGAAGAAAAGGAACTTTGTCTCTCTTCGAGACATTTCCGACAAGGAAAAAGTCTGGAGTTTCGTGGATTCATACGCGGACGACTTCGCATCACTTCTGTGCGGTCCCTCCTGCCGCTCGTTCCATTGGTCGGACAAGCAACTTAAGCCCTGGCAAAATGGGGTGCAGGCAACAGCATTTTGATCTGTCGATGGCAGAGGACACCAACGCCAGCCAAACTCAAAATCCAATCCCCGTACCCGCCACCCAGTGATTATATCGCACCCCAACCCATCCACCCCTCCAAATCACCTATGTACCCCATCAGTCCACCATAAACCCAACATGCCGAAACACACCTTCTACCTCGTCACCTACGACCGTGGCCTGCACCCCCTCACCCACGCCCCCAAAACCCACCACTGGGCCTACTTTCTTGAGCTCGACGCCGCCACGGCCCCTGAGCCAACCGGCGTCATCTTCCAACTGCGCGGCATGCCGGGCGGGTTTTACTACCCCGGTCCCGAGGAAGACATGGGTATCTCCCAAATTGGTGCGCCAGGAGAGCTACGGGAGAGGTTGGAAATTGGCGAGGTGGATGTTAAGGATCAGGGTGGGATTTCGGGGGTGGTGGACAAGATTGATGCGGTTTTGAAGAAGGTGGGAGTGGTCAAGGATGAAGGGGCGGCGTGGAACTGTCAGGACTGGGCGATGGGGGGGTTGGAGGGGTTGAAAATGTTGAGGGTGGTGTACGAGAGTTTGAACGAGGAGGGAATTAAGGGTTGGTTGAGGGAGCGATAGGTTGAGGGCAGATGAGAATGTTTAGGAAGTAGTCGTTCAGCCTGCTGGCATCACCTGTAGGTTCTGTTGTTATCTGCTATAATGCTTCCCAGCACAAGATCCTCACCATCCAACCCCGCCTAAACAGTCATGTAGTAATACCTCGTCGCCTCATCCCACTCCATCAACACCTCGGCCTCCATCTCCTCCACCCGCACCACCACCTGCCGCCACAGACTAATCCCAAACGACCCCGGCAAAAGCGACGGCATCACCATCGCACACAGATACCCCTCCGACTCCCCTTCCTGCACAGCCTCCTCCTTCGTCGAATTATTCACAACCACCCCCCGCATATCCCTCACCCTCGCGCCCACCGCGTGCACGGGGCACATCACCATCGCATAACTCTTCCCGCCCACCTCGAGCGCCTTGTACTCCCCCGCGGCACTCCTCCAGCTGACCACCATCCCGGGCCTAATCCGCTCCTTAAACGGCACCCCGCCCGCGCCGGGCTCGGGATCAGCGCTGCTGTCGAGCAGCTCCATCCTCGACTTTGTCTGCAGCACCACCCCCCCACCTGACTCAGAGCCGAAACCACCGGCCGACGGCTTGCTGTCGTCGGCCGGCTTGCCGCGCTGCGCCATGGAGTCAACGTGCAGTTTCCAGAACTTGACCTGGAACGCTTGCGCCTGTTCGGGGGAGACGCCGGGCGTCTTGAGGCAGCGGGTGAGGAAGGCCGGGACGGGGAGGCGGAGGAGTTGCGGGCCTGTTTCGGTCGGGGCGAGGAGGGAGGGGGAGATGGGGGGTGTGCCGGACTATGTGCAGGGGAGGTGGGGTGGTTAGCAAAAGGTTGATGGCTGAGAGGGAGGGAAACGGGGGATGCGGAGGGCGTACGTTGGTCTTGATCCACTCGCAGAGCTGCTCGTTGTTCCAGGTCGTGGGGACGGCGGGGTTGTACTCGGCTGCTTTTGTCTTGGGGATGACGGCGCGGAGGAGCTCGGCGTAGCGCAGGGTGTTTTTGCTCGCGCCGATGTCTGCGAGGCAGGGGTTGACGCAGGCGACGACGACCGTCTTGCAGCGGCGGGCGCTGGTCGGATCGAAGACGTGCTTGAGCGTCTTGGTGAGCGTGCTCTGCCGGAAGGGGATGTAGGCGGGCTTCTTGTTGGGCCGGCCGGCAAACGAGTCGGCGTCGGCGAGGGCCCGGCCGCGGATGCAGTCCTTGAGGACGGACAGGCTGGTGTTGATCTCGCGGGCTTCCTTCATCCGGCTTGCGTCGTGCTCGGTTTTGTCGCGGGCTGCTTCGGACCCGGCTAGGTCGATCAAGTAGAGCAGGCCGTCATCGTCGGCGGAGGGCCTGTCGGGATCTTCGAAGCGGAGGCGGCAGATAGCGTGGGAGCGCGAGGAGCTGTCGTTTTTGAGGGTTGGGGCGGTCCGTCGGAGGGATGCGGCGGCTTCGATGTATGCGAGGAGTGTCTCCTTGTCCGTGACTTGGTGTTCCAGTGCACCGGCCATCTGGGTGGTGCCCAGGGAGTCTTCGAGGATGGAGATTTGCTTGCGAGAGTTGAGGAGGTCTAAGAAATACCACAGTGTTAGCAAAGGATAACGACGTGTTTGTGAATCGAGACTCACCGTATGCAGTTTGCCCAGCCAACTCGATGATGGAGATGGAGATTCTTCTCTCGCCCTCCAACGACCCATCCATCAGTGTCTCGGCGACATGCTTCTCCAGAGCACTGACGGTGTACGTCTTTCCTGATCCTGTCTGACCATAGGCAAACAGTGTGCCGACACCTCCTCCCCAGGCCCATGGAACAAGAGGTTTCACCAGCGAGTCGTAGATGTTGGCAGTGGCGGCATCGGGACCGTACACTTGGTCTACGGTGTAATCAGAAGACTGCCTTTCGTTAGGGACCCTGTTAATTCTCATGGCACAAGAATTGAGAAATAACCGACGGTAATGGTAGGCAAACCCCTGACTGGCTGCTTCAGCGCGTGGACGTCGATGGTCTGGGTGTTGCGACGGAGATGGATGCCGACGGGAAACCCGCGAGAGATCTCGTCCTCGAGCATTGGGCGCACCCGGGCGCTGACGACAATCTCGGGGCTGGCGACGGTCGAGGCCGGCCCTTTTGTGTTAGTAGCGCTCGGTTTGAAGGCTGCCACCAGCCGCTTGTAGCGTTCGGCGTGGTCAATGATGAACTGCTCCATTCTGGCGGGCTCCATAACATCGGGCTCTGGTTGACGGTTAACGTGAGGAGCTGCAGTCGCTCAAGGACTCTGATCTCCTTGCGATGAAGTTCCTGTCCTTGGGTGCAGTTCGAATCCAGACCGCGAGCTTGACTTTTATCCCTTGAAGAATTGTTGTTGCCTGAACCCCTGAGCGAACAAAAATGCCCCAGTTCCCAGGCAACGGCATTTGCCCCGTGATTTGTGGTTCAGTGGCCCGAGAGTGGCTTCGATAGCGTTGAGAGTGGGTGTAATTGGTGGGCGTTGTCTCGGTTCTAGCCAATCGACTTCATTCAGGCCTCGTGAACGAAAGGCATCAGCTTTTGATGTCGCCGGGTATTCCGGGGAGGGACCCTGCCAACAAGGTCACAAATAATAGCTCTCTGGAGTGCAAACACAGGAAATGACGCCTGATGGCTCGGAAAAGTTCATGTTGTGAATTGCACGTCTTGGCCGCTAATGAAAAACATGGTTCACAGCTGAGGTCTCACCCGTTCCCTTCCTGGGCATCTTCTCGTTCCATTTCAAAGCTCCACCAGTTCCTCTTCCTGAAAGCTCGCACTGCTGTTAACAAATTATGGTGTGGAAATGATGCTCGCACCTTACTGTCTGCCAAAACATGCGGAGCCAAGTGCAATGGAAGAAAGGACACTGACCTTACCAGCTACCTAAGTACCTATCTACACTGGCAACTCGACGGGTGCTCCTCTGCCCGTGCTGACCGGTAACTCGGCTGGCGCCCTGCGGCCTGCTGATAACTCTGCCGGCCCCCATCCACCTGTGGGTTTACATCGACCATGACATCAGGCGAATCTGGGTCTTCTGTCCCACCTTTTGATGACGAGCCAAGTTGTGCCGCAGGATGTAAACCACCGCGATCACACAGAATACGACGAGGGCCAATCCGCCAATGACTCCTCCAATGATCGCGCCCATGTTATTGGTGATGCTGTTGCTGTTACCGCCTTCCGTTTGGCTGGCGCCCTGAATGAGGTTTGTGGGATCAGTCGGTCCGGTATTTGCAGCGGAGGGAGGATTTGTCGATGCAGTACTACTTGCCGTTGTAGTGCCGATGACTGACGACACAGTCGGCTGCGGTGTGGCGGATGAGGAAGTCAGGCGCGAGGTTGGTGGTGTCGAAGACTGGGTGGAGGTTGTGGATGGCGAGGCGTCCTGTTTCGTCGGCGAAACCAAGTAAGTCACCTTCCCTGCGCTCCGAGCGCAGTCTAGGTAGTCATAGGATTGATCTGGACCAAAGATCAGGGTGGCTGTCGAACAGAATTTGGCGTCTGGGGTGTCATCCCTCTCGGGACTGGATTGCCGTTCAACGGATTGCCCACACGCGTGAGAAAACAGGGAGAGTGAGTGAAGGGTGATGTTAGCCTACCACGTCCACGTCCTGACTTGGGGGTTATTTTGCAGACTGGCCCGACCGCATCCACTACTGCATGGGCCCGCATCAAAGCAGAACCCCCCAGCCCACAGTCCGTTGCTGAGATGACCGTCGTTGGGCAGAAACCCCAGATGCCATGAAGTGTGTCCACCCGGCAGTTGAAGCCGCCTGGGGCTACCCAATGCTGCAATGGATCACCGTTGAGGAAGCCACACGTCGAAAGTGCTGTGAGGGCATCCCTCCCCTGAAGGCGGTGCTGGGTGGGAGCAGGGGGCGGAGGAGTAACGACAGAGAGCATCGCCACATGCATTGAAAACACAGCCAAAACTAATGTAAAAGTGACCAGGCGCACCACGACGGGATTGTTCAAGCTGTGTATCATAGGATGCCGATCAGGTCTCAAGCCGGATAAGGGACAAATCAACCTGGAAGGAATGGTGGTTGGGAACGGGAGACGCAGCCACAGCTTGAACTTTGGGACGACAAAGTCAGCTCAAATGACCCCTTTCCCCAGCGTTTATGTCGGCCATCTTGACGCCGAACTCATCTTGGTGGGTTGGTTATTCGGACCACAACCCAACACACGGCCATGATTTGAGAAGACCTTGGTGCAGAATCGACAGTGCGCTGTCATCGAACCTTCTCTTAGCACTGTCTTGCTCCCTTGTCGGTTGTGGGCGGCAGGAACCAGCATTTTATTGGCCTACAGTTTAGCCCCAAGCGCGAGTTCGCGCTTCTTCCCCCGCCCCTTGCAAAGGTCCCCCGGGCGGCGGTTGTTGGTTGAATTGTCACATGAAACCCTCAAATTCTCAACCACATTTCATCTTCCGTGAGAGCGCATGGCGTCGGAAGATTGGGATTGCGCTTCCTGTCTCCGAATACGACCGGACTTTCAGCCATGCTCTACCGCAGAGCGGTAATCTATGTGCAAATTGCGGCTTTGGCCTTGATTGCTGGGTATCTGTTGTACTTCCATATCGACTCACCCATTTTCATCGGCAGCCATGCTGTGGGTTCCTTGAAGGTCGCACCAAACGGTATGTGTTCATCTTCACATCTGGCAGTAACTATCATGAATCTAACGACAAATCTCACACCGCCAGCCACTCTTCCCGCCCAGAACCTAACCGCCTTTGTTCGAGCCATCCTCAATCCCTCCGATACCACGTTTCCCAAGGTTGAGTGTCCTCGCCCTGATCCAACACGTTACGCCTATCTCAAACCCGAGCCACTGTCGATACCCTCCGCAACCCGCTATTTCTTCGCTCTTAACCTCCGCAACAACCTCCCGCTTCTTCCCCAGCTCCTCGGAAGCATTCTCGAGGCAATCCGTTTCCTTGGACCCGAACACTGCGCACTCTCCATCGTCGAGGGCAACTCACCCGACGGCACCGCCGAAGTCCTCGCCGCCCTCGAGCCCGAGCTCGCCAGACTCGGCATCCGCACACACTTCACCCTCCACAACCCGATCGACCCCCTCGCGCAAGGCAACGACCGCTTCCAATCCCTCGCCACCCTCCGCAACCTCGCCCTCGCCCCCCTTCTGGACCCCTCCACTACCACCACCCCCACCGACGCCAGCACCGACACCAACACCACAATCTTCTTCATCAACGACGTCGCCCTCTGCCCAGACGACATCCTCGAGCTCGCCCACCAGCGCCTCTACCAAAACGCCGACATGGCCTGCGCGATGGACTGGACGGGCTCCTACGAGCCCGGCGCCAACCCGCCCACCTTCTACGACGTGTACGTCGCGCGCGCCCGCAACGGCGACCTCTTCTTCGACGTGCCACCGGACACGGTCAGCTGGGCACGCGCGACCGACCTGTTCTGGAACGAGCCCGTCGCGCGGGCGCGGCTGGCGCGCCGCGCGCCGTTTCAGGTGTTTGCGTGCTGGAACGGGGCGGTCGCGGTCACGGCGCGGCCGCTGCTGCTGGAAGGGGTGCGGTTTCGCGGCGCGGGGGAGGGCGGGGGGGAAGGGAGGGAAGGGGAGTGCAGGCAGGGCGAGCCGGGGCTGTTTTGTAAGGATTTGTGGTGGAGGGGGTATGGGCGGATCATGGTGGTGCCGAGTGTGAATTTGGAGTATGGGGTGGAGAAGGGGAGGGCGATTAAGAGGTTGAAGGGGTTTGCGTCGCAGTGGGCGGCGGAGGAGGATGGGATGGAGGAGAAGGTCGAGTGGCGGGGGCCGCCGGACCAGGTGAAGTGCATGCCGACTTTTAATGATCAGACGTGGCGGCCTTGGAACGACACATTGGTGTGAGAAACGAACGGTGACCGGTTCGGATTGTGTGGTTTGCGTCGGAGTACGGAGTTATGGCGTTGAGATGGATGTTCACATGAGACCGATTTGACGAGACCTGGCATGTCAAATGGTCTCAATGGCAAATATAGGTACCCTTCTAATCATGGATGAGAGGCACTGGCTGTGACTCTGCCACTTCAACTGCGTGGCCAGCGGCTCAAACCTGAGACCTCTGCTCGACGTTAACCCATAGTATCTTATTAGACCGTTGTTAATTTAAAAGCCGAAATTATCGACGTTTGCGTGCTCGGCCTCCATCCTCGCTATCCCCATCCTCCTCCTTCGAAACGAACTTCGCCTGAACGTGCGCAGAGGTGGTTATGGTCTTCGGCTCCAACGTAAGACCTTCCGTGACGACCGCCGCAGACAGTCCAGAACCATGCTGCTGTGCGAGGGTCTGCTGCAGCGTCTGCTGGTGCAGCGCCTGTTGCAAGTGGTACATATCATGACCCGACGGTGACGGCTGGTCCTTGATCTCCACGGCCACGACCTCCCGCCCCACTACGCTGGCATAGTCCTGCGCCTTGTGCACCGCGTTCCTGATGGCCTTCACCCGCGCCTCGCGCTCGAGTTCGGCGTACGTCGCGTCGGTGAGCCGCCATTCCGTCCCCAACACGGACACGTGAGGCATTGTCGCGAGCTCGTGGGTCACTTCGGCGAGTTTGGCCATGTCGCGGAAGATGATCTCAGCCGACGCTCTGACGACGTGTTCCTTGGGCTGCTTTGGGAGCTGCCGGTTGTCTTTGTCCCGCTGGAACCGGGACTCCGTGCTCCGCGGACTCACAGTGAAAGCGGTGACAGCCGCATCGGGGTGAGCGCGTCCATCTTCGGTCTTGATGGCGAGCGCGCGAATGGCCGTGGTAATCTTTTCGATGGCGCTCTGGGCGGCGTGGGCAGCCTGCGCCTGATCTATGCTGGTGGCCGAGATGCTGAGGCGCACGTAGCCGCGCTCGGCTGTCCGGAAACTGGAGCCCTTGCCGTCGACGTAGATTTCGAGTTGAGGTGCCATGTCGAGCCAATTGCAGTCCCGCGCTCGGTAAAGTACCTTACTCAGGGTAAGAAAAGTGCAGCCTGAATCGCACCTGTCAAGACAAGTAACAGAAGATGAGTGTTGAAGGAAAACTTGGATTGACCCACAGCTTTTTAGGCAACAACAGATTGGTGTTTGCCCCTGAGTTTATTCCCGAAATACCACTCGTGCGGGATCCACCCCGGCCAGACGACCTGGAAGGTCACCAAGGTAGTAAACCGACCATGCAGCACTCGCTCTGCGGTAAGCTTGGTACCTCAAATCCATAAAGAAAACATATCTGTTTGGTTCTGAACAAAACTTAGACTGCGCTTATTGAGATCAAATTAACGCGAGAGAGGCAGGGGGCAATGTGTGAGAAGCAAACCCCCACCATGCGAAGGTGCTAAGAATAAATGTCAACATCGGCTCCCCAACTTCTTCCACTTTCACTTCTCTACAACAAGTCAGGTCTTCTTGCTTTCCCACGCCTTGAACCCAATCAGCTTGTGCTTCCATCTCCCCCAGCCGAGCCAAAAGTTAAACTCCATGATTGTCTGCTTATCCGAGTCGTCGTCCCCGGCCGCAGCGTTAGCGTCTGGCACGACTACCCACAACGCGTCGTCGCTGTCTTTTGTAGCAGGGGCAGGAGGCAGGCTCGAGTTGCTCCTCGGTGGTGCCCCGCCGGCGGCAGCTGCAGCTTTCTTGGTTTCGGTCGGCTTTTCTACCTATGGTTAGGTAATAGCAAAATACGCGGGACGTGCACCGGCGAGGGGGAGGGAAATGGTAGAGCAGTCACCGTTCAGTGTGGTAGCGGCGTCGGCCTTGGGTCTGGCGTCGTCTGCTGACTTTTGTTCGGCGAAGGGCGCCCGACTCTCCTCGGGGTGAGGGGCAGAACTTGACCAGAACCTGCGGAGAGAGCCTGTTATGAGGGATGAGAGCTGCTCGTTCGTTTCTGTGTCCTCCAACTAAGAATGAAAAGAGGATAGGGAGGTGGTCATACCCGTTGGAACATAGGTGCCGCCCTGTTGTTGCAGGTTGGAAGACGCCGGATCGAGCTGGTAAGTGCGGTCACTGTGGCGATGCTCAGGCATATTGGCTTTGTGGAAATGGATGACGCAGCGGACAAGGCTCAAAGGAACGCGAGGAAATCCTGGGCGATTTTGAGTCGGGGTTGTCTGTTGGTAATGAGCACCACAAAAGCGAGAGGACGGTGGGGGCGAGAAAAGAGTGTCGGCGACGTGTTGCTGTGCTGTGTGGGTTATTCCGAAAGACCCGCCCAATATAGGTACCTACTCACTCTGCCTGTGGTCATAGTTGCGCACTGCATCATCGTCTGTTGCGCTGCATTTGTCATCAGCTGCTTGCAACATTGTATGTTGGACTCAGAAGCACAACCAACCATAAAAGTTCTTGCTGACCTTGCCACTCGCAACATCCGGGCCCTGAGTTACGGTAGGTCAGTGTTGTTGGATCCAGCCACGCTCGCATGTGATCGATCCTACCTCACGTATGCTGCCCACTCTCCGCCCACCAGTGGAACGCATGGAACCGGCTCCCTGCCGGCGAACTGATTGAGGAGTATAAAACCTGTTTTTGTTGTGCCACCTAAGGCACCTCATCACCCTACTTTCATGGGCACTATTCTTAGTTTAAATCGGTAGGTAATGAGGGTTACTAGTGTGCTGTTGAACTGTGGCACGCTGCCTTGATTCAGGTCAACTTCTCCTGTTCAGATCATGACCCAGAATACGTCAAGTGACACACAAATTCCGACATGATCAAAAACAAACAAAAAAAAAAAGACATTTACTAGCTCCCGTCTCGTAACGACGTTACTGCCTTGCCGAGAGCTCAGCGATATACTGCGGGGGCCGCTGCTCCTTCATTTGTGCTTGAGCCATAGCCTCGGGACTATGGTCATAACTGCACGAAGCACCCTTCGGACAGCGCCCCTGTCTCAAAAAGTCCCGGCAGGCAGCTCTCCTGGGGTGCATCAACGGACACACCCCATTATACCCGCCGGGGCATTGGAATCGCAAGCTACACCAGGCCTGGTTGCCCGGCATGGTACCATTGATCTGGTTCCTCGGGTTCCCATTGCCAAAGGTAGCTTTTTGCAAGTCAGCAAACATATAACCCGTCACGCAGCTATCAACCTGACCGCCGTGGTAGAGAGAGGGGGCAGGTTTAAAAAGGCTCACTGGTAACAACCACCACGGGCCCAGGCTGCGTCACGCTCCCCACGCTCCCCGTCGTCGTCGGGCTGAACGAGTTCTCGGTCGGCGCGTACGACGACATGAGAGGCGACACTGGTTCCCTTGGCCAGGGATGCGCCTTCTCGCAGCCTACGATCGGACAGGACGGGCCCTTGGGGCAGTGTGCGGATTTGGGATGCCATTTCTCGCAGTTCTGCGTACCGCAATTCCTCCCGTTCTCGCACTTCGGGGCGTTGGGGTGGAGGTAGTCTAGGTGGCAGCGTGGTCGTCGACAGCCGGATCCATTGGGGCACATCTCGGTCGGGCCGGGCGTTTGGGAGGTGAAGCTGTTTTGGGAGGTGTAGCTGTGTTGTGAGGTGAAGCTGTTTTGTGAGGTGAAGCCCGTGGTGGAGGCTCTCTGAGTCTGCACCGGTGCGGGATGGGCAGCGAACGGGACGCCTGAAATGGAAACAATGGTTTGCAATACTGGCGCTCCGAATGCCCCGTCGCGGTTGGGTCGGTACTCGTCCTGGACTTGTCGTTGGTTCGCCCAAGTCGAGGTAGCAGCTGACCGCCGCAACTCCTGAACCAGCTCGCGCAGCCTCCTCGTGTCTTGCTGGAGCGTCGCTGCTTCTTGTTCGAATTGCTTTTCGTCTCGCCTCCATCGGATGCCTTCCATTACCCCGAATTGGGATTCGCCGCCGTACTTCTGGCGGATCTTGAGCATGTTTCGGAGGGCGTCGCGGCACGGCTGGAGGTTGGCGGTGAGCGAGGACTCAAAGCTGGATTGGTTGTTGGGATGGGGATCTATTCGAGAAGAGTTGAATTGCTGGTAGGCGATGAGCTCCGCGACGAGCTCGGTTGCAGCGCGCTCTCCGGGGGAGAAGACGGCGGGCGCGCGGGAGAAGTCGTCGGCGACGGATTGCGCGAGGGAGAGGACACTTGTGACGTCGCTTCGCATGGGCATCGGCGGGGAGGGCATTGTGACTGACTGTACCGGCAGGATATACCTGTCGATAACTGGTCCTCTAGCTATCAGGGTTCAGAGTCGGTGTGGAGAGGAAAAGAGCGGGGTCGTCGAGCCTTGCTCACGAAATGACCACCCCAGGTCAAGCGGCTAGCAGGCGGTTAGACTGCTGCAGCCGGAGCGCGGGACGATCCGGTGACCAATCACTGAACGAACTAACAAGCAGGAGGTCGACGCCACCTTTTCCAACAAGACTATGTTACATCTGTACAGATGGCGGACGATTCCAGGTTCCAGCAGCCAGCTTTTGCTTTTTATCCTCGCTCAGGTGGGAGGCCGTTCAAGCTGGTGGGCACTCACCCCGGCTCACCCAGCTCAACCAGTTCCCCGGATTGGCGGTTGAGCCGAAGTCATGCACGCAACAGTGCAATATTGCCAGGGGACATGAAAATGCTGTGGACACCGCCGTTAAACGAGACTCGGAGCGTACTTGAATGCTTCGAACCCGGGAGATATATCAAACAGCGGTCGGTGCCACCTGAAGATGCAAGAAAACACTCGACATGCAGCAGTATAGGTCCCAATGCTATGACAAGTTGTCCCCAGAGTATGGCGAACGCGCTTGAAATTAACCATTCGCCCCCCTTAAAAAAAGAAGAGAAGAGAAAGAGCAAAAAGAGCGAAAGGTGGGAGCAACATCAACAACTGAGACCCTCTGTAGACAAAAGACATACCCCACGTCTTGACCGTCCCAAGATGTTCCTACCATCAATTCAAAGTTCCAGATCTTGCCAAATACTGTCTGATATGGGAGCGGTTTGAGAGCGCGGTTCTCCTCAATTCGGCCACACCTTCGGGCCGGGCATGGGGAAATAGTTCGGAGGCGGCTTAGCCCAGCTGTCCAGCTGCATGGAGGGATCGTTGACGTTGTATCCGGACCCGCCCGGGAACCGGATCGTGGGTCCCGGCGTCCTGCCCGTGTAGCTGCTGGCAATGTTGAGGTGCGCGCACTGTAGGTAGGTAACCAAGTATGTTAGCTGGCGCGGAGATGGGGAGGGTCTTCGTCCGACTTCAAGTCTCACCTGCATGTAGAACTCCTTCTGGCGGTAGGGCGGATGGATGCTGATCTGCTCGATGCGCATCAAGTACTGCCCGGCGGGGATCTCCTTGGGGAGACGGAACTCGAACTGCTTCAGGTCGCGGGTCAACCAGCCCTGGTCCGTGCCGTTCCAGGGAGTCGTGGTGCCCAGCTCGTACACCTTGAACCAGTCGCCAGAGCCGTCGTAGTCACGGACATTGCCGGGGGCCTTGGACAGGTAAATCTGTTTTGAGAGAACAGTTAGCGAAGAGTGGTAACAAGTACTTGGGAAGAAGCGGGGCGTACCGCGACCGGACCAGGGTGATAGATGCCAAAGTCGAGGTGGAGATGGAAGCCGACGACATCCTTGCCAGCAGTGACCTGAGCTGTCTTGGGCTGGTTGCGGTGGTTCCAGGAGCCCTTGTTGCAGCGGATATCATTGCTGGTGAGAATGTCTGGGGTCCACGAGGGCTGGAAGCCGTTGTCGTGCTCGCGGACGTACTCGTAGGCGCCAGTCTTGACGCCGTTGAGCATCAGATGAGGGAAGAGGAAATGAGCAGATGCCAACTGGGGAAGCAAGGCAAGAGCCCCATAAATAAGGGAGTGATGCATGGCGAGGTGTTTCGTTCAGGTTGATACGAGAGTGAGAACGGGGGCTGTCAACGTTGATGGCTGGGGATGTTTGTTTGCCAGCTTGGGCTGGCAAGCCCCTTTTATACTCGATCAACTAGTCATGGAAAAGATCATTGTCTTGTTCATTTTCTCATCTTTTGGGTCAGAGCTACAATTTGAATCACGCTTGGTTCCTGATTTCCCCCCTAGGCCATCCAATTTTGCTGGTTAATTTGACGACTGACTCTGTTGAAGCGGAGGATTGGAGGAACCGTGTTTGTGCGAGACCAACGGAGTGAGGTCCGAGTTTCTCAGCATCCCAATGGGAAACACGCTGTCAGACTTCTCATGCCTCTTTGAGCTTGATGTGTGAGCGGCCAATGAACGCGAAACCGGCACGGTTGGTAGCTGCGGCGTCTGCGGACCCGGCAACTGTTCTAAGCAGTTCCAGGGATGAGTCCGTTTAACTTTACCGAATGCTACCGAACCAAAGTCAAACCAATTACCGGCCGACCAAGCGAGGATGCCCAGCCCCAGAACCATCGCAGTGGCCCTGGCAAGCACATGCTTTGGAATGCCGAGCACAAGAGCCGATGCATCCCAAAGGGGCAACTAATACGCCATCCCGTACTTACCTCCGCTTGTGAGCATGACATCCGTCTCACAATTTCAGCCTCATTCACAACCATACACTGGACCATAAGGCGGTCGGCCACAAGATCCGAGGCATGGAGAGCCGCACCAATGGTACTTCATGCCCTTGCCGGAGCCTACTCACGCGCCCGGTTTTAGGAGGCCTGTCCTGATGCCAACAACGATGGGCGGCCGGCTGGCAAGTTCGAAACACGTTATGGTTCGTGGGTTTTCCTACGCTGGCCGGCCCGGTGCTGCGAGCAGCAAACAAATCATGGTTACATGATCTAAACGCGACGGGTTTCTACGAGGATCGGCAGGTAGTACAGAGTCAGGCTGGGGTTGAAGATTTGCAGACCACAGATGCCGGCATGGCGTACGAGGTTTGCTTGCCGATACTCTCTTGGGAGGAAAAGAAATGTCATGACGGAGTCACAGGGCCGGATCCCGAATCAGCAATGCAGAGGCGTGCTGTACCCTGAACTGAGAAATGACGATATCAAACCGGAGGAGAAGGGCGGTTGGTGCAGTAGATGAGGTGAGGAGAATGAGCTGGTCGCAGGAGGCGCAGGGCGCGAGGGAGGAGGTTCGCAATCAAGAAGAAACTGATGATGGGTGCCCATTGGGAGCGGTGGCACGTGCAGCTTTGTTATTTGTGTCTCGCCTTTCTTAGGGGGCTTTCCATTGCCCTGTAATTCTGTCGAGAGGAGTGAACTTCGTGACGGGACAAGTTGACGTCCCCTCTTGAGCCATTATCACGCTCGGCAAGTCTTTACCCTCGAGACCATCGGCACCTGCTACAGAGAGCAGTTTTCCTCTCTCGTATCAATTTTGTCTGTGGGCTACAGGGCCAAGATGCTTAAGGCACTCAGAATTCCTGTCCTGTGCCACCATGGCAAACCAAACAGGGTAGAGAGATCGACGAAACCATGGTACGACAACCTGAGAGTCCCAGTAACAAAATGGAAACCTCGATCTCAATGACATTGGGGAGTTTATATTTTGAGTCAAGTGGTATGTACCGTCAGCTTCTCTGTTTCCATTTACCCCCAGCCACCTTCCATAGGTACCTACCCAATGCGGTCCATGGCCATGCAGCGTTCAGCGGTCACACCATCAGCGCGCTGAGCTTCTATCGTGCCAGGTTCTCATGATTCGACCGTTCCAGCAACCAGACACCATCCCACTCGCAACCCCATTGTTCATAAACATATTCCTGCTTGCCAAACCGACTGGGCAATAGACACTGCCACGGACTCTGAACAGCAGCCGATCGCGAGGTTTCGGGCCCCTCACCGCGAGATCTTGATCCGCGCCCTCACCAACATCTTGTCCAGCCCGATTGCCGAACAAACGCATGCCCAAGTTATCGACGGTCTTCCGCCATGCCAAAGTCGCCTTGGCTGCTAAAGTGGATGTCTCTGCTCCCAGCATCCACTCCTAAACAACCACAAAGACCTTTGCTCTGGCGTGGCTGAGCAGACCGAGACGCCGTGTTCCACATCGATGTGAATACCTTGTTTACAGGTGTTTTCACAGGTAAGAGCCGAGTCATTCCCTTTTTTTTTTTTTTTTTTTTTTTTTTTTGTTTGTTTTTTTCATCACCGCAAAACCCACGAACTGGTGCTAATGGCCTCGTTGCAAGGTTACCGTGACCATGAATCGACGATTCCAGCAACACCCCAGTTTTGCCATCTGGCTCTGCACGCACGATGCCGCAAGTCACGCGGCATAATTAGAGATGAACTGGCCCCCACTGGCTGACGCGCTGCATGTTGCGGTCGTGTTGTGTGGCGCCCGTTATCAAGCGGGCACCGTGTTTCGAGGTGTGCGTCATCCAGGGTGTGGTCAGGAAATCCAACTTCGCTGAGTGTGTAGCCCAGTGCTTTGCTGGGACGCGTTTGATAACTTCGTGTCCATTGCAAGGCCGTGTTGCGTGTTTGGGGTCGTGGAAGCGGAACGCTGACCTGCGGGTCGGAAGTGGAAGCGCCCCCGCATGATGCAAGATTCCCAGGGCCCGTGTTTGCGCCTTGTGTTGTTTTCGGCTGTGCAGAGGCTGCATGTTTCGAGTCATCAGAAACTCACAGTCACCTTGATGTCCACTTGCAATTCCCCACGTCAATCTACCTGGTACTGTAATTATCGGAAACTTCACCCTCCTGCTGTTGTTCCTTCCGTTGAAGCACAGAAAAACATGACGAGTTTGGTCTCGGGCTTGGCTTCTTGCTCTCCTCTTGAGAGTCTGCCCGCCGAGCTGAGGGACCAAATTCTCTCAAGCGTGCAGGATCTGCCGACGCTTCGTCCATGCCTCCCCCGTGATGCATGCTCAATACATGAGCAACCGAGACAGCCTTCTCCGCGCGTGCGTGGAACGCGAACTGGATGGCTTGTACGTTCACGCCTATGCCTGTCTGAAGTCTCGGGTGCACGACCTCGGCAAGTTTCGAACCGAAGAGGTTATCACCGGCTTCCTTGACGACTATCGCAGTTGGCTACCGTTGGGTCCAAGTCCACGCGCTGATCTGGACGGTGTTGACCCGAGCCACATTCGGTGGATGGCGGCGTTCCATCTGGCTGTAGCGAGACCCTTGACCCGCATTTACAGCACATGGGCTCTTGCAAACCTTGCACGAGCGGCCACTGCATCATCGGCAAGGGAGCGGGCAACAGAACAGCAGGCGGCAGAACTAGCAGAAGGATCAGAAACAATGCGTGGAGTCGCCCAGGAGACAACGCTGAGCAGAAGCGAAGAGGTCCGCATCATGCGAGCCCTGTATCACTGCGAGACCTACCACCATCTCTTCGGCCGGAGCAGAGGACCGCGCTGTAATGCATTCCGCTTCCATGAAATCAACCACATCTTCTTTTCTCTCTTCGACCCCTGGGAATCCGAAGCGGTTGGGTGCATCGACATGTTCGTCCGGCAAAGGTATGACGCTATTTTCGACGAGGTCCAGGCCGACCTCCACCACACAAGCCCCAGGTTGGGGAAGCCAAAGGGAGCGACCAACCGCAACCAACTGTTGAAGTTCGAGGCGGAGCGTGAAGGTAACTATTATCCGGCCCCAACAGCGCAAGCCGCTGTGGGCAGCACTCGGATAATACTGGCGCCAATGCTGACTCAAACGGTGGCAGACTACATGGAGAATATCGTCTCACGCGGTCTCACATTCACCGTGCGACTTCTCGCCATTGACGACCACGACACTCTCGTCAGGAGGATGAAACACTACCTGAAAGATGAGCACAACCTCGATTACCCCCTCAAGTGGTCCCTGGACACCCTCGCACAAGACGACAGGCGTGTGATGCTGGGGACCAACGCCCGAGACGAGGCCGAGGCGCGGCGAGATCCGATCGAGTTCACGGGCGACACGGTGCCGCCTGCCGGCCCGCCGCTCGGGTGGGTGCTTCTGTGGGGCGGGCGGTACTCCAACCTCTGCGGCGAATACGTGCCGCGGACGGTCAGGCAATAAGGTTACGTGATGTGGGATGAGCAGAGGTGGACTGAGTCGGGCGCAAGAGGGCTTGTCGCGACGCAGTGGGAGACAGCGCCTGGACTTGTTGACAAGATTGAGAGTGAATATCTTTGGCATCCCTCAGGGTTGGAGAGTAGCATGAGCTCCTGAGAATACAACATGTCATAGTGATTGTTGGAAACTGGGGCTTCAGCTGAGACTCGGAGGTCCTACGAAAGTTGTGAGCCCGTATGTCGAGTGCTTGCTAACATGACAAGTGCGTTTTCGATCGAGACAACGGCAGGCTACTTCCCATGGTGACTTTGTCAAAGCCTCGAAGTCATCGCTCACGAGAATCCATTTTCAACTTGATCATACACTCTCAGTGTTAGCATCAATCACACCATGCCCTTCCGATCAATTGTCGTCCACAATCTGTCTGGCACCGTGAGCCCAGGGAAGTTGCTTGGTAAGTTGTGTATCTCAGAGTCCCCCGTCCACCATGGATGTCACCCACTCTGGATCCTGGAAGGATGTAGAAGAGTCTTGGAGGTGGTCTTTGATTTGAGTGTAATTCCAGTTCAACTTAAAAGACTGGCGAGTTGCCAGTTTCATCAAGGCTTCCAGTGACAAACTGATGTGTCGTTGACAAGTTGGGTGAGCTGACTAGGTATGTAGCGAGCCGCTGTGCGAACTGCGGTACGGAACTCGTTCTGCATTGGAACATCATGGCTATGACACTGGCATTCAACCTGTTTTTCCAAAACACGTCAATGTCTTCGGCCAACCTCCAGATCCACTTGGAACACACTGAGAGCGAGTCGGGGATGCCAAGGAGAACCGTGTGAACACCATGGCCCATGAGAGAAACGGCAGCACGCGAGCACAAGCGATCTGAAGGTGGTGGGGTACCGGCGATTGGCAAGGGACCCCTCGCCAATCCCGGGCAAACGAGCCAACCCCCCCAGAGCGGATCACATGCTTGGCTGCAACGTCGTCGGTCATCGTTTCGGTTGGCGTCTGGGTCTGTGCTCAAGCATCAGAAAACCCCCGAGATGCATGAATTGTTGCGCGAGGCCGGCACTGCAGAGGCACACCGGAAACGGCCTCGCGGGCATCGGGCGTTTCCTTGTTGGTCAGGGTCTCGACGCCATGGGCTCGCCAAAGCAGGTCCAGGTGTGTACCGCAGCACCCCCGAGTGCATAATGTGTCCCAAAGTGCCCAGCATGCAGTTGGCATCATGTCGCAGTGGCTGACAAGTCCCAAGGTCTGGCCTATTGGTCCGGGATTGATGACCGAGTCTGGACAATATGGGAGACGCAGGGGCACCGCAACTCCGCCGCAACCACCCTCCTGCAGCCCTACTCCGCGAACCGTGACTGGATGTTGCGAGGTAACAAGCCGGAATTCGAGTGCGGGTATGGTTCCCTGACCGCACGCCTTTCCTGGCACTCTGTCATGTGTTGGCTCGGTCTGTCGAGTGGCTTGTCTGTGCTTGTTTGGCCACGGTCTTGGACTCGGTGTCGAACTGTAGCGCAGTTCGGATTCGGCCCGGGTTGTGATGCCAAAACGTGTGGCGCAAACCCCACGAACCACATGCGTGCCGCGCACCCGAAGCCTCGACTCGCTCAACCTCGACCAGCAGGCCAATGCAAACACCGCCGAATCGACGAAGATTGCCCCATCCCAAATCGGGGCGAGACTGCTTATCTTGGCCAGACCTGAGGCCTGCCGAGGTCGCGCTAGGTTCAAACTGGAGCGGGGCACCACGTTGCTGGAACAGGGTAAACACCCGGCTCTCCTCCACCATTCGCTTCGATGCTCGACTCGAGCCCACTTGACGTCTTTCAGCTGCCACTAACACCGGATGATATCGTCCGCCTGCTGCTTTACAGGATGCTTCAGACCTCGCCAGCCACAGGTCCTGGCACTCATGCAGCCAGAACAACAATTCGCGTTGGCAGTCGCGGAAAATGGCGCAGAAGGACATGCTCCTAAGTAACAAGGCGTCATTTTAGGCCTTCCTGAACTGTGCCAGGCGGGGACCTCTTTGAGAAGGTGGTCTCATCCCGCCCCGGGTCCCCGTTACCGGCCAATCGTGTGTGGTCCTGCGGCTTACGATCCGATAACACTGAACACATGCAGGGAAGGGGATCAGGGGTAACCTGACCCAACGGGTGGCCAACATCCCGCCCCATAGGCCAAGGATGCAACGGCTCTGCCCTGCAGCCTGCACCACTTATCGAATCTCCAACGAACTTGGCTCGAAGCATGCTGCTATTTCCTTGACGTTACGCAGAAAGTTCAGGCAACTTTGAGAAAAGGCACCCATCCCAACTAATTAGAAGTCCCAAACGTCGCCCTCTACCATCTTCATGACTGCTCATCGACGGCGTTGACCTTGCCCGGCACACCTGCGCCAGAACCATGTCGCCATGGGGCTCTACTCACCTCCGCCGCCGGCCAGGCCGTTCAGCGAAGACAAGTCGACGCTGCTCACATCATGGTGGATCACGGCGATGTGCGCCGTGATCATCATCCTCCGCCTCATCGGCCGATACATACGCGTGGAAACCCTCTTCGGCGAAGACAAGGTGGCCGCCGTCGCCCTGATCCCCCTCTTCCTCCGCATGGCCTTTGTGCACCCCATCCTCCTCTACGGCACCAACAACGTCCTCATCGACGACGCCCTCCCCCTCCCACCCGCCGACATCCACAACCGCTCCATCGCCAGCCGTCTCGTCCTCGTCAGCCGCATCCTCCACCCAGCCATGTAAGCTTTTCCCCCCTCCTCACCCCTCATCCCAGCCATCATCTGACAATCTTTTGCTCCACCACAGCCTCTGGCTCCTCAAGGTCGTCACGCTCGAGTTCTTCGACCGCCTCGTCGCCTCGTCGGGCCGCAACAAGCACACGCTGCTGCTGCGCTTCACGCGCGTCTCGCTCGCGCTCACCTTCTTCGCCGTCGTCGTCGCCGACCTCGCCGAGTGCCAGCCCTTCCCCCACTACTTCCAGGTCGCTCCGGACCCGGGCGGCCGCTGCCGCCAGGGCTACGCGCACCTCCTGACGGTGACGGCCGGCAACGTCTTCACCGACCTGCTGCTGGTCGTGTTCCCCGTGCCCATCGTGGCCAAGAGCCGGCTGTCCGTGGGCCGCAAGGTGCTGCTGGTCATGCTGTTTTGCCTGCACCTGTTCACCGTCGTCGTGGCGCTGTACCGGGTGCCCGAGATCCTGCGCGAGGACGGCTACCAGGCGACGCGGACCATGTGGGCGTCGGCCGAGATCCTGATGGCGTGCTTTGCGGCCAACGCGCTGACCATCGGGACTTTTGTGCGGGACACGGGTGTCAAGAAGAAGAAGTTCCGGCCGTGGCAGCCGTCGGAGTCGGAGCTGCGGAGCGCGAGGCGGGAGTCGGTGGTCCGCGTGGGGAAGAAGGTGGCGTGGGGGGACGGGGACTCGGATGCCGGCGAGGAGCGCGTCGGGAGAGTGAGGGAGGTGCGTCTGGACGGTGGGAGGGATGAGATGGGAGGCCGGCAGCAAGCTGCGGGTGGGGATCTTGGGGACGGGGGAATGACTCGGACGGAGAGCTTGGATTCGTTAATCCCGCGGAGCAGGTTCAACACGGCGACGCCCGAAGTGGGAGGGGTCATCAAGACTACGACGATCCAAGTCACGGTTTCCTCAGTCGCCAGTGCTGGTCAGGGCACCGAAGACAGGAATGGGCTGGTGCTGAGACCCGCCGACGGCGTGGTCACGGCAAGTGCCAGGGGCAGAGTGCGAGAGAGCGGTGTTCCCCTGAAGGAACTCGGCTCATTGCCTGACTCGGACTCTGGGCAAGAAGGTTCAACTGGAACTGTGTAATGTCTTCTATGGTAGATTTGGATTCCAAATTCTGTCTTTGCTCTCATATCCACGGTCGGTCGCGCTCAATCACATGATGAAAGACTGGTGTGTGGACGTGAACACAATTACGGATTACCAAGGTTCGGCTGCCGAGCGAGACCGATGTTTCAGGCCATGTTCGGTGTGGCACACACACCATCGCACATCAGAACCATGTTATCTGGGCGAGCTGGGGCTGCCATGTGGTGGGTTTGCGGGGCGTGGCGTGACCCCCTGGACGCGAGCCAACCCCCCCCTGACCCTGGACCCCGATCTCGCGAGCCTTGGGTGGCCTGTCCCTGAGCCCGGGCACGCAGCATTCGGTGATCTTCCCCAAAAGCCTCCTACGGAGCTGCGCAACCCGCAGGCTATTGGTCCCTTCGTCTTTCAGCTTCCCGAGTGTCAACTGGAACTGGAGTGAGTGGTTATCAGTGGAGTTCCCCCAGGCGTTGCCTCGTGGGAGTCGCAGCAGGTTTGACAGGGGCCCTGAGCGTCGCCGACAAACGCCATCTCTTGGCCTTCACGTAATTGTATGCCGCATTTGAGGACGGCGCGTTGGTCTTCTGTTCACCTCGAGTCTATATTCGGTCGGAGACAAGGAGATGACCAATTCATTTCCAAGGTCTTTTCCAAGACCCTTTCCCGCCCCAACGTTCTGCCTTTCACCAAGCTGCGCCGCACGTCTGCCGCGTCAATCTCAGGCCGTTGTTCGGCAGAAAGAACACGATAAGGGGGGCCTCCCCCAGGGGCTCGCCGTCCCCCCAAAACCACGCCATCGGTTTCTCGAGGGCCGCTAATGCAGGCAGCGGTAAGCCCCTGTAATAAGTCAAACGCAACCTGATAATGGACTGCAGCAATGCACATGAATTGGATGTCAGTGTTGGCGGGCAATGGCTCGGTGGATCTCTTCTCGCGCCGCTGCCGAGCTCCAATCGCAGTCTGACAGGCATCCCCTTACCAAATCACAGGCCACCAACCAAGCCCTGACTTGCGACGTCAGGTTTTTCCCTCACGCCATCTCCCTGCCCAAGTTCAGCCACCATGTTGGCGCCGGACGACATACTAGTGTCACCGTGCCGACATCCCCAATAAGGCATAAGAAAGCCGCTGGGACATTCGGCAGGCGGATTGTTGAAAGGACTGTGTTTGTGGGACGCTGATACCGGAGGTCACACTGCTGTGGGGAGCCAGCGGCCAAGCCTAACTCAACACAGCTTATCCCCGTCCATCGTACCCATCGCCACCGGTCGACCATCCCAGCTTGCTGAATCACCCTCTTCACGATTGAGCACGCTGGCCTCGGAGCTGGTGAGAGCTTTGAGAGGCAGCACTCATCTGCCCCTTTCCCTGGGAGCTCGCCGGACGTGGAGAGACGAGGCCGGCTCCGTATCTACTCGTCCGACGGCATCCACCTGAGCCACTCACTCACTCCACGACTCACCTACCCTTGGGGTACCACTCACAACTCAACCCTGATGAACACCCAACAGCCCCAACAACTCCAATGACACACTCACCATGGCTCTCGACGACATTGAAATGAACCGGCTTGGCCGGACCGCAGCCCGGCCGAAGCCAGCAGCATCACCGCGCGCGGCCCAACCTCCATCATCTCGACGCCGGCACACCACGGCCCAGTTCTCGCCGCGCGATCCCCCACCCGCCACCAAAAATGGCGGCGGCGGCGGCGGCATGAAATCCCTTTCGGCCGCTTCATCGACTCCTTCCGGCGCGAGGAAGGACACGCCTTCTCCGTACACGTCACGGACCCGTACTCAGACCACGACCCGGACCACGACGAGGGGCCGACCGGCACCCCGGCCTCCGCCACCAGCAACCAACGCTTCGGGCGCGCGGGCCCGACCGCCGGCGCCGCCGTCGTCCGCGACCACCAGGGCGAGCGGTACTACGACCTGCGGTCGGCCGCGTCCAAGACGGCGAGCACGACGCTGGCGCGCGAGCTCAAGGGGCGGCACCTGCAGATGATTGCCATCAGTGGGTCGATCGGCACGGGTCTGTTCGTGGCGTCGGGCCGGGCGCTGAGCCAGGGCGGGCCGGCGTCGGTGCTGCTGGCGTATTCGATCGTCGGCGTGATGCTGTGGTGCACGATGCAGGCGCTGGGGGAGATGGCCGTGGTGTTCCCCGTGGCCGGGTCGTTTTCGGCGTTTTCGACGAGGTTTTTGGATCCGTCGTGGGGGTTTGCGATGGGGTGGAAGTGAGTCGTTCTCCCGTCTCTTCCTGGTCTACGGTTGCCCCTGATCCAGTTCCAGTTGGTGAAGGGGTGGTCTCAGCTTTGATCATGTCCCTGAAATCGTGGAGGCTGACATTTTCAAACCAATCCAGTTACGCACTCCAGTGGGTCGTGGTGTTGCCGTTGGAAATCATCGCGGGTGCGCTGACCGTGCGTTACTGGAATTCGTCGTTGCCAACGTCACTCTTTGTGACAATCTTTTTCGTGGTCATTGTCGTGATCAACTTGATTGGCATCCGTGGCTACGGAGAGGCCGAATTCCTCTTCGCAATCGTCAAAGTCGTGGCTGTTATTGGGTTCATGTGAGCTTTCTTCCGCTCCCCATCCTCCTGTTCACACTGGATGCTGACCTCCCAAAGCCTCCTAGGAATCGTAATCAATATCGGCGGCACCCCAACCAGCGGCTACATTGGTGGCAAGTACTGGAACGATCCAGGGGCGTTCAACAACGGCTTCAAGGGGCTGTGCACCGTGTTCGTGACGGCTGCCTTCGCCTTCGCCGGCACCGAACTCGTCGGGCTCGCAGCGGCCGAAACCTCGAACCCCCGTAAATCCCTGCCCACCGCCATCAAACAGGTCTTCTGGCGCATCACGCTATTTTACATCGTCTCCCTGGCCCTCGTCGGCCTGCTCGTGCCCTACAACGAGCCCCGGCTGCTCGGCGCCAACAGCATCGCCGACGCGACCGCCAGCCCCTTCGTCATCGCCATCGAAAGCGCCGGCACGACCATCCTCCCCAGCATCATGAACGGCGTGATCCTCGTGTCCGTCATCTCGGTCGGCAACTCGTCCGTCTTCGGGTCCTCGCGCACCCTGGCGGCCCTCGCGGAGCAGGGCCAGGCCCCGCGCATCTTCGCCTACGTCGACCGCCGCGGCCGCCCGCTCGTCGCCATCCTCGTCGCGTCCAGCGTCGGCTTCCTCGCCTACCTGGCCAACTACCAGGAGCACGGCCGCGTCTTCGACTGGCTGCTGGCCATCAGCGGGCTGAGCACCGTCTTCACGTGGGCGAGCACCTGCCTCGCCCACATCCGGCTGCGCAAGGCCTGGGCGTACCGCCACCGCTCCATCGCCGACATGGCGTTCCGCGCGCAGGCGGGCGTGGTCGGGAGCTGGGTGGGGCTGGTGTGCAACGTGGTGGTCCTGGCCGCGCAGCTGTGGGTGGCCATCGCGCCGCTGCCGGACCCGGACGGGGACGAGCGGACCGCGAGCGAGAGGGCGCAGAACTTCTTCGTGCAGTGCCTCGCGCTGCCGGTGGTGTTGGTGTTTTGGCTGGGGCACAAGCTGTGGTTCAGGACGAGCTTTGTGAGGGTGGAGGAGATGGATATTGACACGGGGCGACGGGACTTTGGGAGGCTGGGGATCATCAAGGCCCAAGAAGAGGAAGAGAGGCAGAGTTGGCCGAGGTGGAAACGGTTTTATAAAGTTCTTTGTTAGATCTGGGCGCAAGACAGGATCTCTCATCGTTGTCATCGGCTGGTCGACGTGGGATGTGAGCGGAGTTCGTTTTGTCTTGGGTTGGTAATAATGTAGTCTATTGAACCACGGCATGCATTTGCATACCTAGGTCTCTAAGTTGAGTACGACTGAGGGGGTTTACAATTGCGTTGTCCCAAGTCTAGGCCTGTTTCACTGCTTCGGACCTACCTAGGTACCTTACCTGGTACCTACTAATCAGCGATAATGACTTCAGAGCCCTTATTACGCTAGTCCGCTATTGATGACCAATATATCCTCCGCTGTGAGAGGTACAGGGTTTTGCCAACATCCTGTTGACAACTACTAGGCAAATGCCTTCCTATCTGTCCTTGCCATGTGTTACAAGGTTTTTTCCATCAATATTCGCACAGGTTCGAAATATCTCTTCATGCTGCCAAACACTTTCTCGCACTACGTTCTCCTCCCCTTTCCACAATCGGTCAAGCTTCATCCAGACGAACTATCGAAAGCTGTATCACCTTCAATTCTTCCTGTGCTGGCCTTGTACACAACATGCCGACTTCGCAACTTCGCAACCTCGCAGCGTGTGAAGGTTTTGTGTTGCAGCCGGCTGTGGTGGGACATAAGCACCACGTTTGCAAACACAGGCTTCTATTCTTGTCACCTCAGCCTTGAATCAAATGACCACCAACATCGGTAACATGCCGACTTGGTCTCGTGGCGGCGCTAATGGATCCCTCTCAACGTGCCTCAAATATGGCAGGTTACACTCGGCCCAACCAACCCGGAAACAGGCGAGCTGTGTCCCGGCCAATATACCCAAGACAACAAAACCCACCGCCGGGTAGCGCCTTGCTCAGAAATGGAGGCGATCTCCGTTATATTGAACTTGGGCCCCCAACCAACAGCAACAAGCGCGTCAGTACAGGCTATTGCATAGACGTAGAATCCGGCGTTTGGACTCATTGGAACATTAGGCACATCTCCCCGCATGCCGTGGCACATCACGAGTCGGGACCATGTGGCCAACCTGTCTCAGCGGTCGTTCATTGGATGCTACCCCTGAGCAATCCAAGGGGGGTGATCCTGACTCCGGTGATCGACATGCGACCAAACACCTTCCTAACACAAACAGGAACTCACAGTTGCTGCGTGGTCACGAGTCACGACGTTCATCCTGGCTGCCGTGATAGGACAGATGGCAGACTTCGTAATCAATTCGTTGGTGGTGAGGGAAAGTAAGATGTGGCTGTCTAGAAGTGTGGGCAGCAATGCCCGCCAAGGCGGGGCAGTGGTGTGTGGTCACATCCCACAACAACACTCACTCACTCCTGGGCGGGCTGATGCGCACTTGGGATGAGATCCCATTTCTGCTCCCACTTTAATATCTTCTTGCAGCCACGGTCCTTTGATTTTAGTTTCCTCTACATGTTCATGGTGGAAGCCGCCCGCGTCTCTGTGCGACAGCATGATGGCGCTCAACTTGCTGCGTCTCGTTCTTCTCCCAGCCGCAGTCCTCGCGAAGATCACTCACCCGGCAGCACAGTGCCCCGGCTACCACGCGACCAACATTCTTCGAAGCGATTCATACCTGACAGCCAATCTCGTTTTGATTGGCAACTGTAGCTCGCACAGTCAGGATGTCGCAAACCTCAGGTTACTCGTCGAGTATCAGACCGGTAAGGTAAAGGCACCACCCGCGATGTCTGTGTGTGACTGACTTTATTTCCTTTCCGCAGACACCCGCCTTCACGTTTTGATTGAGGACGCCGACCGTGACGTGTATCAGATCCAGGAACATGTGCTGCCTCGGCCCAAGACCCAAAACGCCTCTGCAAAAGGGGCTGCCCTCAAGTTCAGCTTTACCCAGGATCCATTCTCCTTCAATGTCACCAGAGCTGCCACGGGAGAAGTATTGTTCGACACATCCGATTCACCGCTGAATTTCGAGTCGCAGTACATTCGGCTCCGCACCAGCCTTCCGCAAAACCCCAACATCTACGGTCTTGGAGAGCACTCAGACGACTTTCGGCTCCCCACCACCGGGTACACCCGCACGTTCTGGAATGCCGAGTCCCCCTTCATTCCCAACAGAGCCAATCTGTACGGAAGCCACCCTGTATACTTTGAGCACCGAGGCAGCTCGGGCACACATGGCGTCTTCCTCCTCAACGCCAACGGGATGGACGTCTTCATTAACAAGACCGACTCAGGCCAGCAATACCTCGAGTACAACGCCATTGGTGGTGTGTTTGACTTTTACTTTCTTGCTGGCCCGGAACCGGCGTCAGTCAGCAAACAATATGCCGAAGTCGTCGGCCTGCCCGCCATGATGCCGTACTGGTCCCTGGGTTTCCACCAGTGCAAGTACGGCTGGCCGACCATTGACCACGTGGCCCAGGTTGTCGCCAACTACTCGGCTGCCGGCATCCCTCTTGAGACCGTCTGGGGAGATATTGATTACATGTACAACAAACGGGACTTCACAACTGACCCTTCGCGGTACCCGCTGGACAAGGTGCGTTCTTTGGTTGACTCTTTGCACCGCAACAACCAGCACTACGTCCAGATCCTGGACCCAGGCATTGCCCGCATCAGCGACTACGGCCCGTACTCGCGGGGTGCCGAGAAAGGCGCCTTCCTCCGCGCCGCCGATGGCTCCTACTACCGCGGGCTCCAATGGCCTGGCGAAGTTGTCTGGCCCGACTGGTTCGCTCCGGGCACGCAGGACTGGTGGTCCTCCGAGATCCGCACCTTTTACGACCCCAGCACCGGCATAAACGTCGACGGACTCTGGTCGGACATGAATGAAGCGTCCAACATGTGCGCCGACATGAACTGCCTCACCTCGGCCTCCTCCATCACGCTTCTCGGCTGGATCCCACACAAGCCCCCTCCCCGCGCCCGCGCCCGATCCCTCCACGATCCAAACCCGAACATCACCCTCCTTTCCCTCCCCGCTGCCCACCCGCGCTCCACGAGAAGTTCCAACTCCAAACACGGCCTGCCCTCCCGCGACCTCCTCAACCCGTCCTACCACATCGCCTCCCACCGCGGCCCCCTCTCCGCCTATACCCTCTATACCAACATCACCAACGCCGACGGCACCGCCCAGTACGACACGCACAACCTGTACGGCCACATGATGGCCACGGCCACCTACAACGCGCTCCGCGCCCGGTCCCCGACCAAGCGGCCCTTCGTCCTGACGCGCTCGACCTTCGCCGGCACGGCGCGCGCCGCGGCGCACTGGTTCGGCGACAACGCCTCGAAGTGGGAGCACTACCGCACGTCGATCCGGCAGATGCTCGCGTTCGCCGCCGTGCACGCGACGCCGATGGTCGGGTCCGACGTGTGCGGGTTCAACGGCGCGGCGCAGGAGAAGATGTGCGCGCGCTGGGCGCTGCTGGGCGCGTTCCAGCCGTTCTACCGGAATCATGCAGATGTGTCGGCGCCGGACCAGGAGTTTTACCGCTGGCCGCTCGTGGCCCAGGTGGCGAGGAAGGCGGTGGACGTGAGGTACAGGCTGCTGGACTATCTGTACACGGCCATGTGGCGGGCGAGCGCGGAGGGGTTGCCGGTGGTCAGGCCGTTGTGGTTTGGCTGGCCCGGGGATGCGGCGACGTGGGGGGTGCAGACGCAGTGGATGCTGGGCGAGGGCTTGTTGGTGAGTCCCGTGGTGGAGGATGATGCGCAGTCGGTGAGCTTTTATCTGCCGAGAGGTGTGTGGTATGACTTCTGGACCGGGGAGAGGACGGTGAGCTCGGGTGAGGTAAGGACGTTGGACGGGGGGGGGTGGGGGGATATTCCGGTGCATATCAGGGGTGGTTCCATCATTCCCTTGAGGGTCAAGTCGGCGAACACGACGGCGGAGTTGAGGAGGCAGGACTTTGCCATCACGATTGCGCCGGGCCCGGATGGGACTGCCAAGGGGGAGTTGTATCTCGATGATGGGGAGAGCCTGGACGTCGGCACAAACAAGTCCGAGATCACCTTGACTTGGGATGGGCACACGCTTCGGGCAGCTGGCACATTTGGGTACGACACTGACATCGTCCTCGAGAGGGTGGTGCTGCTTGGAGACAGTGGTTCAAGGACACAGGAAGGGCCGCGGGTGCTGAGCAGGGCCTTTGATATTCGCCTCTAGGGCTGTGTCCTGGCGACTGGGAGGCATGCCAACATCGGAATGTGTTTCTCGGGCGCTGGTCTTTGGCGTTCAGCTGAGGAGATACAGTCCTTCCACCACTACCGTGGTTTGGGGGTGGCCAGGAAGCCTGTCTGACAGCGCATTATACTAGCTGAAAATGAGTTTGACAACCTCATCCTGTTCCCTCATTATCCTGCAGTATTCAAGCCCTTTTTGTTATGGGGCTGGCCACTCTCCGCTCCACAGGCCATTTCTCAGCATCCCAGGCGAGTCTAGCCCACCGCCTCTCCTTCGTCTCTCCTCTCACATCTCTCGTGTTCTTCAAAGCGGGTTCAGAAAATTCGAACACCATGAATGACTCGATTGTTGGACGGGTAAAACCACGTGAAGAATAAGATCGGGAGCTGGTGCTAACCGCCAACACCCTCCCTCAAGGACCAACAGCCCTAAATCAACCGCCGATACTCGGACTGAGACCACCCCTTACTACACCCGGCCAGCTTGACCCAACCTCCAGATCCTAAAATCAACAACCAACTTACCGTCAAAGGGCCATAAGAAAGCTTAGATTATGGTCATGAGTCTGGGTATTGGGCACAGGGCGGGAGTTCTTGGTAAAGGAGTCTTTGTTCCAGTCAGGGGTTAAGTCAGCAGTTGTAGTTGGTTGAAGAGAACGACAATGAGCATCTGACGAACAAAGAACAGGAAAATCTCAAATTTCAACCTCCCTGTCTTGCATAACGAGCTAAAGCTCGCAGGATATCTTGCGAGATATATCTGCCTTGCCCAAGCTCCGATCTTCAATTCAAACAGCCGCCGATTGCTACCTCTCCTCTTGAGCCCTCTCTCAGTGTTTGCATCAAAACCACCAATACAACGTTTTGCTGTCTCCCACGCAAGATTATGGCTGACCCCAGGAAGTCGCCGTCTCTTTGTTTTCTCTCGATCCCCAGTGACACTCTGCTCCAGGTTTGGCGCGGCACAACCGAGCCTGGAAGTCCTAGGACAGACACTCCACGGGGGTATTTAGAGCATGAAGCCTTCCAGTCAGGGCGGCGCGGCACATCATTTTACAGCACTCTCGGGGCTCGTATCGTTGCAGGCAGTGATGTCTCTGCAGAAATCGGCGAGTTATGGCCTGGCTCGCCTTACGATCGACGTCCGCCAGTGATGGGGGCACGGGCGTGTTGGGAGCGTCAAATCACCTCGGTAAGGTGCGAATCATGGAAAGGCGTGCAAGGAAGAAGCGCATTTAGCTTTTTGGATGATCTTAGTAAGTCTGTGGATCCGAAAGAGTTCTTGTGCCACAGGCTCCCAGTGCTAATAACCTAATGCTTCTTTCCTAGACGCGAACCCCCAGGGATACGAACACTTTGCCCCGACGGAACCTCCAACATGGAAAAGGGGCAAGATAACACAATACTTTTACAACCCCACCGAGACCGCTATTCACATGGCCGGTCCTGTCGACTTGTTCGAGCCACCGCCAGAGAAACAAGTCTCTGATCGCGATCTCCTCTTTGGGCACCAGCCGACACAGATGAAGCCCCAGCCATCGCATATGAAGCCCCAACTTTCTGAGATTGGACCAGTCGGGCCCCTCAGCGTCTGGGAACCGCATCTTGACGGAGGCCAAATCGGGAGTGACACTCTCGCCAAAATCAAGAGCATCTGCAAGAGATTTGACGTCGTCGCTTGCACCCACATCGACCTTGAAAACGTGTTTCAGGACTCGGAAGAGAACAAGGGCGGCCTCCGCCAGTCTTTACTTGAGAGTATAAGGAGCAAAAAGGGGCGCTCCAAGTCCTCGATCGAATCGCACGCCAGACGGTTGCTCATGTCCGGTGTCGGACGGCGGAACGAGGGACGAGGGGTCGCCCGCTCAGGAAAGCTTGGCTGTCTCGTGGCGACCCGCGTACCTGGGAACAGAAATAAGGTCAGGTTCGACTGGTTGCCGAGCTCTTACGACGACATCTTTCTCTACATGGCGTACATGGAGATTCCCAACTCCCAGGACTACAAGGTGGTCCACATCGGAACGCTCTTCGTTGGTGCACTCACATATGCCATGGCAAAGGGGGCGTCGGCTGTTGAAGCAGAAAAGCAGGCAGCTGTTGCTTCCACGTGTCTCATGCAACTTGAAAAGCACCGCTTCGAGTTCTGGCCAGAACACATCAATATACCGGCAGCGGAGTGGGAGCTCATCAGTACCACAAGGAGCGTGACAGCTCACGATCTGCAGCCTTTCCATCGCGATGGAAAGGACTACTGGCTGGGAACTGACTTTGAGAACAGGCTCAAACTGTTCCAGACAACGCCCAGTGATCCGAACAATCCGAGATATCTCTTCAGTCGTCTCGCAAGACTGCCGAAAACTCTGCCCCCGGCTGCCAATGCCAGAGCAAAGAGCAGTGAGATTAGGTAGCCTGGCATTTGCAATGCGCCAAACGGTCAAGACAAACCGGCCACAGGCAAGACACAAGGACGCGTTTTGTAGCAAGATTGGGCATGAAACATGGATTAAGGTGCCGGCAAGGATACTCGAATAAGAAGTTTAGGTACTTTTTTTGGTTGCAGTTCCAGCTCATCAACTGCCACATTAGATACATTGAAGTCTGCCGGTGAAACACGAAAACCACCCGTCTCCTCTAACTGCCCCTGGGAAACGTGCCTAGATCTTCCCCACACCAGCGCCGAGCTTGACAAGCGGCGCAACAAGAACAAGGGGAGTGAGCTTGAACTTGTACGGCGCCTTCTTGAAGTTGCCAACCTGCGTAATGTTGACACCGGCCGTGCCCCAGTCGTTCTCTGTCAAACATGGTCAGTACAACGACGTCCCCTCAAAACAAGATGCTGTTCTACTCACTGGCTCCCAAGTTGGCAAACCCGTCCAGCTCCTCGTCACCGCACGTGCACGTGTTGGGCGAGTCGTCCGGGATGACCAGGCCGTACGTGCTCAGCGCCTCGCGGGTGTCGCCGCGGAAGACGTTGCCCTCGACCAGCACCTGGTTGTCGGAGCGGGAGTGGATCGCCTGGTAGTGGAAGTCGACGTAGAGGTTGTTGTAGATGTGCTGGTGGCCGAACCGGCCGGCGGGGCCTCGGGTCCCCATGTTGCGCCAGTAATTGTGGTGGTAGCTTATGTGCAGATGGCCCGAGTCGATGTCGCGGAACGTCGCGTCGTTCCCAACCAGCGAGGATTTCCAGTGGTCGTGGAAGTAGTTCCACGAGACGGTGACGTAGTCGGAGCCGCGGATGATGTCGACTTGGCCATCCTGTAGGTGGTTAGTAAACTGATCGATACCGTACTGGAATGAGGGTGGGAAAAGAACGTACAAAGAAGTCCGGTCCCTTGGTGATGTCCGAGGCAAACTCGTTGTGGTCAACCCACACCCTGGTGGAGTTCCGGATGGTGATGCAGTCGTTGTCCTGGATGAAGCTGATCTTCAGGTTCCGGATGATGACGTTGGTCGAGTTGAACACATCAAGGCCCTTGTTGGTGATGTGCGCCGTGCTGCCGACGCCAATGATGGACTTGTTGGACCCGATCTTGGGGCGCGCGGGGAACGCAATCTCGCCCTTGACGAGCACAACCTTGGGGGCATCACCCGCAACGGCAGCGCTGAACTCGGCAGCGTTGGTGACGGTCACGGTTGCGCCGCCCTTGCCGCCTGTGGTGGTGCCGATCGGGTTGTCCTTGGCAAAACCCTCGACATCCCACGCGGCCAGCCCCAACAGGTCCAAGGGGGACGCTGCGGCCAAAGGGGCCAGGACAGAGAGGACGGTGACAAGGTTGAGCCTCATGGTGGTGAACCGGGTACTTGGGACGGTGGGAGCTGCAGGTGAGTGTTGATCCAAACAGGATGTTCACGAGCTTAATATAAGTCCGAAGACCCATGCAACATGGAGGTCGTCAACCACGGATGCCAAGCAGACAACAACATCCCCAACCCAGCAGCTACCCCAACTTTCACTGCTACCGAAGCAGTGGAAAAATGATCTCCAGCGGGGAACCCTGTCCTGGCAGCATTGTACTCGAGTTGAGGTCTTGGTATACCGCAGATTTACCCGTCGCTGCTGAGGTTGCGTTGCCAAGCCGGCATCGGTTAAGGGAGAGGAGTATCTGAGTGGTGGAAATATGCATGCCGACCGCACCACAAGCGGTTCTTGGACACGGAGATTACCAAGAATCTCGGACCTCAGGTTAGAATGGTGTTCATGGCTGCCGTAATGAGCAAGACGCGCGGACAAACTCATGACGTGATGGTTCGAACAGACCTGATGTGCGTTATTGTTGGAACAGCATCGCGTTGAGACTGGGAGCCATGGAATCAGACACTCTGGAGAAGATCATTTAGCGCACGTGAGTGAGGAAAAAAAGAAAGGAAGCAGACAGAGGAGGTATTGCCTCGGTGTGCTTTTGATATCAAACTCTCAGAAGGCGTCTGGCGCACAAAGAAGAAGCCCCGGGAAATGGTGTATGCACTTTAGCAGAAAATGCAACCACCATATCTCGTTCCTGGTCCGTTGCGGAGTGATGCCTTGAAGTGGTGGTGTTCTTGTTCAGTCCACGTTGTTCAAGTTGTCCATATTGACCCAATTGGTGTGATGCTGCCAGGTGATAGCTGAGGTGTCCCATGTATATAGCCCCAGAGTTTTCCAACGCCTCGTTGAGATCACCGCAGGAGTTAGGGGGAGTATCCCGTTAGCGGCCCGTGTCTCACTCTAATCCGAGGCTGCGAGTTTCGTAGTGCGCGCCTTCATCCCTGCGATGCTGCTTCCTGGAGGGCTGTTGGTCTAAATAAAACCCTCCGGGGGCGCGAGTGGTTGAACAGATGCTGAGGATCAAAGTTACATATTATACTCATTGGCGCATATTTCAACTTTGGAGAAGACGCCTGAGCCTGCTCTTGATGGGCCAAGGATTCAGGCTGACACAGCAACACCAGGCACGGCTGACCGTTTGCGCGGGACAAATCATCGGTGCCTGAGAAGTTCCGTCGACGTGTTTGGTCCTTTCGGCTCCGAATTTGGCGGGTCAGATAAAGTTCCCGGGTATTATTCCGCCTGGCTGTGGGCAATGCGGCACAGACAAACCTTGTCAGGCAACCCCTAAACTTTATTGCTGTCGGGGCTTCGACAGCGCCAGTCTGTGCCTCACGGCAGGGCAAAGCGAGGAAGGTGTCAAAAACGCCAAGTAGATCATGACGGGAGGCATTCCAGCTGCAGCCCAGTGTAGAACTTTAATGACTGGCGGATTACCTAGGCAAGGTACCTTTATGTCAGTCCCGTCGCTGAAAGTGTAGAGCAATATATGACAGAAGGTAACTGGAAAATACCAGCTGCTGCTATGTGATGTCCGGATGGGGCGCAGTCAAAACTTCGCCTTATTGCAACCATGACAGAGGGACGTATAATATCCCCTGTTCTAAGAACCCCAAGATAAGTATTTCCCTTGCTCAACGCCGCCCGATTTCCGAAGGCGCTCACCCCTCGGACTTCGATTGCCAGGCATTGGACCATGGATGACGGCAACTGGATTGAGAGGCTTCTCCAGGGCCTCGTCGTTGATGCTCCCAAGCCAGGAAACCCGGTCTCGGACTTTCGGACAGTCAAGCATCGCAAGTTGGCCTGGAACTCGATGTTTTGGGAGCGACCCGGCAAAGCCTGAAACCACCAGGCTGCCAGCATGCTGCTTCGCGAGTTGTGAGCCCAAGATAGCACATCGGCGACGATGGGACGGACCTAATTTTGACCCAGGGTGGAATCAGGAACGAGGTCGAGCAGTTTCAGGACCAGGACATGGCCAACGACGAGGGAATTGGTGATGGACTCAACCTACTACGTGAGTGCTCCAAAAGTGGATATAAAGAGACGGTGCAGACGCCTGAGTGTCGTAATTTCAAACTCACCATTCGCATCCGCCTCAACATCTTCCAGCCTTCCAATCAAGCTTGTCAGGAACACAGCCTCTCTGCAATCTTCTCTTTCTCGGTTTCATAAAACCCAATCAACCTCCACCGCCATGCCTCCCGCTGCTTCCAGCCTCTGCGCGGCCTGCCACCGTCCCTGGAGCGGGCCCTCCCAGATCCGGCAAGAGACACGCCCATGCACCCAATGCGGCGGCCGCGGCCTGGAGCGCAGGGTTACGCGCTGCACCATGTGCCGTGAGCGGCCCGGCGAGGTCAAGGCTCGCAACGGCACATGGAGCACATGCCAAAACTGCAGTGGTCCCAGGGCTACCGGCAGGCAGGAGCTTCCCCTCGGTTACGTCGTTGGCTTCGGCCCGGGTCCGTGCCAAACATGCGCCGGAGCCGGCCACATCGTCACGCGCATCATTTACTGCCAGGGATCGGGTGGCCAGAGGCACGCCAACACTCCCCGCTAAACCGCTGGACTTGGGGCCCTGACATCCGGGCTGGGATGAACGAAGTGGTGGGTTTGGGGGATTCTTCTTGTCGGTGCTTGGGGCCCCTCGGAGGGTTAGGGTCTGTTGAGCAGTGCTCACCAGGCCGAGGAAGACAGTCTGGTACTGCGCAGAGTCGAACAGTGGCGCTGGCGGCACATTGGTGATTGAGGAAATACATCCAAGACTGGTCTCTTGCTTGATATCGGCGGACATGCCGTCTTGCCCCCTGTTAGTCCCGTGCGTGTGAAGCCTTTGTTGTGATCTCATGCTGCAGGCAAACATCCTCTGCAGGATGGAAGCCAAAACGAAGACGAGCCGACACCGGGAAACCCATTGGCAAAGCGAGCAAAGGTGCTGTGACGATTGTACCGATGCATGTTCCATGTTGTCGGCGAAAACACATTCCGTTGGTGCGACAGATTCAGGCATGAATTGGATGGGGAAGGAAAGAGCAACAACTGGCAGAGGCCCGTAATTGCCAGCAGTCACAGCATCGACTCGATCGATAGACTGAGGTTAAGAGAAGGTGCAAAGGACAACATGCCGTTCTCCATGGGCACCTCAGCTCCGAACTGGCGCTTTGATTCCTTGTTTGCCCGATTGTCAACTTGGAACAGCGCCACATCTCTGACCCAAATCCGCATTAATCACACACTGGCTTCCATTTCTAGTGGCGCTTTTGGATATTGCCACTGCGGCTGGGTAGAATCACAATGCAGCGGAGCATGGCCGAAGACGTGGATCCCGATGAGGCCACTCCCACTGATGCCTGGGCCGCCTTCCTCTCCGCAAGATTCTCTCAGAGAAAGGAACTCTACCGACAATTCTCGGCCCACGAGCAGGATCTTGTCAGAAAGGAGCTACGTCGCATCCGCTACCTAAGAGCATATTTTGAAGAGCACCGACTATCCCCCAATGACACGTCGTCTTTGATTACTCTGCTGGACAAGTCACACGCGGGATGGAGGGAGAGCGCAAGCAGAAGATGCAAAGACGAACTGCGCCGCTCCGAGGTTGGCATCCCAAGATCACACGGCTCCCCAAAACAAGAGCTACGCAATTAGCATCTAATCCTGACGCAAATGCAGCAATGGTACAGGTCGGAGCACGCACGAGTCCAACAGTCGACAGCTTTCGAAGACTACATTCCCGAACTCGACGCTATGGACGACAGCGTTGATGACGATCCTGCCAAAACAGATTACGGAGACAATGGTTGGATCATTGCGTTCAAGAAGAACCAGGGCGGTGTGGCTCTGGAGCATGGTCATTGCCATAGGGAGTTCCCACACCAGACGATTTCGATGCAGAAGTTGCTCTACGATAGGGAGCACACACCGCTAAGACGCACGGCCGACAAGACGCAGCTGCGTTACTTTCACCTTGAGGCCAACAACATGAAGTGGGTCGAGGTTTGGAATCCATGATCCCCCTGCCATTGAACCTCTCTCCGTGCTGATGCGATTCTCAAAGGATGCCATTGCACAATACTACGGCGAGGAAAGCCCACGACTTGACCCGCGGCAAGAATGTCATAGTCACAGACGAAGCTCCTCATCAAAAGCGTGGCCAAACACCAAAAGACTCCTCAAGCGCGAACTCTGGGACGGGCAGGACAGAGGCGGAGGTAACCCGCACATGCCACCTCATTCGCGCCAGATTCGCCCCCGCTGCGCCGCCATTCCGAGAGCAGCACAAGACAAATGTCCGGTTCAATCCGTCTCATCCTCAGACACTTCACATGAATGCTTTGCATCGACTTTAGGGCCACAAGATATCGTTTTCTTTGTGAGTGTGCACTCGGCATCTTCTCACCCTTGGCTGATCCAACCCACAGATGCCATACCTGCACTGGGAAATCGAAACGCGCCTGCTCAGGATGACAAACCTGATCCGGAAAGCCAGGGGGGTGCAAGAACCGAAGGGCACATAGGGAACTGTCGTGGACCGAGCCAAAGCCCTAGCTGATCGCAAAGGCAGCATCGTCTCGGACCAGGAAGGGCTGAGCAGCGATTCCTCCTCGTGGAGTCCGCAGTCACCACTTGGGGGCTACTTGTGGCTTGCAGCAAAGCTTTTCCAGCTCATCGACGAAGCAGCAGATTGGCGGCTGATCAGTGATCACCTTTACACCCAGTCGCCCTTGCATCCTCGACGCACCCTCGAGCAGTACCAGTCCTGGACTGCGGAGGACACAACGCACCGAGACCGGCAACAAGTTGTTTGCCAAGAGACGAAGATGAGAAAGAATCCCGAGGCAGTTCCTAGAGTGGTTATGGTTGACCAGCTCTGGATGTGGATACTGGACGAGAGTGAGCGCTTGCTCTCTGGAGAAACCGGACACATTGAGGCTGATGAACGAACAGACACGATTCTTACCGCATTCCCCCGCAGATGGGGCCGCAACGAACCCGATCCTTCCGCAGTCCATCAGGCAATCCGGGACCACTTGACCAGGGTGGATAGCAGCACAATCAACTCGGTCTACGACCTCGCGCTTGTCATCATCGACGAGTGCTCCAAGGTCTTCTTGGATAGTACACAGCCAGACCTTCGGCCAGAAGTTGTGGACATGTTCGGATCTGCCATATCGAGCATTGTGAGTCCATCTAGGTCAGTAGTGTGGCCGCGCCTGGACTACTCAACTAACACCGATAGTCGGAGAAGAAGATGGAAGCGTACGAGCGGTTCGGGCGAGATGTCAAAAGAATGGACACGCAGGATCCACTTCAGACAACTGAGGAACTGCTCCGAAAGTCACTCAACATCAAGTTCGAGTGGTCGGTCCTGATGGAGGCCCAAAACGTCATTGATCAACTGCAGACAATGCAAGCAATCTTCACCCAGCAGATCGCTGTCATGGGCGACTTTGAGAAAGTATTGCACGGGCTGAGCAGGGAGCCGCAGGACGGTCTCGACAAGACCGTCAAGAGAGCCGCCGAGCTGGTCTCCGACATGAAGTTGCGGAGGGACGAGCTGGTCAATCTGGAGAGACGGCAGGCCGAGACAAGAGCTCAGGTGTGTTCAAAAGACACTTGACTTGGCTTAGCATTGTTTTAGCTGACCATCGCAAATTAGCTCCGAGAGCTCCTTGACATCAAGCAACAACAATCCGGCATCATCGAGGCAAAGGCCGCCATTCGTAGAGCCGACGAAACGGTCATTCGGGGGAGGTCCATCGTCGTGTTTACAGTAGTCACCATCTTTTTTGTCAGTGCCCCCGCATTGCCCACTCGGCTGTTTACGGCGTCAACTTACTATTGGAGTCCAGTTGCCTCTTTCCTTCTTTGCCACCCTCTTTGGCATGAACGCCCAGGAGATCAACGACGGAAAGATGTCGATGACCACACAACTCAGGTGGATGTGTACGTTGCTCACACCACTTCATCGGGCGAAGATGCTGACACTCACAGTTGCTCTCTCGAGCATGGTCATTTGCTTTTCGCTCGCCGTCGCCTTCAGTTCTTGGGCAAGGGCGGCAATGTTGGGGGCAGTCCACACCGCCATTGGATATCTCGTCCGCCCTGTAAGAGGGAACACAAAAGGTGCTGTCCGTCTGGCCAACACATCACCACGGGCGGTTCGGGAGTTTATGATAGCCAAGCAGAAGGAGTGGGAAGGCAAAGGCGGCAACAACTGGAATGCCAGCGGGGCGTTACCCTCTCGGAAGGACCAGGAAAGGGAGCAAAGCAGGCCGAAAGCGGTGGTGCGATTCCCGTGGAGGCGCAAATCAGCGTCAACTAGCAGGGTTTGAATATATTCAAATAGACGATTTTATCCTCCTTTATGAGTATGTACATGTACCTATTCCAGATGTCCGATGCCCTGACCAATTCCTTTCCGGCCACGCCTCCCAGATGTTAACCAGCAACGCCAAAGAAAGAACTCGTTTCAGTCATGACCCCCTTTTCGTCTTCACGCTGAAGCTTCAGCAGCTCGCATCTCGTTGACCAGCTCCAGGATCTTGCCGTGGATGCTCTCATCGGCCGTAATCACGCCCCAGCTCTTGGAGAGCTTGTTCCCGGTGGTGAAGTCGACCGGATTGCCCGCCAGATCCGTCACCTTCCCGGCGCCCGACTCGGTGTAAATCAGCTGCGAACCCGCATGGTCCCAGATTGACCAGGGGCCCTTGGTGGGCTTTGGCCAGCGCAGCTGCACATACTCCCTCCCGCCCAGCACCATCGCCGCATACCGCATGTGCGACGAGTACATCTGCGTCCCGCCGGGATACGCCGCGCCGATCCGCCCCGCCAACTCCCTCACCTTCTCCGTCAGCGTCGCCGGGCTGTTCTGCGAGTCCACAAAGTGCACGTCCCTCAGCTCGACCTTGCCCCTCCCCCTCTCCACGCGCCGGCCCTCCCGCAGCGTCCCCGTGCCCAGCGGCCGCACCACCGCCCCCTGGCCCCGCACCGCAGACAACATCAGCCCCTCCCCGGCCGCGTCGTGCACCTTCTCCTCGGCGCACCACCACTCGTCCTGCCCGGGACACCGCAGCCGCGGACACCCCAGCACGCCGACCACCTCCCTCCCCTCCCATCCAGCAGCGCCACCGAGATGGCATACTGCCCGCCCTTGAGGAACGCGCTCGTCCCGTCGATCGGATCCAGGCTCCACACCCTTCTTCTCGACCCTTCCCCTTCCCCTTCCCCGCCGGCCTCCTCCTCCTCCCCACCATCCCTCCCCCGCGCCCGCCGCCCTCAATCACCCGCATCATCTCGTCCACGTCCCCGGGGCGCGCCAGCAGCGCCTCGCACCCGTCGTCGTCCAGCCGCGTGCCGTCGACGAGCTCCCACACGCGGCGCGCGAGCAGCGGGTCCGCGCGCAGCGCCGACGCGTCCTCCTCGCCGAGGATGGCGTCGCGCGGGAAGGCGGCGTGCAGCGCGGCGACGAGCAGGGCCTGCGCGGCCAGGTCGGCGACGGTGACGGGGGTCTTGTCGGGCTTGGCGAGGGAGAAGCGGCGCGGGAGGTCCGGCTTGCCGCTGCAAGGGGCGGGGGCTGGATCGGGCTCGGAGAGGTCCGAGAGGATGGAGAGGTTGGTGCTGGCGGGGGTGAGGGTGGGTGGGGAGAAGGCGATGGGGGAGGTGCATGTGGTGATGGGGGAGGTTGTTGTTGTTGGGGATGTGGACGGGGAGGGGTTGTTGTCAGGAGCTGTGAAGTACCCGGTCTCGGGCGTGGTGTGGAAGAATTGGGAGATGGGGGCTGAGTAGGACGAGGACGAAGAGGGGTTGGTTGGGTCCGCGTGTGAGGGGGGTTGTTGCGGGATGGTGGCGGCGACGCGCTTGGTGACGAGGGCGGCGCGCTGGACGGCGAGCTGGGCGATGAGAAGCTCGTGGGCGTAGGGGAGGTGGGTGGGGGTGTTGACGGTCATTTTGGGCGGTTGTTTTGGTGGGGTTTGGGGTGGATCAGGCGGTGGTGATGGCGGGAGTGGGCGGTGGTTGGGCTGGTTGGGTTTTGAGTCTTTTGACGGGAAGTCGATGAGCCGCCGTGAGGCTGAAAAGGATGGCGCAGACTGCAGCTTGTTGGGAAATGCATGCAAGTGGCTGACGAATGAAGCTGCAAAAGGCTGAAGCTGAGGTGAGACTCCTTTCAAGACTGTCGAGCTCTTGTGTGCTGCATCCTTTGAGTTTGTGTTTTTTCAGAGGCGAAACCAGCCGTATCTATACCTTGCGTTCCGAGTTGTTCGAGGTCTCCTAAGACAACACTCACAGCTCGCCTCTCATGCCGTCTGGCGCCTGACGCGCAACACATCATTCGCGCACTGTCAGGGTTCCCCCGCGGTGTCAGGCGGGCCTGGCAGGCTGGCAGCAGTTTCATTGGACGGGCGCCACGTGGTGGGTCGCTGCCTTTTGGTGTGGAGTGGCGGAGTTTGGGGGCGCAGGTTCGGAATGCTAAAGCACCACAACCAATGGTCTTCAGAGGCCGCCCTTTGAATTCCGTTTGCCCCTGAAACATTTTTCGGTCTGACAGCGCTCTGACCAACAGGGAACACTGTGAGCCGCCAGCTCGCAGTGCTGCAAGTCTGTTGTGTAAGCGGCCACGGAAGATTTTCGCCGGAGTCGGACCTCGCTACCCAGTCAGACCGCCCTGTCGGGACTGGACTGGGGTAGAGAGAGCCTTACAGTGAGCCCGGGGCTTGGTTGATAATAAGCTCCCTGGCCCGAATCCCAACCTTGTTGGTCCTCGTCCTGTCTCATGCACACACGCGGTTGCCACGCAGGCCACATCGTCCTTACCAGCCCATATTCCTTGCGGCCCCTTCGGCCTCGACGCCACATTCCGTTTGATACCTATCCTCCGACCTCGAGCTGCAGGAAGTGTCTTGTAATTTCCCGTCAGTCCTTCTCGCTTACCCTGTCCAGCCACTCCAGCACACTTCCGGTGTATGGGGTTGGCCGTGAGGACGGCTAGGACAGACCCGCTCTGAGCTTCACTTCCCGTCCCTCTTCTCTTCCGGCGAGTCGTTTGTGGCCCTTGCGTTGCTCCGCCATGTTTGGCTCCGACAGACGGGAACTTGCCGCGCGCCATGTGGGACGTGGTTGGATAAGTCCTTGCGTGTTGGGGCTGTGAATCTGGGGGAAATCTGGGGACTAGCTGTCTCGAGTCAACACAAGCGAACCTTATCTTGATTTTGTCTGAAAGAGTGAGCAGTGCGAGGGATGGAGTGTTGCTACCCTGATGGATTTCCGCGGCATGACAGAGTCCTGTGACTCTTCCGGCTTTTGTTGAGCTCGCGCGGGGATTGACACAGCCCCGTCATGGTTTGCCTGGATGTGCTGGCTGTGGAGTAAGCCCCAACATTACCTTATTGACGTGAGTGGTGCCTACCAGGCAATCAGAAAAAGTGGGATAACCAACGCAGTGACAGGAGAACGAGGGTCGGACCGTGACTTGAACAAAGTTGGCAGCGATGGTCCTCTGCCCTGTCACCTTAGACGCTACTTTCACCTGTGACCAAGTGGTCGAAGGTCAGAGAGCATAGAGAAACATGACCTCTTCGTGGGTGCGCAACTGCTCGACGAGTCGGTTGGCCGGTCGTTTTACGGAGTTCTGTTTCCAACTGGAAGCCAAGCGTTTCAAGGTTGCGGTATTGAAAACGAGAAATGAGATCTCTCTAGTCCCAAAAGTCTTTTATAACACACTCCTCTGCACCTACACCGATTCCATTCATGTTTCTAGTTTGAGGACCGCATTGTCACCTTTGGCGACTCTACCTAGGTACCTTAACCAGCCGGGCACAATCTATCAAAAGACTACCAAACAACTCAATCTTAAAAATGCGCCCATACTGGGCCATATTCCTCGTTGCGACCCATCTTGTGCTGTCAACACTGTGAGAGTATCCAACAATCACTGGAGAATGAGCTGTGGTCCTAGCGATCAGACACCTAGATGGTATGCAATCAGGTTTTTGCAGATTAGAAGCATATTCCATGATTTCTGCTCCGGACAAGTGCTCATCCTTCTTCAGTGTTCCAGTGTCAACCCGGCCTTCAGGGTTCAAGACCCCTCGAGAGATGAGTGACCCACCAAGGTTCATCCTCACTTTGCGACAAACATTCAGTCTTTCCGAGTCTTTCAGGGTCAATGAAGTGTTTATTCTCTCGCAGTTTCTCTTTCATTCCTTCACAGTCGAGAAACTGCAAAAGACATCGCATTTCAGAACACTGAACTGCAGACTTATTTCCATTTAAGGCTCGACAAAGCACAAAGCACACATTTCCAAGTGAGTTAACTGATCCGGCTTGATTCTTCGCTTTCGAGTTTACTGACTGTTTCTAGAGAGGCACGTCATGGATGCCCCGTCGCACCCGCACATGGCGCCAGCACCCAAATATCGCCCGCCGACCATTGCCCGCGGTGCCATCGTCTGGCTGCCAGCCAAGCGCTTCATCACAGCACGCCTCCACCACCTCCCCTCTGAAGTCTTTGACCACCCCGTCCTCATCTTCAACATACCCAGCACCCCGCGCGTCGACGTCTTCCTGGTAAACCGCTCCCCCAAACAAACAAACAAACCCTTCCCACCAAGAACCTAACTTACTTACCAACGTAACGTAAAATGCAGGTGACATCCTTCCACACCGGCGAATCTCTCATCGGGCGGTTCCAGACCGACCCCGACTTCCGGCGCCGTCAGCTCCCCATTGCTCCCGCCCCGCAGCACCCGGACAACGGCGTGCTCTTGGCCCTGGCCGGCGGCAGGCTGTGGCCCAAGGAGTCGTACGTCAGCATCAAGCTCTTTACGGTGCCGGTGAGCGTCCTGCGGGAAGAGCAGCAGGGTCCCTGGGCCCTCAGCCCCGCGTCGCTTCGAGTGTTGGACGATGTGGTGGCGGAGATGCCCTGTATGCCGACGTGGAAGAGGGGGTCAGCAGGGTTGGAGGAGGCTGTTCTGTCGGAGTGGTTGGGGAAGAGCAAGGTTGAGGGTGAGGGAGACGATGTGAGGAAGGAAGAGGAAGAGGGGTGGGTTACCGTGTTGAGGAAGAGGAAGAGGGGGTTGTCTGTATCGAGTTGAATGTCTGGTGTGTGGAAAGGTCAAGGTGTGGGTCGAGGATTGTGTGGAGCAACGGTGGACTCGGTGTGCTTCTCTGACACTCGAGTCTTCACGCTGGGTACCGGCGAACCTACCTTAGGTAACGAGTTGTTGGCCAATATGCATGCCTTAATGCATGGTGTGGTCTTTTGGACTGTCATTTCAACCCCAGGGTTGGGGTTAGCCCCTTTTCCTCGTTCGGTTCTCAGGGCGTTGAAAGACAGACTCACGCCAAATGCAACAGTAATAGAGACCTGATCCTTGGCCGTTGCGTATAACAAGTTCAGACGTTATACTCTGAATGCTGCTGTTCAAGGATGCTAAGCCGAATGAGGATAGGTGCACCGATCCGTGTCTGGTAACGCCCCTGAGCGTTTCTAAGCGATTTGAGTGAAAACAAGTGATATTTTCCAACCCAGTCCAGTACATTTCAAGGACGTGGAACAGAATCCGCAAATGTAACCTGTAAGCTGCCAATCCATACAATCCATCAAACCGCCTCACTCACTAACCACGACTCCTTCTCAACCGCCAACTCCTTCTCGTACCCGCCCTCCCCTACAAACGCCCACCAACCCCTGGCCATCTCATTATACCTGTCAATCCACCGGAACCCCTCAAACATGCTCTTCGTATACTCCCAATACTCGGGATAGAACCCGCTGTTCTCCCAGTCCACGATCCCGCTCACCCGCCACCCTTGCGTCCCGTCCTCGCGCGGGACCTTCTCGACGAGGATATTCCGAGGGTTCAGGTCCGCGTGCGTGTACATAATCTTGTGCCCCGTCCGCGCTGGGTCGTTGCCGGTGCGCACAAACATCGTGTTGAACTCGGCTTCGTCGGCAAACGGGCCCTGGGGCTCGTCACCGCTGCGGAGACGCGTGTCCCAGAGGGCCTCGCCGACGGCGTTGCAGATCGGGTGGGTGGGGTTGCGATTGTTGGGGATGGTGCGCAGCTGGGCGAGGTAGTCTGTCATCTGGAGGCTGATCTCGGCCATGTCGGTATCGGAGAGGGCGAATCGGCACTCGGCGAGAGAGATGCCCGGGATGCGGGTGGTAAGGACGTAACCATCGCCGGTGCAGTGGTGCCACCCGGGGTCAGGGTTGGCATTGTTATCAATTGCGAGGTCCAGAGGTCGGGGGACGGGGATGCTGGTGTGCTGGCGGACGAGTTGGAGGGCCCCAAACTCGTTGCGCGAGCAGGCTGCGTAGATTTGACGCTTGAGAAAGAGGCCGAATGGAAGGCGAAAAACACCATGAGCTTCGGGCTGTCTGTAGAGACGCGACCCCACCTTGATCAGAAGTTTGTAGGTGGCAATCCGTAACCTTGAAGGGACAAGGGACCAGACGGTGAAGAAAAGGATCGCAACGAGGCCGGTGAGAGAGAAGCCTCGCTGCTGGTACTTTCTGGGGTGCCGCGCGCGGATGGTTTCGGCTGAGTTAGGTGATCGCGGTTGTGAGTTTTGTGCGAGGGTCCTGGCAAGCTCAACGAACTGGAAGCTTGTTGCAAGCTTTGCTTGACTGCTTAGGAAGATTGGGTCGACAGTGTCAATGGCCGAGCGTGAATGGTCACCCAACAGGGGGTATTCCCCATCGACCTCGATTTCTTCCTCGGGAAGAACCGTGGCCTGTTTCAGTTCGTACTGACCCAACATTTAGTGAGCTGCCAGTCAGCTATAGAATCAGTTGCTCTCTACCTCAATCAGCGACGATCTTCTCCTCTCCAGTTGCACTAGACCCCGCGCAAATGCCTGGCTGGCTGACTTGCGGACTAGCCAGTGGCTCCGCTCGGGCTCGGTATGTTCGGGATTCTCAACGTAGGAAAGCCACCAGTCGCGGTATGTTGGGTCGAGGAAGGCGCCGAGCATGTCAAAGACTCGGGGCTCGATTACGGCTTGCGCGTCAGTCTTTTTAAATCCAGGGCTTCAATGGATCGGGCCTGTACCTTGTCGGTCTTCCATCCCAAAGGGAGCATCAGGATCGGTGCGATGATGAGCGGATCCCAAAAGGTCCCAGCCTTGCCCGTAATGCAACACTTGTTTCCATCTCGCTTTTTGATGTTGGCCTGGGCTTCAGCGTCCGGCACAGGTGGCAGTTGAGCATCGCGTGTGACTGCGGTTGGTTAGGTAACTCTGCTGCCGCCCCTTGGTCTCTAAGGGGAGCGTGGTGAAAGCTCACTTGAATCGATAATGTATGTCCAATCAGTCACAAGTAACTCAGCTTCGCCTGCAGCAAAGGCACGTTGCACATAGCGAGCAGCCAAATGGCGGTGGCGTGCGTCACTGACGAAGTTCAAGAGCAGCAAATCCGAGGGATAGGGCAGCCCTGCCGTCTCAATGAGCGAGAGTGCCTCACGGACCTCGTCCTCGGGGGTGGCCATGTGCAGAGCAGGTCGGAGCCGTTGAAGACGATTTCGGCCAGCATAAATCACTTTTCTTGAAGGTCAGGCTGGGACAGAGCAATAACGAGCCTTCTCAGTGAGAGGATAGCGCGTTCGGCGAGAAGGGCTCCTCCACTGCAAGTCTCAAGAAGGGACGCACCGGCATGGCGGGAAATGTGGCACAGCCATGCATGTTGTTGCCCCCGCCCCCTGAAGCAGAATGCAGGTGACAGGCGGCACCTTGTTTTCCCTCATTGGCTGCTTCGTTCGCAACGCATTCTTCCAGGGGCACCAACCACCCGTCTTGGCACAGAAACCTTTGTCGCAACCGCGAGAGCGAGCACCCGATCATCGTTTCTGTTTCGAGTACAAATATTATCGAAGCTTTAATTGATAACCTGATGCTCTAGAGTATCTGCTGGGTCTCTGGGTCCAGCAATCTGCGATCCTACTTCGTGATGACCAAAGTACATACCTAGAGTGTGGATGTGAGGGCTTCCAGGCCTTCCGGGCACTGTCACCATTGCCTCTCAGCTTCAGAGCCGCCACAGCCGCTCGTTGGCAGCTGCTGTTGCTAATTGCGGCATCGGTTGTCGTTCAACACGGTTTCAGCACCAACAGCAATGAAGGCGCACTTGACCACCTGGCCGTTGCAGCACGCTGCATGTTGGGTCCCAACCCTGCAGGCTGCATCGAGGAGGCCTGGGTACCTAAAGAGGGCCCAGTGCGTTGGACTTTGAAGGGGCACGCGATTCTTCTTCCGGGCAATATCTGCCACAGCAAGTGCACCTGCAGCAGCCCGCCTTGTCAAGACCTGCTGGTAAGGCCGTTAGCCCTGAGCCCGTTGGGTGGGTTGCTCAAAGTCTCAGATCTGAGGCGATGCCGCTTGCAAGTATCAAGACAGGCGGTGGCCTCAAGGGAAACCAAGCTTCTTTCATATTTTGCGGCGATCCCCGTTTGAATGGTCACGGAAGGCGGGAGACTGTTGGCCTGGCAAAGGGGGGTCTGATACCGGAGGTAGGTCAGTCCGCCGACTCATGGTGCATCTTCACCTCTTTTGACCCAACACCTTGGCCATTTGTCGCCAGTTTCAATAGTGCTGCACACCAGTATCTTGAAGTGGAAGGGCCGGGCCGCCAACGTGAAGGCTATGAGGCCTGGGAGCGGAGAGCGCGGGACTTTCGGTCTTCAATATCAACAGTGATCCAGACTGCCTAATTACCTAGAAACTGAGAACATTCCCATCGTTCTATTTAAAAAGGGCTATCGTATTTCAGAGTCGTCAACCTTTTCCTTCATTCCCTTAACAAGTCACGTCGTGGCAGGCTTGCGCCCATTTGCCTACCTTAACAACTTACCTCAACCACATTCGGCTCCTTTACTCCATCGACCTGGCCTTGGTTTGTCTGGTTCACCCGCGTCAACAAAGAAGCCTTCCAGTACCTATCCATTGCGCCTCTCTTCGCTCTGCCAACATGGGTGCTAAGCCTTACACGCTGTACATTACCCTGCAGTCAGCTGCTGCTGGCCATGGAGAGGACAAATACGCAAGTCCAGCCTTTCGTCACGCCGCATCATAGCTCATTTCATTTCATATTAAGCTGACATCCAGTAGGAATGGGCCCTTTACCTCACAGAACATAAACCACCTAGCGGTCACCTCTTCACTGTGACCGATCTCGGCAACGCACCTCACAAACTCTACAATGAAGTTCGCATCGTTTCTGACCCAACCAGATCTAGGTGCATGACAGCGTGCCTCATGGTCCATAAGTCACCGGGCATGGTAGTGCTTACGAAATGTTCAAACGCCGTTCCTCTCAAAACTGGTCGTCCAGCTCCTCCGGACACCAAGTGGACGTCTCGAGTTTGGGTCAAGCAGGTTCTTACCATGCTTCACACTGAGACACACATTATGCTGTCAGTTAGCGTTGGTCAGCACACACCCGCGTCCTGCTTGCAAAGTTGAGTATCTTCGCTGTAGATTGTAGCTAATGCCAGGCAGATGAGATTATGGAACGTTGCCAGGCTTTGGCGGACGCGCATAGATGCTTCAAACCGGATTCCAAACACGCCGCTGCCAAGGTGTACAACGGTACCGAGTGGATGTTGCCTCCGCTTGCCAAGGTGCCGCAGTCAACACCCCATCCCGGCAGCACCAACCCTCCCATGGCTCGCAGGACTGATACCGGCAACTTGACCCCCATGGACATCGATTCGCCCAGGACACCAACCAAGAAGCCCTCCCTCGTTACCCGGATGTCCCTCAACAACGGCGCTGCCCCGGCGTCTCCTGCCAGGTGCTCATCCCCCATGGACCTCGACTCCCCCATTCCAGTGGCCAGAAAATCCACGGGATCCAATCCATTTCCATTCGCTGCCAGCAACGCGAATTCTCTTGCCCAAGCATCCACCAACAGTGGCCCTCTGAGCGGGTACGTCAACCCGATTCTTCCAAGACCCCAAGGGCAGCCCACAAGTCTTGCCACTTCCGGCGGGGTCAGAAACAGATCCCGTCTTGGTGCTACTAAGCCCCTGACAACCCGTGCTACGGGTAACGGGGCCCGGCCGATGCCGCTCAGGGTCGACATTCCCAGGAAGCCCTAGTGTTGAATGGAGTTCAGTTTGCGAATCAAGGGTGGCTGAGGTCGGTAATGTTGTGGGGAAATGCGCGCCTTGTAAGCTATCGAAGATATTATTTATTCCCTTGTTTGTTCTGGCTCATTTCTTGTTTCCTTTTTTATCTTGCTCTTCGTCTCTCTTTTACCTTTTGCTTTTCACAGATCACAAGGCCCTGTGGTGGATAGTGACTTTGAAGAGATACGTGCCGGGTTCATGCCACCAGGGCTTTCAATTCATAAAATCTAACTGAACTCAGATACTCCGTGACATGATAGATACCCAATCCACGCGCGGAAAGACCCGTTTCCGTCGCCCTGTTCAGTCGCCAGCCTGACTTCTCAATGCCTCTCACCAACCAGACGTCAAGTCTGGCTTCGCTCAGCAAATGACGCAGCCGCAAGTCTTGCTATTCTGTCTAACCGGAGTCGGGGCGCGCGGGATAGCCTGTCGTGAAGGGGTGGCAGCGCGGCTGGGGGCAGCGGGACGGCTTGGAGTGCCAGGGCGGCTTGGAGGGTAGGTCGCCGCAGCGGCCCCGGGGACTGCCAGGGCGAACCCGAGAGCGGGCTGGCCGGATATGTGCCCGACGTAGATGTTGCCGATGGTCTTGCCCAGCTTGCGAGCCACACTCCCCGCCGTCCTGCCCAGTTCTGTCTTCAACATTGCGGCGTTGTGCTGTCCCTTGGCGTTGATCCATGTGCCCGGCTCCCAGCTATCGGCGACCTGGAGCGCCTTGATGGCCTTGCGCGTGTTTTCGTTGTCGATGTTGGGGATGACGATGAGGTTGACTTCGGAGTTGCTCACTCCAACCCTGCTCAAAGCATGGGCGACGAGGTCCTTCGTCTTGAAATACCCATCCTCGCCCGCATGCATGTTCTGGAGGCTGTCGAGCACGAGGACCTCGTGGTTAATGGAGATGTTGATCCTGGCTCGCAGATAGGTTTCAGCCTCAACCGAAAACCCGGCAAAGTCGGTCGGGGCCGCCGTGCTGCCATAGACCGTCTTCATGAGCGAGGCAAAGTTAGGTCTTTTTGTGAAGTTTTCAGCTTTTGGGACAAATCTGTCTGTTTTCGGATCCGTGGTGTACGCGCTGCGAGGGATATTCTCGACCTGAATGTAACGACGAAAGGGGGTGGCAGGGCGAGACATTTTGATGGTGATGTTGGATCAAAAGCTGGACTGTTGAAGTGCCGCCTGGGCTACTGTGGTAGTGATGCGTAAAGTGTGTTGGATGAAGTAAAGGTGTGATGAAAGTGGATGAAGATGTCTGTTCAAAAGGTATGATTCGAGGAGTGGCTGCTCCCAGCCATTTATCTTGACGTGCGAGCCATGGAGAAAGACGATATTCCGTTCCCAACCGCAAGCTCGTAAACTGTAGGCGGCGTTGTCCAGTTTCACCCCGTGGTCTCACACGCCAAAGTCAACCAAACAAGCCCCTCGGACAGTCGGCACCTCAATGTTTATGGAGGGCGATTGACACGCTCGAACCAAGTCGTTTACGAGTCATACGACGCGCCAAAATGAATAAGACTGCTGACGTCTGGTTTGAGATTTTCAGTATTGGCCCTGGCAGACAAGGAGAAATGACCAAAATAGAATGCGGCGCTCGAGGTAAGACACCTGGGACTGGTGCAACAGAGCTGTGCCACACTCTGCTGCGCTTGTCGTTCTCTGACTGTGCCACCGCTGCACTGGCCTTGACTGACTCCCATCTGAAATGGGCAACGTTTTGCGTTACGATTGCTCCAATTATCATGCCTCCAGAAGCAAGTAATGTCTTTCGGTGAAAGATGCTGTCGGTAAGCACAGTTTCATGATTTCATCTGTGGGATCAGAGGCCAGAAAGGTTATCAAGACCCTGGCATTTTCAGAACAATAGAACGAATCCAGCTAGTTTCAATTTGCAAGCCCCCAACTCCAGTGTACTTTGCCAATGTCATGCATCATCCACACCCGGGGCGCCGGACCTCACCGACCAAGACCAGGTGTGCATTGGTGCAAAATGCTGCGCAATCTTGTTCTCCTTTCTGAGATGAGCTTCAAGTGTTTCCAACGCAATAGAGTCAGAGAAACTGGGTGACAACTATTCGATCTCAAGAATATCAAACCGCCAATGCTGCATGCAATAGTTAAGGGCTTTGTGTCTGGGATCCAGGGCAGTTGTGTTGAAGCAAGTGTTTGGTTACAGTAAGGACTTAAGGTCAAGGTTGGGCGGACAAATCGGATGGCTGCCAAGATCTGCTATGGGGCAGGGGTTCGGAATAATTGTTAACGTTAGCGTCAAGCGAGGTGGCGCTTGTGCCGCAGGTCGGAACCTGGAATGTCAGAGCTCCAAGCTTCCCCAGATCTGCAGAGCCGCAACACCAACTTCAATTGTCGTCGCGACTGCGGGGCAGCACTTGTTCTTCTTGCATCGCGCCTGCTGCCTGCGCTCACCGACGGTCGTGATCGCGTGGAAGCATAGACCATCGAGACCCCGCCAGCTGCCACAGCAACGCTAGCGATAAACGATGCGATCGCGACTTAGCGGCCCCACAACCGTCCAGTCCACCGACAGACCGCGACTTCGTCCCATCCCGCGATCGTCCCGTGAAAAAATCCCGAGTCCACTCCTGCCCAGAGCGGATGCGATTCCCACCTGCGAACCCGCCGTCGCTAAACTGGGGAGGAGTATCTGAGCCATTGCTGTCCAACTGGTCTACCTGGTAAAGACCTTCTTGACACTCAAATTTTTTTGTCCTCTTTAGATGTGTCGTTAAGGGCGACGGGCGAGGAAAAAGCTGCCTGGTTTTTGTCTCGTGTGTGGTGTTGGTCTTGTTCCGCCATTGGGTTGAAGTTACCCCTTTGTGCGCCAGGCAGTTTGCGCCCTCATCGCTCCCTCTCTCCCGTGGTCGTCATGGTCGCACCTTCCTCGCACCACCAACCCGCCGCTCTCCTTCCTCGCTTCTTTCCCTGCCCCGCGTCGCTCTTTCCTGCTCCTTCCTGCTCCCAGCCCACGGCGAGTGGGAAATTTCTGGCACCGCGGCTGGTGCGAGGCAGCGGCGACCCTTTCTCTTTTCTCTCCCCAACTCGCGGACCAAACTCTTCCTCACGACCAATAAAGTGAGGAAGCAACGACTGACGATGCCCGCACAAGCTCCCACTCCGCGCACCACGCGCAATAGCCGTGGACTGCGCAGCAGTCCAAGCGTTTCGTCCGTCGCCCCTTGCTTGGGCAATCCCAGAGTTTCCCGCCGCCGCAGCAGCGGCACCCCCACCGCCACCAATTTCGTAGGTCGAAATCGGTCGAGATCGGGCTTCTTTGGGCCTCGGTACATCCCAAGGAAGGAGCGACATGGCTGACATTGACGCTTTGCCTTACAGACCCGGGCGCTCGCCCTCTCCACCGCCGCCGACCCCGCCACCCCAACACCCCGCGCGCGGTTCGCGCCATCCTCTCCTTCCCCCGCCCAGACTCCTGCCCTCGCGGCAATCCCGGAGGAGCAGCAGCAGCCTACGACTCCCGCAGCTGCTCTTCCCGCGGTCGCTCGACCGCCCGTCTACCCTCCGCCGGTCGCTCTTCCCCCGACCACCCCATACATTTTCACCCCGCCGCCGAGAACCTCTTCGCCGCTCGAGCACCCGCGGGTCACTGCCATCAGAGGCACCCCGTCGGGAAGTGCGAGGAGGAACGCCTCGCCGAGAACTCCGGTCCGGTACACCCGGTACATCACAAGATTTGTCGACGCAACACCGTCGAACTCGCCCGCCCCCGCCCCCAAAAGCCCCGGGGAGGAGACTAGCCTGTTTCGACAGCGCCGCGACCAAGAAGGAGAGGAGAAGTTTGCCCGGGAGTTGTGGATCGCGATCCGCAACGACCACTACATGAGAGGGTGTTGGTGCGGCCTGCCAAACATTTACAATTCAAGAGAGGAGGCGGAAGCTGCGGCGGGACACCTGCGATTCTACGTGGTCGGGTCCAAGAACAAGAACCTGCGCGTCCTCCAGAAAAAGGACGATTTTGGCTGGCACTGCAATTGCGGCAACGACGAGTACCAGGCAGTTTACGAAGCGCTCATTAATTCCAACGGCAAGCGCGCGGCTCAAGAGACCGAGATCGACCTGATTGCGCAGAGCCAAGACTCGGAGAGCAGCAACAGCAGCAACAAGGGCATTGACCGTGTCGTGCCTGCACCCGCCGAACCGGCCTCAGACGAGGTTTCAGCGCGCCACCACTCGATGTGGTCTCAAGCTTGCGGCATCGTCAGTCGTGCTGTCGCGACAATGGGCAGTCCGCTCGTTTCCATTCTCGGCAAGCTCCGTGAACAGTTCTGTGGCGACCACTACGAGACCCTTGACACGCGCCAAAAAGACACCGGAAGTAACGCCATCATTGTCAAGAGACTCAAGCGACAAGCGGCAGTGTCACCGGCAACACAACCACTTTCAGACGATGAAGATGACGGCTTCGACGACCTTGTTTGGACTGATAACCCCACCAAGCGCATCGGCTTTGAGAACCTGCAGCGTCTCGTGGATGCCTTCTCGACTCAATATGACATTCTCAAGGAGGGCAACATTATCGGCGGCTCGTCAATCGCAGACATCGAATCGCAAATCCAGGATCACCAAGACCTCGGGACTAGCATCGCGGTCCACAAGTATCAAGAATACCAGTTCGGGCCAATGCTGCCTGAAGAATCCGACGATGAGAAAGCGACCAAATTCCTCAAGACTTGGTCAGCGTACCGTGAGAACCTGCAAAACAGCGTCACGTTCATCATGCAGATTTACGACTGCGACTTGTTTAGGGACCTGAGGAGGAAGCATCCCGTGCCGCTGCGTCGCTTGTCGCTCGGAAACACCATCTTTAGGCAAACCGCGATGATGGTGGGCAAATTCTTCGAATTCCTCTGCTCGCTTGACGACAGAATCGACAAGGCCACACTCAAGGCCCTGAGCCAGATGGTTGTGGATGCTAATGCCATCCACAAACAAGAGATGCTGCCGAGCTACGTCGAACTAAAGCACAATCCGACCGAAGCCATGCCGGGACACTTCCCCGAGGACAAGGTGTCGATCATGGAGGACGTTCCCGCCAGCGAGTTCGAGATCCAGCCTCTGTACGATTTTCGGTTCCCGGAGTCGGAGCCCTGCGACTGGGAGGAGCAGATCAGACCTGGCGATTACAGATTGGTGCCAGAGCCCAAGGGTATCTTAAAGCCATCGAAAGAGTGGGATCTTCCGGCCTCGCCCAGATACGTCAAGACTCCGGAAAAGAAGAGGAAGCTTGCCTTCATGAGCCCAGTGTCGAAATTCATCCCACCTGCGCATATTCCCGCGAAGGTCATGACACCACAAGAGGCTGAGCGAATTGTCAAGGCGAAGCTTAGGGCAGAAGTCCTTCGCGATGAGCACTCCGTTCGCATGCTGGAGGCCTCGAGAACAGTCTCCAGACATGAAATGTCTCTCAGTCTTCAAGACAAATGGAATCTCGAGGCACTGGAGAACGACGACCAGGAGATGGGCTTGACGTACCACGCTCAAAAGTACGATGGCTTTCTCAACAATCTGCAGGACGACCTGGAGAAGCGTGCCAAGGAAGACAAAGAAAACCAGAAGAAGCCGACACTGAAACTTACTCCTCGGCGACGAAAGGTCCAGATCCCGCTCCCAGCTCTCCCGTCTACTCCGGAGATGCGCCGGCGTGCAGCTCATCTCCTCGAGAACGACACGACCAGTCCTGCCTCGACTCCTGGGATCAACCCGCTGATGCGGCCCAAGGTGGAGGAGAAACCGCCCAAGCCCGTTGAAAAGAAGCGGGAACCCGCCACCCTCGAAGAGTTCTTTGCAGCCGACGATGACAACCTCGAGATCTCCATCAACAAGCTCGAGCAGCTGCAGCTTGATCGCCAGATCCGAGAAGAGTTTGAGTCCGGCGTTCGGCGTGAAATCGAGGACAAGCGGAGACGCGAGGAAGAAGCAGCAATCCGCGAGAAAAAGCGCCGCATCGAAGAGGAGCGTCGACGCCAGGAGGAAGAACGTCGCCGCAAGGAAGAACAAGATCGCCTCGAGAAAGCTGCTCGGCAGAAGAAGGAGGCCGAGGTGTTTGCCGCGCTTACCGGGTTGAGGCAACCTACCAAGCCCCTCATTACGGACTTGTCCGACGATTGGGGCGTCAAAGTCACCAATGCCGCCAACGCAAACCCGAATGTCGAGCTTGTCAAAACCCTTGAGGGACAGCCGCTTACCAGGCGCGATTTTGAGGAAATGCTGCTTCCGCCGACTGCATGGCTGAATGACAATATTATCATTGGCTCGATCTTTCACGTCGCCGATTACATCAACAAAGCGAAGGGTGCGACAGATCAGGAGCCCAAGTGTGCCGCATTCACCTCATTCTTCTGGAACCGTCTTCTCGATCACGGCCCCAAAGGGTGTGGCCGCCTGCTGCGGAGAGCCGGCGTCCGCAAGGCGAATATTCTCAATATCGACACAATCCTCATTCCCATCTGCGCGCAGTCTCACTGGACACTGGCAGTCATCCGCCCCGGAAAGAGGACCGTTGCACACATTGACTCGATGCGGGCGGGCAGTGGCGATTCGGCCGTCAAGAACAAACTCCTCGAGCTGGTGCGCTTCATCCTGGAGGACGAATTTGTCGAAGCCGACTGGAGCGCCGTTGACTACGAAGCGCCGCGCCAGACCAATGGCTGGGACTGCGGCGTCTTTACCATCACCAACGCCATTTGCATGGCGCTGGGTCTGAACCCGAAGTTCTCGTACACCGAGCGCGAATTGACGCTGCAGCGGAGACGTCTGGCCGCGATGCTGCTCAACGAGGGTTTCAAGGGCGACTTCAGCCTCGACGGGTTTTGATCGGGAGATGACACATTCCTCCCAGCCTCCGTGAAGACGATGAGATGAAAGTCAGCCGTATCCTGAAAACCTCGAATCTGTTTCTGCGACTCGGGCAATCAGCCACAACAATGTCATCAACAACCCCGCCCAACTACTAACAACTCCCTTTCCCTTTCCGGTTTGACGATGGGCAAAGTTCAAGTCATCGACTGGTATGTTCCACGCGATTCCCGAAAAGCGTACCACCGGAAAATCGATGGCCCCAACCTCTGCGCGACCTTCGCCCACTCACACTCATCTCCACTTTCGGCCTGCAGAGTTTGACGATCGGCGGCGTCCAGCTTTGTCTGGTGAGAAGGCATGGAGACATTGACAACAATATCTGCGCAGCCTATTACCCACCCAGTTTCACCTGCGTTTCTCGAACCTGACGGGCAACGCTCAACGCTGGAACCCTACATTGTCGCGCAGCATCAGAAGACGAAACGACCGCGGTATCACACATTTTTGCACATTGACATCTTCCGAGTCAACGACGGGCGGGGTCTGTCTCGCAATCTTCATCTCCTTTGGACGCGAGCACTGCGGATGATGCTACGAGGTGTGCTGTACAACAATTTTCTCTGACATTTGACTTTTCCATGGGCCGGCGGCATATCAAAACATCGGATCGGACAGGCGGGTTCTCTGATTTTACACAACACAGCACCGAGTCGCTGGCATTTCGAAGTCGGCTGGCGTTACTGGAACTGGGCAGGCCAGGAGGCGAGATACAACAACTGGCGGTGAAAAGACGGAGTTTTTGGTTTGGGATTGGGGCTCCTTTTGAGGATGATCTGCTTCGCTTCTTGTTTTGAGGGATTTTGGCCCTTGCCGAACTGGTGGATCTTATCCACCTCTGGGCGGTTTAAGGGTGTTCGAAGGGAGGTGGGACATGGCAAGACATGGATGGTCTTCTTGTCATGTGTGTTTGGTTTACTCTTGGTTCTTGTCGCATGGCCGGCTGGCTGGTGGTTATTTCTTCTTATCTTTGGGGCGGCGTTGTTTCTCTACGGGCTGGTGGCTTGTTGATACCCCCCTGGCGGCGAACCAGTGTTTGAGTACTCTTTTCTTTTGGCATTTTTGGGCGGATGGACTGCTACAAGGTTGGAGATGGGTTGGCCGAACCGGCTGGGATATCACGCTTTGGAACCTGTTGAGCTCAGGTGAGCTTGAGCTGTCTTTGCTCGCTCGCTTGGTGCTCCGGGGTGGTGGGGCGGGATAATACCCTGGGCTGCTGGAAGGTTGCGGGGTGGAATGGACGGATTGATGGGCTGTCGCGGTTGGGATCTCGCGCTTTGGTACCTGTTGAGCTCAGGCGAGCTTGAGCTGTCAATCTGCTCGCTCGCTTGTGTGCTCGAGGTGGTGGGGTGGGATAATACAACTGCAACTGCCTGGCCGATGCCTAAAATCTTGCGACTCAGCTGCTGTGAGTGACGTGTAGGAGCGCGGGCCGTAATGTTTATCTGTTCTAGGGGTGTCATGGCTGGAAAGCCTTGCAGGCTTCCGAAAGGTGAGATGTCAGATCGCATGTTGCTGCCTGGTCATTCATGGTCTCCTGGACTCCTGGCTTCTTGCCTTCGTCATCACTGTTGCTCAGAAATGGATGCCTGGGCTTCGGTGACGTGGACCTGTCCATCCCATCAGCACGCCCCTTCAATTCTGGGCCACTCAGGGGGGGTGGCCACACGAGATATCACACGTCTTGCTTCTACTCCATAGAGGTTTCTTGTGAGTAGGGTCCCTGTGACAAGCCCACACACTTCAATATCTGGACCCTGGTTCTGTACATATCCAAAGATCTCCGAGGCAAGCGCTCACTCAGGTGGAAGTCAGGGGTCCGGGACAAATTGACATGCGGACGCAGGCACGACAAACATCCAGCGCTTGATGATCACCTTGATGGGACGCAAAACATTACTGGATACCACCACGGTATGTTCCAGGAATCACACCATCTCATGAGTGTGTACCCGTAGTTAAGGTGGACTTGAGTCTTGACGATGAGCGGGAGCTGCGGCTGGGGCAGCTTGTCAGCAATGTCCACTCCCTCCCTGCCTGAGGGACAGGTCGATGAACTTGAGAACTGCGGCGGTATCTGCGATACAGCGTCCGGTCCGTCCCCAGATTAACTTGACTTGAGCAACAGTGAGGTCCGGCACAAACTCTCAAGGGTTCACTGCAAAAGATCACAACTGGCTGGCCACACTGCTGGTAGGTAAGACGGTGGGATGGTCTGCATGGGGACAGTGGTATCAGTCGCTTCCATGAAGACGAGGGCGACCGACTGGTATGGGCATCACTGGCTTCTTGTCAACTCCAGGTCGCCATTTGCAGTCGACAGTCTGCAACACAAGGGTTGTAAGGCGTGACCATCTTCGTCGACGATGCACTTGGGACTTTCTGCCGGCTATCGAAGAAGGACAGGAACGAAGGGAAGATGGCGGGACGAGTGAGAACATGCCCCAGCCGCTTCCAGTCCAACGACGCTCAGGGTGTTCGTCCTTTCTTCTTTCCTCCTTCTCTTCCTTGCTTCTCTCTTTTTCCTTTCCCTCGGGTATGTGGAATGACACGGCAAACAGAGAAAGCAGCAGAGAAGCCCGTCACTGGGCAACCCAGGGCCATCCCAGAGCCGACAGAGTGGACAAGGGGCCACCTGTTCGACGGGGCCCGGTGTTGACGCCATGCTTCGGCGACGCCGTCGCCCTAGTCCGTGAGCTCAGGGGTCCAGCCTCCACCACGAACGAGGCAAGAAACCATTAGTTGTTTGCGCGGGGTCTTTTCTGAGTTTTGACAGAGCCTGTAAGCGCTGCGTGGTGGATAGATGCGTGATCCGCCACAGTCATGGCGACAAATCACTGCTGTCACCGTCAACCAGCGGCAACGGGACCCCGTCACTCATCAAGAGACATGCATGCAATGGAGACACTACGACCGACGGGTGAACGGCATCAATGCCGACCTAACTCTACGCTGAGCACCGCGCAGAGCCTGCATCTGTCGCGTTCTCGCGTGCCCACGAAGCCCGCCGAGGCTTCACCGCACCACCACCGTCCATCCACCCCCTCCCGACAGGATGGAATCCAACCCACCCTATCTCCCCTCCTCACCGACCATTGCCAACCACAAAGCACAACTATTGCATCCCAGACAGTGCTAGCCAGCATCTCATCCCATCCCAATCCCACCCCCATCCAGCCAAGCCTATCCTCTGTCAGTTGACAAAAACCCCCGTCCCAAGCGACAGAAACCTCGGCTCTCATTCTCCGGTACGACACCACTCCTTTTATTTACTTCTCGCCCCATCTCGGCAAGAGACAGATAGCAGCAGAGACGTCCGGGAGGGGGAAGGGCAAGCGTCACCTTTCATCTCCCGTGATCAGTCCCGTGGCCGGAGCAATCCGAGAAAACGCAACACTACCAAGGGTACAGACGTGGGCTCCGGTGCAACGGTGCCATCCGACGCTCCCTTCATAGCATAAACATGAACCACCATGAATTTCGGCACATCACACCCCCCATACCTCTCTCTCTTGGCTCGCGAAGGAAGGAACACAACTTCACCCCCCCCCCCCCCCCAAACAGCTCGGGTCAACCCCCCAAACAATGAACCCACTGCTCCTGCCCCACGTACCGTATCCTTCTCCCACCCTCCCCCCCTAGTCCCCGTCAGCACAGCAGGGCCACGACCAGTTTGATCCATTGGCCACGGCGACGGTCTGGCTGGTCTGATCTAGTGCAGTTGGACTGGGTAACTAGGTAGTTCTGGCGGCGCACTGACCGCACACTTGACCCTTGGGACAACCAACCAACCAACCAAACCAACCATCCCAGCATCCCGGTTCCTTGGTGGTGGTGGTGGGTGGATGGCATGGAATTTGCCGTGCCCGCGGTGCGCACGAAATGAGTGCAACATCGCGCGACTCCACCACCCCTTTGGGCTAACAAGCTACTACTGCGTGGCCCAGTCCCCGAACCATGGACGCTGGGGTGGTATCGGCGACCTGGGGTCGTTAATCTGAGACGGAGCGTGGGGGGAGGGAAGGGAAGGGAAGGGGAAACGGTTTGCGTTTGTCCCGATTTGGGTCGGATGGTGCTGAGACGACAAGTAGGGGACGTGGTAGGTGGGAAATTTGAGGTGGTTGTGGTATCATGGTGCTGGGAAGAGTGACAAGGAGCCAGATTCTTGATGTGCTTGGGTGGGCGAGCAGCCGCTGCTGCTGTTTGGTATTCCGTCCACACTGCGGACTGAGGACAGAACGTTTTTGGTTTCTGGTCGTTGCTTGCTCGCGCCGGTTTGGGGAGCTGGGCAGGGTCTCCGTCGCGGAGTGGGTGATATTCGTCTTGGGCAGCAGGGCCTTGCAGGGCCTTGCAGAGCCGGCCCCTGGTCGTGCATGGCCTCATCCGGGAAAGGAGCATGATCGTCACTGACTGCGGGGACAAGGTTGGGGTCTTCATTCTTGCGAGGCAAGGAAATGGTGGTCTCCGCCGGGTATTTCCAGTTGTCCACAGGCCACTTCTTCAGCAGTTGTGGAGTAAGATTGGGTTCTGGGCTTGTTTGCTGTGCTGTTAAAGTGAGGAGGCTCCGAGACAGGAGACGCAAGAGCTTCACGTTAGCGTTTGCAGTCCACGCGGCGAAGGATCAGCTATTGGAAGAGACAAGACCAGCAGAAGCGGTACCGCCCGGTGCTGATGCGCCCGGCAGCCTCGAATAGCCGCATCACCAAGCAGAGATCTGGGTAATTGGGTAATAGGGGCAATAGTTGGACCAGCTGAGGGCCCCAGGAGGGGTCGTCGTGGGTGACAGGCTCCACCGCCGAGCGGATTCAGGCAGAGAGACCCAAGACCCCACGTGCGGTGAGGCTCGAGGCTTGGCCCAAGAGGAAGAGATCTCTTGTGAACAGTCGGCTCGGCTTGACCCGAAGGCATCGGTGACGAGGGCCAAAAGAAGGCAACGGCGCCGGATCCTCAACTCAGCTGCCCCAGACCGACAGCCTTGTTTCGCGGGTGGCGTGAAGTGGATAAAGTCGGCCAGCCGTGAGCTAGTGTGTAACGCTAACGTTAATAACAGGGTGGTATTCTGCCGCGAACCGTTTTGCTGCGCGCTATGGGGATGGGGCACGATGGGGAGAGGTTGGGATTGGATTTGGAGGCGCTCAGGAGCTTGGCGGTGGAGTTGACAGGTCACTCGACAGAAAAGGTTCTGCGGGCGAGTTTTGAGTTGGCAGCACTGGCGGCGAGGATGTGGATGCAAACAGACCCAGAGACCTGCGTGCTCGTGCTGCTCAAGACGTGATTGGACTCTTGCAGTCCAGGCAGCGATGTCAATAGTGAGAAAACTCTGTGGTCCAGAACCAAGAAGGAGCGAACTCAACTTGTGCGATCCTTCTGGAACTTCCATGGAAGGTGTGGGTCGTCTCGACAGCGCTTGCCCCAGTCTGTCCTCGGCAGCGGCCTCTCCGTTCCATGCTGAAGTCGCATCGCACCAACCTCAGCCAACCTCAGCCAACCAGTCTCGGGCGAACGCACCACGCCCTGGCCGCCTGGACGCGCAGAATCTTCCACACGCATTCCATGCACGAGGATTCGCTGCACCAGTGCACCCGCTGCCCTGAAAACCGCCCTGCAGGACGGCACGAGGTGCAACCACACAGCCTGGCGAGCCTGGCAAATTCCCGGAAACAGAAGGCTTCTGGAAGCCTTTCGGGTGCTTCTTCCGCTATGCCTGATTTGGATGGTGACATCAACCTCTAAACAGCGGGTGCACAGAATCAATTTGACGAGATGATCGAAGCTGTGGCCCGTGGCCGAGGCGAGGGCTTGGTTCTGCTCAGTCTGAAAGTGTAAAATGTAAGCTTGGTAATTCTGCAGCTTGGCCCACAATTGCGACTTTGTTGTTGTCAAACCCCCTCCCATCGAAGCCAAGGTAAGGTAGTCAGGTGATCGCCCGGCAGCCGTGGCATCATGGATCAGAGAACATGATTGCAAATACCCGATCCTTCAAGATAACTGACGACGTTCCCGTCATCCACCGTGGATACCCTCAGTCACGGGGCCGTCGCATACGAGAGATCAATCAGATAATCGCTCGACTGTTGTGCTGTTATCCTGGAGGAACCTGCCCGGAGCAGCCGGTCGTGACGAGATCCAACTTGCGTGCTGGCGTATTTGCACATGAACACCACAGGAACAAGGTGTGCTGTCTCCCCAGAGTGTCCAGTCGTCCCACACAGCCCTCAACCATGGATTGCGGCTGTGATCGGCGCAGTGGCCTGGTGGTGGCCTTCTCCTTTCGGCCAAGGATCATCCACTGGCTGACGTCGCACCGCCTGCTTCCCGAGCCTTGCAAATCACGCCCCTCCCCAGCCAAGAAGGGTGGGCCACCAGAGGACAAGGAAGTCCGGGCGAAATTGTTGTCCTGACTGCTTGAGTCCTCGGGCTGACTGACTAATTCCCTTCTCAGCTCGGGTTGCCCGCTCCAGCTCTCGCCATTGGCACAATACTAAGTCCCTTCTTTGTTTTGTCAGTTTGGTTGAGAGTCACGGGTGTGATCCCGTAATCGGTACAAGTCGGCTTCTCCCCCACCGAGGCTGAGCGAGGTTCAAAGAAGCGGGCCTATGATCTGATGACGTGCCCTCACGGTGTCGTCGGAAAGAAACCCACCTCTCAGGACAAGCAGATAACACACAAGCTTATCTTGTCTTTGTTTGATCCGAATGACGCGAGATGGATCCTTGGCTCGCCATGGGCTGCGCGGCTCGGCTTGTCGCTCCGATGGTGGGTCTTCTGTAAGGTAACCCCATGCAGCCCATGCCAATGTCTAATGCTTCAGCTTGTTGGGGTCTCTGGAATGGTGGCGTTGGTTTTCGGAGCGGCTTGATGAGAAAACGAAAAGTCTTTGATGGACACCTGAATTTCATGATGAGACCAACTGCCAAAAGCAGAACTCGCTTGCTGAGTGGACAGACGAAGTGGCGTTCAACAAAGCCCCTAAATCCCTAAAATGGTGCTGGCCGTTGAATCCGGGGTATCTCCGGACCCCTGAGCCTGGATGAAAGATTGTAGTAGGCCAGCCAGTGGCCCCAGTGGGTTCCGCCGGGCGATGCAAAGCGGCCAAAACGAGCGACAAAGCAAAAGCCACAACTCCCCAAAACGACAACGTTTTCTGCCAGTTAGGCGCCGGGCGGCTTTAGGGCGATCAGGAGGCGCCCGATCTTCATCGTCCCGAATTCTGCGCCGTGCTTGCGACCCATGCGCCGCGACCCGCGCGGCCGGAGTCATGAAAGCGCAGAGCGCTTGGGCGGATTGAGTCGCTAAATCTCTTCTCTGCATTGTTCTGGAACCTCGGAAGCAACCTTAAAAAGGGACGCCGTTTGGGGTGGCGAATCGAAGTTGGGTCACGGAGTTAGGCGAACATGACCCCGTCACAGCCTGTCGTTGGTCAGCCGTGCCCAGCGGCTGCGGCAGAGCGGCGTGGTGGATTCTGGAAAGCAAACAGAACAACGGCTTCCCGTGGTTCGGAAGAACTGGCTTTTCTTCGGGCCCAATCCCATGCGTTGTGGTTGGACAGCACGACCCCGTCCGTCGCCAAGGGGTGTCCCGATTGGTGTCGAGCAAACTGCCGAGCTTTCGACTGCAACTGAAACTGCAGAAGATCCCTGGCCAATACGGATGCGTTACCATGGCATAGCATGGCTTCACCGTTTGTTCGTCCGCCGCAGCGCCCTGGCCTGTCTGACACGGCATTCCGCAGTATTTTGGGCTTTGGGCTTGGGCGGCTCCGTTATCCTGCCAGAAGCTGATGTGTCCGCTCTCTTATCAATGGCGCAGCAGCGCTGACCTCTTGACGTCCGGATCGGAACCATGAGTCGCGCTGCATGGACGCTTGTCGCGCAGAGTTGCCCACTTTGAATGTGGAGAGGGCGGATCCGATCCCTGCTGGGCTCGGCCGGGTTCCTTGCCAAGGGGTCTGAGCGATCAAGCCATGTGGAGCGCACATATCCGTCACACCCAAAAGCGATCAACCAGACCAGTTCGGACAAGACGGGTGGTGGCGGGTTTTCCGTAAGCCACTGGTGGATGTTCCGGTGTGTTGCCGTGAGCCAGGCAGCGGGGGGGTTGGTGGTTGGTGGTTGAAACGTCAGCGATCGTGTGTTGGGTGCATTGCTTGCCAGCTGAGCCAGCGCAGGGCAGCAATGCAATGGCTTGGCTGTGTCGGTCGTATGTACAGTATCCATACCAAGAAGCGAGTCCTCCGACCATGGTTCATTGAATGGGACATTGTGGAGAAAACCGATGGAAGCGGTGTCGAGATGGACCTCCTCCTCCGGGACCGTGCTGTGTGCTGTATCCACAGCCTCCAGGTGACGCAAATCAGAACATCGCCCGCTGGACATCGTGTCATGCCACGCCCACGCCATCTCCACGACGATCGCGTGTGGGTGCAATATTATGTAAGGTCATGTTGCAGCGGGCGGAATTGCTGTCTGCTTGTCTCTGCTGTGTGCTGTCGGGCAGCGTGTCTCCAGTGACGCACTCAATCTAAATTCCATCGTGCCATCGTCACCGGTGGCAGCTCCGCACCAACATGTCGTCTGCTGCAGGACTGCTGGGCAGCCACGCGAAAGTGACGCCCTCACGCCTTGCCGCCCGAGGCATGATTGGGTGCACACTGACATGGGACGCAAGCTGAACCCTTGGGGTGCAACTCGCCCCTCGGGAAAGCCTTCTAGAAGCCTGCTCCTGCGGCATTGGCAGCATGCCCAGCACGCCCCGCTCTCGGCACCGGCGCCCATGGTTCTTCATTTCCTGCCCGTCGCCGTCGCAGCATGTCCTGCACGCCCGCCGCGAGGGTCCACGGATGTGTGCCACATTGCCAGGGTCGACTGCACCAAGGAATGCGCCAGTGGGTTTGCAGAGTGTCGCTAGCTTTTTTCTACCCCCAATGAGGAAGCTGGGCAGAGCGAACAAGGCCCAGGGCGTCGGCTGCTTTGCGGACCCCGTCAAGCCCGTCTGAAGCCCAGGACCCCCGTCTTGAGCCCGTTCGTCAGTCAAAGGACCCTGCCCGCTGCCCAGGCCGCCCAGACTCTAGACGTCAGCGTCCCGAGATCCGGCTCCCACACTGCGCTATTGCGGGCGGTCTGGCACGGATCGGGAATGGTGAAGCAATAGGCAGACCAGTTGGAAGCCTCAGTGGGCGCTAGAACAGCGCCTCTGGCTAGCGCAGAGAGGCCCGGGATGTGAGCAAAAACGTGGTACGGCGAGGATGAAGGGGACCCCGATGGTCCGCGGCACGCCAGCGGTGGCAGGCAGTTTCGTGCCGTTTTTTACGGAGTGGGCGCGCCAGGGATTGTGGGTGATACGCTGCGGTCTTGCCCGTTGGGTCATAATTAGGGAGGGTATTACGGAATCATACATCCCTTGTGCCTTCCTTCCAACCCCCCCCTGTCGTGCCCTGCCCCTCCCCCCCGGGCGACCTGGTCCTTCCCAAACCTCTAAAAGCCAGGGTGGTGCATGCCTTTCTTTGTCGGATTTCCCTTTTGATCCCCTTTCTCTCCAAAACCCCCATAACCCTCCCGAAGGGAACCCGCAAACCACCAAATCATACGAGATAGCGCCGACACGTCCCGCTCCTCCCTCTCGCCCCCTCTACCGGACAGTCGGGTCGCCCTCTTCTTTGTACGGAATTGCGCCGCCTTTCGCCATCCCGAGCACAGCCCGGTCCTCTTGGGTGTCATTGTTTGTCTGACTTTCAAGAGTTGCGCAGCGCGTGGCCTCTTTTCCCGGCGCAATTCGGCCCACCGACCGCCCTTGACGCCTCTGCCTCTCGGACTCCGCTGCCTGACGACCATCGTGCGCGCCGGTCCTTTGTGTGTTGCCTCGGGAAACCCACCGACTCGTCGTATACATGTACAGGCACTCTCTGCCTCCCGCGTCCCCCGCTTGAACCCACACCCTCGGGTACTCCGCTCCTCGCCACAGATTTCCACGACACGCTCGGTCTTTTGGTGGTGCTGCCGACCTTGGTCTCATTACTGCGCGTTCGCTGCTTGTTTCAGGAGGAGGGTACCACAGCCAGCGCTGCTAGCTTCTAGATTCCTCCGTCGAGTCCCGTTCGCGCCCCTGCGTTCCACAGTCCGTCACCCGCAGAGACCGCTGCGTGACGTCCACGGCTTGACATAACGCTTCCCGACGACGCGGCGACTGACGTCTGACCGAAAAACTCCTGGATTGACCCCTGGGCCGTTCTGCAGCTTCCCGGTGACCCCTCGTGGTAATTGGCTGGGCCAGTGACCGGTACGTGCTTGCGGACGAAGTCTGGCAGGTTGCTTGCAGTGTGCACCGAGTGGGAAAAGCGACGCGCCGCTCCGACGCAATCGGTCCTGCGATTCGCTGCAGCCGAAGCAAACAACATTGCTTGGGGGCGCACCCCGGCATTATGCTGCATCAGAAGGAATGAAGAGGAGGAAGATCCGGTCATTTCCATCTGCACGATATTCCGTTTGACGCTCCGGTAGCCAGGCCGTTGATCCATTGATCGCTCTTGACTGGTCGGAAACCACGTGGGCAGAATGCCAAAGGCGCAGCTGCGAGGACTGTCGCCGACCCCGATGACCCCGAGACCGCTTTCGAGAGAAGCGCGAGAAGCATCACCCCGGCCGTCATCAGTCCTCGAGGACGGTGGCGGCGACTCTATCATGACGTCCTCCCGGCCCTCGAGCCTGGCTCTCATGCCTCCAGCCTCGACCTCGTCAGGCTCAGCATTGCCTCCCTCCCTCCGGGACATCCTCACCAACATCGCTCCACCACCTTACACGCTCAGTGCCTTCACGGCCTTCTTGTCCCAGAACCACTGCATGGAGACGCTCGAGTTCACCATGGACGCTGATCGCTACAGATCGGTTTACGCCAACTTTATGGCGGCTCAGGCCGCCGGATTCAGTGACGGCAGCGACCATGTTTGCTCCTTGTGGCGCAAGATCATCACCGCCTACATCAAGCAATACGGCCCCCGGGAAGTCAACCTACCGGCACATGTCAGAGACCGCATCTTGTCGCTTCCTGCCACACCTATTCCTCCCAACCCCTCAGAATTGGACGAGGCTGTGAGGATAGTGTACGAGCTCATGAACGACTCGGTAATGGGACCATTTCTCGCGTCAGTGACGGCTCACCATGATGAGATTGCAGAGGATGATGCACACGATTCCTCCAGGCAAGCGCGGTCACGGCTCCGGATGACCAGAGATATGTCGTCGAGCTCTGACGAGTCGAGTCGGTCGCCCAAAATCGGCTTTCTCCCCATTCTCAACATTCCCTGGACCAGCGAACCCAAGAGCTCTGCGTCATCGTCCAGCGACCCCGCAGAACGCGGCGGGCTAACGGACGACAGCATCAACACCCCGTCCCCAACAGGGACAGGAAACGAGCCGATGACGCCGCCAACAACACCACCCATGTCGGATTGGGGTTTCAGCGGCACGCCTGGAGGTCTCCACAAGGCTCTGAGCCAGCACAGCAGTGGCTGGAAGAAGATGGGAGCGAAGCTCGGCCTCAACAGGATGGGCCGCAGCAAACGCGGCCACAGCTCCAGCGCCACGTCGGCCCCAGTGGCCCCAGTGGACGTGGACATTCCTGCCCGCGATCAAGATCACGCTAGACGCAAGACCAACCCGTTATAGGGATTGCAGGTCATGCCGATCCCTGAAGACACCGTTACAAGCTCGCCCGAACGTGTGTCGCTTGCAGTGCCTGAAAAGCCCACCCATTGTGATGAGGCTCTCGCCGAGGAACAGACACTTCACACGTCGGACGAGTGGGAGGAACCGCACCCTGGTCAGCGTTACTCGATCACCGTCTTGGGGAACGCGCGACCGGGTGTGACCAACTGTAACGGAGTCGGCAGGGCCGGCATGGCCGCAAAAGCATACTCACCATATCCCACTCGAGCTACTCCTGGACCAAACCGGAGGTTCGCTCCCCCGAGACTCAGGACTCCGTCCCTGCGGCCCCACAAGGACGCCGGACGGCTGTCTGTACCACCGCTCCCACGCTCGGGGCCTCAAACGGGAGCAACCACCGACAACACCGCCACGCCGGACCTGACCGCGATGGACCTGTCCTCGTCCGACGACTCGTCGATCCGCCTGTCCATGACGGACTTCTCGGGCTTCCTCAAGCCAGGCCTCACCACCATCACCACCAACAGCACCGACGCCAGCTCGTACATGGACATGGACATTGACGACGAGAAGCACCCGCGCCTCTCGCCCGACGATGAGCCGGACCCGTACGGCTGGGAGGCGGAGCTTGAGAAGCGCGTGGAGCCCGCGTCCGGCGGCGGGATGGGCTTGGCCGTCGGGGTCGGCGACTTCTGCCCCATGCTGCAGTACCGGCGCGCCAGCGGCGCCAGGAGGACGCTGCTGCAGAGGGTGTTGAGTTTTGGTCCTGGGGGCCCGAAGGAAGGATGATGGTAATTTCATCTACTACTGGGTCTTTTGAACTCAGATCTCTTTCCATCTATTCTCTTCTTATTTCATCTTTTTGATGTTTTCCTTTTTTTGGTCAAGCAATGGTTGGTGGAAATACCCTGTTGTCTACTCTGGTTGTTTGGTTTAGACTTGGTCGGTTGGGGGGGTTTGGGGGGGTGGCTGGTAAAGCACGACTCTTACTCTCTCTCGCTCTATGGATGACGATTTTCCTTAGACCTCCATCTTGATTTTATCTGGCATACGGCATGAGACGGCGGGCGGACAGGCAGGCAGGCGGATTGGGCGGTGTATGGTTCTTGTTGTTTCGGCTCTGGATTCCTTTTGTGTTTGATGGGGGGATGGTGGTGTACATACAAAAACTTGGTGAAAAGCAAGCGGGGCGTTTAGGGGGGGGCCGGGCAGGCTGGCGGCTTCGGAAGGGGGGTTGGGCGGGTTGGTGAGGTATTGCATGCATACATACATACATACATCATACATACATACATGTGAGAAGCATATTGATGGCGTTGCTCGGTGGCGAATGTATTTTTCACGTGTGGTACAGTGTGGGTGGCGAGTTGGTGGATATGTACATACATGCCTTGATAGCGGGTTGGGCAACATCTCTCTAATGATGTCCGATTCAACAATTACATACATACCTCCTTATATCCTTGCTTTGCACTCATCTCGTGAAGATTATCGGCGCAGTTGGCTATCGGCAGTTGATAATTTTGTTAAGAAGCCCCTTTTTACTTGCTGTACCTCTTACATGGCATAATGGTATTGTCCACAGGCCCACCCTGCTCCGGATTCGTGGTGAGAGACAGGAAGGATGGCAAGGCAGAAAGACCCTAACGAGTGAAAAAGTGAAGATCACTGCAACCGGACCACAACATTCCTCTCGGGCCGTCATCCTCTCCTCATCTCACCGCAACCAAGCTGCCGGGTTCCTCTGATAGTACTGACGGACTGACCGGGACCGCGCTGCTCCTTTGCCTGCCTGACTGTTGCCGACTGACTCACCGCCTGCCTCCCCGCCCGTGTGCTGGAGCCTGGCCTCTGGGAGGCATGACTGTTTGGCGAGTTTCTTTCCCAAGACTCCCTAATTTGTATCCACTCCATTCACGGACAATGCCTGAAATTTCGCCAATCCAGTCCTGGGTGAAAAGATATGTCACTGGGGCGTGACTCAGACATATCTAGGGTACTAAGGTATGCTTCCAATGACGGTTGCCGTGGCATAAAGGCAAAACTCGATGGTCTCGATGGTGGTAAACAGGGGAAAGGGGACGAAGCGAGGAGGCACGGGGACAAAGACAAAAACAAAAACATACAACACCAGGGATTCGCTGGTCGTCACCGACCCAACTACTGGTCTGGCCCTTACCAGCTTATTTAAGGGAGAGCGGACGGGATCCCAAGTTCTCTGGTAGGTATGGTCGTATGTATTGGACAGCAGCAGAAAGGCGGGTGATAAGGACAGTGTTGCCTTGTGGAAGGGAGGGGCTGTTGCTTGTCACACACGTGAGGACTGATGTAGGTTGGTGAGAATGGACTCCATATCCAACAGCGTTAGCCTGCGCACTCGACTACAAGGAGTTGATGGTGGCATGGTGCCCAGCACGGATGTCGAGTGCTGCAAAGGTAAGGTAGCTGTGGGTAGTTAGGCATTTGTTCTAAATCACGGGTTTGGCATGGAGCGATCCTGGACCTTCAGGTCTTGAGTTGGCGAGTCGAGATTCACTGTCCACCTATCAGCTTGTTATCCACATATAGATGAGCTTCCTGCGCAAATTCAAGCTGATGATTGCCATAATCCCACTATCACTCGGCTCTCGAACATCATTCGTGACTGGGCGGACGACCCACGCGCCAGGAGTCGGGCACCTCTCCGACTACCTACCATTCTCGCCACCCCGAGAAGCACGACAGCCGCGGAGCTTTGTCTCCTGATATTCCGGCTTCTCCCGTTGGACCTTAGGCTGCTGTAGTCTAATCTAGTAGGATGCCGTCAGCCGCAAAACAGATATCGTGTTGTCTCGAAACTTCCCTTGTGGAGTACGATATTGACATTCTCTCCGGTGACCTTGATAATCAGAGTGCCGGGCCGGGCTTCGGAGAATCCATCAATACAATGCCCGAAAGACAATTAGCATTTGGTTGTCATGAATCACGTAGAAGGCTAGGCTTCTTGTGCACGTAATACAAAGTATCATCATACTTGGGTAACGAGTGGCATCATATTTGAGTAACTAGGGGCACTAACCACCACGTCAAGCTCAATTCGCCGTCCACTCTCTGAAATCTTCGTTACACCTAATCTGCAAGCGCGCGAATAATGGCACATCATCGATGCAGGGACTCAGCCTCAGGACGCCGCGGCCGGACGGCCCGGTCCGATGAGGATCTGTGTAACACCAGAATCTGACCTGAGCTGACCATACGGCTTGCTGCCCAGCACGGTCATGCCTTCGTTTGTGCGAGCTTGGAGCGGGATCGCAGAGTATGGTCATGGAGCTGCTGCCTTATAAGATGGCTTCAATGTTGCTCGAGTTTCAACCTCTGACGCGGCTAAGGCAGGCAGCTCCCATTTTGTTTGATTCCTTTGTCTATTTCACTCGGTCAGATTCCACTCGCCAACATGCTTGTTCGTCGAGACAAACTCCTTACGAAACCTGTCGCGGTGTCCGAGTACCTCTTCCGACGACTGTACGAGATTGGCATCCGCTCCGTCCATGGCCTTCCCGGGGACTTCAATCTAGTGGCCCTGGACTACCTCCCGAAAGTAGGGCTACGCTGGGTTGGTAGTGTGAACGAGCTCAATGCGGGTATGTGATGGATTCCTCAACCAACAAACGACGGGACAGCAGACTCATCCGACAAAACAGCATATGCCGCCGACGGCTACGCCCGTATCAACGGCATCTCGGCGCTCGTCACCACCTTTGGGGTCGGCGAGCTCTCGGCCCTCAATGGAATTGCTGGCGCCTTCTCGGAGCACGTCCCGGTCGTCCACATTGTCGGCGCTCCCTCTACCACTTCGCAGCGCAACGGCTTGTTACTCCACCACACGCTCGGCAATGGCGACTTCAACGTCTTCGCCGACATGAGCTCGCAGATCTCGTGTGACATGGCCCGCCTCGACAAGCCGGCCGACATCGCCGACCAAATCGACCGCGTCCTGCGTACGTGCTGGGTCCGGAGCCGGCCTGTTTACATTATGCTGCCGTCGGACATGGCCGAGCGGGAGATCGAGGGTGCCCGACTCGATACGCCGCTCGACCTATCCGAGCCCGCCAACGAGCCCGAGCGCGAGAAGTACGTCGTGGACGTGGTGCTCAAATACCTCCATGCCGCCAAGAGCCCTGTCATCCTGGTAGACGCTTGTGCTATTCGCCATCGGGTGCTCAACGAGGTGCATGACTTGATCGAGAAGACGCAGATCCCAGTCTTCGTGACCCCGATGGGCAAGGGCGCCGTCAATGAGGACCACCCTGCGTATGGTGGCGTGTATGCGGGCCTGGGCTCCGAGCCGGCCGTCGCTGCGCAGGTCGAGTCGGCGGACCTGGTCCTCACCATTGGTGCACTCAAGAGCGACTTCAACACTGGGGGCTTTTCATACCGCACTTCGCAACTGGAAGCAATCGATCTCCACTCAACTCACTGTACAGTCCGGTACTCTGAGTACCCTGGAGTCTCGATGCGTGGTATTCTCCGCCAGTTGACTGAGCGCGTGAACCTGAGCCCGCCGGCAAGGCTGAGATCGCCCGAGATAGCGAGTTCCGGAGAGGGCGAGATTATTACGCAAGCCTTCTTCTGGCCGCGTATCAGCGACTATCTCAAGCAGGACGACATTGTTGTCACGGAGACAGGCACGGCCAACTTTGGTATCTGGGAGACCAAGTTCCCCCGGGGCGTGACTGGTGTGACCCAGATCCTCTGGGGTAGTATTGGCTGGTCGGTCGGCGCCGCGCAGGGGGCCGCCCTGGCTGCAAAGGATATGGGCCTTGACCGCCGGACTATCTTGTTCGTGGGCGATGGGTCGTTCCAGCTCACCGCACAAGAAGTTACAACCATGATCCGACATAACCTGAAGATCACCATGTAAGTCCTTCCATCGTATACCGTTGGCGACTCTACACCTGTACTGAAACTTCAAAGCTTCCTCATATACAACGAGGGGTTTACCATCGAGCGTTTCATCCACGGTATGGACGCCGAGTACAACGACATCACACGGTGGCAGTACACAGAGGTGCCGGCTGTGTTCGGGGGCCCCAAGGTCCGCAAGTTTGTCGTCAAGACCAGGAGCGAGCTCGAAAACTTGCTGGTAGACAACGAGTTTAACAATGCTGGAGGCTTGCAGTTTGTTGAGCTGTGGATGCCCAAGAAGGACGCCCCCAGGGCCTTGAAGATTACGGCTGAGATTGCGGCCAAGAATAACGCAAAGATGATTGACTGAGAAGGACTACAACCGGGCCCAGTATCATTAGTTTATATACATACTAGATTTCTTTTCTTGTCAACTTCACTTGTCTAGTATTGAAGGTTGATTTGCCCTCGTTTAGTTCCTCTGCTGTAACACTTGCGTAGGTTGCAGGGCTTCGAAAGGAGGCGGGAGCATACGATTTCCAGGTCCTCTCATAATAACCAATGCCTGATGAGCTGTTGCACAATCACAAGGACTGCCGCTGCACGATCTGTTTCGAGCGGGCTAATAGGATGTCAAGACACGTAGAAGGGTCGCACGGCTTCCGCAGAGCCTCCTTGCCCTCTCATCTAACCCCTGCCGAGACATACTGCAAACAACAAAGCAACAAATGAACTGGGTGCCAATTTTTGTTTTCCGCCTTTTTCTGTCTGGAAGGAGCGTGGGTGAGAGAGCACTGTGATGTGGAACCGTTCCTCACCTTCCATCCACCCCATGCAGAAGTGATTTCGCCAGGGAGAGTCAACTCGTGTCTTCTCGGTAACCCGATTTCTCTTGGTTGACAACATGATATGGACCACCTTTTCCCTCTTGTCTAACACATACGACCATACCTACCAGAGAACTTGGGATCCCGTCCGCTCTCCCTTAAATAAGCTGGTAAGGGCCAGACCAGTAGTTGGGTCGGTGACGACCAGCGAATCCCTGGTGTTGTATGTTTTTGTTTCTTTTTCCTCTCTGCCGAAACCGCCTCAGTTCCACGGCAGACAAACTCGATTGAAAGACCAGGACCCCGCGTTCTCATGTGACCTTTTGACCCGTTGTCTCTCAAATTTAAACGTTCCTGTTCCTTGCCCTGTCAAGTTCTCCTACTTGATATTGGAGAACGTTCCAAGTGGCGAATTTGACCCAGCCTGAAGAGATAGTTCCAGGTTCTCATTCCTGTCGTGCCACGATAAGGACGCATTCGTGCCATGTCCAAACAGTTGTTCGCCCACAGTTGACACAAGAAGCGGTTTGAATGAAGTACCATACGGCATGCGGTCAAGTAACTGATACCCATTGAAAATACACCAGAGGATACAAGCCTAGCCAACATACACCCAATGCTGAAACGCACGCAGCCAACCATGCCCTGTCTAGACACAACAGAAAAAAACGCCGCCCATGCCAACTGAGTCTTCCTTTTGTGGTTCTGACCCACCCTTCTCTACCCTCTCTTTGTCCCCTCTAGAGCTCATCCTCGACCGGCTTGTCATGCCGCGAGTACATGCGATACTCGAGCGAGGACTTGTAATCAATCTTGCCCTGCTCAATCTGCTTACGAGTGACCGAGAGCATCGGCTTTGGCAGGCCCATCGACTCGAGGAACGCCACAGCTAAAAACACACACCAGTCAGCGACACAGATTCTTCCCGGGCAAACATGATAAAAGGGGCGGTGGCTGGTTTCAACACTTACTCTCTTTCCACTCCGTGTCCTGCCTCTTGCGGTCCCACCCGAGCTCCTCCGACATGAGGTCGATGATCTTGGGCAGCGCCTCCAGCGCGGCCTGCGCATTCAAGAAGGCCAGCCTCGTCCTGCGGGCGAGCACGTCCACCGCGGTCTGGGCGTACTCGTGGCGCACGGCGTAGCGCACCTCGCCGTCGACGAAGGGGTACAGCTGCGAGATGCGCTCGCCGCGGGCCGGGAAGCGCTTGTCGGTGGGGCGGCACAGGGCGGCCACGGTCCAGGCGCGGTCGCCGTAGCTCTCGGTCAGGTGCTTGGCGACCTCGGTCTCGACGCCAAAGTGCTGGATGATGTTGATGAAGAGGGTGCGGCTGAAGCCGTGGGCGCCGACAAGGCGCACGCGGTGCGTCTGGCACGAGCCGTCGAGGTCGGCGCCGTCGTCGATGTTCTCGGTGCCGCTAACGCGAGGCGCATTGACGACGGGCTTGGTCTGCAGGTTGAAGGCCTGCACGGCGGCGTCGACGCACTCCTCGGCCATTTGCCGGTACGTGGTCCACTTGCCTCCCGCACAGGTCACGAGGCCAGACTCCGAGATGTCGACGAGGTGGTTGCGGACGAGGGACTCGGTGTTCTTGGCCTTGGGGTCTTTAACGAGGGGCCGCAGGCCCGACCAAGCTGCCAGAACGTCACCGCGACGGACCTTAATGTCAGGCGACAAATAATGGCTGACCTCGCCGAGGATCCATTGGATGGACTTTTCGTCTGGTAGGGGGTTCTTGGAGACCACGCCGGGCGCGTCTGTGGTGCCCGCGATCGTGTTGCCCTGCCAGGGCAGGAAGAAAATGACTCTCCCGTCCGACGTTGAAGGATCGATCAGGCCCATCTTGCCCGGGCTGTAGTAGCCGGGCAGCACGATATGCACACCCGTCGCCGGCGCGACGATTGCCTTACATTCGGGGTCGTCCAGCTTCCTGATGCCATCGGTGAAGGGGCCAGTGCAGTTGATAATGCACTTGGCCTTGATGTTGAAGTCCTGAGCCGTCTTGCCGTCTCGCTCGGGAATCCTGTCCTTGATCGTAGCGCCGCACAGCTTGCCGTTGGCGTCCTTCATAAGGCCTGTGACCTCGGCATGGTTCACGACCGTGGCGCCATAAAGCGCCGCCGTCATGGCGAGCGAGACGTTCATCCTCGAGTCGTTGTGTGCACCATCATAGTAAACCAGCGCACCGACGAGGTCAGTCTGCTTCAGCATGGGAAACGCATCGATGGCCCTGCTCTTGCTCAGGAAGTACGAGCTCTCGATGCCCTCGCTGCCGGCGAGGAAGTCGTAAAACTTGGTGCCAGCCCAGTAGTACGGGATCTTCCACCACCGGTCGAGCGGCAGCATGATGGGAAGCCACATGCTCAGATGCGGCGCCGTCTGCAAGAAGTACTTGCGCTCCTTCAGTGCCTCCTTCACCAGCTCGTATTGGGCGTAGTCCAACTGCCAGACGGCCTTCTCGAGATAGCGCACACCGCCGTGAACCAGCTTCGTGCTCTTGCTGCTGGTGCCGCAGCTGAAGTCGCCACGCTCCACCACGGCGACCTTGAGGCCCCGTGTTGCTGCGTCGAGTGCGACACCCGAACCCGTTGCACCGGCGCCAATGACCAGGATGTCGTACTCGTCCTCCTTGTTCCCGGTGTTGCTCTTCTTGAGATCGGCAATCTGCTCGGCGCGGGACTTCACACGGGGGAAGCGCGGCAGTTTGAAGGTGCCGTCGGCGCCGAAGATCGGGGGCGGGACAACGGGGCCTTCGGAGCCGGGGATGTTGAGCGGGCGGTAGACGTAGTAGAGGGCACCACCAGCCGCGCCCGCGGCGACGGCGAGCGGCGGTATCAACCGCCTTGCTTTCGCGAACCTCGACATGGCCGGCTCGATGGAAATCTGGGAAGAGGAAAGTCTGTTTACGTGGCGGCGGCCCGCGGCAGCCGTTCTATAGTTGACTCGAGAATGTGAAAGAGTGGATTGCGGCTGCTCCACCAATGACGCAACCGTCCGAGGCACAAGGGAACTGCTTGTTCGCAGCGCAGACCTGAAACCTTAGAGTCAGCCGCGATTCAGGAACACACTCGAGTCTCGCAGCTTCCAAAAAACCGAGATCCTTACCGTCGCCGGTCCAGAACTTCTAGCGTAGTGCGCCGTCAGCCAACACGAATCTGCGGTTGCAGTCGCCGCGCCGTCGTTTCTCGGCAGGGGAGGATCGCCCAAATGTTCGACTCCGATTGCAGATCAGCGGACACCCGTCTTCAAGAAAAAACAAGTGTGTCCGTCTCCGCAAAGCACAAAAGAGGAGAAGATGCAAGTCACCAGGCCGTCATAGCCCGAAGCAGCGAGGCGCGTGAGAATCCACGCCCGTCCCTCGTGGTCTTGCAGAGGAGGGGAGGGGAGTCGACGGAAGTCATGGTGAGTTGTTTTGTTCAGAACTTCGGGGGTTGCAGCTCGTGAAAGCCGAACTTTTGTCAAGGGCCCGAAGACGGGATGGATGCGACCACCAACAAACGACGGTCCCCCACGCGCGCCCGCAGGTGCAACCCCTGCGGGCCGAGGGCAGGGCACCTCAGCAGCAGCTCCCGTAGCCAATACGCCGGCAAAATTGGGGCACGTTGCCCCGCTGCAGAGGCGCTGATTTTCCGCCAATGGGAGGCACAGCGCTGGAGAATAGTGGCAGTGGCTGCCCGCGATGTTCTCTGCAGGGCCTGCAGATGATCTCTCGGGAGGCTGCCATCGGGTTGAAATCAGCCGCGAGAGATGAGCCGCAAGCCGAGAGACTTCTTGACATGGACTTCCAAATCCCCTCACTCAACTTCGTTTTGTGTCATTTACTTTACGCAACTACCATCAACAGGTCCTCTGAAGAACTATGAGAAGAGAGCGTTGAATCCTCAGAGCAATGAACGACTCAAGTTGGGACCAAGCCGAGTGATGAGCAGACACTCCAGTTTGTTGCGCTTCGGTTTCACATATCTCTTTCCCCAGAGGACAGCCACCGACCCATCAAGGCAACAAGTTCGTTCCCCTTGAACGCAAAAAAACGCATCCGTCTATCCATGTAGTTGGGTAGTCCGCCACCAGACGCCGCAAGGATGCACCTCGCAACCACTGTGATGGAGTCACACCACAGCTCTCAGAGTCCCCAGCAACTTGATCCGAGGAACAGTACACTACCATCATCAGGCGTCGGAATCGCCGGCAGACTACCGTGTATGTCGGCATCGAAGTAACACTTTCTAGGAAAAAGAGCAGCAGCCACTTGTGGTTTGATTCATTAACCATCCGGTTATGCCGCCCGGCAACTCCCGGGAGCTGAGCTGTTGAACTGCCGTCTTGCATGTGATGACAGCAGTTCGAGGTAACCCTGTTTGTGGCCAAGAAGAAGCGGGAAGTTTTGTGCCCCGATGCAGAACCATGAAAAGCGTAGTCTGAGCTTGTAAACGAGGGGACGTCCCTGGAAGATTCAGAGTCTGTCTCTGTGGGGGAAGCCCGTCTCTTGTGGACAGCGTTGGTAAGGCGATGTGAAAATGCCCTTGTCATAGGGCGGAATCAGACCTTATAAGGGGACGGTTGTGCCTTGTCTCAAACCTGTCAAAGCCGAGCGGTAAAACCCGGTCTGTCTGCTGTCCGATGTTGATTGCAGATGTATGTTTATGCGCGCCTTGCTGGCTTTGCATACACGCAGAGGACCCACAGAGAATGAACAGCGAGAGCCTGACCGTGAGCTGATTCAGTAGCAAGGAAACGATATCGCATTGTTAGCGTTGTACAGTATTTACACCATCCAATATCAGCCCCTGCCCGCCCCAGTGTTCCGCCGCCCCTGGCGTCCTTCTCCCGACTCGCACGACACGAGCAGTCCCCAGTGTAACAAGTTGCATCTATCGACAAAAGAAAGCGGGTTTTGTTTATGCCTTCGCCGAGGGGGACTGAACGTGGCCCTTGCCCGAGTAGCCCTCGGACGAGAGACCGGTCAACGGGTCGGAGTTTTGGTTCTGTGGGCAGGGTTGATGTTAGCGGCTGTCGATTGTGACTGGTACGAGGAGAGTTTTGGAATCTCACCTTCAGGAACTCGTTTGTCGCCTCCTGGTACTCCTTGGTCATGGTGGCCGGCGGCGGGCGGGCAAAGGAGCGCATGGTCGCGAAAATGACGAAGCTGGCGAAGACGCCGATGGCAGTGTAGAGGATGACCTTCTTGTTCTCGCCCGGGGGAGGGAGGGAGCGAGGGCCGTGGGGGCCGAAGGCGATCCAGTAGGCTGTGATTGAGACATGTCGGGTTAGTATGTTGTTTGTTTTTGGTGGTGGTCCATGATACGATATGACCCATGCGAGCGGGCGGGGGGCGCGAGTGACGTCGACATTCTGGCAGCTCCTCAAGCTCCGTACCCATCAATTGACGACCCTAAAACCATCGCAGAGCATCCCAATTGCAGCTGTAGAGCTTGGATCAAGCTCCGTCGTGCCCGAGGAATTGACCCGACGTTGTGTGATGGAAAGCATGATGCGACAAGGAAAGTCTTGGCGTCGGCAACTTACCGGCCTTCTTCTCCTGAACCGTCAGCTCAGTCCAGCTGCCCTTCATCCGGTCGCGCAGGGCCATCCAGAGCTCGGCCTGCTCCTGCATCGGCATGCCCTCCCATCTCTTCTCGATGTTGGCCAGCGTCGGGTTCGAGATGGCGTGCGTCGAGGCGGCGCGGTAGCCGAGGGCGGTGGTTGCCGACTGCCGGGAGGCGCGCACAAGCGAGTTGCGGAGGACGGACGACATGGTGGGCGGGATCGTGGTGGTCGTTTGTTCGAGGGGTCTCGGACTCGACGCGGGTGTTATGAGGGGAGATGGGTCCAATTGATGTACCGGCGCGGCGGGCGGCCTGGAGCTCCTTCGTCGACGTGGTTTTGTGGGAGAGGTGAAGTCATGCACGGACGAGCTTTTTTTCGGGCAGATGGTCTCAGCTCGGAATTCGAGGTGGTCTGATTGGGGAGATCCTGGTCCTGCCCGTTCCGCTTAATTGCAAACATGGCGGAGCCCCGCACGATTGAATGATGTAACGGTGGCCCACGGTTGGAACGGCGCACTGTGCCTCGGAGGAGTCTTGGTGGCAGTCATCTTCCGTTTCGAAGAGGTTAGCCAACCCCCTCGGACTGACTCCAATGGGAGCTGTTGCGTTCTTCTTACAAATGACCCCTGTGAGAATATGATACAGGAAACTTGAAGTTAAATATATACACGAGGAGCGCCCTGTTCTTCACATATTTTGGTTCGCCGGCAGCTCCTAGGGCTTGTTCTATGCACAGCTTTCGCACCAACTCAAGCTGATCTGGGGAGACAAAACTGAGGATGCAGGCCGGTGAACTAGTACTACTTTGGATGACTCGATTCCGTCACCCATTAGCTCGATTTCTTTTGCTGATCTTGCTCCGACGGTGGCGAGGGTCTCTTGGTCTGAGGTTCGAGGGTTTTGCTGCTTTCATGTGAGCTTCCATGCCGGGTTGTCGTGAGTACTCAATCTCACGCAATAGTAGAGCCTTCTCGTTGTTCCTTCAATTCCTTGAAACTCGGATTAAATGTGTAGTAAGCTGAGATGGCGGTCAACAACTCGTCCCTGAGTGCGAGACCCAACATTCCTACCATTGCCGATCCCAAAGGCCACGATCATGCCGATTGCAAAGAATTTGGACTGGTTGCTCATGATTGTATGGGGTTGCCTTGTGGAAGGCAAGGGCGACTCCGACTTGTCAATGATGGGTGTTGATACTGCTGGAATGTGTCTGGCAAGGAGTTGTTGATGACGTTTTCTGGGGGATTTTCCTTTGCTGTTGGTGGTACCGTACTGTAACGGACAGTCTTGGCGAAACGGAATCCCTCTCTCCACGATGCATCTCATTCTCCGGTTGGACCCGAAGGTTGCAGGTTGCCAATTGCCAATTAACTGGTGGCGCAACGCGAACGCCAAAACTGCCCCACCAGAGCTCTGTGAAAGTCGCGTCCCACAGCAAATGCACGCGTCCTGAGTGGTGCAGCACAACGACAAGCTTGCACACGTCGACTTCACGAACCCTGCATGTTCCTGCTGCAACTCTCGAAAGAACGACTTGATGATTCCATGATATTTCCGACATGATAACAAGGAACAATGAGGAACTGGAGGGAATTGGGAGAGGTACCGGACTCGGACGACGACAGCTTCGATGACACGGAATTCCACGACAACGACCTGCCCGAGCAGTTGCCTAAAAACGATGTTGACGGGGTGCCAGGGAAGGGGGATGGAGTGCACACGGCACATGCCAAAGACGACGACATCTGGGAGATTCCGAGCTCTTCACCACGACGAGCTTCACCTTCGCTTCCAACCTTCCACGGTCAAGCATCCCAGCTGTTGAGCCAGCCTCCTTGGTCTGCCCAACCGATACCCACAAAAGGAGATATTCTTCCGGCATTCCCCCCCTCCTCCGAGAACGCTGCCGATACGCCCGCATCTTCGGCGGAAAATGGGCACCATACCACGACGACGTTCCCGCAGGATGAAATATCCACTGGATATGTTCGGGTCACGACACCGGATGTATTGCCGTCTTCCCCTGCGAGTATTCTCTCAAGAACACCGACACCTCCATTGTCTCTATCACTCCCTCGACTCCGTGTCTCGCCACCTCCAGCCAGCCTTGGCCCGCCCCAGGATTACGGACCAGGGCAAGATGAGGAGGAAGAAGAGCTGTCAAGGCAGACCGCTGTTCGATTGGAGCGTTCACTGCGGCCGCGAAAGCCAATCCAGCAGCATCCATACGCGCTTGAGAATGCACAATATGCGACGGTCATGAAGTCGCACGGGGTAAAGCCCATCAGGGTCGTCCAGGGGCCTCGGCAAGAACGAGGGGAAGCTGAGGAAGACTCTCAGGATCAAGAATTCCAGGCCGAGGAAAGTCAGGAGGCGAGTGCGCAGGGGCTAGCTGGACTGGAGGACAGCGGGCCCATCCTATTTGATGACGACGAGGACGAACTCGCACTCACTCCTTCGCTCCCGAAAACGTCCCCTCACGGTCAGGGGTTGCGGACTAGTAGCCAGCAAACCGGCGCCGACCACACAGATGCGACGAGTCTTTCCGACGACGAGTTCCCAACACTAGAAAGGCTCCATCCAGTGTCTGCAAAGAAACGGCAGCGGATTCTGAAGCGGCAACGTTCTCAGTTACTGTCCTCGACACAACGGAAAAGACCCAGGTTCGTGCCAGATTCGTCGCCCCAGGGATCTCCACAACGCCCCACGTTTATCCAACCTCCGCCCCCGACCATATGGGATTTGTCGTCTTCACCTCCAGAACCGCCGCCGCTGGAGAATCCGTCACCGCAGTTCAGAGTCACGCCTCGGTCGCCTGCACAGCGACGCCCGAAGACACCTGGCCCCTCCGTTCAGAAACCAGTTTCGACTGCGGCATCACTCGACGATGGTGATGCAGATGCTCCAATCGCTATTGAAGAGGACACTCAAAGCGATCTTGGGGATGAGGACCTGACTGATTCTGCCGACAGCTCAGGCAGTGAATCGGAAGTGGTTCGCCAAAACATTCGCAGGATTCGCGGCGTGCTCCCTGCGTCGTGGCTTCGAATAGACCAACAACAAAGCAAACCTGCTGCTCGGGATGCGAGGAGACGGAGCCCCGAGCTCTCCCCGGATCGAAATGTCAGGCGAGGTGTGGCTTTACCGCGTCAAGGACTCTCCCGGCCATCGAGCACGGCGCCGCTGATGTTGTTTGAGTCTGATGAATCCGAGGACGAGTTGCCACGAAGGGAGGATCCTGCAGATGAACCGGCTCACATTAACCGGTCAGCCATCCTCACTGCTGAGGACGACGGAGCCTCGGTGGTCGAAGAGGATACCATTAACTGGATGCTCCCTGGGAGGAAGCGGGCCGGGTCACACAGCACGTCCAGCAGAGGAAAGAAAAAACAAAAACAGAGCGGAACACAATCGGTCTTCAAGGGCCGCGTCGACCAGCTATCCCGGCAGCCCAAGATAACTCAAGTTCTCAATCGATCAAAGCATGGCGCCGCTTCGACATCTGCAAAGCGAGACTCGATTACCCATAGGCGACATCATGGCGGTGCCGTGTCGAATCGCAGAGCCGGAAAGAGGGCGACTACGCCACCACTCCTGAGCATTTTGGACGTTGTGGAACCTGATGCCCCAAGGTTCGTCAAGATTGCCGCACGCTCGGTGAAGAACAAGGCAAATCTGGGCAAGGTCAGCCCATCAAAAAAGGTCATCAGCCTGGCAACGCGAAGCGACAATGTCGACGCTCTTTCAGTTCTCAGAGATTGGAAGTCGGGCAAAACGAAGCCAAAAGTTACCGTCCCGCCACCAAAGAAGCTGGCAAAGCCAAAGAACAGACCGGCACTTCGCGAGATATCAACAAATCCAACTGCACGGCCCCGGGGAGCTCAACCGCAGAAGCTGGCGCGACAAAGCAGCCTGGCCGCATTCGTGCGTGTGGAAGAGGACAATGAGCCCCAGGCTCCGCAGCCGCAACCAAGCTCAGCCCTGAAACCAAGGGAACCTTTTCAAACTCGCGATTTGAATCTACACCCCGCACAGCTAGAGGAGGACGAATCTGAGGACAAACGGCGACGACTCAACGCCCGAAAACGGAAGCTAGATGCTTTCTACAGGAGACGGCGAACGGAAGTCGATGCATCAACCGAGAGTGGGCTGGCCCAGAATTTGGATGTGAACTTTACGCTTCAGGAGCCTCTGGTACATGAACAACACAACGATGTCCATGTCGCCCCTTATACCGAAGAGGTGTCGGCTCCCACGATTCGGGAGAAGACGGATGGCAGGTCCAGATTCCGCAAGAGACACCGACCCCAGCGTGTTGATACCGAAGCTCCGCAATATGCACGCGCGAACGACCCCCTTCCGGTAAATTTCTCTGTGACTGAGCCTCAGGAGCACCACCCTCCAGACAAGCTCAAGGGCCTCGGCCCATACGGGACGCAATACACTCACCATTTCGAGATTTTCCCCCTCGACAGGGGTGTCTTCTTTCACGAGAGCACTATCATTGGCCGCGGATTGCTGCGAGACGCGGTTGATGCTGGACTGTCTGATCGAATTCGTCATCAACGGCCGACCGTTTCGTTCCTCTTGGACGGACGACCCTTGCGATGGGGACCGTGGAACGACAGCACCTCGTCTGAGCTTGGCATCCTCGTCGACTGGGTCACTGAGCAACTGGTAGCCAGCCTGACCACAGACGAGAGCACAGGCCTAAAGGCGGTTGAGGCGGCCGACTTTGTCCTCGGATACATCCTCCGCTCTCTAAGCGTCCAGAGCGACGCCGAGGAGAAGGCGTTTGTCTCCAGATATCTGGAGGTCTTCTCGAGCTTTATCAGTCGCTTTGAGTCGATTGAGTGGAGCACCGTTCCCATCAGCACAAGGAGAACACAAATCGAGGTCGCTGTCCGTATCTGCTTGTCAATGCTCGCGGTGCGTTCGTTGAGCCAGTCATCGAGCAGTGACTTCATGCAGTCCATGAAGCTCGATGAGCTGCTCAAGCAATCGGCGACTGCCACTATTCGGCGCCTCGTGGAGTGTGGCACAGAGGACCTGCGGACGCTTTACGCTGACCTCCAACGCGCGACATTCAGAGAACGAGGGATACACCCTCACCATTTCATTGCGAACTGTTGGGTGGCTATGATGGGACTCTTGGAGACTGCGTCCATCCCGAGAAGCTCCTTCTGGGATGTCACGCAGGCCGTCATGCTCAACCGAGGGCCCGCACCAGACTCGGACGTTCAAGTGTTCGAGAGGCTCTGGCACGACATGTTGACCTTACTACCGCTCTGTGAGGTTGACAGCTCCGGGCTTCTTGTTTCGGGCATCCGACACACCGCCCCGGTGGAAGGGTGGACGCTGCCGCAGCAGCTGTTGAAGCGCGTGTTCCAGCTGTACCAAGCAAGCCCTCGTCAACCACCAGGCTTCATTGACTACTGCCGGTCTCTCGTGGCGCGTTGTCATTTTCTCGTGGAACAATGGGGATGGCGCAAGTGTACCGGCATAATCGGAACCATCTTTGACTTCTTCGGCTCTCAGAGCCTCGGGCACTTGAGGAACGAAGAAGTGTACAAGTCCCCCCGGTTTCTCGAGGAACTGGACCGCGGGCCTTCCTTGTCCATTGAGCCGGAGGACCGATGCTTCCACATCTTCATTAAGATCCTGGCCTTGACAATCCAGCGCCTCAGGGGGTTGGGGCGTGTCAATGACATCAGGAATCTGGTGGCCAGGACACTCCCCAATCACAACCGACAATACCTCAAAGAAGACACCATCCATCAACACGACCTGGCTGCGCTGAGAAACCATCACGACCTTTTGTGTACTCTCTTCTGGGTTTCGCCACCCGACTTGCGGCCGGCAGTGCATTTGATCGAGAAGCTGGTCGTCCCCGGCAGCGCCCACAAGGAAGCCTGTCTGATCAACGTTAGAGCCTGGAATCAGCTTGCACGGTTCATGATATCCAACGGCGAGGGCGGCGCCGCATTCCGACCGCTTGCGGCCTGGCGCAACAACGTCTTCAACCAGGTCCTGGATCAGTATCTCTCGGCCGCCTCGGACATTGAGCAGCAGTTCCGGGCACTGTCCAGCGAGGCGTCAGGCATAAGCAAGGCGTTCCGGGATGAGATGGTGGCCAAAAACAAGGCGACGGCGCTGGATGTGCTGCACTGCTTGGTCAAGGCGTCCTTGGACGTTCTACAACGCGCGCCGACGTTGGAGGCGGCATTGTACGCGCTCAATACGGGTAGGTGGATGGACTGTCTTCGTTGGAAAAGGGATGCTAACGTTCAAGCAGGTCAACTTCAAAAAGTGTTCACCAGTCTTGACTATCAATCACCTGGATTCGATTGGAGCATCCTCCGCGTGGCGCTGGATACCCTGGAGCACCTTTTGAGTCGGATAGATGGGGCTTCTGAGGAGCAATACTCGAGCGAATTCTCCGATAATCTCGACGCTCCTCATCTGGAAGACGCTGTCCTGGTACGTTCTATGTTTGTTTCAAGTTTGAGAACCGAACTTATTGACGTTGCCCTAGCTTGTGAACGAGCACCTGACCAAGGACTTCTTTTGGATGTGCCGCACGACTCTCGCCCTCCCCTTGAATCAGTCTCCCAGGCAACACAATGCGCAATCTGCCTGCGCCGAGAAGACAGTAACTCTCGCCGCCAAGATTGCTGTCAGGTTCATCAAGAACAGGGTCACGGTACGTTGTCTCTGGCGGGTTTTGGGAAAGATCATTGACTGACGTTACTTTGCCAGCAACTCCTATCCTTTTTCTCAGCCGGAAAGTACAGTTTGTTCAATGACGTACCGAAAAACCTCAATATCCCGGAGCGGAGATATCTCCCCCTATTTCTTGCGGTTCTTGTCAAGAATCATATATTCGACTTTAAAGACCTCCGGACGAACATCTTAGGGCTTTGGATACTCTCAATCGTGAAGCCCCAGAGGCTTCTCGGGTACGAAAATTACCTGGCCGAGGTTCTCAAGAAGCACAACCTACCCTTCCTCGACCGCGCCACAGTCGCAGTCGGAATCCCGCCCGACTACAACTCCAACATTGACTTCTTCGCCTGCGCCATCCACTACATGCGCAAAACACTCCTCGCCTCCAACTCGGCCCAAGCCAAGCCCCAGCGCGACGAGTTCTCCAAGACCCTTCAGCTCGCCATGCACAGAATCAAAGACGACCTCTCCCTGCTCCGCGCGCAGCAGCACCCGGCCGAGCACGCCGCCTACGTCGACTTTGCCCGCCAGGCCATCTCGCTGGTCAAGTCGCACGGCGTCGGCATCTGCGCCGTCGACCCCTTCTTCACGCAGCCGAGCGCCGACTACGCGCCCCCCGTGCAGGACCCGCAGCTGCACACGGCGGGCATCGTCGCGTACGGCGTCCGCCTGGGCGAGCGCGACGTCACGGCCGCGCCGCAGCTGTTCCACTACCTGCTCAACAACTTCAAGATTGCGCTGGGCAACGACGGGCTCGCGCAGGAGTGCGCCATCCTGGGCCGGGCGATGAGGGGCGACGCGCACGTCTTGTCGTTCGTGCTGCAGTACATGTTGCCGGCGGTGGTGCGGGCGTCGTCGGCGCAGGCGGGGGAGGGCGGCTGTTGTTGGGCGCTGTTGGAGGTGTATGTCGTGGCGCTCGCCGGCGTGTTGGACGGCGGGTGTGTGCCGAGGGAGTTGGCGGGGGAGGAGGACGTGGAGCATGCGGCGGGCGTGCTGGGGGACGTCGTGGCGTGGTTTGAGGGGTTACGAACGGCGGCTGCCGCGCTGTCGTTGCAGCAGGTGCATGTCATGACCCTCCTGGTGGCGGCTGCGAACCTACTGCGGCCGAGTTTGATGAGCTACATGTTCAATGGACGGGAATCTGCTGTCCCCGGACTGCAGGACACGGTCGACCGACTGACGACCGTTTTCGCGGAGTTGCGGGGCCGTGTTGAAGAGCTCCTCGCCCTCCCGGACGCCGGGCTCGCCGAGAGCAACCTCTCTGTCGCCGAACTCCTGAGCGGCTTGGCCTTTGCTAGCAGCGGCAGCACCACTACCGTACCGGGAGCGCGGAACCCCCGCGTGCAAGACTTTGCGAATACGATCATCTCGGACGTGCGCCGGAACTGGGTGGTGTCCGGAGAGCGGGTGATGGTGAGGATGGCGGCAGGGAGGGGGACGCAGGGAGGACTACCAGCGATGACGTTGACGCAGGCTGCTGTTGGAGGTGGGAGTAGCAGTGCTGGATTGCTGAGGGGTACGGAATATGTACCTTGGGAGATCAGGGAGGTGCTGGAGAGGCTGAACGGGGAGCTTGGGGAGTGGATGGAAGAATGTGGTGAGCGTGAGGGGGGAAAGGAAAGGACACAGGCGTTGGGTGGGGAGTTGTTGCTGTTTTAGAGCAGTTGGAAGTTGGCACCGGAGCATATCTAGAGTTTATGAGAAATGACACGAATTGATACAGTCTGGTCCTTGTGAGAGTGGTGTTTGCTGGGAAAGGGGTCTGTCGTGGTTGGAATGTCCCAGTATAACCCTAACCCTCTTGGTCACACCAATCTGCCGTTTGCACTGATGCAAGCCAAGACGGACCAACACGGCTGCCAACGGCCAAATTTCAAAGGCAGCGACTGAGCGCGACGGGCGTCAAAGTCCTTGTACGGCATCCACGACCCTCGACAACGACAAGTCGCGCGGCCGCGCTCCTGGGTACCGGCAGAGTCCAAACGGCCAATTTGAAGCGCATGTGAGCGCCGAAGCGCAAACCGAGCCGTCCTGATGCCTGCGGCCACTGGGGCGCGGGCTCTGCTGTCGGCAAAGACGCCGTCCAGAGCCTGCCGCCTGCCCCGCGTCGCCTTCCACGGGAGTCCAGCACCACCTCGTGGTCTACTTCCAGGTCACCAGACTCGCCAACATGCCCCCCGCCGCCCCCGCGACTCCGCCGTAGCGACACGCTGCTTCCACACGTCCTCGCCCGCTCTCGCCCGCCCCGACGAATCAAACCCCGAGACGCCCGCTCCAGCCGACTCGAACAAGGACAAGAACAATGGCGTGGCTCCCGAGAACAGCCAGCCCGCCGCAGAGACACCCGCGCAAGCTGAGTCCGCCGCCGCCGCCGCCGACTCCGAGACCCGAAAGGAGAAGCTGAAGAGCGCCGGCTACGGCTCGGCCCGCGCCCGCGCCAACCGCAACACCCGCGTCGAGGAGGCCCCCGCCCTCGAGTTGCCCGCCTGGTTCGAGATGCGCCACGTCTCGCTGTACGAGCAGCGCCCGCTCGGCGTCCCCGCCACATTGCTGCACCAACTGTCAGAGGAAGACCGCGAGGGGCTGCTAGAAATCATGGAGGCCGCTGTCGACAAGTATTCTCTGACCGAGGCGGAGGTCGAGACCTGGAAGGACAAATTGCGTCAGTACGCCGCGGGGAAGGCGTCGTATGACTCCGGGCTGGAGGTGAACGATGTGCATCACGCGGCCTTCTGGCAGACGTTGCTGGCCGTATATCACCCGGAAGCGGATCCGGAACACATCGAGGCACTGCGGAAACACCATGCGACAGGTGCGATCGAGAGGGCGCTTTGGTGGTCTGCGCCCGAGAAGTTGATGTCGGGTGATGCGCAGCGCTGGTTCGCAAATCTCCGCTCCGATGCGCCGCCCGGCTCGGGCCTGCACATCAGCCCGCTGGCCAAGAGACCGGACCCCGAGTATCCCGACTGCATGGAGCTTCTCGCCGCATTGCAATCGCAGTTAACGACTGCGCCACCTGCTGGGGTGAAGCAGCAAGGGGCGCGGCGTCCTCCGATTGTCCTGTCAGTGCTCAACGGCAAAGGGTCGAGCATCGCCGACGCCGTCATCAACGACATTGCCACGGATCTCAAAGCTGATGTGGTGCACATCAACGCCCACGACATCGCGCGCATTCTGGGGAGCCATCTTGGGCAGAACCAGTATCTGGCCCGCGGCTCTCTTTCCATGCTCGGCTACGCCGCTGCCGAGATGAACGGGCGGCTCGCGCTGCGGCCGAGCCCCGAGTCTGAGGCGGTCGGCATGGTCGCCGTCGAACTGCCCTCGCGGTTGCGGTCCTTTTTGGCCCCGCGTGACACCTCGACAGCAGCTTTGTCCGACGGCCGCTGGGAAGACATGAAGATTAGCGCGGCCCTGGAGCAGCTTGTGGCCGCTGTTGACCGCAAACGCGCGCAAGCCGCCTTGGCCAGCTCCCGGGGTAAGAGCTTCACGAAGGTCAAGGCGCAGGAGCCCTCGAGGGATCTCATCATCCACCTCCACGACTACGTGGAACTGAGCTCTCTTTACCCGGCCATAGTACACAAGCTCCGGGCTATCGCCGACCGCATGTGGATGGCGGGGAGGAGAGTCGTTTTCGTGGGCTCCTCGGCCGGCGACATGGACAAGTCGCCGCAGTTGAGGGACCAGCTGAGCGACTTGGGCCGAGACGGCGCCCATGTCATCCCGTTCCACGCCTCAGACGCGAAAGAAAACAAGCACCTCGAGGAATGGGACAACTACAATGAGAATCTCGCTAATATCGAGGACATGCTCCGAGCCAAGGTCGGAGATCAAGTCCCCATCACGATTTTCCAAGATTTCATGGAATGGGAAAAATATCAAATACCAGAGACCGACCACAAAGTCATGCTTCGGTTACTCTCGAACGAAGTCTACGATACGCAATGGGTATACCGCTTGGTGTCCTGGATGGTCGGCGCCCGATCGGGGCCAACGGAGCGGTACGGCCCCGTCGAGCTCAACTACGCCATTAGGTTTATGCGCGACAGAAACAAGCACTGGAAGGGCATCTACCCGGCCGTCCGTCCCCCTTACTACTCCCCGCTCTCCGTGCCGCGCCCCTCCCCAAGCTCCTCTTCCGACGATCCCTCCATCACGAACCTGACGGGCGCGGCTGCCAGCAAAGACTACAACGCCGACGAAAAGAAACTCCTCTCGGGCCTCATCAACGCAAAGGACATCCACACCACCTTCGCCGACATCATCGCCCCCGCCGACACCAAAGAATCCCTCGTCAACCTGACCACCCTCTCCCTGGTCCGCCCGGAGGCCTTCTCCTACGGCGTCCTCAAGACCGAGCACATCCCCGGCTGCCTGCTCTACGGGCCCCCCGGAACGGGCAAGACCCTCCTCGCCAAGGCCGTGGCCAAGGAGTCGGGCGCGAGCATGCTCTCCGTGTCGGCGGCCGACATCAACGACAAGTGGGTCGGCTCGAGCGAGCGCAACGTGCAGGCCCTCTTCAGCCTGGCGCGCAAGCTCGCGCCCTGCGTCATCTTCCTCGACGAGGCCGACGCGCTGCTCGCCGCGCGCCGCACGGGCGGGCTCGGGGGGCGCGCCGCCCACCGCGAGACCATCACCCAGTTCCTGCGCGAGTGGGACGGCCTGACGGCCGCCGCCGCCGCGCGCGCCTTCATCATGGTAGCCACCAACCGGCCGTTCGACCTCGACGACGCCGTCCTGCGCCGCCTGCCCCGCAAGATCCTCGTCGACCTGCCCCTGGCCGCGGAGCGCGAGGCCATCCTGCGCGTCATGCTGCGCGAGGAGCACCTGGCGGGCGACGTGGACCTGGCCGCGCTGGCGCGCGAGACGGAGCTCTACTCCGGGTCGGACCTCAAGAACCTGTGCGTGGCGGCCGCGATGGAGGCGGTGCGCGAGGAGGTGCGCGCCAAGGAGGCGTGGCAGGCGGAGCAGGGCAAGGAGGGCAAGGAGGGCGAGTACGCGTGGCCCGCGCGGCGGGTGCTGGAGAAGCGGCACTTTGACAAGGGCCTGCGGGACATCAGCGCGAGCGTCAGCGGGGACATGGAGAGCCTGCAGGCGATCCGCAAGTTTGACGAGCAGTACGGCGACGCGGGGCGCAAGAAGAAGGTCAGGAGGGGGATGGGGTTCGAGGTCGTGCCGCAGGGGAAGAAGGGGTCGGAGGAGGCGAGGGTGAGGCAGGTTGACCTCGCTGCTGCATGAAGGGGATACTTGTCAGGATTTCCGGGTTGTTGGGGTGGGTTTGGGCAAGGAAGCAAGGTTAGATTGGCGAATGGAGTTTCCTGGGGAAGACTGTAATAGTAGCAGGGATAGCGTCGTGGCTGTCTCGAGCCGTCGCCAGGGTGTGTATCTTGTTGTGTGTATAGACTGTACATTTGGCAGTAAAAATACAGCGAGGTTGGTTGAGAAACCATTCGCTTTTTTTTCTTCGATCCCATGGTATCATATCAGTAGCTAGTTATACAAAAGAACTGCTTTTTTTTCGCTCTCTACGCCTTCCCTTTACCCTCCAGCGCCGCAACGTACAGCTCCAGCGCCGTGTTCAGTCCCACCAACGTCGCCTCGAACAGCGCCAGGACCGAGTCCTTCCCGCCCCTGGGCGGCTGCCACCGCAACTTCTTGCGCGTCCGCGCGTAGTGCTCCTTGATCTCCTCCTTCCGCCGCGCCATCACCTGCTGCCGGATCTTCTCGGCCTCGGCGGCCAGGGCGTCGATCCGATCGGCCGACCGCCGCAGCGACTCGGCATAGTAGGCCAGCTCCTGCGTCCGCGCGGGGTCGCCCGACAGGAAGGCGCTCCAGAACTGCTTGAGGAACTCGCTGGTCGTGGCGTTGGTCAGGAAGCACCGCTGGGCGATGTCCGGCGGGATGCTCATGGGCGACGGGTCCTCCTCGTTGCTGCCGAGGTGGAAGATCCCGTGGGTCTCGGACCGCTTTTTCCGCATGCCCTCCAAGATCTGGTCCTGGGCTTGTTTGCGCGCGGCGTGGGAGCCGACGTGGGGCGGTTTCTTGGTCTCGGCGTCGCTGTCGCTGTCGTCGTCGACGCCGATGCCCTTGTGGAGATCTATCCCGCCCGAGCCATCGTCGTCGAGCGTCTCGAGGTCGGCGTGGACTTCGAACAGAACCTCTGAGGGGTCTTGCTTCTCGTACACCCGGGCCTCTTCTGACTGACCGTCTTGGTTGTTAAAGAACTTGTTTTGCTCCTTGACGTTGAGCATGATGCGTGATGCTTCGGTGTCGCCCTGCAGGTCGCGCAGGGTCAACTCGCCAAAGGCGCGCGTGTCGTCGGCCAGGCCGTCCTGAGCGGCCGGGTCAACATCGGAGGGAGCGACATTGGCCATGATCTTCTCGCTGAGGCTGTTCAGCGTCTTGATGATGGGAATGTTGGCCCGCGGCCGCATCTCTACGTCCTTGCGGTTGCCACTCTTGAAGCCGCCCTGGTTTTCCTCGTTTGCTTCCAAGTCTATGATGTGCGGGACCTTCTGGGCCGCCGAGATCCTGCTGGCAAAGCCGAACGAGTTGTCGGCCTCTAGGTACCGGTCAAAGATGACATCGGAGTTGTCATTCTCGGTAATACGCTCGCCGCGCAGCTGCTTGGAGAGTTTGCTCAGGAAAAACCTAGACCAAAACTCGCTCTCGGAGAGCTTGGGGACATTTTCGTTATAGATGCGCCTCACAAGCGGGTGCTGTTGCAGAATCATGGAGATCTGCTCTGATGAGATACTAAGCTTGAACTGGCCGTCCTCGGTCCGCGGCTTGATGGTCGAGAGCACATTGTAGGCACCCTTCTTCTGGTTCAGCTCGATCGCGTGGGCACGGAGAAGGCCAACGCGGGTGGACCAGAATTGAGCGTTGAAGACGCTCTCTGCGATGGAATCGGGCTTGATAGCGAGCGCATCCGCGTAGGTGCGGGCCAGGCCTTGGTTATTTCTCATCAAAGACTGCTGGAGCTCGACGTCGGCCTTGAGCACGTTATCATCAAACCACTTTGGCGGCGCTGGCTTGGCATTCACCGTGCTGGCAAACGACATGGCCGCCGAGGCCCCGTCTCCGTTCGCGGCAGCCTGTCCCACGGGTTTTGGCACGTTGGGGTCATTCTCACGGGCGGCAGCCAACAGCTGAGAGAGCATGTCTCTGATGGCATTGGCCTCGGCGCGGGCGTCGCTCGGCGACGTGAACTGGAAGAGAAACTGCTGAGGTGGTGTCCCCTCCGCGGCGGTCGGTTTTGGCTTCTCGATGACTCTCAAGATGACCTTGGGTGAGCCGTCTGGGGTTTGCTGGAGGTTCATGATGTTCTCCACCGCCAGTGACACGGTGGGCGGCCCCGTGGCGGGCATGGGAGTCCATATCAGGGCGTTCCGGCCATCGGTGAGCGTGAGAACGCCGTCCTTCTTTTTGTAAGTGGCCCTGCCACGCGGGAGGGCCATGTTTGGCGGTGGTGCCCGCGGTGCAGGCTCAGGCTCACAGAGGCAGTGACTTCCAGGTTCTTTTATTTGTTTTTCGATGCCGATGCTGGCCTGAAAGGTCCCCAGATGAGGCACGCTTGTGGTGAGATTGGAGTCTGAACGAGTTCGAAGATAAAAATGGGGTTTTCGAGTTGCGGCGTGGGCGGTGGCACGGTGCTTCAGAGTCCCTGAGCCTCAACTTCGAACTTGGACTTTTGATGAACCGCCGTCAGTGCCCAGGCTTGCAGGCAGCCTTGAGGCTGGGCAGACCACGCCAAGTCCCGCCCTGCTCCGCTTGGTCTCGCTAGCCCCGGGCCCGGACCGGGCGAGACAGCCGGGCTCCAATGGCAGGGATGGGAGTGAGGTCACGCGCAGTTCCACCGCGAAACTTTGATGAGGGACGAGCAGGAACGAGGCGCTCTGGAATTTGCTGCAGCCGTTGATTGGAATATCTGGGGTGCAAGGTTCCAAATACGGACCTGAGTAGAACAAAACAGGTGTCACCAACTGCTGCCCAGCGATTCTCGGATTCTCGGATTGCAGTCTCAGTCGGGTCTTTGACTGAGGTGTGTCGTTTGCTGTTATCTCTGAAAATCGGTTGCATGCAAGATTGCAAGAGCGATGGAACATTGAAAACCGCGCTTCGGCTTGCCCCGGGAACCGCGATTTCGCGGATAACGGGGCGAGTGGCGGCTTTGCTGTGGTCCTCTGGGTCCCGGGTTCTCAAGTTGTTCCCCAAAAAAAGACCAGAGACGGAATCTGACAGCTTCCGTCCAGCCGTGGCTTGGCCGCTCCAAACCCCAGTGAAGCACCCAAGTGCCGCAGCGCCGCCTCTGGTTGGTTGCATCGCGCCCGGACAGGGGTGTGCTGGTGCAGCTCCCCAGTCACCCGCCCAGCGAAAATTGCCGTCATCGCCCTCCGGCTTCCAGCGCCTTTTTCCAGCAGGCCTTGGTTTCCTCTCCCAAACAGCAACCTTCACGGAAAAACACCACGCACATTCTTGGGACTGACACGCCAATGTCCCCAGTCTCGACCTTTCGTCCTTTGACGAGATAGATTCTTACTTTTTTTCGGTACCAGCCTGCACGCGACTTACTCCGCCGCTCCTTTTGTGTTTGTGTCCTTCCTGTACGCTTCGAGGTACTTGGAGGCAACAGACACGGGTCTCGATTTCCATCCCCTTGTTTCTTGCGGCCGGTTTTCGCCAGTCGTCAAGAATCTCTCCGCCAGCAACCACAAACATATCCCTCACCCTCGACCGCCCTTCCTCCCACCACACTCGGTTCCCCTGATACCCGGCCGAGATGCTGCGCACCTCCATCCGGGCGCTGCAGGGCGCCGCGTCGTCCTCGTCACGATGCTTCTCGACTGCCACCGTCTCGGCGCGCGCCAGCATGAGGCTCGCCGCCTCGCGCCGTCCGCTCGCCGTCGGCCGCCAAAAACGCTTCGAGAGCGCCCTCCACAACCCCCCCGACCCCAACGACAACTTCCTCTCCGGCAACACGGCCAACTACATCGACGAGATGTACCTGCAGTGGAAGCAGGACCCTAAGAGCGTCCATGTGTCGTGGCAGGTCTACTTCAAGAACATGGAGAGCGGCGACATGCCCATCTCCCAGGCCTTCACTCCGCCGCCGTCCCTTGTGCCCAGTACCCAGGCCGTCGTTGGCCTCGCTGCCGGCGCCGGTGTTGGCATCGGCGAGGGCGCCGACATCACCAACCATCTCAAGGTCCAGCTGCTCGTTCGCGCCTACCAGGCCCGCGGCCACCTCAAGTCCAAGATCGACCCCCTGGGCATCCGCAACACCTCCAAGGGCTTCGGCAACATCCGGCCCAAGGAGCTCGAGCTCGAGTACTACCAGTTCACCGAGAAGGACCTCGATACCGAGTACACCCTGGGCCCCGGCATTCTGCCGCGTTTCAAGCGTGACGGCCGCGAGAAGATGACGCTCCGTGAGATCGTCGCCGCTTGCGAGAAGATCTACTGCGGCTCGTACGGTGTCGAGTTCATCCACATCCCCGACAGGGAGAAGTGTGACTGGCTCCGTGAGCGCGTCGAGGTGCCCCAGCCCTTCAAGTACTCGATCGACGAGAAGCGCCGCATCCTCGACCGCCTCATCTGGAGCTCGAGCTTCGAGTCGTTCCTGTCCACCAAGTACCCCAACGATAAGAGATTCGGTCTGGAAGGCTGCGAGACCCTCGTGCCCGGCATGAAGGCCTTGATCGACCGCAGCGTCGACTATGGTGTCAAGGACATTGTTATTGGCATGCCCCACCGTGGCCGTCTTAACGTGCTGAGCAACGTCGTCAGGAAACCCAACGAGTCCATCTTCAGCGAGTTCGCTGGCACCGCCGGTGCCGAGGACGAGGGCTCCGGCGATGTCAAGTACCACTTGGGCATGAACTTCGAGCGCCCCACCCCCTCCGGAAAGCGCGTGCAGCTGTCCCTGGTGGCCAACCCGTCGCATCTTGAGGCTGAGGACCCCGTTGTCCTCGGCAAGGTTCGTGCTATCCAGCACTACAACAACGACGAGGCCACCCACCGCAGCGCCATGGCCGTCCTTCTCCACGGTGACGCCGCCTTGGCTGGCCAAGGTGTCGTCTACGAGTGTCTCGGCTTCCACTCCCTCCCGGCCTTCTCGACCGGCGGCACCATCCATCTCGTCGTCAACAACCAGATCGGCTTCACCACGGATCCTCGCTACTCCCGCTCGACCGCCTACTGCACCGACATTGCCAAGGCGATCGACGCCCCGGTGTTCCACGTCAACGCCGACGACGTCGAGGCTGTCAACTTCGTCTGCCAGATGGCCGCCGATTGGCGCGCCGAGTTCAAGCAGGATGTCATCATTGACTTGGTCTGCTACCGCAAGTACGGCCACAACGAGACTGACCAGCCGTCCTTCACCCAGCCCCTGATGTACAAGCGCATCCAGGAGAAGCACCCCCAGATCGAGATCTACGTCGATCAGCTTCTCAAGGAGGGCACCTTCACCAAGGAGGACATCGAGGAGCACAAAGCAGTGGTGTGGGGCATGCTCGAGGAGAGCTTCTCCAAGTCCAAGGATTACCAGCCTACCTCCAAGGAGTGGACCACCAGCGCCTGGAACGGCTTCAAGTCCCCCAAGGAGCTGGCCACCGAGGTGCTCCCCCACAACCCGACCGGCGTCGACCGCAACACCCTGACCCACATCGGCGAGGTCATCGGCACCGCGCCCGAGGGTTTCAACGTCCACCGCAACCTGAAGCGCATTCTCACCAACCCCACCAAGTCGGTTGTCGAGGGCAAGAACATCGATTGGTCGACCGCCGAGGCGCTGGCCTTTGGCTCCATGGTCACCGAGGGCCGTCACGTCCGCATTTCCGGCCAGGACGTCGAGCGTGGTACCTTCTCGCAGCGCCATGCCGTCTTCCACGACCAGGAGACCGAGGACACCTACACCCCGCTCCAGCACATCAGCAAGGACCAGGGCAAGTTTGTCATCTCCAACTCGTCGCTCAGCGAGTTCGGCGCTCTCGGCTTCGAGTACGGCTACTCTCTGACCGACCCCAACGGCTTCGTCATGTGGGAGGCTCAGTTCGGTGACTTTGCCAACAACGCTCAGTGCATCATCGATCAGTTCATCGCTTCTGGCGAGCAGAAGTGGATGCAGCGCACTGGTCTGGTCATGTCTCTGCCCCACGGCTACGACGGCCAGGGCCCCGAGCACTCGTCCGGCCGTCTCGAGCGCTTCCTGCAGCTCTGCAACGAGGACCCCCGCGTCTTCCCCTCTGCCGAGAAGCTCCAACGCCAGCACCAGGACAGCAACGTCCAGATCGCCTACATGAGCACCCCGTCTAACCTCTTCCACATTCTGCGCCGCCAGATGAACCGGCAGTTCCGCAAGCGTAAGCCCTCTCTCGCCCTCACCTGCCATCATGATCGACCCGCTAACCTTGATGTGTCTTCCAGCCCTCATCCTCTTCTTCTCCAAGTCGCTGCTGCGCCACCCGCTGGCCCGCTCCAGCATCGAAGAGTTCACTGGCGACTCTCAGTTCCAGTGGATCATCGCCGATCCCGCCCACGAGTCGGGCGACATCAAGCCCCACGACCAGATCGACCGCGTCATCCTCTGCACGGGCCAGGTCTACGCCGCGCTGCACAAGTACCGTGCCGAGAACAAGATCGACAACGTCGCCTTCACGCGCCTCGAGCAGCTCCACCCCTTCCCGTGGGAGCAGCTGCGCGAGAACCTCGACCTCTACCCCAACGCCAAGACCATCGTCTGGGCCCAGGAGGAGCCGCTCAACGCGGGCGCCTGGAGCTACACGCAGCCGCGCATCGAGACGCTTCTCAACCAGACCCAGCACCACCACCGCAAGCACGTCATGTACGCCGGCCGCAACCCGAGCGCGTCCGTCGCCACGGGCCTGAAGGCGTCGCACTACAAGGAGGAGCAGGATCTGCTGGAGGACGCCTTCAGCGTGACGCAGGACAAGCTCAAGGGCGAGTAGAGCCGCGGCCATGGAGGGTTTCGTGGCGCGCCGCAGGCAGTTCCATGAGTCTGTCTCGTGTATTATCATTCATCGTCATATGCTTGAGTAATAGATCATGGGTAGGGAGGATTATTACGCGTTTCCTTTGTTCGCTCTCTCGAACATGCCGTTTCTTGGACATGGCAGAGCGGTTCTCGTTTGCTCGACTGTGAGCTTGGAGAACAGAGATCCATCCATGTATGTACAAAATCTGGGGTATTGATTGAATGACAAGAGTTTTGGTTGAAGATGAGGCTGCACCTGTGCCTGTTCCGTAGATTGTTTTTTACTCTTCTAATTTGCCGCCTCTTCAGGAGACATGAGTAGCTGGACCTCACCAAGGAAATGGTACTCAAGATTGAGGCAGGCTTCTGGTATAATCTATAATCAAAGTCTAGTTTACCAAAAAAATCACGCTATCCTGACCTGCCACGGCCGGACAACGCCATCGTCGCCCGTGGTGACCAGCATTTCCTCCTTGCCCTTCCTCTCCGCCCCGGCATCGAACCGCTTGCACCATGTGACGTGGTTGACCTCGTACGGGCCGTGGGCATTAGAGACGGTGCCGAGGACCTTCCAGTTACTTTTCGGGGCAGGTCTGCCATTCTCTGTGATTCCGCCCTCCGCGCTCGGAGACGACATGGCAACGTCCTCTGGCGTGCCGTCATCCTCGGCATACACCGCAATGACTCCGTCGCTGCCCGTGCTGGCGACCAACCCCGTCTCGGCGCTCCACGTCGCCGAGTAAATGTCCCTCGTGTGCACCTTGGGCAGCACAGCCGTGCAATCCCACTCCTCCCTGAGCGACCTGCGCATGGTATTCGGAACCCCGCCAAAGGCAGACTTGAACGCATTCCCCCCTGCTGGGCCTCGCCTTCGCCGTCGTCCTCCTCCTCCTCCTGCCTCAGACTCCACACCTTGATGGTCCCGTCCGCGGAAAACGTCATTAGCCGCGGAAACCTCCCGTCCGTCGCCGCTTTCCCTCCCACTGCAGGCCCCAGACCGTGCCCCGTGCCCTCGAGCACCGCCACGCACACCCACTCCCGTCGGCGTCCTCCCGCCAGATGCGCACCGTGTTGTCGTAGCTCGCACTCGCGAGCACGTCGGCGCTGTAGTGCCGCCGGCGGCGCCGGCGCGCGCGTTGGGCAGGTCGACGGGCACCACGCGACGGCCTTGACGTCGCCGTCGTGCTCGCTCAGCACCGCCACCGTCTCCCACTCGTCGTCGTCGTCGTCGCCGGTAGACACATCCTCCCAGATCCACACCGACTTGTCCCGGCTGCAGGTCGCGAGGTACTGCCCGCCGGGGAGAAGGCGAGGGACTTGACCTCGTTCTCGTGCCCTTCCAGCACGAGGTTGAACTCCCACTCTTTTTCCTCTTCTTCTTCTCCTTCCCCCCCCTTGTTTTGTATTTCCTGCTGCTGTCCCGCTCCGCCCGAACCGCACCTCCCTCTCCAACCCATCATTTTCGTCTTGTCGCCCCCGCCTTCTTCGTAACTCCACATCCCCGCCGTGGCGTCAAAGCTCCCCGTCACCAGCCCCAACCTCCTGCCCTTGTTCGCCCCGCCGCCGCCGCCGCCCCGGGGGGCTGCCACGCGGCGGTCCGCACGGAGCGCGCGTGCCCGCCGGTCAGGGCCGAGTGCTTGGTGAAGGTGGCGAGGGAGAAGACGGTGACGGACTTGGCGTGGCGGTCGCGAGGAGGGGCAGGGAGGGGTGCGGGATGGAGGACCAGGCGCGCTGGTAGAGGTCCGGTTGGAAGGGCGGGAGCGGGGTGAGGGTCGCTTTCGTCGGGGCGGTTGCGGTTGCGGTTGCGGCTGGGGGTTGTTGGGTGTCCGCCTCGGCGCCCGCTGGGGCGGGTGGCGCGGGGGTTGTCATTGTGGTTGCTTGGTGGGTTGTTGGGTGGTGCGCCCGAAGAGTTGGGGACTGTTTCGGTGGGAGCTGAAGATAAGGGAACGAGACAGTCGAAGGGAGGTGGGGTTCAAGTCTCGACGGCCGGATTACTCCTGAGGGCGGTTGCCGGTACCAATCGCATGCGAGATGGTGGCAGATTTAGTTCTGCGCGACACCCCCGTCTTGATATGCTGTGTCTCGCGTCGGATGTTGACTGGCTATCAGCGAGGGGCAGTCCTCGGAGGTGCAAGAGTTCAACATCGGCCCCTCAATTTTTCGATAGCCAGCACCTCCGATTCCGCTGCCCCACCACGGTTATGATGCAATGACCCTGCTTAAACAACCCAAACACTCAACACAGTCACGGTGGGAACCCGAAAAGAGCGCCTAGTTGAGACACAGCTGGTGTGGCCAAATCGACAAAAAATATGCTCAATGCTACCTGTGTAATGCCTCTGCTTGCTGTTGAAAACCTCTCTCAAGCCCAGTCTGAACAGAATCAGGGGCAACCAAAACAATGCGCCAAACCTATCCCTTCCCAGAAACCAAAGCCCAAATCCCAAGCTCACCGCCGTCCCATCCTACCTGAACCAAACGCCGACTCATGCCAAACTAACTGCATAATCATAAATCTCCCTCCCTCTTACGCGCCACTCTGCCCCGCCTCCCTAAACTGCTCAAACGACGCCTCCTGCCTGGCCCCACGACCAGCACCACCACCACCACCTCCCTCCACCGCCGCGCCCCTCTCGTCCTCCTCCCTCGCCCGCCTCTCCATCTCCAACCTGCCGTCCTTGCCCCAGTACCCGGCCCGCTCGGCGCCCGTCACGCACCCTTCCGTGATCAGGACGTACGGCGTGGGCGCGTCGAACATGGGCTCGGCCAGGACGCGCTCCATCTCCATCTTGAGCCCGCGCGCGCCCGTCTCGTTGCGCGCGGCCCGCTCGGCGATGGCGTACAGCGCGCGGCGCGTGAAGGCCAGCGTGCTGGGGTACGTCTCGAAGAGCGCCGTGTACTGCGCCACGAGGCTGTTGCGTGGCTCCGTCAGGATGCGGTACAGCTCGTCGAGCGAGAGCGGGGTGAGCGCGCATATGTTGTGCAGCCGGCCGATGAGCTCGGGGATGAAGCCGTAGGCTTGCAGGTCGGCGGGCGTGGTGAGGTCGAGCGGGGTGAAGCCGATGCGGTGGGCGACAGCAGTAGAAGTAGATGTGGGCTGGTGCGGGAGGTGAGAGTACATCTCGGGCGGGAGGATGTCCTTGCTGCCGGACATGGAAGTGCTGCGGCCGCGGACCTCGGAGCCGAACCCGATGGATGGCTTGGCGACTCGTCGGAGAACCGTCTTGTCCAGCCCCACGAAGGCGCCACTAAAGACAAAGAGGATGTTGGTGGTGTCGATGGTGTATTGGTCGACCTTGCCACTTGGGGGGGTTGACTGCGGGTTTGACGGCCCGTAGCCGCCGGGCGGGTTGTTCGTTGGACGAGAAGACCTCTGGTCCTTGATGTTTATTGTGACTTTTGTCCCTTCGACGAGCTTCAGAAGAGCTTGCTGCACGCCCTCGCCGCCCACGTCTCTCCCGTTCATCGTCTCGCGCCTCGCAATCTTGTCAAACTCGTCCAACACGACGATCCCGTGCTCGGCCGCCTTGATATCGTAGTTGGCCTCGACGAGCAGTCGTTCGATGCACGACTCGACGTCCTGCCCGATGTAGCCGGCTTGCGTAAACGAGTTGCAGTCGCTGATGGTAAAGGGCACGTTGAGCTTCTTGCTTAGGGTCCTGTACCGACAACCATTAACACAGTCCGAGGGGCGTCCGTCCATCAAAAGCCTGGCTTGGCTGACTCACTCGAGAATGTACGTCTTCCCCACGCCAGTCGGCCCAATCAAGAGCAGGTTGCTCTTGTCTATCTTGACGTGTTCCGGCGCGGAGAAGTCCTCTGGGATGTAAAAGTCGTCGGCGGGGGGCTCAAGTACTGGGTCCGGGATTTGGTACGTGCCCCGAACGGACTCCTGGTGCCCCGGGTATTCATCTTGGAAAGCAAACACGTTATCAGTCTGTCGCCGCGATGCCGCTGGAAATGCAGAACGACGCGAGGGCCATCGCCCACCTTCGACTGGGTGCGTGCGGGTGGTGTTGTAGCCCGCGCGGTCAAAGTCAGCCTGATCCTGGGCATACTTCTGCCGCTGCAGCTTCTCCCTCAGCCGCTGGTCCTGGAGCTCGTGGTGCTGGCGGCGCCGCAGCCCCTGGTAGTGGTTGAATATGACGGAGCATATCGTCTTCTTCGCGCGGTCCTGCCCCACGACGTAGTCATCGACGCGGCGCTTGAGGTCCCGCGGGTAGAACTGCGGAACGCCAAAGGTGTTCTTGTTGAAGATGGGCCCGCGGCCCGTGTCCTGGCTCGGGTCATAGGTGCTGGTGTAACCGGAATTGAAGTAGTTGGACCTGCGAGGGGGGCCGAGGAGAATGCTCGATGTCGAGTAGGCGGGGTGCCGAAGGCGGGCAGCTCGGAGGGTTGCGGCGCATGTCGGCGCTCGAGGTCGTGCTAGGACCGACATTGTCGCTCGAGGTCGGCGCTCATGCTCTCATGCTCTCATGCTCGGGAAACGGAGCGATGGCCAGAGTGCGCTTGACTGGCAGACAGGCAGCTCTCCTTCGGGGGGTTTGTTTCGTTTCGGAATCTTGGGGAAACCGAAGGCGGAGGTTGATTGCGCCACGTCCAATGCAGGCCGTCACTGGAGGCACCCTGAGGGCACTCGGGGCGGTGCGGGGGATGACCCAAGCACACCGACTGCCTGAAGCTAACCCACCGCTTGCCGCAGCTCGCTCCCCTGCAAAGGCGCGAGAGATGGACCCCACCCCAGCTCCAGGCCCCAATTCTCCAATGAGCAGCAGGGACTGGCTCCCTGGCAAGACCCCACCAAGCCCACCAGGTTCATTGCCTCCGAAATGAAGTCCGATTCCATAACATCCACTTCCTTCTCTTATCCCCTCCACCACATCTGCGATAAGGCGTGAGGGTGCAGCAGTGCCTGAAACCCCTGGAGGGGCTGGGTGCATGAAGTTGGTCTGCCAACTTGCGGCGGCACCGGGGGGCAAAGCAGCAGGTAACCGCTCTGCCGCTATCTGGCGGCGTGGAGTCGCCACAAGGGACGTTGTCCCTGCCGCATTTTGCTGAGCTCTGGCAGATCCATTGATCCATTGGATCGGTTGGGCTGCAGCTGAGGGAGGACCCATGATGTAATCTAGCATCTGCATGGCATCCAGAGAGGAATCCAGAGCTCACCACTCGCGCACTGCAGCTTGCACAGCTGATAGCTCTCGGTACACATCAAACTGCAGCCCTCAATCTCGTATCCTATTTTTTCCATCGCCCCGCTTCCAGCTCGTCTCATTCCTTCCCTGAGAGTAAATACACCGGGTTCTGCCTCTCCTCACCTGACACCGTACAAGTCTTGACGGAGATCCATTCCTCTCTGACGCCCGTAAGCGACGAATTTCTGCGGGAATTGCATCTTCTGGAACCTGCATCTTCAGGGTCGAACACGCGTCAGCAAGAGCCAACAACACTGCAGCAGAAATGGATCCCATTGCTGTAAACTCGTCCAACACGTTGGTCGACGGGGGCAAGGTGGCCGAGGACGACATCCCCAAGGACGGCACCGGTTCGTCCTCCAAAAAGGCTGCTCCTCAATGCCTGCGTGCCGTCAACTGACTCGTGAGACAGGCGTGCTCAAGCTCGACCCATGGCTGGCACCTTTCAAGGACTCATTGAAAAGACGCTACGCCAAGGCCCAGGACTGGATCAAGAAGATCGATTCAGTCGAAGGCGGGTTAGACAAGTTCAGCAAGGTATGCTTGACTCGTCCCCAAAGTCATCTCGCCAACTGGCTCACTGACCATCTCAGGGGGCGGAAAGCTTTGGATTGCATGCGAAGCCGGACGGCACCATTGTTTACAGAGAATGGGCTCCCAATGCCATCCAGGCCTCGCTAATCGGCGACTTTAGTGAGTTTTGAAACCTGTTGATCTTGAGGCCACAATCTCACCTTTTGTTTTTTTCTCTTGTGAAGACAAATGGGATAGGAAGGCACACCCCATGAAGAAGAATGAGTTTGGCGTATTTGAGATCACCATCCCGCCCACGGCCGACGGCAAACCCGCCATCCCTCACAACTCCAAGATCAAGGTATGTCCGACGACGGGACCTCCGAGAACCAAGGGCCAGACTAACAAACCCAGATCACACTCGAGCTGCCCACAGCAGAATGGGTCGACAGGCTGCCCGCCTGGATCAAGTATGTCACGCAGGACCTGTCGGTATCGCCGGCCTACGACGCCCGCTTCTGGAACCCGCCGGCGGCCAGCCGGTACGCCTTCAAGCATGACCGGCCCAAGAAACCCGCCAGCCTGCGCATCTACGAGGCCCACGTTGGCATCTCGTCGCCCGAGCTGCGCGTCACCACCTACAAGGAGTTCACCAAAGACATGCTGCCGCGCATCAAGAGCCTGGGCTACAACGCCATCCAGCTCATGGCCATCATGGAGCACGCATACTACGCCAGCTTCGGCTACCAGGTCAACAACTTCTTCGCCGCCAGCAGCCGCTACGGCGAGCCCGAGGACCTCAAGGAGCTGGTTGATGTGGCGCACAGCTTGGGGTTGGTCGTGCTGCTGGACGTGGTGCACAGCCACGCGTCCAAGAACGTGCTGGATGGGCTGAACCAGTTCGATGGGACTGATCACCAGTACTTCCACGAGGGCGGCAGGGGCAAGCATGAGCTCTGGGACAGCAGGCTGTTCAACTATGGCCACCACGAGGTCATGAGGTTCTTGCTGAGCAACCTGCGGTTCTGGATGGACGAGTACCATTTCGACGGCTTCCGGTTTGACGGCGTCACGAGCATGCTCTACCTCCACCACGGTATTGGAACGTAAGTTTGTTGTTCGGCCCTGCAATGTGCGAAGCACTGGACTGACCGTTACAGTGGGTTTTCTGGCGGTTACCACGAGTACTTTGGCCCGAGTGTTGATGAGGAAGCGGTCGTCTACCTCATGATAGCCAACGAGATGCTCCACGAGCTGTACCCAGAGGTCATCACCGTGGCCGAGGATGTCTCGGGCATGCCAGCGCTCTGCCTCCCGCTGTCGCTAGGAGGTGTAGGGTTTGATTACAGACTTGCCATGGCGCTCCCTGACATGTGGATCAAGATCCTCAAGGAGAAGAAGGACGAGGACTGGGACATCGGCAACATCTGCTTCACTCTGACCAATCGCCGCCATGGAGAGAAGACGATTGCTTATGCAGAGAGCCACGATCAGGCGTAGGTCTCGTGTTCTCCTGTGTTTTGGACCCTGTGCTAACCCCCGCTGCAGCCTGGTCGGCGACAAGTCACTCATGATGCACCTCTGCGACGCCGAGCTCTACACCAACATGTCGGTCCTCGCGCCGCTCACACCAGTCATTGACCGGGGCATGGCGCTGCACAAGATGATTCGCCTCTTGACGCACGCATTGGGCGGCGAAGGGTGGCTCAACTTCGAGGGTAACGAGTTTGGCCACCCAGAGTGGCTGGACTTCCCGCGCGAGGGCAACCAAAACTCGTTCTGGTATGCCCGACGCCAGCTGAACCTGACCGAGGACCACCTGCTGCGCTACCAGTTCCTCAACAACTTTGACCGCTCCATGAACCTGTGCGAGGCCAAGTACGGCTGGCTGCACGCCCCGCAGGCCTACATCTCGCTCAAGCACGAGGGCGACAAGGTCATTGTCTTTGAGCGGGCGGGCTTGGTGTTCGTCTTCAACTTCAACTCGACCCAGAGCTTTACGGATTACCGGATCGGCATTGAGGTTCCGGGCACCTACCGCATCGTCCTGGACACGGACACCAAAGAGCATGGCGGATTCTGCCGCATCGACGACAGCACCCGCTTCTTCACGGAGCCGCTCGAGTGGAACGAGAGGAAGAACTGCACACACATTTACATCCCTGCGAGGACCGCTTTGGTGAGTCGGCTCATCAAGCTTTTGTTTTCTTGGCTGTCTACTAACACATTCTGCTCTAGGTTCTGGCACCTGAATCGACTGTGTCGCAGACATGAATACTGGAGAGCTTGGGGGGTTAGATAGGTAAACCTGGGATTGCACGCGGGTATTTTTGTATTGCAACCTTGACGAAACGTCTGAACTCAGACCGAAACAAAACGAGCGGGGTAAAAAGAGAAGTGTGTGTTCGTGACAGAAAGTGCTGTCCTGGGTTGCTGCGTTTCCGTTACTGGATTTGAGAGGTTGACGTGCAAAAATGCCACTTGTCCATCCAATCGGCGTCGACGTTGGCGTCTTTCAATTCAAGGCCCGACCCGGGACCTTCCGGTGGGCCGTCGCAACAGCAACGCGAAACAGCAAGCTGCAAAGCTCAATTGAACGGGGCAAACAGGCTCAAACAGTAGGCTTCCATGGAATTCGAGAATCGCAGAAGCCCTCGTACGGTAGGAGCAGTAAGGCTCCCAACAACAGGGAGGGAATCAAATTCACTCAGCGGCAGCGCATCAAGCACTGTGGCCAAGATTTGTCGGAACGGATTGGGTCCCTTGCATTTTCTGGGGAAAAAGAGTGGTTGACGGCAAGCACCTGGCGCAGTTTTGCGGGAGGGCTGGCAGTCCGAGGCCCACCTTTTTTCCAAAACAAGACGTCACGTGAAATGTTGGAGCTCCGCAGCTCCTAGCCGAAAGCTCGTCGAGAGATTTTCGAACCCGTTTTCTTCCCTCCCCCGAGCCATCTCTTCTCACTGCACATCCACCGTCCCAAGTCCGCCCTGCATCATCGTCAAGATGTTCAAGAGGTGAGTTGCCGCCGAGAGACACGACTTTTCGAATTTCTGAAGCCGGCCCCCGGCCAATTGACCCGAATTGATGCTGACGCAAAGCTTTTCTCCCCTCGCGCAGCGGCATTTCCGCCTTCGCCCGGGCCCGTCCCTCCTTCGCGGCGGCGACTCGTCGCGCCGTTCGCCCGGCCAGCCTCAGGGCCCCGGCCTTCAGCAGGTTTGCCAGCACTGCCGGCGTTGGTGATGGCAAGATCTACCAGGTCATCGGTAAGCAAGCCTCGACACGCAACGGCCGGCGTCTCTCCCGGGGACCTCCGACCGGGAAAATTGTTTCCTCAGGCTAACCGCGCAAAACACAACAGGTGCCGTCGTCGATGGTTAGTAGCTCTCCATGTGGCCCGCAACGCGCCGCTGCGCGCAGTTCCCCGTCACATTGCAGCTGACGCCGTCGACAGTCAAGTTCGATACCGAGAAGCTCCCCCCCATTCTCAACGCCCTTGAGACCACCAACAATGGCCAGAAGCTCGTCCTCGAGGTCGCGGTATGCCAAGCCTTCCTAGCCGCCAATCACACGCAACCTGCTAACCAAGCCACAGCAACATCTCGGCGAGAACGTCGTGAGGTGCATTGCCATGGACGGTTGGTTTTCCCGTCGCATGGCTCGGTTGAGAGAGGAGTGGTTCTAATCCAACTATTCCAGGTACTGAGGGTCTGGTCCGTGGTGCCAAGGCTGCCGATAGTGAGTTTTCCTATTTGTGCTTTCTTTCTCGCTGTGCTGCAGCTTGCTAACTACTCGCAACAGCTGGTGCTCCCATCACCATCCCGTGAGTTGAAACGCTTTTTCTGGCGCCAAGATCTCGATATTGGCTGGGCATCGGCTGACGTAGATATCATCACAGCGTCGGCCCTGCCACTCTCGGCCGTATCATGAACGTCACTGGTGACCCGATCGATGAGCGTGGCCCCATCAAGACTGACAAGTTCCTTCCTATCCACGCCGAGGCTCCCGAGTTCGTCGACCAGTCCACGACCGCTGAGATTCTGGTTACTGGTATCAAGGTCGTGGATCTGCTGGCTCCCTACGCTCGTGGTGGCAAGATTGGTCTCTTCGGTTTTCGGTGGTGCGGCAAACCCAAGTCTTCATTCAGGAGCTGATCAACAACATCGCCAAGGCCCACGGTGGTTACTCCGTCTTCACTGGTGTCGGCGAGCGTACCCGTGAGGGTAACGATCTGTACCACGAAATGCAGGAGACCTCCGTCATTCAGCTCGAGGGCGAGTCCAAGGTCGCCCTGGTCTTCGGTCAGATGAACGAGCCCCCCGGAGCCCGTGCCCGTGTCGCTCTTACCGGTCTGACCGTCGCTGAGTACTTCCGTGATGCTGAGGGCCAGGATGGTAAGCAATTTTCCTGCTGCTCTTGAAATTGCCGCACATGTCTGACAGGAAACCAGTGCTTCTCTTCATCGACAACATCTTCCGTTTCACCCAGGCCGGTTCCGAGGTGTCTGCCCTTCTCGGTCGTATCCCCTCTGCCGTCGGTTACCAGCCCACCCTCGCCGTCGACATGGGTGGTATGCAGGAGCGTATTACCACCACCAAGAAGGGTTCCATTACCTCGGTCCAGGCCGTCTACGTGCCTGCTGACGATTTGACTGATCCTGCCCCCGCCACCACCTCGCTCACTTGGACGCCACCACTGTCTTGTCCCGTGGTATCTCCGAGTTGGGTATCTACCCCGCCGTCGACCCTCTCGACTCCAAGTCCCGTATGCTGGACCCCCGCATTGTCGGCGCGGACCACTACGAGACCGCCACCCGCGTTCCAGCAGATCTCCAGGAGTACCTCCTGCAGATATCATTGCCATTCTCGATGGACGAGCTGTCGGAAAGCTGACAAGCTTACCGTCGAGCGCGCCCGTAAGATCCAGCGTTTCCTGAGCCAGCCTTTCACCGTCGCCCACGTCTTCACCATCGAGGCACGCCGTCGACCTCAAGGACACCATCGCCTCGTTCAAGGCCATTCTCAGCGGTGAGGGCGACGACCTCCCCGAGGGTGCCTTCTACATGGTTGGCGATTTCGCGTCGGCGCGGGCGAAGGGCGAGAAGATTCTGGCTGAGCTCGAGAAGAGCGCGTAATCGGGGGGCCTGTAAAACTGGGGAAGGAATCGGCGACCTGTGTATAGAAGCGAAACGGTTTCCGGGGAGTTCCCTTAGCTCAGTCAAGTTTCATTTGTGAGCTGTGTATCAATCAATTTTGTCTGTCTCTTCGGCCCGGCTGGTCAGTGACTTGTGTGTGCTTTCTGTCGTCTCTGTCCATGCCGTTATCTTGTTCCTTCCCAGGAGTGATGTCGGTGTGCATGTCAGCCGTCCGGTTCGATGTGAAGTCTTTAAAAGTAGGCAGGTCCTCTCGGCCGCCAGTTCTGGTCGTCGACATTGATGGATCCCTACGCAGGTCCAACGGAATTTCGATGATCATCGAAGGGGGCTTGGCGGTGGTCCAATGGGGTGTTTTGACACAGAGTGGGATCGGGACCATTGGGGAGCAAGTTGATTATCCTCCGAAGTAATCAATCGTTTAGCCGCGTTCCTTGGATCTACTCTGGCAGACGACGGCAATTCAGAACATGGAGGGAGATTTCCCACCAGTCAACTTCATGGGCTCTTAAAGTACCTGAGGTTTTGCGGGGGAGGGTATGTACACGTGTAGGGGGGCGGGAATCTGGGGATGTGGTGTGGTGGTTATGGTCTGGTCTGGTTTGGTCTGGTTTCCGATGGGGCGGGATGACTGTGTATAAAGGGGTCTTGGCCTCCATGCTTGGCTTTTGCTCGAAAAGGGTGAAGGGAGAGACAAAGAGATAAATCTTTCTGCGAGGCCCTGATTTTTTGGTTCGTTCGTACTTTTGTTTTTGACGTGGCGTCTCCTTGCAAAAAGCATTTTGTGACGACCCCGACTGCTGTGCCGTGGACGAGATGGTCGTGTTCAGCAACGTTGCTGTCGCCATGGCGGCGGCGGTGATGTCGGGCGCGGGCGTTGTGATGGGCGCGCAGCTTACCAAGGTCAACTACCCGAACAATGCGACGAGCAGGGCCGAGATGTATATCTATGTGCCCGACAAGGTGGTGGCGTCGCCGCCATTGGTGGTGGTTATTCGTATGTATTCTCTCGTTCATTGAGTCTGGTATCTATAGCAATTGCGGTCACTCCTGGAACGGATGCTCGAAGGGCTGTAGACTGAAGAAAGCAACTCTTCCCCCTCTACCACGCCTGGCCCTCCTACTCTCATCAGATCACAACTAGTAAAGCTCCCACTGACCACTCCCACACAAAGACTCCTGCCAATCCTCGGCCTCGTCCTACTTCGGCAACTCCAAGATCCCGTGGCACCAAGGGTCCGACCGCAAGGGGTACATCACGCTGTGGCCGTCGTCGCCCAACTCGGGGACCTGCTGGGACGTGTCGTCGCGGGGCTCGCTCTCCCACGGGGGCGGCGGCGACAGCCAGGCCATCGCCAACATGGTGGGGTACGCCATCGACAAGTACGGCGTCGACCGCGACCGCGTCTACCTCACGGGCGGCAGCTCGGGCGCCATGATGGGCAACGTCCTGGCCGCGACGTATCCGCAGCTGTTCAAGGCGGCGAGCTTGTACAGTGGCGTGCCGGCCGGATGTTTTGTCAGTTCCGGGGGCGGGGTAGCGCAGTGGAATAATAGCTGCAGTGGGGGGCAGAGTAAGGCTTCGGCTGAGCAGTGGTACGTTTCTTTCCTTCTCCTTCTGGCCGTGGGGGGGTTGCGGTGGTTGTGCTGAGTGACGCTGACTTTTTGACGGGGAATAAGGGGCAATGTGGTGCGCAACATGTACCCCGGATACAACGGTCCGCGGCCCAAGATGCAGATCTGGCACGGCAGCGCCGACAGCACGCTGGCGCCGGCGAATTATCAGGAGACGATCAAGCAGTGGACGAATGTGTTTGGGGTCAGCCAGACGCCGACAAGCACGGTCAAGAATTATCCGCAGGCGAACTACCAGACGGATAACTATGGGGAGAACGTGCAGGGAATTTATGCGAGTGGTGTTGGGCACAGTGTCCCGTCGAACTTGACCGCGAGTGAGCAGTGGTTTGGGTTGTGATGGCTGGCCGGGGAGGGTCGAGGGGCAAGAGAAGAGGGCGAAATTGAAGCGGATATTGCTGTATCTATCGGTGGCTGCCGGTAGGTATTCCAGGTACACTGCAACCATCATCCCGTCCTGTTCGACTCGCCTTCGCTCAGCACTGATCCGGATGTACACATCGTGGGGAGGTTTTGATTGACGGTCACCGTCAACACATGCCAAACTGGCACATTTTACTCCGGTACTCCGTCACCTCGGCACTAACGTCGTCCTCTCTGACTGCTCGGATGGCGAGCTCTCTCTCGCAGGCCGAAGTGAGCGGCTCTTCTTCGACGAGGGTTGCGGGCTGGTCCCAGTCGGGGTCGTCCAGAAGCAGCCTAGCAATGTCCTTGCCGCTCTCCAGATGCAAGGAAGCCATGGGGATCCGCAGCAAGTGGTGCCACTCGGCACCAAGGTAGCGGTATATGCTGGGTATTTCAAGCTCGGCGATGTTGTCCATCCACCAACACGAGTCGATTCGAAACTTGACAAAGACAAGGAAGTGCGCAAGTATGACCAGGGCACGCGGCCGTCTCTGGCGAGCTGCATCGATGATGGGGTCCGGAAGAAAGGTGGGGAAGGTGCAAATGCGCAACAGCAGCATGTGGCTGATGCCCTTTTTCAGCTCGAGGTAGAGAGATCCCAGAAACTGAAGCGCTTTGTAGTATTTCTGGACAAGGTCGTAGTCGGGGTCGCCCTCTTTGATCGACGCGACCATGAAGAGAAGATAGTTTGGGAGACAGCGAGCCGACGCATCCAGGTCCACGTCGGGGCGGAAGACGAGAGCGGCAATTCCCGATCGAAAGAGCTGCGGGAGCTTGATGACCTGCATGATGGCGCCAATACCCTTCCAGATGCCCATCCAGTGCAGAACCGAAAGCGGTTGGGCCTCCTCGCCGCGAAACACATGTGTTGACAGACCGCAGAGCAGCAGAGAGCAAGCTAACAGAGCCGGAAAACTGGCAGGGTCTGCAGCCTCGACTGCCTTTCGGTAAGTCTCGAAGGCATCCGCTCGGTACCGGATTTCTTGCGACCGCGAGACGCCCATGTGATGGATGCCGAGATGGTTGATGTGCATAGCAGCAAGCCCGAGCAGCGAGTTCATCAAGAAGGGGTGGGCGAAGGCGTGTTGGACGACGTTCACTTTGAGGATGACGTCGACGTTGCGCTCCCGCAGGCCGCCGGTCGAGAAGGAGGCGTAGGTGGCGGTGGTGTAGAACCAGAGGAGACGCATATCCAGCTCGCTGTGCCCGCCTGGGATGAACAGCGGTTGCTGCGGAACGGTGGTAGCGTGCTTGGCCGCGAGTGTGAGGGCTGTTGCTGGTCCCTTTCCCGGCGATGAAGCAGCACTGGTGCTTGCTGTAGGGCTCGCACGCTTCGACACGGCCAAGTACACGCATGTTTCCTTCCGGATGGTACATGACCGGCAGGTTGGGCGGGCCTCGTCGCACTTGACCTTGCGTGTCTTGCAGTTGCGGCATCCGGTCCTGGTCTTGCGGTGCGGGCGTTTGGCGTGGTAGGGTTTTTCGGTGGCTGCCGTTCTGACGGGAAGACTGAGCTTTTCTTCTTCCACCATGGTTGTGTCCTGGAGTGCTGACTGAAGAAATGCCGATGGAGGTGGGTTGGTTTCCGGACGGCCTCCGGCCAAGGGCGCGGCGTACTGTGGGGATGCGGAGTCACGAAGCCGGACAGCCGACTGACGAGGGCCGTACAGAGGAGTTGCACCGGACAAAGGTAGACGGGGTGGGTCACGCTGAAGCTTCCCTTGTTGATGATGGCTGATGACACAGCAGGCGGGTTGAGAAGCAGTTCGACATCAAGTTATTATGCCTTCGTCAACGCTCCGTGCCTGAGATGCGACCAACGCTTCACTCGGCATTTTACCTCAGCCCCATCGGGATGCGGTCATAGGCGAGGCAGTGAGCGAGTTGAGCTCAAAGAAACGGAACCTGGGAGTGTTGAGTTCGAGGTTGGGACATGGGCTTTGACGAATCGCGGCACAGCTTTTGAGCAGTGGGCCTTCCGTGCTTACGACTTCCAAAGTTCCAAGCAGTCGCCTCAACGTCGGGTCATCAGGCCCCCAACCCTCACTAAGACACGCATCGCAGCAATCTACCCGTGGTTTGGGCCCTGTTGGCCGCGTGCCATCTAATACGTAACCTGCGGCCAACTCCGGAGATGGTGACTGCCATCAAAAATATGCTGCAGCTCAACGATTATTCTGTGCATACCCCTTGCTCGCTCTCGCCTTCGAAGCCACCCCCTATCCCATGTCCTTCTCACAATGTTTATTCTTGAGCACACGGAGCTCTGTACGCGGTGGCGTAGAGGATTCATCATAGACACTTTTTGCTGGGGGCAATGACCTACACAGTGGTGGTGTCTTGAGAGACTGAGGTGGTGGAGTTACCTGAATTACAGATTACCGTATCGCAGTTGGTGAGGGTGGATCCAAGCGATGGGAGATCCACCACTCATGGCTCAGGAATGGCGACGCGTGGGCCAGGAAGAGCAGGGTGTCAACGCGACTCGGTATCACTGTCGCTGAACGCTCCTCGATATCACTGTCTCTGAACGCTACTAGTATCACTGTCTCTGAACGCTTGTCCGCAACTCGGACGGATATTGAATATTGAATCGCAGCAAATCTGCCAAGTTGTCTGCTATTTAAAGAACTGTGCCATGCGCGCCTCGGTTTTCCAGCTCCCGGACGAGCTGATCCTCACCACGCTCAACCAAACATTTCCTTGCCGAGAGACGCAGATTCGAACACTAGCCACTCTTCTCTACGTATGATACCTAGAACCTATCATTTTTCTACAATGCTGACCTGCCACAGCCTGGTGCCGCACCATGCCGAAATTTGGTTCTCTATGGCACCGAGGCCACAGGCAAGAGCGCTGTCACCACAGCTCTGCTCACTGCCCTCGCAGACCAGCCTGAAGATGACGGCTTCAGTCTCAACTATGCCATCGTCAACTCGGTAGAATGCATCACAGCCCGCCATCTGTACGAGAGCATCGTCGGCAAGGTCGCCGATGCCCTAGCATGGGATGCCGCGGCGTCGAGGTGCGAAACCGTGTCGCAGCTGGCCGTCGAGCTGTCCAAGATGCTCAAGTACACAGCCCGCCCTGACGGCTTCCGCTTCGTCCTCGTCTTTGACGGCATCGATCGCCAGCGAGACGCCCCACACACGCTGCTTCCGGCTCTGGCGAGGTTGTCTGAGATTGTTCGTCACCTAGTCAGTTGAAGTTGTAGGCGACTCAAGCTAACCGCCCGCCAGATTCCCTCTCTAACCACAGTCTTCATCGTCACCTCTCCACCCCCTCACTTCCTCCTCACCTCGTCTGTGCCTCACTTGCACTTCCCAACCTACAGCAAACAAGACTTCATCTCCATCCTCTCCCTCTCGCCGCCCCCAACCCTCCCCAACACCTTGCGGCAAGAAACCACCGACCTCTGGACACGCTTCACCGCCGCCGTCCACGACGCCCTCGCCCGCGCCGCCTCCCGCACCCTCCCCTCCTTCGCCCACGCCTGCACCGCCCTCTGGCCGCGCTTCACCGCCCCCATCCACGCCGGCACCCACTCGGCGCGCGAGTTCTCCAAGCTCCTCGTCGCCGCGCGCACCCACTTCCAAGACGAACGCCTCCTCGACCCGGGCGTGCTCGCCCTGCCCACTCCCAACCTCAACTCCACCACCACCACAGCCACAACCACAACCGCAACCGCAACCGCCAAACCCCTCCCCAACGGCACCACCCCCAACCCCGCCCTCAACCCAAAAACAACAACAACAACAACAACAAAACCCTAAGCAAAACCAACCCCCAAGAGCAGGAGCGGGCTCGGGGCAGACCTCGCCTCCTCCTCCCGCCGACCCCACGCCTTCTCCTCCTCGCGTCCTACCTCGCCTCGCACAACGCCACGCGCCACGACCTGACCCTCTTCTCGACACACTACCACGGCCGCCGGCGGCGCCGTCGCGGCGGCGGCGGCGGGCTCCTCCATCCGCCCGCGCGGCGGCAAGCACCGCAAGATCGCGCGCAAGCTGCTCGGCGCGCACGCCTTTGTGCTGGAGCGGATGCTGGCCATCTTCGCGGCCGTGCGCGCGAATGGCGGGGCGCTGCAGCTGCAAGGGGGGAGGGACGGGGAGGGGCGGGGCAGGGGCAGGGGGATGCGGATATCGGGATGGCGCTGGCGACGCTGGCGAGTCTGAGGCTTTTGGTGAAAGTAGGTGGTGGTGGTGGCGGTGGGACGGGGATGTGATGGACTGTGGTGGGAAGTGGAGGGTGAATGTTGGGTGGAGGTGGTGAGGGGTTTGGGGAGGGTGTTGGGTCGAGGTGGAGGAATGGTTGGTTGAGTGACGAGGATTTTTCCTGTATTGGTTTTTTTATTGTTTAATTCATTCCCTTTGAAAATCAATCATGGGGATCGTGGTGGTCAGCGTGTGTGGTAGTCGTACAATGTATTGGTGATTAACCTGCGTGACAAAACGCCTTCTACCCCCTATCCAGGATACAAAAGTCTCTCTAAAATAAACAGCACGCTTAGTGGTGGGACCGGCTGGAGGCATTGGCTCCCGCATCATGCCCGCCTCGAACCCAAACATCCCAAACATGACCCAAACCGCGCTTGCTCTCGTAAAACACATCTCCCATTACCTGGCCACCACCGGCTGAGCGTCGCCCGCCAGCCACGTATCCTCGGCCCTCGTTCCGGGAGGTCGCCAGGCAGCGTTGCTCATCCCGCGATTCCTCCCACCGCCGCGCCCGCCCACGTCATCCGACTTCTTGGTGTCGTTCATGACACTGCTCGACGCAAACGCCGCCGCCGCCGCGCTGCCAGGCGTGTAGGCATGCCCAGGCGCGGACTCGCCCATGGCCACGGGGCTCTCGAACATTGAGGTGCCGTTCGGCGCGCCATGCACGACAATCGGAGGCGAGAGGGGCTGCTTGGTGTTCAGGGGGAGCAGGGTAGCGTCCCGCCGCGTCTCCGTCATGGAGCGCGCGCGCTGGTCGGCCTTGTTCTTGTCGTTGCTGCGGTCGTAGAGGTACAGCCCGAGGAAGGTCAGGGCGATGCCGGCGGCCTGGACCTTGGTCGTCGGGCTGCGGAACCAGATGATGGCGATGATGATGACAAAGACGCGCTTGATGAGCGACGCGACTGAGTACGTTACGGGCGAGACCATGGACAGCAGCACGAAGGCGAGGATGTTTTGCCCAAAGTGGAAGGTGCCGTTGAAGATGTACTCGAGCACCAGCGGGCCGTGGTCGAGCGAGTTGGGCGTCTGGTTGAGGTCCACGCTGCCGTCCCAGAGGAAGTCGCCAATGATGCCGACGCCTTCGGACCAGAGCCAGATCGGGCCCGTGAGCAGGAAGGCCATGCCCGACGAGTAGCAGAGGAGGTTGAGCTTGTCGAGCTTGCGGGATGCCGCGTTGGGGTTGCCTTCCTGCTCAGCGCGCGCGGCCTCGTTGAAGAGACGTTTGGAGAAGATGTTTTGGGTGACAAAGATCATGGCGGCCAGGAAGGCGTACAGGATGCCGAAGAACTGGCCGCCAAAGGTGCGGTTGCCCGAGCACGCGAGCATGACGCCGGTCGTGAGAGGGATGAGGGAGAAATATGTCGCCTTGGGATACCGGATGTCGAAGATGAAGCGGTACGCGAGGACGGTGAAGAGCGGAGAGAGTCCCTTGATGGTGTGTACGAGAGACACGGGTATCTTGGACGTCGCATTCGAGCTCAGAAGGTGGCCTCCTATTTGGAAGGCGGCCAGCGGGAGGGTGGTCCTGATCACATCTCGCGATGGGTATCGGATCGGGTATTTGAGGGCCGGGATGCGGGTCCTCAGCCGAGGAAATGCGGATGCCAGCCAGGAGAACAGCAGGCAGTATGACGAGACGAATGCGAACTGGACGAGGGTCAATGTGGCGGGCTTGTCGAAGGCCGTGAGGATCGCCTTGGAGGAGGTGTTGGTCAGGGCCGACGACCAGTACCACATGACGCAAAGCACCTACAGACGGGAGAGGTCAGCTTTGGTCTTCGTCTCGACTTCCACGAGGCGAGGGACATACAATCAGCTTCCACGAGACTGGCGCGCGGAGCGCTTCAGCGATCTCCTGGGCATTCTGGCTCATGCTCGCAGAGCGCATCCTATGAACGGCATTGCTGATGCTGGGGTGCCTCCCATGACCCGAAGAGCCTGGTATGGGTTCCCGAGGAGCCCACCTTACCCTGCTGTCCCTCCGGGCGTGCCAGCGATCTGATGGCTTGTTGGCACTGCCATTGCCGTTCGCGAGGCCATTCTGCGGCCAGCGTTGGCCTGTGGGCTGGCCATTTGAAAAGGCGTGTCCAGCGTCAAAGTCCGGGAACTTTTCCGTCTCTCCCTGTCCTGAAGCACCGTTCGGTTCGGCAAATGATCGGGTCGAGGAGCGAGACTGGGACGCAGCCCGCATGTGGGAGCCGGTCGAGATGGAGGCAGAATGCGAATGCGGCATCGCGCTGCAAGGCGCTGCGAGACGGTCGAGAAGGACACTCTGGCTCTCGGCGGTGCGGGCGATGCGGGCAATGATTGCAGGCGGCGACAAGGCAATGGAACGAATGCGAGTGCTGTCGCGCACTGTGCTATGTGATCATGGCCACTTTCTCTGTTGTACGTACGATTCGAGTCCAACACGAGGAGGAAACAATTCGCGGCAATTGGCGGTTGCACAGCCAGGGCGTCTCACTAACGTTAGGTGGTCCTCACAGTCGCTTGGAGGGGGGCGCCGGTTGGTCTGGCCTAGCCGTTACGGGGCAGCCAAATAAACTCTCTTGGCGCCGCCAATCCACTGCTGCAGGCCCAGCACGCGGGTGCTTTGCTCGGTGGATCCAGTGCTGTTTCACCGCAGAGGACACCGCCACAGATGTTTTTTTTTCGGGAGTCTTGCGGGCGATTCCACACCAAAGGGAGTTAGTTAATGCCAAGAGACTTTTGACCAGCCACACCGGGCGCCTTGAGCTTCTCAAACTTTTGGACGGCGCGATTGTGATAAGCCCAGCATCTTGATCGCGTGCAGCTCCACCAAATCCTGCCACTCCAGCGCCAGCCCGACGACCCTCGCAAGCCAGCCCTGTGCAGACACCGCGCTCATCTATCTTGCATGCTCTAAACTGCCAACGCTACATCCGGATCCTGAGCCCTCGGCTCGCAGGCAGGCAAGATGGCGGCACCCAAGATGACCAAGAACCAGATGCGCCGGGCCAAGAAGAAGGAGCAGAAGAAGGCCCAGGCTGAGGTACGTTGAGACCTGTCACTGTCCCACAGCAGATCGTCATGACTAACTGCGGCCGCAGAATGGCTCCAACGGACCCGAGGTCAAGGAGGAGGAGGTAAAGAAGGAAGAGACAGCCGTCGACGGCGCGAGCGAACCCACCGATCTCGAGGTCAAGAAGGCGCCCGACGCGTCCAACAAGATCGATGCCGACGGCCCCACCGACGATCCCCTTCTTGTCGAGGACGACCCTGCTTTTGCCGCTTACAAGAGCATATTCGAGAAGTTCGGCATGAGCCTGGACGACGAGGAGATCTCGAGGGAAGCCAACGCCGGCAACAAGGGCGAGGTCTTCTTTGACCAGGACGACGAGATTCCCAGCGAAGACGAGGACGCGCAGCCAAAAATGTCCAAGAAGAAGAAGAAGAAGCTCAACAAGCTGTCCATCGCCGAGCTCAAGGCCCTGGTGCGGAACCCCGAGGTTGTCGAATGGCACGATGTCTCGTCGTCCGACCCCCGCCTCCTGGTTCAGATCAAGGCCCAGCGCAACATTGTCCCCGTGCCGACGCATTGGTCCTTGAAACGAGAATACCTCTCGAGCAAGCGGGGTATCGAAAAGCCCCCTTTCAAGCTGCCCAAGTTCATCGCCGAGACTGGCATCACTGAGATGCGCGACGCCGTTCTCGAAAAACAAGCAGAACAGACTCTCAAACAAAAGCAACGCGAGCGGGTGCAGCCCAAGATGGGCAAGTTGGATATCGACTACCAAAAGCTCTACGACGCATTCTTCCGCCACCAAACAAAACCCGACCTAACACGGTTTGGCGACGTGTACTACGAAGGCAAGGAGTGGGAGGCCGACTACAAGGTGTTCAAGCCCGGCGATATCAGCGACGCGCTACGAGAAGCCCTCGGCATGCAGCCCGGCTTCCCCCCTCCGTGGCTTCTCCAACAACAGCGCGTCGGCCCGCCACCGTCATACCCGACCTTGAAAATCCCCGGCCTCAACGCCCCGCTTCCCCCAGGAGCTGCCTGGGGTTTCCAGCCCGGCCAGTGGGGCAAGCCCCCGCTGGACGAATACAACCGGCCCCTCTACGGCGGCGACATCTTTGGCATCATGGCCCCCGGGCAACCCGGCGCCGCCGTCCCCTACCAACAACAACCCCAACAGTCCCTCGCCGCCGCCGGCCCGCTCGGCGAGCCCATCGAGCGCACCCTCTGGGGCGAGCTCCAGCCCCCGGCCGAAGAATCCGAGGAGGAAGAGTCGGAAGAAGAGGAGTCGGAAGAAGAAGGCTCCGAAGCAGGCGACATCCCGCCCGGCGGCACCGAGACGGCCAGCGGCCTCGAGACCCCCGGCGGCTACGCCAGCACCGTGCACACCGACATGCACCCGCCCTCAGGCGTCGAGACCAGCATGGCGGGCGAGTTTGACCTGCGCAAGACGCGCCGCGGCGGCTTCGAGACGGAGGAATCCTCGTACGGCGGGCCCCGCCAGGCGTACACCGTCATCCCCGAGCGCCAGGGCCGCGCCGAGGGCTTCTTTGGCAGCGACAAGACGTACGACCTCTCCAAGCCCGGCCACGGCCACGGCCACGGTCACGGCCCGCCGGTGCCGGTGCTGGGCCAGGACGACGACGCGTCGCGCAAGCGCAAGAAGCCGGGCGACGTCGAGGTGGCGCTCGACCCGGACGCGCTGGCGGCCTCGGGGGGCATGGACAAGGAGGAGCTGCGGCGCAAGTTCGAGGCGGGCAGGAGGGAGGAGGGCGTGGGCGCGCAGTGGAACAAGACGGCCTACGAGGAGGACCTGAGCGATATGATTGCGCAGGAGAGCCGGAAGAGGCAGCGGCGGGAGGAGGAGAAGAGGGGGGAGCGGGAGAAGGCGCGGCGGTAAGGGAGAAGAGATGGTGGGGAGACTGTTTTAGAGTAGGACATTGACGGGGTTTGGCGTTGAGTTGGGCGTTTTTTTTGGGTTACTTGTATTCACGGCTAACGGGCTTGTGGGTGGGTGGGTGTATAGTACCTGATGCTGCTTCCTATCGATTGATGGGGGCGAGGGGAAAGAAATACGAAATACAGATGGTCACATCCATTTTGAGTCTTTTCATGCGACTTATTTGGCGACTTTGATGACACTCTTGAGACTTTGTCCTTGATCCAACAGTCCACCAGCTCCAACAACAGCGAGCAAAAGAAAAAAGAATATTGGATTGACGCACTTGCTGCCACGAGTGGAGTCTCCTACCCGACACACCGGTCATGCAGGCGGAGGGAAGACGGAATCACTTGGAGGCTCAAACAACGGATATGGAATGCCTGGGTGCCTCGGATTCTATACGGGTTTTGGGAGTTGGATCGGTGGTTCGGTGGGCACTGTCGTCAAGTTTTCTGCAAATATGTCGACTGCCACTCTGGCCGCGCTTCTTGAGTTTCAACCTTGTTGGATAACTCAATGTTGGATTGGATTGAGAAGGCAGTCAAGCAGGCCGGTGGGGTTGGGTTTTGAGAAGCCACAACTGCCGATCGCCCGGAGACAGCGAGTTCGTTCGATTCAATTCGGCGCCGTGCTGCCGCTTGGAGGCCCACTTTTCCCGGCCAAGGGTGCCGGAGCAGTGCAAGCAGTCACTTCAACCACCCAATGTGAGCCAAATATGCTAATGTATTCAGCCAAGTTTAAAAAGAGCGAGACATTAGTGATTAGTACCCAGCCGCAAACCGCCAAAAGACTCTAGGAGCCCTTCGGATGCAAGCGGCCGGAGATATACCTACTCCACTCGAAATGAACTTGACACAGCTAACAATACCACTCCCCTCTCACCCATGCCTACAACTCTCCTAGTTTCCAGAATGGATCTATCGTACACGATCCAGTTCAGAGGCTTTTGTGGCAACTTGCGCACTCCGTCCGAATCCCGTCCGTCAAGGTGATGTCACCGCCGTTAAAAGATGATACAGACGGGAGACGGTTGAAGTCGGCTTGATGGTCACACTAGCACTTCTTCTTCTTGGGGGGGGTGGGGCGGGCGCGGGCGCTGGAGCTGGCGCTGGCGCGGGCGCTGGGGCTGGAGGAGGGCGGGAACCAGCCGGCGCTGTTGTAGGGTGACCAGTCAGTATCCACGTTTCCCAAAAGTGAGGGACACGGGGAGAAAGGAGAAAAAGAGAACAAACTGACCCCTTGTACTCGGTGGGCGGCACGGTGTTGAAGCCCGTCGTGTCGGTTGGGTCCTGGGTGTTGCCGGCGGCGTTACCCTGGGTCGGGATGCCCATCTTCTGGCAGGCCGCGAGGTGGTCGGGCGGGAAGTTGTACCCCGCAGGCGGTCGGGCGCCTCGATGATGGTGGCCGTCAGGCCCATCTCGACGTGCCACTCGATGTGGCAGTGAAAGAGCCACACGCCCGGGTTGTCGGCCTTGAAGCGCAGCACGGCGTACGAGTGGGCCATGACGGCCACGTGTCGCGCATCGGCGGGTTGCTGGGTAGTTGACGTCGCGGCCGGGCCAGTTGCCCGTCCCGCTGCGGGGGCGGTCCAGCACCTGGAAGTGGTGGCCGTGCAGGTGGAAGGGGTGCGAGGCCGCGTCGATGTTGTTGACCACATCTGGACGATCTCGCCGTGGTTCACGATGATGGGGTTGACTTGGCCGTAGATGATGGGGTTTGGTGTTGAACTGGCCAGTGGTGGCGGCGCTGTACAAGGTGGGCACCTTCTGCTCGATGTAGGTGACATTGTTGAAGCAAGCGCTGAGTGTAACGATGTTAGTCCACGTGAATCTGAATGTAATCAAGTCCAAGAGACATACCGCGGGTAGCCGTTCTGGTCGAAGCAGAACTCAAAGTCGAGATGGATCAGATGGTCGTACGAGGGGTAGGCGGGTGCGTTGTTGTAAGGCTTGAAGTGAGCGTCGTCGGCCGGGTTCCACTTATCCACAACGTCGAGCTTGGTGAGCGGCGACGAGTCCATGACGAGATACCCGGTATAGTTGAGGCCCCATCGCAGTTGAGCATTGGGGTCGGTCCAGTCGCGGTTGATGTCGAGCGAGATCAAGAAGGGGAAATTTCCATTGTCCCTGTCAATGCACGAGATCAAGACGTCGTACCGCTGGGCAGGCGTCAGCCGCAGCTGGTAAGCCTCCTGCTTCTGGATGTATGCCGCGTCGTTGGAGATGACGGACATGGTGTGCGAGTCAAAGTGAATCAAGGCGGATGCAAAGGCGGAAAAGTTGATCATGCGAATGCGGTACGTCTTGCCTTTGACGAAGTTCACACGAGCTCCCTTTCCTTCGTTGACCAGAATGCTGTCTGGAAAGGCAGGCAAAAAGTTGGTGTTGGACGGCGAGAGCATGCTCTTCATCAACGTGATGCTGTCGTTGTGGTACCTAAGAGCCTATGAGCACCTTGCCACTTGGGACGTTGAGGCTGCTGGGTACTTACCAATCAGAGACTGTCAAAACGTATTCCTCGTCGTACTGGCCCTTGTAGGGGTCATTGGGGTCAGACACAATCATGGGGCCGCGCAGACCATCCGGATACTGGCCCATGTTGTGAGAGTGATCTGCCATCCACTGTCAGCTGGGCCAAAAAATACCCAAGCTTACTAAACGAAAACTGCCAGTGTAACTTACACCAAAAGGTGCCGGGGCTGTCAACCACAAACTGATACTTCATCGACGAGCCAGGAGGGAGCGGGCACTGGGTGACACCGCTGGGACCGTCCATGTCGGAGGTCATGATCTGGTTGACGCCGTGAAAATGAAGCCCAGTGGTCTGGTTGCCGAGGCCATTGTAGAGGTTGACGACGACGATGTCACCCGTGGTGGCTTTGATGGTCGGGCACGGCCACTCTCCGTTGATTCCGATGACGGGCCGGCCCACGCCGTCCGGGCTCGCCCACACCCAGGTGGCGTTGAAGTTGTATGTGACTGTTGCTGCCCTGGCGAAACCCGCCAGGGTCAGGTAAGCAAGAGATGTAAAGACCGAAGGGACCATGGCACTGGCTGCTCCTCGAGCGCTGGGCAGCGAGGGGGCGGAATTGCAAGTGCGTCTGTCTGGTAAGGCCGAGGCAGGCGAAGCAGAGCAATGAACGAGCGTATGGCAGTGACGAAGGATGAACGAGCGGATGGGAGAGACAGAATCTCGTATGTTGGGCAAGAAGCAGGGCTCGCATTTTAATAACGCGAGCAAGCTCCGGAGCTTCTCCTGGTCGAGCTAAGCCGTGACCGACACCGGTATGGTGTTTGACTGCGTTGGCGGGGCGATCTACCCTGTCTCCTCGGAGGGTATCAAGGACATTGGCAGCCAGCTTGAGCCAGCTGGGTGCGGCGTCTCGTGGTCGGGGGACGCCATATCCCGTCCATTGTCTTGACCGGTGGCAAGCAACAGCCAAAAGGTTAATGCAGCATCTCGGGGTCGAGCAGGCTCTGGGCAGCAACAACCAAGAGGTTGACCGCGTTCGCTCGGCGATCAGCCCTACCTGACCGGGGGGTATGGCGGAGCATGGCAGCACAACCTAAAGCAGCTGGCACGGCATCTCGTACGGAATAGTCGGAGGAAGCCGTAGCTAACAGCTTCCCCAATCGGCAACAGGCATGAGACAGGGGACAAGGGCCAAGGGCCAAGGGCCAAGGCGGCTCCTCGCGGTCGAGTAATCCCTGGCCGGACACTGACTTGGTGTTGTGACTGTCTCTCGCTCCGGGTCGGGGATCAACCCTGTCTCGCCGGGGGATATTGAGCAAAAATAGCAGCACAAGAATGGGGAACTGAGCAACGCCACTGGGTAGGGGCAAGCCAACCTGGTATATAACTATACTCGCCGGCAAGCCAAGCCGCATGGCTTGTCAATGTTGAGGGCAACGGCAACGTGCATGAGGCAGCTTCCCCAGCGCTTCGTAACGGACCAAGCCATGGAGGCCGAAATGGGTTGGCTTGAACTTTGGCTGTCTACGGCGTTCAAGTTCTCTCAGATGGAGGGGCTGGGAGTCTTGGGACAGCCAGGCGGGCCGGGGCATGTGAGAGCAGGTGATGTCAAGGTGCAGGAGCAGAAGTCCCGGTTCTGGAAGAGCAGATGTGGGAGACCCGATGCAGCGGTCGCTTCCCATCGGGAAATGAACGCCAGACAGTTGTGATAGCCCCGGGCTGGCCAGGGAATTGAACGGGAATCGAAGATTCCCACCGCCATCGCACATGCATCTCCGGGCCAGACGCGCGCCACGCCGGAATAGTCGCGGCTCTCGGCTCTGGATTCCCGGGTTCCGGGTCCTGGGATCTGGTTTTTCGGTTCTGGGGTTTTGGTTCTCGGTTCTTGTACGATGGAAGGCCTGGATCGCCCAGCGACTGGCCAGCGGGACAAAAAAACTGTGGGTAGGAGCGTGCATAAACGAGTAGAACTGCCATGTTTTGTCAGCAACACAGGCGCTGACTTTGGAGTGCCACGGGTGCCTGAATATCGAACCTGACGTTACCTCTGTGGCTTGCAGGACAGTTGATTGCAGGAGGGTGACATGCAGGGCGGTGGCTTGCATTAGTTCAGCCCCTTCCTGCGGTGCGCTGTTCATGGTCGGGGAGGCTTTGCAATCTGATGTAAAACGAAGGCTTTTGTGATTCATCGATTTCTGCGTATGGAATATCGGGGCGTTTCTAGGAAAACGAAACCCAACACGGACACGAACTGCCACCACTGAAAAGCCACCAAGACACGAAAACACATCAAGACACGAAACACGACGACACGCACGAAAACACGAAAACACCAAAGGGGAAAAGATGGCTCACTCCTTTGGTGTTGTTGCAGCATGGAATCGCAACCCGGAGCCAGATGCGATGCCAGATTCCGGCCCTCAGCTCCGGGATTCAAGAGCGACGGGCGGCTCAGCAGCCACGAAGCCTCGCAGCGATCGGCAACGGGAACTTCTGGAAGTGCAAAGGTTCAAAGTTTCAGGGCGGGTGATGCATTGATTGTGGGAGGTTGCCCCCAGTCGGTATCTCGAGCATCATCGAGCACGGCGGTATTTGGGTTGATACCGTTTGTTAAACGGGGAGAGGGCGACAGATTGTCGCGTTGTGGGGAGAAGTTGAGGATCGGTTGAGAATGAGAACTTTCATGCCGGACAACCGAAGACGTGCAGCCTGCAGATCTGTACAGGATGCTTGCTTCTCACGCCCTGATTGGTGCACCCTGCATGCTCCACACAACCGAGCATGGGTCGTCAAAACAAGCTTCGAGCTTGATCCAGGCAACCATGGGACGAGTTCCCAAAAGTCCCTGCCTCAGGCCGTTGATCGGCGTATTTCTCGAGAATGACGTGACGCTCGGTCCCGAAGCTGCTGGGCGATGCTTATCAGGAAGGTGGCAGGCGTGATTCGTTTTGGGTCTTTGGAAAGAGCTCTTCTCCAGATTCCAGCATCTTGGGCATGTCGGAGGGCGGGCATGTCCAGGCATCTCCTGGTATACGGTAGTCGTGAGTGGGAACTCTGAACTTGAATTGTGTCTCATCCGTATATGTACCACTTTGGGTGCAGGCGCACCCGATCTGTCCTCCCGTCTCTGCATTCATACCGCAGCAGTGCAAGGATGGGAAACGCGAGGTGATCTGGCACAGACTGGGGTGGCCTGCATCTCCTCGTCCCCCTTTTCGTTGCATGCTCCTTTGTCGTCCTCGGGCCGGCGAGATAAGTTACTGATATGAAACATTTTTGCAGCCTTACAATCCGATGTAGCAGCCACGCTGCCACGTGCCACCCTGAGATGAAACGTCCAATAAGTTCCCAGTGAATGGCAACTTCCCCAGAGCTGGAGGGTAGCACAAGCAGCAAGGAGGAAGGGACGCACTCAAAGGAAGTATATCCGTATCGGTTATCAAACCCAGGCATCTGGCAACCTTTTATTTCAATTTGCCTCGATCTTTTTCCGCAATTTTCGACACAACACGCTACAACCGTACCTTGCATGCCCAGGCGCTTTGATTATGCCCTCCCACTCACCCGACCCGGCCTCGTGGCATCGGCTGCAGTGGGCGGCCCAGCAAAGCGGCACCCTAATCCCTTAGTAGGTATTCTACTGTATTATGTCAAAATCATCATATTCCTTGGTGTCCGGTCAACTTTCCGCGGCGCATTAGCGGTCTCTCGCGGCCGTATGCGAGAAGCTTCCAGAATCCCTGGCTGGCGACGCAACTCACGCAGTCGATCGTCGCTGGCCATGCTGCTGTCAGGATCGCGGTTGCAGCGTCTGGGGCCACGGGTCGACGAGACGCCGCACACGCACAAGCTGTCAAATGTGGCTTATGGACCCGACCCCGATGCTTCTCACGACACCAATGTTCTCCCACGCGGATGCCTACCGGCGGCCTGCTGCTTCCTCGCTTGCTAGCTGAAGAAAACGCTGATTCAAGGCTGGCTAGTTGCCTCCATGCTCTGATTCAGTCTCTCATTGCTAAGGTACCCTTGGGGTCCTTGTTTTCACCAGCACGGTTTTTTACACAGCACGTTGGGTCTCAGGGCTCGGCGCTTTTGTCATGCTGCATCCCCTCAACCTCCTGTTCCTGAAGCAAACGCGAGGGCGCTATCTCATATTCCCCCGTTCCCACGTGGGACTGATCCGCGTGTTCCTCTGGTCTCCTGCCAAGATGGCAGGCTTCAATCGCTGTGTTGATGACCCGCTCGGTCTCTTCTCGTCCCACACAACTCCCACGCCGTCCTTGCTCGATCATCCTTGACGCTGCTTGGTCGCTCACCATACCACATGCGTCCTTGCGTCTCTCATCTTGACTTTTGGCAAGCCAAGGTTCCCGTGGCGGATCACACCTCCTCTCTCCATTTTGGGCACGGCAGGGGCTCTTGCGTCCCCGTTGAGGAGGTCTGCTATCCCGCTCATTCGGCACACTTGCCGATGCAACTGCCAGGGAAGCGCCTATACGGCGACGCCTGCAGCCCGACCAAGCCTCAATCCTTTACCCACGGTACTACCACGAGCTGAGCCAGGCTGCTGCTTCTTGGGAGCCTGGGCAGCCTTGGTAAACACGAGCTTATGTGGTTTTCGGCTGAGAACTTCCCTTCTTGCGCCGGGCCGCTATCGTCTGCACTCGGAGAATGACGCCTTTCTGAGACGGCGGCTGAATATTGCTGACGACATGTTTGGTATGTTTCACCTCTTTCGGTCGCCGTCTTTCGTTTACGTTCCGAGTACCTTACATACTGCACCATCATACGCTCCCTCTCTCTGCCCACCTTTCCACAGACGTGATTACCCTGAGCAAACTGGGAAGCCATAATTATCTTGTCAGTATCTCCGGTAATGAAAAGGAGTCGTCATCACCGGCAGTTCCCTTACCGTACACTAATCCCCGTGTCGGAAAATCCTCGTGCTGCTATCAGTTCTGCGCCCCTGGTTTATTTTCAGACACTCGACCTACTCCGGGCCTTTTTGCCTCTTGTCTTGATTTGGGCTTATTGAACTTGTCCCCTCCCTTTTTGCCCATCCGATTCCGGGTACGCCCCCGCATTGTTTACTCTGCTCCTCCTCAGGCATAACAAAAAGGCATCCTTCGTCATCGAGCATTGGCCTTCACCCGAACCACCAGGCCTCACTGCAATCCTTGACGGACCTGGCCCTCCTTAAACAGAACCCCCCTGGTCTGTCAGAGATTGTGCTGTTCTTCACGAGTCTGCTGTGAAGAAGGATTATCAGAGCCCAAACTTCAAGCCCAAGGGACAGGCAGAACCTGCCGTCGACATGGTCTACTGTGCCTATTGCGGGAAAGCCTTCACCCGCAAAGAACATCTGGAACGACATATACCCAGCCGTGAGCCTTCGTCCGGATACCCCCACATGACTCACTTCGTGCCACTGACAGACTGCTTGCACATAACAGATACCAACGTCAAACCGCATCGCTGCGTTGCCTGCCAACTCTCATTTGCTCGACGGCAAGTCACCAACCCCGGCTCCTCCAACGCCAGCGTGACGAGATGGCCAGAGCTAGCCTGGCTGACCTGTGTTCAAGAGATCTACTAAAACGGCATCATACTACATACCACGAGGCCAAAGACCCCATGGAGCCCTTCCCAGGGGGGACGCCTACGGTCGCTGGGCGGACACCGATTGCGTGCCAAAACTGCGCCAATGCCAAAACGGGATGTGACAAAGGGGTCCCCTGCGGGAGATGTACTGAAAAGAACCTGCCTTGTGAGGCCCGCTTTGCGAGACGATCATACAAGGCCGCTATCCGTGCCGCACAAGCGAGCTCTGCGTTCAAGAACCCTCCTGTGCAATCACCGCCGCCACAGCAAGCACAACCTTCTGAGGACATAACCACCACTTTCGTGAACGCCAGCTCGCCCGGGGTGAAAGCGAAGGGCGAGGTGACTCCTACGGGCATTGAGGTTGCCATCACAGGCCTCCATGTCGCCGAAGGCTCCCCACAGAAGGCGTCGCCGCACCAGTCCCAGATGAGCCCAAACGACCTGCCGTCACCTCATCTGGACAATTTCACACCTCTGGGGAACGACTTTGCTTCCCAAGACAGCACATACCAGGACCTCATGCTTTGGCCCGAATTTTCCATGAATACAGAGGTCTATCCTGCGATACCTCTTGGTAGTGCGGACATTTCGATGGCGGTCTTCTCAGGGCTTGGTGATATCTCGTCTCCGTCGGAGCCCCCGACCGCATCTTCATCGTCCCGAGGCTCGACACGGACACCTGAGACCAGCATCATGTCGGCGGGTGAGCTCGACAGTGTCTTGCAGCCAATGGAGCTAGCAATGGCTGCTCCCACAGACGACTCCATTCCCGAGTTTGAGGTTGTGATAGCAGCCGAAGGTGCGTGGAACCTGGCGCGATGCAACCCCCCGACCGCTGGCAATTGCCCACGTACCGCCATCGTCCATCTTGAGTGCCTAGAGCAGAAGTCAAAGCAGGATGGAACTTGGACCGCGTTGGAGAAGTACCTGGAACAAGTTGGCTGGGACCCTTCGGACTTGACGTCCGTTGTGCCCCTGACGTCGCGAACACGCGATAAAATCCTGGCCATCACCCAGAGCTTCCTCCACAAAGCCTCGAAGTCCACCGCAGAAGTCTCAATACCTACCCAAGACCAGCAGCCCGGGCGACTTTAACTTCCTCGTTCTCCCGTCGGCCAAAATCCTGGAGGACTTGTTGCGCAGTTAATCCGCAGCTTATCGGTGTACTACCCCTTGGTCCCCGCAGGCTGCGTGGACCCGAACGAGATGCTGCAAAACAACCAGGCATCTACGCTACTCGTGTTGCTCACCATCGCCCAGGGCGCTGCCACAATCCCAATTGCAGAGGCGCGCTACCTTTCCGCAGGCCTGATCGAGACGTGTCGCATTTCGCTCTTCGACATCGTCGAGAAGGACGTTGAGCTCTCGACGGACCCCACCACGCTTCGCTGCGCTCTCTTATTTATTGTCCTCGGGGCCTGGAGCGGCGATAAATGGCTGATGGACATTGCAATGCGCCAGCGAGGCATGTATATGTCGGTAAGTGACAACATTGGGATGTCCGCTTGGCCACGGGCAACACATGGACAGGCGATGCTGATCACCTGAGCTAAACAGATGCTCAAGCACGCCGGAATGCTGGATCCGCAACCTTCGGTAGTCCCGGCAGCATGTGTTGACTCGACGACGACTGAACTCGAATGGCACGCCTGGTTTCAGCGCGAGACTCAGAACAGGTAAACTACACCACACCAGTCATATGCCCAATTCACAAGAACCCTTTTTGAAAGGCCACTAACACGTTTTGTAGGTTGGTCTACAACTACATCATGCTAGACCAGGAACTCAGCCTGTTTTACGATATGGCGCCCTTATTTGCCATTACAGAGCTTCAATGCCCACTACCGGGGCCGGAAGTTCTTTGGATGGCTTCTAATTCAGAGCAGTGGCTAGCCGCAATGCGGTCAGTCTACGGTTATTCAGCCAACGTCCACCCCCAGCTTCTGAGTGGAACTACAGCACCGACGACGCCGTCACTCTACGATCTCTTTCAGGATTTTCTCCACGATAATCTTTCAAGGGGCCAGCCTTCCCTCTCTCCGCAGCAGCTGCGGCTGATTCTTCACCCGATCCAGGCGCTGTTATGCCATCTCCACCACGTTCTGTCCTGCTTTTCGGATACCCCCAGCTCGCGGCGGACCGGGGCGCGCTGCGTGACCAAAAGCTCAACCCTCCATCGACTGGAGGAGGTGCAAGTACTGCTGCAGAAGTGGTACGACATTTCAGTCAACCACACCAAGGCAAACCCAGACTGCCCCGTGACGAGGTGCAACCTGATCCTCTACCACCTCATCTCCCTCAACGCCGTCACCAACTTTCTCGAGATTGAGCGTTTTGCCCGTCGCGAGGCCTTCGCTTTTGAACAGTGGGACTGGGACGCACCACAACTGGCCAAGAGGTACATCTTCCAGCGCGAGGATGCCATTTTCCACTGCGGCCAGGTCTTCCGGCTGCTCCGGCTCATACCCAAGGATCGCCGGCCGGCGTGGTGGTCCGCGGCCATGTACCGGGCCACGCTGATTCTCTGGATTGACAGCGTGTCCCGAATTTATTCCTCCCGGGCGCAGGGCGGCGGCGGCAAGCGGGATCCTGCCAGGACGCCGCCGCCCGTGCCGGTGGTCATTGACCAGGCCACCCCGGAGGATCCGGCCATCAACGCCTACGTCTGGAACGGCACGGGAGTGGCCATGTTGACGTGGGCCGACGGCACCATGTTCACGCTCGACAAGCCGGCCGACATCCTCTTGTACGCCATCCAAAACATCGAGACAGGACTGAGCTTTCGTATCGGAGACGGGATCAAACGCAAGCTCATTGCCCTTGGCAGAAACTGGAACTTGGATGATGTAGAAGCGTCGCCAGCTGGCAACGTGGGGGGGTGAAAATGACATCCAGAGAGCGGTGTCGCTTGCTCATCTAGATCGTGGCTTTGTTTTGCATTTTGCGCATCTTGTATGAAGGTTGCCTGTGGTTTGCTCAACCATGATGTTCTGGGAGCAGGCGTTCGAGCTACATATTATTATCCATCAATGCTAGTGTAATTTTTCTCATGTTGCGCTGGTGGCGGTGTAAGAATGGGAGGCTGGTTGGTACTCCTGCTATGCAGTTGGCCCAACTTGTTTGCCAACCGCACCATTGATTTTTCTTGTTTTGGATTGGAAATACGAATGAATGCCTTTGACAATGACCAACGACATACCCTGGAGAAGCGTCTTCCGAGCAATATCACATGGGCCGCGGGCCTGAGGTGGCTCACGCCAACACCTTGAACGTGCACCAACGTACCAGATCACAAGGTGGAGACACGTGAGGTGTTGGGGGCGGCGCTCTTTGGCCAATTGAAGTTGAAATATCTCCATAAGGATGTAGAAATCACATAAGTTTCAACATGTAGGAACGAGAACGTAGGACGAGCTGAGACCGTCGCCCGCCACGACCGCCCCGACTTGCTGTTACGCGATGACAGCAAGGCCAAGTTGCTGGCGTTACTCACAAAGAGCGAGGCACGAGACATCTCTAAACCAGAAAATTTGAAATATTCCAAAATAGACACATGATGCTTCTGGTGGTTTGCGACTAGTTTCCATTGACAGTGTAGCAGGACGTTGGGACTGACGAACAAGGGCTGTTTGGGACAAACTCCCCAGACGGGAAGAAGTGTAAATACTACCACTGCTTGCAATACAATCGTACCACCGGGTGTTAGAAACATGGAGAATCATAAATTCTTCTGCATCTCATTGCTTTTTGCATCCTTGAATACCTCATGCTGCAAGAAACCGAGATACTCGACCAAGACCTTTTCATCCATCGTCCCACTCCGGATTTCCGCTAACCAAACCTTTCCTGCCCATAGTCTACTGCCCATAACCGCCTTACTCTGTCCGATTCCTGGTCACAATGTGTCGTCCCAGTTCACCTGGCAACAATCCCTCACGTACACCCACGCCAAAGGGATCCCTGGCTTCCGTCACAGTGGAGATGGGCGCTATCGCATGGCTGAATAAGAGTACGGGTGAGTACTCGTTGCGTGAGAAAGACGGAAATTCCAACCCAATCCACGGTCAGATATTTGAGGATCGTTACGGCCTGTACACCGAGGGCCTGAGTAGCTGTTTTGCCCTTGCCGTCGTCGGCCCCGGCGGCGCCATCCTGGCACACGTCCCGGCGTACTTTGGCCACGACAACCTCCCAGACAGCCAGGTGGGCGAGCGCAAGGCCATGAAAAGGAACTTTGGCGCTTTGTGGGACGCTAATCAGGAGCATCTCACACCATCTACCGTGGTGAAGGTTATGGGCGGGTTTACTGACCCGCACAACATGGAGCAACTGATCAACCAGATGTTTCCTCAGATTGCTTCATATCCGTTTATGGTGGCCCAATGCGCCAGAAACCCGATCCCGCGCAAGGAGAGACATGGAAAAGTGGTTGTGCTGGCGGGGCCGGATAATAATGAGATCTTTGTCGAGGACGAGAAGGTGCTATAAGGCAGATGAGAGGAGAGAAGAGGGGCCGAAAAACGAAATGAAAAGCAAAACGAAAACAGGATGATCCAGGACTCAGCTGGTCTGAGTAGAATGAAATAACATAATGCTAATCCCAGGAACAGCAGATGCTTTCGGTTAGTTAGACAGCGAGTTACCTACACCTGAACGTGTGTGCTGCCTGCCAGTCACTGAGGCCCACTGTATCACGTCATGTGCTGGGACGTGAGGAATTGGTCTTGTTGACGAGTATTACTTGTCGATACGGTGTAGAGGCCTCTTTCTGTGTTGTACACTGCTCTTACAGATTTGTCGCGCAACGAGTCGGACTTGCATATTGTTACCCACGTGATGATTGGGCGGGGGAAGGCAGCAGTGCAGCAAGTCATTCACTTCGCATTCTCGGAGGAAACATGCGAGAATCACTCCTAAAGTCAGATGTTGAGATGGCCCCAAACAGGGATACTGCCCATACCACGACTCTTCTCGACCTCCCAGACGAGCTCATCGACCAGATTCTAGCCGAAGTCAAATGGGGCGCACCTACAGCTCCGTCTGCCCTCGACACACTTCAGTTCTACGAAACTCTTACCCAAAACACAGCAAGCATTCAACTTGTCCGCTTGACCTGCCGCCGCCTCGCCTCAAGAGCATCTACCGTGCTGCTACCTGTCGCTTCTGTCTCCATCAGTGACCCGGCCTCGATCAACCGTTTGGAGCAGATTGCTAATCACCCAACCTTCGCCCCTTACGTCAAGGCTGTACACGTCTGCTTCGACTTTTACGAGGCCGAGCTTGCTGCCGACCCTCGGGCGTTGGCCACGTATCTGCTCCATTTATGGCATGGGTCTACCCTCCTGACCGGGCTAGAAGGGCCTCTGTGGGCTCGCATCATCAACGACTGGAAAGCAGTCTGCAATGGCGAGAAGGCAATTCAACAACGAGACAGCCAGGGAGACAATCAAGAAGGTGTACAGCTGCTCTCCAGATTGCATTTGGAATACAAGCGGCGCTATGAGGCACAGCAGCGTCTCGGGCCGTCTCTTGTCCAACGCATCGCCAATGCGATGGCGCTCATGCCCAGGGCCACTCGACTGGTTCTCGACGACGGCCCAGCCACGCTTCGTGTTGGCAACATACCCGCTATCCTGACACCATCAACACAAGAAGAGCTTGAATGGCTCATCCCTCCCACGCGCTGGGCCACCGCCTTCAAACTCGGCCGGGGCTCCCCCCCTATCGAAACGCTCTTCTCCGTCCCCAGCGCCGTCCACAAAGCCGGCGTCAAGCTCACCGGCCTCCGCATCCACCGCCTACAACTACCTTATATGCTCCCGCTCTGGCGGCCAGCAGCAAACCAACACTGGGAATGGACCGACCCGCCTCTGCCCGAGACCGTCGAGCTCCGCTCGGCGTGCCGCTGGCTGCGCGTCTTCGAGTTCACGCCGGGCTACCCGTCGGAACGCTGGCCCGTCGCGGCCGTCCCCACCGACACACCGTCCGAGTGGCCCGGCGACCGCGACTCCCACCTCTGGCCGCACAAGATGGGCCTGTACGAGGTCCTGGAGCACATCCTGACCGCGTCGCGCGAGCTCACCCACGTCCGGGTCGACCTGCACAAGATCCACGCCGGCGTCTCGTACCACCTGTCCAACAAGCACCCCAACTCGTGGCCGTGGCCGCGGATCCGCGTCTTCCACCTCGAGAACGGCGAGCTCGAGACCACGACCGTGCCGCGCTTCCTCCGGGCGACCGCCGGCACCCTCGCCGAGCTGCACCTGCACGACATGTGGCTCTGCTCCTACGCCGCGAGGGGCTTTTCCTGGGCATCGCTGCTGGACCAGCTGCGGGCGCACAACGGTGCCACCGGCACCACCGGCGGGCGTCCGACGATACGGCTGCGCCGGCCGCGCGGCGCCGAGTTTGTCTGGCTGGATCTTTCCGACGACGATAGGGCGCATCTCGATTCCCTTTTTGACCATGTCGGCGACGACGACGACGGGCTCAGCGCCGTCGACCGCTTCATCCAGGGGTTGGGGGGCGACTGCAATCCCGTGGTGGAGGCCTGCACGACCCGGGGTCTGAAGAAGTCAGTAGTTTGGGCGTGAGCTTGGGACTCGGCAGGGGAACCACTGACGGGACGTGCGGTGTTGCAGGGAGGGGATGGGAGCTGGCATCGTTGTCTATCCGTTTCCTCTTTCAGGTCTAACGCAAGTTAGGGGCAACTTCGACGCTTTTTAAAGTGTCTGTCGCGCAGTCACATCACGATGCCGAATTACGTCGTCCTCGCCCGTGGTTCAAGAATGGGTCGGTGTTCAAGACAGAATACACACCCCTGTTCCTATCACGCAACATTCTGTTCAAATGTCTTCGTCACTTTCACATACCCCATTCGTCTCGCGAGAGTCATGTAGATGTACGACTTTATTTCACTTACACCATGCCAGAGGCACGATTACAACACTCCCCTATCGCTACCCGTCCTGCCAAGTTACTCCGCAATACACCACCAGACACACTACCTACATGGCAACGGCGTCCCGCGAGACCACACACTAGCCATCATCAACAGTAGTGAATCTTCTCTTCGTCCCCCTCGCATCTCAACCATCTTGTACCTATTATTCTCCTCCTGATTACTCGATGCACCATAGCCCGTCTACGCTGCCAAACACGTCTTACACTTCCACCGCCTCCTATTACCCAGGGCCCCCTCCGCGTCCTCTACACAACTGTCGTGATAGAGGCGGTTCTCGCACGCCTTGTCACACAAACAAAACATATTAGCATCGCCCATCAAACAATCCACGCTTTTGCAGTATACTGTGGAGAGAGGAAAAAAAAGGGCGGGGGGGAGGAAAGGACATACCTTATTTGAACAAACCAGCATAGCCGGCACGGCCACCGGCTCGCCACACTTGACACAACAACCCCCAGACGCCTTCCCCCTTCCCACCCTCGCCGCCTCGCCATCTCCTTCCGCCTCCTCCATCCACGCTCCCGCCCCATCCTCATTTTTCCTCTGTGCCCTCACCTCATTCAACAGCCTGGTCGCCTCAAACACCACCGCGTCCGGCAACACGCCCCTCGCCAGCAGCGTCGCGACGTGCCTGCTGAACTGGGCGGCCCGGCTCTCGCGCGCGACGATCCAGCCCGCCTTGGCGCGCACAAACTGCAAGAAGTGGCGGGGCAGGTACTGCTCCGACGAGAGGTGCAGGCGCAGGACGAAGGCGTCCCACTCCTGCAGGTACTCCATCTCGTTGGGGTCGAGGTCGATAAAGTCCTGCAGGTTGTCGCGGTGCTTGAGCAGCAGCCACGAGTCGTCGAGCTGGTGCTGCGGGACGGGCGTGCCCGGCTTCAGGGGCGCCTTGCTGAGGGCGTCGAAGAGGGGCTGTTTCGTCTTGGGGACGAGGACGGTTTTGCGGGTGGTGCGTTTGGCGGTGAGTTTCTGGGAGGAATTAGTTTCTGGGGGAGATCATTAAGAAGCGAGATGGGTTTGGTTACTTACGTTTCGGATTGTTTTGGGTGGTGCGGTATCCTCAAAGACGTCACGGCCGTTGTCAGGGCCGAGGCGGGAGGTGACCCACGAGTCGTCTCCGTTGACATACTTGTCCAGGTCCAGGGGCTTGACCGGCAGGCCGAGCTGGTACACCTTTGGCCTCAGCGGGGAACCGAGGCCGTTGGCGCTGGGCTTTACAGTGACGCAGTAGCCGGCCTTGGGCCTGTGCTCAAACTGGAAGTCATACTGCGGGTGACTAAGGTAGTGAGCGCGCAGCTGGCTGAGGCGGTCGTTCTCGGCACCACACAGCAGGCACGCGAACTTTTCGGTCTGGACCTGCTCGGGATGCAGCAGATACGTGATTGTGTGCTCGTCGACTTGGCCGTTCTCGTCACCGAGCCTCCGCCGTTTCCTGGTCTCCCTCCCAACCGCGTTGTTCCACATCTGCTTGACATTGTAGTTGATGTCTTGCCTTGCTCGCCGAGCGCGGCCGGGGGTAAGCTCGCCCTCGGCCAACTCTTCGGCAAGGTCGGCAACCGAGCTGTTCAGCTGCCCGTTCATAGTCATGTCTACATCACCATTCACTTGGGACCCCCGGCGGCTCTTCTCAACGCCGTTCACGCCGTTGACCAGAGCCACGGGGGGCTCATTCGGGTCAAAGACCGAGATGGAGGACAAGATGTCCTTGATGGGCTCCCTCGGCCTCAGCTGGCTGGAGATGGGAGTCAACCAGCGGACGTCCATGTCCATGAGGAAGTTGGTGGCAAAATCGTTGACAGGCTGCTTCTTGACCCGTAGACGGGCTGACTTGCGGTTGCGGCTGCTGAGGATGTCGGCGAGGCTGGCGGTGAGCACCCACTGGCGGGAGGGGAGGTTCCGGTTGTAGAAAGTGTCCTCGTCACTAATGTGGACAAGGTCGGCTGGTGGCCAGTTGGAATCGCCAGCAGACTCGAGTTCGATGAGCACCGAGTACGAATTGGCGAGGCCGAATACGGCGTCGTCGTCGCGTTCGAGAAAGATCTTCTCCTCTGGAATGTGAAAGGGGCGGATGGATGAGAAGCGGGCCATGGGCGTCGAGCCGGCCGGGCTCTTAAAAATGCGGATGTCGCAGACCTGGCTGTCGACGTGCAAGACGACTGCCTCGCCGCCCTTGCGGCCGCGGATGGTGAGCTTGCAGCGGGCCTTGACCAGCACCACATCCCTGACGTTGGGGGCGATGACGCCGTTGAGAATGCCGTTCTTCAACCGGGGCGCGTCCTTGTGGCTGATCTTGAGCACCTCGATGCGGAGGGTGCGCTGGGCAGATCCGTAGTCCTCAAAGAGAGGAAAGCCGTCGTAGTCATTGTCGATCCTACGACGTTTTGCCGCACGCTGTGATTGATGATCGTCGTCGGCGAGCTTGTCGCCCGGGTTGCGCTGTGACGAGGCCTTGTTGCCCATCTTGGAGTTCCAGTGGTTGGTGGCCTTGAGCCAATTCCGGTGTAGGAAAGGCAGGCCACGGTTGCGATTGCTGATGGTGGTCATCTAAAACAGGACATCAGCACGATTGAGCGTGACAATGGGCTTTTGCGTGAAATAAAGGGCGTGTGAGATAGCGTGAGATATGTGATGGGGTCAATGCGGTCAAAGAGTACGAGAAAGCCGCATTGTTCGGAGACAGGGCAGCGCTTCAGTCTAAAGCGACATGAAGTGGAGCAGGCCGGCCTGGGACAAGTTGAAATGGTTGTGAGATGAAGCGGGTGTTGGGGAGAGAGGTATGAATGCCAAAGAATGATGGAAAAAGGAGCTGACAGTAAGCCTGAGGATGGAGCAAATGCGTGGTTGTGTGTGGGGGACACAGTCCAGGAAGGTGCAGCAGAAACAGACTGCAACAACACCTCGATCGCTGATGGAGATTCGATGGTTGCTGGATCCACGACACGGCGGGCTGTTCAGCGCCACGAGCCCACCGCCGAGGCTGCACGCGACAGCAGCGCAAGCAATGCTAAGTAGGGCAGATCTCGCGCGCTGAGAATCAATAGAAAGTGGGGTGTGAATGCATGGGAGAGAGGATGTGGTGAGTTCAAGTCAGGATGAACCGGAATCTCGGAATAGGGGCACGGCAGTGGAGCAAAGAATGGGAAAGACGCGTACCGTAGCCGACGACGACAAGATTCTCATAAATCGCGATTTGGTGCTGTTGATTCGTGCCACTCACTGGCTTCCCCGGTCGTGGGGCGTCGGCTCCGTTCTCCCGCCCTGAACGGTTAGCGGCGATCGCGGTAGCACGGTACTGAGCCCGACGCATAACTTGGGTGTCGTGGTGGGTAGCCTGCTAACACCCTGGTTGGCAACCCCAACCATAGCGGGTTGTGATCTCGGGCAAGGCAATGTTCAATTTTCACACTGACAAATGGGTTCCTACCTACAAAAGTGAAACTGGGACAAGGACGGGATAGGTATCAAAGATGGGATCAGGGAGCCAAGAAGCCGGTGTGGGGTACTGCATCAATGTGCTTTGCCAGTGCCTGGACTGCTTTTGCTGGCTCAACAAGCTTGACCATCGGTTCCCCGACGTTTTGCCAGACGAAATCCAGTTCTGCGGTCGAAGCCGCCTCCTGTAACGACGATATACAACGCCGACGACGGAGGCCAGAGGGGGCCGAGAGGGATGTTGGGCTTCGAGGTGCGGTATGTACATGAGGAAACCCTCCAGATTCCAGAACAATCGCGCAGCTGACGAGCCAGCCTGGTCGCCAGGGGGGGGGCCGGCCTGTCTTTTTGCGACGCTGCAGACCAGCTTGGGCACTTATGCCTCGACAACCCAAAATGTTCCTGCGGTATCCCGATCGTTTGGTAAGTGGTATAGTGTGTTTAGGATGCAGATGGGAGTCATATGCGAATCTTCCCATGAAACCAACCGCCAAATTTGGCTCCGCGGGCTATGCTCCGGTTTGCAACATGTTTCTCATCAAAGCTCGCGTGCCATCTCAACAACTATAGACAAGCCTCTCCTCCAGTAATGTGTGCCGTAACCAGTTAAGTTAGCTCCAAGCCTTTGGAAGATGGATAGGAGGAGGCTGATCTAGCTCCATGACAAAGAAGCGCCTCGCTCGGTGAGGGACGTCACGTCAGCAACTGCGGCGCGGCAGTTCTTTCCAAGCGATTCTTTGTGTCAATACTTGAGACCTAGAACAGAACACTCCCTCGCCTTGTCTCCAAGCATCATGGCATGCCCCGAAATTTAGACTACCTTTTTACGAATCATGGTGACGTATGCGCCTATCGTATCAATCCGCGGCCGTCAGCCGCAGACGGGCAGTGCAAGGTGTCGAACACAAGTAAATGCTACTTTCAGCTGGAGCGGGGACGTTCACACAACTTGCAACCTCGTTGACTAACCTTCCCAACCTTATATATCCATCATCTTATTCAAAAAATCCGCAGCAGAAGTTGCAAAACTGATGCTACAAGATGGCAAACAATCAGTCTGTTGTGAAAGGCAGCTGCTTCTGCAAGAAGATCACCTACCAGTTCAGCGGTGAGCCAGTGACAAAGGTACGCACCATGCCCCTGCGCTCACCAAAATATTTCCGGCGACTACTAAGAAGTGCACTTCCTCAGGCAGTCTGCCACTGCAGTGTGTGCAAGCGTCTCACCAGCTCACTCTTTTCCCTGAGCTATCCCATTCCACCGGCGAACTTCACTCTCACAGCGGGCAAGCCCAAAACCCACAAGTTCACCCACCCTGCTGGCCTGGGCATCGAGGCCGCTTTCTGCGGCGACTGTGGAACGTGGGTGTACAAGCATGTCAAGACGGAGCCTTTTGAGGGGTTCTATTTTGTACAGGCGGGTACGACTGACTTGGAGCCCGGCATGGAGGCAAAAGGGTATTGGACGGGGTCCCCAGTGGCCGAGCTGTGGGTGACAGAAAGGGCCCCGTGGCTGGCCCCTATTAAAGGAGCTGAGCAGAAACCGGGTTTCTGAAAGCGTGCATAGACACGCTGTCTTTTCAGTTGGTGTTGTTTATCATCATAGGCAGTAGCGCTATAAGTTTGTCAATGTAGTAATGAAGCGACCCTTGCTCATGGAGATAACAAGGCTTTCGTCGTTCTTAGGACTGTACCCAAGAACTCGACTTCTCCTCGTTCGCGTGCATCAAAGTTGCGGCAAAATCGATTGTGAGTTTCGAATCTCGCCTCACTAAGGTAGGCTCCGACTGGTTTTTTCCTTGAGGACCTTTTATCTACGCGTCCGCCACCCCCTTCGACAACCGCCGAAAAAGGTGCAAGAGCACAGATGTGGGCGGCCACCAGTCCGGATGCCAAATGCCGCACCCGGTAGATTGTACCGAACAGACAGATATTCGGCTTCGCAAGAAGACCTTGGCATGGCAACCCCCCTGGGGCTTCTCTGGCCGTGTTCGGCCTGTGGACTTCAACATTCAACCAAAACGCGGTTCAAGACTAGCATATGCAAAGCTTCAGCGCTTAGAAAATGGAAGGGGCTTCAAAAACGGACACCCCATTTGCTGGTCAAAGAAGACACAAAATATAAGTTCTAGCTAGTGCAAGTGAGCCCGGCTGCCTGGGACTGCCAAATTCAAGAAGCTGAAGGAAAGAGATTGACACAGTCTGCACGCAGCTTGACAAGATATCCCCGATTTTCCTCAGGTTGACATCTGAGCTGTCCATGTTCCAGACTAACTCATAGACAAAACCTAAAGACGGCGCATTCCTCGCAAAGTTATCCGTGTCCTGGCCATCGCTGGACAAGACATAACAACAAAGACGCACATGCATCAGCAAAACACACCATTTCTGGCAGATGTCTCAGTATACTCTAGATCCTATGACAGAGTCAACCGGCTTCTGCTTCCGAGCCCTCTCTGCGGCGCTGTGTTCATCCAAGTCTCAACCCGGGTTGTCTGTTGAGACGAAGATGAGGAAACTTCAGTCTTTAAACATGGCACTAACATGCAAAGGACAAATCATGGCCATGGTGAGACCAGCAGACCTGGGCCTGAGCACTGAAACTTTTGAAAAAGCTCTCCTGATGTCAACACGTTCCGATTGTCACCATAAGCCAGAAATACACAAGGGTTCGCCTCGTGTCAAGTATATGCCACCCCAAAAGCCAGGCCATCCTCCCGGTAAGCAAAGTGAAAAGCAACCCGACGCCGTTGATGCAAACCCAGAGCCAAGTCTCAATGTCCCAATGTTCCAATGTCCCGTATTTTGCATGGCCCCAACCCATTCCCCATCCATGCTCACCGCCGAGAAGAGTGTCAAAGGAAAAAGGAGAACCCAACGAAGGGACCCCGTACTGTATGCCTCCTCCCATTTTACCAAGCATAGCCCGTATCAAAGTCTTCATCCTCCCCCACCCAGTCATCATCCGAGAGGTCATCATGCTCACTATCCAGGAAATCATCCATCGTGAGCGTCGTCTCAGCCGACTTCTGGTTATCCAGCTGAATCTCGACCTTCTCGCACAGGCCATGGCGGAAGAAGGGCACCGCCGCTGCGGCAGGGATGGTCGGAGACCGGGGCTGGCTCTCACCACTGTTGTCACCACAAGCGCCACCATCTCCGTCCTCCTCTTCTTCATCCTCGCCATCCTCTTCATCCGTGTCCGGCTCCGCATACGACGGCCGGCCCAGCCCGTGCCGCAGGTCCCGGCCGACACTACTCGCGCGGGGAGGACGGGTTGGAGTACTGCACGGCAATGCGGTGGCTGCGCCGCGACGCGCTCCCGGGGGCCGCCGCGCGCGAGGTGCCGCGAGCCTTCTCCTTTGGGGTCGTCGGGATGGGGCCGTCTCGGCTTCCACCTGCTTTTGTTGTGTACCAGCCCGCTTGCGCAGGGAGAAGAGCGGCTGGGGTTCTTCCTTGTCCCGCAAGAAGACTTGTCTCAGTTTGCGATCCCACTTGTTGCGCAGCTGGGAGCGTTCCTGGATGGGATGCTCAGCATGGCCTTGAGTTCGATCCGACGGAGTTTGGGCAGCTGGGAGCGCTGTCGACGAGAGACTGGAAGAGAGTCTCGGCGGCGTCGGCCTCCCACTTCTTCATGTTCAGGAGCTGGAGGGTCTCCAAGCTCGCCGGCCAGTCTGGGGTGGTCGGCGGTGAGCAAGCTGTCGTAGCTCGGGTCGAGTCGTGGTAGAAACTCGTGGTGGTTGTACGTTTTGAAATCCATGGAGAAGAGCTGAAGGTTGGGGCACGCAGTCCCGAGAACGGTGAGGAACGAGAGGCTGAGAGACTGGTTGTGGTGCAGGATCAGATTTTTCAGCTGGTAGCCGCTCGAGAGGAGGTAGCTGGCAAAGTCGTCGGCATTAACGTCCCAGCAATTGATGAGCTCCAGAGTCTCGAGAGTCTTTGGTAGCAGCGGAAGTAAGTGGTCGTTGACTGCGGTGGAGGACTCGATGGAGAGATGCTTCAGGGCCGGCAGCACAGTGATTGCGTCTGCAACGCCTTGGATGAAGGTCTGATCTCGCGCAGCCAACTCGGCGTCGTCGGCATTGGCCTTTGCGTGAAGAGAAGGGACCTGGTAGTTGACAAAAGAGAGCCTCTTCAGGCCAATAAATGCCGGAGTTTGGTGAAGGGCCTTGATGCCAGCGAGATCGAGATCGGGGCCCATCAGCCGTCGATTCCACTGCCACCCCACGAGCTGGGCATGATCGACCCTCTTCATCCCCTCAGCCGGATCATCCTGCAGTCCGTTGAGGGCTTGGAAGAGATCGGCAGGATAGTGCCAGCGCAGGCTGCCATCCAGAGATCGATAGGGCGCGGCATCTTTAGGATGGGAAAATTGAACCAACTTGAGTCGTGGGACGTTGCCGACCAGAGCTTCAAGGTCAAGTGGTTGACCTTTGTATGTCTTGGAGGCAATCTGCTCGACGTCGATCCAGAGCTCCTCCACCTTGGGTCGGTAATTGAACAGTGTGGTGGATGGGTCCTTGGACAGCAGCGAGACCAATCCGTGAGCCATCGGGCGAGTTAGCAGCGGAGGGGCCTCGTATAGGGCGGTCAATGCCGGCTCTGCAAATGCGCGACAGACACCGCTCGCTGCGGTCAGCCATCTGGCGTGTTGAAGCTCAGTGAGTGGCGCGGCAGCATATCGGAAAATCTGGCATAGGATGTGGTAGGGCAGGCTGGCCCAGTCTGGAATGAAAGCATCTGTCACTGTCTGGGTCCCCTCGGACGCCAGAGGCTTAGTAGCTGCGAGCCGAGCTGGGCTCTTTGTTGCCCGAGCCGGAGTTGACTTTTTCGGGGTTGTCCGTCGTTGACGGCCGCTCGCTTTCAGCTCCACATCGGAGCCGGGGGTCATGTAAGGGTTGTCGGGCTCATCCCCGCTCTCACTGTCTTCTCCATAAAACCCCGGCAAGTGACGCCCCTGACGGGTCCGCTTTGGCCGTTGAGCTGCACTTCCAATCGACGATCCCGAGCGCTTGTGCGACCGTCTGGGAGTGCCGAGGGGCGGCGGTTGTGGCACTGCATCGTTGCTGTTGGCCAAATCCAGTTGGGCGAGCACGCCTGAGCTCCTTGTAACCCGGCCGCCCGCTCTCGGGACGGCTCCGCCTGCCGGTGAGCCCCGAACCCCCGGCGCTTGGCGCGGCCGCAATTCGCGGCTTGTTGCTGGCGACTCGGTGGGTACAGGACCCGTAGCGTTGTCGCCGCGGGTCCTCATGGCGGATGCAATTGGGGATGCCAAAAAGTGGCGATTTGAGTTTCAGAATATACACTTGGCAAGGTTCTGACACTGTGGGGATGAGAAGTGCAATGAGTGAAGGGAGTTATGGCGATGGAATTGATCGATCGGTCGCCAATCGCAGTGTGGAAATCGTGCAGGAGTCGAGTTGAGCAGCGTTGCGCGCAGGTGGTGACGGACACAGCCGGCCAGCAGCTGGAGCCCGATAGTGGGGCGCTATACAGTAAGATGGAGTCAAAGCACGCAGTTCGCACAGTACGCTGTTCGGCTCGACGCCGCTGCCAGCTCGCAGCAGCGTCCACGAGACAAGAATGACACAAAAGCTATTCAATATTTGACATGGTGAAGATCCCGGGTATATTGCGGTGTGTTGTTCCAAGTGTTCTTTGATGTCGAACTGTCGTGGTGTCTTTTCTCAGGCCCCTTGGTGGCATGACATTTCTATGGTCCCCTTTTCGAGACGCTCTGCATGCATCACACATGAAGAGGGCTGGTGCAGAGCGAACAAAGAAGCAAGAAGCAACGCCCGTATTCTTTGACGCTTTGTGCCCTGGTGTATCTGTAAAACCAGCGTCAGGCATGTAACTCAAGGCCCTTTTTGAAAGAGAGATTTTGAAATCATCTATCAACTGCCCAAACCTCTCTGTCCGTGCCCTGATCGCCCCATTGCCCAATCCCCAAACCATTCATTCCCCTTAACGCCATATTGCTCCAATGACATGCAACTCCCCAGGCTTGACCACCACGTCGTGCTTCTGATACACACGCTCTTATCGTCCTTGGCCTGTTTAGCCAGTCTTGTCGTCGCCCTTCTTGACAGTCCCCCTCAATGTCTGCCCCTGCCCAGCAAAGTGTGGCTGCTTGGCGTTGGCCGCTTCCCTCTCTTTGTCCTCTGCTGTTTTGACAGGAACAATATCGTACCCCAGGAATAACTTGTTTGGCGGCAGACGGAGCGGTACCGGTCCGTTGACCCGCCGCTTGGGCAGCAGGAGTTCCTTGGCGGTGCTAGACATACCCGCCACAGGTGTCGCGGGCTTGGGCGTTGGAGCCTTGCTGCCCTTCTTAGAGCTCAACCGCTGGCCCTCTCCTGCAAAGTTTCCTGCCAACGCGGCCGCCGATCCGGGTTTGATTGCGTCGTAGTTGATCGATTGCGCCATGGTGCCTTGGTTGTAGAGCAGCCCGCCGGCAGGAACTCCGCCACCCACGCCGCGTGTGCTGGCAGAAGTGGTGGTGCCGCTGCCGCGTGGTACCCTCTCAGGCTCGACATAGCCAACTGGCGGGGCAAAGTCGACGCTGACATCCGTCTCGATCATGCTGACGCCCATCTTGTCTGTCTCGGGTTTGACGTCGAGAACGGCCATGTCGTAGACCTCGTCGTTATACTCGAAGTTGAAAACGTCCCCTTTCGTCAGGGCGGCAAAGTTGCGGAAGGCCTTCTCGAGAACGGCACGGGGGTCGGAAATCTCGAGGAAGTTGACGGACTGGGGCTGAAGCTTGACCAGCTTGGCAAGCTCCAGGGACGTGGTCTTGACCTGGATCATGTCCCCAACGTCCAGCTGGAGTGTCTGCATCATCTGCTAACAGTCAACATCTCCCCCTATCATCATGGCAGAGAAAAGCCTCCTGACATACCCATTGTGGAATGTATGCCCGGCCCTCCTCGGCCACGAACTCCAGCACGCCCGCATGTGTGTGTTTGCTCGTCGCCCCGTTGATCAGCTCTAGCATAATAGGCCACTGAACGTGGAGCCTTGACACCTTATCCAAGGCTGACGGCGGCAGAAAGATCTTGGATCCAAAGTTGAGCTCGGGGCGCTCGGCGCCGGGGGCCATGACCAGAGGATAGCATCGGTAGTATTCGTCGAAACGCTGTGCTCGGGGGGCGCGGAGGTTGGCGCGGTAGTCGCCGCCGCCGGGATGGTAGGGGTTGAACTATACTCATACTTTAGCGACGAGATGTTGGAGGGGTAATTATTGGGCGTGGGGCTTGGGCTCACCATGTTGAAGGCGCGGGTCGACGGAGAGGCGGGAGGTGTTGGCGGGTTGGTCGAGGCTGATGAGAGGGTTTGCGGGACGATAATGTTTAAAAAGTAGAGGATTAGCGCCCACAAAGTCAATGGGTTCGACAGAGTGTCATCTGGTTGTAAGGCAATACAAGGATGACATCCATGAGATCCATGTGATGGGACGCGGAAGAGGGTCTGTTCCTGGGAATTGCGTCAAGCAGCAGTTGGCGGGAGCTGCCTAAGCACAGTGCGGGGTGTGGTTGTGGCGTTGTGGCGCGAGCTCGACTTCCTGTCGAGAGACGGTACCTTCTTCTTGGCCTGATCCTCATCCTATTTCTCTCAGCATAGCGCCATTGTTCTATTCACGTTCTTCCGCTTTTTTGGTGGTTGCTGTTAAAGGTCTTTCCTCTTTGCAGAGAGGAGGTGTTGGCTGCTTAGGCACCTCGCTGCCTCCGAGCACCAGCCACAGCATGTGAATCTCGAAACTGACGTCAAAGCTTGTGAACAAGAACTCTCACTCTTCAACCAGTCAACCTCCTCTCGGTCAGATTTCGCCTCCCTGCATCACGTCGGTACCATGGCATCCAGATTCTCAGCTGCGCGCCCACGACGGGCTGGAGAGGCTTTTGCGCGGACCCGCCACGGTGAGGATCGCGACGACGAAGGCCCCACCTCCAAAAAGGTCAAGTTCGACGTGCGCAACCCATCAGCCCTCGCGCCCAGCGCGCCCGATGATGACGACGAAAACGACAATGTCCTTGGCGCCGACGTCATTGGCGCGTCGGGACGAGCAACGAAGCGCGGTGCGGTGAACATCGACGGCTACGATTCCGATTCCGAGAATGAGAACTTCAATGCGCGCGCCGAGGCCAGGGGCAAGAAGGGCAAGGAGGCCGAGGACGTCGACCTGGCGGACGTGATGGACAATTACAACTCCAAGTCCGGGGCTGCCGGAGGAGCGGTCGACGAAGATGAGGAGGAGGTGGACATGTTCGGCGATTTTGATGCGGGCGAGACAGCGCCCGCCGACAGCACCAAGACCGGGAAAAAGGACAAGCAGGTCCGGTTCCTCAGCGACAAGCAGATCGAGGGCCAAGAAACCACCAGCAAGAGCGGCGGCACAGTACGGATAGACGATAAGGAAGGGAGCGACGACGATGACGACGACGATGACGCAGAGGCGGTCGCCGCGGCCATCGCTGAAGAAGGCGTCGACGAGGAAGTTGGCCTTGGCGGCCTCAAGAAGCATGCGCCCAAGATCGACGCTTTTAACATGCGAGACGAACAAGAAGAAGGCGCGTTTGATGAGTCAGGCAATTTCATCCGCAAGGCGGTCGACGCCGACGCCGTGCACGACCGGTGGCTCGAGGGCATCAGCAAAAAGGAGATGAAGAAGGCGGCCGCGGCGCACGAGAAGCGCGAATCCGAGCTGCGGAAGCAGCAGCGCGCGAACGACAGCGTATTGACGGGCGACCTGTTCAAGGAACTCATCATCAGGCTGGAACCGGGTGAGACGGCGCTGGATGCGCTGGCGAGGCTCAGGAAGGGCCAGGCAAAATCTAAAGCCAAGAAGATTCCCAAGTGGAAACAGAAAAAGACGAAGAATAATGGCGACGCTGGAGGAGACGCCATGGATGTGGATGCGGAAAAGGAGCCCGAAGACCCCAAACAGGTCAAGATTAGGGAGGCGATCAATGACATTGCCGACGCCGCAGACAAGCTGATGCAGAGGGACTACCCCAACATTTACGACACGGAGAGGGAACGACTTATAAGAGAATATCGTAACGAGACTGGAGAGGCGTGGGTGGAACCGCCAGAACCGGACGTGGAGGAGGCCAGCGGGACAAGCGCGGCCAAGATGTGGGAGTTTCGCTGGACAGACGGACGCGACGCTGCTGCCAAGCAAGGACCGTTTGACGGGCCCACAATGAAGGCGTGGCAGGACGCTGGGTACTTTGGTGAGGGCGTAGAGTTCCGGCCAGAAGGGGAAGAGGGAGGTTGGACAAGAGTTGCCACGTTTGTCTAAGGCGTACCTATGATGAGCCCTATAAGATCCAGAACACACACGCTGGCGCAGGTCCGCCGGCAACGAGTCTCGTTCGCATCTATGGAAGTCATTACTGTACATGATATCAAAGCCCGCCGGTCCCAATCAGCCAAACAGTTTTAACCAGCCCCCCCCTGAACGCCTGCAATCGAATATCACCGCCCCCGGCTTAGCTCGTGTCCATCTTCTCCCCGGTGGTACCGGTGGTAACGGTCCCGGCGGCCCCGGCGGTCTCGGCGGTGCCGTTGGCCTTGACTGTGAAATCGACCACACCGTCATCACCAATGAGCCGCTTCTCCTGCTCAGCGACAAACCGGACACTCCTGGAAGGGTCGTAGAAGAGCTTGAAGCTGCGCTGGACGTCCTCCACGCCGACTTGCTTGGCGCGCTTCTTGGCGGAGATCAGCTGCGACGTGGTGATGAGGTTGCTCGCGTAACGGAGCCCGGCCTCCTGGCCAATCTTTGTGAGCAGCGCAAGCGCGTCCGGAGTCAGGTCGACCTCTTCTTCTTGAGCTCGGATGGAGAGAATCTGCCGAAGCTCATCTGCAGTGTGTAGAGTGCGTGTTGATGATCGCGACGCGGTCGAGGAAATCGAGCGGCAGCCCGTGAGGGCTCTTGTAGTCCGTTCCCCGGATGCGAGAGTGGCCTCTGTTGCTCGCCATGATGACGATGGGAGCCAGATCCGACTCGAGCGCCCGGTTGATGTAGGAGAAGCACTCAATGTCGAGCATGTGCACTTCATCGATAAACAAGACGCCGGGAACGATCTCAGCCTTGCCTTCCTCCTTCCACTCGCCGACCTTGGTGTTGATCTGGTCCCGGATCTCGCTCCGGATTTCGCCCGTGTCGCCCGAGAACAGGGCCAGAAAGCCCTGGGTCCGCGAGTTGATGACATCAATCTCGTGCAGGGACACTGTGTGTACAACCTCCTTCCGCTTTTGCAGCTCGCCGTCGGGGCACTGCAGAAACTTGGTGTCCACGCCCATGGCATCGTAGTCGCGGGACCGAGCGTACGACCTGCCCAGCTTCGTGATTTTGCCCGAGGACTTGTCAATCGAGATGATGTCGCCCGCCATCACGCGCTCCTTGGTCATGGCATCGATCATCTTACTTCCCATATCGTAGATGGCTTCCATGTCGGTTGTCTTGATGGTGAGCTTGCCCTGCTTGGCGCCGCCCGTCACGCTCCGGTCAATCTGGATCTCCACCACCTCGCCCTCCATTATTTCGCTCTCCTCCTTGATCCTCACGCCGATCGACTTCCGGAAGGCTTGTGTGAGTGCTTCAGTCTTGGACATTTCGAGGGAGAAGATTTCGGAGGCTGCGAGCGTAGTGAAGGGGACATCGGACCCCAGCGACTGGGCCATGCCCATGGCAATTGCTGTTTTGCCGGTGCTGCAGGTTTAAAGACTGAGGTCAGCGCTCGACGGTGTTCAAGCAGATCCTTTTGTGGCAGCGTACCTGGGAGGGCCTGCAATCAAGACGGCGCGACCGGCAATCTTGCCCTGCTTGATCATCTCCAGAACAACGGCTGCGGCCTTCCGAGCCTTCTCCTGCCCTACGAGCCCTTGCGAGGCAGCTCTGGGCTCGAGAGTATCGGCATCGACGCCCAGGCCGCGGATGTGCGAGTGCGCTGCGATGAGGTTGAGCCCCCGGAGCTCTTTGCTCTCGGAGACTGTAACGACGGGCTGCATCGCGGCGAGTTAGTCTTGAATTGAGATCAATCGCCAGATCTCTGTCAGCAAGGTGGTACTTACAGCAGCCATTTTTGCGCGCTGGGTCAAGCTTGATCACGTCCAAGGTTGGCGTTGAACGCGGCTCTGTTTGGCGCGGGCCGCCGAGATTCCAGCTTATCTCAGAGTGTGGCTGGCGAGGCAGCTGGACGATCCACTGTACAAGCCACTAGTGGCTGAAAATGGGAGCGCTCTGTTGGGCCTCACCGCATAAAATACCCCACGCTAACGGCTTTTGGAGAGTCTGCCGTTCTTCAAAGAAGGCAACCTTGCCGTGTGCAGCCAGACCGGAGTCTTCTTGTTCCACAGGTGAAGCAGAGAAGAACAAGGAGCCTCTCAGGCTCGGCGCCACAAGCTGATTTGTTCGCTAACCAGGACTTAAATTCAAAGTCTCTTGGGACCCTACGAAATTAAAATTATCTAAACCGTCACTGCATTTACAGTGCATGCAACATGTTTTCACGTTGCGCCCTGTGTCACCGGGTTCCAGCTTCTCGAGTGGAAGGTGGCAGGGCGAACATGAAACTCGAGACTACCTATGGGAAACTACTTCGTAAGCCACAACCAAACGACCAAGGTCAACCAATGAAGGGTAAAGATACCCTACATGTGTGACAGATAGGTAAACAAAAGGCCTTCGAATCAGCAAGCATAGTCATCGGCTGCAGTGAGCCCAGTGCAGTGCACAAGACTACTGTGTGGTTAGCACGTTCCATGTTTGTGTCTCCGCGCCTGCCTTGCATGTGCAGGGGCCCCCATTGGGTCCATGGCACCTGCTGCAGCCCAACCGGCCGCATTTCCGTTATCGATTGCGGTGGGCGTTCAATAAGTCGAAACTAGGCCCCTACCCCAGCTGCCGCAAACAGCTGAAGATCAAAACCCTTCTTCCATTTCCATTCCTTTCCACCATTCCATCTTTCATTGTTGCCTTTCCACATAGCGAGACCTTCTGGTTTCCGACGTCGAGCTTGGCATCCTGTTTTCAGCAACATCCTGCAGATCCTCCCCGGACCCGGACACGACTCTGGAAAATCTTTGTTCACGGTCATTGATCTCCAGTTTTACGTCACCCCAAGCTGTCAAAGGGACATACAAACTATTTCGGCCAAGGGTCGCGATTCGTCTGTGGCAATTCTGTACAAAGGAGGCAATAGTCCCTCTAGTCTATCTACCTCCGCTGAGGGTTGTTTCTCACTTGGCCGGTGTAGCGTGCAACGCCGCCTGGCATCTTTAGCCTTTTAGGTCGGTCGCTGATTGCCGCCTTCCGTCACGTCACGCCCATAGGTTGCGCACACTCGGGCTGAAGGATCGCGCTTCTGTCTCGGTGGCTGCCGCTTTTATTGCGCCAGTTTATGGCATTTCGCAAAACCGTGGTATGCCCAGCAGCCTCGCGCCGAGTTGGCGGCTTGGTCCGTGTCTCGCCTGAGACACGGTTTACGACTTGACCATGTCGTACAGACCGGACCTGTACTCGCGTCGTCCCACAGAGGATGATCGCCGCGGCTCGGACCCCCGAGATCGCCGCGGGGATAGCTTCTCTCGGGGAGGACCAGATGTCTATAAGGATGACAGGCATCGTTCGAATCGGGACATGGACAGCTCGACGAGAGGACCGCCGCAACCCGCCTGATTTTCACCGGGAGCACCCATCAGTTGCAAAGGCTGCGAAGGCTCCCTTAGAGTTCCTTCGGCGCGGTCTGATTATGGCAACAGAACGGGTGAGTCTGACTTGCTACCCAAATTTGCCGTACGAAAGTAGTTAGGAAACTAACAAAGCATAGGCTCGTTCTCTCTATCTCCGACGGGAGACACCGCCGTCGACAAGAAAACAGCAGTGGAGAGATTCCTTATTCTCTGCGACGCGGTCGCTACCGTGGCCAATCTGAGGACTGAACGAGACGCCCTTGAAAAGGCGCTGAAACAGCGGCAAGCCGAGTATGAAAGATCCATGGTAAAACATGCCGAGTTTCCTTCTGTGCCAGAAGTGCAGAACATGCATCGGGTCAAGTACTCGGAGCGCGTACGATTGCTCGACACCCAGATACAAAAGGCCCAGGATGAGATAAATGAATCAGCCGAGGTCGTTGTAACTGCCATGTTGAATGCCGCTCCAAGGCAAAACGGCCCGATGGACGCTGCATCCAAGATGGCCGATTCTGCCGTCACTGTACAGCAGCAAGAAGTCGCCGCAAAGCAAGAGGCTGAGATCAGCGAGCTCAAATCGAAAGTCCACAACATGGAAGCCAGACATACCCAAGACATGAGCGAACTCAAGGCCGAGTTCTCTCGGCAATTCGAGGAAATGAACCGCCAGATGGAGGAGCTCGTCAAGGGAGTGAGGAAGGACGAAGGCAAAGCCTTGAAAAGCCTGAAGGAAGATGTCACGGGGGAGATGAAGGAGGTGGTCAAAGAAGTGAAAAAGGACATTATCAAGGAAGTCAAAACCATGAACGCGACGGAAGAGATGGAGCAGAAGATCCGGGCGATGCGTGGTGAGCTTGATAAGCGACAATCAAAACAGGAAACGGACCTACAGTCCCGACTCTCGGAACACCGCGAGGAGCTGGCGAAGGCTCTCGAGAGAAAACTCGGCGGCAAAGAACAGCTTCGAATCCAACAGCACCTTGGACCCGGCAATCTCTACCCTCATTCAGCAGGAAAGCCAGGCTCGGCAGTCCGAGATCTCGGGTCTGATAAGACGGGTGGACGAGCAACATGGACAGTTGGTCCAGCATACCCAGGAGATTGCCGCCCTGCGCGGCAGCCAGGCGACCTGCGCCCAGCAAGTGGAGGAACACGAGACCAGACTCTCAAGTCTTGATACCGACGCTCTCGAGGAAGCGGCTGAGACCGTGTCGATAAAGGTTCCAGATCTGCAACGGACGGTCGCAGGTATTCAAACCACCTTGAACCAGACGACTGAAAACCTGCGAGGAGTTGATGTACCAGGCCTGCAGAGGGCGGTTGCGGATGTGCAAGCGAGGTTGGATGACATACCGCGGGAAGTCGACAGCAGACAACAGGCCTTAGATGCCCGGGTCCGTGAGGTCGTCAAGAATATGGGTGATGTCTTGGGCTCTACTCTGGACGAGGTCGAGGGCTCTGTGACGAAGCACGACAAGCGACTCAGAGATTTGGAAGAACTCGCGTCTGTTGGCAGGCTTGTTCCAGACATGCGGCAGGCCCAGGCAGCAGATGTCGAACTCGGTTCGACAGGCATAGCCTCATTCAAACCCGACTATGACATGACTAAGGCGACAGTCGTACGACTCACCCAGGAGAGCGAAAGCATCAACGGTCAACTAGAAATGCTTCGACAATCATTCACCGGCCTCGACTCGCAGTTCAACAACTTGACAACAAGGGCCTTGGCCGAGTGCATCATTGGGCACCTCGAGCAGCTCTATCCCAATTCCCGCCAGCTCTCTGCCGACGTCGACGGTTTGAAAACGGCGACACTGGGCTTGGATTCCCGCGTTGGCAGCCTCGAAGGGCTGCTGCAGGGTTTCAAAGGCAAGGCGGACGGCTTTGCGGATACCGAGTTTAATGGGGCCAAGGTGTCGAGCAACGTGTTGAAGGATGTTGACGAGAACACCCGGCCAGGGAACAAGCGGAAGAGGTCCGACTTGGGTTCAAATGGCATGGGACATCATGTAATGGGGAACGGAACCGATCCAACATCTGGTCGGATGTGATCGCGACACTGTTTTGAGTTGGAAAGTCTGGGCTCACGCTCAGCATTGAGATGGGGGGACGGCATAACACAAACGTTGGTCGGTGGCTCAGCCCGAGCATGGGGTTAGCCGGTTAGGTAGTTTCGATCCATGATCACGGTACATGTATGTATAATTGCACTTTCATATCCGACAACTCTTTGGGGGCAGCGTTGGTGATAAAGAGAAGCTCAAAAGTTCGAAGCAAGGGTGGCGGCAGAGAATTGAGTCGTGATAATAGTCGCCCAGCTAAAGTTTTACGCCTGCAACCTGGAAGTGATGTCAATTCTCCCTCGCAAGGCTACCCTGCCCTCTGCAATATTGCGCCCACGTGGTTCGAGGCGGGGTGTAGAGAACGGTGGGGTTCGCTCGACGACATTGACGATCGGAGGGAGGGTGATGAGGAGAACTAGTGTGCGGACATCAAGATTGATGCAGGGAGCCCAACTCTCCTTTTCTTTGCTAAGAGGATCGATCGATGGCGTACGTACGATACACCGAGAGACACATGATCCAAACGCCAGACGTCAAGAGCTGGCTCCCCCAAAATGGCACGTTAGAGGGATTCGCGTCTGTGGAGGAGTAGCATGCGTCGTCTCTCGGCTGATTTCGCGCGCAAGTGTCATGGCGCTTATGGGGCTGTCAGGGCGAGAGGCGGACGATCCGCGATGCACACTGGTCGGAACCTCGCAAGATTACGCCATGATCCAGATGGGGAGTTCAGAGGTTCGTGTTCAGGGAAAAATGAGCGCCCCTGCCATTACGGATCAACGCTGGTGGGGATAGCGTTCCGTTGGGGTTTGGCAGGAACTGGTGAAATTTACACGGTATAATTTTCCCATTATATGACAGCAGAACGAACCAAGGAAAAGGGCTAAATACCTACTTTGTTGGTCTTCATGTCAGTCCAGAACCCAATCCTGACGATCAGTGGAACAATCAAGTTTGGTGCGTTGTCGGAAGCAGTTTGGGACATCTGCAAACCGGCCACCGGTTGGACCCACCTGGCGCAGTGGAGCCTCCGCCCGGAGAGCCAAGCAACCCAAGCATCCACCGAACGCACCCACCACCCCCAACCCTGTCACTCTCCACTGATCGCGCCCCGGAATCCCACCCTCGGCATCCTGCACACCAAACCAACCCACACCCGACCCTGTCACATCACCGCCTCGGAGCCCTGCGCCTTCGGACACCAAGCAACAAGCCGGCGCGCGGCACATCGCAGCTCGACCGGGACCCGAATCCGACATTTTCACCTCCCCCGACGACGATTGTTCTGTGGCCACCACTCGCGGACAACGCCACGGCACGGCCTGTTCCGCCGCGAGAGATGCGCCCGTGTCCCGCCCACCAAGATAAGGTCGCTGCCAGGAGGTCGGGATAAACGCGTGGAAGACGGGCGATTTCAGCATCGCGACGGCGGGTTGCACTGCTCGGCCTCCGCTTGGCTGTGGCCGCGGCGACTTGACCGTGGCCTGCGGTGGGCGTTCTTTGTCTCGTCCCGGGTACGTAGACACACCTCACCGTCCTGGGGGAGAGAGGGTTGGCAGTGTTTATTTGCGCCTTGTCCCAATTGGCCTGCCAACAATTGTCGGAACATCTGGCTCCTTGGTCACTGCCCGTGGAACAAGACCGCGACGGTCCTTGGGTTTTCTGGCACATGACGCTAATAAATTGCGCGGCTTGACAGACGGACAGACACCTGCAGGCACCGAGCTGCTTCCGACCATCTGAGCTATTCGAGGCTCCTCTGCCAAACTGCAACTGTCACTTTAGCCCACCGATCACAGTGTCTAAGCTTCCATCGGCCTGACGTTGCGCCCCGTCCAAGCGTTAAACCTGCTCCAAACTTCGTTGCACCACTTCTCGCGCGGAACTTTGGCGCTCTATTTACAACAACACCCGCCTCCTCCCCGACACGGACGCGGGACGTCATTGTTCATTGATCGATTCCGATGTCCCAGCGATGAAAGAAACGATGGATGGAGCGGCCAAAAATGCACAGAAAGTGGCCCAGCAGATCCTCCCAGAACGTCCGCATCACCTTTCATTGTCCTTCGACCGCCGATTTCCAAATCCGGACGGGTTCTGGTTTACCGGCCCAAGCGCTGCCCTACAGTACATGACATACATATCCGCCGCACAGCGAGGCATCCTCATGACGCGCGCGGCCTTTGAGATCTGCGACGAGTTGCCGCCGCCTATGCCGACCAAGGTCCTCGCCAAGGGCGAGGCCAAGAAGAAGCTGTCTTTGATGGACTATCATAACCGGAAGACCTCTGCATCGCCAATAGAGAATGGAGGCTCAGCGAAGGCGGAAACAAAGACGAACGGCACAGTCCATGCGAAGCCACCACTAGCGAAGGATATCACCAAGAAGGAGGAGGTGAAGCCTGTTGAGAAGTCGAACGGAATGCGCCAGTGGGACACGCGGCCTGAGAAGCCTCGGCCAGAGACGAACGGCGAGAGGTGAGAGGAGTCAACAGCAGCTTTCAAGGTCGATGCCGAGCACTAACAAATTTCAGCAGGAGTAAGACTTCTCAACCGAACCCGCTACCGGAAACCGAGAGGCGCAAGCGTGTCCCAGAGGAGGGCAACAATCCATCCCCCCAAAAGCGGCCCAAGGCCGAGGTCACAACCTCCGCGATGACCGATCGACCGCGACAGGTCAAACCAGGGACACCGCGAGGTCGAGACGCGACAATAGACAGGCCATCAAAAGAGACCAAGACAGAGACACTACACCCCACAATCAACGGGTTGCCGCCCTTGACTTCAGAGCGAGATCGGGAGAACACAGCATCCCCAAGGTCCACGATTCAGGTTAACGGGTCGAGACCTCGTTCAGACAGCGGCATGTCGACCCCCCGCAAATCGGAGCACACCAAATCCGCTCTGCCACAGCTATTGTCACCACTCCACCCATCTCTGTTTGAGGGCGAGACCGAGAGGAATACCGCGCCCAAAAAGAAACCAGTGGGAAAGGTAGCGAAGCCGGAAAAAGAGCGACCTAAGAAGTCGTTGAAAATACCCGCGCTGCTTTCGCCCACATTACCACCCGTCATCGAGGAACTCCTCGCAGCCAAGGACCGGAAACCGACGGCTTCCAAGGGTGTTGCTAGCCAACCATCCACACAATCGTCCGACTCGTCCAGCAGCGCGAGGAAGACGATAGTGGCAGCTCCGCCTGTTCGGGTGACCCAGGAAGAGGAGAAGCCCACTCGGCTGTCAAAAATCGTCACCTTAAAGCTCAAAAAGGCAAACGCGAAGCGGGCAAAAGACCTGTTGAGTCTCCCGTCCAAGTCAGCAAAGGATGCTCTCAAAAAGGAGCGCTCGACCAGCGTGGAAGCTGCCCCTCCGCTCGCCAAGAAGCGACCGCGGCCAGCAGAGGACGTTCCGCTAGAAGCCGCCGCCCCGAAACGGCCCAAGACCACTACGGCCGATGCCATCACTGCCAAACCCGCCGGGCCAACAACCCCGCTCAAACCCGCCGCTACGACGATGTCCCGAGTAACATCCAGCCAGTCCCAAGGCAACACACCCGCCGCGGCCACGGGTCTCACCCCCGGCAATTCGGACAACAGGCCCCCAACCCGCTCGGAGCCGCTCGACCCCAAGGCTCTTGCCCAGGCTGAGGTCTTTAAGGAACGGCACGCCGAGTCCCAGCGCCTCGGCAGCAAGCTCAAGCACGCCCGCGACGACCTCTGCCGCCAGCGCGGCTCCGCGATGGCGCCCGCCGACGAGCGCCGCGCCACGGCCCTCCACTTCGAGATGGTCCTTGCCTACATGGTGGCCTTCCACTCGCTCAACCAGGCTCGCATGCTGGAGCGCAAGGTGTGCGAGATCGCCGCGTGGGAATCCCTGCTACCGCACCTTAACGAGCTGCGGAGCCGCGTGCAGGGCAACAAGGCGCTCAAGGCGCTGGCGGTGCAGATGCACGTGCTGTGCCTGGAGCAGATCACGAATGCCTTTGCGACGCTGGATCCGGGCGCCGCCGCGGCGAGCTTCAGCCGCTGGGTGAAGCACAACCAGCGCAGGGCGGCGATGTGGGCTGACGCGAATACTCTGTGGGAGAAGGTGGAAGAGCCGCGGATGAGGACGGTCGTGGGGCCGTGGACGTCGGTGGACGAGGCAGTCGGCGCCGTGCTGGTGGTGATGAAGCGCTGGGCGGACAAGGACGGCGTGAAGTGGGCGCCCGAGGTCAATATCAAGCCGGACAAGGAGAAGGAGCGGGAGAGGGAGAAAGACAGGGACAGGGACAGAGACAGGGAGAGGGAGAGGGATCGGGAGAGAGACAGGGACAGGGACAGGGACCGGGACCGGGAACGCGAGAGAGACCGGGAAAGGGACCGCGACAGGGAGAGAGATCGCGACCGGGACAGAGACCGTGAGAGGGAGAGACCCCGGCCGGCACCCAACGGGTCCAGGTATTAGGCTGTCTCTTCCCGACCACAGCGCGCGGCATCATCGCATACTTCTCAACCCCTCTCACCCTACGTCTCGCCTGGGCCGTGGCACGCACAACACCAGCATCATATCCGCACGTTGGGGCCCCGCGGCACCCGGGCCTCTCTTCATTCTGTCGCAAACCGGAACGGCGTTTTACGGACGGACAAGGTTCCTTTTCTACCAAACGGAAGGATGCGATACCTGATGACAATGACTTTCTTCTTTCTTTTCTTCCTCTCTCGCCCTCTGCTGTTTTTGCTCGGTCTTGCTCCGAGGCTGGCCAGGTGGATTCTGTTCAAACTGGGTTGGGAGTTGGCGTGGATGGGATTTAGGGGTTCAAGGTGATATGGATGGTTTTTTTTATCTTTTTCTGGGATGGGATGGGATAGGCGGGATGGGCGGGGGTTCGGGGCAGGAGGCAAATATCTGTCCTGTGATCTGGGCTGTTTGTACAAGGTCTTGTTTTCTTTTTCTTCTCCTTTCCCCATGTTGTTGTGGTTTGCTACACCGTGCCCGAGTCGGTGGGTGGCTCTTATTGTTTATGCTGTTTCTTTCGGATTTACTACTGCTGGCCTGTCGGTTTCGGTTGTTTGTTCAGTGATACCTGGCGCAAGATGGCCCGATGGAAGTAGGGCCTTGCTGCCGCTCCGTTTTTCATTTTTTCATCTCCGTTTTGCTGCTGCTGCTGCTGTTGTTGTGGCGAAGGGCGTGAGGAGGGATCTGAGCCATTGTGTTTGCAGATGTGGTGGGCAGGGCGGCACCGCTGTGTATGTTGTATATTGGGCTCGCTCACTGTATGAGACATGTGTCGTGGTTTTCCTGCGGTGGCTGGGGAAGGAATGTGTTGGCTCGGCCGGCCTGGATGAGGGGATGGGAACAGATGTCAGAACAAGACAATGTCAAAAAGATGTCAATCACATTTGTCCGAGTGAGCTCGAGTCAACGGTTGTGTTAGTGATATTGTATGTGTGATTTGCCATTTACCGAAGCTCGCCTCTTAAAGACTCGAATCCTTTGGGGTCCAGAGCCTAAAGCAACCGACCGTCCGTCCATGCCTGTGTCCACCATCCGCAACCTCCTCAACGCCGTGCCATGCCAGTCGTATGCCAGACCTGGTCGGACCAAGGTCAAAGACCTCGTGATGAGTCCACCGCAGATGGGAAGAACCGAAACAGAAAAGTCAGGAAAAGTAAATAGGAATACTAGAAAATCGTGATGGTGAGCTTGCAAGCACGCAGTGAGAGATGGCCGCTCTTGCAAGTTGACGTTTGCAAAATGGTTAGCATCTCTCCTGTGCCATGTTCCCACTTCCCATCCGTAGTTAGAAGTGAAATGATGAAGCAACCAGGCCTGAGAGAACAGATCGTATCCTCCCTCGCAGTTTCATAACTGCATCCGTGGCTAGCCAAGACAGCAAGTGTCTGGCAATGGTTGCCCAATCGAAGGTAGATCAGAAGGGGTTCTGACCACCAAACAGGGTGGCATGGTCACGTTCCTCCTGCTCGCGCAGATCCTTTTCCATCTGCGCCATGTACGAGGGGTGCATGGGGATCGAGTGCAGGTCGATCTTGCCAGTCTGGGCGCCATGATAACCGCCAGCATTGGGGGCAGCAGCACCGTCATAGCCCATGCCCATGCCCATGGGCATGTTCATGCCGGCGCCGGGCAGCGCACCTCCAACTGGGACGGCACCGTTGAACTGCTCGCCGGCAGTGGCCTCCTCGTCATCCTCGTCAATGAACTTGGAATGGCCGTTCTTGCCGCCGGCCGCGGTGACCTGGGCGTAGAACTGGGTCTGGATGTTGGCGGGCAGACCGGCAACCCACTGAGCGTGAGCCTGAATGGACACGGGGGAGAGGGTCCAGGTGCCGTTGAGGTTGACGTAGATGGCCTTGCGCTCGAGGACCATGTTGGGCAGAACGGCCGGGAAGTTGGTGTAGTCAATGCCGGTCGCCATGGGGCGGTTGTTGGCGCTCTTGTTGCCGCCGAACTCGCTCTTGACGCGGGTGGCGCTGCCACGCTTCTTGGTCGGGGTCTCGGGGAGCATGTCCTCGTCCTCGTTCTCCTCCTCATCGTTGTCGTCCTCATCCTGGTTCAGGTCCTCCATCTTGACAATGGCGTCGGACTTGGCCTTGCGGGCGCGGGAGCCGCCCGAGGCGGCGGCAGCCGAGTTCTTGGAGGCGCTACCGCGCTTCTTGACACCAGCACCGGTGCCGGCCGAGGACGGGGTCGCTGCGGTCTTCTTACCGCGGCCAGAGCCGGGAGTCTTGGGGCCATCATCCTCGGCGTCGGCGTCGCCTTTCTTGGCGTCCTTGCCTTTGGGAAGGTTCCAGGTCTCCAGGCCCAGCTTGCGCTTGATTTGGCCGTAACGGACCTACAATTAAAAGATGTCAGCATTGGATGAAATGAACAAAGGGCTACTCTTGCTGGGTCGATCACAATGGAGGCTTGAAAGGGGCAAACAAGAGACAGAACGTGAACTCACCTTGGCGGTCTCGGCATTCTTGAGACCCGAATCGACAGCAACAGCAGCCCAGTCAACCTCGGGCTTGCCCATCATGTTCTTGATGACTGCAAAGAACAAGTTGGCTTCCTGGGGCGTGGGCTGTTTGCTACCATCGGCAGCCGCAGCTGGTTTAGCGGTCTTTGCAGCAGGCATTTTTCCGGTTCTACTTGATTCTTGGGAACTTGACTGTGAAAGCGACGTCGGATAGAGTTGCCGACGTGATTGAGGGCCTGTTGCGTACCGACCTTATTAGCTCTCATGTTTCAATCGCTACAATCGGACCACTTCGAGAAAGTTGAAGAGGAGAATTGGAAGGCTTGAATGGGGGAGGGATGGAGAGAGAGGAATAGCTGAGAACAGAACAAGAGGACTAGTAAAGTCGACATTATTCTGCTTCCTGCTGATGTTGAAATGAAAGCAGCGACCTTCCCACAAGCAAGATGCTGTGATCGTCCCATCAAGCCATTGGGAGAAAGTGGCGAGAGTCCAATCTCTGATCAGTAGAAACAAGAAGCATATAAGACGAACTTACTCTGCGTTCTTGCAAGACCTCACTTTGAGGAAGAGAATCTGATTGCAATTTGCAAGATTCGTGGAGTTGCGAATCTCTGGTGAGAAGAGAGAACTTGTGGTAGAGGGAGAAGGAGGAGGAGGAGAGGAAAAAGGAAGTGCTGCAAGAAATAACCAGACAGTCGTGGGGAACACCAACCGGCCTCGTTCCCCGACGGGTTAGTGCCGTTTTTATGTGCAGGACCCGACAATGGCGAGGTCGTGGGCATGATGTCTATTCAATGTGCTTCTCCAGTATTGACCTACCCCTTTTGTTTTCATCATGAAGCAGGCGTTGCTCGGTAACGGCGCTGTCCTCGAGGGGCTTGCCTAGATGACACCCACCCATGGCACATCTTCACACTGTGATAAATGACAGAAGGCGCAAAATCCGCAGGTTGAGCCAGATGGGATCTGGATTAGACGGGAACGAGATGAGCGTTGCTTTCCCGAACGGCAGGAACTCATGTGCCACATGTTCCCCGAGACAACTCAATAACGTCGGCTCACCGATGTGTGCTATCAACGAGCGTCCCCCTTTACTCTTAGTAGGTATCACGCTCGAGCTGGCAGTAGAAGGAAACTCTGGAGTTAAGACGGCACCATGAGTGGAAGAGAGTAGCAAAGCTACCCGTCATAAGCCACCAAGTTCGAGATAACAGTCACCGCTTGAGCGCCAACTACCAGATCAACCGAACTAACAGATGGAAATCCCAATGTGCGAATCTTAGCAGTCACTCATTGTCATGCCATATCTGGCTAATTTTACACCAAGGCCCCTCCACCTCCACCATGCCGTCTCCAGTTTCAAAGACACACCTCGCGCTCGCAGCAAGGAGACATGCTCAGTACAAACATCAAGCAAATAATACCCTCTAGCCGTAAACCTAGCCCACGCCCGCCAATCTCAAAACCAAAAAGACTTGGGCAAACTCATATCCATCGTATCATCACCCGAAACCATTCTGTTTTCCAATCCTTCTCTCGGTTCAGGAGAGCATCTCAGTAAGACAAAAAAAAAGTGACACTCCCAGCCCTCCATCCTTAAGACACGCCCTCCCAAGGCGGGTAAGGTAGGCACACAACAAGATTAGCAAGATCTCAAATCCCAAAGCCCTCCCCGTCCCACTCCCCCTTGACGGGGTTCGTCACCCCAATCCCCAGCCCCAGTTCCAGCTCTCGCTCACGGAACATGCCTCCCTCCATAACCGCCGCAGCGGCAGCACTAGCTTCATGGTGGTGGTGAAGGCTGTGGCTGTGGCTGTGACTGTGGTGCAGACCCAGAGAGTCAACCATGTCATGGGGTGCATCCTCATCCAAATGATGAAGATGGGAGGGATGGTGGTCTGGGCAGAAGGGGTGGGAGTTAACGGTGTTTGAGTTGTTGTAGTCCAGAGCGGTGAACCCGCTACTGGCGATGCCGAGACCGAAGGTCGGGTAGATCTGCGACTGGCATTGGGACTGGCTGTGCTGAGAGTTGTGGTGCTGGTGCTGGTGTTGAGAGTGCCAGGGGCTGCTGTCGGTTGCTGGCAGGGAGCTGTTGACAGTGGCGGCGGTGGTGGTGGCGATGTCGCAGCCGTGCTGGTGCTGGGAGAAATCGTAAGGCGAAGGAGCGGATGCGGACAGCGGTGGTGAACCGGCGCCGACGAGGGCGTGTTGGTGGTGGTGATGCTGCTGGGAGTGGTGGCGTTGGCTGTGGTAATGGCCGTGGTTGTGCTGCAGGAGCTCGGCGGTCGACGGACAAGGGCTCTGCGGCAGGAAGGCGTGAGTTGAAGACATCCCGTCTGTGTCGCTGGAAGGGGTGAGGAGGCGCATCTGCATGCGGTGGTGGTGGTTGTCAATGTAAGGGGTGGAGGAGGTGGAAGATGTTGCTGGAGTCGTGGCGAGGATGCCAAAGGGAGAGGGCTCGGTCATGAGTGGAGTTGCAGTGTGGGGATTGCCGTTGCTGGGAAGCCGTTCTTTCTTGACGCTGGGGGAGCCGACAGAGATGACGGACGGCTGGCGGGGATGTTGGCTGTATGGGTTGGCGATGCCCGCCTCGGTCTTCATCATGTCGGGTGTTGGCCTCATGGGAGCGGGAGGCTGGCCTAGCTCTCCTACACATTCGCTGATGCTTTTCCGCTCAGACTTGATGGCTTTACCTTCGGTCTTGATGTTGCCAATGCCGCTGCCGCTCTTTGTCTCTTCCTCGTCTTCCTTCTTTGGTCTCGGATGATCGTCTTCCTTCTTCTTCTTGGTGACCCGCGACTTGCTGCCTGCGCCGGTGCGGTTTCGTTTCTGCGGCTGCAAGCCAAGAACTTGTTGTCTGAAGCGCGAAAATCGCATGCGGGCGGCATGACCGTTGGTGATCTCCTGGCTCAAGACGGGATTGCGAGCCACCTCGTTCCAATCGACCTAAGGGGGTAGCGGCCTGCAATCAGCACCCCGCACCTTTCCCACCTCAAGATCCTCGCTGACTTACGTCCTTCAGGCATTTTTGTTGCAGAATGGCAAACAAGAAGCGAGCCATTGCATTGTCGTTGTTAGCCATGGCGGCGGTGCTGGTGGTCTCTGGCCACGATCGGTCTCAGTTGGAGAGGAGGAGAGGGTCTAGGAAGGGTTTCCGGGGTGTCGAAGGCCAGCCGACACAGCCAAGGAAAGGAGAAGAGCAGGATTGAGGGGTGATGGGAGGCCAGCAGCTCAATATGAACCAGAACACCAGGGCCTGACCGCTAGGAGGAGGAGCTGTGGCAAGGATCACTGCAGCCGAAACCCACCGCTCGAGTGTGGAGAACTGAGTCACTGCAATGAGTGGTGAGGCGGTCGGTTATATGCCTGTTTCAGCAGAAAAAAAGGCGTCGCTCAGGCCTGGCGCGGGCGGGCTAGCTTTACCTGGCTTGGAAGGGAGGGGAGAAAGCGCCCATTATACAGCAAGCAAGGCGGAAAGGCGATTACTTGTCGCCTGTGTCCAGTCAAACACGACAGCTTATCAAAAAGTCATCCATTGCCGAATGAGGATAAGGGTTCGTGCAGACTGAAGCTGCACCACGAGAAAGCACCGATGCGCAAGAGCTCTCTCCCTTTTCTCACTTTTGCTGGCGGGCCGTGAAGACGGAACTTGTCTGCTTCAGCTTGGGGTATTCGTATTTATTCCTTGTTTTAATCCATCCGCATTGAGGCCCCCTGCGATCGCTGGCACGGCAATGGGGATGGTTGCCTGGCCATCGTACCGGGGGTGGGGGGTTTCAACAAAAGAAAGCGGACCGGCCGCTGAAAAATGGTGATGGAGGTGCGTCCAAGGGACTGGGCGACGCGCGACCGCGGCACTTCCGCGTAAAGTGGTTGCTCCCAAGGCTGCTGATCCCTGTCTCCGGCCGAGGACTGGCACCTACCCGAGCCACCCAGCTCACAACCCCCCGTCCTTGCACCACCTCCGCCTGCAGGGGAGAGGAGTGATTGCGACGGCGTGGCGAATTGCGTGGTCCCTCGTGTCGAGGTCTGGTGCCCGTCTTCGATCGTTTGTGAATGGCTCAGACGAGAGCAAACAAACGGGCGCTTTGGCACGGCAACGGGGCAGTGTAGAGAGACACTCCAAACATGACGGAAAAAAGACCGAAAGCACACGGGCAAAGAGCATCGTAATTAGCAACCCGCTCGTCACACCAATCAATGACTCATTCGACTGGTCTTGAGGAGTGCGTGGTTGGCAGGTGCAAGGACGGAGCTTTGCCGCCTCATTGGCCTCGCCCACCGAGAAAATGGTTTGGCTGCCTGAGGACGCCCATCCACACACCCGGCACGCAAGCCGCCCAAGCGATGCAAGTGGAACACGGCTGGACGAGGGATGCAGTCAAGATTGCCGTTTGGCTGCCTTGCGAGGACAATCGGCGGTCAGTGCGGGCGGATCCATACTTTTCGGATGCATCTTGCATGGGTGCTCGCTATCTTTCTGGATCCGTCTTGTGCGCTGAAGCCGGCTGGGCAATGGGGGGATGGGGGACACTGGGACAAGGCCCTGTTCGATCGCAATGTGTTGCAAAGTCGGACAAGAGACAATACTAAATCTCCAACGACAGTCTCCCTTAAACCTCCCGCGCAATTGGCATTTCACCGTCATTGTGTTGTACATAACTGTGCCCGAGAAAGGGCGATTGTCTGATTGTCCTGTGGCGGGGCGCCGGCCTGAAAGGAGAAGGAGGTCAGCAAAAAGCCAGGCAAACTGCGCGTCGTAATCGGCACTGTGGGTCTGATGTCGCGATATTGGCGCGAGATCATCTGACAGCTCATTTGAGGCGATCGCTGGAAAACTCCCGGCGTGGATGCAATCGCACCAATGGTGGCTGCCTGAGGCGCCAAATGCAACCAGCCGAAAGTTCTCTCCGCTCCATTGGAAGTCCCTCCTCTGCATTGGGCCACACGCCCCACACAACCCAAGCAAGCTGAAAGCTCCAGCCAACCGCTTTCTCGGCACCGGCTGAATGATCAGGCCGTGGTTGTGCTGTTTGAGCAGCTCGCCCCCGCCCACCACACGTCCATCTCTCCTTAGCAAACCTTAGCAATTTTCAAAGTTGTCGTGTCATATCCACTCTTACGGCAGCCCAATTAGACGGCAACCATGAACAAGAACTGGAACGACCGGGCCGACAAGGACCTGTTCTTCACCATCCTCTCGGTCAAGAACATTGGCGTCATCAGCGGCTCGGAATGGACCACCATCGGCAACCACATGCGGACGCTGGGCTACGGCTTCACGAATGAAGGATGCCGGTAAGTGCTGTCTGTTGCTGTGTGTCGCTGCGTGTCGCTGCGTGTCGCTGCGTGTCGCTGCGTGTCGCTGCCACGGCTGCACCGCTTCTTGGTGTTGCACCGTGTTGCCGACCCAACATCTTAGATTCTGAATGTATCATTGTATCAAGCCCAGCTCTCTGCCGTGTTTTCTCCTTCCACCAAGAAGGACTTGAGATCCTGTATCCCGTCTTTTGTTGTCTTTCAAACATCATCATCGCCGGCCAATCTGACTCCCATCCCTGCCCCGTACCCTCCGCCCTGCTTGTCCGCTGTGTAGAACCGTTGCACTGACCCTAGACAGCCAGCACTTCCAAGGCCTCCGCAGGGCCCAGAACAAGGCTGATAACAGCACACCCAACGAGAGTCCGAGGAGGATTGATCCCACGCTGAACCCCATCACTCGACGGCCCGGTCCGGGCAGAGGACGGCCGCGGAAACAACCAGCCGCTGCCGCCGACGCCGCCGCTGCCGGTGGAGTCCCAGTCCCCGGCGCTCAACCTGTCGGACCACCGACCACCGGTGTCGCCCCCGGAGCACCTGGCGCCCCTCAACTTGCGCCCGGGGCTCCCTCTGTTACCGATCCGCCCCACGGCGTCCCTATCCATCCTCAATTCCCTGGTATCCCCGGTGTGCCGGTGGCACCTGGCACACCCGTCCAGTCTGTCCTTGGGACATCTGGCGCTCCTGCCATGTCAAATGTGCCTCCGCCTCACGGACTCCCGGTTGCCCAAAGTCAACCTCATCCGCCGCAAGCCCACATCAACCAGGGCGTCGCACCACAGGCACAGATGACGGGTCCTGAGGACCTCGCTGTTGATCCGACCTTGGAGGACGAGCCGGAGGATGAGCATTTGGTAAAGCGGCAGAGACTGGAGGATAACCAAGACTCTGTGCTTGAGGACGAGGCGGTGCTGAACGCCCTGGCCAGCCACAACAACCCAACCCCACCAGGCGAATACGCGTCTGAGTAAGTTCTTTGTCGTCTCCCACTGGGCTGATAATTCTCTAAGGCTGACTCGTTGCCAGATACACTTACGGTGATGCTTAGTTTCCATCTCAGTAAAGTTGGTTCGGATGTCACAGTTGAGAACGCCTTTCTCTTCCGCACTCTCGGTGTCGGAGGGACTGCGCCTGGCGTTTTGGTTTCGGGGTCAGTCTCGGTTACGGCGCTTTCGTCACCGCAAATGTAGGATTGTGCTTTTGGAATGGTTTCCTGGCGTGGGTTTGGAGTTTCGGCGAGTCCCCTTACCATGTATAGTTGATGTTAGCCCAGGTAGAGGGAAAGGGACAAGTCCAGCCCCTTTTATTGCTCAGTCTCAATGCTCACTATCTCATCGTTGCTAGTCCTCTTATAAGCTGTTTCACCAGCCTTCTGTGCCCCGGGCATGACTGCCCATACCTCTCTCTCTCTGTCTGTCATTTCCCTAAGTTGGCCAGACTGTCCCCGCCGTCCCCGCCGTCCCCGCCGAAGGACCAACCGTTGGATCCGGGCTTAGGAGTTCCGCAAGGGTTCCGGAAGACTCTACGTTCCCTAATTGATCTTTGAGGAGGAGTGAATTTTCGGCATCCAGCACGCGACCTTCTCGATTTTCCTTTCTCACCTTCCTCTACACACACATCTATCTCACGATCGCTCCCATCACCGCCCTCGCTCCTCCACAGCAACGTATTGACCACAGCTAGCATAGATCCTGAAGACCACTGTGAAAATGTCGACTCCGGCCAAGCACAAGCCCGAGTCCAAGTGGAACAACCAGGCGCATGCTGCGCTGCTGGGCGTATTTGTTGACATTGTGGCCACCGCCAACAGGGTCAGCATCGTCGCGCACAAGGAACAGATCATGGCCAGCCTGGAGGCTCATGGTTTCCAGTTTACCTGGGAGGCAGTTCGGTACGTGAAGTTGTTTGATCACCTCGCCTTGTACCTCTTTTGCGCTTCTCTGCGTGTTTGACGCACACATGGCCTGCAAGCAAGTGCTGCACTGTGACTAGGCTGGCGTTCACCGGCTCTTGCGCACATTTTTACCCCTCAACATCATGGGCCTTGTTGGTAAACCTTGGGTGCTATCATCATCTGAAGGCGGCCTTGGAAAAGGGCTACCGCCTCCTTCCATCCTCTTCTGTTGACAGGTCGGCGGGTATTGCTCACTGTTCCTGCGATCCCTTTCTGGCATTGAGCTGGAAATATCGCAGCAGTCACACTTCACTTGGAACCAACCAGGGTCCTAAGGTTTCGAGGCTTGCCTCTCTGTCTTCCACCCAGCCAGCGGGAACTTCTCCTTCTCGAGTCTCCGCCGATTTTCCTACAAACCACAGCCGTCTCGAAAACTACACTGCCCCAACCGACAACACACATGCAAATCTTCTGCCTCATTCTTCTCTTCACACCACTCGATCTCGTTGTCGTCAAGATGCCGAAGTGGGAAGAGATCCGGGACGACGTGTTCGAGGCCATCATCCAGGTGCTCCCTCCCATCAGCAAGGAGCAGCAGGCCGAGATTTTGGCCATGCTGCAGGCCAAGGGCCATGTCGTCACCTGGAATGCTGTTCGGTACGTGTTGGAGTTAGAAGGCTGCTTGCGCCAGAGCCGGAAAGAAGGGGTTTCACCTGGCGGCCACTGCCTGAGCAAGTGTTTGGGGTGGCAGTTTGGTTGCGAACTCTTCTTCTCTTGCTGCCTTTGAGTTTCGCTCTTCTGCTCTTTTCCCACCTCCCCATCAACTTTGCTTTTCTTTCCTTCTCGCCAACCTCACCCCGGCTTTACCTCCATATTCCAGCACACAAAATCACGAGAATGCCCGAAACCAAGCGCGCCCGACGCACTCTCCAGACCTGGGATGCGGACACCCATCAGGCCATTTTGCTGGCTTTGATAGATCACATCAAGCCCAGTGGGAGTGACTGGAGTGCTGTGGTTGAGACCTTGCGTGGCAAGGGCTACACCTTCACTGAGGGTGCGCTAGTGTACGTCTTTAGACGAAATTCTGCCACCAGGCAGGCCTATTTAAGGCCTTTGTTTTCTGGGGTTCCCTTCAACTCTCTCCCTCCTCCTTCTCTTCCTCCCACACTCTTCTTCCTCCAGCACCCGCGCGATTTCTCGCTACGCTCCGCGATTCTTTTCGCCAAATTCTGGTCGCATTCTCCTATTGCAACGAACCCTTTGCTTTTACCACGAGCAAAATGTCCAAGCAACCAACCACTTGGGATCACGAAGCGCATTTGGCTTTGCTTCAAGCCGTGATGGCCGAAGCTCCGCCTTCGCCGGCTCAGTGGGAGCGGGTCCTGGCGCGAGTGACCAAGAAAGGATATGCCTACACGGCGAGCGCTGCGATGTAATTCACCTCCTCCTCATTCGATTTTTCTTTTTCTTCTAGGCCTCTTTCGCTCTTCTCCCACCTCAAAAGCCCTCCTCCTCCTCCCAACCTTGCTTCATTCTCTTCTCCCATTTTCAACTTCTTCAAACCTTCTCTCTGCAATCCAAACCTTCTCGTCTGGTCAAGCCTTCCTCGGCCTGCCACAAGCCTCACTTCAGAACCGACCAGACCAAGCTACACTCAAGCAAGATGTCTGAGCGTATGACCTGGGATCACCACGCCGATCATGACCTACTCACGGCCATGATGCAGGAGCTCCAGCCATCGCAGGAGCAACTGCGCGGCGTTATGAACCGCATGCACGCCTTCGGCTACAGTTGCACCGTCAAAGCCATCACGTACTGCCTTCGAAATCTCGCTTGCTTTTGCCGTCATTTCACTTTCTTATCGATTTGATTGTTTCCCAAGGGATCCAGCGTCGCTAACCATCATTTCCCCATTTTCTAGTCAGCATCTTCAGAAGCTCCGCCGCAAGGAGGACAAGAACGGCGGTGCCGGTAAGGCCGACAACGGTGAGGGCGCCTCGGGCGCTGTCCCCCCCAAGACTCCCGGTGGTCGCAAGAAGACTGCGACCAGAACCCCCGGCAGCGCTGGCTCCAAGCGCAAGAACGTCGGTGCTGAGGACGACGACGAGGAGGACGTCAAGCCCGTCAAGATGAAGAAGCTCAAGGAGGAGACCGGTGTCAAGTCCGAGGAGTCGGACACGTAAGTCCAAGTCAATATCCCATGAACTCACCCCCAACGAATACTGACGGATTTCAGCAACGACATTGGCGACACTTAAGTCCCTGTCCCAGCAGCCAAGTGCTTGCAAATGAAAGGTGGACACTCGCCTGCCAAATCCGCACGAGACCCGGCCTTCCCACCTCGGGAACTGTGGAAAATCGAAAGCAAGACACGGCCTTAGAATCCAGAGTTCTCTCGCCGCTCTTTCCCGCCCGCCTTCCTCAGCCCGCCGCATCTCATCAGATTTGGCACCGGCGTTTACTCCTCCTTATTTGCGCAGCACATCGGTCATACACATCTCGGGACAAGACTCCGTCACTGTCTCCTTTTTTCTTTCGGTTTTTCTTTTCTACTTCGCTGAGTTATCTGCGTCAACATCGCGGCTTTCCACCTCCAGCACACCACGGCACGTGCAAAGGCACCACCCTTTTTCCCACCAGAGGACGGACAAGCAAACATCTACTCAACCGCGACCTTTCCAAAACCAATCTCATGACAAGGCAGCCATGGAACGCGAGGGAGTTATCGATCTTTTTTTTCTTCGCTTTTCTGACGACTTGGAGGCGGTCTTTTCAACTTGGACGGAGAATTCTCAAGGTTTTTGCGGACGCGCTTTTTGCTGCTCTTGGGAGGAGTCAAAAAGCGGGTGTGGAGATCAGGGGAAGGTTTCTGGCTGGAGGGAGAGGGCAACTTGTTTTCGGGCGTTTGGGGGGTGGAAGCAAAGAGGGATTTGTTTTATCTCTTGGGTTCTCGGGCTTACTGGGCTGCGCTTTTTAAGAATGAGTCATGGAATTTGGGTCTTGGTTTGGGATTGGGGTTGAGGGGCGCGAAACTCTAGGGTAGAGGGTGGTGCTTGGGTCTGGGGTTATTGCCATGATTGATGAATGGGATGTTTTCACACTGAACTAAACTTTTATGCTTGCGTGTGAAATGTGATGTGAGGTGTGGGTAGAGGTGAGGGTGATCGGAAGGTTAGGGCTGAGTGAGGGAGACGCCCTCGAATGAGGCACTGGACTTTGTGACGAGGGACCTGAGCGCCTTCCGCGCTGGATCTGGATGCGAAGGTTGAGGTGGTGGGAATTGGGCTCTAAATTTTTGGTTTGCAGGCCAGTAAGAACTTGGTGTCGAAATCGTGAGTCCTTTGTGTAGACGGCGACTTCTTTTGTGCCGATGGCCCGTCAAACCAAGGCCCTAGACACCATGGTGGGATTTGGCGGAAAGTGAAAGATGCCCTCCATTGTCCCACTTGGTGACTTGTTGCTGCAAATGATTTTGTGCCGCTCAAGACAACTTCTCAACAACGGACACACTGGGACCTCTGAGATCTCAGGTAGTCCTTCATCAAGAATAGAAAACCGTTCCACACACAAGGTTCCAGAGAAGACGCCACTGAAGCAATGCACGGGGTTCTGATATTGAAAGTGCAAATAAGCTTAATACAACTACTACATTCCGTGCCGCCATTGACGTCATCGTCCCAAGTCTAGTGTCTGTTCAACTGTGTAAGCGGGAGGCCATTCTGCGACGAGGAAAAGGGGGGGCCAAGCCCCTGTTGCCGGGCAACGACCTGCCACCACCAAGATGCCAGTCTCTGAGCACCCATCCGTGACCATGATGACTTGCATCGGAGAACGCCAGGCGGCTTTGGACGGTGACATACTTTATTTGAGTTTCATTCCAGTTATCCATTTGGAGGTTTGGATGGGGAGAAGCCGACCTTGCTCATGAGCAAAACAACTAGGGGCCCTTTGACGCAGCAGCCGGCAGACTGCATCTTGCTGTATGCTGCAGTCAGCCATTGACACATAGTCACAAGAGAACATTTGACAAAAGCAGAATCACCATATCAAGCACTTGTCATCGGGATAAAACTGAGAGTGACAAGGTCTCAATTGTTCCTGTCTGTGTCCATGTCCTTAACGCCGTAGTCTGGTCTCTGATGATGAGAAAAGCAGACCCAAATCCCAAGCATGCGCGCCCACCGCCCTTGCCCAAACTGCCCTGTCATGCCCAAGCACTCCAACCCAAACATAGTCCCTTGTCCAACCATGAGCCAGCCCTCCCTTACTCAAGTTGATGACCGAGCCCAAAGCCGAGTGAAGAAAGCGGGCGGAACGAAGTTCCCATCCAGAGCAGGCGAGCCAGAAACCGGCAGCAGGCGGAAAAAAAAAGAAAAGAAAGAAAAAAGAGGAGGGCGTTTACTCCTCCGTCGCTCCAGCAGCCGGAGCCTTTCCTTGCCCTTTGCCTTTTTGGCAGGGCGCTTCTCCTCCTCCTCATCGGAGGAGTCCACCCACCAGCGGCGGCCGCGCAGCAGCAGCAGGAGCAGTGGTGGGTGGCGGCGGCGGCTTGCGGCCCGCTTGGCCGGCGTGACCGGGCCGACCTTAGTAGGGTGGGGGCGGGCTTCGCCTCCTCCTCCTCCTCCTCTCCGTCGTCGTCGTCGTCGTTGTTGTCGGCGGCGGCAGTGGAGATCTTGGCGGGGGTGGCTTTTTTGCCACCGGCGCGGCCCGGGGTCTTAGCCGCGGCGGCCTTCTCGGGAACGACGAGATTGAACTTGTGGCGCAGGAGGCGCCAGCGCTCGTAGGCGCCTGTGGGAGGGGGTTAGTGAGTGTAACGAGACGGGAGGAAAGCTGCTGAAATCAGAAAGACGACTGAGAGGTGCGCTGGCCTGGTAGTGCTGGACCAAGGGACGGGAGAGAAGGTGGAGCAATGATAGAAGAGGTTAAGATACAAAGGCAGGACTAGGCAGATGTTGGGCATAGAATGCTGACTGAAAACCGCGCCTGGTGTCAGGAACCGGGTGCTGTGGGAAGCAAGGGCAACCATCTTCCAACCTGGGTCTCAAACAAATTCCGATAGGGCATCCTCCCCAAGTTGGAGCTCGGGACAAATCACCAAAAGCAAAGAACATGTTTGAACGAGACAGGCACAAATAATGAGGCGGAAAGAAGCAAAATGGCAGACAAACAACAAATCAGGCAAAACTACTTAAGTACTAAAACTGAACCAAATTATCCATGATGGGCAATTCAACCCAACAGGCCAAATCAAACAACGGTGCTCAGGCAGACTTACTCTTCTCCTTCTGCAGGCCGAGGACGGCCGCCACCTTGCCGAAGTCGATGTCCGGCTTCGACGCGAAGTTGCCCAGGAGGGCGAACGAACTTGAGGTCGGTCTGGGAGACCGGCACCTCCCCAATCTTGTAAGCGCCCATGGCGCTCGGCTGGCCCTCGCCGGCGTTGTCGGCGGCGGCCGCGGACTTGGGAGTGCGTGGCATTTTGATTTTCTGCAAACTTGTCAGCGACCCAGGTGTCCTTGGATATTTGCTGTTTCCAGGTGAAGCTGGAGCCAGCAGACCCCGAATTTCCGCGTCTCGCGGCCACATGGGAGAAACGAGAACATCAGATTGATTATTTTGGGGTTGAGGTTTTGGACTTACGGAGAGGCGAGATTTGATTTGATATGAACTGGTTGAGATGTGTGTCAGCGTGAGGCCTCGAGTGACAATCACAAGAAAAGTCAAGGTCGATCGGTCAACTGCTTGAGCCCAGAAGAGCCACAGCCACAGAGACCATCAAGATCGGTCGGTCAACTGTTGAGTCAAGATTGACGCAACAAGATGACCGACCTGACCGTAAAGTAAGCAGAATCATGGCGATAGTGTTCGACTTATCTTGGCCTTGAAGGCGGCGGAGAAGAAGCGATCCTGGGCGCGAGTGTGGTGTTGAGGTTGAGGAGAGAAGAAAGAAAGCGGCGAGAGAGGAAGAGCTCAAAGGACCGGGGAGAAAAGGTCGGCGGGGGGAAGATGGGCGGGTCCCCGGCGGAGCCCGACGAGGGTGCGCGGCGAGGTAAGGGAAGGCAGTCTCCGCTTTTACCACAGATAGAATAGCAACATGCGGGTCAAGCCTGGTGAAGAATGCTTCATCTATTCTTCTTCCGGGAAGGTAGCGCCGTGGCAAGCTGTGAGGGTATTTGGGGGGTTGGTCGAGTGATGACGGGGTTGGAACAGACCGCGGCAGGCTGGTCACTGGTGCGAGGTCACTCCGAAGGAGCAGAAAACCAACACCATGGTACTTCATCGCAGTATTCAGGTCTCGAAAATACCACAGTCCCAAACGTTGTTCAACAATCAGGCTTACAATAGGGGGCAAGTAAGCTCGATGGTTGACTTGGTGCTCAAGGGCGCAACACTCTGCAACCCAGCATGCCCAACACGTCTGCGTGGGCTCATCAGTTTTCCCGTAGTTCATTTCATAGCTGTTTTAACTGCTCTGAGAAAGGGATTCTCTTTGGCAGTTCTCCATGCTTCACGTTCCACCAGTGTGTGTTGGAGTGTCATAGGAGGGCCCAACTCACGGCTTTGTTTACATTCAGTCAGGGGCTAAGGGTCGACCCTAACCCTGACCCCCTTTCCACTCCCTCCTCGTCAAGGCATCGACCAGACACTAAAACAGACAACATGATCGATTGAAACCGAATTGCTGTCCTCGTGTGAGCACTTGATCAACGCCGTACAGTTTCATCTGCTGACAGAGACGATTGAACAGTGCCGTCTCTCACCCGGCAAGACAGGGAGACACTCTTTGTCCAAGGTCCAGCTCCCACAACACCACATCAGACGACCCTAGACCACGTGACTCACCTTGACTGTCTTGCCATTTACTGTGACTGATTCAAAATCGGAGCAAGCTGGAAGGTGCCTGCCGTACTGGCGGGCTTGCAGGCTTTCACGCGTCGCCGACCTTGCTGCTGTTCAAAAGGTCTGCAACCAAGACCACCACCAAGTCCCCAACCTACCCCAAACCCCAGCTACCGTTTGATGCTCAGCAAGACCTGTCCATTAACTAATAGCGATACTGATCAGGTAAGTCGGTTTGGATCTCTTTGCTCTTTGACACTGTCGGTGACTGCTGCAACATTCACAAGGCCTCGAAGCTTTGGAAGGGTGTGCCTTTGTTTTTCTTGAACTGGTTTCTTGCCAGGTCTGGTGCGCCTTGGTCACGGTATCGCCGATATACATCTGCCCTAGAGCCTGCCCTAATCTGATGCCCTTTCTGACTCTTCCCCAGCTCTGGCTTCGCCCCCTCCACAGCCTCACCCTCTTCAAAAACCGACCAGAATTCCGCCTGCGACAGACCCCATCTGCAGAACTCTGCCAACAAGACCCAGGTAAGCATTGCCGTCTTTATCTGTCACGCTCAGTCCTGCCAGTCTTCAGCTATTTGCACATTTGGGCTCGATTGGATGGTTCAGGGTCGATAACCAGCGCAGCGCGTCTTGACGGTTAAGAGTTCGCCGTGGATTCCTGTCTTGCCTCGTCTTCCCCCACCTGCTTCCTTTTTTGCTTTCCCTTCTTCACCCACAACTCGCAGCCCGAGTCCTTGCCCCCCAACCTTTGCCCAGATCTGCCTGCACACCCAAGACCCAGGTAACTCCAACCCTCACTCCTCAATCACTTCCTTGCATCAAGACCCTTGAGCACACAATCGCGACCGATTTCAAGGTTGACTGCTGGTCGGACCTGTTCTCTTCTGCGTGAACCGTGATCAAGTCTCCCTCTCTCGGACAGCGACCGTCCAACTGACGTCTTTCATTTTAGATCAACAGACTCATTGACAACACCAAAATTGCCAAAATGCCGGCGATCGATACTGAAGCTCAGTTCAAATTCCTGCTATGCTGCATCAAGCATTCAGCAGCTGGGAAGGTAAGTTACTATTCTCACACTTGCCTGTCGGTTGGAAGCATCGCAGCGACTCGTTCTAACCACCGATTGTGCGGTCGCGTCTCAGGTCAACTTCGATAATGTCGCCAATGAGCTCAACATCGTGAGCAAGGCGGCTGCGTAAGTCTCTCCCTCACTTCCCCTTAATCTTCAATCCATCCATCGATGAACCCTTCACCGACGAAGCTAACACCCATTGCCCTACCCCAGCGCCAAGCGCTACGAGCGTCTGCTCAAGGCGCACGACATCAACCCTAATACCCCGCGCAAGGGCAAAGGCGCCCAGAACGGCGATGGCGATGACGATGTCAAGACGCCCGCTTCGAAGAAGCGCAAGCGTGGTGGCGCCGCTACCAAGAAGAACGAGTCCGACGATGACGAAACTCCCGTCAAGAAGGATCGCTCGGCCATCAAGAAGGCCGAGGATGACGACGAGAAGGACATCAAGGTCAAGGGCGAAGGCGAAGGTTCGTGTTACCCCTCTACATCAACAACACCTGCGTCGTTCCGTGGTACCGGGGGTGAGTAGAGAATGAATAGCGTCATCGTGTCCGATGCCTTTTCGTGGCGACAGACACGGCGTGCTAGAGAGGTTGACGACTGTGCTGTCACCGGCCAATTGCGGGTTTGTGGCCTGGCATTTGGTTCATGCCCCAGTCTTGGTTTCTCGCTGTCATGGCCACGGACCGCAATCGATGTGCCGCTACCTGCTGTCACGGTGCTAACCCCGGCTTTCCATCACAGACGATGACACCATGTCAGAGTAACTCCTTCCTCTCATTGCCAGCAGTAGTGATGCGGCCACACCATCACCACTTGCTCTGAATCTGGAGCATAATCAGCTCTCGAAATCGCAAGCTAAGATTTATCGCGGAAGACATCATCTCTTGCAATGAACGTAAGTCACTTGTGCAAAACCTATCTAGGACCCAATGCAGCTGACACCAGTACAGCTTGGCAGAGACTGATGGAAAGATATTCTCGATCGGGGTTATTTGAGTGGTGGCCGGCTTATTTGGCCGCCATGGAGTTTGGGTTTCCGGAGGAGGCTTGCTTGCGCTGGGAACGCGCGCGTTAGGTGGGAGCAGTTTGCGTCTCAGAATTTTAATATTGGTGACACCTGATTGTTTTGCCTCATTGCGGTGACCCTCGCTTTGCTCTCCTCTACAGGAAGCGCGTTGATTGCCTCCAAAAACGTTGAACCATTACTTAACCAAACCTCTTTGCCCTGAGCAGGCTGACCCTCAATTCTCATTGGGGTTACTCACTGTCATCGACACCGCTTAGGGTGTGAGGGGCCTAAGGAGTTTGCGAGTCCCACGCTGGGAGGGCCCTATCATGCTCAGTTCCCACAAAGATGATCTTGAGGGATTAAGTCAGGTCTCATTCTACCAGTGAGTCAATCATATCAGAAATCCCGTCAACCAGACTGGGCAACATCTACCACAGGAACGTGTGTGGGCATTCCTGGTTCCAATGCCTCAATGTGTCGGTGAGAGTGGGTTGCAGTCAGAGGCCACCGCGATCCGTGTTTCCGGGCCGGTGCAAGCCGAATCACTGCCGTCTCGGCTCCACTGGACGGGATGCCAAGATTCGGGGAACGAGACGCGCTGGGGATTCGCTCTGAGCATTCGGGCTGCCGGGAGACTGGGTTCTCGACCTTCCACGTCTTCTTGTTGACTCAAAGTGAATATCAATGTTTAACAGCAACATGAGAAGATTAAGCCGAGTCTGCCGGCTCCCAACCAGCAATGGTAGGCCTTTTTGGAGTCGGAGATGTGGAGTGCCGATGGTTCCAGAAACAAACTCCCAGGTAATCCAGGTGGCACTAGCCCCAACTTGGCTTAGCGGATAGGGAGCTCGGGCCAATGCATTGGGAACCTGGGGAATTTTTTTCGGCTCGATCTTGAGCATCGACGCCGAACTTCCTCCTCCTCCAATTCTCTCTGCATCCTCCCCTTCCACGCCTCCCGTCCTCCAAGCCGTCCTTGATACCCAGCCGAGCTCCTCTTACTCCGGTTCCCCAGTACATTCTTTAATACTTCAGACACAATGCAGCGCGCGTTGACAAGAGCGTCGGTCTCGTCGCCGCTCGCGGCTTCCCGCGTCCGTTCCACACAGCAGCTCCGCTTCGCCCACAAGGTATGTCATTGCCCGGCCCGGCGCCATCAAGTCGAGTCCCAAGAGGGATGCGCTTGGGGGATGAATCTATACATTCGCTCATGTGGCATCGCTGACATGCCTCGTCTCACAGGAGCTCAAGTTCGGCGTCGAGGGCCGCGCTGCTCTCCTCACCGGCGTCGAGACCCTGGCCAAGGCTGTGGCCACCACCCTCGGCCCCAAGGGTCGCAATGTCCTCATCGAGTCGAGCTTCGGCTCCCCCAAGATCACCAAGGGTTGGTCACATCCTCTCGAACACGGCGCCAGACGAAATGACTGACATGATGCAGATGGTGTGACGGTTGCGAGGGCCATCACCCTCAAGGACAAGTTCGAGAACCTCGGTGCCAAGCTCCTGGCCGACGTCGCCTCCAAGACGAACGAGGTTGCCGGTGACGGTACCACCACCGCGACCGTGCTGGCCCGCGCCATCTTCTCCGAGACCGTCAAGAACGTCGCCGCCGGCTGCAACCCCATGGATCTCCGCCGCGGCATCCAGGCTGCCGTCGACCAGGTCGTCGAGTACCTCCAGCAGCACAAGCGTGACATCACCACCAGCGAGGAGATTGCCCAGGTGGCCACCATCAGCGCCAACGGCGATGTGCACATCGGCAAGCTGATTGCCAACGCCATGGAGAAGGTCGGCAAGGAGGGTGTCATCACCGTCAAGGAGGGCAAGACCCTTCTCGACGAGCTCGAGGTCACCGAGGGTATGCGCTTCGACCGCGGTTTCGTCTCGCCCTACTTCATCACCGACGCCAAGGCCCAGAAGGTCGAGTTCGAGAAGCCCCTGATCCTCCTCTCGGAGCAGAAGATCTCGGCCGCCATGGACATCATCCCCGCTCTCGAGATCTCCAACAAGCTCCGCCGCCCCCTCGTCATCATTGCCGAGGACTTCGAGGGTGAGGCTCTTGCTGTCTGCATCCTCAACAAGCTCCGTGGCCAGCTCGAGGTCGCTGCCGTCAAGGCTCCCGGCTTCGGTGACAACCGCAAGTCCATCCTCGGCGATCTCGCCGTCCTCACCAACGGCGTCGTCTTCAACCAGGAGCTGGATGTCAAGCTCGACAAGCTCACCCCCGACATGCTCGGCACCACCGGCTCCATCACCATCACCAAGGAGGACACCATCCTCCTCAACGGCGAGGGCAGCAAGGATGCCATTGCTCAGCGGTGCGAGCAGATCCGCGGCGTCATGGCCGACCCCACCACCTCGGAGTACGAGAAGGAGAAGCTTCAGGAGCGTCTCGCCAAGCTTTCTGGCGGTGTTGCCGTCATCAAGGTCGGCGGCTCCTCCGAGGTTGAGGTCGGCGAGAAGAAGGACCGCTTCGTCGATGCTCTCAACGCCACCCGCGCTGCCGTTGAGGAGGGTATCCTCCCCGGCGGTGGCACTGCCCTCATCAAGGCCTCGTGCAACGCCCTCAAGGACGTCAAGACGGCCAACTTCGATCAGCAGCTCGGTGTGAGCATCATCAAGAACGCCATCACCCGCCCGGCTCGGACGATTGTCGAGAACGCCGGTCTCGAGGGCTCCGTCGTCATTGGCAAGCTCAGCGATGAGTATGCTAGCGACTTCAACAAGGGCTTCAACAGCGCCGCCGGCGAGTACGTCGACATGATCCAGGCCGGTATCCTCGACCCCCTCAAGGTCGTCCGGACTGGTCTCATTGACGCCAGCGGTGTCGCCTCGCTCCTCGGCACCACCGAGGTGGCGATCGTCGAGGCTGCCGATGACAAGCCGGTGGGCGGCATGCCCGGCGGCATGGGCGGCATGGGCGGCATGGGCGGCATGGGTGATGTAAAAAAGTGTATTGGGCGATGGGTCTGGTTTTGATTTAAGGCGACTCGGTTGGGGCATTTGGCTTGGGTGTTAACGGATTGTACACTGTACCATGTAATCTCTCCTCTCTACGCTTCCCCCCCTGTGTTCATAGCAGCAGATTCCCGGCAGTGGCGGCCTTGTATATTACGATCACACTGGGTTTAGAGTAGAGGGAACGAACAAACTACGATGTAATTGATCGACGAACTCGAGGGGCGCCTCCATGGGGTGAGCAGTGTGGAGATGATGGCGAAAGAGCAGGCAGAAATATCGACGCCTGGCAGAGCCCGAACAGGTGACGAATCTGATTTCCACACTCGGGCATTCCAAGGCTCTCGCAAAAAGCTGCAGCCTTGCGACCTGACCGAAGTAACCCAACAGTGAGTGGTGTGTGATGCTGGGCTAACTAGCACCCAACGATGAGGGGTACGGAGTATGGTGTGTGTTTGGGGGATCGGGAATGCAGGTTACACACACAAAAATGGCTGGGCACACAGACCTGGATCCCTGAGCTGACCGCTTTGAGTGTGGTGTGTGGGCCACCCCGCGCTAATCTCGTCCAAGTTTGGCAGGCCGTCACCGCCGACAACGACGACCCCACCACATTGAGCTGAGTGTTGTTTTTCAGGCTGCCCCCTCCCGTCCGTTTCATTATCGCCGGACCGCCTCCACTGCGTCGTGTACTCGCACCTTAACTTTGCTTCCCTCTTTCTCCTTGTTTGGTCCCCTAGATTCCCATCCACTCCGGAGGCCCTGGTCTAATTCCCCGTCAGGAAAAGCTCATAATAATCCCGGGCCTGTCCCTTATCGTAAGTGCGTTCGCAGAAGCAGCCCCAGGCTGTGCCCGCCGAGCTTGTCATTTTATGATTTAACCCCTCTTTCCCGCTGCTGGCGCAAACCAAGGCGTGGCCCACACCACAACAACACAACCCCGTGTCTTGCGACCACTTTTTGTCAACTCCTGCTGACAGCAGCGTTGCCCATAGCCAACTCCGGTTTCCCACATACTGTGTCTTGTGAGCCTTGCCGACCAAGCCTCGTGCCCCAAAACCACTCTCACATCATGGTAATCCTCCACTTGCGCATCCTCGTGTCCGTGGCCCGCCCTTTGCTGACGCTGTGCCTGTCCAGTCTCAATCCGGGTTAGTAGTCCCATTCCCGTCTTCTCCGACAGCAGCCCCCGATCTGCCTTCCCGACGCTCTGCCGCCGAGCATGCGATCGATCGAGACGGCGAGAGCGCGGGCGCGCTGTGAACCGGCCGTGGCTTGCTGTCGGACAGGCAGCCAAACAACAACCGAGCTTCTTCGCTAACCCGCACCCCGCCTCGCAGAGCGACCGTCAACGCCGAGTGCGTAACAGCCTACAATGACCTGAAGCGAAAGAAGAAGTACAAATACGTCATCTACAAGCTGTCGGACGACAACAAGGAGATCGTCGTCGACAGCACCAGCGAGGACGCCCCCGACTACGAGCAGTTCCGCGAGAAGCTCATCAACGCCCAGTCAAGAGCAAGACTGTATGTTTGTTTAAACACTGAAACTCTTTTTTTGGGGACCGTGTCTGGCAACGGGGATTGACTTGTCTGGTTCTTACAGGGCGCCGTCGGCAAGGGCCCCCGCTACGCCGTCTTCGACGTCGAGTACCAGCTCGCATCTGGCGAGGGCACCCGGTATGCCTCTCGCAAAAGCCGTACATGAGGCCGAACAAAGAAGATTAACGGATGCGCAGGAACAAGATCACCTTCATTGCCTGGTCGCCGGATGATGCCGGTGTCATGGTGCGTCTCATCCACCCCCCGCCTCCCCCCTCCTCTCAATGCGTCCACTAACACGTTGCCCCCACAGGCCAAGATGGTGTACGCCTCCTCCAAGGAGGCCCTGAAGCGCGCCCTCCCCGGCCTCGCCGTCGAGGTGCAGGCCAACGACGCCGACGACATCGAGTGGGAGTCGCTGGTCAAGACCGTCAGCAAGGGCACTGCCGCCATCTAAGCAAAGGTCGGCATGATGCTGGGTTCGTTGGTCGTTGTGTGGTCTTGTGTCTTCTTCTGTCCTCTGCTACTGGCTTGGTCGGGCGAGCGTTGCTCCGGGAAATTTGCGGCGCACTCTGTTTTGCGGGACGCCTGCGTTGCGTCTGATGTACCTGGGAAAAAGCAAACGTACGCCGTGTTGCTTGCCGAGGTGGGGGAGAAAGAGAGTTGACATTGACAATGACAAAAAGCAAATGAACACACGGTGTGCTGGGTGCTTTGGTCATAATCTTGGTTCCTATGCCTGCCGCGTTGGAGGGCATGTCGGGTCTAGAAACGGGCTAGCAATGAAATCAAACATCGACAGCTCCACAACAATAACCCGGCAACCTCTGTATCCTCGCATCCCCTCCACCAACCAGTCCCTAAATCCCTAAAACAACCCATCCTTTACTCTCCACTCCTCCCCATAACCCCATCTACGCTCTCCCCTCCCAAGCACCCCTAAACACCCCCAGCGCCTCCCCGGCAACCCCCTCGTCCCGCACCCTCTGCTGCAGAAACCCCTTCAGATCCTCCCAAAACTCCCCCGTCGCCAACACCCCCCTCCCCACTCAACCCCTGCGCAACCGCGCGGCCGCCGCCGCCGCCGCCTCCTCTACCTTCGTCTGTGCCCCTTCCACCTTCGCAGCCTCGCTCTGAGCCTGAGCCTGACCCGAAGTCGAAGCCGAAGTCGAAGTCGAAGTCCCAAACCCATCCCTCAACACCCCGCCGCCAAGGACCATCACCCCGAGCTCCAACTCCCCTCCCGCCGCCGACCCAGAAGAAGAAGAGAGGAGATCGGCCAGCACCTTGCTATCCCCGACCGGCTTCTTGCCAAACAGCAGCTTGATCTTGCCCAGCGCCAGCCCCGTCTCCCGCGCGACCTGCTCCTTGACCTCGGCGAGCGAGGTGGCCGGGTGCTGCGCGGCGAGGGCGAGGGTGAAGGCCGGGTTGCGCGGCGAGGTGCACGTCACGGTGACGCCTTCGGCTGCTGCTTTCCCGGTGCCGCCGGTGGATGGTGTTGCGGAGCCGGTTGTGGTGGTGCTGGTGTTGGTGTTGGTGGCGGGTTTGCGTTTGGAAAAGGGCTTCTGGGAGGGGTGGCGCGGGAGGGTGTACTAGAACGAACACAAAAAAGAGTTAGTGGTGTTAAGAGGCATGAAAAGTAAAGGGGAGGGGAGGGGAGGGGAAGAAACAGAAAAGGAGGACGAACGGGCGAGGTGCCGGGGTAGGTGCGCGGGTCTTCGACGTGGTCGGGGGAGATTTTGGGGGGTTTGGAGTCGAGGAGGGAGAGAAAGGTTTTGGCAAAGGTGAGTTCGGTCGCCATTTTGGTGCGTGTGTTGCGGTGTCGCGGTCTATGTGTTCTTGAGGGATAATAAGAGGCAAGGCGGTGCGTGAGGTCGCGGGCTGAGGCTTGGTGATGTATGGCTGGTGACCTGGAAGTTGGAGGTGAGGTGGACTTCCCAGGTCGGTGCAGGTGGGGTGCGCTTATCTTATCGCGGGGTAGCTAGCTCCCTGAGCAGCAGCTTGAGCTGTGGAAATTGGAGAGACTCAACGCAATACTAGTTATGAGCAGAAATGAGAAGAGAACCGAGCGTATTAGATTAAGCAAGCTATCCCAAAGCCAAAGTGATGGTCGAACCACCAATCTATCTGTCGTAAGTCATCTATCGTCTAAGGTCGTCATTCATCATGATGATCATTCCCGACGCCGCAAGTGTTCAGCCATGTCTCGCTTGCTTCCTCGCTTCTGTTATCGCTCGCTGCGGCCCTGTCCGATGGCCTCGAGACCAAGCCATGCATCCGTTCTTAAACCCGAAGGTCCCAGACTCGACCAACCAGTCAGTCCATCTGCCCCTCCAATTTATGCTTGTACATCGTGATTCCTTCCTCTACTCGGCCAAACTCTGACTGACAATGTCGCGGATGGCCCATTTCCACGTATCTCCGCGGTCCGCTTGGCTGCTGATCCAGAGAAAGCACTTCTTCCTCCACCGGTCCTCCTCCTCGCGTTGCCGGCGCACAAACTCGGGCCCGACGTCAAACTCCTCGCCCACCGGCCACTCGTGGTTGACGTCACTGACGCGCGCATGGCCGCCGTCACTAGACGCCATCGTTCTCTCCTCGAGGTCGGGAATATCCTTGAACACGTCCTCCTCGTCGTCAAGCGCGTTGAAGCCGTCGAGTGTGTCGGCCTTTTCTGACCCGGTCTGCCCGAGCTTGAGCCAGCACATGTTTTGCGGGTCAAAGACCATGCCACCGACGACTTGTATCCCCTTCGTCGCGCCAATGTTTGTGATCAGAGCGGGGCGCGGCGTGGCCGTCTCCGCGCGGACCGTGTGTTGAGGCACGGAAGTCGTTGATGGGGAGGATGCTGGGACGTCGAATGCATTCAGGGCGTTGTCGTTGCCCTCCCACCGGAAGGTTTCAGGGTTATACCACATGCCCTTGACCACTACAGTGCGTTAGAATAACCAAACCAGATGAGGGGGACAGATGGACCAACTCTTCGAATCTTTGGGAGGATTCAGATTTGCGATCAGGTGCGGTTTGGATTGCGGTGATCTCCGCAACTTCTTCGCTCGGATTGTCGGCATGGCAGGTTGAGGTTGGGCGCTGAAACCGCCCCTTGGTGCCGAAAGCTGCGCAACACGCTGAGCTGTCAGCGGCGCGATAACCCCGGACGGGTTGCGTTGCGCCAAACTCGTCTCCCGTGCGATCCGGCTTGCGGCAGTATCGCGAGCGAAACTCGGCACGTTATCGATTCGGGAAGAAGTGTAAGGTGTGCGAGGCGATGGGGTGACAGTGCGGTCGGGCAGGATGTTCTGAAAGCTTTTGCTCCTCTGAGACCTGGCGCCAGCGGGCTGCTTCAAAAACTTGGCCTCAGCCTGCGTCGATGTGGGCAGGTCGTCAAATGCATCCAGTTCGTGGCCGTCTCCAAAGTTGCGTACCCGCCGTGGCATGCTGAGCCTGCCCCAAGCGCCATCTGGAGTGGCTTTGTCTGCCGGGCGATACAGCCGCGGACTAGGCGACCGTATTGTCGACCGAGACACGGCCCGCGAGTTGGGCCGGAAGTCGATGCTCGTTTCCGAATCGTGACGCCGGAAGGTTCGAGAGCTCTTAGCATTGATATTGTAGGACTGGGCTTTGGAGCTCCCGGCGGGCAGGAACGGTACTGGTGCCTTGCGTGCCAAAGCGGCGGCACTCTCCGATGTTCTCATGCGCTCCACCGGAGTCTTGGGCCGCAATGTGGGCGGAGCTCGGCTTGATTGTTCGGTTCGTGATGGCGGCCGCTCATATCGAGTCGGCGGCGGCCGCGCAGGGGACTGCGGGGCGCGCATTGCTGGCAGGGACCGCTTGAGGCGGAGGAGCTGCGCGTTGGTGGTCGTTGGCTCGTTTCGGAGCGAAACTTGGGAGCCCTTCTGGCCGAGATCCCTCCTGCGTGGTGTTGACGGGGTAATGGTTTGTGTGGATGAGGGCGTGGTAGGAGTGCCGACGCTGCTCAGGCTCGTCACCGAAGAATGCGCTGAATGGCCTCCTATGCGAGACAAGGAGCGCCGTGAATGGGCGCGCTGGATAGGACCCCCGCTCTCAGAGACCGGTTCCAGTGATGACTGCGTATGTGACCGTTCATGGCTGACCATGGGCCCCATCGGACCCATCGGCCGCGGGAGACGGGATGCTGCGACAGGCTTATTCGTAAATTTGAGGGCGACGGAGGCTTTCGGTCGCGAAGGACTGGCAGGCCTGGTCGATTTCACCTGGATGTTGCGGTGGAGGGTCAACTTCCTCGAATCGAAGACTTCTCCGTCGCCAAAGTCAAGACCTGCGAGGAAGTCTTCCCTGTCTTCGTCCTTCTCCTCTCTGATAAGTTTTTGTTTAATGGGCTCTTCCTTGAGAGGCTCTTCCTTGATGGGCTCGGCTGGAATACGGGCAGGAGAGCGACTCTGACGACGACGTTTCAGACGCTCTCCGAAATCAAGCGGCCCATTGGGAATAATAAGGCCGTCAAATGTCTCGTCCTCACTCTCGAGAATCGAGCTTGCGATGCTGGGGCTAAAGGCGGAGACGGATGAACTCCGAGTCGACTGAGCATCGCGTCGCGTACCGCCGAACCGGGTCCCAAGACTGCCTTCGGCCCATTCCAAATCATCCGTGACGGAGGCAAATGTGGGTGTTTTGGGGATGTCCCGCTTGGCGGAAAGCCTTAGCTTGCCATCCTCTGGGAGCTCAAAATCATGCTCAAAATCGTCATCTCCGCTGACGAGTCCGCCGACAGGTTTCTGGGGAGTCGGGGGCGTGATGAGGGAAAGAGGCTTGGGGGTCTCGCGTCGCTTAGACACCTTGATAGTGTCCCCGCCGTCCCCAAAGAAATCGTCGTCTTCATCGACATCCCGGAACCGCTCCAGATCAATAAAGCTGGACGAAGGGGTTGTCTTCGTTTCCTTGGGCTCCTCCTTGATCGTGCCAAACTCTTTTGGCGGCTTTGAGGGGCTCGGCTGTGCCGAGTTGCTGACTTGACGGAGAACCTCTGGGAACTGGGCGCCATCCCGAGCCTTGATCGTCAAAACCTGGCCGGCGTCGGGAAACTCCAGGTCATCAACCCAATCCTCCTGAATGATCTTCTTGATCTTTCTGCCTCCGAGCCGCTTGATTGTGCCTCCCATCAAAGCCGAGGGCGGCACGTTCTTAGGTAGCGGGATGCCAGCCTTTGCGGCAGCGGCTATCGCGTCGAGAGTCGACTTCTCGTCATTGTCTGGCAAATGAACATGCTTCTCCTCCTCTCCATGGACAGACTCAAAGTCGGAGCGGAACGAGGATTGCGAATCGCGGCGGTTTGACGAGATGTTGGCCGAGTTGGAAAGTGAAGGAAAGCCCAGGTCGTCGCCGTCAATCAAAAAGTCGTCGTCGTCCCAGTTTTCGACTTCATCCTCCACCGGCGGCCGGGCCTTTAAGCGCAACGTGGAATCCATGGCTGGTGCTGTGCAGTTCGAATGTGCGGGTTTAGGTGCGCGAGAAATCGGTTGGCAGTTTCTTGGTCGCGACGGGCTGTGCAGCAGGCCGGAGCACACACTGCAACGTGTAGCGACGGGCGATCCGGTCAGTGATGAGGATTCATAGTCAACAACGCTGTGCCTCGGGCCACCAATCGAGCGAGTTATCTGATCGGTTTGGTTCGTGGGTTCGTGTGAGATAATTGCAAAGTTCGAGACGTGGTCCGGAGGTGCGGTTCCGAGAGCCGGAGGGTTATTCAAGTGCTGCTCAATTCTGCGGTTTCGGCTCGATGGGACAGATGTGCGGAGATGAGGGGTGTTTTGCGGAGGGTTTGCATCGAGATCGGGGAACGGAGCGAGGGGCGCAACCTGGACGTTTCGCGGTATTTCAGGGGTTTCGATGAGAATGATAACTGGAAGAATACAGTAGTATCTGCTGTCGTGTGTCCCGAGAGAGGTGATGGCCGTTGGCTGCGAAATTGAAATGGCGGGACGGTCAGTTCGAGGACTGTGGCTGGAAAAGTCGGGAGAGGGAATGCGGAAAGCAGGCGGAGAGCCCAAGCCAAGCCAAGCTCCAAGCTGCACACACACGAGAAACAGGGGTGGAGCAACCTTGAACCATTGGGCGGCCTGGACACCCGACTCCCCAGGACCCACATCCCCAGAATATCGGCAGGCACGGACACAGTTCGCTGGGCAAATCCTCATCCGTTCACACAAATACGATGCCCTGGATGATTGCAACAGTTCCCTTATCGACTCACCAGGCAACCGATGGTGTCTCGCTCTTGTCTGTGTAAACTTACGATGGGCGTTTCCACCTCCTGTTTTCTAGTGCATGATGCAACATGCCCTCGATACCTCCCGGATGCAGTCCATGGCCAATGAGTGGCTGGTGCAGGGCCCCCGGCCGTTGAACCACCTGGTTCGTCCATCCTGAGCAAGCCCTGACCAGGCTCGCGTTGATGACGCGAGAAACGCGCCTCCCCGCCTTCCAATAAGCACCTCGTGGTCTTAGCATGAAAGACGGGGTTCACTCCCGTTTTGACTTGAGACGGTCCTTCATCAGCAGCATAGTTCATCACCAAATTGAAGCTTGGAGGACCTCGACAGCTCAAGTGAGGACAGATTTTCCGCAGCAGGTAGACGTCACATGCCGATCGCAACCTGTTGCCCGTTCATCCGTCGAGCGCAATAATAACATCGTGGGACCATTTGCGTGCGCCACAGACGGAGATGAGCCAACTCCTGACCTCATCGCGAAAGCTGTTGACTATCGTCCAATATAAGTTTTCCATCGCATGTTCGATACTTGCAGTCTGCCTCCGCATCAAGACTTTTGGACTTTGAAGAGATTTGTGTGTTTTGGTGCTGTTGTCCCATGGACTCCGGTGAGGGCGGGCCATCGCTCTCGTTGCCTGGAGCTTGGTCGCCTGCTGCCTGCAATGTCTGAAGCTGGGTCCAAGCATCCATTCTGTTCATTCCACCCACCACAAAACTCAAAGTTACGCAATCTCCGTTTGTCCTCGGCTGCTTGTTTCTTTCGATTCTCGACCCGGGGTAAAAACGGATCAAACAAAGAATAGAAGGTTTGGATTGGCTTCCAAACAAGTTCCATTTCCATCTCACTAGCTCCCGCTTCCCCACACTCTGCCGCTGCCGGTCATCCAGCTCCGGGCCGCCCTCGTCTCGGCGCCGTCAAGGGCTTGGAAATTAAAGCCGTTGGACGACGCCCTCCTTCAATCTCACGGGTTGATTCATCCCAGCGGCGCTCGAACCGTCTGTCAATTCGATCCTGGGACTCGCAGACGACCAATCTAGACACACGACCTCCAATCTCCGTTCCGTCCACGCCCCCGGATCCCATCTACTTGTTCAGGCATCACATCATGGCACCCTCTCACATCATCCGCGTCCCTCGGACTGACGAGGAGGGGACGTTCGTACTGGGCGAGGTGACACCGTCCGGATCCAAGCCACTCAATGTCAAGTTCGTTGCCACCGAGGGCGAGGAGCCGTACGTAGTAAAGAGTGAGTGCCCAACCCCATCCGCTCGGCCCAGCGGGGATCTTCCAGTCCGCAGATCGCATGTTGTTTCATGCGCTTGCGCACGTGTCTTGTCAGTAGCCCGAGGTCTGACTAACCGATCGCAGTACGGCACGATCGCATTGGCGAACTGAGGGCCAGCAGCAGCCCCTGCTCGCCGGAAGAATGGGAGAGCATCCTGAAGGCGCTGCTCCTCGGCGCCGAGCCCATCGAGGGGATTGAGGCGGGCGCCGAAGCCAATGTGGGCAAGTCGATTACCATCACCGTCAGGCGGCGCGTCGCCGGCATCAATGTGAGCCTAACCCCTGTCCCACATGACATGTCCCAAAGCTCATTCCCTCCTAGCAACGCCTTGGCGCTTTGACGCTGAATCACAAGGCCGATGAAGCCATCCAACTCTTTGACTGGTGCGGCGCGGCGGCTCTGACACGGGAGCAGTTCCAGGAGACCGTGGTCGCCGAGAAGGCCAAGATATCCGACCTGGAAGCTCGCATCACCGAGTTGAGGAACCAACTCGACGAGCTTACGGAGTCCAAGAAAGCCAGAGAGACGGAGATGCTGGAGAAGTTCTGCGGGCTGCTCAACGAGAAAAAGGTCAAGATCCGCGAGCAACAGCGCCTGCTCAGCACCGCCCAGGTGGACCCATCACGCCTGGACGTGGTGCGTGCCTCCCAGGCTTCACAGCCAAAGACCACAGCGGAGCGGAAGCCCGCGGCATCCCGCCGCGCAAAGCGCAAAGCCCTCGAGGACGCATCGGGCGGCGGGTCCTCCTCTGACTCGGATGACGGGTTTGAGAAGGTGTCGGCGACGAATATCGACAAGATGGATGTCGATGCAGAGGAGCCACCGCAAGTCAGCAAGGAGAGTCCCGAGTCGGAGGACCGCGAGACCACCGATGACGACGCGACCGCGACTGGAAGCGAGGCGGATGAAGAGGAGGCCCCGCCGCCGCCACCTCCACCAAAGCGGAAACCGGAACCTAAGGGGCGTGCCTCTGCGAGCAAGGCAGGGAAAGGCAAGGATGTGGCTATACACCCGCCAAAGCGGGCTCTCAGGAAAACGACGCCCAAGGCGGCCACGCCTCCGCCGGCGGAGGGGAGCGAGACGGAATCGGACGACGAACTGTAAGCTCTGTCTGGAGTACAAGAAAAAGGTTGGGTAGACGAGACATTCTGGACACGGCAGGAAACGACCCCAGCCCAAACTTGTGGAAACTCCTGCTATCCCAGCAACTTCAAATGACAAGATTATCTATTTCTCAAGCCTCTCACCGTCTATCATCCTCCTTGAACTGGTTATTCCAGAACCCCCTAAAGTGCTTCCCCAGCCCCGCCTCGGCGATCTCCCCAACCTCCTTGGGCGTCAACTTGAACAGCGGCAGCCTCTGCCGCCACTCCTGCAGCCGCTGCTCGTTCGAGCTGGTCGTGACCGCCACGATCCCCTGGTCCAAGCACCACCTCAGCGCCACCTCCCCCGGCGTCACCCCGTACTTCTTGGCGACCCGCTCGTACACGGCGTCGACGGGGCCCGGCGCGGCCTTGGTCACGGCCGTCAGCGGCGAGTACGCCTCGACGGCGATGCCCCTCTCCCGGTGGAAGTCGAGCAGCCCGCCGGCGTGCTGCAGGTACGGGTGGTACTCGATCTGGTTGACGACGGGCGGGTGGCGGGCCGTCTGCAGGACCGTCTCGAGGTGCTCGCGGAGGAAGTTGGAGACGCCGATGGAGCGGGCGCGTCCGGACTCCTTGAGGGCCTCCATCTCGGCCCACTTTTGCTGCAGCTCGGCCGGGGACGAGGCCCAGAAGGGGCTGTGGATCAGGTACAGGTCGACGTAGTCGACGCCGAGCTTGGAGAGGGAGCGCGAGAAGGCCGTCTCGATGGTCTCGCCGGGGCGGCACGAGGTCTTGGTGGTGATGAAGAGCTTGGAGCGGTCGATGCCGGAGCGGGAGATGGCTGCGCCGAGCTCGGCTTCGTTGCCGTAGGCTGAAAAGGGGGGGCTTTAGTATGGTGGGCGGTGATTCAGGAAACAGGGGGTGTTACACTCGGCGCCGTCCAGGTGGTAGTAGCCGTTCTTGATGGCGGTCAGGGTGTCGTTGATGATCTTTTCGTCGAGAGCGTCCTTGTTGCCGCGCTTGGACATGGCTGTCCCGAGGCCGTAGCCGAGCTATTGCGGATACGTCAGTGGGTTGATGTGATGAAGTGAGTTGTGGCTCATGGCTGGCTTACCATGGGGATCTCATTTCCATCGCTGAACTTGAGGTTGGGTAGGTAGTCGGACTGCTTGGGGGCCGTCCCCGAAGCATCGGCTTTAAATGCGGACGTCTCAGAGTTCATGATGGCTGTGAGGAGGGAGGGTCACGGCAGGTGTCAAACAAGATGGGGGATACTGAGTGAGAAGTGAAGTTAGTGAACTGGGTAATGTTTTTGTTTTATCTACGGAGTACAGTCCAGGAACCAGAGCTCGGTGTTACGACGTTAGACCCGCATTGCGTCCTTGATGGCTTGGATTTCGCGCTCCGCAGTCCCCAGTCGGGTGCATCCGGTCTGTCCCCGAGACCTTCGCTACCTCATCCCGGGGTCGGTGCCGTCAGTCGGCAGTCCCCGCAGCGGTGCGGGGCGTCATTAGCTCAGGGTATGACGCCATGACCCAAGGGAGCTAGCGCCCTGAGCTGCTGTGGGGTGCTGTAAGTCGCCCCGGAAACGGTCCCTGGGAGAAAGCTATCGGATAAGTACCAGAGAAGACGTCTTGATTTTGTTATTTTATTTTATTTTTTTGGAACCGCAGTTTGGGAGGCCAGATAGATAGCGAGCAATCACTAATCTACGAGATCCAGAAGTCGCCGTAGCACCACGCAGATGGTTTTAGTTAGTGCACGTATAGGTTACAACGGGTTACAACGGTGCTGATGCCGAGCAGACCCCTGCACAATGCCGATGACGTCCCGTCCCGCTGTGTCGGAACGCCACCTGAACATCCATGACCCCTCGATGCCGGCGTTGACTCGAATACGCTTTCAAAGCCTTGCATGTATGAGACCTTCAGGAGACATTTCAACGACCTTACTTCTCCTGCCCACCTAGACCAGACACTGCACACCTCTTTCCCGGTCCATCCATCCACTTTCCACATTGTGATTTCAGGTCTCAGCATCCGCGGCAAGCCGAACCCGGAACGGAATCCGCGACGGGACGCCGGCATAAAGTCGACTGAACTGACCCCGACGACCCCATGCGTTTTCAGCCCGCCGCCCGCTGTCTAGCCATTGCCCAGCAGTTTCGAGGCCCCTGGAGCCGGCCCTTCTCGTCCTTCACCAATCCTGCCGCCATGGCCTCGGCCAACTCGTCCCAAAAAGACGACGGCGTCACGCTCGCCGCCCTCCCCAAGTCATGGCATTTCACCTCATCACTCCCCGCAGACTCCCTCTTCCCGACCCCCGCCGACAGCCACAAGGCCCCGCGCGAGGATCTCGGCCCGCGACAGGTGCGCGGCGCCCTGTTCACATGGGTCCGCCCCGAAACCCAGAAGGAGCCCGAACTGCTCGCCGTATCGCCAGCAGCCATGCGCGACCTGGGGTTGGCGCAGTCCGAGGCCGAGACGGACGAGTTTAGGGAGGTTGTGGTTGGCAACAAGATCCTGGGCTGGGATTCCGAGACTCTCTCCGGGCCCGGCTACCCGTGGGCGCAGTGTTATGGAGGGTTTCAGTTTGGGGATTGGGCAGGCCAGCTGGGCGATGGGAGAGCTATCAGTTTGTTTGAGGCCACAAATCCGCGCACGGGGGTGCGCTACGAAGTCCAGCTCAAGGGCGCCGGCATGACACCCTACAGCCGCTTCGCCGACGGCAAGGCCGTCCTCCGCAGCAGCATCCGCGAGTTCGTCGTCAGCGAGGCCCTGAACGCCCTGGGCATCCCCACCACAAGAGCACTGGCCATCAGCCTGCTGCCTCACAGCAAAGTCAGGCGGGAGCGCATCGAACCAGGCGCCATCGTCGTGCGCTTCGCCCAGAGCTGGCTGCGCTTCGGCAACTTCGACATCCTCCGCGCGCGCGGCGACCGGGACCTCATCCGGCGCCTCGCCACCTACGTCGCCGAGGACGTCTTTGGCGGGTGGGAGACCCTCCCCGGCCGGCTCGACGACCCGGACGACCCATCCAAGACCCCGACCCCGCAGCGCGGGATCCCCAAGGACGAAGTCCAAGGCCCCGAAGGCGCCGAGGAGAACCGCTTCGCGCGCCTGTACCGCGAGATCGTGCGCCGCAACGCCCTGACGGTCGCCAAGTGGCAAGCCTACGGCTTCATGAACGGCGTGCTCAACACCGACAACACCTCCCTCTTCGGCCTCTCCATGGACTACGGCCCCTTCGCCTTCATGGACAACTTCGACCCGGCCTACACCCCCAACCACGACGACTACCTCCTCCGCTACAGCTACCGCAACCAGCCGACCATCATCTGGTGGAACCTCGTCCGCCTCGGCGAAGCCCTCGGCGAGCTCCTCGGCGCGGCCTCCGCCGTCGACACCGAGCCCTTCACCACCGCCGGCCTGACCGAAGCCACCGCGCCCCCCGTGGTCGCCCGCGCCGAGAAGCTCATCAACCAAGCCGGCGAGGAATACAAGTCCGTCTTCCTCGCCGAGTACAAGCGCCTCTTCACCGCCCGCCTCGGCCTGCGCACCACGCTCCCCACCGACTTCGACACGCTCTTCTCCCCGCTGCTCGACACCTCTCGAGGCCCTCGAGCTCGACTTCCACCTCTTCTTCCGCGGCTGTCCACCCTCCCCCTCTCAGCCACCGCCACCCCGGAGGCCCGCCTCTCCGCCGCGGGCCGCTTCTTCTACAAGGAGGGCATCACACCGGCCTCGGCGGCGACGCCGACGCCGGCCGGCAGCGCATCGCCGACTGGCTCGCCGCGTGGCGCGAGCGGGTCGTGCAGGACTGGGGTCGTCTGAAGAAGGCGAAGAAGAAGGAGGCAGCAGCAGTGGCGACGGCGAGGGGGTCCGAAGCAGCCGACGGCGAGCGCATGGCGGCCATGAAAAAGGTCAACCCCAATTTCGTGCCGCGCGGTTGGATCCTGGACGAGGTGATCAAGCGGGCGGAAAAGGGCGGGGAGAGGGATGTGCTCAAGCGCGTCATGCACCTTGCGCTGCATCCGTTTGAGGATAGCTGGGCTGGGCGCGAGTTTGATGGTGTGCTGTTTGAGGGAGACAAGGAGGAAGAAGTGCGGTGGACGAGCGACGTGCCCAGGACGGAGAGGGCTTTGCAGTGTAGCTGTAGCTCATAGTTCTGTACCTACCTTACCCATCCGTCTTAGGAGTGATGCTTGTTTGTCCACACATTTCAATAATTCAATGGAGCATCTTCTTGCTTGGAGGTGACATGATGCCAGTTCGAGACTCTGCCACCATGCTCATCTTAGAGACCATAGCTGCAAGGGTAAATAATCACCGGGTCTGATAAACGAATGGCTATGAGCTCAAAGTATCTGACTACATGGACAAGGCCGGATAATCCATTGCAGGCCATGCATCTCCACCGAATGATGTCTCCTCTCTCTCCTCCGAACAGCACAAAAAGAAAAGAGCAAGCAAAGCGTTTGGTCGACATCCCCCATACCATTACCGCCTGCGCGGCCCATTGCCGATTTCCTCCACTGGCGATGTCTGCCAAAAGAATGATTCCTCGGAGCTATATAGAGTCTGAAACGGATGGCAGAGCGTCCCCGTCCGGAAGAGGTGTCTTGGTGACTGTGCCCACTAGATCTTGACACGACAGATTCATGCCCCCTCCCAAACGGGTTTGCAACCGCTCGATATTGCAAAATCCATAATCATGATGTGTCCAAGGCACTCGAATGGGCAGTAGCCTCCCGAGCGTAGGATGTCGGGTGATTTGGAAATTTAGGTGCTGACGAAGATGCCCGTAAAACAGAGTCTCATATGGTGTAGGAGAACTCGCAATGGAAAAACGATCGCGAAATTCCCGGCAGGACAGGGGAACAAAGAGAAGATAGGACCAGGCGGCTTCAGAAACCACACGGCTCCAAGAACAGGAGAGCAAAGCTTTGATTTTCTTTTCCTTTGAATCGAAGGGTACGCTGGCCTAGCGATAGTTGCCGTACTGGTCGCTGGCAATGTCAATCAAGGGGATGCGCGGGCGGTCGAGGCGGCCTTCGCAGACGCGGTCCAGATAGCGTCCGAGGAAGTCGGGGCCGCCAATCTTGAGACACTTTTCGACAACCTTGGAGGCGAACTGGTCCATGCTGTACTCGGCAGCATAACGGATGACGTGATCAACAGCCCGGCTGCGGTCCGCCGGAGCCCCGTGCTCGCAGATGTGCTGGATGCACCAGTTTCCAAACTGTCCGTGTGCGACCAGGTCGATGTTGACCAGCACCTCCTCAATGCAAGGGCGCTACAATAACTGTGTGTCAGCAACCTTGGGAAGCTCGCTTCAAGAAGGCCATCTTCTCACCTTGTCCTCCTCCAAGCAGTTCTCGAAGATGTTCTGCACCACCAGGCTCCCCGTCTCGCCCAAGGCAACTTCATGCCACATGCCACGCAGGGCTTCGTTGACATACTTCATGATCTGCGGCGGCGACTCGGTCCATCGCAGCTCAAACAGCTTCTGCCAGACGTGGCAAGCGTAGCGGTGAACAACTGTCTCGGGAATCCGGCGCAGCAGCTCATGGACCATGATCGCCTTGTAGTCCTCGGGAACCGAATCGAATGCCTTCTGCACCACGTGACAACCAAAAGGATCCATCGACAGGTTGAGTGTATTGCCGCGAATGGACTGGGCAATCTTGATGACTTGCTCCGGAGTACCGTGCTCAAAACAGCGCTGAACCAGGAAGTTGCCAAACCGGTTGACCATCAGAGGGTAGGCTTGCGCCACAATGGCCTCAACAATGTCGTACTTTTGCTCGGGAGTTCCCACCTTCAGCTTCTGCTGCAGGAAGATGGAGGCTTGCTGGTCATTGTTGCAGACAATCTTGTCAACGATGTACTTCCAGTCGCAAGTGACATTGCGGTCAAGCAGGCGGCGATAGTTCAAAGGCTCCGTGGTAGGCGACACATAGGTCTGGCCATCTGTGGTCAGCGTCTAGACGGCCAAGTTAGCAAAAACTTGGGGGGAACACAAAAAGTTTGACTCACCTCGCCCTTCCATGACGCGCCAAGAGATGTGAACTCTGTGGCATGGGGAGAGAGGACGGTCCCAACCGATTGCTGCTGGTAAGGAGAATACATTCCCATTCCCATGCCTCCGCCCATCATGGACTGCGGGCCAGCGGAATAACCGTGAGCAAGATCGTAGGGAGTGGGCCCCATGCCGTAACTGCTGAAGCCACCTCCGAAATTGTTGGACGATCCATACCGATTGTCGTACCGGTTTCCGCGGCGCCCCATCGGTCTCATCATGTCTTGGTCAGGAGCCATGCGGTCTTGCCGATACAGGTCCATGCCAGACGGTGCGAACTGAGGTTCATAGTTGGCGCTGCGGTTGTTGCCCCACGGCATCGGTTGAGCACCGTCCATCATGACTTGGCCCTGGGGGAAGGGGGTGCCAAAAGAGGACTTGTTGTTGTTCCAGATTCCCCGGGGACGATTCAAGCCTGTGGCTGGCATCGTCTCACCAATGTCCGAGGGAGCATCATCCTGCGTCATCCAGCTGTGCTCGCGAGAGAAGGGCGGCATTTTGTTGGGCGCATTGAGTCCCATGCTTCCGACACCGATTCGAGCGGCGGCCGGGGAGATAGAAGGAGCCGTGACCGATGAGTAGTCCTGCTCTGGCACAAGAGCGGGAGTTCCAGACTCGCTCTCAGAATTGATGATACGAGTGTTTGCTAGCTCGTGGTCGAGGCGTGAAATCTTGTTCTGAGCCTGAGCAAGCTCGAGCTTCAGACGCAAGACTTCCTCAGAAGTCGGCTGGCCTTCTCCAGGGGTAGCGCTTGCGCATCTGGTTGTCGGCGCGCTCGGCGCGGAAAAACCTTCGGCAGCCGGAGTGATGGGAAGTGAGCTGCACGATGACTGATGCTCAAACCCTCGAGCATACAAGGCCTCGTCATCCGAGACCTTCTGGACCTCTTGCTGCTGCTGCATAATGGAATGCTGCTCAGAGAGCTTCGCGTACAGTTTGTCCATGGGGTACGAATCGGTCGGAGATGGTGACTCCTGCTTGACCTTCAACTTCTGTCATGATCAGTCCGACCACCGCATCTCGAGGCATAAACACCACCTACCTTGACCGAGTTTTGGCTCATCAACTTGGAGATCGGGAGAAGATTGACCGTTTTCTTGAGGGAGAGGCCTTCAGTGGCTTCCTGAAATCGCGATCGGATTAGACCACGCCCGGAAGTGACCAGAGGCAGGAAATATTGTGGGGGAAAAATGGAAGAAAATTCCAAGGTAACAGGAAAAGAAAATACCAAGTGGTGCCTAAAAATGGCAGCGGAGAATTCACCCGAAACACTGTGTGGTGAGAAAGGAGAGACACCAACGACCGGGATGAAATATGCTGGATGACAGCGCCGATCCACAAGCAGGGAGAAAAAGACGATAGAAGCTTACTCTGTGATCGGAACTCAAGCGTTCGCCCGGTCTGGTTGAGTTCTCATCCCGCGAGAGGCTTTGAAAGGGAATTGTATGGGGTTCAGCGGGCGAGCCTGCCAACGCAGCACCAACCACCACAGCGGCGGCAGACATGATGCTGGCTCCAAGGCGTTTGCGAAGCCTGGCCTTGGGTCGTTGTTACTACGGTCGCCGATGGTTGACCTGGCTTGAAGTGAGAAAATGACCGAGATGTTCCAAAGAAGTAGATTTCGTGGTATAGAGGTTGGAGGTAACACAAGTTGGGGAGAGGTGGCAAAGAAGATGAGTCGAGCAGAGGAGCTCCGCATTCAAGGCTTGGTTGGAGGCCAATTCTCAGCAGAGAAGATGAAGCCTTCACATCACAGTAGTAAAAGGGATGCATTGGAAAGCGCCCTCTGGACCGCTGACATGCCGGAAGGCCAAGAGCACCAAGTTCTCCTGGAGTCTGAACTCACCTGTAATTGGGTCAGAAAATGATATAGGGCAGTCGAGATCCGACCAGGTAACGCGTTTTGGATGTGGGATGAAGGAGTCGAATGGATGCCAATCGAGATGTGACTTGGGTCCTGGGGGAAGCAGAAGTGTTGGGTGGGAGGAAGGGAACGGGAGGTGGAAAAGGTACAGGAGTGAAGGGTGCAAGGGGAAGAGGGATCCAAGCCTGGCGTGTTCATCAGCCGGCGCAAATGGGGTGATTGCAGGGGGTGCTATTCTGCACCAGGCAGGTGCCCGAGTCATTGTGCATCCATGGTACCATCTCAAACTGCCGCTTTTGAGGTGGGAGCGGAGGCCGGGAAGGAAGGCGCCGGCCGGATGAGGTCAAGATCGGAGCTGCCTCAGGCCAAAAACCGGAGAAGTGGGGCCGTTTTTAGGCCGAGTGTCTCCGGGCAGGACGCCGCTTCCTATTTGGGATTTCCTGCGTTAATGGGCGGCTGAGATGGTACGATCATGCCATCCCGCACGGCACTTTGAAATCTCAAACTTGCAGGCAACCGTGTGGCGTAGGCAGGAACGTCCAAGGTCCTGTGCAAATGGAAGTGCCTCCCGCTGTTCCATGGATGTCAGCCTTCCAAGTCCAGTTGATCGGAGGGGGCTTCAAGTTCCAGCGCACTCCCGTCAAGCTGTCCCCACCACGACACATAATGACCTGACTCCTGCCTGTCGCCTGAGTGCAAGGCGCCGCAACACCGTGTGCCAACAGGTTGCGACAAGTCGCCATGCGATGCTAAAGAGATCCCTGATTGGGAGGCAGGCCACGAGCTTGCTTTCACAGTTTCAAGGTTGAAAACCTGAACGCCAAACACATCCGGCCAGATCTCCTCTGTCTTCAGTCCTTTTCCTAGCACGAGGGCCTGCGGCCTGTATTGTCACCAACAACAGGCCAGAGGGGGTCGAACCCAGGCAGTACTTTAATCCGCGAGTGACCATTAGAAAGACGCCGTTCGCAAATGGTTATCACTTCATCAAGATGACTCAGCCTAATGAGCAACAATGCTCTGGTTAGTGAAAGGAAAGACATCACTTTGGGAAAGGGGTCAGAACCTGGCCAGAGCAGACTGGGAATGATGCAACGGCTGGTATGAATGCATATCACTGCACCGAGTTTCCAGATTTCCTCGTGAATTTGGTGTCATGCCGGGTATATTGTAGCCCTCCTCTATACAGTAATTGTACAAGCCGCATCGCAAACATCGTTCGTCCATCAGCATGCTCATTTCTTCGCGGCCTTGCCGTCTACAGTTGTCGTTAGCATGGGGTCCCAAAGAACGAACAGACAAAAGCGGCATGCGCATACCTTTCTCCCTCTTCTTCTTCGGTGTCCCTTTCCCGCGGGCTTTCAGCCTGCAGTGTGTTAGATCGGTGCAAAGGCACGGCACAACAGGGAGCTACCCACGCCGCGATGTGCTCGAGGCGGTCGAGCTCCGCATCGTTCTCAATCTCCAACTCTAGCGGCTTGAACTCTTCCTGGAAGTCGCGGAAGGTCATGATCTTGCGGGGGTAGTATGAGGCGAGCGCGGGGCCCTTGAGTCTCTGTCGCAGGATCTTGTTGCCGGTCCGGACACCCTCGGGGTTGAATGTGGTCGAGAAGAGCTCGCATCGAGCCTGAATTGGTCAGCAGTGTCCGTCCAAACGAGCTGTGGGAAGAGCGCATACCCTCAAGAGGTCGAGCAGCCGCGCGCGAGGGACCGACATCTTGCCTACATGGAATGGTCGAACCGGTTCGATAGGGCACAGAAGAAAGCGCGGCTTGACGTCGAGAAGATCTGGAGGTGGGTTTGCCTGCTTCCAATCAGCATCGCGACTTCGGTGGGGCTTCGAGGCATCCCTGCAATGCGGCTGCAACTGATCTCAAATTCTCGGCACCAATTAAGACACAAGAGAAACACGACCTTCAACACACAACTGCGAACAAGGCTGGGGGAGAACAGTCCATTTCCCCCATCTTTTTTTTTTCTTTTTTTGCTGTAACGTCCCTTCTACTATTTTTGGGGTCGGTTAGCTTCCCATTCTTCTTGCTCCTTTAGACTTGAAGCGGCTCACTCTGCGATGTTGCTCCAGACCCTGCAACAGAGTGGATCATCGAGCTTGAACCCGCACAGTGCCAGCAATTCTCGATCTCATTCACATTCTTCATTTTCACCTTCATACCTTGATTCACCACAACTCACGTCACACAGGCAAGATGCCAAAACGAACCCACAGTGAGGCGGCCGCGCCGCCGGCGACACCGGCAACCGCCGAACCCTCCCCCAAGCGCACTAAACCCGACACGACCCCCGTCATCACCAGCACCAGCAACACCCCCGTCCCATCCCCCCAGATCCCGTCCTGGGCAACCTTCACGAAATGGACCTCCTCAACCATCACCAAAACCCACCCGCCTCTACCCCCCGTCCTCGACGCCGCCCTCGAGACCGCCGCGCTCACCCACTCGGGGATGCGCAAGAACCTCTCGGACCCCAGCTACGAGCGGCTCGAGTGGCTGGGCGACGTGTACCTGGAGCTGATCGCGTCGGAGCTCATCGCGCAGACCTTCCCGACGCTGGACCCCGGCCGGTGCTCGCACTACCGCGAGATGCTGGTGCGCAACTCGACGCTGGGCCAGTTCTCGGTGCACTACGGCCTGGACGCGCGGGCCAACTTCCCCGCCGAGTTCGGGCTGGGCGGGCGGCCCAACGGGACCAAGGTCAGCGAGAAGCAGCGCGCCAAGGCGCTGGGGGACATCTTTGAGGCGTACGTGGGCGCCATCGTGAGGTCGGACCCGGAGAACGGGATGGGCCGCGCGGCGGAGTGGTTGAAGGCGCTGTGGGGCCCCGTGCTGGAGAGGCAGATCCGCGAGGAGGAGACGGGGGCGCGCGTCAAGGATAGGGACCTCAACCCGAAGACGCAGCTGGAGCAGTTGATTGGGGCGCCGGGGGTCAAGATTGAGTACCGGGACCTGCCGCCGACGGGGAAGAAGGACAGGGACACGAAGCAAGAGCTGTTCTTTGTGGGGTGTTTCTTGACAGGATGGGGCGAGACGGGGCTGCAGCTGGGTTATGGCAATGCGTTGGGGAAGAAGGAGGCGGGGCAGAAGGCTGCGGTGAAGGCGATGGAAAACAAGAAGTTGATAAAGAAGTTTGCGGAGAAGAAGAAGGCTCTGATAGCCGCGAGAGCAGCGCAAGCGGAGGCGGAAAAGGGGACGTGATTGATCAGAGATATCAGGGTGATATACTGTACACATATTTATGCCGGTATGCACTGAGCATCATTGCGAGGCTCAGCATGTAGCCTGCATGGTTGGCACGAAAAGCTATACTGTGTAGCCTCTCATGCAGCGTTAAATTCACCTGTGTGGTTTGCCAAGTGACGCATGTCAAAGATGGCAGGCGTGTATGGAGTTGATGGTCAGGTTGTGTTATTGAGAAGATCGCACGTCAAAGTCTAGGTGCTACCTCGCCCGCTATTGTATGTAAGGCTCATCAAAAGCGGAGATATGTGGTGTCGTACGGGGCCAGGAACCGTCCTCCAAATCATCCATTGATTGCTGCAACACCGCATGTGTTGATGTTGGGAATGCTTGTGGGACGTGCCTCGGCGGAGTCGGCGTTGCCCTTAAAAAGCGTTGAGTTGACAAAGGGGAACCTCGGGAGGCACCGACCGTTTCATTTCGGGCCTCCCGGGACGTTGTCTAATTTCGCCATTAGCCATGCGTTACCCCAAGTCTTGGTCGACATGCAACGGTTCAAAGACTGTGGAGAACATTGCAAGTTGTGCTTTGTGAGACTTCTGGGGCTGCTGTGCATTCAACAGGTGTCTCAGAACGCAGCCTCCGTTGCTGTGTTTGTGGCTAGGGTTCCTCGAGTAAATTCCAAGATGCCAACCGCTAGAACAGACATCCAAAGTCTAGCAATTTATCTGTTAAGGTTCTTGCTGAGGAACGGTCAAGAGCGTCCTTGAGGTCCCCATTGTCAAGTTGTGCTGCCCATTTTCACGTGTTGACCAGCAAAAGCAGGCACTCTGGCCGTAATTAGAAGTGGGTCCCGAGTCCTGTTTCCCCGGGCTTGGAGCCGCGTTCCAGGGGATCAAAGATTGGGGGAAGTGGGACCCCATCAAGTCCTGTCGCGGTGCCGAGGCACAAGCCGTTGGTCGCGGGTTTACTCAGGCAGTGGGGTGCCATACATCACTTGCGATATCCGTACATGACGCGACGAACCGTCTCTCTGACCGAGATGAACACTTGACCGACTTCTGCCTGGCAGCGACCAGTTCTCCGTTACCTCGAAGCCCTCCGCCATCGCCTTGTGTTTTTGTTTGCCTCTGGTCGCTTACACAGCAGCCGCATACCTCAGCTCCCTTCTGAATGCGCCCAGTCCCTTCCGGCACGCAGCAGGACCGAGCTTGCCGAACCAGACGTTATCCCTCTCTTCAGGACAACTCTTCTTCGAGTTCGCAGTTTTCTATCCTAAGCCGTGGAGACGGCACAAACGCCTAGCATCATGTCGGATTCAATTGGTAAGCACCCGCTCTCCTGCGGCCCTGCGAGCTGCTGCATGTCAGACTAACATGCTGCCCCTCGCCGAATCAAACAGACCGAGTCTTCGTCCATGCCCTCAACACCGTCAAAAAGATCCCCAAGACCGGGGCCGCCCGGCCACCGCCCGCCGATCGCATGCGCCTCTATGGCCTCTACAAGCAGGCCATGGAAGGCGACGTCGACGGCGTGATGGAGCGACCCTCGGCCGCCTCGGCCAACGGCGCAGGCAGCAGCAGCGACGAAATCGTGCGCGAACAGGACAAGTGGGACGCGTGGAACTCGCAAAAAGGGATAAGCCGCACCGAGGCGAAACGCCGCTACGTCGAGGCGCTGATCGAGACCATGCACAAGTACGCCAGCACACCCAACGCGCTGGAGCTGGTCGCCGAGCTCGAGTTTGTCTGGAACCAGGTCAAGAGCAACAGCCCGAGCGCAGCGGGCTCTTCGTCGGGGCAGAGTGGTGGTGCTGCAGGGGAACAACGGAGCGGTAATGGTGGTGGAATCATTGCGAGTCCCGTGGTACGCCGCTTTCAGACGCCCATGAGCGGTACCGAGGGTCCGATGAAGGTGCTCAGCCCGATGAGCGAGGAGGACGAGTCGGAACGGCGCATGGCCGAACTGGCAGACCAGGCGGACGACGACCCGAATGACTATGCGAGGCGGCACGATAAGCGGTCGAAACGGATGGAGCGCGCTATCGTCAGGCTGTCTGCTGAGATTGCGGCGCTGCGTGAGCAAATCGCTACAGGCCGCGAGTGGAGGGCTCGCAAGGAGAGGGGCGTGTTTGCCTGGGTTGGCTATGTTTTCTGGGCCGTCACGAAACACATCACCGTCGACATCGCCCTCCTGCTCCTGCTGCTGTTGTGGATGCGGCGGAGAAAGGACAGGCGGCTGGAAGACAACGTGCGGTCCATCTTCCGTCTTGCCCGGGAGTACATCAGAAAGGTCTTACCGGCTCGATGAGGTTTCTGGCGTGCTGGGTATTGGTTCATGGCTTCTGCGGGCGTGCCCGAGTCCTGCCAGTATTCCAGCACTCACTCCCTCCACGATCTGCGTCCAGAATTCAAGATGGCGGAGCCCTACGAACTTTTCGACCAGTTCTTGAAGTCGTTTCAAGACGTCCACGTCGCCAGACAAGACCAAATGGACGGACACGATGTTGGACTAATCGACCATGCTAACATTCCAAGAATCATTGGAATCGAAGACTTGGGGGGCCTACCGTTCTTCCACCTTCTCAGATCATCATGAAGCATTGGGTCACGCTTGCTACTGGTCGAGGTTCTGCAATTATTCTCCGACAAAAGGCTCACTCGATGAACCGGGTACGGGAGCTGTCTTCTCCTGAGGAACACGGCGAGGCTGCCTCACGAAGCTCTTCTACACCTGCGGCCAAGTGTTTCACTTGGCAACAACCACACCCGACCCATCCGTCTAAGCACACGGCGTGAGCCAGGAGATAAGGAGAACGCCGGCGTTTGGGAGGAAGGGCCGATGAGAGGAACAGCTCATGATCATGGGGCTTGACTTCAGTGCATCAACGGTCTAGCTCTTTCCAGGATGCGGCCCTTAAACGGTTTAAAGCGACAGTCGGCGCCGCCGAGGGCGAGCTGGGCCACGCAGCCTTCATCAGGAAAAGAGAGGAACTGCCTGTTTGGGGTTCCATTACCCCAGCCAAATCATACCAGTTGTGGACAGAATTTTGCTCAGGTCCCAAAGCTGCACCCGCATTGGGTACGCATCTTGTGGTCGGCCTGTCATGCTTAAAGGCTCCATGCCGTCATAAAGTAAACTGTCGGAGCCACGGTTAGATAGAAAGAGTCTAAAGAATACAACTTCATCAAGAATGTTTTTTGTTCCTCGCCCATACTGGGGCATCTCTCAGGAGGCCGTGGCGCGGGAACCACCAGACCCGGGCTGCATCGGATGCCAGAGTGAAACAAACCAGTCTCGCCAGTCAACAATGGCACTGTTTAACGCATGACTGTTGGTCCAGTACTTCTGATTCGCTGTGCTTCCGCTGCCGCCTGCACAGTAAGTCGCCGCATCGCCCATGGCACCAACAGCAGAAGTGGAGGTGGGGGTTCCACAAGCGACGAGGGACTTAGCAGGGAGAACTGGGTGAACAAGATTAATGTGCAGCTTCCTCAGTCCAAGACGCATCTTGCACTTCATTGCTTGACCAGTAACTACTCTCCAGCTTTGGAATTCTGCAGTTTGACAGCAACGATGACGGTCATCCACGTTGTCCTCTTCCAATTCAAGGCCAGTGCCGAGCCAGAGGATGTGAAGGCGGTGCGTACCAGTTGATGTCGGCATCTCAATTTGAGACAAGATCCCATTGCTCATGCGGTTTTCTAGGCCTGTGAGCGTTTCCTGTCGCTGAAAAGCAACTGCATACACCCGACCAGGAAGAACCCCTACATCTTGTCTCTGAAGGGCGGGAAGGACAACTCACCTGAAGGGCTGCAGGCACGTCCCGTCTATTCCGTCTGTCTTCCTCCTTGCTGAGTGTGCTAACGGCAAGAAGGACGGGTTGACACATGGCTTTGTCGTTGAGTTTGCGTCCGCGGAGGATCGGGACTACTATGTGGCTACGGACCCAGCCCATCAGGATTTCGTCAAGAGCATTGGGGAGGTGTTGGAGAAGCCGGTTGTGGTTGACTTTAGTGACAATGTCTACTAGGGAGGAATGGGTTAAACCCATGTCTGAAACGAGTTCAGGTCTCTAATGAAACGGGATAGCTAGAAATAAAAGGGCACATTTCTTGCCATGTAAACATGGGAACGCACGGCCGAAGAGCAGAGACGTTCTTTTCACCACTCAGCAGATAAAGTCAGGTGGGGTCACCACTGACCACCAGAGCAGATGCTCGCTCTGAGTTTGACCGAAAACGGCACAGCAGCTTCCCCCAAGCTGAGACAGGACAAACAAGGATTTAACAACTTGCTCGTGTCAAGGTAAGTCTTCGCTTCGTTTTGAAACCAATACCCAATCTGTACTTGTCGATTAACCTTGCGACCCAGGCAATCAGTTTCACCAGGCTGCCGTGCTGCCAGTTCTCCCCACGCGGCTGCGTGCAGGTCCAGACACCGCGATTCAACCATGCAACAATCACCACAGTCTTTCGAACACCAGGAGGGAAAGGCTCCAGAGAAGATCCCGCCTCTCAGCAACATCGCTCCCAGCATTTTCGTGCCGATCCAAGACGACTTCCTTGGGTCAGAACCACCCCGGGACCGGGTTGAGCGCCTCAAGAGGATCCTTCAAAGCATCGACTACATGCGATCAGGAGTCAAGGAGAATCTCATGTACATGTTTGAGCGGGAAAAGAGACGCATCGTCCTGGAGGCGACCGAGATGGAGCAGGCGCAAGGCACACCAAAACTCAAGCCCGACCTGTCTCCAAGAGAGGTTGACGACATCATCGCCAATATGGAAGCGCCAGCTGCCCCGGGCATGGACTACGATATCCGGACCATACCCGCCACAACTCCTACCGTGCCTCCCAACGCGTCGCTCCGGGACAGGACAGTCATAGAACTGCTCGCCGTGGTGGAAAATGGCCTGAAGGACATCCAAGGGTATGATGAGCACATGACATCGGTGCGAAACGAGTATTTGAGTCGTCTTGAGAGGGAACTGGCAGTGGTTCACAATGTCGGGAAGCGGCCGGAGGAACGGTCTGGAGGCTTCGGGGCATAGCCGTCATGGGGGATCAATCACCGGGAAGAGGCGCACAATGCAAATGCCGACATGGCCGTGTAATCGCGAGTCGGTCGGCCAGCAAGAGTCCTGCTTGCTTTCGGACGTCAATCCCACCCAATTATCTCAACACTCGCACAAAGTTTGTTGCTACCGGCGGTAAGAACCATTGCTCAGGGAGACCAGAAGAGCTCTCTCGCATGCATCCATAATCGGAGCCAATATCTCAATCTAGAGCACATGATAGAGGAAGACCCGGTGGAAGCGCAATCCAACACCGAAGTGCCGGATCGCCGACAAAGCTCTCCTACAATAAGTGCCCAGAAGTACAATGGAGAGAGAAAAAGTTCAAAATGAAGAGAGCCGCGAGATGTGGGGGAGCTTAAAAGGCAGGCAGCTCGCCAATGCGGGCCCCGTGATTGGCCGGTTAAGCGGGCCGCTAGCTCATGTTCTTCCGGGTGTCCACTGCCCATTCGCTCACGACGGGCCTGCTTGCTTTGGTTGCCAGAAGAAGCTCAAACGACGACTTGCGGCCACCACCGCTGGAGACACCGACCTCCCGCCCAACCCCCATCTCCGCTCCGAATCCTCCGTCGAGACGGCACCATGTTGAGGCAGACATTGGCTCGCTCGGCTTGGCGGACTGGCAAGCACCGGGCCAGCGCGGCCAGCCGGGCCTTTTCGGCGACAGCTCAGCGACCGGCCGAAGTCGAGCTCACAATCGGTGCGCCACCCCTCCCCTCCCCTTCCCGGCCTGCTCGCGCCGCCAATTGGCCTGCCGCATTGATGCTGACTGCTGCTAGATGGGAAGAAGGTCTCGATCGAGGGTGAGGACATGCCGCCGTGCCGAATTGATTGACGTGGGGGAGAGGTTGCTGACCGCGTTGCAGCCGGGGTCCCCCTGATCCAAGCTTGCGAGAAGGCCGGCGTCACCATCCCAAGGTACGGCAACCCCCGCAGCTGCTGCTCCATGCTCTTCAGGATGTGTTACTGACTGTCTACAGATACTGCTACCATGAGTACGTTCCTCACGTCCGCGCCGATGCTCGCTGCCCGCGCCCCCCCAGCTAACGAAATGCCTCGTCAGGAAACTCATGATTGCCGGCAACTGCCGTATGTGCCTGGTCGAAGTCGAGCGGGTACCCAAGCCCGTTGCGTCGTGCGCATGGCCCGTACAACCCGGCATGGTCGTCAAGACCAACTCTCCTCTGACACACAAAGCCCGCGAAGGTGTGATGGAATTCCTCCTGGCGAACCACCCCCTCGACTGCCCCGTCTGCGACCAGGGTGGCGAGTGCGATCTCCAGGACCAGTCGATGCGGTACGGCGCCGACCGTGGTCGGTTCCACGAGATTGGGGGGAAGCGTGCTGTGGAGGACAAGAATATCGGACCCCTCATCAAGACATCCATGAACCGGTGTATCCACTGCACGCGCTGCGTCCGCTTCGCCAACGACATTGCTGGCGCGACCGAGATGGGTTCGACCGGCCGTGGCAACGATATCCAGATTGGCACCTACCTCGAGCAGAATCTCAACACTGAACTCTCTGGAAACGTCATCGACCTGTGCCCCGTCGGCGCTCTGACCTCGAAGCCCTACGCCTTCCGCGCCCGTCCCTGGGAGCTCAAGCGCACCGAATCCATCGATGTTCTGGACGGCCTCGGCTCGAACATCCGCGTGGACTCCCGTGGTCTCGAGGTTATGCGCATTCTCCCCCGCCTCAACGATGATGTCAACGAGGAATGGATCAACGACAAGACGCGCTTCGCCTGCGACGGCCTCAAGACCCAAAGACTCAACATCCCATTGGTGCGCAGGGAAGGAAAGTTCGAGCCCGTGACCTGGGAGCAGGCTCTCGTCGAGATCTCGCACGCCTACCAGACCCTGGCGCCCAAGGAGAATGAGTTCAAGGTCATCGCCGGTGAGCTGACCGAGGTCGAGTCCCTGGTGGCCATGAAGGATCTTGCCAACAAGCTGGGTTCCGAGAACCTTGCTCTTGACATGCCCAATGGCAGCCAGCCCCTCGCCCACGGCGTCGATGTGCGGTCCAACTACCTCTTCAACTCCAAGATCTGGGGTATCGAGTCGGCCGACTGCATTCTCCTGGTCGGCACCAACCCGAGGTACGAGGCTTCCGTCCTGAACGCTCGCATTCGGAAGCAGTGGCTGCGGTCAGACCTCGAGATCGGCGTCGTCGGCCAGACCTGGGACTCCACCTTTGAGTTTGAGCACCTCGGAACCGACCTGTCCGCCCTCAAGGAGGCGCTGGCCGGCCCCTTCGGCAAGAAGCTCCAGGCCGCTAAGAGGCCCATGATCATCGTGGGCTCTGGCGTCACCGAGCACTCCGACTCCAAGGCCTTCTACGAGGCTGTTGGCCAGTTCGTCGACAAGAACGCCGCCAACTTCCTCACTGAGGAGTGGAACGGCTACAACGTCCTGCAGCGGGCTGCTTCTCGCGCTGGTGCTTTCGAGGTTGGCTTCGTCACTCCCTCTGCCGCCGTCGCCGAGACCAAGCCCAAGTTCGTCTGGCTCCTTGGCGCCGACGAGTTCGCCGAGGCGGACGTCCCCAAGGACGCCTTCATCGTCTACCAGGGCCACCACGGCGACCGCGGTGCCCAGATCGCCGACATCGTCCTCCCGGGTGCCGCCTACACCGAGAAGTCGGGCACCTACGTCAACACCGAGGGCCGCGTGCAGATGACGCGCGCCGCGACGGGCCTGCCGGGCGCCACCCGCACCGACTGGAAGATCATCCGGGCGGTGAGCGAGTTCCTCGGCGCGCCCCTTCCCTACGACGACGTTGCGCAGCTCAGGGACCGCATGGTTGAGATCAGCCCAGCGCTGGCCGCGTACGATGTCGTCGAGCCCGTCGCGCTTCCGCAGCTCAGCAAGGTGCAGCTGGTGGACCAGAACAAGGGCGCCAAGCCCTCGGGCGCGCCGTTGAAGAATGTTATTGACAACTTCTACTTTACCGATGTCATTTCAAGGAGGTCAGTACCTTTCCAACTACCCCTTCTCCCCTCCACTCCCCACTTGCCCACGTAATGCTTGTATGGTTACTGACAAAAGGGAACTTCAGCTCCCCCACAATGGCGCGCTGCTCAGCGGCCAAGGAGACAGGCGACCCGCGGACAAACTTCATGGCGCCTGGCATGGAGGAGGACAGGCCGATGGGCCAGATCGCGTACGGAGCGTAGACAAAGAAGGAGGTGAAGGAAAAGCAAAGAAGGAGAGGACAGAGGAAGAAGGGGGTGCTGTTGTAAGAAGGGGCAATAGAAGTTTTACACTTGTTTATACCTTCCTTTTCCCCATCCCCCACCACCACCATCATCATCATCCTGGCATAGCCATCACCTACGAGGGCTGTGTTGTCTGTGCCCGCTTTCTTTTTTTTCTCTTTTTCTTTCCATTTGTCGTTGTTGTTGGTTTGTTGTCGTTGTCGTTGCTGTACATACCTGGAGTCGAACGGAAAGTGGAAGTAAATAGTACGTCTGTGATCTGTGCCTTGCATTTGTTATATTCTGAGGGTTTCTGCTTGTCCTGTCTTGTCTTGCTCTGGCTCAGTAGGGCCAAACGAGGGACGGATGGATGCATGTCTGGCCACACGATATTCCTGATCTATTCTGGTGTCTGATGCAACAGAACCTTTGCAGTGTTTACAGAAGGTTTCTCTCTCTTTTTCTTGAGCGAGCAGATTCCTTTTTCCTCTTTTCCCTTCTTCTTCTTCTTGCCACTCATTTCCCACTCTCTCCACCTCCCTCAACTCCTGATCTCTTGTTCTCTCCCCATCCGTCTTCCCTTCTGTCTCTCGTCTTGCTGCTCACTCCCCCAGCATGACTGCCCCCGTTGAGGATGCTCCAGCTGAAGTTACATATGCCCAGTTTTCCTTAGCCAGCAGGAGATAGATTTGCGTGATGGTGATGGTGATGTGTGTGTGTGCTTGCTGTGTTGGGAAAGCCCAAATACGTGAACATGAGTGGCAGGAGTGCTTATTGCGCCGGTCCTCCACTCTGATGCTCGTCCGACAAGGGAGGAAACTCCTTGTCGACCACGTCCCCAAAGACGCTGGGCTGTGCCGTGCTCTCGGACGGCGCGTCCTTCTCCCACGGCTTGCGCGGGGCTCGCATCTTGCCGAAGGGTGTGACTCCCTATTCCAACGAAAGTCAGTCGGTCAGTCGAGTTGACTTTGGTGTGAGTGATATGGGGCTTTGACTTGTGGAGATGCTACTCACTGGTGGCCGCACGACAGTGTCGGGAATCTCTTTGATGCCTGGGATCGGCTTGCCCAGCGTCACGGCCTCGATAAGAGCCTGGAAATTCTCGGGGTACGGGGCGCCGTCGCCCGTGTTGGTGTGGCTTCCGGCGTCGTCGGCTTTCTTGCTGAGGTCGACCTTGGGGGCGTTGAGCTGCCACGCGGGGATGTTTTGGTTTTGGCTCTGGCCGCTGGTGGATGCCGAGGCACCGCCGCCCATGCGCTGCTGGATCTCCTCCAGCTTTCCGAGGACGGCGGCATCCGGGGACGAAGACGGGTGAGATGCACTAAAGGCTTCATACGCGGGGCGGTCGATGTCGGTGTTGAAGCGGGATTTGTACCACCAGATGCGCGCTTGCAGGGTGGTGCTCAGGGCCTTTTGGCGGGTGAAGCCGTCGGTGGTGTTGTTGACGAGGGACGGGCCCAGGGTCGCCATGAGGCCTTGCTGAGTGGTTGTTAGTGGGGTCGATGCGTGATCATGATCACCAGGTAGGATGAACAAGCCGAGGATGACTTACAAGGAACGAGCGATCCCTCGCCCACGGGTACGAGTCGAACTTTCGGAAGGCGGCTTCACCATCGCCGGTTTGAGGAGTCGGGGAGACTCCCGGACCCTGGCTTGTGTTTGCCTCCATTTAGAGATACTGAGGGTAAGAATGCATCCACGGATATGAAGTGATCGCTCGGGATGGATGAAGTTGTTGATGGAGCAGTCGTGACTTTGACCGAGGTGGGGGTTGCGCGGGGTGAACGATACAGGTCGGGTCGATTAGGGGAGTGTATTGGTGGCCGCAGTGTGACCAAACAAGCCCTTTGATGAGAAGAAGGTACGTCTCCAACTGTGTTTACTGAATCTCGTTCTCCCGCAGCGTCTATGCTGCGGCTTCATTCGGGGACAGCAACTTGCATGTGAGCGCGACGGCAGTGGTGCCGGTACAGTGTATTATTCAGGAAAACACTGTGCAGAACAAGGATAAGACCCCTTTCAACTTTCCAGCTTGAACTTCAACCTCGACAAACAGATCTTGATTGTATTCTCCTGATTTACACCAGTTAGGTAAGGCGTCCCCAACATCCGATCCGTTTTTGAAAAGCTCCATGGAGTAACCACAGTACTATAAGGCACACCATGCCCCTGGTACTGTCATTCTTCATCTTAAAACGCATACTTCAAGACGAATATTAGCTAGGATGTACCAGCAAGTGTTTCCTCAGGGTTGCAGAAGTTGAAGATTACTCACACACAAATCCAGAGATGGTCCTTAAAAGCACTCGCCAGTTCCATCATGGTGGATGGAGCACATTTGGGAGCAGCACTCCGTGTAGCGGTTGGTGCAATCACCACCGGTGGGAATGCAGCGCTTCTCCAGCGGAGCATCAACGGACCCTTTTGCCGGAGGAGGCATGGCCAGGCCAAGAACGGCGTTGCCGAGAAGAAAGAGAAGAGTGGTCGAGAACTGCATGTTTGATCTGTTGAGAGTGGATGTTTAGGTAATGAAGTAATGTTGTGATTTGGGTGCGGATGGTGGGATGGACATTCACACCTTAGAGGAAGAGGAGAGACTGGTGTTTTATAAGGTATCTGAACTGAAGTTGTGGCTCGGCTTCAGGACCTAGGTTGGTTTCTTCTGCTTGGTTGCATCGCACTTGATCTTCAAAAGATTTCACATGCCCCTGCCCCATCAAGTGGCTCTTGCTCAGTGTCTGCCTCCTTTGACAATGATCCACCTGTGTCACCTCCTTCTCCTGGCAGGAGATCGGCATTGTATTGTCTACGCCGCGTCTCTGAAGTGGAATCTGTCACCAAAAGATATTGATCTATTTCATGCAGCACCTCAAATAGAGCATGCATGCCTCAGATTGATGATGGTGGGTTCATCAGCAATCCTTCTACCACGTCGGGTCGAATCCTACGCCGTTGCGGGAGAAACATCTCTGACATTTTTGGCTTGCCGAGGAATTAAGTCAATGAGAACCCCAGCTTGGTTCTGATCCGTGCCTTCTCAGAGCTTATCCTAAACAATGATTCTGGAGATGTGCTCTCGTCAGATCTTCCGTAACTCTAACTGATGCCCGCGTGTTCTCCCCTCAATCAACCACGCTTCAAACAAGCTAGCTTCTGAGTTATGCAACTTCTGGATTATTCCATTTTTGATGACTGCCACCATGGTGGGAATTCCTCTTCGACCTATAAGAAAGGTGATTGGTTTCGTGACAAAATAGCTATCATCTAACAATAAGCATGACTTGAAGGTCAAGAAGAAAATTCAAATCTGGATGCAACGGCAGTATCGCCTTATAGACCTTATGAAACTGAAATGATGATACTTGAGAGTAACAAAACGTAGATTCATCGACTCCATCCTGATTCCAACTGCCCTTCATACTAAGACTCAAGCCAGCAGAACAAAACCTTGCAGAACTCTAAGCCATTCTGCTCCGAATCCTTTGTTTTGGTTTATTGTGCCAGTAATTCTCTACCCTCAAAAATTCCGAGCCAACAAAGGGCAAGGAGTACTGGTGTCGTTTCTCTAAAGTCTTGCCTTCCAGACTCTTTGTCTCTTCTCCTGCCCAGTGGTTGTCCCAAGGCACGGGTTAGGGTCCCGACAGTCAAGCGCCCCAAAAGAGGCTAGGGCCACCGTGTGAACGACCTAAGCCGCACACTGGCGCGGACCTCTTATCCCGAATCCCAACTTGACCTGGTCCTCTTGACATTGGAGACGGGACCCATATCTGTCATCAGCAATGCGTCGCGCTGCCATCCACGCCTTCCGCACCAGCTTGCAATGTACCGCCCGGGGTCTTCGCTCTAACACGCGCCGGGGCACCATCTCTCCCCTCCTCCTCCCGACAAGCCGGAGAAGCGCCGCCGCGGCAGCAGCCTCGACCCGCCGATTCCTCAGCACAACCCCACCGGCCCGCAACAACCGCATCCGGGCGGCCGGAGATGCGCCGGCGGTCGAACCGCTCCGCTCTTCAATGTACTTTCGCCGGGCGTCTGTAGCGCTCGTCTCGGCGCTGGTTGGCTACGGGGCCTACTACTCGTACGGCGGCAACGGCACCGACAGCCTCGTCAAGCGGGCCTACTCCTCAAGCAGCAGCACGACGACGACAACGACCGACGCCGCGACACAGACCCGCTCGGTGCTCGTCATTGGCGCCAACGAGCTGCGCACCGGCACGTTTGTCGGGGACGGGCCCATCGAGAAGACGACGGACGGCGGGCGGCGCGTCATCGAGATGCTCGACCCCGAGCAGGCAACGCAGAAACTGCGCAAGAACGAGCAGTCGTACTTTGTCAATCGCGGCCAGGGCGTGGTGCGCTATGACTTGGTGCAGCTCCCAAGCAACGACCCCATCGAGGATGACCATGTCGAGAAGATCGTCGAGATTCCGGACAAGAGCGAGACCCACGGGAGCCGCGACTGGATGTTCTGGGGCGTGTTTGACGGCCATTCGTGAGTTGCATGCAGCGGCGGTGATTACGGTAGTTGCAGTAGCTAACAGCCTTGCTTGCAGTGGATGGACGACCTCGGCGAAACTCCGCCAGACGCTGGTCACCTTTGTGGCCCGGGAACTCAACGACACATACACGGCAGCCAGCCTGACGCCACCGCAAGAGGCAATCGACGCCGCCATCAAGAAGGGGTTTCTGAAGTTGGACGACGACATTGTCAACCAGAGCGTGCAGAAGGTCATGCAGGCCAACAACAAGATTGCGGCAGCCGAGCTGCTCGCGCCAGCCTTGTCCGGGTCCTGCGCGCTGCTCTCCTTCTACGACAGCCGGTCCAAGCTGTTGCGGGTGGCATGCACGGCGGATTCCCGTGCCGTCTTGGGCCGCCGGTCCGCTTCTGGAAACTGGACCGCCACGCCCCTCTCCGCCGACCAGACCGGCAGCAACCCCGACGAAGCGGCCCGGCTACGGAAACTCCACCCGGGCGAGCCCGACGTCGTGCGCAACGGGCGCGTTCTCGGAAATCTGGAGCCGACACGGGCGTTTGGCGACGCCAGCTACAAGTGGACGCGCGAGATCTCGGAGAAGTTGAGGCAGCGCTTCTTCGCTCGCTCCCCCTCCTCCAGCCTCAAGACGCCTCCCTACGTGACTGCGGAGCCCGTCATCACCACGACCAAGATCGAGCCCGAGAAGGGCGACTTTGTCGTCATGGCGACTGACGGTCTCTGGGAGATGCTCACCAATGAGGAAGTCGTCGGCCTTGTCGGCAAGTGGATCGAGACTCAGCAAGTCGCCCCCGGTGGCGGCGGCTCTACCTCGCAGTTCGACTCGGTCTGGACGCGCATCTTTAGGTCGCGCAACAAGGGCGCCGGCCTCCCGGTCGACACGGCGAGCGGCTCAGAGGGCGGCGACGGGCAGAAGACGCCATTCCGCGGGGTGCGGCAGTGGAGCGATGCGGCCGACGGGTTCGTCGTGCAGGACCCCAACGTCGCGACGCACCTGGTGCGCAACGCGCTCGGCGGCAAGAACCAGGAACAGGTCTCGGCGCTGCTGACGCTGCCGGCGCCCTTCTCGAGGCGGTACCGCGATGATTTGACCGTGCAGGTCATCTTCTTTGGCAACGGCGAGAGGACGGGCGAGGTGGTGGTCAATGTGGACGCGACGGCGCCGGAGGAGCCGGTCAAGGCGAAGCTCTAGGGTGTCTCGGGGCTGTCTACTTGTCTTGTATTCGCTTCGGGGCTTGGGGGCTCTCTGTGTTTACGTATTTGTCGTCCCGGATGGGGTTCGCAGTTGGGCGCATGGCGGGTTCATATACCAGGAGCAATGGTCATGGTCGCGGTGACGGATTGCCTTTTTGTCGTTGCTATTCATGCGATATTTCTTTACTTACACTCAGACGCAATTTATTGAGCCACTCAATGCCAAGATAACATGGAGCTGGGTGGGCATCGCGTATTGGGTCGTTGGCCCCGTATTTCCATCCGGATCGTTGTCTCGGGATCGGTTCTGGTGTTCAGGGGGGCACGGGTTGAGGGACTGCATGTGCATGTACGACTGACGTGCGGCACGACTGCTCCGCCTGCATGGTTGGCCTGCCTCTGACACAAGCACTGCGCTAAAATGGAAGCATCCACTGAGCGGAAGGTTTGTTCTGGTGGCAAGAAGACATCAAGCCATCAATTGGAGCGTCAATGGCGCAGACCCCATCGGACAGAGACTGGAGATGGCTGCAAAGGGCAAAATCATCAGAAATTCCTCGAAAGTGTCCAGGTTCGGGCCTGGAGCCATGCAGCTCAAGCTTGATCGACAGGGCAGCGGCTCTTTGCGACATCCAGTGCCAAGCATGCGGCCCTGGTTCTAGGCGGCGGCGGGGCTGCGTTGGCGCTGTGTCTTGACGTCACAGGCACTCCGTCAGCGGCCAGGGCCTGCAGCACCAGGCTTGGACCAATAACTCCCGCCAATTCGTCCCACCATCCCTCCACTCCTCCACTGCCGCTCCTACCCTCCCTCAGCCTCCCTCCCCTCTTGAATGCCGGTATCTGTCCGGTCCGATCGACGTTCCACAAGCTCGTGCCCAACTCTTTCAGTTGTTTATTTCCCCGTGATTCTGCCTCTCTTCTTCCCTTTCCATCCCCTTCTCCGCCGGGCAGTTTGACGATCTCCGGTGGTGCTTACTGAGCTTACTGAGCTTCCTCCTCTGACTGTGGGGTTGGTTGAGCTTGCAGCAGCTTTCCTGCGCCGATCGATTCCTATTCTCTTTAACCTGCATCCGCTCGACTATCTGAACCCCTTCGTCTCCCGGCACGCTCACCATGGTCGTCTTTGACAATCACGAGTACCTCACCGAGGAGGAGCGGCGGCTCAAGGAGGACCGCAATCGCACAAAGTACTGGAAGAAATGGGGCTCCTATGTCGCCGAAAGGCAGTGGGCCACCGGTGCGCTCCTCCTTCAACACTCGAGAAGGAGTCGAATCTGACTAGGCCAATCCAGTGCGAGAGGACTACAGCGAGGATGGCGATGCCTGGAGCCGTAAGTTCATCCCCGTCTCGGCTGCCAACAACCCTGCCGCTCACATTGTTGCTCCATAGACTTTCCGCACGACCACGCTCGGTCCCGCGCATACAGATGGGGTGAGGATGGCATTGCCGGTGTTTGCGATACACATGGCTTCCAGAACATTGCTTTTGCTTTCTGGAACGAGAAGGAGTATGCCCAACTGCTCCCTGCGACGCTGCTTGGGCGAGTCCACTGACCCGTCCTTAGTCCGTTTCTCAAGGAGCGCCTGTTTGGCTTGTCCAACCCTCAGGGAAACCACGGTGAGAGTATCAAGGAGGCTCATTTTCATCTGGACAACACACCAGTGAGTTTTGTTATGATCTCCCGTCTTGTTGGTCCCCGGCTAACCATGTTGTTCTTTGCAGACGGTATGACTTAGCCAGCAGCCCACTCTATGGGGCCGCCCGAAGCTTACATGCCACAGCACTCGTACATGAAATACCTCTACAAGTACCCTCAAAAGGCGTTCCCCTACGAAGATCTGCTGAAGGAGAATGCGAAGCGGGGAAAGGAGGACAAGGAATACCAGATTCTTGACACTGGCGTCTTCGACGAGGACCGCTACTGGGACATCTTCATTGAGACCGCCAAAGAAGACGACAACCCGGATGAGCTTCTCTTCCGCGTCACTGCCTGGAACAGAGGCCCCGAGCGCGCTCCGCTCCACATCGTCCCGCATGTGTGGTTCCGCAACACTTGGTCCTGGGGCAGGGAACCCGCCGAGAATCGGCCCTCCATGGGTGTGCACGATGAGAACCTGATCAAGTCGAAGCACCACTCTCTCGGGGACCGCTACGTTCTTCTCTCTCCCTCTCCTGGAGTTGGCGCTAGCGGGGAGGATGTCCAGCCCGAGCTGATCTTCACTGAGAATGAGACCAACTACGAGCTCCTCTATGGGGGGAAAAATGACACGCAATATGTCAAGGACGCCTTCCACCGCCACATCGTCGACCAGGAGAAGGGCGCCGTGAACCCAGATCAGGTTGGCACCAAGGCTGCCGCTTGGTTCACCTTCAATGAGGACGGCGGGGTGAATCCGGGCGAGTGCGCAGGTACGTAATAAACTCTGTAAAAACTGCTGCTGAGTAAAACTAACGGAAGCAGTCGTTCGATTCAGGTTCTCCAAGAAACCCGAGACATACCTCGACGAAGAGGAGTTCGACGACATCATTGAGAGGAAGCGGGAGGAGGCCGACGACTTCTACTACCACATCAGCCCTCTGCCGATGGCCGATGACCTCCGTAACATCCAGAGACAGGCATTCGCAGGCATGATGTGGTGCAAGCAGCACTATCTCTTCATCTGGGAGGAGTGGGCGAACGGTGACCCTAGCCAACCGCCACCACCCCCAGGTCGGAAGGGCATTCGCAACTCTGCGTGGAAGCATCTTCACTGCGATGACATCCTGTCGATGCCAGATTCTTGGGAGTACCCCTTCTTTGCTGCGTGGGACACTAGCTTTCACTGCATCACCCTGGCCATGATCGATCCGGACTTTGCCAAGAAGCAACTTGATCTCTTCACCCGCGAGTGGTACTGCCATCCGAATGGCCAGCTTCCTGCGTGAGTGACTCAACGGGGATGGTGTAGACGCCGACTGACCTTTGGCAGATACGAATGGAATTTCGGTGATGTCAACCCGCCTGTTCACGCCTGGGCGACGTTCCGTGTCTTCAAGATTGAGCGCAAGCTCTATGGACGCCAGGATCTCGATTTCCTCGAAAGGGTATTCCAAAAGTTGCTTCTCAACTTTACCTGGTGGGTGAACCGGAAGGATGTAGAGGGCAAGAACGTCTTTGAGGGCGGCTTCCTCGGACTGGACAACATCGGCCTGTTCAACCGCTCAGAGCCGTTGCCGACAGGCGGCACGCTGGAGCAGGCAGACAGCACGGGCTGGATGGCGTTCTACTGCCTCAACATGCTCAATATCGCCTTGGAGCTCGCCAAGCACCGGCGCACCTACGAGGACATTGCCTCCAAGTTCTTTGAGCACTTTATCCTCATCAGCGACGCCATGACGTTCAGGACGGGCCAGAAAGACGAGCAATCGCTCTGGAACGAACAGGACGGGTTCTACTACGATGCCATCTCGTGGGGCGGTCCGTGGATCCAGCAACTCCCCGTCAGGTCTCTCGTCGGCTTGATTCCCCTTTATGCCACCCTCACGTTGGAACCTGAGGTCATCAACAGGCTCCCGGCCTTCAAGAAGCGCGTCGACTGGTTCATGAAGAATCGTTGCGACGTCGCCGAACGGACGATGCACAGCATCCGCACCCGCGGCAAGGACAATCGCATCCTTTTGTCGCTCGTGAACAAGGACCGGCTCATCAAGATTCTTGAGCGGATGCTGGACGAGGATGAATTCTTCAGCCCTCACGGCATTCGCTCGTTGTCCAAGTACCACAAAGAGCACCCCTATTCCATGGAGGTCAACGGACAAGAGTTCAGAGTGGGATACGTCCCCGGCGATTCAGACAGCGGTCTCTTTGGCGGCAACAGCAACTGGCGAGGACCGATCTGGCTCTGTGTCAACTTCCTACTGGTCGAGTCGCTCCAGCGCTTCTACCTCTTCTTCGGGCAGAACCTGAAGGTCGAGTGCCCTGTCGGCTCGGGCGACTACATGCACCTTGGTCACGTCTCAGAGGAGATCCAGCATCGGCTGCAGCACCTGTTTGCCCGGGACAACGATGGTCGTCGCAGCATCAACGGCGGCGACGATACGCTCGATTTCGACCCCAACTGGAGAGACTACCTCTGGTTCTACGAGTTCTTTGACGGCGACAATGGCCGCGGCCTGGGCGCGACGCATCAGTGTGGCTGGACCGGCCTCATTGCGCGCATGATCCACGACACTGGGTAAGTCTTCTCCCCAACCACCCCTCAATTAAGTCTGATACTGACATCCCCTCCCCAGCGTCAACTGCCGCCTGCCCCAGACCCCGCGCACCCCCCGCGCCGGCATGTCCCACTACTTTGACGACATCATCCACCGCCAAGTCAACCACGGCGCGCAGACCCCCAAGTCGCCCATGCTCTCGCCCAACGCGCCGCGCCTCCGCCGCAGCTCCACGAGCCGCTCGCTCGCGGCCCGCAGCGACTACAGCGCCAACGGGTACGACGACGATGACGAGAGCGGTGTCGAGACGCCGGGCGCCGCCGTCCGCCGCGGCTCGATCAACCCGTCGCAGATGAACGACCCTGAGCGGGTGCGCGCCAGGGAGGAGGCGGACGCGCATCTGCACCTGTATATCTCGCAGCAGCTGGAGCGGGTGAGACTGGAGAGGGGGGACGAGGCGGATTATGTTGGCGGGGAGGAGTTTGAGGCGACGCCTTAGGCTTCGCTTCGTTGAGTGTGTAAGTGTATCCGAGGATTGTTGAGCAAGGAGGGCTCGAGGAGGTAGTTATCTTGGAAAGGGAGGAGGGGTTTTGGATGGTGGGTTTGGGGAAGCATGTAATAGATACGGAATATAGATTCGAGATTGGATATGCATGCTTCCGCTGTTGACCTCTGCTTGATGAGATGGTGCAAGTAGTGGCTCATGGGGTTGGAGGAGCGAGTGAGTGGAGTGGGTGCAGCGGGCATTGCTACCTAAGTCGATGGTCTAAAGCCAAATTTCATCAAGCGTCAGTGGTTTAGTGGTAAAATCCATCGTTGCCATCGATGGGCCCCGCGTTCGATTCGCGGCTGACGCAGGATAACAACTTTCTCTTTTGGCTTTTTTTTTTGTTTCTTTCTTGTTTTACACTCTGGATATTTTCGTTGTTGATGGGTCGATTGTTACTTGACTGGTCTGTTGAAGTGTCTGCCGACGGGTCGATTTGGGGAATGCCCTCTCGTCCTGTTGCGTCAACCGGTCGGGACGCCCCTTCAGATTGGAACTTCGTCTTGACAGATTTGCAGAAACTGGGCCGCTGGGAACTCATGCTTTGTCCTCCTGTTTATGTGTCTGAGAGCAACTATGAAATACAATGCAGACACAAATCCAGGCACGTCAAGATCCTTCGACATTCAGGGAGAGCAAGGTCACTCAAAAAGCGTCTATTCGGCTCATGTACACAAGGGGAGATCCTCCAGGATTAGACCGCGAGCCTGATTGTGGGTTCGGCCTCCCTTTCGCTTCTCGGCGACGCGCCCAGCTTTGCCCCAACTCAACACAGTTCCATTGCTACAAAAAGAGAAGTGGTAAATTTACAGAGTCTCGGTGAGCAGCTTGTTCATCTTGGCAAGCTTGGAGGAGACGCTCAGGTCAATTGTCCTGTCGCCAACCTCGACGACGAGGCCACCGACGATGTCCGGGTTGACCTGGAGGCATTTGTTAGGATCTGGTAATTTGGGATAGGAAAAGAGTGCGGGGAGTTGGGCGTACAGTGTTCTTGACCTTGAGCTTCTTGCCAGCACCGACGTAGCTCGACTTGGAGACGGCGGCCTCGAGGCGGGAGAGGGTCTTGTTGTCCAGAGCCTATTTCCCCCCGTTTGTTAGCATTGCGTTCCTCCCAGATCCCAAGCCCAATTCTTCCGCCCGACTGGGAATGCTGCCGTACCTGAGCGCTGGTAACGACCATCTCAACCTCGCCGCGAGCGGCGCTCATGAGCTCGCCGAACTTGCCGCAGACACCGGGGAGGAGGCCGAGGCGGTTGTTCTCGGCGAGGGTGGCCAGGAAGTTCTTGACGGTCTCGCCCGAGGCACCGGCGCTCTTCTGCAGCTCGGCCACGATGGCGCTCTTGTCGGCGGCGGACAGGGTCGGAGCCTCGAGGATGGTGACCAGCTTGGCGTCCTTCTGGAGCAGGCTGCCGAGGGCGGCGAGGCCCTTGGCGGTGGGCTCGAGGGACGAGGTCTTGACGGCGGCCGTGTACTATTCAGCGCGACAAGGCAAAATGACGCAGGTTAGTCGCGTCTGCGTCTTCCACAATTGGGCAGGCCATTCAGGTCCTGTAAGAAGCCCCCTTCCCGCGCCGTATCCTTCCACCACGAGCGCGAGACAGATCCAATTGGGCGATCGGAGGAGTGCGGGCGTACCAGAGCAGTGGCATAGGTGCCGTCGAGGCCGAAGAGGGCGACCGGAGGCTTGACCTTCTCGCTCGAGGCCGCGGCGAAGGTGCGGGTCTGGCCGAGGAGAGCACGCTGGGGAGCTGCCGCCCGAGCGGAGCGCAGCAATGCCTGTCGCGAGAACATGGTGACTGGGGGGGGTTGGATGCGATGAGGGACCTCGAATGTCGTGCTGCGAGCTTCCCTTACAGTTTTCAAGAAACGGGGTTTGCTGCTCGGCAATTTCGCGGCGGCCTCAGGCAGCGAACAGCTTGCGGGTGGGACCGGGCAACAGGCTGGCTGCAAAAACCAGGCTTGGCACCCGATCAGGCCCACGGGCCCACTCTTTGGTTTTCATCCGGTTCCAGTTGTGAGCGAGGCAGCTTTCATTGTTTCAGGTCTCGTAGCTTGGGAAACAGAAGCATCAAACCCAACAAGCATTCATCAACTACATTCAGTAACCTTCACAGTAATCCCTACAGGAAGCCCGCTTTCCCAGAGACTCCGTGGCTCCGCACTGCATGCAATCCCCCAGTCCGGAATCCCATTACCCTGAGCCAGCATCCTGAGCCCGCATGCTGTGCCATTCCATCCAAACCCACCCCGAATCCCAGCCACCAAACAACCGAGTCCTGTATCGGCCAAGCCAGTTCCCAAACGCCGTCATGCAAACAAGTCCAACAGTCCGGTATCTCGAAAGAAAGAAGATGTGGCGCTGCGGCCTAGTCGCTCCGCAGCATGCTGTCCACCAGGTCGCCCAACGGGCCCCAGTAATCCTTGCCGCTGGCGAGATTGTGCTCGTCGATAAACAGGACGTACTGCTTGAAGCTGGTGTTGAGGTGTGGCTCGAGGCCGAGCTCACGGATGACGGGGTAGTGGTGGCAGTAGATGTGGGCGTAGACGCGGTACATGCGCTTGAAGATCTGGCGCACCAGAGCCGGGAAGGACTTGGGGAACGGCACGCCTGTTTCTCTTGGTCAGCCCGGGTTGTGGTGTTGTTGAACCTCGCCTGCGTCTTACCAATACGGCTCGGGAGAACTGCTTCGTTGTCGATGTTACCCTGAACCCAGCTCATCAACTGCTCGATGTATGCCGGCGCGGGCATTTTCGTCGGCCGCTTGTAGTTCTCGGAGTCCTGCCACAGATATTCAAACCTGGCCCCGTCAGCGCAAGTCCAAATTCCTACGGCGTTCCGAACCTACTCATCGGTCGCCTTCATCTCCGGGCACGACTGAGGGGAGCAGAACTCGGTAATGGCGCCATAGATCAGGTTGATCTGGTTGTAAAAGTCCACCACTGTCGTTGTAAGTCAGCACGAATCTGCCCGACAGCGTCTCGTAGCGTTCGACGTTCGACGTACTATTGACGGCCAGCCACTCGTTCTCGTCTTCGCCCTCCGGCAGCTTCACCACCTTGCGCAAGCTGCCACCGCCTAGTGTCGCCTCGGCATACTGGCGAAGCTGGAAGCTCGTAGCGCCACCTTTGCCGGGCACTCGGGGTCGGAACTGGTTCTTCGTCCGGTTGTTTCTGTTATCGGCAGCCCGTTAGCGCAAGTTTCTCAGTGTCGCATCCGCTTGGGGTTGGGTGCCGAGTCGCGTGTTGGGCTACTGGCAACCTAGACCCAAGGTCTTGCGATTGCTGTAGTGCGGGAGGAGGGACGGTACAATCGACGGGTCTCCATAGTGCAGGTTTTCGCCAAACAGAAAATCAACTCACACAGTCGTCAGAAAGGAGCTCATGGCGAGAACCAGGAGCCTGGGCTCTCTCAAAAGGATGTTCCTGAACTGAGGCCCCCAGAACAAGGTACTGCGTTAGCGGGGCAGTCCCTTATGACGCAGCCCGCTGGGGATTCTCCACCAGCGCCAGCGGAGTCGGGTCAGGGGATGCGTACCGATGCAAGCTGATTCTGGTGGGTTATCGTATTCGCAGGACGCAGTGGGTGTGGTCGGAGGGGTTGCAAAGTTGATGTAACGGGCGATGATGCTTCTGAATCTTGGTGAAACGGGAAGGGAGAAAGTCAACAATGCAATCAATGCGGCGCAGGGAGAATGTTTACATGGAAGACTGTCCCGCACCCGACTCAGCTGGCAACAACAATCGGCGCTAATAATTGATTGATTTACGGCGCGACAGGGGCAGCGCTAAGCGCCACATTTTAGCGGGGTTGTGGCTCCGATTAGCGCCTTTCATGTGCTTTTCTCAGCTGGGCCTGGGCCTGCCGTCCAATGTCAGGGAGAACATTTCCTCTTGAGAGCATTGAAGGATGCACATCAACATCTCACTGCAGCAATTAGCATGTTGGACACGAACCAAGCTGTGGAGATTCACAGTGAGACTTCTCCGCAGGCGGCTGAAAATCCGTCGACTGCAACTGCTGGGCACATCAAGACCGATTTCGACTCGACTTTCAAAACGCCAGACAGATTCCCGAGATAGCGTCCTCAAGTGGACACCAGGAGGCCGATCCATTTTCTGTCTTGTTTCCCCATCTGTCATCCCTCATGCATCCTGCCATTGTAACATGTACTAGCTCTCATAGTACTGCATATAGCTTCGATCAAAGTTCTCCCAAAGCATTTTCAATATTATCCTTGTCCCAGAACGGCTGGACTTTATCCGCTTCTAACCCCAACTCCAGTCAACGATGGAAACGCCGCCAACCTAAAGCCCTTACTCGCCTTTCCCACACAGGTACCTCCTCCAAATCCACCAGGTCGATTCTTGTCAGTTATTGAGTTGCCGGTCTTTTTCTCGTCGCTGTCGGGTCATCGTCACCCGAGGGCTGTTGAGTTGCTCCTCCCCTCAAACCCCGCAGGCACGGAAATAGGGAGGAGAGATCCTACGCTGCAACGGCTAATGGCCATCTTTGCCTTGTTCGGGACGACGACAACCCCTCTCTACCGGGCTAATGGGTTACCGGAAAGGCGAAGGATGGATGAATAGGGGGAACCCGGTTCCCGGCTCATAGAAGCATGGACATGTTGATGGCTGGGATCGGTGATGCCGTGCATTATATTACCCCGTAGGTGAACCACACCTCTGGTGGTGAGCTTCACTGTTAGACAGCTAGGAGCGGCACAAGGTGACCACAACAGTGATGCGTGCCCTGTCTCTTCTTCTCGCCCTCTACTCCCTGGCGGAGGCAGTGTCTGTTGGACAGCGTCAGAAGGTCGTCCAGTCGTTCAATGTGCGCCGGACGAAGAGCTCTGATACCACGCCGTTGCAAGTGGGCAACGGCAATTTTGCCTTTGGCGCAGATGTCACGGGGTTGCAGACGTTCAAGCCATATGCCATCATGTCGACCTGGGGCTGGCACAACTTCAGCCTCCCGACCACCCCTGGACAGACTTCCGTGGAAGGTAGGTACACCTCCTGTGTTCTCTGTGCCTGGGGTACCCATTCACTGACGACCCCAGACTACACGGGACTTCAAATCTGGACTCACGGAAGACTGGTCCCCTACGAGGTGCCTAATCCGGCCCAGAGCGAGATCTCAAACTGGCTGAGAGAGAACCCGCATCGCCTCAACCTTGCGAAAGTTGGATTCAGCTTTGACCGCCCAAACGTCACCGAGGATGACTTACAGCACAAGGCGCAAGAGCTCGATCTGTGGTCAGGCAAACTATCCTCGTCCTTTGTCTACGACGGATGCCCCGTCCAAGTTGAGACGTGGGCCGACCCAGACTCGGACACCATCGCTCTCAGTGTCAAGTCGAAACTCCTGAGACGAGGTCTCGGCCTGTCTTTTGACTTTCCATACCCCGACAACCAAAAGTTCAACGCCCCGTTCGTCGGACACTTCAACCTCACATCCAAACACTCCACCAGCCTCGAAAGGCTGTCAGCCAACTCGGCCAGCATAAAGCACAAGCTGGATGAGACTGTCTACTACACCTACGTGTCGTGGAAGGGCCACGGAAACATTGACGGCCCAGCAGAGGGGACCCACCACTACACCTTCACGACAACGCAACCAACCATCCAACTCACCGTCACCTTCTCCCCCAACCCCTCCCCTCAACCCCAAAGCCCCACAACCTACACCCGCATCACCGCAGCCTCCCGCACCTGGTGGCAAGCCTTCTGGGCCGCCGGCGCCTTCATCGACCTCACCTCGGTCCGCAACGACCCGCGCGCCCGCTCCCTCCAGCAGCGCATCATCCTCTCGCAGTACCTCACAGCCGTCAACTCGGCCTCGTCCGCCCCGCCGCAAGAGTCCGGCCTCGTCAACAACGGCTGGCACGGCAAGTTCCACCTGGAGATGGCCCTCTGGCACACCCTGCCCTTCGCGCGCTGGGGCCGCCCCGCCCTCCTCCGGCGCAGCCAGCCGTCGACCTACCGCGCGCTGCTCCCCTCCTCGCGCGCCCGCGCGGCGCGCCAGGGGTACGCCGGCGCGCGGTGGGGCAAGATGACGGACCCGCAGACGGGGCGCAGCGCGCCGGGGGACATCAACGCGCTGCTCATCTGGCAGCAGCCGCACGCCATGTACTTTGCCGAGACGGAGTGGCGGTGGGCTTGCGATGCGACCGGGGACGGGGGCGGGGGCGGGGGCAGGGACAGGGAGGCGGTGCTGGCGCGGTGGGACGAAGTGGTGAGCGCGTCGGCCGACTTCATGGCCAGCTACGCCTTCTGGAACGCGAGCACGGGCGTGTACGACCTGGGCCCGCCGCTGTATCCCGTCTCGGAGAACACGAGCCCGAACGCGACGCGGAACCCGACGTTCGAGCTGGCGTACTGGCGGTTCGGGCTGGACGTGGCGGTCAAGTGGAGGGAGAGGATGGGGCGGGAGGCGCCGGGCGAGTGGGTGCGGGTGCGGGACGGGCTGGCGCCGCTGCCGGTGGTGGATGGGACGTACGCGGTGTACGAGGGCATCGAGGGCATGTGGACGTCGAACGCGACGACGAATGACCATCCGGCGATGGCGGGGATCTATGGGCTGCTGCCGCCGCCGGCAAGTGGGAAGCCGTTGGATTTGGAGGTGCTGAGGAAGACGGCGGCCAAGATCAAGGAGCTGTGGGCGCTGGATTACTCGTACGGGTGGGACTTTGCCATGCTGGCGATGAACTCGCTGAGGCTGGGGGATCCGGAACAGGCGGTCGAGTACCTGCTGCACCCCATCTACCAGTTTGATGATGCTGGGTATCCGGTTGGCGGTTCGAGGGTGCCGACACCCTACTTTCCAAACTCGGCTTCGCTGTTGATTGCCACGGCCATGATGGCCGGCGGCTGGGACGGGAGCGAGGGTAAGACGGGGCATTGGCCAAAGTCCTGGGAGAAGGATGTGCAGGTTGATGGCTTCACGCCAGCTTTGTGAGAGGTGTTGGTCGTTGTACCTGTAAGCCAACAGCAGTCGCACAAAAAGCTGAACGCTGCGCTTGTCAGCTGGACATGTACCTACCTTGCCACTGCGATGAGCGGCCTAGTCTAGCTTTAAGATTGCTCATTCGATGAAGATGCTCGCTTGCGAACACCCCTCAGGATTCATCACCAGACGGAGAAAACCCCCTGGTCCAAAGCTTGAAATCGTAGAATCCTGACTCATTGCTATACTTGAGCATTCGTCTCTATGAGACTTCGTGACCAGGTGATCACGGAAGTGGATGGAGAGCATTTCACAATATTCTGCTTCCAAGCCACTGGTTTTCCTCCACTTTGCGTTGACACCACTCCCACCGTTAGAGTAGGACCTCGCCCAGATTCTCACCCTCAAACCCCTCTTTGGCGAGCATCCTGACCTTCTTCTTCTCCTTCGTCTTGTCCTGCTGCTTCCTCTGCTTGGCCAGGTTCTGGACAAGCTCGGCGTCAGCCAGGTCGTAGCCCGGAGGGGCGTCGTCATCCTTGTCGAGGTCGATCTCCCCAAGCAGCAGCACGTTCTCTCCACGCACGAGGAACAGACCGCGGTCGATGTCTGCGTACAGTCCCCGAGGTTGGTTGGGTGCCGTTCCGGGCGGGACAAAGATACGCTCCCTCGTGGATTGCAGTACCAGGTTTGCTGGGCCACGAGCGTTAACTCAAGACTTCCTGGCAAGACTTCACTTCTCCACGGCGTGACGGCTCATACCAAACTGATCCCAGCTGCGGAGAATTCCCACAAGCTTGCGTCCATCGCGCAGGGCTAGCATGAGCTTTTCTAGGGGCGAGTTAGTGACGGGGGGTTTCACAATAGTTTTGTATGCGCGCTGTGGTGTGTGTATCCTTACTATCGGTCAGGTCCAAGAGTTGGGCGGCGGTGGTGAACATCTGCGCGGGCAGCTGCTGGGGAGGCGGAGGGGGCCGCCCCAGAGCAGGCGGCATCCCCTGGGGACCACCATGCTGCTGCTGCTGAGGAGGGGGAGGGTCGGAAATAGTGAGATTCTCCATCACAAGGACCGCGTCATGAGCTGAGTTTGACGTGCTACGCCCAGTCCATCGGCGTTCGGTAAATTCGCTGAGCTGTGCTCCAGGCCCGTGCTGCGGTGTGTTTTCTTTGAAGCTGTGAGGCAGTGAGTTTACTGGGGCTGCATTGCGATTTGGAACAACGTTAGTGATGGAAATATGGAGCCCTGGCTGCGACAGGCTGTGAGTTCAACGTCGGCTGCAAACAGCACCCCACCCACGAGCAGCCCACTGCCCGCCCTGCGGCTGGCGCGAGTCTCAACTGCCCAGGCACAGTGCGGCAGCAGCCACAGACTGTCTGGCAAACACTGGCTAGAGCCGGCTCCATCTTGTTAGTTGCATCAATGCTCGCCCGTTCGGCATTGTCTTCCTTTCCGCATTGTTCCCCAGCCAGAATAGACCACCCACAATACATTTCCACTTACACCTCGCCCGCAGAAGATGCACAGTTATCTTCTCGACGCCCTCGATCCCCTCGACTCTTTTTGACCCTTCCAACAATCGGCCACACCGAGCAGACCCAGCTCTTCCGCTCGCCCCTCTTTCTCTCCAGCACCTCTGCGCTGCAATTGACCCTCGTGCCTCTCTTTGATCGCACTCAAAGCAACACTCTTTCTGCCGCTTGACCACAACACACAACACACAATGGCCACCGCCGAAGCCACTATGGCTGATGCTCCTCCCCATCGCCCTGACCGCCGCGTCAACGGCTCGCCTCCCCCGGCACAGTCAAAGAGGGACAAGCGCCGCCAGTTGCTCGCCGACCGGCTCGCGTCTCTCACGGACAAAATCGACCAAGGTCGAGACCAGGGCTTCCGCGAACAACTACACAAGATCCAGATCGACACCACCCTGATCATGAGGGTCGACCCTTATGTCGACCGGCCTCTTGACTCCTTCGAGCAGGACCAGCAGAGACTTCAGCAGCTCAATGGAGACATCGACGGCCAAGCTGGACCTCAGACGCTCCTCGACAGGGCAGGCCCGAGGTTTTCCAAATGGATGGAGAAAGTCCAGGACTTGGTTGAGCAACGAGACTATGCCCTCACCAAGTACAAGGTATGTAGTGTCCTGGATCCGCCGGCGCCCAGCTTCGCATAATCGCTGACTCGACCGCTTCCGCAGTTCGATTACGAGAAGAAGTCGTCGGAATACCTCCAAACACATGCCTTCAAGGTGGAAACTGCGAACCGGGAATACCGCGCTCTCTCACAGACGCTCCGCGACCGGTTGATCAACGTGATCATGAGCAAAAAGTCTCGACTAAACAAGGAGAAGGAGGCGCTCGAAATCTCGGACGCCTCGGCGCTCTTGCTGCACCCCAACCAGTTCAGCATCACGAACCCTTCCAGCCCCGGCGGTGCACATGGCAAGCGGGCGACGCGACAACGACGGGAAATGGAAGAGATAACGTTCGAGAACAAGAAGCGGAAGCGGATTGTCAACGACGACGATGGCTCGCCCGCACCTCAGCGTCGGGCCATGGATGCTACCGGCACCACGCCGCTCTGGCAAACGGACAGGCTTGCGTCGCGCAAGCCCACCGGGACGGTATACAGCATCGACAAGCTCTTCACAGACAAGGAGCTCGGCATGACCTCCAATGCTGCCACTCTGGCGGCCCGCAAGTACATCCTCACACACAAGCCTAAGCTCGACGAGCACGGCCGCCCCATCAAAGCGCAAGACGAGAGCGATTCCGGGGCCGGCGACAACGACGAGGACGGATCGGACTCGGTCCCGTCGGCGCCCATGATGGAAAGAAACGTGTCGCACGCGACGCGCAGCGGCCGTGGAGGCGCCAACAATACCAACTTTATGGACGACAAGCTCATGGGCATGGAGATGCTCGCAAACTTTGACTTTCAGGGCAACTTTGACCGCATGCTCGCATCCGACCCGAAACTGCCTCCGACGTTCCCGTCGACGTACATCAAAGGCAACAAGATGGAGTACAATGTTCCCACCACCCTCAATGCCGACGATACGCACGGCGACATGATGGTGATGCAGGCGCTGAAGCAGTACGACGAGACACACGGCGTGGGCTGCAACTTTTCTGTGGAGAACGGCAGCCGGAAGCTGCTCGAGGCGGCGTCGATGCCGGCGCAGGACCACCGGTTTGTCGCCTATCTCCAAGGAGAGCGTCCAGCGGAGAACCAAGTGAGGAAACAGCTGGGGCTGCCCATCCTCTCCGACGTCGTTGAGCCGGTCATGTCAGAGAGAGCCGGCACCCCTAAGCCGGGCTTTGGTGGCACCCCTGGGCCGTCTCCTGCCAAGGGGGCTGCATTGGGAGGCGTCTCTATGAGCAGGCAGTCCAGCGCCAACGGCGTGCCGATGAGCCGGAGCAGCAGTCGGAAGGGAGGCCGGGGTGGGCGAGGCGGTTGATGATGACGGAGGACGGGACGATCAGAGGAGAAATAGCCGGCACCGCCTCGAACATAGATGATTCGTTTTGTTTTGGCGTTAGGGGTCTTGCTGTTCTAGGGTAGGGTATTCGGAACAACGACAAACATATGGGATGGGTTTTGGCATGGATTTGGCACAGCAGAAGGCACTTGACTGCCACAACTTGGCTTTTATACCCGACTTTCGGAGTTTTCGATCATCATCTCCTCGAATTAAACAAAGGCTTTCTTTCCGTCCGCGTGCATGCTGAATTAAACAACAAAAACTCCTCGCTCCTCCGCAGTTAACCGAGTGCTGGTCCCTCCGGTCTCCAAAATGATAGCAAATTCAGGGAAGCCAAATCACGGCCCAAAAACCAACGCTCGCACTTCAATGCTCTCCCGCCCCTCTGCCCCCTCCCTGGTCCTCGGATCCTCAAACGCAGTATGAGCCACCCTGCCCCCCTTCACACCACTGTCCCTGCCCTTCAACGCCTCGCTGTCAAAACACTCGAGCAGGATCCGCTCGTCCCCGGTCATCCCGCTCAGGTAATACCACTGCTGCGCCTCGTGGTACCGGATCGCCGCCGTCTGCCCCACGTAGCCCGTGGCGCTGTACCGGTGCTCGACGGGCACGACGTCGGCGTCCCGCAGCGTGGCCGACGACGCGAAGGCCAGCGGGTACGACTCGACGGGGCGGGCGTTGAGCGGCCGCCAGACGTTGATGATGCGGTAGCGGGAGGAGGGCGCCAGGAGGGCGTCGGCCTCTTCGGGGGAGGCAGCGTGCCGCCGGACGCGCTGCGCCGCGGACGCGGCCGTCTGGTCGATGTGCACGCGGAAGACGGGCTGGCGCGGGGCCGAGGGCGAGGTGCGGCGGATGGTGTGGTCGAAGATGATGACCTTGGTGGCGCCGGGGACGTGGGAGAGGAGGAGCTGCTCGACTTCCGGGTAGTAGTGCGTCTGGATGGAGGCGTCGTCGGTGAAGGAGGAGGGCTCGGAGGAAGGGGGCTGGTCGCGGAGGATCTGGAAGGCGTCGTGGTCGAGGGTGAAGTCGGATTCGCGGCCGCGGGCGTCGTGGATGAGGACGTCCTTGGTGAGGGAGCCGAAGTTGCGGGGGATGGCCCCGGGTGGTACGTCACCGGCGAGGTTGTAGGGGGCTGAGCCGTCCTCGGGAGGGGAGTAGAAGTTTAAGGGGGCGATGACATCGCCTTGGGGATGCTGGTGGACGGCGGTCATGGTTGATAATGATGATGTGGGACAATGTAGATGGTCTTTGTTATGGGCTGGAGAGCACAGGATGACTTGTTGTGACACAGGCAGTTGAGCTGATTGAGGTCTCAGAATGAACAAGTTGGTATTGACTTGAGGGGTCTAGAGAGAGATATATGTAATGTCATGAACTTTCAAGTTGTGCCGATGATGTTGACAAACCCTCGATTTGAAAGCTTCCCCAACCGTCGCACAGCTACCAAGTGTAACTGATTAGTTGACAGCCGTCGATTGCCGGTTGCGCAATTCAGCTCGGGCATTTCATGCTCAGCCCGAGTCGCTCTCTCGGGGGTGTCGATCGAAGGGCGCTTGTGTAATCTGAAAGGTAAACCGATCTTTCTCCGCATCACATGCAGCTAGAATGCCCGTTATTAGTAATGGTGCAAAACTGCAAGTTGCATCTTCAATGCACGATGTTTCTGGAGGCCCATGACGTCGTGTGGATGTCTCAGCCCGCTGTAGTCAGCCACTGCATGCAGGCAGGTGAGGAGGGGGCTTGAGGGTGGATGTTTTCCCGCAGCCAAGGCGGGATGCGCTGTGTTGTGATTGGAGACCACCGACTTTGAACCTTGCCGAAAGCGGAAAAATATAAACAGACGCGGGCGTGTGGATTTCTGTGTCGCACCAGGACTTTGCATTGGCCATCCGTCTCTGCTTGACGCCACCGTTATCGATACCGACACGCCAACACGCGGGTTGTGCGTAGTGCAGCATCTTGCATCGCGTCTGCGTCTCCTGCTCGGCGACAGCAGGCCTGCAGCGATGGAGGAGGAGCGCACCATCACGCTGGACCTGGGGTCGTCGCCCGATCCCTTGATCGACCCGGTCCTCAGCCCGCCCATGATGCCCCCCTCGCACATCAAGAAGAAGAGCCAGGCCTCGGAGCGCCTGTTCACCGTGCTCGCGCCTTCGCCAAGGAAGCAGACTTTCGAGCTGGACGTGGGCAACGAGCGCTCGCCCCAACGCCTGCGTGTCACCGTCGAGGCCGACGACAACACGACGACGCGCAACACGAGCCGCCGCCTCTTCCAGTCTCCGACTCCGAAACGACGTGTCACCCCGCGGAGAGAGACGACAACCACAACAACAATAGTGCCATTGCGCGGCTTGAGCGACGACGAGGGGCCCGCGCCGGGCAATGCGACTCCGAGGCGCAGGGGCCGACCACGAAAGTCGGGCACTCCTATACCAACGACGCGCAAGAGACCCGGGACACCAGCCAAGGGCCGGAAGACCGGGGCCCGCGCCTCCGCATCCCCCGAGAAGGATATCCTCACGTCAGACATCGGCTTCCAAACGACGCCTCGAGTCAGTCCCCAACGAAAGGCCGCGAAGCGAAAGGCCACCTCACCAGCAAAGGAGGATGGCGCGCCGGCAAGCCAGCCTCGGAAACGGGGCCGGCCCAAGAAGCAAACCATTACCTCGGACGAGATCAAGGCGCATTTGGAAAAAGCTAGCACGGAAGCAGCAGAAAGCCGTGCCAATGGCTCGATTGCGCCGGCGCAGAGTCAGCCGTACCCCGCGACAGCTCAGCTAGACGACGGCATGGAGGACGATATCTGGCTTGCGACCATGTCCGACCAGCCTACACCAGTTCCTCCGAAGCATCAGCAGAGTCAGGAGCCTGCGGGGCAGTTTAGCGATCGAGGAGTCGAGCCTGAAGCTCAACTTCCTCGACAGGAGCCAGCATACCAACATGACTTCGAGTGGCCGGACATGGGCGGCGGTGCGGATTCGTACAGCGAAGCCGAGTCTCTAGCAAGCGAGCAGCGCGACGACCACGACGGAGATGACACGATTATGGCAGGTGAGGAGTTCACCATGATCTCCATTGGCTCGCTCCCGTCTATGCAACCAAACTCAAGTGTCATGGCGCCGGCGCATGAGGAACTCGGCGAGGCTACAAGCTTGATCATAGACGGCGCACTGGAATATTTGAGGCAAAGTCAGAATAGGCCCGCGGAGGACAAGGTCGGCACGCAGTCAGCATCTGTGATAGCGGCAGTACAGCCAGGCACCGCCGAATCCGCAAAAGACCCTGTTCAGCACCCTCAAGAACCGCGCTTGCCACCGCCGTCATCGCCACAACCCCAACGCCGGAGTCCTCGCAGGACCGCTGCCCCGTCTCTGGCAAGACAGTTGGCCCAAAAGTCGCTCCAGCAAGGGGATGTCCAGTCGCCGGCACCTCCCCAGTCAGCTGTCGATCCAGAACCCCAGGAGGCCAGCGCGTATGACGATTCCTTCTCTGAGATTCCCGAAGCTGTTCTCGCGGCTGCGACCCCAAGGCGACCCCATCAACCACGACCGGAAGAGGATGAAGACGAAGACATCCAGCCGTCTATTGAGCGGCCCTCAAGAGTGAATCACTCCAACCCCCAATCTGAGACGAATAGGCTGTTGACTCCTGACGAGACACCATCTCCGATCCCCTCCGATTCCGAAGGCCATAATACCCCATCCAAGCCTTCGAGGCCCGTCCCAGCTGTCGAATTCCCCTCCTCCCCCCCGATCGAGAGCCCTCCGCCGCAGCCCCACGAGTACATCCCGCAACACATACGACGCAACTCGACCGAGACACCCGCTGACCAGCTGTCCTCTTTCACCTCCTCAAACGCGGGACCACGGGACGCGCCATCAGTACACCTGCCCGTTCCCGACCTCCAGCCCCGACCAACCCTGTCCCCAATCGTCCGCGCCGGCCGCGCCCTCCAACTCATCACATCCGACCCGCCGTCGCCCCCCGGCAGGGACAGCGTCCTGGGCAGCCCGTTCCGCGGCTCCGTCCCCAAGTCGAGCCAGTCGCCCGCCCCGTTCCTCGGCGCACCCGCGCCCGCGCCCACGACGCAAAACACGCGGTCGCCTTCCCAGCCGCGCGCCGACGGGGGGCTCACCCAGTCTTCGCGCAGATCCTGGCTTGCCCCGCTGAGTCAGATGAGAGATTTTATCGTGCGGAGCGCCCAGTCTCTCTCGCCGGCGCGCGTCTCGGTGTCGGGCGCGGAGCGCATGGACGACCCGTTCGGCCCCGACCCCGGCGAGCTGACGGGGACGGGGTCAGTGCGGAGCACCCTGTTCAGCGGGCCAAACAGGCGTGGCAGCCACGATCGGGATGCAACTATTAGTGTCGCGAGTTCGGCTGGGTCCGGTCCGGCGCAAGATGATGAGGATCGCGATATTGGTGTTGATGATGATGGTGACGAGATGAGCTGGCAAGCGGAGGGCAGTCCGGCTGGGGGTGCACAAATCGTTGCGTATCCTGATCTGGGCGATGTTGCCGCGAGGGATACTGGGGGCGCGGATACGGGTCGGGCGGGGAATGGGGGTTGGTTTGGGAACCGGCAGCCCGGGGCCATCTTGGCGCCCGTTCCTACCAGTCCGCGGGCGACTGTGGGCCAGCAGCTAGGAAGTTACGAGGATGGGCGAGAGGAAGCACATGAGAAGCAGCAGGAGGAATTTTTGGAGGGGCAGCATGAGGGTGCTCATGAGGAGCACCAAGAGGAACCTTACGAGGAGCACCAAGAGGAGCTTTACGAGGATCACCAGGAGGAAGTTTACGAGGATCACCATGCGGAGGTTCACGTGGGACAGCAGGACGACCAGATCCACGAAGAAGAGCAGCGGGAGGAAGAAGACGAGGACTTCTTTCTTCTTGAGGCCCAGCGCCCCACCCCTTACGCGCCGAGGACCACACGGCCAAGACAGGAGCCTGTGCTAGAGCCACCTCGAAGAGGAAAGATACCGAGCTCGTGGAGGCAAAACGACCAACAGCTCATCTACAGCGATGAGATGGAGCGATACTCTGACCAGAATGCCCCCGAGGCGCCCATTACGGTCACGCACCAGCAAAAACAAGTGCCAGTCCATTTTGAAAGAAACGAACCCTGGAACGAGGAGGAAGAGTACAGCATGCTGTCTCAGAATCGCCAGAGACAAGCTCCAGCTGCTTCTAACCCTCCCGCAACAAAGAAGCCAGATCTTTCGGCCTTCTTCTCATCGCCCGCCGTGCTTCCTGATATGGACCAGGCGCCCGGCGCTGGCTTGCCCACGACGTTGAACTCCCGGAGGCCTCAGCAAGCGGACCCGTTCCAGACAAACCCACGAACCATGCCGGCGCAAAGACCACAATCGTCCGGCAACAGCATGTTCGCCGAGTATATTGAGGAACGGAGGCAATCCCAGCTGCCTTCGGTGCCTGAGAAGCGCCTCGAGATTGGCAGTCGTCGCAAGGTTGACTTGTTCTCGCCTGTGCGGAAGAGTGTCGAGCGAAGCAGTCCTGAGCAAGCGGCTGGCCCTGCCGCGTTATCGAGCTCCCCGCAGAGCGTAGAGGAGCCGAGAACGGTGCATGGCGCGTCGCACCAACGGCCGTCTGAAAACACGGCGAGGGCGGCCGCCTCTGTTCCACGGACTGTCATGCCAGAGAGTCCAGAAGAGGGTCTCAATCTACCGCATATTCCCGAAAAGCTGAACTTCACGCCTCGCCGCAGGGACTCCGTCAACACGCTCTTCCAGCCGAAGCCTGTTGCTCCGTCGAACTCACTCTTTGGCAACAGCAACGTCTCCGCCTTCTTCTCCCACGCCCGACCGCAGCCCCACCGGCCACGGGCCCGGCAAGAGCAAGAGTACGAGGAGGAGGAACCCATCCCCGAACCGCCGCAGCTTACATTCCTGCCCAACCGCGCCGCGTCACCGAGCAAATCCTCTTTCCGCTCGCCCCTCAAGCCCAAAACCCCCGGCAAAGTTGTCGAGTTCACCAGCAGCACGCTCTCCCCTCTCGCGCAGGCCCAAGCCCGCGCCGAGCGCCGCGCGAGCATGTCCCCAGAGAAGGAGCAGCCGCGGCCGCAGCCGCAGCCACAACTCAGACGCGAAGCACCCACCACCGGTCCTCCTACAGCGGCAGAAGCGAATCACAACAAGGATAACCCCCCATCTCCATCTCCATCGCCATCGCCCTCACCACCTCCACGACGCTCCCTCTTCACAAACCCCGCCACCCAACCCAAAACCGCACCACCACCACCAGCACCGCCAGTCTCCGCCAACGGCGTCGCTATCCTCTCCCCCACGAAATGGACCCGCGCCCACTGGCTCCGCCTCGACGAGCTCCTCCAGGCCCGCAAGCGCGGCGCCCTCCCCTTGCAGCTCGAGCGCGCCCGCCGCCACCGCCACCGCCCCCGCGCCGGCACGCCTTTCCGTTCCGGTCACCGCCACCGCAACAGCGGCAGTAGCAGCAGTAGCAGCAGTTTTGAGGGCGAGGGCGACAGTGATGGTGATGGTGGCGATGGTGCCGATGACGACGACAGCGAAAACTGCCGGCACCTGCTGGGCAAGATCGTCACGGCGGCGCAGGGCGAGACGATGGTGTTGGAGGCGTGGCACCTGGATGTTGTCGAGGCGTTTTTGCGGGAGGTGAGGGAGCAGCAGCAGCAACAGCAACAACAACAGCAGCAGCAGCAGTCAAATCGGCGTTGGGGGGGAGGAGCGCGAGGTGGGGGAGGGTGGGATGGGGTGCAGATTGCGAAGCGGGTGTTTGCGTTGCTCGTCGGGGAGGAGAGGAGACGGTTGGGCAAGGTGCCTGTTAGGGACAGGAATGCTAGGAAGGCTATCATGGAGGCTTTGGGGGATGACGAGGAGTTGTGATGGGTGGATGGATAGGGAGAAAAGGGTGTGGGATGTGGGATGTGGAGGGGGTTGGGGAGTGTACACGGGGATTGTGTGTGGGGGTGACAGTACCGGTGTTGTGAGGATGATGACATGATGGGATGATGGAATGAAATTGGGAGATACTGTTTTACGGCGTTTGGGGTGTGGGTGTGTGGTGGTTGGCTGTTTGGATTCCAATGATAGGCTTGATACCAGCGAAGTGATGTACGTTTCTCATTCCGCCAGCTATTCTAAGAGGTGTGCAATTGTTGTTTGCAGTACCCTAGTATTACAGACTATCCCGATTCCGTCTACCCTACTCTAGCTGCGACGCTTGGTTGGTGTAGAGGACGTCCACCACATTGCTCAGCTTCTCGATCGTCAACAGCGCCGCGTCGTAGGACTCGTCGCGCTGCGTCTCGTCAAAGATGATGAGGCAGCCGGCGCCTTGGTCGAGCACGCCGATGATGACCTTGTCGAGGATCATCTGTGACAGCTTGCGCTCAACCTGCTGCGTGTCGAGCCCGACCATCTTGGCAATGTGGTCGATCTCGACCCGGCTAAACGGCTCGATGACCTTGATAAGGTTCTGCTCCAGCATGGCGTCGTACAGCCTCCGCAGGTGGTTGCGGATGAAGGCGTCGCTGCCCAGCTCGTACTTGTACGCGGCGAGCGCCCTCTCGTACTCCTCGAGCGACCGGTTCGAGTGCGCCCGGGCGATCGCCTTCATGGCCTCGAGCGACTGGCCCGCGTATTTGAGCGCCTGCTTGGACGTCATGAGCTGGTTGACGTCGTCGGCCAAATTGAGCATAATCTTGCACAGCAGCATGTACTGCAGCGCCGCTTGTGCGCGCGCCGGCTCGTCCTGCGTGTGGTATCCGTCCAGCGCCTCGATGAAGTAGCTGAAGGCGGTTTGGAAATCCTTGTCTTCGGCGTGCAGCATGCCCGACTGCATGTCGAGATTCGCCTGCAACAGCGGCGGCGTGTAGACGGAAGCGGCCGAGGTGCGGGCGCTGGTAAGGGCTGCGCGCCCCTTGGCAATATTGCCCAAGGCATGGTAGACGCGGGACTCGAGGAGCTGCACCTCAACCAGCACCAGCTTGTCGTCCATGCGCTTGAGCTCGCGCAGCAGGCCGTTGATGAGGGTCAGCGCGTCATAGTAGGACTGCTTGGCCATGTAGAGGGTCACGAGGCGGGTCTCGAGGTTCTGTCGGAGGAAGCTCCGCCGCTCTGAGGTCGCCCATTCTATGCATGATTTTGTGACGGAGATCTGGATGTCGAGGGAGTTGGGGATGGCGTCAAAGAGGTCGAGCAGTTGGCGGACTAGGGATGGCAAGGTCAGCATCCGGGCGGCGGGAAGATGCTAAGACAGGAGAAGACATACCTAGCTTGGCTGTCTTCGCCTTCGCAAATGAAGACAGCACTGTCCTGCTCTTGGTTACCAACCCCACGAGCTCGTCTGTGTTCCTGTGCTGTGTCAGACAGGGCCCCTCGCTGGATTGCGTTCGGCGAGCTTACTTCTGGTCGCGATAGAGCTCTCCCAAGCTGATAAGGGCCACCTCGTACTCCCTGACGGCAGCATCTGAGGTCACCGACGGCGGCTTCGAGACGATTTCCTGGTAGATGGCCTCTGCCTTCTTGGGGTCCGTCTTGGCCAGCTTCTGGGCCTCGCGCACCCTCTCCGAGTCGCCCTGCGCCATTGTTGAGAGGATTGTGGTGATGCGGATGTTGACGTGTTTGAGAAACCGGTGTAAGAGTGGACTGGATTACCGGTTGGATGGCGGGATCGGTCACGGGTGTTGTTCGGAGATGGTCGGTTTCGGGTGGTGTTGGTGTTGGGAATGCGCCCAGAAGGTTGCAGCTCCAGATCCGCCGCCTCGCCAGATGCCCCCGCAACCCAGCAGCTGCTAGGTTGCCGCTGCGCGACGTAATGAGCTTTGGCGGCAGCTGGCCTTGGCGCTTTTCCGCCTTGCTGTGGCAGTGTGGCTCCGTGTGGCTGGCTGCACCTGGGACAAGCAAAAGCGGTGAGAAGTTCTGCCGCGAGACCCCGCCAAAATATAGAGACGGGCCATTCGAATTGGTGTCGCCGAGAGCTTCGATCTCGAAGATCAAGACGAGAGAGAGCAACGCCACACCCGACCCCGACAGCACGAATCACACCCTCGCTGCGAAACCCAGACTTACAAGCGTATACGAAGAGAACCCGAATTAGCGAACGCTATGAAGGTACGACGAAGATACAAGGATGGATAGAATGGACCACAACATGTCTTCGACGACGCTGGCGGGCTCACGACTTGTCTGCATTGGTTTGTGTTTGCTAACATCTGGCTTGGCAGATCAAAGCTCTCAGCCGGAGCATCTCGGCTCAACAGGCCCCTGGCTCCGATGTCCAACGAGCGCCCCGAAATCTGGCCCCCGAAATCCATCCTTTCGAACGAGCTCGGGAATAGTACGTGGCCCGCTGGAAGGCGATAGGTAATAGTTCTGACACACGAATACAGCCAACGGGCTCTCAATGCGGTCAAACTGTGAGGACACGCGGTCACCTATTGCGAAGAGTTGGAAGTCTGACATGGACAGGGAGCGCATGTTCGCCAAGCCCTTCCTTGGGCAGCTCGGAGACGGCCATGTTCAGGGCGTGTACAGCATGTGCAAGGTTCGTCCCAGGCCCGCTTGGAAGATATGAATGCGGCCCTGACAATCCACAGGACAAGCACTCCCTGAACTCGGTAGCGACTGGGTCCGGCGACGGCGTGGTGAAGGTTTGGGACCTCACAGCGCGCGATGATCAGAAGTGGCGGACAGCTGCGCAGTAAGGGCCAAACCTCTAATCCAAGAAGGGTAAACTGCTGACCGACATGCAGCTCCAACATTGTCAAGGGCTTGGCTTTCACAAACGATAAGAAGCTCTTGTCTTGCGCGACGGACGGCATCAAGCTGTGGGACCCCTATAACACCCCGGCAGACACCACACCGATCGCGACGTGGCAAGAAGGCGGGCCTTACACGTCTCTTTCCGTTCACAGGACCGGCAACGTCTTTGCCGCTTCGTCTGGCGCAGGGTGTATCCGAGTCTGGGACCTGGACCAGAGCACGGCCGCTCAGACAATACAGTGGCCGAATCACACCGACACCATTACCGACGTCTGCTTCAACCAGGTCGAGACATCGGTCATTGGGTCTGTTGCCACCGACCGTTCTCTCATCCTTTTTGACTTGCGTACAAACAGTAAGCTACCCGAAGGATTGGACCAAAGAATCGAGTTGACCCCGGAGCAGTGCCTGTCATCAAGACTGTTCTCCATTTCGCGTCCAACCGTATTGTATTCAACCCTATGGAGGCCATGAACATGGCTGTCGCGTCAGAAGGTATGTTCCTCCTGGTATTCTGTCCTTCGATGAATGATGCTAACTGAGTTTAGATCACAACATGTAATTCAACCCTCAAGATGACTTTGGCTCAGTCCTTTGCTAACCTCCCGCCAGCTACATATTTGACGCAAGGAACTTTAGCAAGGCCCAGAATATCCAGAAGGGCCATGTAGCGGCCGTGATGGACGTCGAGTTCTCTCCCACGGGCGAGGAGTTGGTCAGCGGTTCTTATGTGAGTCTAAGCCATCCGAACGAGCGCATGCATCAGCTAAACCACGTGCAGGACCGCACCATCAGGATCTGGCGCCGCGACCAAGGCCAGTCCCGCGACATCTACCACACCAAGCGTATGCAGCGAGTCTTCCGCACCATGTGGACCATGGACTCCAAGTACCTCCTCAGCGGCAGCGACGACGTACGCGCCATCTGCTCCCTCCCCTCGCCTTTTCTCTCCTTACTAACCACCTCTGCAGGGCAACATCCGCTTGTGGCGCGCCAACGCGTCGGAGCGCAGCGGCGTCAAGTCGACCAAGCAGCGGCAGGCGCTCGAGTACAACGACGCGCTGATGGAGCGGTACTCGCACATGCCCGAGCTGCGGCGCATCCGCCGGCACAGGCACCTGCCCAAGGTGATCAAGAAGGCCGGCGAGATCAAGCGCGAGGAGCTGGCGGCCATCAAGAGGCGCGATGAAAACGAGCGGAAGCACTCGGACAAGAAGTTCCAGAAGAGGAAGGGCGAGAGGGAGAAGGCGATTTTGGTCCAGCAGAAGTAAAAGGGGTCAACTGGGGATATGATGTGTATGAGGGGGGCCGGGCTAAGAGGGCGCGGGGTTGTTATTTTTGCATTGGGCGGCGTTCTGTGGAGGCTGGATCTGATACCATCCGTGTCTGGCGTTGTAAACATATAGATGAAAAAACTGAGCAAGCCGTTGGTTGGGAATGTCTGTGTGATTTGCTGACTGTTTCAGTGTGTGCTTCATGCGGGGGTAGAGACGGGCCAGTGGTGATCCATATCCATGTGTGTTTTGTTCTAGTGGCGGCCAAAAGGGGTAGAAATGTCGGTAAGGTAGGTGCGAGTAATGCCGCAGTGTATTGTTTCTCAAACTTTGAGCCTTGGTGGGAGAAGGGGTAGTCGTTTGGCAAGAGAAGTCTGTTACTCGAAAATCATGTGTCAGTCAACTTCCTCGGACTCCCTCAACTGAGTCCAGGATGAGTTGAGCCGGAAGATCGTGTTCTCGCCGTGTTTTGTTTTGTTTTTCATGGATCATGCCTTGTGTGCCTTGCTTGATAGAAACGGGCACGCTGGCCGGCTAAACACTCAGTCTTTTTGATCGGCTGTGGTATCAAGACGATCTGAAACGGCGTTGAACAATGCTCCCACTTGGGCTGTTTGGGACATGGAATAGAAACACGGCAGGATGGTCTGCGTATTGAAGCTCGATAATGGTGGAAGTGATTCTTGAATTAGCAGATCTGGTATCATCCCAGGCCTCCCATCTCTCAAGTGTTCCCTCTAACGCCTCAGATCGCGGAGCACATGACAGCCAGCTTACAGTCACTTGGCTGTACAAAAAGAAGAGGCAGCTTGTCAGCGAGGTCCAAGGCATGACCGGAGAAGAGAGACTTACAACAAAGAGAGGGCAGCAAGCGGGGCGTGTGCCAGAGGGGCAACCACTGTCCGGGCCTGGGATCCCACTGTCATAATCAGAGCGACGAGAGCATTCGAGGGCAGAAACTCACGGGAGATACATCCCGCCCCAACCAACTCCCGCGGGTTGCTGGGGTAGTAACCGCAGATGCCGCCCCACACGCCGGAGTTGGTCGCCCACTGGGCGACGTTCTGGCAGCAGAAGTTCTTGGCGGTGCACTGCGGCGCGGTGGCAGGAGGCTGGGTGGGGATGACGGTGGTGACGACGGTGGTGCGCGACTCGGTGGCCGTCTCGGTGACGGTGATGGTCCCCTCCTCGCCGGGGAGGTAGACCATGCTGCTCGCCGTGGCCGTGACGGCGGCGGCGGTCTCGGTGACGGTCAGGGCGGGAGAGGGGATCTGCACGAGGCACGAGCAGGCCGAGCTGATCTGCGAGGAGGGGAACTGGGAGAGGCCGGTCAGGGGGCCGAAGTCGAGGTCCCTCTTCCTCTTGCTGTCCATCTCGATGGTCACGGTGGAGTAGCTGGTGGTGTACTGGGTGATGACGTTGGTGACGGTCGCCGTGGCCGTCGCGGTGAAGGTCTCGCCCGGGATGGTCTGGGACACCCACTGGGTCACGGTCTCGGTGGGGGTGACGATGGCGGTGGTGGTGGGCTGGTTGTAGGCGGAGCACAGGGAACTCGCGGGCTCGGCCACCTGCGGGTTCTTCAGGAGGTTGATGATGGCGTCGGGGCGGCAGGCTGGGAGTATGGAGTCAGCTCACTGTGTGCCTTGGGTGTTGAGAAGTGGATGGTGCTGTGCGCGTCTACTTACGTCTCCCTGTACACGCCGCCGACACGGCGACAGGCGCCAACAGCACGCTGAAAAGGGGCCGGAACTGCATCGTGAGCTAAACAAACAAATGGCACTGAACGAACGACAAGCAGACAGAGACTGCTGCAAAAAATGAGTGACGATGGTCAATTCTTTTTAAAGTTCAACATTGCTACACAGGATCAACCATCGAAAATAGGACACCCTCTTCCACCCACACCCTGGCTGTCTAGAATCAATAGTCTTCTCACAGTTGCGCGTCTGAGCTGTTGTGCCCTAAAAGGAGAACAAACCACAATAGTCGGGTTTTGGTGGAGCGGTTCTAGCCTGGCGAGCCTGGCTCACCTGGCTCACCTGGTGATGTTGCAGGCAACCCGCCATTGTGGTTCATTCAATTGGGCTTCAGGGGTTCAGTGGGTCTTCAGCTTGTGGCGTCCCCGAGGAGACTAACCAGAGCTGGGCTGGCACAGATGCACAGGCCTCGGCCAGAACAACCCCGGCCGTTCCTGGGATGGGCTTCCGTTCCTCCATGAGGCCATGACATGACTCGAAGGAGACATCTTCAGCCTGGTTGCCCTCAAGAGCGGACAACTTTGGCGCCGACTCTTGCAGCGCCCCATTCAAGCGAGGCTTTGATACAGTATTCTGCACTGACGAACACGTTCAGCCGAGGTTGGGGATAAACCTATAAACTTTTCATGATCGACGTTTCCCGGCGTCGATGAGACACTCATCACAAGCCCCGTTCGCCCACGACCCGTTACAACAACACCGAGCCGCCTTTTCGGAGCCTTGCATGTTGCGGCACACTTTAGGCAAATATGGTCTCTTTGCACCTTCCTCTCCGTCAACCCGGATCGCAGCATGCATTCGGCGGGGGATGGTGCTGCCTAAATCTCGGTGCCGAACACTCACCTCCGTCCCTGGTGCAACAACTACTACGATGAACGACTACCTGAAGTTACCAACGTAAACGATTGTTCAGAAGCTGTAGCTGTGGAGAGCCTCAGATCACCGCGACTTCATCTCATCTTCTCCCTGCTGCGATCCTTTCACTAGCATGAGGATCACCACTCTGACGAGTGTCAAAGCTCCTGTCGAAGCCACCATGCCCCCTCCCGCTGACGCTGCCAACGTTTTCCGCGTTTTCGTTTCTGTGGCAATCACCCGGAGCATGAACAAACTTGATGTGACTGAGCCTTCTGGTTCCTGGAACAGCCACAAGGTGCTGACCGCCAACTGCCTCAGAATCGAGGATCTGAAACACAACGCCAACCGATAGCTCATCCAGGCGGCAAGCTTCCCGGGTCACCTAGGGACTGCGGCCCGCACGCGGCAAGCGCTCACGAGTCGGACCTGGCACCGATGAAGCAGCAGCAGCCACATCTAAACGATCTGCCATCCTCGTCCGAGCTCACCTTCTATGCGCCGCGTGCTCCGTGCACGGCATGATCTGCTCCAGCACCCTGTACGCATGACTGCTCCCAGGACCAGCTGTCTTGTTGTCCTGTCCGGGTTGGTCGCGAGCTCTTGTAGCGCCCCTGTGTCCGCTCTGCTTCGATCTTCGGGACTGCCTCCGCCTCCCGTTTCTGTTCAAGCCACCACATCTACCGCCAGATGTGCCCCCTGATCCCTGGTCCCCCACGTCGTGAGCCTCACCTGAAGTGCCATCATTGGTCCACCGTTTGCTGGGTCCCATACTTTTGATCGTGACTTCAGATAAGCGATGCCAGAGAACGACATGGGATGCGTGACGTGCGTGATGTCGGTCCAAGATCCCCGCGAATATTGTCTCATCAGGACCGTGAGGACTGTTGGAGTGGCTGAGGATATATTTAGTCGAAATGGACGAGCCTCTATAAACCGGTTTACATCCCCCTCTCGAGCCACGCCTCGGAGCGTATTAGAGAACATCGTCGAAGACTGTGTGTTTGGTAGACATCCACCACAAACTCCAGCAAGCGAACAACAAGATGGCAGGCTGCGAGCCCTCCAGCAAGGCAAGGACGCAGTTTGGCGATGTGCCAGTTGAGCTCTCCTTTGAGGAGATCATCAAAAACCAAACCGCCTCTGTCAGTCACGCCTGAGCTTTTTGGTATCTACTCAAGACTAACACTCGATAGCCTTGTTCACTCAATGACTTTATGGACTACCTCTTTTACGTCGAACGCAGCGCCGAGAATCTCCAGTTCTTCCTCTGGTACTGGGACTACATTCAGCGCTGGAGCAACCTGCTGCCACGACAGAAGGCGCTCTCGCCGCTCTGGGACCCAGAGCAGGCCGCGGAGCCGCGGTCCCGCTTCATCAAGTACAGCCACAAGCGAGCGCGGAGCCTCAAGATGAGCAAGGTCCTCGCCATCATGGAGATGGACTCCGAGCGGGCCCTCTCCGAATCGCCATCGCCTGATCCCAGCCGCCTCCCATCCCCCCTCTCCTCGCCGACCAGCCTCTCCCGCGCGTCGACCTCCATCCTGAGCCCAGGCGATGCGCCCAAAGATTGGCAGCCTTGTACGTACACCTCCCGGCCAAATCCCACCCCTCATCTAACAAACTTTCCTTCCCATTCCCTAGTCACCATCCAACCCTTCCGCGACGAGATCCGCCGCGTGACGCGGCACTACCTCCAGCCCTCGGCGCCGCGCCAGCTGCGCCTCTCGCCGCGCGACCGCGCGTCCTGCCTGCGCGCCGGCCAGCACACGACGCACCCGTCGGCGCTGCACCCGGCCTTCCTCACCGCCGAGGCGCACCTGCGCGCCCACTCGCACGCCGCCTTCCTCCGCTGGGCCCGCCGCAACGCCAACCCGCCCCGCGTCCTGTGCCTGCGCGCGCTGGGCGCCCTGCTTGTGATTCTTGGGCTCGCCGCCGACCTCGTCTTGATCCTGTCCGGCCTGAGCGTCTACCTGCGCGCGGCGTGCGTGGCACTGTGGTGGCCGGGCCTGACGGTGCTCGTGTCCGCGTGGCAAGGGTGTGTTTTGGGGTTGCACTTTCAGGGGAGGAGGCAGGTGAGGCCTTGGGAGGGTGGTGGTGGTGGTGGCGGTGATCATCATGATGATGATGAGGTAGCAAAAGAAGGCGGAGAAGGGTGGAGAGAGCACAAGAGGATGGACACGGCGAGCAGCGCGGGAAGCGTTGCGAGCGTTGGCAGCGGGAGGAGCAGCGTGGCGAGCAGGGTCGATCCGCTGAGAAAGCCGAGTCTGCAAGTGTTTGGGCCGAGGAACGATTATTCAGACGAGGCGTGGATGGGGGTTTACGAGGAAAAGGGGGTGATGTGCAAGGTGTTTGATGAGACGGTCGTGGTGCAGAATAAGGGGATGGTGTTGTGGCAGGATAGGACGGTGCTGTTTGCGCTGTTGTGGGGAGGGGCGGGCGCGGCGGCGCTGACGGTTGTATCGCTTTTCGTGCCGAGTGGGAGGTTGTTTCTCTAAGAACCCTCGGGGTAGAAGTTAGAAGGTTAGATGTGTAATGGTCGTGAAAGTCAGCTGGATGAGCTCAACGAACAAGTTGTGTGTTACTCACCATCCGCTGTTCGTGTCACAGTACATTCATGGGTATGCGTTACGTCTTTGCTCCCATCACTGCATAAAACTGCCATGCCATGATCATCAGGTTGGCGACACTTCAGCCAGAAGTCGCATGAGTATCCTGTACTCCAAAGTCTACATGCCAGCAATACACCTCCCCGCAATCCACCCTTCCTTATCTGCAGACCTGCGCCGTTCTAACCGCAGACGTCTGAGTAATTAACAATTAAACAACACATTACTCGTCCAGTGACATCTACACCTCACACCAGACCGCCTCCCCATCGGTCGCCTTTTCCGGCCGCACCCAACGGGCCCATTGTATGCACCGCCCCGTCATTATCGACATCGCCTCGTCCAACGAGGCATCGGTGATCATCTTGCGCCGGGAATCAATCCCGACCACCGTTCTCGCGGTGATGCATCGTCCAAATGCACCCCAGACCTCGCCACACAAGGTATCTTGATCTCATATGCAAACCCCCTCTAACGCCATTGCTCGCTGTCGGTATCGACCAGACCCAAAAACCAGAAGTCCCCCAAAAGGGGCGAGAGGGAAAAATAAAAGGCACACGACATGTGTCAGAGAGGGGCTATAAGAAGACGACAAAGACCAGCATCACTGACACCAGCCCCGCGCCCATGCCGGCAATTGCACGGTTTGCCGAGGCTGGGTTCCTCGTCTCGGATGCTTTGGACGCGCTGGTTGAGGCTGAGTTGAGCTCTGTTGATTTCTCTGTGTGCTGGGACTCCGGATCCTCGGGAGCGGGTGGGTTATTGGTGTTTCTGAGTGTGACAAGAGGCTCATCTCCACGCTGGTTAGGTCTGGGCCCCTCTCTTTGCTGTACGTGGAATTTGGGTTGGGGTTTGTTTTTCTAACGGGTTTGTCAGTGGGCGCGCGTTACGTCTAACAGCGCATAAGTACTCACAGGTAGGGGAATGCTGATTGCATCCAAGTCTATCGGGATCGTGTTGGCGCTGGCTGAGTGTATTGACGTGCCATCGCGACTGCGCTGGTTGTCGTTTGCGTCTTGCCCTTGTATTATTATACCTGTACGCTTTGATCAGCTCCAGATCGTGTCAATGGGCCTGAGCGTTGACATACCCGTCTTCCTCAGGAGGGCGTTGGGCTCTGGACTCAGAACCTTGTCCCCCACAGCGGCCTCGAGCTTGCCAAGCGCTGAGACGGCTCCGCCGCTGAGCAGCGTGGGTAAAAGCCAAGCAACCTTCATTGCTTATTATTCTTGCTTGCCGGGGTCGCCAAGAAATGGAAAAAAATGTCGAGCGATGGATGAAAAAGGCCAATTCTTGCTCAAAAGCTGCGATGCAAGCGATTCCTCTCGTGATAAACCTTGGAAACAGCCTCTCACTTCTCGTCCAACACCAAAAACTGCCTGAAGCTGCCGATAACGTGTTGGTTTGTATGTGCCGCAATGCAATGGACCGAGAGGCGCAGCGTCGCCACAAAGCTCAAAAATAGGCCGCAAGGCTGGAGGCTGATTGAGGTAGCACACAGCCCGGGTGAACGTTCGGGTGTTGGTTCCTTTTTCATGCACAGCAGCTCCTGCTGTCGCCGGTTGAGGACCCTCGTTTGTAGTCGGAAACTCGAGCTCGAGGTCAAACGGAACAGGCGACGGGAAGGTGCCGTCAGGATCGAGATGGTCGGCTACGTCCGAATGCGGCCAAGCGAATGGTGTGAACTGGGAATCACCCTATCGTCATCCAGGCTGAACTCCGTGTTTTGCGCCTGCCAGGCCTAGCGACTGTCTGCAGTTGGTCGTGTTCCAGTTTCATTCGCCACGGGGTGTTGTCAAAGAGAGCGGCCAGCTGCCTGGGCCTGGGTCGTCGGAATTGGGGGAGGGAGGGGTTGAAGCTCAGAAAGACGAAAACACCATCGGACACCGCCTGCAAATACAGAAAAGCTGATGCTTGCGATCCAGCTTTGTTGACCCGACTTCCTTGGTTCTGCGATATCTGCTATCTCGGCTGAAGATGGATCTTAGTGCAACCCTACCTGCCGCTAGGGGACCAGAATGCAGGCCAAGCCAAGGCGCATGGAGGCTGGACCTGCACTCGCCTTGGTTCGTGCAGCAGGGGGCTTGTGGAACAACCAGACCTGCAGCTCGCGCAATCACACGCTTCGCACTCGAATCACTGCAGATCGCTGAGGAAGCAGCCGGTGGTGGGGGTGCCACAAGAGTGGGATGGACCACATCATGCATCTAAATCAGGAATGGTGCTTCGGGTTCAATGCCTCTGCCCTGACAGCCTGACTGCTGCCCTCAAGTCGCCAGACAATGGTGGTGGTCAGAAACCATTTGCAGGCTCGGCAGGGTCTCTGGGAGGGCAGGAGGGTCTTTGGAATGGCCCCGTCTCGAGAACGAGACCCCCGTCCTTGGATTTTTCACCCGCCCGAAACGGCACAACGGCCCGACTCGAGTCTCAATCCGGCATGTTCCCCAGGCCCACCTCGAGCTGGTCAGTGCTGCCTTCTCACCCTTTGGATTCCGGCACTTGGCGACAGGTGCGGGAATGACGTCGCTCGAAGACGACTGCATCCTCATGACGCACGATCCATATCTCAAGGCGGGGGCCAACCCTAACCCGCATAAGACCCTTGGCAAGCAGCATCTTGGAGCTCACCAACATGGAAATCTCGAGTACCTAATGGGCAATCCAGCAAAGAAGTAGTTGGTATTGAACGTCCAGAAAATAGCAACGCATATGTTCTCAAATCGCTAATGGATTTTTCATCGAGTCTCTTGACAAAAGCCACTTGATCGCTCGCCAGGCTTAGACTTTGATGTTCAGCGTGTTATTCCCCCCAACCGCATGCCTCGCTCCCTCAGCCAGTATCGCCCATCGCGAGAACCGCCCAGACTCTTTTCCATTTCTCATCCATACTTGGAGGATCACATCAAGTGAGAGCCATCAGGCCCACCTGCCACCTCCCCTTGTCGCGTGACGACGAGATATGTTGAGCTCCCCGTGAGCTGCTCGGAAACCCAGACCTGGAAGTGGTCCTGGGGATTGCCCGTTCCTTCTCCGCTTCGCGGACCGAGCCACGGACTTTTCGGGCGCTGGTGCTACTACTGCTGGCACCGCTTTCTCCGCTGGCCCTTCGCTTGTGCCCTCCGCCCCGCATTCCGCTTTTCTGCTTCGTCGGGATTGATATGGCGCCAGAGCTACTGTAACTCGTCGCCATTGGAGAGGAGCCCAGCGAGAGGTTCCCCATGCCAAAATCCCAGCCACTGTCCTGGTCGACGCAATGTGGCGCGGGAATGCCGCATGAATCCGTGAGGATCTGATGCAGTCTCGATTGCACCTCGTTGGCACCCGGCCGCTCCGAAGGGTAAAATGCCAGCATGTGTTCGACCACATGCAGTATTGGCGCAACGCCCTTGAACACCGTGTCATCCTTCTTTAGAGCGTCCTTGGAAAGCTGCGCCATCCAGCTCTCCACCTGGCCCAGGTTCTTGTGAAACGAGGAGTCCAGGACTGCACCCCCACGACCGGCAGTCTTGTGTTTGGCTGAGCGATGTGCGGCAAATGGTCGCCCGTGCTTCTTGAACAGAAAGCTCAGAAGCTCAAGAATGACGCAGCCAAGTGAGAAGATGTCGGCTGCCTGCGGGCTAAAAGCTGGCATCGAGATCTGGTTGCTGTAGTCGGCCATGCGATGCGCCGACGTCGGAGATGATGAGGGAGACCTGAACAATGTCTCTGGAGCTGCGTGGTCGTACGCTTCTTTATCAAACGAGGTGTAATCGGTGACACCTCCCAGAACATTGGTGTGGAAGCGCGTAAAGCCAGAGAAGAAGACCATATTGTCACCGGAAAACATCACGGTTGACGGCTTGATGTTCCCATGTGAGAGGCCCTGGTTGTGAAGAGAGCAGAGAGTACTGGCCAGGCAGTGGATCCAGTTCATGACAGTCTCTCGGCGCGTCTTTTTGTCCAGGTTCTTCAAACAGTTAGGCGTGGTGGCAAGAAGCGACTTGAGGCTGTATTCGGGCGCTGGCGTGAACAGGATGTAGCCATACCCCTGATGCGTGTAAGAAGCCCAGTAAGAAAGCAGATGCTCGTTCTGCACATCCCTGATGAAGTTGATCTCGGAGATAAATTCCTCCCAGCTGATGTGGCCTGGACCAAGAGGGATCCGACAACGGCAGAACACGGTACCTGGTTGGTCTGGGAGGGTAACCTTGTCGATATGATTGCTTTGGCCCGCGGCATGCTTCTTATCGACAACATCCAAGGGAATGACTTCGTCGTCCTCGTAATCGGCATGGCCCCCCCTTTGCAGGGGCCGTAAAAGGTAGTGGTACTGCCGCTGGTAGAACTTCCTGTCGATTTTCTCATCCCGGGACGGCGTCAACGCCAGGCGCTCCACTTGGTCCAAGGCGATGGGAAGATCCTCGTCGTCCAACGAGTCGTCAATGAGTCCAAAGATCTGATCGGGCAACCCCAGGTCCGCGAGCACAAGGAAGATTTTCTTGGCCTTGTGGTCTATCCGCTCCCAGTAGGTACAGTCGGTCAGGTTGTCGCCAAACCCGAGAGGCCTATCGAGGCGGTCGATCTCTTGAGGAATGAGGCGGCTGCAGACGAACTCCCTCGTCACAGTCCGCTCGATCGTGTCGTCGTCCCACCACATGATGCAGAGTGCTTGAATCACGGGCTTGTCAACTTGGGCGGTAAACCTGAAGCTGTCAAGTGTATTGTGGGAGAGTTCCAGCGCAGAGAAAGGGTCAAGTTGCTTGGAAGGAAACTTGGAAACCCGCCGAGAGAAAGATCACGATGTGTGGTTGCAGAAGAACGGCTCCTGCCGAGTTAGAGTTGCGGTCAAGAAAGAGCCACAGAAAGCCTCAAAGGAGAGTTCAAATGGCAACCTTGGGATTAAAGCCGAGGCGTGGAAGATGGCAGATTGATCGCGCCTCAGCCATTGGACTGGAACACCGGGATGGAGCGAGCCAACGCCCATCGCCACGAAACATCGCATGGACGCACGAGGAAATCTCGGGCACAAGGCGAGGTCCTGGCTCTTGCTGATATCGATCTCTCATTCTCCTCGGGAAGGAGGTCGCTTGTAAGTTCATGACGGCGGGTGCTGATTGGCTAGGCGGCAGGTCAGAGATAAGGAAGCTGGGGGGCAGGTCCGGGGGTGGCTCTTTCCAGTCCTTGGGCACGCGTGGAATGGAACAGGCACTGCCACATGGAATTGAGCAGGGCTCTCTCCAGACTGATAAACCCTTGTTCCTCGGCAAGTTTGGCCAACGTTATCATCTCCCAAGGACCCTGATGATCCCGTCATGTCGGTTCAGTGGCGTCGTTGATGCTTGATGGAGTGTGTTTTGGGAAGGTGGACGTGGGGGCACCAGAATGATTTGAACTGCAGATGACTCCGCACAGTGCAGATAATTACACATCAAGCCTTGGACTGGCTGAACGAAAACACAGTATGAATTGAGCTGAGCTCTGAGCTGGTTCGATCTATCAATCATCTAACTTCTTCTCCCATTCCCCGCCAGAGTCTTCCACGTCGTTTCTCACCTCCAAAGGCGGAATGTCCTTCACCTCCAACCGCCAATCTGTAGCCGTCGAAACACTATCCTCCACCTCCTTGATAACCACATCCAACCACGGCCCGAGCAGCTCAAGACTGTAGTCGTCATTGGCCTTGTCCGAGGTGAAAGCTTGAGTCCGTTCTCGACACCATCCAGGAGTTCCCGCCGACATTAGGTGCTCGCCAAACGCCTGACATGACCCGAAATCGATCAGTTTCGGCTCGCCGCTTGCCCCAGACATGACGTTGGCCGGGTTGACGTCGTTGTGTGCCAGACCCAAGCCGTGAAGGTGGTCGAGTGCCGATCGGAGCCCCGAAATGATTCGCTCCTTGTTGAGAATCCCTCTGAAGAGGTCGGGACGAATCTTGACAAAGCCTAAGTCATGTGGGAATGCAAAGGTCTCGAGGACAAGCCCAGCAATACGGTCACGCTTCACACGGCAACCGTAGTAGCGGACGATATTGGGATGAGGGTGCTGTTTGAGGAGTTCCATAGTCCGAGCCTCCTTGAGCATCAACCTGGGAAGGAATTCGGTCCCTCGAAAGTCGAGGTATGTTGGCCATGCCGTTCGCTTGACGTGGAAGCCCGCCACATCGTCCGATGCCGCAGTCAAGTTTTCGTCCTGCGGGACGAGGGGGTAAATCTCCCCGTCGGGAAGAGGTCGCAGGCATTCTCGTATTATCTCCACGGTGAGTTCGTGCATGGAGATGCCGGACTTTTCGCCAAAGTAAGCACTCTCCTCTTTGTCGATGGCCGCGAATGCTGCACGAGGCACTCGCTCCCCGTTGGCGCCAGTTCCCCTGTCATTCTGGCAGATGGAGCAGAGATCAGTGACTTTGTTGATTTCAAGGCCCATTGTTACTCGCATCTGAAAAGAGAAACACGTGGAGAGCGGAATAGGGGAACAGCGGGATGAGCTGCCCTTATGTTTGGTACCTACATTGGAACAGAATGACGACAAGAGAAGGAAGCATCTGGCGCGGCTGCGTTGCGATCATGCGGGACCTGAACGCGGGGTTGGTGATTCGGCTGGCGCCAGGGGTGCTGGGAACCTAAAATTGAAGGCGGCTGTAAACGCCGTAGCTCAGAGGAAGTACCCTGTGAGGTTGGCGTCAAGTTCTCGAATCGAAGAAGCCGTTGACTTTGGGGCGCGATGTTTCCACTCTCTCACCATACCCCGACTCCTCTGTAAGCTTGTGTCAATCTCAAATCGGCTACTGATGGGCAACTGTGGCCCAGCTCTCACACACCAATGTCGGCAAGGTTCATGCCATGCCGCCTCTCCAGGCCTCGAATGCTTTTGATACCGTGAACTGTTTCAGCCATCATAACGTACAAGCTCATCTGTCAAATACGATTATGTACATCCCCTTATTCCCACCCCTCAATCCTTTCCAATTCCGGCGCCAGCGCCAGCCCTTCGCCCCTTCAGAACCCCTGTATCAACACCTCCTTGTTCTCCCTTCTGCCCCCCGTCCTCCCCACAAAGTTCTGCATAGCCGTGTCAACCCCGGCGACCTTCCTCACAATCGCCTGCAGTCCCACGGGAAGCACGGTGTACCAGTTGATCCAGCGCGCATAGAGCGGCATGCCAATCTCGGCGTTGCGGCCGTTATCTATGGCGGCAATCACCTCCTTGGCCACGTCGACGGGCTCGACCACGGGGGCCAGGAACCGGTTGGGGGTCTGCACGCCGTAGAAGAGCGGGGTGCTCAGCTGGCCCGCGGTGACGAGCACGGTGCGGATCTGCGGGTGCGACTGGCGCAGCTCGGCGGCGAGCGAGCGGTGGAGGGCCGAGATGCCCGCCTTGGCGGCGGCGTAGTCGGTCAGGTTGGCGGCGCCGACGGTGCCAATGACGGAGGAGACGGTCACGACGGTGCCACCAACCTCGCTGCGCGTCAGAGCGGGGAGGAAGGTCTTGAGTGTGTAGAACTGGCTGAGCAGGTTGGTCGAGATGGACTTTTCGATCTCGGGGAAGGTGAGGGAGAGAAGGGGTTTGCCGATAACGACGGCGGCGTTGTTGATTAGGACGGTGGGGGTGCCGAGCTGGGGGAAGGGTTTTGTTAGTATGACGCTGTTGGTGGGGGGGCAAGAAGAAGAAGGGTTCAATGGCAAACCTACATCTCTCTCAATCTCGGCAGCCACCCGCGCAAGCTGGTCCTTGTCTGTCACGTCGCACTTGTAGTAGGTGACGCCCCGCGCCTCGCCGTTCTCCATCTCCTCCACGTCCAGCACGGCAACGGTGGCCCCGCGCATCCCGTAGACCTCGGCGATCAGCAGGCCCAGCCCGCTTGCGCCGCCCGTGATGACGATGACCTCCTCGCTCAAGTCGACCTCACGCGGTAGACCAAACGCCAGCCTGTCGTTGATCGCTCCGGCAATCCAACTCAAGGTGATCATGGAGGCCCAGGCAATCGAGACCAGCATGGGCGGCGCATCCCAGAACATGTTCTGGGCGCGGAAGCACAGCGGGACGATCCATGCGATAAAGGGGTGGAAGAAAGTGGTCTTGAAGACCTTGACGATGAGGTCGACCGAGAGCGGCGCAAACCACGAGTCGCGCTGCGGGGGGGTGTTGTATGGCGGCGGCATCGTTGGATCTGAATCAAGTCGAGGGACGCTCTTCTAGATGTGGTTCGATGCCACAGGGTGACAGGAGACGGAAAGGCGATAGATGCGGTCAGATTATCGAATTATCGAGGAGAATTAGGGTCGTAAAGAAACGAAAACAGACTGTTTAACGGCTCTTGCGAGATCTACAGCATGGTAGTTAGAACAGAAGGGAAAGTTGAGATGGTTTGCTAGTGACAGCTAAGTTCGCTGGCGCAGCTTTCTTGTCGATTGCACATGGCGACAGCGGCGTGGCTTTGAAACACCCCTGGTCCGAGCGCTCATCAGCCTGGTGTTTCAATTCCAGGTTGGAGCCGCCGCTGGCATCCATCCCCTGCAGATTCCAGCACAATCGTGCGGCCGGGGCATCTCTTGGCAGCTCAAGTGGGCTGGTGGGGCAATTACAGGAGGTCGGGAGTCGGAATGCGGCAGGCGCCGGACACCCGATCCTGGTCCTCCGACCTCGCCGACTTCAATGCTCGGCGATAACTCCGTTCTCCACCGCAAGCTCGACGAACAAACACAACGGCAGTTAACTATTACTCGGCGCTGGGGCTGTGCTCATGATGCACATAGACAGCAGGCTACAGCACAAACCGAGTGGCCACCATCAATGCAGCGACCATGAGCAGCGCAGAAGAGCCCCTCATCTCGCGCCATGCCTCCCCTTCGGACGACGACCACTCCGGCAACAACGGCAACCATGACACAATCGACTACGAAGATGCCACTACCCGCGATCTACGCCCTCCGCCTCCGCCTCCGCCTCCCCCACACTCTTCATCTACCTCCTAACCTTCAGCGCAGGCATCTCCGGCCTCCTCTTTGGCTGTAAGCCCCCTACCCCTTCGCCCCTTCCCCCCTTCCCCCCTCCCTCCCAAAACCACTAACAACCCGGCAGACGACACAGGCGTAATCTCCTCAACCCTCGTCTCCCTCAACACCTCCCTCTCGGCCCGGCCGCTCACCGCGCTCGACAAGTCGGTCATCACCTCCTCCACATCGCTGCTCGCGCTGCTCGTCTCGCCCTTCTCCTCCGTGCTCGCCGACCGCCTGGGCCGCAAGCGCGTCATCCTCGCCGCCGACGCGCTCTTCGCCCTCGGCGCGGCGCTGCAGGCGGCCAGCCGCACCGTGGGCGCGATGGTCCTGGGCCGCGCCGTGGTGGGCATGGCGGTCGGCGGCGCGAGCTTCGTGACGCCGCTGTACATTGCGGAGCTGGCGCCCGCCGGGTTCAGGGGCCGGCTGGTGACGATGAATGTCATCTTCATCACGCTGGGCCAGGTGGTGGCGTACGTGGTGGGATGGGCGCTGGGGGAGTTTGGGGAGGAGGGGACGGCGTGGCGGTGGATGGTTGGGCTGGGCGCCTTGCCGGCTGTTGTGCAGGCGGTCGTGATGGTGGTGATGCCGGAGACGCCGAGGTGGTTGGTGATGGTGGGGAGGGTCGGGGAGGCGAGGAGGGTTGTGGAGAGGGTGCTGGGGAAGAAGGGGGGAGGGAGGGATGTGGACGCGACGGTGAAGGGGATCGAGATTGAGGTGAGGGAGGAGAGCGAAGGGAGGAATGGGAGCGTGGGGTGGAGGTATTCGTTGAAGGAGTTGTTTGGTTTGAGAAGGAATAGGAGGGCGCTGGCGATTGCTTGTTTGCTTCAGGGGCTGCAGCAGCTGTGCGGATTTGTGAGTTGTCAAGGACCGATTTGGTCCGTGCTGGTGCTAATACGCTTTGCCATGACAGAACTCCCTCATGTACTTCTCGGCTACCATCTTTACGATGCTCGGCTTCCCGATCCCGACACTCACCTCGCTGGTTGTGGCCGTCACCAACTTTGCGGTCACCCTCGTCGCTCTCTTCCTGATCGACCGTGTCGGAAGGCGCCGCATCCTCCTCTGGTCCATCCCGTTCATGGTTGCGGGCCTTGTGCTTGCCGCCTACGGCTTCTCCTTCATCAAGCTCGCCCCCACCGACTCGGTGGAGAACAGCACCTCTCCCGGCCGGGGCGCGGCAGTCACCATCCTAGTCAGCATCATGGTCTATGTCGCCGGCTATGCCATGGGTCTCGGCAACGTGCCGTGGATGCAGAGCGAGCTGTTAGCTTTCAACGTGCGATCTCTGGGGAGCGGCATTGCCACGGCAACCAACTGGGGCGCCAATTTTGTCATAGGGCTGACCTTCCTGCTCTTGATGGATGCGCTCACGCCCTCGTGGACGTTTGTGCTCTACGCGGCGATATGCGCCGGCGGGTATGGGCTGATCTGGCGGTTCTACCCCGAGACAGCAGGGCTGAGCCTAGAAGAAGCGGCGAGCCTTCTAGAAGACGAGCACTGGGGCGTGCGATGAAAGTTTTCGGAGATAGACACAAGCATGTTCTAGCGTGCATGTCGGTGGGGCCAGACCTCGAATCTTCGTGATGCATCCATGGACCATGGCCCATGCTTTCCGCTGTGGGTTCGCCGTCGTGAAGTTAAGCTTTTTCACGCTGACGGCTGCTTCATGGACGAGCCGAGGCATGCGGCCCGTGGGCTACCCTCGGCCATCAACGGCAACTCACGGAACGACCATCATCCTAGCAGACAATTCCGTTCTGTGGGCGGCTTGGCAGCCCTGTTGGGCAGCGACGGAAAATTGAAGGAAGAAAAAATTGGACAAAAAATTTCCCCATGGAGGCCAAACGCCCCACCCGGGGCGCCGTCCAGCACGGTTCAGGTGTGAAAGCTGCTGTGGTTTTTCTTGAATCAGCGGGACCAGCCACGGGCCTAGCCAACGGCAGATCGTCGTTTCTCCTGATTGGCCAATGCAAGCCATCTGCGATCGTGGCTTGCACTGCGGGATTACGTCAATGTACGGACTTAAGACGGATGTCGGTTTTTTTTTGTTGCATTGAAAATCGAGTCCGCCATCACCTCAGCACGGCATTCGACGGACAGACTGAGGACGGCAAATCAAGGCACACGGGCGCTGAACCGGACAAGCTCCGGCGATACGACGCCATGATGAGTAATTTCACCACAGAGCCTGACGAATCCTCCCAGCTGGAGTCAGCGAAAAAAACATCTGGGCTCTCGGATCGCTATCGAAGCGTCCACTCCATCTCCTGATCTCAAGCTGCACTCCACTTGGGCGCGGTTGGCAAGGGTTGGCATGGGTTGGCATTGCTGGGCATGACCCAAGCGGCCATGCAAATGGAGTCGCCGACGGGCCTTGGCGGAGACCAGCGGAGACCAGCGGAGACCAGCGGAGCTTTGATGCACCGCTACGCCGGGATCCTCAATGAAAATTCACGGTTCTACGATCGGCTCCGAGAGATAGCAGCATCCAGGACTCCCCAATTCTCAGGTGCCGGGTGTCAGAAGCGCCCCGAAACGCACGGTGGCATCGGTTTGGTGGCTGCCGGCCCCAGTTTGACAGGCAGGGAGCAGGGGACAGCGCTGCGCGAGCACTTGCTGCATGCGGCTCACTAACGTTAATTGGTAATCAGTGAAAGCGCGAAAGCCGAGCCCACACCACATGGCCTCTCTCGAGTTCACTTGGCATGGCTCACAATGGGGCAACGGTCGTAGCGGGCCACCAAGCTATTCTCCGGTGGCCAGGAAATCCATGGACCTGGGCAAAGCGCTTGCGGGACACGCCCCGGCAAGTGGATTAACGATTAGTGTGCATTGTCGAGCAGTAGATCCGGCTTCTTTAATAGGGAGGGGAGTCCCCTCGGGGGAGGCGAATTTCATCATCATTGTCCTCCTGCCTCTACAGTACACTACCATTCCCTACTGCTCTCTCGGGACGAACTGACTGACCAGCATCCGTTCGTTTACATACCTACCTATCGATCTCTCCTTTAACCCGTCTCCCGTCTTATTGCTTGCTTGTGTGTTGTGTCTGTTGATACCCCATAAAAACACCACCACAACATCGCAACCAACACAAAGCATACCACACCACACAGAGCAGATACGAAACCGATCCAATGGTTCGCGACAACGTCGACCTCGCTCTCGAGGCGGCCGAGCGGGACGCCGCCCTGAACCGGGAATGGCGCCGCAGCGAGGAGATTGAACGGGTTGCCACCGCGTCTTCGGTGTCAACCGGGTCTTCGGACCTGTCTCACAGGGGGGTTGGCATGAGCCGCGTCGAGACACAACGGGACCTGGAGCGCCATCAGACGGAGCTGAGCCGCATCAACACGGCCCGGAGTCAACACAGCGGGACCGTCGGCAGAGATCCCCGCAGCAGGGAGTGGAAGAAGCCGCTTCCCAACTTCGGCGCTGGCAAGCCATACCCGCCGCTGCTCCCGAACCAAGAGGACTATGTCGTCGAGTTTGATGGCCCGGACGACCCTCTCCATGCCCAGAACTGGCCCCTCAGGAAGAAGTACGTTTGTTGACTCCCTCCCCTCTCCCTTCCCCCGTATCCTTGCCTCTGGCTGGCGACCAGTCACTAACATGACCTCCGCACAGGATCTTGACAGCCGTCATGCTCGGCTTCACCACCATGACAGCAGCCTTCGGATCGAGTATCTTCTCCACGGCAACCCGTGCCGTCGGCAAGGAATTTGGCGTATCGACTGAAGTCTCCCTCCTCGGCGTGTCCTTCTACGTCCTCGGCTTCGCGACCGGACCGACCTTCTGGGCGCCCTTCTCCGAGCTCAAGGGGCGCCGCCTGCCGCTCGTCATTGCCATGTTCGGCTTCTCCATCTTCAACATCTCCAACGCCGTCGCCAAGGACCTCCAGACCGTCCTCATCACCCGCTTCTTCGCCGGCTTCTTTGGCGCCTGCCCGCTCGCCGTCGTCGCCGCCGTCTTCTCCGACATGTTTGACAACCGCACCCGCGGCATCGCCATCACCGTCTTCTCCATGACCGTCTTCACCGGCCCGCTGCTCGCCCCCTTCATCGGCGGCTTCATCACCGAGTCCTACCTCGGCTGGCGCTGGACCTCGTACATTGTCTCCTTCATGGGCTTCCTGGCCTTCTTCCTCGACCTCTTCTTCCTCCGCGAGACGTACCCGCCCACCATCCTCGTGGCCAAGGCCCAGGAGCTCCGCCGCCGCACCCTCAACTGGGGCATCCACGCCAAGCAGGAGGAGATCGAGATCGACGTGCGCGAGCTCATCACCAAGAACTTCTCGCGGCCCATGCGCCTGCTCTTCACCGAGCCCATCGTCCTGCTGCTCTCCGTCTACATGGCCTTCATCTACGGCCTGCTCTACCTCTTCCTGACCGCCTACCCCTTCGTCTTCCAGGGCGTGCACGGCATGTCGTCGGGCGTCGCGGGCCTGACCTTCTTCGGCATGGTCACGGGCCAGATCATCGCGGGCTTCACCGTCCTGCTCCAGCAGCCGTGGTACCAGCGCAAGCTGGCCGCTAACAACGGCGTGCCCATCCCCGAGTGGCGCCTGCCCTCCGTCATCGCCGGCGGCGTCGCCTTCGCCGCGGGGCTCTTCTGGTTCGGCTGGTCCGGCTACCGCCGCGACATCCACTGGATCGTGCCCACCCTGTCGGGCCTGCTCTCGGGCTTCGGCCTCGCCTCCATCTTCCTGCAGTCCCTCAACTACCTCGTCGACGCCTACCTCATGTTCGCCGCCTCCGCCATCGCCGGCAACACCTTCCTGCGCTCGCTCGCCGGCGCCGGCTTCCCGCTCTTCAGCAGCTACATGTTCAACGGCATGGGCATCGAGTGGGCCTCGACCCTGCTCGGCTGCGTCGCCGCCGCCCTCGTGCCCATCCCCGTCATCTTCTACCTGTACGGCCACAAGATCCGCGCCAAGAGCGCCTTCGCCCCGACCTTTGGCGCCCCGGGCGAGGCCGCCCCGTCTGCTGGTGCTGCTGCGGCCGAGGAGGACGAGACGGCCTCGGACGAGAAGGGGATCATGGAGAGCGCCGCCGCCGGCTCGAGCCTGCCTAAGCTGGACCGGGATGCCAGGAGTGCTGTTTAAAGGGACAGCGATCTATTAAAAGGAAAAATATATCAAAAGAGTTTTGAGGAGGAGATGAGGGTTGTTTGCGAAGAGGAAAGAAAGTTTTTGGGAAGTGCATAACTGGGGACATTTTGTTTGAGCACCGGCGTTTGGGTTCTGGAAAAGATGCACGGCAGGGGGAATATTTGAAATACCCAGGCATATGGATGGATTGTGTCGTGTTTTCGCATCTTATATAGCGCGCTAAAGATATCAACTTAGATGTAGTTACTAATGATATGCATCAACTTCAAAAGTCTCGGGCCTTGAGAAAGCAAAGCGAGTATGGGAGGGACAGCTTCAATAGTCTACATACCAAGTTTTACAACACCACCACAAATAAAGTCACTCTGGAACGATGCGGGATGAAAAGTTGCTCATATGTCTTGTGGTCAGAGCTGAGTGTTTTCACAAGTACAAAACCGCACATGTCAACAACGCCAGATGTTTGTACAGGTTCCATAAGTAGAGAGTACCAAGCCAGCAGAGTGCTATTGCCGACGTTCTAGCTGATACATATATGTCATACAATATCCTTCATGCCCCGTCCCACGCTCAAAAATCATGCCTGGAATAAGCCAATCAAACGCTCAGCTTTTATACCTATGATGCGCCTCAAATGCCAACCGAAACGCTCCGTAAACAGTCAAAGGCTGAACACATCCTGAACCTGAAAGAGCCGGGCGGGAGGTTGCTTGCATGGACAACTCCATCGAGTCCCCGGTCACCTGTCGTTATGTCTGAGGCAGAAGCTGCTGAGTTTATCGCCAAGTCAAGCCTCTCTCCCCTGGTTATGTTCCCTCTGTTGCGCCAACTAAGCTTCCTGCCTATGAAGCAAAAGCAAGGCTCCCAGAACCTTTTCTTGAGTCGGCTCGACAACCCTCTCCAGTGCTCCGGGTAACGGAGCGTGAGGGTTCTTGGTGGCAGAGGCGAGCTCCAGAGCGTTCATGAGGCCGGGTGCAGGACGAGAGAGCTTCGAGCCCAAGAACGATAGGCCCCCAGAGCCGTCGAAAAACGTTAACGCCAAGCTCGATATCCTGTTCCCACATAGCCGGATGCTGCTTGCCGGCCCGCATGAGGATGATAAACGAGGTATCTCGGCACTGTCGTTTGCGATGGTCCTCTTGCGCCAGGACCGAGTTGAGCCCGTAGCGGTGATGGCGAGGGCTGGACACCGAGGCTACCTTACAAGGCGCGTGCTCTGAGCGCCAAGGTAGAGTCTAGGCTAGCGGGGCCCCAACGTTGCCCACAGCCTGCTGCAGCTTCTTGGCTCGGGCTCAGCTGGAAGGCGAAAGACCAACCCCCAGCTTGGTGAAGCAAAGCAGCCCTGCAAATGAGCGCCTGCTAGATGAATACTCGGCGCGGTGCTTTGTAGAAGTGCCTTGACTTCATCGATCTTTGCCAAGTCATCTTTCCTGTTCCCGGAGAGGGATGACGGCCAGCTGAAACACGTTAGTGTGTAGAACACTACAACTGCGCCCATGGTCACTTACCCTATTTTCCAAGCCATAGACAAGCCGCTGACCTTCAGAATCCCACCCTAAGCAAGGAATAGCATCCTCCGCGTCGTTGCCCGAGTTGGGGCTCTGCCAACCCGGCTGCGGGACCCAACTTGCCTTCGGCATTGCATGATCGCCAATACTCCAGACCAGAATTCTGTCGTGCGTGGCCACCGCAATGGATGCCCCATCAGGGCTCAACGAGAGGTTGTTGACCGCAAACGGCGGCGGCATTGTGATGGAGAACTTTGGTTTGTTCTCGGCGCTGCGGACGTTCCAGATCAGGATGGCACCATCTTCACCCCCAGAGACCAGCAGCCTCTCGTCGTCGGCAGGTTCCGCCTGCAAGGGCTGCCACTTAAGGCTTGTGACGCCCCCGTCGTGGGCCGGAATCGAGCGTCGCTTGCCGAACTCGTCCCAGATCTGCACGCGGACATGTCAGCAACTATACACATAGCATATCTGGAAACAGCTTACGTCAATGTAACCCTTGTCACTGGCCGTCGCAACCAGCCTTGACCGCCAGTCAAACTCGACGAGGGTAAAGCGCTCGTCCTTGCCTGTCTGGAACTCCTTGCCCGGCACAATACCCTGCTCCGTACAACGGAACGAGGCCAGCAAGTCGCCACCACACAAGAGGAACTCGGTCTCGCTGATCCATGTCGCATCCAGGCTGTCGCGGAGATCGTGGTCAAGAACATATGACATCGAGTTTACCATCGACGGCGAAGAGATGTGAATCAGAGTGCCAGAGTTCCCCAGCCCCTTGCTCACGTCGGGGCTGATGGCGAGGAGGAAGTTGTTGCTGGGGCTCCAGCACAGGTTGGTGATGGGCGAATCGAGGCCATCAAAGCGGTGGATGCTCGTTCCGTCGACCGACCAGATGCTGACGCGCGATTTGTTGCCGAGCTCGGTGCCCAGGGCGATGAGATCGCCGCTCGAGCTCCATGCCAGGGCTGAGACTGTCGCGTTCCTGGGCAGGTCCTCCTCGGCGATGCTGATGAAGGATCGGCTGCTGGGATCCACGTGACTGGGCTCTGCGTCTGGGGCAGCCCCACAAGGCAGCGTCCAGATGCGGGCTAGCGCATCTGTGCCGCCAGTCGCCAAGATGGCTGGGTCCCGAGGGTTCCACTCGCAGAGGAGCACAATAGGGTTTTCGCCAGTCTCCGACAATTCGTCGGCGCCCAGGCGCAGAAAAACGGTGCCTTGTGTTAGATCGCGCACCTTTTCGACCTGCGTGCCGCGGGACGGGCCCTCGGTGCGCAGGAGCGGCGATTCGGCCTGCTCGCCCTCGAGCGGCGACGGGTAGGCGTGGTTGTTGTCTGGGTGGTGGTCAAGCTCCATTGGCGTGGTGGCTGAATCGGCCCCATTTTCGTAGCCGTTGCTGAGCCGTTGTCGCTTTGCGGGGGATCCATGCGACAATTCGCGGTGATGCTGCCGCTCGACCGTGCGCTTCCGTGGGTTGTCAATCTCGTCGTGCTCCGGCTCCGCCTCCGCTTCCGAATCCTCATCATCTTCCCCGTCCTCGTCCACCACCTCGGGCTGGAATTTCAGCGGCCCAAACACCCCCCGCGGAGTCGCCTCAGCCGTTGCCGGCACATCACGGGGCGCCTGCAAGGAAAATGTCAGTACCCCGGCACTAGCGCGCCCCCCTGGGACCCCAAAGCCACCACCCAGACACACCCGCCAATTCCATGCCGGGTGCAACCCCAACAGGAATGGAGGGCAGGCCCAGGAAAATCGACGGGGGAAAATCAGAGCGAGTGCGAAATAGCCGCAGAGCTCTCTCGTACCTTTTGAGCAGCTGCAAACTGCCGCTGGTAATCCTCATAGATGAGACCTTTGTTCAATAGCGATACCAGAGCGTACGTGTTGACGTGGGAGGCGAAGTCAAACTGCCTGTGAGGTTGGTGGACCCTCCACTCCTTTTGCAGCTTGGCGGCCGTCTCTCGATAATCTGCAGTTGTGGTGGTCAGTCTCACCTCACATCACCCAGCCGGTTTCAGCGCGCGGGAGCTGGGCAGCAACCGCGGGCGTCAAAAACAGCGCGGCGCGGCAGCGCACATACTTGATTCGAGCAGATACCTGGATTGCGAGCAGAGCAGGCAAGAGTCAGCGATCAGGGCGCCTCAGACGGCTGGCTGCCTCTGGCCGAGTCAAGTCAGGGCGGCAGGGTGAAAACAACGAACCTCCAGACAAGAAAGTTGACCCTGTCCGTGTCAAGTAGCTCCTTCATTGTCGGTGCGCCGGCGTCCGGCAGTGCGTTGGCGACAAAAGGATGCAGCAAAATCTACCAATCTTGGCAGCAGTGATGGCGGAACGCGCAGAGAGGCGCTCTGGACAGATGAGCACGTCGTTGCCGGGGCGGGTTTGGGGCAGGTTTGGGCGTGAATTCGTTGTTGAAGGGTGAAAATGGACCTCGAAAGCGCCAGGCCGAGATTTGGAGATTGCACCCAGCGTTCGGACCACGGGCCAGTGCGGGTTTGTCAAGCGTGAGAGGCACGGGTCCCACAGGCCGGCCAAGTGGTCCCTGCCGCTTGTTTGGCGAGCGACTAAAATCGCGGCACGGACGCTAAACCCTTCGGGGGCACCAGCCTCAGCCAAGCAGGCAAAAGATCAAACGGCGGCTGCTGCCCTGCCCCGCGGGGTGCTGCGTGGCGACCAGGGGCCAGAGACATGGCTCGCATGGTCGGGCTCTGATCGATCTCAAGAGGCGCGGAGGCATCGTGTGCTGCAAAAAAAATATTCCGTGCTTCAGGTTGGACCCATGCCTCAAATTCGGATTGTTCTTGTCTGTATGACCTGAGATCAGGAGAGACCCTTGTGGAGCGCTGACGATGCAGATTCTCTGCCGTGAAGGCGGCATGCAGGCAGACCTGGGTTCTCCATGCCATTTTGGTCCTAGCATGGAGCATCCAGATCGATGATTGTTTCCGAGGTTACAAAACATAACTCCGTACCACATCACACTTTCCATGACTGTACGTACGGAATTCCGTAACTTGTCATTTTGGTCGCCGTCAGAGCCGTTTTCTGTGGTCTCTCCCCGTCTCCTCTTTGTGAGGCAATTGCTTCGTACTCCGGGGTAGCAAGCTTTATCATCCCAAGTGCGTGCCACCGCCTGCCCATCCTTCGGGGCATTCTGCTCGATCTGGCAGGCCTGTCATCCTGCCGTCCAATGTTACCGTCACTTCAGACGTTTCAGCCAATACAGATTAATAACCCCACCCGAAGTTACGCACAAATCGCCACCGCGACGAACCAGCCTCAAAGCGAGATCTCATCAATGAGAGGATAGGTTTCGCACAGAGATTCAGCACTAGATCCGAGGCACGATATCACGTATCTAATTCTCCCTTCAGCCTGGCTGGGCTTGCTGGAGAAGGACACGAGAGATGATGGGTGAGGTACCCAAGTATTTGAGGAGAGGGTGGGGATTTCAAACGCAAGCACTGAAATTACGTTTTGGACGCTGCACCAATCTCGGGAAGCGGATCTCCCTCCACATCTGGTATCTGGCATCCCACCTGACGGATCTCGGCTGGGGGGGTTGTGCATGCCCGCTGCGCTGCAGTGTTTGCTCACTGACAGCCTCGAAGTGGATGGAACGGGCGGGGAATTTCCGTTAGATGATGATCTCAACCAGGCCTCCATCATCATGCCTGCAGATATCCACGGCCCCTTCGCGAGGAAACTGCAGGGGAGAAGGAGGGAAACACGAAAAAACAAATTGGCAGTGTCATCCTTCAGATCAAATGATTTGGGGCATTGGTCCAATCATCCAGTGGTGCTTGGCCTTTGGGTGTCACCCATTGGCAAGGCTGGCGTGGCCATGTTTCAGGGGCGAGGGAGCTCTTGGGGGGCTCTAGCAGGGCGTGGACAGCCCAGGAGGTATTCGGTCGACAGCTGAGGGCGATGCTCCCTGTCAGTGATTGATGCTCCATTTAATTGCACGTCCCAGCTTTGGAGCCAGCATTCACAGGCAAACCTCGCTGGGTTCGTGAGACGGAAAAGACGTCAAAGACGCAAGCACCTCTCGAAACGGGCTCCTTGTGCCTAAAATCGGCGTAAGTACACCAACTTGACCAAACATTCCGGCTGTCTCTTCCCTTCAGAGGTACCTTCTCTTCTTTTTTCTTCTTCAATTTCCTCCTCTTTTTCATCATTCACGTCTTCCTTCTCTCCTCCCCATCTTCTTCTTTCAGTTGTATCTCCAGGCTTCAGGGCACCATATCCCAGTTTATTGTACGGCATTTTTGGAGATCCCTGGTAGACGGGATATTCAATACCGGCCTCGACGACAGGCGCCTGTGTGACAGTCCACGGGTTGCACAGACAGGCTCATGCACATCTCGTCTCGCCAATGACGCACAGGTCCAGAGCCTGAAGAACCTTACTGTGCACGCCGCATCCGAGAAACCCATGATTGTAAATACCATGTCACGGCAGTGCGAGAAAAGCTGCAATCGTGAGTGTCTCATGATGAACCATGGACACTGCATCTTGATCAGGAACACAGATATCGACCAAGCTTGATCTCTGAAGCGGGATTCGAGGTCAATAGGTCCGGGCCATGTGCAGGGAATGGGCCTACGGCCTTCGGGAGTCGGGACTCTGAGCCCGGCCCTGGCGCCAAGACGACCTGGGCTTAAAGGCTTTTCCTCTCTGCCCGACGGAGCCTCAGACTTTAGGCCACAACAAAAGTCTCGGCCCACCCGAGAACTGGTCCGAGCACCGATCAAAAGTACACCAAGAAACAGGAGAAGCAGCTCCATCCCAAGTCTTCGAACCAGGTCCGACTCTCAGCCAAGCCAGCCCGCCATGCCGCCCCGAATAAACATCCCGCCAGTAACCCGCATTGTGCTCATTGTGCTGGGAGTGCAGTCGGTGTTGAGCGCAGCAATCCGGTACCGACAGTGGACAGCCAACTCGGAAATTGTCATCCCTTACCTCAACCTCGTTCCCCAACTCTCGCTCGTCTACCCCTGGACCTTCCTGACAACAACACTCGTTGAGAGCAATGTCTTTACCCTCTCCATTGCTTGCGTAACCCTCTACAATGGAGGCCGCTATCTGGAGCGTGCGTGGTCGTCACGCGAGTTCGCCAAGTTCCTCCTCATCACGGCCCTCCTGCCGAACGTGCTCTGCTTCGGCACCTCGATCTTCTTCTTCGCCTTGACGAGGAACGAAGGATGGACGTACGTATCTGGCGGTTCTTTGTTTTGGCATGGCTAGGGTTTGCAATATCTTGGTGCTAACGCGTAATGCCCCGAACCAGTCTCATGTCTATCGCCGGCACCATCCCCCTCCAGATCTCCTTCCTCGTCGCTTTCAGCCAGCTGGTCCCGGCGCACACCGTGACGCTCTTCAGGGGCCTGCTTTCGCTGCGCGTTCCCCGCTTCCCGCTGCTATACATCGGCCTCGTAACACTCCTTTGCCTCACACCCATGCTCACCGCCGCTTCCTTCCTCCTCGCCGTCTACGGCTTCTTTGTCAGCTGGACCTACCTGCGCTTCTACAAGGTCGCATTCCCCGACCTCGACATCTCCCAGCCGAACTCCCTCCGCGGCGACGCTAGCGAGACCTTTGCGATCGCCGAGTTCTTCCCGGGCCCCGTACGGCCGCTTGTGGCGGCCGTCTCGGAGCAGGTGTTCAACGTGCTCGTGGCCATGCGTCTGTGCGTGCCTTTCAGCGCCGCCGACATCTCGGCCGCCCGCGGCGACCACCACCACACCTTCTCACACCGCGGCGCGCCGGGGAGTGCCCGCGCCGAGGCCGAACGGAGGAGGGCGCTCGCGCTCCGGGCACTCGACCAGCGCCTCCACGCCGCCACGGCCAACGCCGCTGCCCGCGCGCAGAGCGCCCCCGTGCCGCCTGCTGTTGCCCCCCCTATCCCGTCGGCCACGGGGCCGACCGTGCAGAGCCAGCCGCAGGCGACGCCGCCGAACGCTATGACGGCGCAGGCAGCGGGTGGTAGCGGGTTACTGGGCGAGACGCACTACAACCCGGATGCCGATACGAACGGCCATTAAGGTCTGGAACGCAACGATACGGAACTTTCTCGCTCTGTCTTAGGGCGCCGAACGGCATGAATTCCCAGATATACGCTTCCCGATTGTCGGGGGAAAGCAGGGCTTGGGGCACGTGGCTCTTCTCTTTACACCACTTATGACCACCCGTAATATCCGGTGATTTTGGGAGTTTGAGAGCGCCGTTTCGGAGTTGGAGTTATGCAAGGGATGGAAAGGAGGGGGGTCGTATCTCTTGGGAGCGGTCTCATAACCGATACCCGGCCCCACTGCAGGGGGGCACTTATCATGACTGATGTCGGCCTGTCGAAGAGGCCTGGGGCTTTTTAGAGGGTCTGGGAGCACTGCGGTTCAGCTTGGTGTATACTAAATGTGCTATTCTGTTGTAATCGGAGACATACGATTGGGTTGCGTGTAACGATGCGTTCTTGGAGTGTTCGATGCGATGATTCTGTGCTTGGAGTGTTGAATGGGTGGGGGATTCACCACCACATACCCGGATGCTTGAGAGGAGGATCAATACCCTCCTTGGAGCCGGAGGGAGATCCTGACTTCGGATACGATTTGATCTCAGCATCAAGGGTGGAAGCAGCTCTGGGGCACGATCTTCCAGCCGTGGAGGCCAAGTCTAACTGTCTCGAAGAGCACGGTAACTTTCGGAGTCGGGATACTGACAGTCAAGGAAAGATGATGTCCCAATGTCCCACATGGGAGCAGTTCTGAGCAGCAGGCAGGAAATGGAAGGACCCAAGGGGAGGCAGGCTTGATGGGAGTCGGCCATTCTATCACCTTCTCACAAGGGGAAAACAAAGAACGAAAAAAAAAGGGTTTACCTAACTTGATTCTGAAAGAGTCTATGTCGTTGGAGCGGCCTAGGCGGCCTGCATGTTTGCATGTACTTTTGTCCCTGGATGCCTCGAAGTGTCCCAGCCGCTCCTGTCCCTTGCATATTCATTCCACGGTTCTCCCGGCGTCATGTAAGATACCAGCAGTCCGCTTCAACATTCGGATCCTCCTTTCGGGGATAAAGTCTCAGACCGGGCTGACGAACTTTTGCAAACAAGTGCTTCGAAGGCCCAGCTCACGGGATGTCTTGGAAAATACCGGGGCACACCGAGGCGAGGCGGGACGCAGCGGTGAACGAAACCGGGCGGGACCCACTTCTTTTATGGGGCGATCCTGGGATCTGAACCCCAGCTTACTTGGTACCTTGGCCTCGAGCTTGCTTTGAGAGCCAGCCCCCCGCATTGCCAGTTGGTTGGCTGGCCGGGCTGAATCTTTGAACCCGCGCGCGACCGGGGAAGGTCCGCGGCAAGCGTCAAGACCCTCGATGGTACCAGCTATGCATACCAGGGATCATCGCGAACTGCTGAACGTTCCGAGGCAGAGCCGTTGGACTCCGTGCTGCATGCTAATCTGTTCCCGCCGTTCAACTTGGCTCTGCCTATGCAAGTCTGACCTGTCATTCCAGAATCATCCGGACTTTCTGACGAGGCTTTCGCGGTCTTGGTGCCGCCTTGGGTGGGGGGATTACCAACGCCGGGTGGGGGCGTGCTCGCTCTCCTGGGCAACCCGAAGGTTTCCATCCATGCCATTGAAGCCAGGCTCCCAAGCTGGGATCTGCCCCTTTTTGCTTGCTCGGCGGGATGTGCTTTTTTTGGTGATCAAAGGCCAAACCACCGGTCCAGGCCTGCACGTGCTGACGCTCGGCAGCGGGCCAACCCAGAAAGCCAACCCGCCAGCGGCGCCAGGTCTCTGCATGAGACGATGCGGCTGCCCTATCGGGGTTAAACCAGCAATGTGACACATGAAATCTTGCAGGCTCCCCAAGCTCCCAGCCACGATAGGTGAGAAACACGGTGTCAACGCCAAGCTCGGGCCGAGGGATCGAGCGAGGATCCTAGGGCGCGCACTGGCTGTGCTTGTCTGATGATCAACCCATCGGATGTGATGCTTGGCTCGTTGGGGCCATCAGGGCTGACTCGGTCAAGGCTGATGAAACACCAGCACACCAAAGGCCGCAACTGCTGGGAGCGGGGAAACCTGGAAGAGGAGACGGGCAAATGATCCATGGATGGATATGGGACCACTGCGCCAGTGATGATGAGACGCATTGGAGGTGGAGGCGATGAGAAGAAAGGTCCCCCGAAAAAAGCGCCGCCATCAATCTCGGCGCTCCTCCACTGGACCCAACTGACCTCCTGGGATTTCCGCGAAGAGGGGATCCGAATCTGCTTGCTTCCCCACGCCTGTTCACGTGACCCCGCAAGAAGGCAAACGCATTGCCGAAACGGACTGGCATGCCCGTCTTCCCCCCATGTCGGGTGCCAATGCGCCATTGACTGCGCGGCAGCCTGCACGGAAGAATGCAACCAACAGAGCAGAAAAGCCGCCGCTGCACGTGCATCATCTGCAAATACGCCCGCCACAGGGAGCCACCTTGCTGACGTGGGCCGTCCTGTTGTCCCCCGATCTGGGGCCGCCAACCCCACCCATCCATCCACACGCGATCCCCCTCGGTTGCGCGTGCCGTAGCAGGAGCCTTGCAGCGCGCATCATTTGCTTGCACATCCACAACCAACTCTGAAGATATAAGACACAGATCATCGCCACCCCATGCGTCATTTCCAGAGTGCTGTGTGTCTTTCCATAATCCCGTGGTCTCACGGTTTGTTTCGATCGACTTCAAGGACAGGGGCTGACTGTCCTGCAAGGTGCCGCCATGCCAGAACCATTGAAGACGTGCAACCCGTCCCGCCTGGCCTCTGTTCCGGCCGCCGCCCTTTATGGTCATTGACGGATAGCAGTAATAAGAAAAGCCGCTCAGTAGAAACGTTGGGTGGTGCAGGGTCATTGAAGATGCGTCCTTGATTGAACAGACCCAGAGTCCACAAAGATGTAGCATTCGGCGACAATGGTAGAGATGGGACGCCTGACGCCAGTTACTGGAGCCTTCATTGATTCCCTTCTCCTCGTCTCATCCATCTCATCAATGTCTCCCATCTCGGTGCGATTGTCTCCATGGCTGCTTGTGTTCGAATGGCGCCGTTAGGGTTCTATGTCAGCAAGGCAGGTGCAGTACTTGACATTGGGTATAAACCGGGCGGCTGAGGTGAGGGTGTGATCGCCAGATAAGAATGGGCACAGACAATACTCAAGGTGCCGGGAGCCAAACCAAAGGAGATGCTGCATTCCCTACACAGATGTTGCTGTCGGGCATTGATATCGCTTGTGTCGCTTGGCGTTCCCAACTCTCACTGCGCCTGATGTTCCGGCGCCTGTTCCGAGCTGCGGACCCTCAGGTTGTTTGCGGCATTTGGACCTGTCATCGGGTAGTTCAGGTCGTCATACCTACGGTCTCGCGGACATCAGGTGTCGGGATGGCCAGAACCCTGTGCACCGCGTTCTTAAGCGATCCGATCTTAGGTTGCGCCTGACATCGGATCATCTGGCCGCGACAGCGAGCTTGGCGATGGGCAGGAGGCTCTCGAAAAAGATAAACTGGGCTCGTCGTGGTCTGAATCGTGCGACTCCTACCTCAAGATAAAATGCCTAGGTAGGTATGGTAGACGCACGTACTGTAAGCTGGGATCTGAAGACAGGTAGAGGCTAGTAGCCGATGATGCTCAGAAGAATGCTGTAACGGTCAAGATAGCTTCAGTTCACTTGGCCGAAGTAAGTAGAGGTTGCATCAGACACAACCTAGCAAACAGCCACTGGTTCATTCTTGCACGGTCCAGTGGCAGCCGATGGCTCAAACATACGCAAAGATTGAGACAACATGCTCGAGGTCGCACCCTGAATTCTCTCTGCAGTACTTCGGCGATGTGTGAAGGGCAAGTGTCGCTCCCAACCACTGACTTCGGTTGTTGTGGAGTTGTCATATTTTCCGCCCACACCTCACACACCCGAGCACCCACACCCACTCTCACTTTTGGCTCCACTAAAAAGGTGGATCAATGGTCCTGCATGCGTTGTGACGGAGCACGGGGAAAAGTGGTTGTGAATCCCTGTCTTCCATTCTTGGCTGCAAGCATGGGTGGGTGTGGTGGAACCACCCAGCCGTCGCCACAGCCGCTAAAACTAATTGGCACAGGCGCTTTCTCCGGAAACACAGTCCCCTGAAGAGAGCTGGTTGTGGTGGGGTGACCGCCGCGTACTGTTTCGTACCGATACCTCTCTGAAAGGTTGCGTCACGAACAGCCGCCGTTGTGTGCATTTCACCTTCGCAACAACGAGGGCTCGGCTAGAGGACCTGGAAGTGTATAGCAGCAGCGGATAGCTAGGTTTAAGTAGCGCAATGTGAATTAGATCTTTGATTTACAGCTGATACTTGGAGGTTTTGGTCGCCCTGAGCCCATCACCGCTGCTCTCCTTTTTCTGGGGCACTCGGACAATTCTGCAGCACCGGTACCGTAACGCTGGGGCGACTTGCTCCACTTCTTGGATGCGCTGCGAGACATGAACGGGAAGACAATTCCAACATCCCTGTCGTTTATGGGTAAGGTGTTCTCCCCCCTCAGACGGCCAGTCGAAATGAATTCTCCCCAGCCCGACTCCTCTCCATTCCGAGATTTCTCTCGGACCCTCATGCAGCATCCTTCTTTCCTTCTCCCTTGTCTTGGCCTCCGTCGAGATCTCAGCGGACACTTGACCAGAACACCAGACATCATCGCTCAGCGATCGTGACCCCTTATTTTTTTCTTGTTGCATCCTTTTTAGACGCCCCTTTCGGTGGTTTTTCCAATCCTTGCGAGCGCTTCTGCCAACCGCGTGTTGTGATTCAGTTGGTCGCAACTCCCCCACTGCGCAAACAAACCAGCAGCACGCTGCACAACTTGAATGCTGCGCAGTCGGCAACTTAGGTGTCGCCAGAGAGTTCCCACCTGCAATCGGGTGTCGCCTGCGCCCGCTCCATAGTTCCATCTCCTTCCCCCCGGGCCGTCGCGGAGAGGCCAACGCCCTCACCGCAACAAGGACGATGTCGGCAATCATGGCAAACCATCATCCATCGCCGCCGATGCAGATGCAGATGCATCATGGGCCCCCGGGCCCAGCGCGGCCCCCGGTCCAGCAGTCGTTCTCGTCGTCGCGCCAGACTCTCCTGCAACAGACCGAGGCGGTCTGGATCCAACTCGGTAATGCGCCCCCCTGAAACCCTTCTCCCGTTCGCCGCGGCTGGACACTGCTAACTCGCGATGAAGGCGGCCTCGCCGAGCAGATGGGTAATCTGGATGATGCAATGGCATCGTACGAGCGAGCTCTCCGCACGAACCCCAATTCGATTCCGGCCATGAACTCGATGAGCTCTGTTCTGAGGACCCGGGAAGACTTTCCCAAGGCGGCCGAATACTTGAATGCAATCCTGAAATTGGACGAGAGGAACGGAGAGGCCTGGGGTTGCCTTGGTATGCTTTCTCGGTCCTCGATTTTGTCAGGTGCTCTTTGTTAACACGGCTGGACAGGACACTGCTATTTGATGATGGACGATCTGCAACAGGCGTACAATGCATACCAGACGGCCTTGGTCCATCTCCCGAACCCCAAGGTTGGTCCGTCCCTTCTGCGATCCATGACTAGCTTGCTCACCCGAGCAAATAACAGGAACCCCGGCTCTGGTATGGCATTGGCATCCTGTATGACCGATACGGCTCCCTGGACCACGCCGAAGATGCGTTTGCGCAGGTCATGAAGATGCAGCCTGATTTCGACAAGGCCCATGAGATTTACTTCCGACTGGGTATAATCTACAAGCAGCAGCAGAAGTACAACGAGTCCCTCGAGGTACGTCACAGAGCGCTGTCCGCCGACCTTAAAATGCTGACCCGCTTTTCTGCAGTGCTTCAAGTACATCGTCAACTCGCCTCCGACACCGCTGACCGAGGAGGACATATGGTTCCAAATTGGTCATGTCCATGAGCAGCAGAAAGACGTACGTGTACTTGACTGTTTTGGCAGGCTGTTGCGATGCTAACCCCTTACCCGCGCTCAGTTTGAGAATGCGAAGGCTGCCTATCACCGGGTCCTCGACCGCGACCCCAACCACGCCAAGGTTCTGCAACAGCTTGGTTGGCTGCATCACACCCAGAGCCAACATTTCGACAGCCAGGAGCGGGCTATTGAGTACCTGGAGAAGTCGGTCGCTGCCGGTGAGTTTTCTCTCCTCCCCCATCCTCTTCTCGGGACCGCCTGAGCCGCTGACACTGGATAGACAACTCGGATGCGCAGAGCTGGTATCTCCTTGGTCGCTGCTATATGCAAATGCAGAAGTACCCCAAGGCGTATGAGGCATATCAGCAAGCCGTGTATCGCGATGGGCGGAACCCGACATTTTGGTGCTCGATTGGCGTCCTCTATTACCAGATCAACCAGTATCGCGACGCTCTGGATGCGTACTCGCGCGCCATCCGGCTCAACCCGTGGATCTCGGAGGTCTGGTACGACTTGGGCACTTTGGTAAGTTCGCATCATGGCGGTTGCCATCTCGTTCAGCCATTGCTGACTCCCGGGCCCCTAGTATGAATCGTGTAACAACCAGATCGCCGATGCGCTCGACGCCTACCAACGTGCCGCCGAGCTGGACCCGACAAACCCGCACATCAAGACCCGCCTGCAGCTGCTCCGCAACGGGCAGGCCAACGGAGCGCCGCCCGGGCAGGCGCCAATGCCGACTGACGTTCATCCGCAGGCTTATCAAGCTGCGGGTGCCGTTGGTCCGCCGGGCCCGCAATGGGCTGGATCAGGCTCTGGAGCGCCACCGCCGCCGCCGCAGCCGATGCTGAACGGCCCTTCGAGTGGGACCGCCGCGTGGTCAGGGAGGCTCTCGGATGTCAATCCTCCCCCGCAGCCGCGGAATCCTTATGCCGGCGACCGTGACCCCTTTCGTGTTGGCACCGGTCAACGACCGCCCAGCAGCCCTCAGCAGGAGCATCAGATGAGACCTTACCTGGATGCCAACCGGGTGCCTGAGCAACACAGACGGGGTCCCTCTCCACCTCCTCCAGCACATTACGCAGCTCCGCCGCCGCCGCCGCCGCCCCAGCAATCCCAGCAGCCGCCCCAGGGAGCGCAGCCACCTCGCGTCAGGAACCCTAACTATGGTGGCCACACCCCTGCTGCTGTGCTCCAGCCCAGCGCGGCACCTGGTCCGAGTGGACCGACTTCCAACCCGCTGATGCCGTATCGCACGGGCAGCCCCAGGAATGATGGCCGGCCACCCATGCATGAGAACCGGATGCCGTCGCCCAAGTCGGCATATCCGCAGCACCAACCTCCTTACCCGGCGCATCCTGACCAGGCAGGCCCTCACGGCCCTGAACCCGGGGTGCCTCATCCTCCGCAGCCCAGCATGCCTTCCGATGCGGCTCTCCACCGGGAGCACGATCCTCGCCCGCCTTCAGTCGGGCCCAAGAGGATGCGGGAATGGGAGGACGAGCGAGATGCGAAGAAGCCCACGACGGAGGAAACGCGCGCGCGCATGGAAGACATTCGCCATCGCCGCCCATCCACTCCCCCTCGCATCGACCAATACCGCCGCAACTCTTCGGAAGCTCGGCGTTTCGAAGAGCGGCGCATTGAGGAGGCGCGCCGAGCCGAAGACCAGCGTCGTGCTGAAGAGATGCGTCGCGCCGAGGAGCAGCAGCGTCACAACAATGACGGTTACCATCCATCTGAGGCGGCCCACCACCAGCAGCAGCACTCGGGCGTGACTCACTTGCCGCCCATGCAACAAGGCCCCTCGGCCATGCAGGGTCTTATGCACGAGGCCCCCGGGCCCCAACCGGGACCTGCCAAGAAAGACTATCCGCCTGAGGAGCGACGGATGGAGCACCCACCTGCCCCGCACCCTCCGATGGCCAGTGAGCCTGAGCGGGCGGCGCGGAAGATGGACGTGGACGAAGATTACGATGACGATGGCGATGACGACAAGAAGGCTCAGGGTCCTGCTTCTGGGCCGGGTCCTGCGCCGGCGCCCGAGATGAAGAATGGGACGCCAACAACTGCGACCATCAACGGGAACTAAAGGCAAACCACCGCGTATGGGGGTCTCTTAGTCCGTGGCTCTTGTTGATGACATGGTTTTTTTTTTTTAAATCCAGTGGCCCATTCATATTCGCCGGCTGCGTTGTTCTTGTTTCAAGATCTCTGACTGCTTGGGCCGCCCGGCTGTTGGCCACCTCCGGAATGGTGCTGCCTGGTTAGTTAGACTATTTTTCTCCTCTGTTGATTACGATTTCCTATGTTGTTGCGTTTCAATACATGATGGATTTCGCCTTGTCAGGAAAGCGTTGGCCGTACGGGCGATGCCTTGCTGCGGCGTCGGAATGGCCTACCGTATCCGTAGTTCGTGGCAGAATAGGTGTCATGGGCGACTCGAGTTCTGGAAAAGCGATGTCTCTGGCAAGTCATGTAACCTGTGGCACAGAGGAGGGTTTCCGATGCAGCCGAGACACTTTCTGTCCAGCGAGGTAGCTTTCTTGTATCACACATTTTTGTGTTGGCATGTCTTCTGTCCATGTGTAGAGAGACACGAATTAGACATCTCGCGTCATTAGTGTAAGACCTCTTGTGGATTGTGAAAGTTTGCAGATTGCAATGCCATCCGCAAGGCATGGTCGTCCGCTCTGTCAGAGCTCGAGCCCAGGTGCCCAGGTGCCAGGACCCACCAAAGCTCAGCACCAATCTCAGGTCACGTGCTTGGGGTTCAAGCGGATGCCAAGGCACCCCCACTTGCCAATTCGCAAACTGCAGTTAGGGCTCCGCTGCAATTGGTCCGAGCGCCCAGCTCCATCTCACACAAAATTCACCACCACCAAAATCTTTGGGCCTTTTTTCCTTTCGTGGTCGGACTCGGGGGAATTTTCCAACAACATCACGCCCAACGCAGACATCAGCAACCATGTCTCACAGGAGTGAGTGCGCCCAGACGCTTTCCCATCTCCCATCGGCCTCAATGCGAGAAATTCGGTTCGACCTGGCTTTCACACGAATGCCTGGACGACATCGAGCATTGCGACTTTCGAGCATCCGAAATTTTGACTTCTCGCAAAACTTGATACTGACCAGCTTCAGAGTACGAGGCCCCTCGCCATGGCTCTCTGGCGTACCTGCCGCGCAAGCGCGCTGCCCGCCACAGGGGAAAAGTCAAGTCGTAAGTGAAAATCTCGAATCCCTAGCATTCTGCTTGATCCCTTGATATGGCAAGGAACCGGAGGCTGACTGCTGGTGTGACGACAGCTTCCCCAAGGACGATGCTAAGAAGCCCGTCCACCTGACCGCCGCCATGGGCTACAAGGCCGGCATGACCACGATCGTCCGCGACCTCGACCGCCCCGGCGCGAAGGCTCACAAGAAGGAGGTCGTGGAGGCTGTGACAATCATTGATACCCCTCCTGTACGCGCAACGCAGCCCGCTTGGCTCTTATTGTGTCAATGGCTAACATCTTTCGCAGATGATTGTTGTGGGTCTGGTTGGCGTAAGTCATTGTTGTCCGGCCGAGGATGAAGAGGAGGCGGAAAGTCTAACAGCGTCTAGTACATCGAGACTCCTCGCGGCCTGCGCTCGCTCACCACCGTCTGGGCTGAGCACTTGAGCGACGAGGTCAAGCGCCGCTTCTACAAGAACTGGTACAAGAGCAAGAAGAAGGCCTTCACCAAGTACGCCAAGAAGCACTCCGAGAACAGCGGCGCCTCCATCACCCGCGAGCTCGAGCGCATCAAGAAGTACTGCACCGTCGTCCGCGTTCTGGCCCACACCCAGATCCGCAAGACGCCCCTCAAGCAGAAGAAGGCCCACCTCATGGAGATCCAGATCAACGGTGGCTCCGTTGCCGACAAGGTCGAGTTCGGCCACGGCCTCTTCGAGAAGCCCGTCTCGATCGACTCCATCTTCGAGAAGGACGAGATGATCGATGTCATCGCCGTCACCAAGGGTCACGGTTTCTCCGGTGTCACCGCTCGTTGGGGCACCAAGAAGCTGCCGCGCAAGACCCACAAGGGTCTCCGCAAGGTCGCCTGTATCGGTGCCTGGCATCCGTCCCACGTCCAGTGGACTGTTGCCCGTGCCGGTCAGCAGGGTTACCACCACCGTACCTCGGTCAACCACAAGGTTTACCGTATCGGCAAGGGCGATGCCGAGGACAGCGCCGCCACCGAGGTCGATGTCACCAAGAAGAAGATCACTCCGTAAGTCTGCCCGGGGAATGAGGTGCCAAAATAATCAAGGTTTACTGACATGTTGCACAGTATGGGTGGCTTCGTTCGCTACGGCGAGGTTAACAACGACTTCGTCATGGTCAAGGGCTCCGTCCCCGGTGTCAAGAAGAGGGTCATGACCCTCCGCAAGTCGATGTTCATCCACACCTCGCGCAAGGCCCTCGAGAAGGTCGAGCTCAAATGGATCGATACCTCGTCCGAGTTCGGTCACGGTGCTTTCCAGACCCCGGCGGAGAAGAAGCAGTACCAGGGTACCCTCAAGAAGGATTTGGCCGCCAGCTCATAAAGCGGGCCATTTTCTTGTTGCTCTTTCTCGTTTTACAATGGCATTGGTGTCACGGTTCTCGTTGCTCTTTGGGTCGGGTATGGAATTCTACCTAGCATTTTCAGCTTAGGATGGGCTGCATGAGAGGAATGGGAAAATGAACCAATTGCCATTGACTCTACTGCTCTGTGAACGCCCTTGACGCCTTGAATTGTGAACTCGCAAAGGCTTGCTAGTGATATCAGAGGCTTGTGTGCACATGCACCTGCTCTCCTCTTGCTGTAGGCGGAACCGCCCAATCAGCTTGCTCTGTGCCCCGCCGATGCTGGCCGAAATCCAGGGCACAACAGAGGTTACATCATCGCAGCCCAAACCTGCATGCCGCAGTTCTGGACGCTTTCAACATGGTCGCAGCCCTCCGCAGTCGTGTGTTGCCCTCCTTCTTTGAAAAACAACTGCTCTCAAATCCTCTCGTATCAGCGTACACCTTATCAAATCGACAAGTTCGCAGATTCTGCAACCAACAACAGCCGCACCTCGTCTCTCCCCTCCAAACCGACCATCGTGCCCGTTGCCTGGTATCCCAGCGGATCCCTCGAGCATCGTCAAACCCAACGACAGTCTACCGGACACCATTCCACTCCTCCAAACCCAAAAGGGAGTTCACCACGACCGCCGCGCCGCGCACAACACAATCAGATCGAGAAGGAGGAAGAAGCACCAGCATGGCGTCGGACCAGGATTACGCGGCCTTCCTCGACAAGGCCAACGAGGATCCGTCCAAGGGCACTCAGCCGAAGCAGCAGCAGCAGCAGTCGGCGAGCGGCGGCGGCGATATGAAGAAGAAGAAGGCGTTCAGGACGACGCAGGAGGGCGTGGACGTGCCGGCGCCGCTGGTCAAGGTGTGCAAGGGCGGCGCGTTCTACACGAGCGACGCCGACGAGCCGTTTGAGGCGGTTGCGCTGAGGTGGGATGAGGCGGGGAAGGGGTTGCCTGATGAAGGTATGTCTCTTTTCTTTCTTTTTACCCTGTGTCTTTTTTGGGGGGGGGGGGTTTGAGGGAGGGGTATCGTTGGAAGGAAGGAAAGCAGGATGGTGCTAACGGTGTTGACAACAGAGGAGTTTGCGGCGCTGATTGAGCATTGGGATCCGAAGAATGCAGAGATTGAGATCCTGGACCCCGTGGATTGGGACCAGAATGGGCAGTATGCCGACGTGGTGGACGCGGTGAGGGAGGCTGGGCAGGGGAATGATGTGCGGGTGTACAAGGTGGTGAGGGATGGGGTGAGGGCCGAGTATTGGGTCGTCACGACGGAGGGGAAGGGGAAGGGGGCGAAGTTGGTGGGTGCAAAGGCGCTCGCGGTGGAGAGTTGAGCGGTCTGGGAGGGGGAAACGGGGATGGATGGTGGAAGGTGTTTGAGGGGTGCGGGATGATGCTCCTTTGATATCAGTTTTTCTCTTTCGCGTGGAATACCATTACTGCAGTTTCAGTGGATTTTACAGTGCATGGATGGGATCGGTGCGTTGACAGCCATGTTGAATGCAGAAACCCATCTGTGTAACGCAGCTCAGCAGAGTGTGCTGGGAAGTCTCTGGAGAGGCTCGACAAAGAGAACAAACGCATTGTCCGACCTCGAAGCACTTGCAGCCATGTCTTAGCCGCTCGGGAGGCTGCTGAGCCTGGGGAGTGCAGCAACTGCAGGGTCTCAACTCTCACACATGACCCAGCCCCACCTCCATAAGACTTCAAGTTGAGCATCTCTCCTCATCACATCGCATCTCAGCCGAGCCCTAAGACACCAAAACAACACTTGGACATGTCCACAACCCCAGGAAGAGCGCAGGGCCACCAGTCCTCAACCGCAGCTTCGTCGTCGGCCATGGACGACCACTTCACCCAGCAGATGCGAGACCGCCAGGCGCGAGGCAAAGACCCATACCGCTCGGGCGACGGCTCCGACGACGGCAACCTGAGTGATCGCGGCTCACGAACAGGGTCCAAGCTGCGACTGGGCAAGGGCCGGTACGTAATCTCTCTCTTTCTCTATCTTCTCGCTCAGAAACAGAAAGCACAAGGAGCGCTCGCCTCTCACTAACAATCCCTGCCTAACTTCCTCCGAATAGCTCTGAAAAAGAGGACTACGCCCGGGTCGAGCGCCGGCAACAAGCCATCGCCTTTCTCGACAACCCCGAGCTGCTCATCATGTACGCCCAATCCACAGGAGATGTGAGTAGCCTTAATTCCCATACCCACCCCCTCCAAAAAAAAAAAAAAAAAAAAAAAAAAAAAAAAAAAAAAAAAAAAAAAAAAAAAAAAAAAAACACCCTCCTCTGTTGTCTGTGTGGGTGACGGCATACCAACAAAACACCAAATGACAGACCGTGCCCGCCGCCCGTCTTCATTTCACCAAGATGCTCTGCGGGTACGACGATTAGGGAGAGAAGAAGGAAGAAGCACAGAGAGCTCTAGCACACTATTTACACCACCGCTCTGCTCTGCTCTTCCGCCCTAGCACGACCGCTTTCAAAAACGTTCTGGTAAAGCGGAAAAGATGTGGAACGCGGCGAGCCAAAAATGGGGGAGCAAGTCAAGTAGCCGCGAATCAGCCGACCTAAACACAATTGAACAGAACCAGCACGGACACGCCAGAAAGAGCCAGGCCGATACGCATGGTAGTCAGAAGAGTTGGGCAAGCGGAACAGTAGATGGAGACTGGTCGGCAGAGACCGCGGAGGCTAGATTTGTTGGGGGAATACAGAAGAGAGGACACATGCGTTCAATGATTCATGGAGAGGCGCAGAAGCCATCTGACGACAAGAGATAGTTAATGCAAGGTACCCTATCCAGAATATGACATTGATCATTCCAAATATATACCTGCCCATGGTAGGGACGGATACATAACGTTGCACAGGCAGAGAGATAGAAACAAGAAACAAATATATCAAGACCGAAAGTCAGCACACCACTAAAGCCAAAAGCACCTCCCATAACGCCAACAATGCAAGCGCTGTATCCGTACGACACATCTATATCCAATCAAAGGTAACCCAGCCAAGCGCAACCCAACCAAGATATGTACCACGCTACGGGTATCATGCATCACGCTCACGCATACCGGAAACTCCTCGTCCGCATCGGTTCCCACCTTCCTCCCTGCTGCTGCTGCTGCTGCTGCGGCGGCGGCGGCCCCTGCATGTGACCCTGAGGCGGCGGTGGCATCGGAGAATACGCAGGGGCAGGCCCCATCGGCGGCGGCGGTCCTCCACCTCCACCTCCCCCGCCACGGGTACCACCGGCACCGTAGTACCCGTTCCCGTTCCCACCACCCCACCCGCGCGGCGGCGGCGGCGCCACCTTCCTCCGCCTGCTGCGGCGGGAGAAGCAACTCCAGCAGCAGCTGATGAGGGCGAGCAGGAGCAGGCCGCCGACGACGCAAAAGACGGGAATGGAGATCTGCTTGTTGTCGTTGATCCAGTCGAGGATCTGCTGCGAGAGGGACGAGCCCTGGCAGTTGCCGTTGGAGCAGCGGCCGCCGCCCTCGCAGGGCGTGCCGTCGAGGAAGTACTGGTTGAGGACGTAGCACTGCGCCGGGCCGAGGCGGGGCGAGTGGCACGACAGGACGCAGCCCGACGACGAGCACGACGTGGTCACGTCGGCGCCCATGAACGTCTTGCACTGCTGATCGCGCGAAGTGCAGCGGCCCGACGCGCAGGCGAGCCCGTTGCCGCACGACTGACCGTCGGGCGCCGCCTTGTCGGCAGGACAGCCGGCCGACGTGCCCGGGCAGACTTCCTGCGGATCGCAGGAGCCCGTGCTGGCGCGGCAGACGGTGCCGTTGCTCATGAAACCGCATTGCGACGTGCAGCATTCTTCGTTGGACGGGTCGCAGACGCTGCCCGTGGTGTACTTGCACGTTTTCGGGTCGCAGCAGGGGTTGTTGCGGCAGCTTTCTTCTCCGCCACAGTCGCAGTCCTCGCCCGTCTCGACGATGCCGTTGCCACACTGGCTGCCCGTAAAGGTCGTCAGGCCTCTGTTGCTGGTCAGGCAAGTGACCTGATTCGATCTGCGGTCGAGGAAGCTGCAGACGTTGCCGATGGTGCAGGGCGAAAACTTGGTGATGCCGTTGCCCGTTGAGGGGTTCATGATGAACTGCGATTTAGCATCGCAAGAGTTGGCGCTCAGCGGGCAGCACTCCTGCTTCGTGACAGTTCCGTCGGTGCACGTGTCCGAGATACAGTCATGGACGGCGCCAAAGGTATGGCCCGTCTCATGGGCAAACACCAACCACTCGGTCGAGGTTCGAACAACGACGTTCGCCGACGCACTTGTCTCGTTGCCTCGCGTCGAGGATCCCTGCTGGCAGACGGCACCGAGCCACGCCAGCCCGACCGCGGGGCCGCTGACACATGTGGACAAGAGAGTCCAGAAGGCATTCGTATCCTTCCACTGCCCGCGCCATTGAGAGAACTGGCTGAGGCGGGCTTCAATGCTACCGGTGCTCGCGCAATTGCCGTTCCACGGGGCCGACTGCGGGGGCGTGCTTGGGCAGTTCCTCTCGCTGATAGTAAGGTTCTGAATGGCGAGAGAGATGTTGAAAGTGCTCTCGTAGAGTTGCGAGGCGGAGTTAACCATCTGGATTACGTTCGCCGTCACGGCTTCCTTGGTCCCCCCGAGAGCCTCGGTGTAGGTGCAGTCGGTAGCGATTCCAACCAAAGCAACTTTCCTCGTGGTCGGGCAGCCAGCTGTTGAACCGATCGAGCCTGCCAAGTTGACGCCCGCGCCATTGCCACCAGCAGTTGAGTCGACTTGCTGGCGCCCAAACAACGCCCTTGGGCTGACCTGCCAGAGGCTTGTGTCCTGGACTGTCTCATCAAGGCCGCGATACACGATATTGTTCTCGTGACTGTTGTAAACCAAGTTGTCCGAGCCGCAGGTGGCAGCGTGGCCCAAGTCGCGCCTCAAGTCGTCGTGGCCTGAAGGTCGAATGTCGGTGTCCCGCCAGACGACCATGAACTCGTCCTCGACATCATCCACCGCGGGATCACCCTCGACGATGGTCTGGGTGTAGGTCGTCTTCGTCTGGATATGGTGGTGGTTTCCGTCGATGGTGAAAACGCCGTCAAAGATGGGGTCGGCGCCGTCGCGGCGCACGTTGATCCGGGCCCAGCCTACGTGCCTCCATTCCGTGTCTCCTTCGAGCTGAACGAAACTCTCACCCCTGAATATCCTATGCCCTCGCCTGTCGATGGGCTCTACCGTGCGCACAGTGCCATCGGCGCCCAAGACCTGTATCGTCGCATCCCCGCTGAAGAGATCGTGGTTCGGCTCTAGCGTCAAGCGGATCTTGTGTTCCGCATTCGAGAGGTGAAACGAGACATCAAAGGACGAGTGCGAGTGTACTCGGTGTGATGGTGTCTGGATAACGGCGTCCTGTATCCGAGCAATGGACGATAGGGGGTTCCGTTTTACGGAGTGTGCTGAAAAGAGCAGGTCAGCCAACGAACACAACAAAGTGCAACGGGTGATTGAGGCCGCCCAGGAACAGAGCATACCTATCGCATCCTGTGCAAGCAAGCCAACAGCCGTCAGAATGGCCGCGAAGGCCTTGCCGAAAATCATGCTTCTATAACCCAAAAGATGGCTCGCATCCCTAGGCGACGGTTCTGTATGAGGGTCGATCGAGAGTGGTGTTCGTCAGGTGTAGTGGATGCAGGGGGGAGGGCCCAAAGCCAGGAGGGTAGCGACAGAACCCGCGCTTGGTATTATCGTATAACTAATAAGAACGGTAAATTACTCGCTACTTTGGCTGGATGATCGTCTTGTAGGGTCGGAGTCGGAGAGTAGAAACAAATAGGGACCGGACTCGGCGAAAGGCCAACGGAAAGCAGGTTCGTTTTCCCTCGAGAGACGGGGAGAGGATGAGAGATGGTGGCAGTGCACTGTGTTTTGTCAGTGGGTGTGGCGGTTCGGTCTGTCACTCGTCCGATGAAGAGCCAAGAAGGTTCAAAGGCCAGGAAAAGCGCACGCCAAGCCGACCCTGGCCACTGTGTGAGCCGGGTGGTTACGCAGTCGCCAAGGGGGCTTGGGGGGGAGGTAAGGCGTCAGTCAGCTGCGGGGCAGTTCGTGAAGAAAGGGCAACTGTCAGCTCTGCAGATCGCAGTTGGAGCCGATCGAAATGCCGGCCACTTCACACGATTATTACACATGTAGAACCACGCGAGTCTTCATCGCATTGATACGAAAGTCAACAGCTCCACACCGCACTGATCAGCGCAGCGAACAAGAACCAACCCGCACGCAAACCCAGCCGACTCTCGACCCGCCGAGCCGTCCCAAGTCTGCTTGTCTCGGGTTTCAGAAGCATACCCCAAACCGCCCAGCCCTGCGTTTTCTGGTGGTTGCCTCACCCCGGGCCATGCCCTGTGCCCCGTGCCGACCCTTGCAATTAACCCCAGCCGCCGGGGGAGAACACGCCTCAAAAGGCTGGCTCCTAACCAGGCCTGGGGTTAGCGCGGAGACAGCGGGACATGACACTTGGGAAGGCCAATTTTAGTGTTCGAGATGTAAAGGAGTCGTGACACCTTCTCCATCTGACATCAAAGTAGTATTTTGGGTCACTGTGTCCGAGTTTTCCTTTGGCATGGAAACCCGCACAGATGCAGTATTACGCTGCAGTCCGGCGAGCGGGCATGCAAGGAAAAGGGGACACAACCTCCTTCTGGACAGAAAAAGGCGTCCACCAAAATCACTAGAACCTTTGCGGGATCCCCATTTCTTGCCAAAGGTACTGAGAAAGCCTGAATACTTGATGAAAATAAGTGAAATGGAATTCAAGTTCATTAGATCCTTTTCTTCCGTTTTTTTGTTCCTCTTTTTCCTTCTTCTTTTCCTTCTTCTTTCCGCTCTTTCCTTCCTCTCTTTCCTTCTCTCTTTTCTTTTATCTCTGTCCTTCCTCTTTCTTTTTCGTCTATATTTTTCTTTCCTTCTTAATGACTTTTATTTGACATTATTTTACAATATGATCTTGCTTATCAAAACCTAAAGGCATTGTGGCGCCCCAAGTTCAGTTGGGGTGTACGGTTTTTTTTGGCCACGGGGTGACAACCAATAAATGCAAGCGTTTGTGCAGCAAACGGGAATGGTTCCCTGGGAATTGCGACCACCGCAGACACGACAGAGTGCCGTAAGCTTCCATGTTCTTCATACTGTGTAAGCTAAAGCAACATCCTCTTCCCACACTCGGCCGGGGCCTTTTCGAAACTGCTTCGAAGATTCAACTAGAGAAGGGAAGAATGAGATTTTAGCGATGGAATTGAACACAGGAAGTACCTAGGTAAGGTATCTTTGGTAAATGTAAAGACCATTCACAAGAAAAATGGCTCTTGTTCCAATGTTTATTGCTCTGCTCCCACCAGCCAGCAGTGAGAATGCCAGTGGTGACTGCAATTGTGACTGCCAACGCGAAATGTTGATCCTCGTTTCACCCACCCATCCAAACCAAACCAGAACCCTTCAGCAAAGAAAACACGGAAAGAGAAAGCAAGAGAGGTTTGCTTGGTCCCGGCTTCTTGCCGCTCCGCAATGCACCACCATCGCCAAGCACGCGCCTCCAGCCTGTCGTGGCGACAGTTGACGCGTCCTCATTGCCGACCCAAGACATTGGCAATGGCAACGAGCAGAGATGCCAAGCAGAGGAAAGCTGCTCTAGTGTGTTGCAAATGTGGGCTTGTCCTGAGCACCTCTGGCAACTACCGGAAAACGGCAAAGGAAAGCATTGGCGCCCAGAAAGTACTGCCGGCGCTGACGGGGCTGGGGAAGCATTGCTATTGCCACGACCTTCACGGGGCCGGGTATCTCGGTTCCTTCGACTTGGCCCTCTTCGGATTTTGCACCGCCGGATTCCATAACCCCGATCCCATTGTCGGCCAAGCCCGTGTTCGAACAGCCAAAAGGAAAGCCGTGCGAGATGATCAATCATCCATCAGAAGAGTAGGTAATCAATTGAACCCTGCATAAACCGTAAAAAGTAGATCCCGCGCTATTCAAAGCAGAGAAGAAGGGCTGGCTCAAAAAACATGTCCAACAGATAATAAGCGCGAGCCCGGAGACGGTGGTATAACCCTGGATAGTACACCCTCAAACCCAACCAGCAAAAACGCCCAATCCTTATTTCTTCTTCGCATCGTGCACGACAGCAATGATCTTTTCGACAACAGACGGGTCCGAGAGCTATGGAGAAAGTGGGCGTCAGTATAAGGGACTCGGAAAAGCAGAAGGGAGTTGCGAGGCATGAAAACATACCGTGGTGATATCGCCAAGCTGATCCTCCTCGCCAGCCAGGATCTTCCTGAGAATGCGCCTCATGATCTTGCCGCTGCGCGTCTTGGGGAGATCGGGCACGATGAATACGGCCTTGGGGGCCGCGAATGGGCCGATACTCCTGCGGACCTGCAGGATGAACTCCTTGCGGAGCGCATCCGTCGCATCGTTGCCATCCTTGATGGCGACGAAAGCATTGACAGCCTGGCCGGTGAGCTCATCCGCCACACCAACGACGGCAGCCTCGGCGATGGCATCGTGCTCGATCAGGGCAGCCTCGATCTCGGCGGTCGACAGACGATGGCCACTAACGTTCACGACGTCGTCGACACGGCCGCGGATCCAGTAGAATCCCTCGTGGTCACGGCCAGCACCGTCACCCGTGAACTAGATTTCCCATCAGTAAGCCAGGCAAGTCTCCAAAATGTTTAACCAAGAGACACTTACGTAGTAGCCCTTGTAGACGTTGAGGTACGTGTCCATGTACCGCTTGTGGGCGCCCCAGACAGTGCGGGCCATGCTTGGCCACGGCTGCTTGAAGGCAAGAACACCCTCGACGTCGTTTCCGTGGATCTCCTCGCCGGAAACGGGGTCGATGATGGAAGGTTCGATGCCAAAGAAGGGAAGAGAAGCGGAGCCGGGCTTCGTGGGCGTCACGCCAGCAAGAGGCGTGATGACGTGGGAGCCGGTCTCGGTTTGCCAGTATGTCTAAAAGCATAGCGTGTCAGATAAGGAAGCCGACAAAATCGCTCGAGGACAGGATACTCACGTCCACAATCTGGGCCTCCTCCTTGCCAACGACCTCGAAGTACCACTTCCAAACCTCAGCAGCGATGGGCTCACCGACAGACCCGAGAACCCTGAGGTGCTTCATCTCGTTCTTGACATACTGGTCACCAGCCCGCTTGAGCAGGCGCAGCGCGGTCGGGGCAACATAGAACTGCGTGACCTTGTGCTTCTCGATGATGTCCCAGTAGCGGGAGAAGTTGGGGTAGGCCGGGGTGCCTTCGAAGACGACCGTCGACACGCCGAGGAGCAAGGGCGCGTACACGACATAGGTATGCCCCGTGATCCAGCCGACATCGCCACCGCAGAAGTAGCGGTCACCGTCGTGGATGTCGAAGACGTACTTGCCCGTGGCCGCGGCACCGAGGAGGTACCCACCGGTGGTGTGCATCATCCCCTTAGGCTTGCCCGTCGAACCGGAAGTGTACAGGAGGAAGAGCGGGTCCTCCGAATTCATGGGCTCGGGCGCGATGTACGCGGGCCACTTCTCGACCTCCTCGTGCCACCAGACGTCGCGGCCGGGGGTCATGGGGATATCGGCGCCGGTGCGCTTGAAGACGAGAGTGTGCTTGACGTCGGGGCACTGCTTAAGGGCCTCGTCGACAATCTTCTTTGTGCCAATCAACTTTCCACCACGCTTGCCCTCGTCAGATGTGATGACAACCTTGGACCGAGCATCGATGACACGGTCGCGCAGCGAGTCGGCCGAGAAGCCGGCGAAGACGACCGAGTGAACTGCGCCGATCCTGGCGCAGGCGAGAAGGGCGACGAGAGCCTCGGGGACCATGGGCAGGTAGATGGCCACGGTGTCTCCCTTGCGCACGCCCATGTCCTTGAGGACGTAGGCCACCTTGGAAACCTCGCGCAGGAGCTCGCCGTAGGTCACGGTCCGGCCATCGGTCGGCTCGTCGGCCTCGTAGATGATGGCGACGCGGTTGGGGTCCTTGAAGGCATGGCGGTCGACGCAGTTGTACGAAGCATTGAGCTCGCCCTCGAGAAACCAAGCGACGTCGCCGCCGTCGAGCGAGCCGCTCTGGACGGTCTGGAAGTCCTTGTGCCAGGTCAACAGCTCACGGGCCAGTCTCCCCCAGAACTTGGTGGGCTCTGTGATCGACTCCTTGTACAGCTTCTGGTAGTCCTCGAGACCTGGAGTGCCGGGCTCGTTAGCGCGATGTGACGCAACGGGAGGCTTACCCGCCGCCGGTCGCGGAGGGTTAGTGGGTCGGGGAGGCGCGTACCACTCAAGTGAGGCTTGCTCGGGTGCTCTGCGCATTTCGCATTTCGGTTAGCCTGCCATTCTTCCCTTCGTCCAGACGCCCCGCAGGGGCATCGAATTGGATCGTCTTGGCACACGGCAGAGGCAGAGCATGGAACGTACTCTCGAGCATCTTGTGCGGAGGGTCTGGGAGAGAACGTCGTGTTAGCCTTTTTCCACCATGGCGCTGTCGCAAACTGCGGCCCAGCTGTTTAGAAGAAGCTCTGGACTGATTCGGGCTTACGGTAGGTGTCGACTTCATGAGCCTCGGCCACCACAGGGGCCTTTGCAGCTCCTTCGGCCATGATGCGGGCGGTGATAGGGGGGTTGGCGGGGGATGGCGGGGCAGCGAGTTTTCTCAGGATGGTGGGGGCGGCGCGTGTGCAGGCGTTGACGCGAGTTGACAGGCGCAGAGTCCGAGACAACAAGCTGAATCTGGGGGAAACGGGTGGAGAAGATGGAAAGGAAAAGGAGGTGGAGGGAGATTGTCAAGTCAAGTAAGCCGGCGAGGAGGGAGCGATGGGGGGTACGGCGTGCTTTTGTATTACAGCGACGATCGAACCGAAGGATACCTGGGCGGGCAGCATGGCTGCATGGACGAGGATGCAGCTCAGAGCTGGTGGGCACCTCTTTTTTCCCACGATTGTGCCGGTAGCGGTACCTGGCCTCTGGTCCCCACCCGAGCACCGGCCGGGACGGTGGTGGGGGCAGTGGCATGTTTCCCTCCGTCCGACGAGCCCCTCCATCCCCTATTATGTCGCCATAGCTAGGCCCGTGTAGCCGGATTGGGCCTTTGTGACTGTGTCCTACCCCGTCGACGGGATTTCCGGAGCGCGGTGAAGCTTCTCCGAAGTCTTGGGTGCAGGAAAACAGACCCGAGACCCTGGGTTGCACAGTCAGGGCGTGTGCGAGCTCTCACTGACTTCGACGCCCGGATACCCGCGGGGCGATCGTTGGAGCGGGACCGCACATCTCTCACTCACTCTTTGGGATAGGGGCTAATAAACCTGACCCGTTGACAACTTCAGATGAATTACCATCCCAGCCTCTCCACCTGCCCCAGGCTGAGTGGGGATAAAGTTCGGGAGACAGAAGCGCGCAAGAGGGTTGCACCGCGACCTGCAAGCATCGTGGAAGGTGTTATTATTGTTCCAGGCTAGGTGGTGTGCGGGTGAAGGTTGCATCGGCGACCCCTCCTCGAGCTCCTTCCCTCACCCTAAACACACGCAAAGACATCGACACCGGCGGTGGCCAGAACTCCTTCCCGCCGCAGTTCCCACCGGCCAATATTGGTGAGGGACTAGCGCCCGCCATCCCCGGGTATCCATGCTTCTCCTCGGATGGTCAGGCGTCAGGATGTGGTCTTTGGAGACTCGAGCACCTCAACAAAAATATGAGGGCAAGTGCGACGCAACCTAGCAACAGGCAGCAAGCGGCACCTCAAGCTCGACCTGTCTCGAGGCAGCCACGGCCCGGACGGTCAGCAGACTCGAGGCAGGGTGAACTTGAGCTGCATCCAACTGCTCGAACTCCCATGTGCAGCCAACACAATTTCTGCGGCTCTTATGGCAAAACGGGACGGGATTATTATCGCAAGGTCCCGGGCAGCTGCGGGGAGCCCGGCCGGTCAAAATCAAGCATCCAGTTCCCGCTCAGAGGCGTCAATTCGTCGCCTCGCGTATGCGGAGCATTGGTGCTCGGCCGTTTGGCTAATAATGTGCAAGGTGAGGTACATACCTTTTGAGACCAGCCTGCCATGTGATGCCAACCCAACCGTGCCTGCGTGCTGCATGGCGGGACCCTTGAGCATCTCGAGTCGGCTTTCCCCGTCTCCAACCCCTACGCGTACCTTGCTCAATCGTTGCATTGCATCTGGGCGTCGGCCAAAATGGCCCTGTCCGGCATGCTTCTTGTTTCTTCAGAAAAACCCCGCTGGTAGGACAATTGACTCGGTTCGCAGGGTCGGTCTTGTTGGAACCATCCGTCATGGAGGGGTCTGAGACGATGCCCCAGGTACCGATACATGGGGACGCCCCGCGACATGTTCCCAGGTTGGACCCAACGGCGGTGCTTCCATGCCTTCCCCGCCACAGGCTCTCCCATCCCCCACCCCACTAAAGTTAACTAACATGGAGCGTACCGCCGCCAGGGCCCTCTCCTGTCCGATCTCGTCTTGGCCAATGCCACTGCCGGTTCGCGGCTTGGAAGTGACGAAGGCGGCGCCCGGGGCGTGATGATGCCCAGCCTCGGCGCTGAAAAGGGATTGGCTTCCTCCAGACTGCCCCGCAACCAAACCCCGACCTTCACACAGGATGCAACCCATGGAATTCCCATTGGAGACTACGGGCAAGCGGCTTTTCCGACACAGCAATCAGCAGCACCACGGAAACATAGCGCAGTGTCAGCTCGCGCTGCCGTTTTATCCGTGACGCCAGCCATGCCGCGCCATTGAATTAAGCAATGCCCAGCACTGCGGCTGTGTCTGAGGCTCGTCTGGTGTCCGGCACCTTCGGCCGCTAGAGCAAAGCAGGCGATTCAGTCACTGCAGCATGTCGGACTTTGGTCGGCAAACGAGTTCACACGTTTACCGGAATCGGAACTCACAACCTGGACGACAGCAGTGCCCAGTTGTGACCTCGGATACTTGCAAGTTTAAAGGTACAAAGCAAGGATGGACCAACTGGCTGGTCTGGGGCAGCCCCCTTTTTCCCCAATACGGGGTGGAGACGACCAACCCGGGGCAGCCTCCATCGGTTGGTTCCCTTGGGCGTGATCTCCGTTCCCGCAAGACCGAATGCGCCTCTGCCATCCCTGCGTCATCCTCTCTTGGAGGAGCCAACGACTCCATTCCCGCGTGCCCAAGTGACCGGAGAGCATGGTGCGAGGCCCAGAACCGCCTAGACGACCAGCATCCTGCGTCACCCCTTGGTCCGAACCTAGGACGTTGTACCCTAAATCGCCCTCCTATCTGCCTCTAGTGTCGAGGCCGCAGAAACATAGTTAGCAAGGTTGGCCATGTTTACGATATCAAAACTGCCCATGGGGGCGGGAGACAGCCGCACGTGTCCCGGTAGTTCCAGAACCGGGTCACTGCCCTTGGGATGAACCTGCACCTTATCTGAGGAGCATGACAGAGTTGCCGAACATAAATAGAGGACCCTCTTTGCTTCGTCTGGTGGGTACAGCTGCTTAGGGGAAGGATCTGCGGTTCTCCAGATCATATCAAAGTGATCCATCCGTCCGCTGCCTCGTTTGTTTTCGGTAACTGTTCTTGAACTTGACGTAGGCTCGCCTCTCGCGATCTGCGGAAGAGGTCCCCCAAGGCGACGAGGTACCTTCACATGTCTTGGTAGCTTCAAAGCAGATGTCCACCGCGAAGGCGAGGTTGAATCAAGTAAGTATTTAGTGAATCCCTCATTATATCAACCATACTTGTGGTCCGTGTTCCTGGCAGATCACTCTGCTCAAGCAACACACATCACTCACGCAAATCACATTCCGCAACGTCGAGGCTGTTTAACAACGACCAAAACCTCATCCATCATAAGCGAAGTGACTAGAGAACTAAAGGTAGGGTAGGTACATACATACACACATGGCCAACATACATGAGTGGGTGCCAAGAGGGGGACATTACTAGTAACAAATACCGAAGAGCGTTTGCGGCAAGGGGGGGATATATAAACTTCAGCTTTCCTTCCAACATGAACAACAACACAAACACCAGGGGAAATCAGAGAAAATGACAAGACAGTGCAAAAAGAGAGATGGACATCAACATACGACTAAACTGTGCTGGGGAAAATCAAAAACCTTGAGGGGAATCAAGACGGGAAAAGCAAAGCGGAAAAGAGCAAAAAAAAAAAAAAAAAAAAAAAAAAAAACAAACGAGACTCATCTCAACCCAAAATCTTCCTCGCCAGCAGTAAAGTAAGGAAGCAGAAGCAGAAGAAGAAAAGAAGATGGCGACGATAATGCCACTCTCCTCTCCGCCTCCACCTCAGTCTCTCCACCTCCACGAGCACAAATCGCCCTCCATCATCTTCCCCCCTTTCACCACCACTAACCCCCTCATAACCCCGACCAAAACCACCACCATCACCACCACCAACACCACCCCCAAAACACCACCACCAACAACAACAACCCCCAAGCACCTCTCCCTCCCACTGCCCTCCTAAAAGCAGTTCAGGCTCCCCTTCTTCTTCTTCTTGGCAATCGTATTCATCCGCTCCTCGAGGTGCGCGCGGGCAATCTCGGCGTCGCGCCGCTTGCGCCGCTCCTCCTCGACCTGCTGCAGGCTCCACCGGTTGTCCTGTTGCGGCTTCTCCTTGAGCTCCTTCAGCTCGGCCTCGAGCTCGCCCGCGCGGCGGCGCCACGCGTCGCAGTCGGACCGGATCACGTTCTGCTGCCGCTCGAGGTCCGTGAGCGCCTCCTCGAGCGTCGCCGTCAGCTGCTTCTCGGCCTTGAGGTGCTTCTCGATGAGGCGGATGCGGGCTTCCTGGTCTTCTTGGATCTGCGAGATGCCGGCGGCGATGTCTTTGCTGGGCGGGCGGGGTGTGGGCGAGACGGTGCCCGAGTTGGAGCCGTTGGGAGGGGCGGGAGGGGGATGGCGGGCGGCGGGGAGGGGAGGGAGGCGACCGAGGAGCTCTTGCGGACTTGGTTGGTGAGCGAGTTGGAGCGCTGCGGGCTCTCGGCCGTCTGCCGGCCCGAGGAGAGCAGGCCGTCGAGTTTGGCCTGGAGGGCGGCGTACTCTTCCCGGGTGGCGTCCAGCTCGGACTGCAGCCTGACCTTTGCGCTGTTGGCCTCCTCCAGCTGGGCGTTGCGCTCCATCTGCAGCGTCGACAGGCGGTTGCTCGCCATCTGCACCTGGTCGTAGTTGTTCTGCAGCTGGTCCTCGAGCTCCTCCACAAGACGCGAGTTCTTCTTGTTCTTGGTCTCGAGGTCCACCACCTTCTTCTTGACGAGCGCGACCTGCTCCTGGATGGGGTACGGGCTCTTCGCCTTGGCGCTCTCGGCCTCGAGAACCTCCGTCAAGCTCGCCCTGACGGTCTCGAGGTCGCGCATGACCGTGTCGTTGATGTTGGACAAGTCCACCACGTGGCGCTCAAGCTCTGCCACCTTTTCTTGCTCCTGGGCCAGCGCCTTCTGATCCGAGATGAGATCGTCGATGCGCTCCGAGATCTTCTCGACGCTGACGTCGAGGCCCAACGCAAAGGCAACCTGCGTGGCAACCTTCATGAGGTCTTCGCGCGCCTCGGTCAAATCGCCCTCGAGTTGGTTGATGCGGTCAGCGTGTTCGGACTTGAGGGCCGCCAGCTGCGAGTCCCAGTCTTGCTTCGAAGACGACATCTGCTCCTCCAAGTCCTGGGCGTGCTTTGACCGCAGTTCAGCCAGTTCTTGCTCCGAGGAGGACACCATCTCTTCCACATATTTGGCATGCTTCGACTGCAGCTCGTCCAAATCCTGCTTCGAGACCGACCGCAGCTCTTCGACATCCTTGGCGTGCTTCGACTGCAGCTCTTCCAGGCTCTCCAAGTGTGCCTTGATCGTCTGCTCGTGCTCGGAAATCTGAGCCTCCAGCTTGGCGACCAATGTCTTGTGGGTCTCGAGCTCAGTCGTGGCCTCGTCGCGATCATGAGCGGCCATCTCGAGAAGCTTCTTGGTCGCCATGTGCTGTTGCTCGACCTCGGTGACCTTGGACTGGTTGCTGTTGATAATGTTCTTGTACTCGTCCATCTCGCTCCTCAGGAAGTCCACCAGCTTCTTCTGCCTGACCTCGGCCTCCCTAATCGCCTCCTCTTCCTCTGGCCTCTTGCGTTCAGTCTCGGCAAGCTGTTCGGAGATGGTGGCGATCTGAGCCTCGAGTTCGCCGATCGTCTTCTGCATCTCCTCCTCAACATTCTGCATGCCCTGAATCGCTGTGCTGTGCCTCTCTTCCCAGCCTGCGAGTTCGGTCTCGAGCTCTGCGATCTTCTTCTCCCGCAGCTCGATCTGAGCTGCTGACTCCTCAGAAGCAAGCTTGGCAGCGGCCGCCGCCTCCTCTGCGGCGAGAGTAGCTTGCTTCAGGGACTTCTGCAACTCGGCAGACTGTTCAGGAGTGGTCGTCGGATCTTCTGCAGCGCGAGTGGCTTGCTTCACCGACTCCTCCAGTTCCACAGCGGCCTTGGCAGATGCCGTGGCCTTTTCTGCCGCAAAGGCAGCCTCCTTCAGCGACTCTTTAAGCTCCGCCAACTGCCCTTCCAGTTCCCTCTCACGGGCGCTGTGAGCCTCTTGCATCTCCCGGATCCGGATCTCGCTCTGTCCTAGCTGGTCCCGGAGAGTGGACACCATAGCGATATCCATCGGAGATGCCGCCTTCAAGCTCGACCGCTCACGCGTCAAGCCGGAAATGATGGTCATCTTGGTGTCCATCTCCTTCTTGGCTGTCGCGATGTCCGCCTCGAGTTCTTGGATCCGCTCAGATCGAGAGTGGAGCTCGTGCATGGCAGCGTGGAGGTTCAGCTCAAAGTTTTGCATCACATCTGGCTGGTTCTCAAAGTTCTCGGCCGCGATGTTTCGCAGGGAGGCAAACGACCGGTGGGCACGGTCGATGATCATGACGTTCTGGCTAGATTTGCGGCGGATCACCGGAGTGCTGCCCTTGGGTGATGTGCTCTCGTTGTTGGCCGCCTGGGCTTTGGCGACTTCCGTTTTCAGTTCTTCAACCATGTCGAGAGTGTGTTGATGTTGTTCCTCGAGCTGGGCGTACCGCTCGGCAAGCTCTTTCTCCGCAAACGCCCTCTCGGCAGCTAGGGATTGTAGGCGCTCAATCTCCGAAGCAAGCCCGTTGACGTGGGTGGACTCTGCTGGCGAAGAGGTGTGGTCCTCGGTCTTGGGCACCGCAGTCTCCGCATCAGACACTTCCAGGGTCGTCGCCGGAGAGTCCATGGCAGACGACAGCTCGGTCGAGAGTGACCTCAACGAGAGGTGCGCGCCGTCCTTGGTCTCGTTGGTCCTGGCATCTGAGAGGAAGGAGTGGGGCCTGGTCTGGAGCGGCGATGCCACAGAAAGCATCGAGTCCCGCACCGGCCGGTGGGGATGGCGCGACTCATCCACGACATCTTGCAGCTCTGCCAACGCTCGGAGCGCCTCTTCATACTTGGCTTGAAGGAGGTCGTACTCGTTAAGTGTCGATTCGTGTTCCACTCGCAACCCAAAGAGTTCTTGGGTCACGCTCTCGAGCTTGTCGGCGACAAACTTGGATTGGGCCGGGCTGGCGGAATATTCGGCCTCGTGGTTGTTCGCGAGGTGAGAATTCGAAGACTTAGGGGTCGTGGCCTCGGCGGCCGCTTTTGGCTCATCGGCCGGTACCTCGGTCTCCTCGGGAATATCTTCCTCTCCGCTCTCAGGAATGGTTTCCTCGACCTGGCTATGGCGGCTTACGTGGCTCTGGCTGCGCGAGTGCTCGGCAATGCTCCGGCTGGCTGTTCGCCGGTGGCCTGCACCGTTACTCAGCCCGTTCTCGGCCTCAGCGACTGGCGCGTCTTGCTGAATGTTGTCGAGCTCATACAAGAGCGAGTCGAGTTTGCCGAGGCTGCGCTGCCGCTCGACAACCTGCTCTAACCTGTCAATCTCGCGCTGCATCATCTCGGCGTCCTGGTCGGCCTCGGCGAGGCGCTCTTCCAGCGTCGAGATGTAGTCCTCAGCGGTTGCCTCATTTTCGCGCACGCGGGTGATTTCCTTTCGGAGCTCCATGATGATGGTGGCATTCTTTTCCTCGCCTGACGTGTGGCCGTCCAGCTTGACCTCCAGGTCGTGCAGATAATTTTCGGTGCTCGCTTCGCGGTCCATCAGCTTCTGGAGCCGTGACTGGAGCTGGTTATTGATCGTCTCCGTGTAGGCGCACTTGGTCTCCTTTTCAAGGAGGGAACCTTCGGTGATAGCCAGGGTGGCCCTTGTACTCGCGATAGAGTGCTCCAGCGACTGAATCGTCTTTTCGTACTCCAGGACGACTTGCTCGACGGCCTGCGCAAAGCTGTTGGAGCGGTTCAGGCGTTCGGTTGCGCTGTCGCCGGCGTTGTCCTCGCTGTGCTGGTTCTCGGCGATCTCGTTGTCCCGGGCCTTTGCCATCTCGGCAATAAGCTTTGCGTGGCGCTGGCCCAGGGCCTTGTAATTTTCCTCGGCGTCCAGCAGGCGGTTCTGGAGCTCGACTTCCCGCTCGCTCTGCCGCTCGGACCTCTCGCCAGGGGCCAAGGCTCGGCGCTCACCCCCGCCCCGTTCTGCGCTTCGGATTTGCTCCCGCAGGAATGCCACCTCGGCCTTGAGCCGATCGATAATGGCCTGTTTGTCGCCCTCTTCGATCTGTTGGATCCGCGGCTTGCTCTGGATCGCTCGGGCCCTCTGCGCATATTGTACCGTGTTTAACGTCTCGCTGAGGTGGAACTCGGCCGGCGTCACGCAGGCCACCATATAGGTGATTGCGTTTCCGCCCAACGAATCCTGGAGGAGCCGGGTGAGTTTGGAGTCTCGGTACGACACGTGCGAGCCCGGGTGCCGCGACGAGAGCTGCGAAATGACCTTGCCGAGCGCGGCCAGGCCCCCGTTGATCGAGATGCCTTCCTTGGCCCGCTCGCCCTGTGCGCCCGTGTTTTTGAGGCGCTCACTGCCGGCTAAATCGACAAAGTGCATCTTGCTGTCGGTGGTCACCAGGGTATCGCCCCCCGTCAATGCTTCTAATGGCATTGAGAGCCGCTTCTCGGCGCCTTGCGCTGTCTGGAGCTTGCTCTTCTTCTGGACCAGATTCAAGCTGAAGACGGCGTGGGAGCGCGACGACCGCGCGTTGATGGCCGTCGCGTCTGTCTGTCGCAGGGTTGATCCTTGGTTCAGGACATTTAGGAGGTCGTCCACCGAGTTGACTTCGACTTGGCGCAAGCCAGTGAGAATGATGTTGCCTTTGACGTCCTCGCGGATGGTCACGGTGCCCCGTTCGTGGGGCGGGACGTGCTCGGGTAACAATAGGTCTCTCAGCTGCTCGTTGTAGATCTCGACGTATGAGGCGCGCAGGGTCCAGTTCTTCTCTGCCCGGGCGGCAGTCGCGGGCTGCATCGAATATCGCGAGGGGGTGCGGAGCTGCGACATGGAGCTTCGGTTCGGATTCCTCTCCTTGGGTCCCTCCAGCGCCTCGAACAAGGCAGTTGCGGCGCGCGGTACGACACCCCTAAAATCGGGATCGTCTTGCTCGGCCGGACCCGACGTCCCCATCGTGTACGACTTGCCGGCGCCGGACTGGCCATAGGCGAGGAGGGAGACATTGTATCCCTGCGTAAAGGCACTGATGCACTCTTCGAGATAGTCCCATACTCCCGCCTGATCCACCTCGGGCCCAAAGACCCTGTCAAAGACGAACAGCTTCCGGCCCTGGGGCGATTCGATCGACAGACTGGTGGGCGATTGCACATGGACCATGGACCGCTGGAAGCGCTGAGGTATGAGTTCGTAGCCGGGGTCGGTGGGCTCTAGGGGTGGGCGGACGCGAACAGCTACAAGTCAGGGTGTGTCAGTCAGAACGTAGCTGTCCGAGAGAGGCTGAGAACGAGGGGAGCAATTGAGGCAGTGGGTAACACGACGCGACGGCTGCCGGGAACCGGGAGCCGGACGCCGGTGGGGTTGATGCCGTGACGCCGCGGCGCCGCGACCAGGATCCCGGGATCCCGGAATCCTGGGAGTGGGATATGGGATGTTGTGTGTATGTCAGGTATGTACTCACCGACTTTGACGGCGGTTTTTGTATCCTCGTCCGACGCCCTGCTGCCTCCTCCCGTCTTGCTCTGCATGCTCATGCGACTATTGCTCCTCGGCGCTGGGCGGACCATGGCGCTCAACGGCCGCGCAGGCAGTATGCCGGGCGATGGCGATGCTGGTGGTGAGCTCGCCATGTCGGCGGCTGCGAGCGGGCGTGGGCCTTGTTATTAGTCCACGTTAAAGGGGGTGGGCGGTCGCGAATAGGTCGATTTGAACCGGCGCGGTGGGACTGGCCGCTCGCTTTTTTCCCGCCTGCTGCTGGGTTGGCTGCTGGGCTGGCTGATGGGCTGATGGGCGCTGCACACTGTCTGCCGCAGGGCTAATCGTGGAACAGGCTGGAGGCGCGCTTGACGGGACGAACCGCTGCCTGTTTGGACTGCAAAATGGCAGAATTCACCCACGGTTGACCCAGGGACCCCGCAAGAGAGGGTTGATTATGGATTATGCTTCGCCGGCGCACAGGGGCGTCAGATCGGTCGTCACCCAAAAATCGAGGCTTCTCCTGTCTCGAATGCGGGTATTTTTTGGGGGAAAACGCTTTGCTGTCTGGGGGTCGTTTGGGGACTCCCCTTGTTTATTTGATTGCGCCGACCGGGGTGGCGCAAATTACAAACGCGTTCCCCTGAAGCTGCGCTAAGCTGCCGATTGGGGTCCCTGGGCTGAACTGGGCGATAAAGTTCACTCACGTTGTCGCAGCTGACATGAAACCGAAGCATGTGCAGCTTCAGTTTTGCAGACTGGCAGATCGGATGCCTCTTGCGCGCCGGTCCGGGCTTTGAGAAAAATCTGGCTGCACTGAAGCCTACGAGCTCAATTACCTTCCTTGGGGGCAGGTGCCTCTGGCAGATGAGGGAGACCGCCGTCACAGCAAAGGGGGGTCAAAAAGAAAAACTCGAGAGGAAATAAGAAATGCACGAGAAAGGAGGGTTTGCGCGCGCAGTTGGTTGTCGGCTCTTGTCACAAACGGGAGGAGCTCCGCTGAGCGCTGTTAGTGGTGGCAGGAACAGAGCTTGAGCTGCAAACACCATCGATGGTGGGGCATGATGGCCCCTGCACTCCTCAGTCTGGGGTTCGGTTCGTCGAAGCGATGGGATGGGGGTCCCAATTAAGACTAGCGGCCAGTGCGCATGCACCCTTCAAAGTTCAGACGGACCTTTTCCCCGTTCTTGAACATGGAACTGGCTCCTCAGCAAGCATGTGGATATCCGACTCTCCACGACCAGAGCCTTGGGGAACTCGAGACTCCCGGCCTCAGTGAACTCAGGTACGCACTGCAGGTCTCACATAATAACTAGACTTGTTTGCCTCGTCTCGTCTCCTCTGAATATCTGGTCGCCATAGACGACCCAACCTCAATGCGCGTGCTTCTCCAGTGTTCGCTGCACTTCTCCTGTCAACTCAGGTCGGTCTGCACAAAGTACAGACCACAGTACCTAAGCTGCAAGGGCTGAGAGATCGCCCGGATGGGGCCTTGTCTCTGAGGAACCGCGGGGCAAACCAAACTTTGGAATGTAACCCGTCCTGCTCGACCGCCGTTGGAGACGTCGGGAGCGTGATAGGCCGGTGGCAGGATTGAGCCACCATGCTGCATGACAGAGCTGCACGCCTTGACCTTCATGCGATGGCCTCATATTTCCGCGTCCCCATCCTGCGGGGCAGGCGGGCAGAAGGCTGACAGAGTCTCTGGCAAGTCCCGGCGTCGGATCATGCCGCGAGTGGTCTTCGAGAAGCAGCAGTGCGGCACCGTCCCCTCCAGAGTCCTGCAAGCCGCTGCACCAAGGAGCTCCTCACCAACGCCCCTGGCCGAAATCAGTCAGTTTCGACCTCTCGGCTTCCAAAAGGAGACGGCAGCCCGGTTGCAGGTCGGTTTGCAGAGGAGAGAGTCCCTCGGGCCGTGCGCTGCGCTAATCCGCGTTGAGATCACCGCCCACGATGATCCGAACAGTGGAGGCGATCGCAACCCGATTCATGTCACCGTTCGTCTGAAAAATCCGAGGTCTGAGCGGGATCGTTTCGCATGGGGTCCCACGTGCGGAGTTGCCGAGACACAAGGTGAGAGACGAGGGGAGAGGGGGGTCGCACACCGTCGCAGTGGAGGTTGGAGTTGCAGGGACAGAACGGGATGCTCCCCTCTGTGTGCCAGGGACTAATACCGTGTGAAAGGCAAGTTCAAACTGTACGACACACTGTTGGGGCTGTCTCTGCAACGAGCACTGTCACGTGATGCAGCGTCGCTTTCGCGCCTTCCGCGTCGCGTCCACTCCAAGGTGCAGTGTTCACTGCCCTGACTCGCCGCGATCAGACTGCTCGGATTCGGTGGTGTCAGTGCTGGATGCTCGACCATGACACGGTGCCGGACCTGCAAAGCGGGGAAGGATTCACTGCTTTCCTCGACAAGGATTTTTTCCTCTGCACACAAACCTCCCTAAGGTATATCCCCGACTGGGCCAACAATGCCCGCTGAAGTCATCTTATTGCTCTCGAGTTCCGAGGCGGGGTCTCCCCCACCTCCACAAAGGGCAAAGGAGCCATCGCCGCAACGTGCGAGCACACTGAGCAACGTGCGGTTGAACTCTGGCCATGTCTCTGCACCAGCAAAGGCCCTCCCCGCGAAATCAGCAAAACCAGCAATGATGTCTGGCTTCTCTCGGACGAAGAGAGACGGCCCACATGAATCAAGCAGTACTCCAACTGACGGTTCAGCAACAAAGAGACGCCGACTGGACTCCTTTGGCCTAAGCACCAGCCGTCCGGATATTCGTCCAGCACCAACCACAGCAGCCTTGTTGCCCTTCAAAGATGCACGCTCGGTTGCCGAGGGGCTTTCAAACAAGGGTTTTCCTCACGCCCAGACAAAACAGCCAAACCTGCAAGAACTGGCCCGAGGAGGACCCTTTTGCCAGCTCTTCTCCGCAGCCAACAGCAGAGGCACCCCCAAAGGCCCACAGCCGACTCGCGGGGCTGCCAGCAAGCTACTTGGATGTTGACCCCTTTGCCAGCTCGTCACCCCAGCAGCGGGAGCCCAAGCCAGCAAACCCCAATACCAGGTCGGCCATTTTTGACGATATCGAACGCCTTGCTTCCAGTTCCCCCGCGTTGGTGAGTCGCCCGTTGAAGTCGGCGCAAACCGCCGCAGCTTGGGACCCCATCTCGAGCTCTGCTCCTCTCCAGGCGGAAGTCGATGATGAGCTGCCGAACCCGCCACGCCCTTTTCGGAAGACGCAGTCAGAAGTGATTACTCTGGACGATTTCGAAACCGACTGCGTAGGCGGCTTGGATTCCGAAGATGACTTCCCAGACATTACCAGCTTGGCAGCCTCAAGAATCAGAATCCCAACGCTTCCCAAGCTACCCCCTGGATCTGCTCTTGCCAAATCATCACGGCAACCAAGGCCGGTAGGTACCAAGGCAAAGTCAGTTGAACCAAAGAAAAGTACCCTCGAGAAGGCAAGGGAAAAGGAGGAAAAGGCCGCCGCACGGGAAGCCGAGAAGGAGCGAAAGAGGCTCGAAAAGGAACGCGCAAAGGAAGAGAGGGCTCAAGACAAAGTCAGAGCTGCCGCCATGGCCGAAGTGAACAAGATCCGGACGGACAAGAAGGTGTCTACCCCGGAGATGATCGTTGACCTCCCCACCACCATCGACGACACTATCAAACTCCAAGCAGAGACCCTTCTCCGCGACCTCGACGTGAACTCCACCACTTGGTCCAGTCCAGTCGACAATGTCGTCATATGGCGCCGCAGGGTCCGATCTCGCTACAACGACGATCTAGGTCACTGGGAGCCCATCCCCGAGCGCATTGACCGCGAAAACTATGCCATGGTGATTATACCCGCTGCGCAGTTTGTCAACCTCGTCCTCGCCGAGGACGAGGCCAACCTCGAATCCCACGTCCTGCGCATGAAGCGCCACTTTCCCAACGACACCATCATCTATCTCGTCCAAGGCCTCGAACTCTGGATGCGCAAGAACCGCAACATCCGCAACCGCCAGTTCGTCTCAGCCGTGCGCAGCGGCCTCGAACTGCCCGACGAACAGCACCCACCACCTCCCAGCTCCCAACCCCAGCAACAACAACAACACGCACCACGCAGACGCAAACCCGCCGCTCCCCAAACATACGTCGACGAAGAGACCATCGAAGACGCCCTCCTGCAGCTCCAGGTCCTGCACGGCCTCCTCATCCACCACACCACCGTCCCCCTCGAGACGGCCCGCTGGATCGCCGTCTTCACCCAGCACATCAGCACCGTGCCCTACCGCCGGCAGCGCGACGAGGCCAACGACGCCGGCTTCTGCATGGAGACGGGCCAGGTGCGCACCGGCGACGGCGCCCGCGACACGTACGTGCGCATGCTGCAGGAGATTGGGCGCGTGACGGCGCCCATCGCGTACGGCATCGCGGCCGAGTTCGGGACGGTCCGCCGGCTGGTGCGCGGGCTCGAGGACGGGGGCCCGCTGAGGCTGGAGAAGGTGCGCAAGAGCGTGAACAAGGAGGGCGAGGCGAGTGAGAGGACGGTCGGGCAGGCGGTGAGCAGGAGGGTGTACAAGATATTTACGGGGAGGGATGAGACGAGTACGGATATTTAAAAGGGGGATGGACAAATGAGTAAATGAATCAGGAAGGCGGCTGGGTCTGGTGCATATAGATAGGAGGACTCATACGGTTTAGGTCTGGGAGGTCGTCCGTTGGTCTTTATCAAGATGTGGATGCTGTGTCAGGTACGATCTACTAATGCGAAGTCATTGTTCCCCCCCTTGGGCGGCAACAAGCCCCAAGATAACCCCAACGTGCTACCTGATGTCCATCATTATCATACACTGACAGAGGAGGACAACTGCTCCAACTAAGACATACAGCAACCCTGTAGAAATATCTAAACCCACCTCAAACCACAACCCCCCAACCTAGGCTCACTTCTCTCCAAGCAACACCTCGAGCGTCTGCACCACAACCTGCACGACCTCCCCCGACCGGCTCTTCTTCGCACACTCGGTCAGCGCCTCGACCGCGCCGGCCGCGAGGAGCTTCTCCCTCGCCAACCTCCCCACCTCCCCTTCCTGAGAAACCATATTATTCACCACCACCGCACCGCGATGCCTCAGCCCCTCGCTTTCATCCTTACACATATCCAGCACAATCCCGCATCCCCGCGGCTGCGCCACGACCCCGCGCACAATTACGTCAAAGCCCGTCAGGCTCGCCAGCGCGCCCCCCGCCGCGCTGCGTGTCTTCTCGTCCTCAGCGTCGGCGAGGGCCAGCACGACCTTGATCCGCGTCGCGGCCTTGCTGCTGCCGTCGCCAAAGAGGGCCAGCGCGTCCTCGGGGCTCTGGACGAGGTTGCACACGAGCTCGATGGCGGCGGTCGAGACGCGGGCGTTGCTGCTGAAGAGCTGCTCCTCGATGTCGTCCCACGCGCCGCGCACGATCGCGCGGCGGGTGTCGTTGTCGGTCGAGGCGAGGTTGGTGAGGGCGAGGAGGGCTTCGAAGGTCGGGAGGAGGTCGCGGGTGTCGGAGTTTGGGTCGGGAGTGATGATGGATGTGAGGGGGCGGATGGCGGCGCTTTGCGGTGTTTGACGGAAGACGAGAGTGGGATTGGTTGAGATGAGGATGCGGGCGAGAGCTTGCGCGGCGGTGCGGCGGGTTTGGGATTCGGTCTCCGGGAGGGCGGGCCAGGCTGCAATGAGGAGGCGGACGGCGCCCTGTTGGGCGAGTTGTCCACGGAGGGACGAAGTGACGGAGAGGGAGGAGATGATGGAGATCATGAGGGAGAGGGATGCGACGGAGCTGTTCTTGCAGCGCGTAACGAGGACAGGCGTGATGCCGGCGTCAAAGACAGCTTGACAGCGCCCCGCCACATGAGTGTCGTCGTTCAGAGGGTCGGGCTGCACCTTGCCCGCCGCGTTCGCATACGCCTTGAGCTGGTTCAGCCTTTTTTGCTCCTCCGTTTCAACGGGCCGGTACCTGGTGAGGTTGACGAAGATGCTGAGCGCACCATAGGTAAGGGGCGACTTCGGGGGAGCGGCCTCCAGTATCTTGACGAGGCGCTTCAGCGACTCCCTGTCTCTAGCCAGTTTCTCCTTGATTTTGGGCTGTATTGTTGCATATGCCAAACCTTCCACCGAAACTTGGACATCATCTGGATCTTCCACGAGCATCTTGGTGAACCTCTGGGAAAGATCCTCGACGCTTGTTGTTACTGGTTGGATTCTTGGTTCAAGGTCCTGGTTGGACTCGTTCCCCGTGGGCGCGGCCGGAATTGCCTTTAGGCTCCATGTCAGCCAGACACCATCAAGGCAGGGTGAGCGAGCTAACCCTAATCTTCACCAAGACTAGTCCGGCGAGGTGGCGGACATGTTTGGAATGCTGTCTCCAAGAGATGGATCCTTCCTGTACGTTGACGTCCGGGTCGCTGGGATGCACGGTCGCGCCGGCTTCGTCGGGGTCCTGGTTGGCAATTTCCTCCAGCCATTCTTCGCAGTACCTCAGAACGGGCTGTCTGCACTTGTCCTGCATGCATGCGGCGTTGAGCATCTCGAGGCATGCCGTCTCAACCTTCCTGCTCTTCCACTTCCGCCTCATAAGCGGAGAAAGGCTGGATAAGAACCCCTCGGTGAGAAACAAGTCCGTGGTGATGTCGGGTACGATCGGGAACATGGCTGCAGCAACGCAGAACGCCACGATGTAGTCGTCGTAAGTGCCTCGGTTGATCCTCGAGTGGAAAAAGTCGGACAGCTTCTTGACGCCATCCTCCCCGGCGGCTTTGAGATAAGCGGACGTGCAAAAGGTGGCATGAGCCCGCACTCTCTCGGGCTGTCGCATGTCGAGATAGCAGACAACTGTGTCGAAGCAGTCGCCGTCGATGACCGCGGTGATGGACGGCTCGCCTTTCTTGGCGAGCTCGACGTCCTCATCGAGCAGCCTTGTCAGCTTTCCCAGTTCGGCGACCGTCTCCTCGTCCTCTTTCCCGCCTTCCATGAGACCCGCGAAGAGCAGCATGGTCTGGTCTTGCCGCCCTAGAGGCGGTGGTCCCGCAGATGCGGTGTTGGCTGTGGCAGCCATTTCGGATGTGTTCGGAGAGGGATCGGGCTGTGGCAACTCAGAACACAAAGTAAGATAAGCATCGACTTGCTTGGTATGATTTGGGTTGTGAGGTGGAGGAGGGGCAGCTTCACGTGCAACCAGCGCGCAGGAGTTTCGAGTTGCAAGGTGAGGTGGGAGACAAGATGAGAAGACAAATTGGGAAAGAAGGCGCGGTAGGAGAAGTGCGTTATATTTGCGGGAAAAAAGCCAAGGTAGGAGCCTCAGGTCAGAGGCAAAGTTTTTGGCATTTGCACATGGGGATGTGGTGTGGAATGAAGCTTCCAAGCTTTGTGAGCTGCCTGTTGATCAGATAATGCCCCTCCATCTCCGACCCCCCACGTCTCGCTTGAAAACAGCCTAGCGCCATCTTGCTGGTGGGGTTCCCGTCCAGACCTGCTTCACAAGGGCCCGCAGCAGGCACCCTTGGCACCCCTGCTGGTTTCATCAATTCCCAGCAGTCAAACGCGTCACTGCAAGCGCGAACAGGAGGAGCCTCTTGCATGGGAGAAGGCGCGACGACAAGGAGTCGAGTGCCATCTCTTATGACGAATCATACCTTAACACCTTCCCGACCCGCAGGAACTGGCGCATAGCAATTCTAATGAGCAGATCTACTCGGGACGGGACAGCAGCGAGGTGGGTCAGGTAACCAAAAACCGGGATTGAAGGTTCAGACCTGGGGGTCCAGAACATCGATCGATTCGCGTCAGAGAACCCCGAAACACCGATGCAGCCCTGTGCCGCCGACAGATCGATAACACAGCCTGATCTGCAGTCCGTAGCAATCGCAACGCCCGGAGAGAGAACCTCAAGATGAGCGTCCAGGATGCAGTCGATGCTTCAGAGCACTACGAGGTGTACAACACCGACGACATCCCCTCGCTCTGCACCATCATCATTGACACCAACCCACGCGCCTGGGCAGCTGTCGCCGATGTGCTCCCCATCTCCAAAGCGATAGCGAACATCCTCATCTTCGTCAACGCCCACCTCGCCTTCAGCAACTCCAACCAGGTTGCTCTCCTCGCCGCCCACACGAACCGAGCAGTCTGGCTCTACCCAACCCCGCCAAAGTCGCAATCCGCGCCCTCAGGAGACGTTCACATGAAAGATGCCGGCGGCGGCAGCAGCAACACAGCGGCCTCGTCAGCCAACAAATACCCCCAGTTTGCGCAAATAGAGAACTCCCTTCTAGCCTCGCCTCGCGCCCTCATCGACGAGACCATCGAGCCTGACCTTGCCTCGACAACCACCCAGATCTCCGGCGCCCTCACCCTCGCCCTCGCCCACATCAACAAGACCGCCCTCTCCTTCACCGCCTCCTCCACCGCCGCCCACGCCGCCACTACAACCGGGACTCGCATGACAGCCGGCGCCAACATTGGTGCCGCCCCAGTCGCAAGCACGTCCACCAGCGGCGGCGGCCTCGCGGGCTTGCACGCGCGCATCCTGATCCTCTCGGTCAGCGACAGCGCCCCGGCCCAGTACATACCCACCATGAACGCCGTCTTCGCCGCCGCCCACGCCCGCATCGCCATCGACACCCTCGCCCTCCGCGGCAGCGCCACCTTCCTCGAGCAGGCCAGCTTCATCACACGCGGCACCTTCATACGCGCCGCCGAGCCGCGCGGCCTGCTCCAATACCTCATGTTCGGCTTCGGCAGCGGCTCCGCGCCCTCCAACCCGGCCGGCGGCGCCGACTCGGGCAAGGGGCCCGCAAAGTCCAAGACCGCCGTCTCCACTGCCAGCAACGGCACCGCAGCAGCAGGAGGAGGAGGGGGAGGGAGACATAAGACGGGCAAACTCGGCCTGGGCGCCAGCGTGGCCGAGCTGCTCGTCACGCCCAGCGCCGACGCGGTCGACTTTCGCGCCGCCTGCTTTTGTCATCGCAACGTCGTCGACACGGGGTTCGTGTGCAGCATCTGCCTGAGCATCTTCTGCGAGGTGCCGCCCGGCGGGGAGTGTCTGACGTGCGGGACGGCGCTGGCGCTGGGGAATTATGGCAAGACGCCGGTCGTGGCTGCTGCTGCTGCTGCTGCTGCTGCGGCAGGTAGTGGCTCGCCGAATGCGGGGAGAAAGGAGAAGAGGAAGGCTGGAGTTAATGGTGAGGTTTGATACCAGTTGGAGACACGGGCGTCAGGTTCTGGGCGGGGCATTGCGGGAGGTGTGGACTGGGCTCAGATTCCTCCTCCTGCCCCTAAAAAAGAAAAGTTTGGCAGCCAGATGGGATGTGTGGATTGACTGGAGTTATAGATCGTGGCGTCTTTAGGTGGGATAGGGGCATCAAAATCGTCTGGGTAGACGTTGGCGTTGGGGAGTGTTAGCCGAGTTAAAATGATGAGTTGTTCTTCTGTTGTGCCTGTCTCCTATGAAATGGTTGCGTCTGATGCCGCTAGGTCACATTCATTTTGATAATGTAATGTCTTCTATTGGTAGTCGCAAGAGCTACTCTACAGGACAAGGTGCAATAAACATGCATTCAGGGGTAACCGATCATAGGAATCTTTCTCTCACCTGTTTCAGCTCCAAACGCCGCCGATGCTTGTACTCCGATCGTGATGGTGATGGCCACGGCCCCTGACCCCTTTGAACCAAGCAGAAAAAAGGGTCTGCCTTAATTCAGTCGGACTTTCCGGCCGCCCTGCGCAACGTGGCCGGTCTTACCGAGCCGCGACATGACACAGAGCGGCTCCCGTTCCGTCGACGACATGGAAGCCAAGGCAAACGAGTCCGTGTTGTGGGCGAAATAGAAGTAGACCCCCGTACGGTCCTTCTTGACGGCCATGACCCCGATGGCACCAACGGTAGGCTGGTCCGTTACGCCGGGATGACCCATGAAGTCATCGACGATGAAGGACTCCAGGATGGCGTGTTCGTCCTCCTCCGCAATGTCCCGTCCGCCTGGCCCACGGCGCGTGCCTTGGAAGAGGCGCTCGGCGCACTTCCCCGAGGCGAGGCACGTTGCCATGTGCTCGCCCGTCCCGCTGGTCACCGCGGCGACCGAGGTTGCCAGGTCGTCATCGGGGTCCTCGGGTACGACGGCGGTGCCGACACCAACCAAAGCGGCAGGCCCGATGCGGCCTCTATGCTTCATCCCAATGCCTCCAGACGAGGACCCCGCGGCAATGTTCCCCTGCAAATCGATGGCAATCGCCCCAACCGTGTCCGTCACCATGTCCGTCGACGCCTCCGATTTGTGGGGGTGCTGCGCGCTGGCCTGGTCCCTTCCAGGAGCCGCAGCGTTGTTCTTGTCGCACGAGGCGTCAAATCCATAAGTTTCATAGTAGTCGAAATCATCCACCATGTCCACCTCGCCATGGTCATAGCTTGCGGATCCATCGTGGCCTGGAGAGGTCGGCGGAGGCACGGGTGCGAGATATGGCGACTCATTTCTCAGGCCTGCACACTCTATCGATGCCATGGGCGCCGTCGGGCTCCCATGCGCTTGGAAGGCAGATGCCAAGATATTCAAAGGGTTGCGAGGAGGAGTTCTGGGAGGGTCTGGAGATTTCCTCGAGGTCAACTCGGGAACAGAACGAGGCGAAACGGGCGCGGTTGCGGGTATCGGTGAGGCCTTCCCGCCCGAAGGAGACCGTCCGGGGTCTGGGGAATCCGGTTGACCCTCGTTCCAAGTACCCGTGAGGATGGCACTAGTATGGTCTCCCACTGGAGTGTTGTTGGCAGGGTTTGCAGCCCGGTCATAAGGACCCGGAGTTGGTGTTCTTCGGCCCCAATATTTCCCAGAGTATGCTGCGTGCGACCTCTTCCTTGTCTCAGCCCGTTTCAAGTCTTCGTTCCAGCGGAGATAGCGATCCTTTGCATTTCTTGACACCAGAAACTCGTTCCGGACTGTCTTGATGCCGTGCTCATCTGCAAAGTCCTTGGCTCCATGTCCGACGAGGATATTGGGCGGGACCCGACGGAGAGAGAGCGGCTGACTGCTCGTATCCAGAATCTTCTTGGCCAGTGAGATGGGATTCTTGACTCCTGTGGACGGAAAGTCAGTCAAATGCCCTGCTTGAGCAGGGAAGAGTGGTATCTGCGCATACCAGGAACAGCGCCGCAGGCACCGCTTCGCCCGAGATGGTCAACAATGGTGGCATCACACTCAGCCACACCATCGATGTTTAGGTTGCTCCCAAAGCCAGCATTGGTGATCTCCTTGTCCTCAAGACACCTGATGGCAGCTTCCACGGCCTGGGGAGCAGTTGCGCCAGCTCTAAGGAAGCTCATACCTATGCGGGCAGCACTGGTCGGAGGACGTTAATCACGAGGGTCAGTTTACTGGCATCAGATGGCTTACTCGGTACACGCTTGGAGATGCACTTTCTCGTTCATCACACTGTGATAGCCTGCTCCTGCGTGGACGAATATGGACGCAACTGATGTCCTGGGCGGCTGTGGCCACAGGCTACTGGCAGCGCCATCCCCTCCTTCATGGCAGGTGGAGAAGAAGTCTGAGTCGCTCGACGACATGGTCTTGGTGGCTCAAAGGTCGCTTTTGATCGGCGGACATGAAGCAGTCGTGGCTCGGGTTATTAGCAGTCTGTTGATGTCAGCACCGGACGTGAAGGATCGCCCCTGGAAATACGCTCTGAGCAAATTGGTTGCAGCGCATCGCGCTAGGATTGAAGTACACACCGTTTGATAAAGGTGTTCAAATCGTAGGTTGTTGAGACGTGGGTTTGCAGTCCAAGGGATTGAGGACAACCGGTATTAGGTGAGTTGTGGTGAAAATGACTACACAGCGTCCGGGGCTTGCCTCGGGACGCCAGCGACCGCGAAAAGGACGAGAACAGCGAGCAGCACGTTTGCTGATCCGAGATGAGAGAGGTGTTGCGTGGAGGAGCGAGGGCCGGTGATGTCGTGGGGGGACAGGATGGGGGGAAGCTGGGAAGTCGCTATTGGAAAGAATGATCATTGAAGATAAAACAAACAACTTGTCACCAGAACCCCTCTGGCCCGGCTCAGAACGCTGGCTCTAGGAGGCGGGCAAATACCCAAGTGTGCAGTTTGAGCAAACCCGAATAACGGAGAGGGTTGGAGGATCGGGTTAATGAGGACCGGGCTGTGGCAGGTAGAGGTTGATAAACAATGTAACTACTGCCTGCAACTGGAATCCGTGTCTGCAACCGACAGAATACTGGGAGGAAAGAGCTACTTGACTCATGCCCTAGAGTTTGAGTTCTGCTCAAACTTCCAGCTGGCAGCTTAGGTCAACCTTGAAGTTACCTGCGGTAGATTCGTCACGCCCAGGGATGACGCAGAAGGTTCGTTACTTCCGAGTTGTGGTGAAAGCTTCAATGGGTTGCTCTTGCCCAAGAACCAGATGTGCAAGATCGAAGATTGTGGAGAAGTCACTAGAGCTTTGCAATCGGATTCACTTGCTTCTGAACTTCTTCCCAGAAAAGAAAATATAAAAGAAAAAACAGGGAAGAAGAAGAAGGAAGAAAAACAGCAAAATAAGTCTCCTTCGCTTCCATAAGTGTTCACCAAGTTGAGTTTCGACCATTAACTCAAGTACCTGCCTCGTTGAGGATGCGTGGATGTCACTGACAGAACTCGTTCCAGTGTCAAAAGAGTGCGGTGGGTCTGCGCTGATCAGTGAAGCCCGACGTATTTTGCACACACAGCGTTTCTTACCACCGTAGCTGGAGGGGCACCCCACCCGCCTTCTTGGCACAGCCGCAAGCGTGGGTCCCACATGGGGAGCTCGCGAGACGTAATCTTGGACCTCAACACACTCCGCTGCCTGCTTGGACACCGGCCTTACACCTCGTCCTTGGACATAGCTTGCTGTAGTCGCTGCGTAGACACCAGAAGCAGGAGCTGCGCGCAGCAGCAAAACATACGCAACAATGGCCAACCAAACCCCCGCCGTTGTCATGGACAAGTATGTGCAGCGCCGAGATGAACCCCCCAGCCCCGCTCTCCCAGCTCTCCCAGCTCTCCCAGCTCTCCCAGCGCATCAAGAGATACCCGCTCGCTTCGAGTCCCCCATCACTGACCACACTTTTGCAGCGGCACGGGGTTTTCTAAGCTAGGTTCGTCAACTCGCTCCAGAGCTTACCAGGGGCTTCCCCGCCGTTGCAACTGCTCACCGTTAACCCCTTACCTCCCCAGGTTTCGCCGGCAATGATTCCCCCTCTTTCGTCTTCCCGACTGCGATCGCAACCAAGGGGCCCGCGGCTGGCAGTGGTGGCTCAGGCTCGGGCCGCCCCGCCGTCGCGAACAAGCCTTCCTTTCTTACCGGCGGAGCCGGCCCGTCAGGCCACCTCTCAATGAAGCGCGGCACCGAAGACCTCGACTTCTTCATCGGCGATGAGGCGATTGCGGCTTCCTCTGGGCCTGGTATGCTGAGTCCTGTTGACGGGAGAGGCTACGGACTGACAGGGCGCAGGCTATGGGCTACACTATCCGATTCGGCACGGGCAGATTGAGAACTGGGTTGGTACAACTGGAACGAAAGTGGCTGGGACGGGCTAACATTGGCGGTGGTAGGATCACATGGAGAGGTTCTGGTCCAACTCGATTTTCAAGTACCTCCGGGTTGAGCCTGAGGACCATCATTTCCTCCTCACCGAGCCGGTTAGATGGCCCCGATTGTCAACCCACTGTGCCAACTAACACGGCTGCAGCCCCTGAACCCGCCCGAGAACCGAGAGAACACGGCCGAGATCTTCTTCGAGTCTTTCAACTGCGCGGGTCTCTACATTGCCGTCCAGGCTGTGCTGGCCCTCGCTGCGTCATGGACATCGTCAAAGGTCACAGACAGATCCCTGACGGGTACCGTTATCGACTCTGGTGACGGTGTCACGCACGTCATCCCCGTGGCCGAGGGCTACGTGATCGGCTCGTCCATCAAATCCATTCCCATCGCCGGCCGCGACATTACCTACTTCGTCCAGTCGCTCCTCCGAGACCGCGGCGAGCCCGACTCGTCGCTCAAGACGGCCCAGGAGATCAAGGAGGAGTACTGCTACGTCTCCCCGGACATCGTCAACGAGTTTGCAAAATACGACCGGGACCGCAGCCGGTTCATGAAGCATGTGGTCGCGCACCCCGGTGGCCGCCAGGTGACGGTTGACGTTGGCTACGAGCGCTTCCTCGCGCCCGAGATCTTCTTCAACCCGGAGATCTACTCGTCCGACTTTTTGACGCCGCTGCCCGTGGTGGTCGACGGCGTCATCCAGTCGTCGCCCATCGACGTGCGCCGCGGCCTGTACAAGAACATTGTCCTGTCGGGCGGCAGCACGCTCTACAAGGACTTTGGGCGCAGGTTACAGCGCGACATCAAGCAGCTGGTGGATGCCAGGATCCGCCAGAGCGAGGTGCGCAGCGGCGGCGCCAAGAGTGGAGGGCTGGAGGTGCAGGTCATCACGCACAAGAGGCAGCGGCACGGCCCGTGGTTCGGAGGCAGCTTGCTGGGCCAGACACCCGAGTTCCGGTCGTACTGCCACACCAAGGCTGAGGTATGTTTTTTGTTCTCGCTGGGGCTTGTCTGGGGTGGACTAAGTTGTGGGCTAACGGCTTCGGCAGTACCAAGAATATGGACCCGGTATCGTGCGGAGATTTGCCCTGCTGGGCGGCCCCGGTGGTTCTTAACGAGGTCATTGAATTCCATTGTAGACAGCGAGCGATGTTTCATGAAGGGCGGGGAAAGGGGCGGCAAAGTTTCTCCGGGACGGCGCCAAAAACAGATAGGGGAACGACGTTTAAGTTTGACATGCTGTTGTTACGTTATCTCGGTGTCTCGAAGAAGCGAGAGGGACCCTTTTCCAACGATCTGGTGATGGTGGATGCTTTCATCCGATAGCCCTTCCGATGCCAAGCCGGCGAGGCACCAGATCTCGGCGGGGTTTACCGGGGTGGGGGGGGGGGCTTTTCGGGGTTAAGCCCCCCGCCGCCTATCCTTTCCACCATTGGGCATTCACCAGAATCGTCCACGCGGTAAACGGGATGTGGGCGAATAAACGTCGAGGACAAGCGCAATGGGCTCGTGTCCGCAATCAGCTAATGCTAGTGGGCCGCCCGGAGGGGGGACGGGATGACCGTCCACCACGTTTTTCCACGTTGCCTCGAGTGCTACGACCGATACGACGTCAAAGTCATGACCTCGGATCTGGGGGTTTTAGCTGTTGCTCCTTCGCTCAAGCGGAAAAGCCGTTGGATACAACGCTGTGTAACAGAAGCCATGCATGTAATGCTGCTATCACCGAGGGTGAGTCGGGCGGTTTGGTATGTGTTGCTGAGACAGGTCCGGGGCAGCGGATGGGTTTGCGGGGAACCCTGTGTGTTGGTGTTGTGTTGTGCTGCGTCGGTGGTTCAGGGTGGTTCTAGACTGGCGATGTCTGGTGGAAGGGGTGTCTCAACTGACGTAAGGCAACATCGATGGCGGGGCAAGCAAGCGTGCAAGTGGATTGAGTGCTAGGACTGCGAGACGTCTCTGAGGCTAGGTACTTACTGCTGAGGAAAACGAGACGGTGGATAGTCAAGTGTTGAAGATACGGACGTTGAAAGGTTTCCATACTAGCTGAGAGGAGTAAAAAGGGAAAAAAAAAAATGTCGAGCCCTGGCAGCGGCATGTCTTCCAACTCACAACCTGATGGGTATCGTGATTCAGGTCCAGAATCCAGATGCAGTGTCTCGGCCTCGCCTGCGGCCCCGGCCGGGCCGTTTGGGCGTTGCTTCTCCAGGGTAGGAAGTGGCGTGTGGCTGCTGCTACAGGGCGTTTTTAGCGGCCGCCCCTCGCTTGGTTCCGCTGCCCCGGAGGTGCCCGCCGGGATCCCTTCCGACAACCTGCATCCAGTCGAGAAGTCAGACCACCAACATCATCACCAAAAACCTCATTTTTTCCTCGACGGCCCGAGAGCGCGCGGGATGGCGAGGGCGAGTTTTTTTGTCTCCTGTCTGGATGTGCAAGGTCAATGTCTGTAAACTGCGATTGAGATACGACACAGGGACCCTTTACGATGGCCAAAAGTTCAGTTGGACATTGGAATCGGAGGACGAGGAGATTTGCAACTCTCTGAGCCACCATCTTACCAATCCTCCATCCGGACTCAAGGAGAGTTGAGAAAGGAGTCTGCGTAAGTGGCTTCCAGATTAGCATCGGAGATGGTTCGGCTTGACTTCAGACTGTGAAGCTGCAAGGGGTAGAACATGGTGGTTTGCTGTGCTAGGAAGGGACGAAAGCTTGCTGCAGGATCGGTGCCCGCAGCTGCAGACGAGGGATCAGATCATACGGTTCGGCGCCCAGACCCTGCATGGGCGGCCAACGTCTTCCCACCTCGGGCCTTCCCACACCTGCAGATCCGTCTTCGCTTCGACCATCTCGTCCTGTCAGGATCCCCGCCCGCGCTCGTGTTGCCCTGCTCCCGGTTCACGTTGAACGAGCTTGGCTTGGGAGTGGTCTCCGCTCATATGCAGCCTGTCGTAATACGATCGTTATGATGAGCGTCAGACATAAAAGGACGCCCGGCCGTCGCACATGGATGGGAGGAGACAAGCTTGTGCTTTGTTCTTTGTGTTGGTCCACATCTGCGATACCCATCAGTACATATCCATATCAGTGATATCATCAACCCATCGTTTTCTTCCGTCGCCTGTTCTCACCACAGGTCAATCACACAACACACTCTCTTTCACACATACACACACACACACATAACACTCACACAAAATGGCCAAGTTCGACGTCCCCAAGGAGCAATGGGCCCAGGTTGTTGAGAAGTCGGGTGGCCGTAAGCCCTAACCCCTGACTTAGACCCCCAACTTGCACTCGATACTGACAAGGAGCCCACAGCCGTCGTCTACAAGAAGATCCCCGTCCAGCAGCCCGGCCCCGATGAGGTTCTCATCAACGTCAAGTACTCTGGTGTCTGCCACACCGATCTGCACGCCATGATGGGCGACTGGCCCCTCGACACCAAGCTGCCCCTTGTCGGCGGCCACGAGGGTGCCGGTGTGGTCGTCGCCAAGGGCGAGCTGGTGAAGGACATTGAGCTCGGCGACTACGCCGGCATCAAGTGGCTCAACGGCAGCTGCCTGGCCTGCTCCTTCTGCATGCAGGCCGACGAGCCGCTCTGCCCCCACGCCCTGCTGTCCGGCTACACCGTCGACGGCAGCTTCCAGCAGTACGCCATCGCCAAGGCCGCCCACGTGGCCCGCATCCCCAAGGAGATGGACCTCGAGGCCGTGGCCCCCGTCCTCTGCGCCGGCATCACCGTGTACAAGGGCCTGAAGGAGTCCGGCCTGCGCCCCGGGCAGTACGTCGCCATCGTCGGCGCGGGCGGCGGCCTCGGCAGCATGGCCGTGCAGTACGCCAAGGCCATGGGCCTGCACGCCATCGGCATCGACGGCGGCGAGGAGAAGGGCAAGAGCGTCAAGGAGCTGGGCGCGACGGCGTACGTCGACTTCATGAGCTCCAAGGACCTCGTCCAGGACGTCAAGAACGCCACCCCCGACGGCCTCGGCCCGCACGCCGTGCTGCTGCTCGCCGTCTCGGAGAAGCCGTTCCAGCAGGCCACCGAGTACGTGCGCAGCCGCGGCTCCGTCGTCTGCATCGGCCTGCCCGCCGGTGCCTACCTCAAGGCCCCCGTCTTCGACACCGTCATCCGCATGATCTCCATCAAGGGCAGCTACGTCGGCAACCGCCAGGACACCCAGGAGGCGCTCGACTTCTTCGGCCGCGGGCTCGTCAAGGTGCCGTTCAAGACGGTCGGCCTGAGCGAGCTCCAGAACGTGTACGATCTGATGAAGGAGGGCAAGATTGTCGGCCGCTACGTTGTTGACACCAGCCGGTAAATGAAAGAAGACATTCAGGTCGGGGAGATGAGTTTGGTGTATAGAATATGTAACGAACGGGAGGGATATAATGGATGATAATGACTTTTTTATACAATTGGGCAAGACGGCGGGTGGGAAGGGGAAATCGGGTCTATAGGTGCAAATGAAAATCCAACGAACTTTACCTACCTACTTACATCCAAAACGCACCCACAACCATATGACTCGAAAAGAATACCATGACTGCGTAATACTACCGTCTAACCTCTACTTTCTTCCCCCAACCATGTCACTTTAACAAAATCAAATAGTATACCCCCCACTATTCACCTGCCTCGTCTCCCCGACCGCCTCAAACCGGCCCCCCCGCGCCCTCACCACCCTTGCACCGCGCTCAACCCGGGCGCCATCCACTCCACCTCGTGCCCCTTGCCCCTCAGCCCCTCCACCACGCCCTCGTCGAGCCCCTCCTCCACGCGCAGCACGTCCGGCATCAGCTGGTGGTGCACCCGCGGCGCGGCGACCGCCTCGCGCAGCCCCATCCCCCGCGCCAGCACGTTCCACGCGACCTGCGCGGTGGCGCTGATGATGCGCGACCCGCCCGCGGCGCCCGTGGCGAGGAACACGGACCCGTCGCGGGCGCGCTCGGCGATGAGCGGGGTGATGGACGAGAGCGGCCGCTTGCGCGGGCCGACAAAGTTGGCCGGGGACGGGGCGAAGCCAAAGGCGTTGCGGCGGCGGGTTGCGAAAAGTCGTCCATCTCGTTGTTGAGGATGATGCCCGTGTCGGGCGTCATGAGCTGCGCGCCGAAGAGGAGGTTGATGGTGGTGGTCGAGGTCAGCGTCATGCCGGAGCGGTCGGCGGTGACGATGTGGGAGGTGCCGTGGGAGGGGGGGCGTAGAGGGAAAGCGGGTCGTAGGCGGAGAGGGGCTGCGTGGTGTTGTCGAGGATGCGGTTGCGGATGGTGCGCGCGGTGGTGTCGCTGAGGAGGTGGGCTTGGTAGGCGGTGGTGTTCTTGATGAACTCGGGGTCGCCGAGCTGGAGGCGCGCTCCGTAGGCGAACTTCATGGCCTCGACGAAGCGGTGCGCGGTGAGGTTGGTGTCGTGAAGGTCTTCTGGGGGGTACTGCTCCATTGTCTTGAAGATGCTGAACATGACGGGCCCGCTGCTCGGGGCTTCGGTGGTGAAGAGCCGGAAGTCGCCGTAGGTGATGTTCAAAGGTGGCTTCACCTCAACCTTGTACTCCTCGAGGTCGTCAAGTGTCATGGTTCCGTTCATCTTTTGTATGAGGCTAATCATGGACTCGGCTGCAGAGGTGTCAGTTGTACCCCGAATTAGCAGCTGAGCAACCTCCTACCAATATCCCCCTTGTAAAACACATCAATTCCTTGGTTGGCGATCTTCTCGAGGGAGCTTGGGGGGGGGTTAGCAGATGCCGGGGACGACGATAGGCCTGGTTCACTCACTCCGCGTAGCGTTTTCGTGTGATGGTTTCCCCGAGTTGGAGAAGAGTGCCTGGAATCGGTATTAGTGATGCTTTCTGGTCTTCCATGTTCCGGGTACTCGCCGTTTGGCGCAAAATCTTCAGCCCAGATAGGGTCGTCGACCAAAAAGTTGCTGTCCTGGCTGGCAGCCTTCATGTAGCGAACGAGATCCTCGGTGACTATGTGAAATCCCTGTGAGCGAGAAGCACCTCATCACCAGTGTCTCAACGCTCACCTCGGAAACCATCCCTCGCAACACGGACAGCGGGCATGACCAGCGTCTTCCAGGGCAGGACCTGATGAATTGTCAAGCCAGTTCAGGGGTATGACACCCGACGAGATGACTTACACCGTAGTTTCTGTGCAAGTACTCTAGCCCCCTCAACTCTCCCGGAACAGCAACAGCCAGGCCACCCAAGACACTAGCGTTTTGGTCGTGCTGGTACATGTCCCTGCTCGCAGCGGCCGGGGCGGTCTCCCTGTAGTCGATGGTCTCATACCTCCCATGCTTGTCACGGACAAGCATGAAACCTCCTCCGCCAATACCAGAATGGTACATGCCGATGACACCGACGCAGAGTGTGGTTGCGACCATGGCATCGGCAGCAGAGCCCTAAAGATGGTCAGCTTGTGTGTGGGAGTCGAAGTGGCAAGCAGAAGACGCACGCCAATGGCGATGGTATCTATCCCAATCTTGGAGCATATCGAGCTTTCACTGGCAACAGCTCCCCTCGTGCCTCCCGAGTCCGAGTCCCTGAAGAGGACCCCTTGCCCGGTAATGGGAGAGGCGGAGCTGAGAGAGAGCTGGCAGAGGAGAGTAAGCCAACATGGCATTGATAATGAAGATCCTAGCAAAATGTTTAGCATCAAGCCTGCAGAGAAATATGACTCTGATAACCCAGAGACTCACGCATGGTATCGATATCCGTGGCGGTCAGGCTCAGGTTGCTTATCCGAGATGGTCAGAAACAAGGAATCCCACCAAAAGCAGGGAATCGAAGACTCCGAGAAACTAGTCGATGGCCGCCCCTTGCGTCCTTCAAGCAAAGAATACAAACTAGAGGAATACAAACCCCCAGACGCCGTGCAGATAAGGACAACACAAGGAAAAGCCGAGTTACAAATCACATCCTGAGGACGGGAACTGGGAGGCGATAACAAGGAAGTTCAGTGGGGATGTCTCACTGAACCCTAACCCAGCTAGTTTGCTGCTGAGTTAGGCCCTTTGAGGAAGGCGATTGGAGACAATGACAACATCATCTGACCTCTTTTGGTCACCCGCTCTTTCCGATTCAATCCGCGCACTGATTGGCAGCTGTTTCCTTCGGTTGTTCAGGTACCGATAGCCGGCACTCCCAGGTTGTCTTTTGAAAAGGGAACCTGGCAAGCCTGGAAACAACAGAAACAAGAGACAACTCAGTCCTTGAGTCAGCATAAAAAATGCCCCCTGCGCTTCACAGGGACTTCCACCAGCAGAGGATCAGCACAAGGCTTGCCCAGTTCAGCACCGGGCACAGCACGGACGCGATCTTCCCGCTGCGGCTGGGTTAAAGAGCAGGGAAAAGATGGGACGAACAAGAAGAAACAGCGGGAACTTGTTCTGCATTCTATTCTTGACTGTCCCTGCTCCCTGCATGTCTACAAGCAGAGAGCCCCGATGTGGATGTGAACTCGCTCTTGTGTCCATGCCGACTCTTCTGACCTCACAGGCGCAACTCTAGGGCAGTGGCCCCACCGCCTTTGACCAAGCCGTCGAGAGGGGCAGTGCGGGGGTAGGTGATGCTCAACGATGTTTGAAAGGGTTTCGCGGACGACAAGGACATGTCCGAAAATAGGCTCGCCTTTTCTTGTGCACTGCCTTGATGATGAGCGGATCGACGAACGCCAATTTTGCAGTTCAGAGTCTGGCCACGACAGAATCATGCCAGAAGGGCTGACCAAGACTGTTTGCCCCTGCCATGTTTTCTTCACCATGGGCTGAGGCCACCAAAATCACAGGGTCTTTGGAGTTTCGCATTGATGACCAGGTCGTCTGTGGGTCCTTCGCGTTGAATTGGGGAGAGTTTAGACCAATGACAGCGGGATCCGGGCAGCAGGGTGCGATTTCAGGTTGAAGCGGGTCGTCTGGTGAAACTCTCCCCTTTTCCACGCACCCACGCTGAGCCACAGAACCCTGGCAATTTTTCCCCATCCCCAGGCCCCATGCAGCAGGCACCTCCTGGAATCGAGCCTGGCAACTTTCCCATGTCGCCCTCTGCCCAGAGTCCGAAGCCACGAATACCGAAGTCACTCAGCCATCGCGAAAATGGAGAAGTGCACCAAAAAAAGCAAGTGAATCTAAAATATCACGGGCAGCTTAGGTGGTGATATGTTGCTTCACACTGTCTTGAAAACACGCTTCTGACGCTAAGACGTGCGTCGGGCGCCTCCTCACACACTTCACTTGCCGATGTCGCAACTTGCACCTCGTCGCACCCCGGCAGCGAAACAAACAAAAACTCGGCTTGGCTGCCCGTTTTGCATGAAGACACAGCCGAGTTTTCCAGAGCGTCACCAGAGATCTCAGGCGATCATTTGTCTCAGAGGCACCCAGGCTCCTGGTCGACAGAGTCCAGGAGATTTGCTGCATCTCGTGGATCTCGCCCATCTTCGAGGAAACAAGCGGGCCATGGAGCGATCAGTCATGCGCCGGGCCATCACTTGTTTATGCCCATCGCTGCCCAGTCTGCCCAGTCTGCCCATCCCAGCAACGTCGTCAACTACCAAGAACAGAGACAGCCGCGACAGTCGTCATTCTGCCATTCCCCATCAGACTCGTCCCTCTCGCGCTGGCGGGGTCTTGAACCCCTCAACGGCCCCTTTACCCGATATGTGTGCCGCCCACCGCAGCGATTGGCTGACCAGTCGTCTCAGATTCGCCGTTCCTGCATCTGCCCCTTGACAGGGCTGGGCAACCCCTGCCTGTGCCACCCACGTCTCCTGGATTCCCATCAGAGCCTCCAGCTGTTTGTTGTCGAGCCCGGTACACCGGCCATGCGGCTCGACCTGGCATTGGGTCTCTGCCGGACCCCCTGTGGAGGATCCCGTTGATTAAGGGCCGCCGGCCGTGACACCCACAGTGATGCAATGGGGTTGATGCGGCCCCAAGGCGGCTATGCCCATGTTTCTTCCCAGGCGGTCCCTGCCACGTCGTGGACAAGCCATGGATCCCACACATGGCGTGGAAAGCGCTGGATGCCGCCGAGTCGAAATGTTACACTCATAAAGCTGTTGCAAGACGCCCGAGTCTCGCGATTGTCTCGTCTCATCTCCCCCTTCCTCCCTCACCTTTCCTTCGCTACACTCTGGCATAAGTGCTGTCTTTCTTTCATCAGTCAAGCATCATTCCTTTTGCTTGCCTGCTCATCAACTTTCGCTTCTGTCTTTCCACTGTATCTACATTCTCTTCCACGCAAGCAACTGTGTCTGCTTGCCCCTAGCGGAGTTGACTCTCGCTCTTTTCACTCTGGACCACTCTCACTTCGCCTGGAGCACCTTGACCTAGAGAACCACCTACACTCTCACGAAACGATACCGAAAAACACATCAAACTCACCAAGATGAAGACCGCCTATCTTACCCTCGGCCTCTTCGCCGCCCTCACATCCGCCTACTCCAAGAGGCACCCCCGCTACTTGCGTCATCAGAGACAGGAGAACGGGACGGCCATCGCCTCGAGCGCTGCCGCCGATGCTGCCGCGTCCTCGGGCTCGGTGGTGATTCCGTTGTCCACCGGTGTCTCCTCGGATGCGGCGACCCTTGTCACCAGCGCCGCCCCTTTCCCCACCAACGGCACCGCTGCTGGCATCACCACTCTGACCGTGTCGACCACCTCGGTCCGCACCATCACCTCGTGCCTCCCCGAGGTCATCGACTGCCCTGCCAGGACCGAAGATCTCGCCAACTTCCCCTCCGAGGCTCTCGGCACCGCCACCGTCACCGATGTCATCATCCTGACCGAGATCGTCTGCCCCGTCACCGCTGTTCCCTCCATCTCGTCCAGCGTCCTCTCGGAAGCCTCCAAGGGTCTCATCACCGGGAGCACCGTGAGCCAGCCTGCCGCGTCTGCCACTGCCCCGGCTCACGTTGTCGTCTCGACCGCCACTGAGACAAAGGTTGCCACCATCACCACGACCAAGGTCCTCACCATCACCCTTGGCGGTAACGGTAACGGCGGTGGCAAGGTTGTTACCACCACAGTTGAGTCTACGGTTGAGTCCACAACTGTCGAGGTCGTCACCCCCAGCCAGACCGAGAAAGTTGACCCTGTCGCCACGACCCCGGCTGCGGGCGAGAAGGACACCACCACCACCGAGACCACCACCAGGACAGGCACCCGCACTGTCACCGTCAAGCGGCCTAGCACCACCACTGTGGGCGGCGGCGGAAAGGGCAATGGCAACGGCAACGGCAACGGCAACGGCAACGGCAACGGTAACGGCAACGGCAACGGCAATGGCAACAACAACAACAACGCGTGCGACTGCGCTGCCAGCGTCGTGACTGTCACCCAGGAAGCCGTCACCGTGACCGCCCCGGCCTCGACCGTCTACGTGACCGTCACGGGCGCCGCGTCCCCTCCCGCTGCCCAAGGCGGCAATGGCAACGGCAACAACAACGGCAACAACACCGGCAACGGCGGCAACAAGACCGACAAGGTCGAGGCCACCCAGACCAGCGCCGCCGCCGCCGCCACCACGACGGCCGTCAGCAACGAGACGGGCGCCGTCGACGACACCGAGGAGGAGGAGGAGACGGACTGCCCGACCGACCAGATCGTCACCGTCACCTCCACCTCCACCGCGGCCGCCGCTTCGCAGGCCCCCGCCACTACTACTGCCGCGTCCGCGGCCGCCACCGCGAGCGTCAGCCCCGGCGGCACCAACGGCGCCGCGGACGGCGGCGAGGAGGACGACACGTGCCCCGAGGACGAGGTCGTCACCGTGACTGCTGCTTCGACCGCCGAGGCCTCGGCGACCGCTTCGGCGACCGTCGAGCCCTCGGTTGCGCCGTCGGGCTTGCGGTAAAAGGGGGATATTTGCATAGTTGGTAGACTCTGTAGTTTGACACCGGCGAGCCGGTACCCACGTGCAGGACCAAGAGGAGAAGAAGAGGGGAAAAGGGAGGGAACCCTGGTCGGAGCACGGTTTCCTGACCCAGGTTCGCTTCTTCAAAGTCGTGTTCGTTTCTTGTACAATTTTGATGCCTCTTTCTTTAGGGAGACAAATGCCGGTGCATGTGTTCTTATTTTAGCTTTTTTGCAGTGTGGGATGACGCAAAACTGTATGGTATGAGAGATGAAAGATGACTTGTGTCCGCCCGTTCGACGCCACTGTAGTTTTTGCTGGAATGCAAAACTTGGTGATGCCACGGTCTGCCGTCGATAGACAGACAGATATGAAATGCTCACGATTGAACTTGTACCTGTTCCCATTTTCTGTTGGAGGTTGGATCCGGCGTTGTGTGGTTGCAATGTGACATTGCAGCGTGACCAGTGTTGGACATGACCGAACTTTAACCTGTTGCCAGGCCAGTGAGACATGGACAGAGGGAAACGACGAAGCTGGATTGCGGATCCAACAGATGTCAAACCACACGTCACGTTGTAACTCTTAAGCTCGGTCGAGCCATCTACCCGGGGAGAACGAGGTAAGAACCAAAACGTCAAGGCACGCTTCGGTTAGAATAGATCACCGGGTACGATGGTTCATTCAACAAATGACTATTGGCGGCATCCTCCCCAGCTGGACATTCCCCTGCTGTATGCTCTACTGTGTATCTTGCCCAAGTCAACCCTGCAGTTGCACACCTCTCGACGAATACTTGTGTAGAGGCCCAGTACTGATACACAAAAATGCCGCTCCCATTCCAACACCCCCTTATCGCTGTCATATGTAACTCCAAAAAATGATCCAACTCGAGCCACCGATCCATGCCTTCACTAGATTATGCCTCGATCCTCACCCTCTTTCTCTTTCAGTCCCCTCGTCCCCTTCGCAGCCCACTTGGATTTCTACTCCCCAATGAGCTCCCTCACGCGCCTCTCAATCTCGGGCACGCCCCTCAGCATGAGCTCGAGGTCCTCCTTCTCCTCCTCGAGCCGCAGCCTGCGGTCCGCGTCGAGGCGAGTAAAAACATAGCGGCCCTGGCCGTCAAACTGCAGCAGGTGCGTGTGGTACTTCCACAAGCTCCGCCTGTGGCTGACCGTCATCATGGTGATGCCCATGCGCTTGGCGGCGTCGTACATGATCTTCTCCGTCTCGAGCGTGACGCTGCTGGTGCACTCGTCGAGGATGGCGAAGCGCGGGCGGTGGTAAAACAGGCGCGCCATGGCGACGCGCTGCTGCATGCCGCCCGACAGCACGTCGCGCCACTCGGCGACCTGGTCCCAGCCGTGCTCGAACTCGTCGGGGAGGCCCTCGATGGCCAAGGTGCGGAGGATGTCCATGAGGTCGTCATCGGTGACGCCCTTGCTGCGCATGGCGGCGAGCCCGTCCGGGTAGATGATTTGCTGGCGGAGAGTGCCGCGAGCGAGGTAGGGCCGCTGTGGGATGTAGAAGATGTCGGTGAAGGGGGGCTTGTGGACGGTGCCGCCGTAGACGGGCCAGAGGCCGCCGAGGATGCGGAACATGGAGGACTTGCCGCACCCGTTGGGGCCGAGGACGAGGAGATGGTCGCCCTGTTTGAGGGAGAAGGAGAGGGCGGGCACGAGAACGTCGCCGTTGGGGGAGATGATGGGCACGTCGACGAATGAGATGTCGCGGCTTTCGATGATCTTGCCCCGGCCCTTGAGCACCTCGGCGTTGCTCTCAGTGCCGGAGCTCGAGACGAGGTTCTTTGTGAATTTGCCGGCGCTGATGTCGTCCATGACCTCGAGGAGGGTGGAGACGCGCGAGGTGTAGCCGGAGAGTTCGAGGACCTCCTTGTACGAGGACATGAGGCGGCCGAACGCCTCGTTGGCCGACAAGAGCAGGCGCCGGTTGGTCACAAAGCTCTCGGACCGGTCGCTCATGTTCATGATGACCTTGCCGGGGAGCTTGAAGAACACGGGGACGCTGCAGAGCGCCAGGCCCAAGGCTCCCCAGAAGTACTTGATGACATAGTCGTTCATGAAGTCGTGGTATAAATGCCTCCGCAGAACGAAGTTGGCTTGCTTGATCATGGTGAAGTAGCCCTTGTCGAGGGTGTCCTTCTCGGGCCCCTGACCCGCGTACAGGGCAATCTCTTCGTTGTGGTTGATTAACCTCGTGTGCTGGTGGCGGAAGTCGCCCTCCAACCTTTGCTGTTCGGCGGCGTACTTGCCGAATGGTGGTGTGAGTGCTCGCATCATGCCGGACGAGAGTTGGACGAGCAGAGCCATGAACATGACGCCTTCTCCGCCAACGCTCCTGGTAATAGTGATGATGTAGATGGTCTGGCCGGTTGGTCAGCAGGGGGAATTGGGTGCAGGGGGATAGGGGGCCAGCTCACCATGTCGAGGATCGGCTTCGCCAGGTTGCCGTAGAGTTCAGCCAGGCTGTTGGCAAACTTGGTCACATCGACGGCAATCAGCTGATCCGGGTTCTTGATTCTGTCGTCGAGGGCCGAGATGCCGTAGAAGGTCAGTTTGGAGAGGTACCGGTCGTGAATGTACTGGGTCAATCGTGACCGGTAGTTCAGGGCCAGCTCCGCTTGGTGGTAGTTCAGCATGGAGTTGGTGAAGGTGGCCGGCACGGCAATCAACATCCACCACATGACGCGCCTCAGAAACTCGCGGCCATTCCCCTTGACCAAGGCCTTGACGATGGCGCCGTCCATTTCTGCCACCTTGACGCTGAGCAATGTCCGAAAGACCAGGAAGAAGCTGTGGCTGATGAGCAGACGGGTCTCCTTGGCTCGCCATCCCGGAATGACGATGCGGAGCAGGCGCAGCAGCGAGCGGAAGAACTCGCGGTTGAGCTCGCCTTTTGTTCTCCTTTCTTCCTCGTCCTGGCCCGCAGCTGTGGTTGGGGGCTTCTCGGCACGTTTCTTGGCGTCGCGTTTCGATGCGCTTTTCAGGTCGGAGACGAAGATGCGGATGCGGTACACAAGGGCGACAAACAGGGTGATGTAGACAGCTCGGGAGATGCGGGTGCGGTTGCGCAGGTACATGGAGGTCAGCTGCGAGATGATGGCGCGGATGGTGCGGGCGCGGGCAGCGCTGCCCACGGCGACCGGCTTCGATTGCGACGGCGCCATGGCGGGTGGCGGGGAAGGGAAGAAGTCTGCGGACAGATCACGGTCGCGTAGTGACAGTCATTGGGCGTTGAGGGTGGTTGAGGGTGGTTGGCGTTGGACGCGGCGGAAATGCGCAAGATGGGGAGGGGGGAGAGGAGACAGGGGAAAGTGTCTTGTCGTGTGTCGCAGAGCGTTTGTGGAATTGGCTTGTGGTCGGGCACTCGGTATCGTTGGGAGCTTGAGACTCGAGATGGTCGGTACCAGGGAAGTGTGTTGGAAGTACAAATCTCCTCCGTAGTGCACTGTGTACTGTGCACGATTTCCGGGCTGGGATGGCCAGAATGGCCAGAATGGAGTGGTTGTTGCTGTTCTTCCAGGTTGTCCCGTCCTCTCCTTCCCTCGGCCCTTGCGTCACCCACCCACTTGCTGGAATGGGCAGGCAGGCCCGGGATAGGCTGGACAAGCCACTGACCTGCCGGCATGTGATTGTCTCCTGGGAGCTCTGGCTCGTCTGGGCACTGCCGGTTCCACCCTGCGCTGCCGGATTGGTCCAAAACCCGGGGAAAAATACTGGGGTAACCATTTCCACGGCACGCCAGACTTCCATGTGCTGCTCCTGTCCTGAACTGGTTCCACCCACCCGGACCGGCATCCGGCAGCCACTGCCCGGCACTCTGAACCCCGGGAGGCCGGATCTCATACACAGGATACGGACCAGCCGCCGGAACGCCTCCGGGTTTATATCGGAGGGGCAGTTCCGTAACCATCACAATGGCCCCAATGGCCGCCATCCTCTTTTTCTCTTCATCTTCGTAACTTCGGTCCTCGCCAACACGGAAAAGGCCATCTTCCTCGGCCCCGAACCCGTCTCCATCCACCTCACCCACCCAATCCTCTCCGACTTGCGCCTACACACCCTGACCCCGGCCAACGGGACCCTCCGGACGAGCCTCGCCGCCCAGTTTCCATCCCCCGACCACCCCCGCGGCACGGCAACATGGCTCGTCCTCGACAACCTCACCCCCAACCAGCGCTATGAAGTGCGCGTCTGCTGGGCAGCCACGGCAAGTCGCCCATTCACCTTATCTACCTCCAAACTTGAGAATCAAGCCACTCCTAACACCCCCCCCTCCAGCAACCGACCGCCTTCTGGGTCGACACCTTCCCCCTCTCCGCCGTCGGGGACTCCCCGAGCTGCTGGCCTCGTTGCAGGCCTACTCCGCCTCCCTGCAGGAGCAGGAGCAGAAGCAGAAGCAGAAGCAGAAGCAGCCCGATGCATCCAAGGGCAGCAGCAGCAGCGGCAGCAGCAGCAGCGAGCGGGACGAAGCCTCCATCCTCCTCCTGCGCATCCTCGCGGCCAGACTACTTCACCACCGACGCGGCGCTCATGCGCGACGTGCCCGGCGTCGACGTCGACATCATCCTGGACCCGTTCCTGTTCAATGCCCTCCCCGCTCCATCGCAAGCACGGCGTGCTACATTGTCGCCGTGGGCGTCGCGTCCTACTTTCTGGCCGGAAAGGTAGTCTCGTGGATCCGGGGGGTGATTGCCGGCGGAGCGCCAGCGCAGGGCTGGAGAGTGTGAAGAAGAGGCAGTGATGGAGCTCTGGACGGCGGCGAGAAAAGGAGGGGGGGTCTCCATCCGTGATGCGATGGGGCTAATATGAACTGCAAGTACTCGGGAAGGTCAACAACAAGCCAACAGACACCCGTAGCGCTCATCAGGTCAATGTTTGCATACAAATGATAAAGATGAATCAGCCTGCACCATCAAGCCACCGCTACCAAGTTCTATCATACTAAAAAAAGCCTCAAAAGCTCAAAAATAAACACAGCAATGGTTCGTTCTCATTCCCCATACTCACCCAGTCGCCCTCCTTTCCCGCCCCTTAACCCCCCCCCCCCGGGACATCCCACGGTCTTCGACCAGGCCGCGTGGGCCCACCACCACTCTCTGCCACTGAACCACCCTCCTCCTCCGCCACCCGACCACCTCGCTCAAAGCCGTCTCCCCGCGGCCATCGGGTAGCAGCCCCACCATCCGCGCCCTCACCTCCGCCAGCGTCAACCGCACGACTCTCCGCTGGTAGTTGAGCCACTGGTCCCGCTCCTACACCTCGACGTCAATCAGCACGTGCTCCAGCGCAGCGCTCCTCTCGACAAGAGCAGAGTCGCTGCGGCTACGCCCACGGCCCTCCTAGTGATACTGGCCGCCGCCGCCGTACCCCTGATGCTGCTGAGGGTGGCCGCCGCCCGAGGCGTACTGCGGCTGCTGCGGGGGGTAGGCGCCCGACGGCGGGGGGGCGTACGAGCCCGCCGCACCGCCGGCGTATTGGGGCTGGCCGTACTGGGGCTGGGTGGCGCCGTGGGGCTGGCCGTACGCCCCGGGGATGGGGGGCGGGGCGCCGTAGTTTTGTTGTGGGGCGCCGCCGGCGGGAGGGGAGGCGTATGAGGGCTGGCCGTAGGACTGCTGCTGGTGCTGCTGGTGCTGCTGGCCACCCGAAGGGGGTGGGGCGTAGCTTTGGCTGTGCGGTGGCTGCTGTTGGTGGCCGGAGCCGTACGACGGGGTGTATGCTGAGTTGGGGGGTTGGTGCTGGCCGGGGTTCTGGTAAGAGGATGCGCTGCCCTGGTAGGAGGGGGTGCTCGCGGTCGACTGGCCAGGCTGCGAGGGCGGCTGGTACGAGGCAGGTGGAGGCGGGGCGCTGTAGGAGCCTGATTGTCCGCTGTTGGAGTAGCCAAAGTTGTTCTGGCCCTATCTGGGTGTTAGCATTGCTTTCAACTCTGTGGTCAAATATGAGTGTCGTAGAAACCTACCGAACTCTGGGGCTTGCCGCCAAACATACTAGCGACGCCGCCGACGAGACCTCCCAGGCCGCCGGCAGAACCATGCCCGGACGACTGGCCGCCGTGGTAGTTCTGGGGCGAGGCAGATGACGGTTTGCTCCCCGAGGAAAACAGGTTGGAGGCCAGTTGCGACGCAAGCTTGCCGCCGAGTCCGCCCCCGCTGCTGTGGCCGCCGCCGTGTCCGCCTCCGTGACCCGATGACAAGAGGCCGGTGACGACCTGCCCAGCCAGCCCGCCGACACCACCGCCACCGTGGGAACCGCCGCCGTGTGGTTTACCGCCAAGACCGCTGAGGGTGCTTCCGAGGAACGACTGCGACGAGCATGACAAGTCAGTCTATCAGTGCCAGCGCACACAACTAGGGGGCAGAACGAAAAAGACATACCCCAAGCCCGCGATCTCCGTTCCCACCACCAACCCCCCTTGTGCCTTCGGTCGACCCGTCCTCCCGAGGATGCACAGGCTCGAGCCTGCCATCCGGGTACCTCGCCGTCTGGCTGCCGTCGGGGTGCACAATGATCTCGGCGCCGTTGCCGTCGGTCTTGTGGGGCACACCGTAGGGGTGCTCGTTGCGCGCAGCGGGGGTGCCGCCGCCGCCCACAGGCGCGGCCTCGGTGGGGGTGTCCCATTGCGATGCGCCCGTCGACAGTTGGACGAAGTAGTACTTCTTGGAGGCGGCGTCCCACTGGGCGATCCAGCCAGCGGGGAGGGGCGGCGGCGCGAAGGTCGGCCCGTCGCTGCCGGGAGAGGAGGGTCCTGCCATGGGGAGTGTAGATGTCGCGTGTCAAGTGTTCAGTGTTCTGCGAGGGTTGGGTCGGGCTGGCGATGCTGGTCGAAGAAAGTAGACGCTCAAGTCTCCGCTTCGCTTTGCGGTGTGCCGCGCTGCCTGATAAAGAACGGGCGGGAAGGGAGGAGACGGGGTGTGGTGGCAGGGTCAGGAAGTGTCAGGTCTGGAGCTGAACCGAGTGTGGCAGGGCCGACCGTGATTTTGGAGGGGGCGGGGCAAGCAGTCCCCAGCAGTCCCCAGCAAACCCAGCAACCCCAGCAAGAAGTGTTCAGGGGTCCTTTTGAAGCGCGATCTCGTGTGCTGCTGACGACAAGCACCAAGACTTGAGAAATCCGGTTCATGAATATGGAATACGACAACTGATACTCCATAAGGATGTGACCGACCTCCTTGTCTTTATCCATACCGCATGGTAACCTGAAAGCTCTAGAAATCGAGACGGGCCTGCAACCTCTTTGCACGCAAAACCTTCCTTTCGCGTTAGTTAATGTGAACTTCGCGTTAGGGTGTCGCCAATCACCCTGGCGTGCAACGGAGGGAGCCAACACCCCTCTTTCTCACAGCAGGGTCTCATCCCGTCCCTGGCATTAGCGACCTCCTGTCACCCTCAGCAGTACCGCAAAGACCGCAAAGGCAACCCAAAGAAGCCACACTAAATCAAACCATCATCAAACTTGGATGAGACCCCAACCCAACTCATATGCCCCAGCCGCGGGCGCATTTTCAATAGTGGCAACCACACTACCACTCCGCGACCCCATCCAGGAGCCCGACCTCCGCGAACAAGGGCCAACCCATACGTCCCTCACACTTCACACACACACACACACCAAACCTAACACATACATCTGACCAACTCAACCACAAAAGGCACAGCCCCAACTTGACCACTGAAAAAGATAGCAACCCGCCATTCCCCTCCCAACTGCCCCATCGGGCCATGATGCCATTCAGCCACAGCGGCTGGCGCGTCTTCAAACCTCGAGATTGCACAGCGCAAACGGTCTGGTGAGGCAGCCCAATCCCGCCCGTTTCTGTTCACCCGTTGGCGCTGTGGCTGTCAGAGCCCGAGACATGCTCCACATTGGGCACGCCGTCGGAAACAAAACGTGGTGGGAGGAGAAATGCATCTTCTCATGATTTTCTCTCTGTTGGCAAACGATAACTAGCTGCAACGACTCTCTTGGTTGTGCATGTGCAAGCATATGTGCCATCCGCATGGCGGTGTTGAATCCCGCCAAACCCCCAGTTCCCAGACCTCCGTCAATGTCAAAATGCAACGCTCACCTCTCTTCCCAATGCGCCATCGCTGTCTATCACAAACAACACTTGCTTGAGCACACCCAATCCCACCCCTGCCACCCTTCTTCACGCCCGCTCAACCACCGCCCCATTTCCATTCCCATTCCCGTTCCTATTCGAGTTTCCGTTTCCGTTTGTCGTCTGAGCCTGGCTCCTGACCGCCACTTCCTCCACCTTCTCCCTCAGCTCGGCACCGCCCGCCGCCGTCGCCGCCGTCTCCTGGCCGCCCGTCAGGCCCTTGCGGATGGCCAGGACGCTGTCCACAATGACCGCGTCGATGCCCTCCTTGACTTGGCGCTGTAGAGGAGAGGGTGTCAGTACTTGAAGAAGAAGAAGAAGAAGAAGAAAAGAGACAATAATCATTAGAGAAAAACATCGCGTGTGAGACCAGAAAGATGGCCGGAGGGGGAAAGACATACCTGCACCAACTTGGGGTCATTATTCATCGCCCCATAGCTCACACACACCAGGCCATTCTGCTTGACCACCCTGACCAGCCGCGGGCTATTCACAAACGGCTCCGAGTGGCTGACGATGCCCAGCAGGTTCCACCGCGACGCGAACCGGATCGCCTCCTGCAGGCTGCTCGCGCGGATGTCGCCGACGGGGCTCGTGCCAGCGTCCGTCAGGAACAGGATGGGGATGTTGGGCTGCTTGAAGCTCAGGCACAGGCAGATGTCCGGGTTGAAGGAGCTGAAGATGATGTGTCGCTCGCCGTCGAGGTGGTCGTAGACCTTCTGCAGCACCGTGTCGCAGAACGAGTTGAGCTCGACCGCGTACGTGTCCATCTCGTGCTCCTCGCTCTCGTGCAGCATCGGGTACTTCATCTCGATGTTGAAGCCGACCGACGCCGGCAGGCGCCGGAAGAGGTCCTCGAGCGTCGCGAACGGCGCCTGGATGAAGTTTCCGCGCGAGTTGGCCTTGAACCCCTGCGCCTTGAAGTCGCGCGTGTGCTTCATGCGCTCTTCCATGGCGTGCTTGGAGGGGGGCTGGTGCGGGTTGTGGTGGTGGTGGTGGTGGGCCGGCCAGTCCATCGACATGGACCGCTGGCGCGGGCCGGGGCTGTTGCTGCGGGTCGTGTGGACCTGTTTGGGCTGGGGCGGCTTGGGGAGGTGCTGGTGGTGGTGCGAGGAGTCCGGGTTGATGTGCAGGAACTGTTCGAGGGTCAGGGTGTGGACGGGGGCGTCGAAGCCGGTCTCGCTGACGAGGAAGTCGTGGTAGATGACGGGGACGTGGTCCTTGGTCAGCTGGACGTCAAACTCGACGTACTGCGCGCCGAGGTTAGCGGCCGCGATGAATGACGGGAGTGTGTTCTCGCCGAGCTGCAGGGACCGGTTGGAGACGTGGTTCTTGCCCAGGCCGCGGTGGCCGATGACCATGGTGGACGTCATCTTCTTCCAGTAGGTCTGCTGCTCCGTGACTTCCATGTTGGGGTGCGAGAAGGGCGTGATGACGAGGAAGTTGAAGTTGACCGTGCCGATAACGTCCAAGTTAGCGCCCACGATCGGGACGCAGACGTCGCCCTGAAGGTTCATCCGCTTGGTCCCGATGGTCGGCCGGACGCTGGAAAGCAGCGCGACGCCACGCCCGATCTTGTTGTTATTGTTGCCTGCGTACGTCGGGACGATGTCGAACAGCAGCTTCACTTTGGTGGCATCCGACGTCGTGAAGACGATCGGCTCGGTCGAGATGTTTTCATGAACCGGCATGTCGATGATGGTCGGTTCGCCCTGTGCGCCCTGGGCTGACACGACGATCGAGAGGGCCGTGTCGAGCTGGGTGTTGTGAGCCTCGGTCAGGGGCACCTTGTCCAGCGTCACGGCCTCGACATTCTTCCGCATGTCCATCGACCCGAGGCTGACGAGCACCAAGCTCTCGTCCTTGAGGTAGCGATGGCCAAACGACTTGACTGGCTCAGCCGGGCGTGAGGAGCCGTTCGACCTCCTGTCCCCGAGGGAGGCGACCTCGCGAGCCACGGGCTCTGTTGCCGTCTTCTCCTCGTCCGAACTACTCGTGCCGGTGTCAAACTCATCCCGGCTGTGCGCGGCAAGCATTTGCGCGATGGAGATGTGTCCCCTCAATGCCGCGTGTTCCTTGGCCGTCCAGCCCGACGAGTCCAGCTTATCCACGTCCGCCCCGGCATCCACGAGCAGCTGGGCGACGGACAGGTGGCCATCGACGGCCGCGATATGGAGCGGTGTCCAGGCAAACGAGTTCTCGGCCAGCTCAAGATCGGCCTTTTGCTCAACCGTCCCCTTCAGCAGCACCTCGGCACACTCCTTGTGGCCAAACCGTGCGGCGATATGCAGCGCCGTCTCGCCGTCCTTGTCCTGCCAGTTGATATCCACACCAGCCTCGACGAGCATCTCCACGATGGGTTTGAAGTTGGCCTTGGTAGCGATGGCCAGGACCGCACTCGACTTGGAGATGGACCTACGCATCTCAGCCTTGTGGTCGCTCACGCCCTTCCAGTCCTCGCCTTGGAGCAGGGCCTTGGTCGTCAGGACGTGGCCTCCGAGGACGCTGAGGTGGACTGGCGCGTTGCCGTCCTTGTCCTGCCATTCGGCAGCGTCGATGCCGTTCCCGACGTCGAACTGGCCCCATTCCTGCATCTTGCTCATCAGGATCTGGCATACCACCACGAAGCCGAACTGAGCGGCGTAGTGCAACGGGATCCGCCCAAAGCCGTCCTTCGCCCTCAGCGCCGTTCTATGGCTAGGTTGGAGCGTCTCGAGAAGGAAGATCAGGATCTGGACGGCTTCGTCATCCTTGGTGAGAAGGGCCGACTCCTTGAGGCCACAGACTCGCGGAGCCGCAAGGGGCGAGGTTGCCGGGGTGAGGAAACTCTGCGCGTACTGGGCAGCGCCAGGGAAGGGGAACGCGGCCGGTTCCGAGGCTTCCTCGTTCTTGGACGAGGCCGTTTTGGTCCGCCCAATGTGGATCACCAGCCTGTGGATGCAATTCCGCTCGTTGATGTCATCGGGCTCGTCCAGCGACGTGATGTTCTCCAGCAGAAACGCGATGCAGCGCCTCGAACGTGCCGAGATGGACCGCTGTAGGACGTTGAGAAGCATCCTCTGGGAGGCGGGCTCTGCGCTGATGAGGTTCCCGGTGGTCAGGCTCTCTTTCAAACCCTCCACGTCGTCTTTCCGGGTCGCTTGGTCGAGCTTGTCCAGTAAGCTCGCGGGGACATTAAGCATGGCTTTCGCCGATGCCCGCCCGAGCGAGCGGGTTGACCTCTCGGACCTGGCGTCATCGACATGGTGCGAGTCGCCCAGCACTGAGATCCATTTGTTCAACTCGGACAGCAGCTTTACGATGACGGTGTCTTTCGCAAACTGGCGCGGATCAACTTTGGTGGAGATGTAGCGGTGCTGGGTCGTCGTGTTGGGCACCTTCTTGTCGAGCTTCTTGGTGATCTTGACAAAGCCGCGACGGTTGATCTCGCCGAACCACTGAAGCTTCCGCAACTGGCTGCGCAGCTCGAGCAGGGCGCCCATCAGCTCCTCGATCTCGTCATCGTCCAGGTTGGCCACGACATCTGGCGAGCTGCCATATCTGTCCTGGAGCACCTTGAGCCGGCGGCAGGCGTCGGCAAACTTCTTGTTGTAAAACGAGTCGACATCCTCCAGGTTCCGGTCCAGGTCGAAGAAGAATTCTGCCGTGACAGGTCAGTCCCCTAGCACACGGTCATAAGAGGTCGGCTCGGTCTGCGGTTGTGCCCACCCGCTAGATCAACCTGCTCTCCATCACGGGCTGCCTTGGCCGCAGCCTTGACGAGCTTCTTGAGGCCCTTGTAGTTGATGTATGAGCCCGCCCACTCGGGGACTTGATTTCGTGGAAGGCTGTGTGTGATGTTCAGTCATCGAATATATCATCATTGGACGGGTGAGTGGGAAATGTCATACTTGCGACCAAACTTCATGCTGTGATGCTGGTGTGTGGTGGTATATGTGGGTTGTGGTGAGAAGAGGAAATAGTTCGGATATGGCGGTGAAACCACGAGCCAGGGAGTCGGCGAGTTGTTGGTGTCAACAAAAATCACCAAGATTGGGTTAGAGAGTTTTATTGACTGGAAGCCTGCATTTTGTGAATCCAGAGGAATCCAAGCCTTCAAAAACCAGCGAGGAGGGACATGCAGAGGAAGGAAGGAAGCTGAAGATCTTCACTGGTCCTTCAGCCCCGACCAAGTTTCCACTGTGACGCAAGTTGGAGTCGTTTTGCAGGGAGGGCAGTTGGTTGTTGGAGGCAGCAGTCAAGTTGGCAATGCTGATGTGCAAACGAACAGGTAGCCGAGAGTTTCGAGTTGTTTGGGAATAAAAGACAAAGAAAGGCTCTCCTCACGGGCAAGAAACTGGATGTACCAGAAATGGGGATGTGATGGTCGTATGTATAACAAACTTCAAAGGTCGGACGAAAATGGGTTTGAGCGGAGTGAAACTGTCCAGTCCCCGTCATCAAGCGCGGGACTACGGATGTAGACTATTAACCATGACCCGGGCTAGCAGGGTTCTACCTATTGAAACTAGCTGGGTAGAGGTTGTGGGCATGCCTCTTGTCAAATGTCCAGGTACATTTTCCTGGCTCCCTTGCCCTGGTTGCTGGTTGATGAGCTCATGTCTCAAGGTACGAAAGGACCACAAAAGCAGGCCGGGCACGGCAAAGGGAGCATCCCAGGGCCACGTTTGGGCCTGCCGGAACCCACTCTCTCGGCCGGAGCCAGTGAGAAGCCCCCGTGGCGTCCGGTGCTGCCAAGATTGGCTTCCATTGGGCAATTCTGCCCACCCCCCACACCAAACCCGCAGTCACCCAAGGTCTCTTCTTTCACCGTGGCGGATATTGGCAGTCTGCTTGACTGCCGAGTGAAATCTCATTATCTGCGATGGCGAGTTTGGTGTCGGTACGGCGAGGTGTGGCAATATGCAAGACATGAGGAACGTGGGTGACACAATGCGAATGCGAGTCGTATGGGACGCTTCCCTCGGGGAATTTCTCCCCATCCTCCCCCACAAAATCGTCCGCGTGTTTGATGGGGGCCATGTAACATCAATAGAACTGTCACTCAGGTACATTACTCACTGCCTTCCATACCTTGCCTGAACAGGTATCTGGTCTCGCTGGTCTCAGAAGAAACCGGACATAAAAGGAATGCAAAAGAGCCTCGTGACTCGCGCATTGTAAAACAGCAACACTAGTCAGGCACGTTGCCCAACACCATTGGCAGGATATGCTGGTCTTGTGATGCCTCTTGCCCCCTCAGGGGAGCCGGCCAGACCGCAGCCCCAGTGCGGCTCCCCTTGACCTTGACCTTGGCTTCGGCATGCCGGACAAAATCAACATTGGCTCCCTCTTCAGGGCCTGATGTAAGCTGAGTCGGCCACAGGAACGGATGACATGGACTCAGGAAAAAGTGAGAAAACTAAGACACAGTAACGAGGTATGTCCTCATGAAACAAGCAGATACAGTATGTATACCAAAAATAGCCAATGTAACCCTTGCCGTATCGTATCCCCCTTTTCCCTCTAACCTCTATGCTTCTCGGGTATATACAAATACATCAGCTCGTCAACTGTACAGGAAATCTTACATCGCCGGCAAGCCACTTCTGTCCTCTCACCATCCAACCCGTCCGTACTGCACCGCATGTGGTCTGGCTGTCGAATCACGAACGTGTGCAAACGGGTCCGCGGTTGCTTCCCGCCCCGGCGGCGGTGCTTCATCCACCTCGGCTGCATACCGGCTCTTCCAGAACGCAAATCTAGGCCTCGCTAGCATCTCCAGAAGCCTCGCGAACCGGCCAGACTTAGTTGTGCCTGCCTCCTTTGCCTCCCCGACCAGTTTGGTCGTCAGGCTGGCCAGGTAGTGCTCAAAACACGCCAGGGTCCTCGTGATACTAACATCGCCAGAGTTGTTCGGCGTCTCGCGCAGCTCCCTCTGAAGCGTCGGTGGCAGAGCCTTGAACAGCGCTCTCTTGAGCTGGCTGTCAATCTCTTTGCTCAGGTCGAAGCACAGCGCAGCCGCGTACTCTGGTGTGCCGGGGGTGTTGTATGCTCTGGCACGCTCGATCCGTTTCTCGATGGGCACGGAAGCGTGGAACTGCTCCTTCATCCGCAGTTGTCTTGGTGTCTGTCTGGCGAGCACGTTGCAGATGGCATTTTCTGCGTTGCGGATTCTGTAGTCGGATACCGCCAGCTGTGACGCTAACCAGTCGAGCTTTGCTGCTCGCTGGAAGCGCTCTGCCTTGTGCAATTTCTGCACTGCATGTCCAGCGGCCGAGTCGAAAATGGAGAGCGCCTTGTCAAGTCGGTCGCTCAAAGGCACGTCGTGCCTGGAAAGATTCTTCTCGATCTTCCTCAACCACCAGGTCATGTTGTTGCTGTAATGCCACGCCTCTCGTATCCAGATGGCCGTGACGAGGTGGTTGAGTCGTGCTTTCTCGCTTCTCAATGCCTCTTCAGAAGACTGTGAGTCATACTCCTCGGCAGAACCGTTTCTGGACAACGTCGTCGTCTGCCAAACGTTGACAATATGGTGTAGTTGTCTCACGAGCCCTGGACTGACCGGCTCGGGGCCAAGAATCATCGCTGACGCTTCCTCAATATTGTCGAGCAGTCCCCGAACGATCAACTTGACCGCTCCCGTGTCCACCACGGTGAGACATGAATGGAAAAGCCTCCAGAGCAAATCCCTGCTTATTGCCCACTTCTCCTGAAGACAGACAGCAAGGAGTTTGGCGCCTTCGCGAAGCATGCCAAAGTCGACCAAGCCCTCCAGCAGGGCCTCGGCAACGTTTTGGGTGAAGGGCGCGCGCTGGACATAGTAACCCTTGACCAGTGCAACGTTCGGGGAGGTAGCCCAGTCGTGAAGTTCGGAACGCAGGGCCACATAGCCGGAATGCCTTCGCATGAGCCCGATTCCGCGGGGGTCGTTGCCGAACATTCGTCGAACCAGGCCATGGAAGCCGACGACGTCCCCCTTTAGTCGGTAATGGGTAGTAAGCAGAGATATGTTGCTTCTGTCGGTTTTCATGTGGCTCTTGAAGAGAAAAGAATCTACCACTGCTTGTGCCAGGTTGTGCTCGCCGAGCAACGAGAAGGCCAGGATCAGCAGGTTGTAATTCTGTATCCCCGGTGATACGCCGCAGACGAGCATGTTGTAGCAGATTTTGGCAACACATCGCTCTCGCATGGGCCGCGCCCATTCCCCCAGAATCTTCATGTTGACGTCGTTCAGACGAGCCCTCTGTTCGATGGTGCTCTCGAGATCCACGTCGGGATGTTCGTAAGTCGGGTAGCCATCCGAACGCAGCATCCGGATCATGGTGTTGGCCGAATCCGGACTGTTCATGGCGGGATGAGAGCCCGGCGCTTCGATTTCCGAGATGAGCCAGGCCTCTTCCATGAGCCGGTCCACGAGGCTGCTGATCATGTCCGACACTTTCTCCATGTGAATCTCGGCTTTTGCCTCCCGTACTGGGAGTTCCAGGCCCTTCTCCTCGGCGGAGAATACCGCCTGGCATTTGGCAAAAGTTGGTTGCCTCGTTTTGGGCAGCTCCGGGTTCCAGTGCAGGCCGAGCATCTTGCGTGTTCTCTGAACTGCGGTGAGTCTGTTCTGGCGTTTTTGTGCCAGGTCGCGTAGGAAGTCGGGTTCGAGCTTGAACAGGTCGTCGAGAAAGTCCAAAATCTCGAGTGTGCGGGAGGAGGGAACTTCGGGGTAAGCGGACGTGACCACCTTCGCCAGGTCTCGGGCATTGGACTGGTCAAGCGTGGTGGCCAGGCTGTTCTTGGCCTCGGCTATCTGATGGTCGAGGTCGCGTCTGCGCCTGTCTTTCCGGCCGGCATCGAGCACGGCAGCCGTGGCCATGATGGCACTGTAGCATGCCGTAAAGACATCGCTGGCTTGGACTTTGCGGCGGCGCGGGTTGCTCGCTGGCGTGGCCGTCACCCGTCGTGCGGACGTGTGTGTTGCTCGTCGGCAGGTACGGCAGTGGCAGGCCCGCAACTGGGCTGCCATTGACCGGAGGCCCAGCATCGTCGGGGCATGTCGGACCAACTGAGCCTGCGCGCGGAGGGTTGCGTGCTCGGAGGTCGTCGAGGCGGCGCTGGAGCTGGAGGAGCTCGGTGGGATGATGTCGGAATTCAGATTTCCAGGGCACGGCAATTGAGCAATAAACTCGCTGCATCTGGCTGCATCGGAGGAGCTGGGGTGGACCCACTTGGAAGCTTGCCTTGGCTTTGGGCCCACTTCTTTCTTGCTGGGAGCTGCCCCTCAACACCACGAGCTCCATCCCAGCTTCAGCAGTGAACACGGCACGGTGCAGATCCCCTCAATAACAACCCCGCATCCCCGGCTGCAAACATTCTCTGTGTTACCAAATAAGCTCTCAAAAGCCAAATACAGCGACGATGTACGCGCTCACTCTGAAAGCGGAGCTGGCGGGGTGAGTCTACTGGTTTCCTGAGCATGAGCAGTAGGGTTGGAGACAACAGGACTGATGAACAGTTGCAGAGTTACAAACCTCCGGCCGAAGGACACCAAGAGAGCAACTTCTTCTACACCTTCAAGGTGCAATGTACATCTTGCAGAGAGATCCATCCCAACCCTATTGCCGTCAACCGCTTTGTAAGTTTTCCAGGTCTCTCCCGATCTTCGCGAATCTCACAAGCAACCAGGAGAAACAACGAGATGAGCGGGAGCCGGGGTGAGGCCAATTTTGTGTGGAAGTGCAAGAACTGCAAGGTATGGAACTGGCCTCCTCATTGCAGCTTTGGACGGCCTAACCAGAAACCCTTTTGACAGAGGGAGTCTTCAGCAACCATCAAGGCGGCCCCAACACCCTACCCGCAATCTGAGCCGCCCAAGGCGCAGAAGATTCTCGAGTTCGACTGCCGCGGCCTGGAGTTTACAGAGTTTATTCCAGAGGTTGGTTGTCATCCTCTTTTTTTCTTTTTTGGTAGATGCGGTGCACGTAGATAACTGACAGAACCGCTTCAGGGGGAGTGGCTCGTTGACGGGCTCGAGTCCAACACCAAATTTGAGGGTGTAGAACTGACTGAGGGAGAATGGTTCGACTACGATGAGAAGGCGGGAGATGAAGTGAGCATCAAAGATTTGACTTGGGACATAGTCCGCGCTTGAACATTGGATAGCTGGAATCAACTTTTAGAACCGCCGAGGAGCCATCGAGCTTTCCCATGAGCAGCAGCATTAGGCTCATGTCTGGGTGTGGTGGTGATGGTTGGTATCTTACGCCTCAAACAAGAACAAGGTGATAAATTACAGTAACACAGTGACCCACCTGCAGCCCTGTAACAATAACCTATGACTTTCAACAGAAGTTTGCACAAGCAATGGCATCGAGATGACCACAGCACAGCTCACCATCGCAATCACACCAGAAACAAAATGGCTTCCAACGAGATGACGACCACCACCCTCAGATTTCTCACAGAAGCAGGACATCTCCTGGCGGCCACGGCCCCAGAGACGTCCGCATATGTGATGAGCCGACGCAACGACCTGATGTTTGAGCACGAAATGCCCCTGTCCGACAAGGAACGACAGCACGTCTGCACCTCTTGTGGTCACATCATGCTCTTCGGGCGGGACAGTGATCTACAATTCAATTCGAGAAAAAGGCCGACCACGAAACCACGTTCTGTTCTGGCTCCAAGGGCAAGGCGACGCGACCCCTGGTCCGCAGACCCTCAGGGCCGACCAAGGCCACTCTTGCCGTCACTGCAACAGGCTGACCGAGGTCAGACTACCGGCACCTGCTCGAATCTCGAGGCAAAAGGTGAAGGTGGTGAAGAGCACCAAAGCACCGGTAGGAGTGGGTGCCTCGTTGTCGAGCGCTGCTCAAGAGCCGCCCTCTCAGAGAGGCAACGTCAAATGCCAGCAGCAAAAAGCGAGCCAATCCCGGAAAGCTGGGCTGCAGGCCCTGCTAAATCAATCCAGCGCCTCGCGGCCTGGCCTTGGCTTGAGCCTGGCCGATTTCATGCAGAAGTAAGCCATTCCTGGAGGCTCCCGCGATTCTCATGCTCCATTCCATGAGCACTGGGGCGTCGAGGCGACTTCCGAACCTTCGGGAAGCAAGGGGCACCATCAGGATCCACCCAGCAGCCCCCAGGCAATGACATAAGCCTGCCGAGCGTGCCCAGTTCTGCGGGTCCCACTGTTGGAGGCAGTGGTCCAGAGGGGTCCAGCCTGCATATCAACTGTTACCCCGCCAAAAGTCTGCATTTACAAGCAGATTTACCCCTCCAAAATTTTCTGTTTGATACCCAATCTCGACAAGACGCCCACACAACCAGACAAAATGCCCGAGCTATTCAACACCATTGGCGAGAAGGTCGAGCAGGTTGCTCCCACAGCTGCCGCCGATGGGACAACGGGTGGCGACGACGAGAAGGTGGTGGAGGAGATCGAGTCCCTCTGCATGAACTGCGAGGAGAATGTAAGTCGCACAGCAGGACCCTTGAGAGGGAAAGACTCGTTGGCATCTGCTAACCGTGGACTAGGGAATGACACGCCTCTTTCTGACCAAAATCCCATACTTCCGCGAAGTCATCATCATGTCCTTCTCCTGCGACAAATGCGGCTTCAGCAACAACGAGATCCAGCCCGCCGGCACTTTCCAACTCAAAGGCGCCCGCTACGAGCTGCGGTTAACGGCCATGCCCGACTTCGAGCGCCAGGTCGTCAAGTCGGATACTGCCACCGTCAAGTTCATTGAGCTGGATTTGGAGGTCCCCGCTGGCAAGGGCCAGCTCACAAACGTCGAGGGTCTTCTGACGACCGTGGTGGACGATCTCGCGTTTGGCCAAGAACAGCGCAGGGAACAAACACCCGAGGTCTACGCCAAGGTTGAAGAAGTCATTGCCAGAGGCAGGAAAATGCTTGCCGGCGAGGGCTTCCCCTTCCGCGTTGCTGTCGACGATCCGGCGGGCAACTCGTTCATCGCACCCGACCCGCGCGACGGCGTCGGCAAGTGGGAGAAGCGCGAGTACCTCCGCACGCCCGAGCAGAACGCCGCCCTCGGCCTGGCCGATACCGGGCCGTCGAACGACCTCGATGAGGACGGCAACATTATCCCCGACCAGGTTTACCAGTTCCCCGCCTCGTGCCCGGGTTGCATGCACCCGTGCACCACCAACATGAAGATGGTCGACATCCCCCACTTCCGGCAGGTCGTCATCATGAACACGACGTGCGACGACTGCGGCTACAAGTTCAACGACGTCAAGACGGGCGGCGAGATTCCCGAGAAGGGCCGCAAGGTCACCCTCAAGATCAAAACCGCCGTCGACCTCGCTCGCGACATCCTCAAGAGCGAGAGCTGCGCGCTCGAGTGCCCCGAGCTCAGCCTGTCGGTGAACCCGGGCACGCTCGGCGGCCGTTTCACCACCGTCGAAGGCCTGCTGACCCAAGTGCGCGACGACCTGCACAACCAGATCTTCGAGGCCGACGCCGACACCGAGGCGTCCGCCCGCCGGAACGACTCGCTCGCCTCCGACGAGAAGAAGCGCTGGGACGAGTTCTTTGACGATCTGAACGCTGCCGTCAAGGGCGAGAAGGAGTTCACCATCATCCTCACCGACCCCCTGGCGAGCAGCTACGTGCAGAGCTTGGCCGACGACCCGAGCCAGCCGGACGAGCAGATGACGGTGGAAGAGTATGACCGGACAGACGAAGAAGAGGAAGAGCTTGGGCTGAAGGATATGAAGACGGAGGGATACGAAGAGGACTAGACGTAGAGGAGCTGCGTGGTGCTGTTGGACTTTTCTGGTTCTGGGGAATTTGGGCGGCGACGGACCTCGTTTATAAAGCCGGTTGAGATACCTCGTTTGGGTCTAGATGAAAAATACATGATGTGATGCCGCAAGGTGATGACTGAAGAACTCGACCATGAACCTCTCTGCCTTCTCTCAGTGATTAGCTTCTTCACAGTCTTTGAAGTGTTCTGGGACTCAGTCATCCTAGGATGGAGTGTACCTGATTACCAACGATAGCCACAAACTACCTAGGTGCTCCAGGAGACAGACAGTCAAAGGTGAAATCCTTGATCCGTCATCGAGGTCACGGCAGGGAGACAATCTCCTTCGAAGCCCAAGACACAGATACCGTTGCCTCGTATTTATAGAAACATAGTAGCTACATACAATACGCTGATTCTCCAACATCCTTGCTAAACACACACCGCAAGCGTAACATAAATCACCCCTTGAATGAAACCTGCCCACTTGACCACTGTGTATAGTCTCTTCCCGGATTGCACCCCGAGAACTCAGAAGAAGCAGCAGCAGCAGCAACGCATCAAGCATCAAGCATCAAGAGAACTCGGGCAACCAAAGCAAAAAGCACGGCAAATGGCGCGAAAAGCAATGCGTGTTTTACCCGCAACCAGAATGCCAGCAGCAACGATCGAAATTCAAGTCAATGAAGCAAGCACGCACGCTGGTCAAAGCCCAAGGCAGCAACTGCATTCCCCCGAACCTCAAACCCTCCACAGCCAGAGCACCTCAAAGCTAGGTAGTTGGCGGATTTAAAGCGACGGGAGTGAGGGTGAAACAAAACATTAACTCCACAGCTCTCCTTCCCGACATCTGCCCTTCCCTTCCCTACCCCAAACCACCCCGTCCCGCAAGCCACGAAGGGGCAGCAAAAGAGAAGAAAACGACACCTCTCACTTCCCCGCCATGCCCTCGGACTCAAACTCCCAAAAACGCCTTCTTTGCCCGCCGTGCTCCCCTCCCCGTGCCACCTCCCAACCGCACCCCCAACCCTCGCCCGGCGCTATACAGACCATAGAGGTAGAGAAAGAAGAAGAAGAAGCAGATGGAGAAAGGACAGAGAGACAGAGAAAGAAGGAGACACAGAAAGAGAGGGAAAAAGCGCCGCGCCATGATCGAAAAACCGGGGTATAGATAAGGTACGGAATGAGAAAAAAAAATACCAGCCCCCTCTCAGTCCCCAGCCCCAATCAAATCAAACAACCAACCATCCCCAGATTACCGGCCGTATAGTATAAAATCTCTTCTTTTGTTCGGCTGCTTCCATACTGAAACCGAACCAAGATAAGCCAGTGAAAGTGTTAGAGCAGCCGAGTAGCAAAGTAGAATCGAGAAAGCAGCACGGACCGTAGGCAAAGCGACCTGCAAAGAGCTCTCACCACCCCCGCGCAGCCCGGTCAGGTTGAGCATGACCCGGATATGGTAGGCTCAAGAAGGCAAGACGAAAATCGGCCGACTAGAAAAAGGTCGGCTTCGTCAAGACGCGATACTCGACATAGTCCTCGCCGTCAATCGTGATGATCATGCCCTGGCTGACCAGCTTGCCTTGGAACGGCCCGTTCTGCTTGCGCGCGTACTTGACGCCCATGTATATCTTGGCGTCCTCGCCGCCGGCGCGGATGCGGTTCGCCTCCTGCGCCTCCCACACCTTGTTGAGGCGCGAGACGTTGTCCTGGAAGTGGCCGTTTCCGTTGTGGGCCGAAGCGTGGTTGTTAGTCAGGCCTGCGGCTGCGGCGGCGGCGGCAGCTGCGACGGGGCCGATGGACGACTCGCGGCTGGCGGCGCGCATGTCGGCGCGTGCTTGAGCGGCCTCGAGGCGGGCGATTTCCCTGCGCGCAAGCGAGTTGGTGCGTTCGACGGCGGCGGGGCTCGGGCCGGGCGGGGTGCGGTTGGCGGGCCGGAACTCGACGTCCGGGAGAGGATGACGGCCGGCTGCTGTCGCTGCCGCGCGGGGGCCGTTCTCGGTGCGCCGTGACTGGCGGAGCTCCTCGGTGGGCCTCGCGGCGGCAAAAGACGAGGACGGGCTGCCGGCGGTGCGGCCAGTGCCATTAGTCATGCCGGAACCCTTCATGGCAATGGGGGTGAGATCGGGATCGTCCTTGCGCGTGAGATTGCCCATGGCGAGGGTCTGCGCCACACGTTGCTGAGCTTCATAGACTGCCTTGGTCTCGTTGGCGACCCGTTCCTCGGGAATCTCCCCTAGATCGAGTTGGTGCTGCCGGACCCGGCAGTATTCCTTGACCTCGTTCCTGCTGAGCTTCCTGAGGTGAGGGTCGAACTCCACCTCGTCCCAGTGAATCCAGAGCGCGCCAGCGCCGCTGGGGAAGTTGCCAATGACAGTGCGGCCGTCCCGGGTCTCGCGGGTCAGTTTGACCCGGAACATGTCGTTGGCGCCAAGGATACCAAACACTGCATGCTTATTGATGGGGTCTTCCTCACTGGAAAGCTTCCAGTAGCCAAGAAGGATCCTTGTCGGTCTTGTACCCGGGATGTTATCGAGGGAGTTCTGAGTAGATTTTGTCGAGTCGGAAGGGACCCCGAAGGAGCCAGCCAGGCGGCGCTTTTTGGATTCTGGCCGGTTGGGCAGGACGGCGTTTGCAGGAATCTCGGGTCCATAGGCAACCAAGGGAGCAGTGGCGGCATCAGGAGGGGGGTTGGTCCTCACACGTTCTGCTGCCAATTCGGCAGCTGCCACGTCCAGTCTGGCCCTCTCCTCTGAGGACTCGTCTTTGCGGTTATCCTCGGCACGAATTTTGACGTACTCTTTGATTACGTGGTGGTTGTGGCCGACCAGGTGAGCATCAAAAGCTACCTTGTCGAAGGTGACCCAACTGCCGCCAGGGCCGGGAGGGATCGGATATCGCGCATCCATCGGACGGCCATCCCGGGTCGTTGGCTGGATGCGAGTGCGGAGACGGTCTCGTACATCGATGAAACCAACAACCCCATGCTTGTCCGCTTCAGTCTCAGCAGGCGAATCACGCCAAAAGCCGAGGAGCACTCCCTTGACAGCACCCATGCTCTGTGCTTTGGCGGGGCGAATCGGGCGGTGCGTCTCCAAGTCCTCGGTGGGCGCCGGGCTCACGTCCTTCTCCCCAACAGATTCAGCATAGACGCCCGAAGCTCGCTTTCGCTTCGGATGGTGGGTGATAACCGGCTTGTCCTCGGCCTCATCCATTACGATGTCCTCTGGTTCAGCCACCTCGGTGGGAGACAGTTTGTTGTGAGCTTTTGTGCCCACGACAATCTCGTCCTGCGCGGCATTCGGCGGGGGACTAGACGTGCGGCTCACGGTCTCCTCAATGGGAGATTCAGGTGGTGGTGTGAGTTCTTCGTTAACGTCCTCGTTGATGTCCTCGCTGATGTCTTCGTTGTTGTCTGTTGGTGTGTTTGTGTTGTTGTCAGTGTTGGTATCTGTGTCATTATCCGCGTGAGCATCCCCATTGCCGTTGGTGTGGCTCCCGTGGTTCAGTATTGTTTCCTGTTGGTTGCCGTTGACACTGCCACTACCAAACAGTCAAGGTTAGTTGAGGTGCTGTGGAGGCATCTCCGAGAAAATGACCGAGTGTAATAAGCTTACGGGTAAGAGGGCTCGGTGGTGGTGGCGGAGGTAGGATGGTCCAGGGCTGGGGATTGGCCGTTCTGACCCCCTTCGGGCTTCAGCTCTGAAAGAGTAAAGCTGTGCAGGTTGGTATTGGTTAGTCTCAGCACTCTGGGTTGGAGACTCAACAATGAGGGTTGGCCATGTGGCGGGGAGAGGTGGGTTTGTGAATGAAAAACAGGCAGGGACGACAGATGTGAAACCCTGGGTGGCTCTCTCCCACACCGGATATCATTCAAGCCCTCTCCCAACCTGGAAGAGATTGGGGAAGGCTCGAGTGGACTTTTGTGCAAGAGGTGAAATTTCCGCGCTCAGACTTGCGGGCCGCAAACCAGAGGTAAACTTGAGAGAGAGTTTGAACATTAGAAGAGCGTGACCGACTTACCTCTTGGAAGGCTCTTCTTGAGCCTGGATCGGTGTCACAGAAGATGAAGCCATCTCCACATCACTGTTTGGCATACTCGTTAGCCGACTGAGAGAAAAGATAGGTGCGACCAAGGGAGACGAGGGTGTCTTCAGAACGACCCTGTAGGGCCGGACAGATGACCGAGCGTGAATTCGTTGTAGATCATGTCTCGTGATTTGCGAGTGAATCCACGACGGGCATGGGCTCGGGTTGCAAGATAAGAGACAGACACGGCGACCAATGATTGCGAGGTGAACTGAAAGGAATGATTTGAAGTGATAAGCCACAGGGTAGGAGGAGGAAAGAGCTTGCCTCTCGGAGTGTGAGCGTGGCAGAATGGTCCTGAATATGGCTCTCATATTAGTTCCCACTTGTTCGCGCCCTCAAGAGGTGGTGGAAGATGTGAAAACAGGGCGCCGTGGGAAAGCAACGAACGGGCCATGAAAGTAAAAGAGCGGAACGGAAATTGCGGGCCTGCCCGGCGACCAAGTTGAACCCCCAACTGAAACGGGTACTTGACCTTTGGAACCCTCAGTTTTTCAACTCGGAGAGACGCAGAAAAGGGGCGGAAAGTAGACCCAACAGTGGGAAGACGACGACCGGGGATGGGTGAATATGGCTGCATTGAGAAGCAACCAGCAATGCCACTTGTGAAAGATATTGCCTCGACAAAAGAAACAGACTGGACTCACTCATCATTCTGCTCAAGTTTTGTATCCAGGCGAGGCGCTGAGAGGACGGCACCAAACGATGGATCGGGCACCATAATGGCCTCAGGGACAGCGTCCATTTCGTGAGCTATGCTGGTCGCCATCAAATAAGAGATGCAAAGTTTTACTCTGGCTTCCAGTCAGTGCTGAGAGCAGCGAGGTGCAAGTGTAAAGAGAAGGGAGCAAAGAGAGCCGGTGTGTGGTGTGTGGTGAGTCTTGGGATAACCGGCGCTGATGATGAAGATGATGATGTGGATGGCAAGCTGGGCAACTCGAAGAATGAAAGCAAAGCATCAGACCCATCTGTGAGTCGGTGGGGTTTGGTCTGAGGACCTAGTGTTGAAGAAAGGAGAGAGAGCATCGGCCACTAAGACCGAGGAGCCGAGTAATGTAATGAGTGGAATGCGCCTACCGTGAGCCAGTCAACAGCCCAACGTGGCAACGACTCGGAGCCGGAGTTGGACGAATGTGTAAAAAGTCTTGGCGCTGAACGTCTGTTGCGAGTGCGAAAACTGAGCAACGGAGTGCTTGTCTCGAATGTGTCCCGGGTGCAGAGCCGGTGGCAAACCCCGGTCGAGGGTTCTCAGAGCAATAACCGAAAAGGCACGGATGGGAGTCAGGCGCGATTCCTCCCAAATTGGTATGCGCCAAAACACAAAGCAGGGGATTGGCGCGGGCTGTCCGTAATTAGGTGATGTTGGCTGCAAAAAATGTGTCTAAGGGCGAAATGCGGGCGGAAAGGGGAAGGGGTGATTTAAAAAAAAAGCCCGGACGGCGGGATTAAAGACGAAGTGAGTTGTAAGAGGGAAAGAAAAGAAAGTGTGGTGGGAAGGACGGTGAACTGGCGCGAGTGGGTAGATAGGAGCAATTGAAACCAAGGGAGACAAGGTCATTTGCCAGAGTCTGGACCGGGGGGTAAGTCGACCGAGTCGAATTCAAGGGACGTACGGGCTACAAGTACCGGAGGATGACGGGATGATTCAGTGTGTTCAGCCAAATTGCACCAGTCTTGAGCCCCTTGGACTGGGTCGGAGCTAAGCGAGGGGGACTTCGGGGACTCTGGCCAAACCAAAACCAGAGAGGGCCTGAGGAAATGCCAATGCCAAGTTTGCAGTCTCCTCATTGGACTCGAAAGTCAAAACACGGATCACTCTGGACGGAGCTGGTCGAGCAAACATTGAAGAATCATCCATGGCACCTTACCCCAGGGCGCCAAAGCGCTGCGGCTTCCAGAAGACTGGACATGCTCGCTGCAGTCTGAGCGGGTCCCGTGTTTGCTGGTCCTTGCGGTCTTCCATCTTTTTGGGTCTTGTTATCTCCTCGTTGGGTCTCCTGGTTTCCGAATCTGATCTCGCAAAGACCGGACCCTTGCTTTCCTACCTTCCGTATCGAGCGTTTATTATGCGATGCGATCCGCCTGCGACTCGAGCGGTCCGAAACATGCGTAGTCTGTTGCATCAAGATGATGCAACCTGGAGGATGTCGAGCGCGATACAAGATAACAAGTCAAATAAATAACCAAAGCCCACGGTCGTTTCTTGCACCCCGACCAAGTCCCTTGCGCACTTCTGTGTCCGTTCTGCTCGAGCAGCCAGTCGCAACCAACAAAAGATGGGCCAGAGCTGCCAACAGGGTGCCCGCTAGCGTTTCCTCTTTTTCCTTACGGCCGCTGATCAATATGCCGCCAGGGTTAAGAGATGCGCGCCGGTGGTGGGTATCAGGATCGATCAGACTCGAGGCCTCGTGGTGAGAGGTGGAATTGTGAGAAGGATCCCCACAAGCAACAATCTCATTGGGCCGCCAGCCCACAACTCAAACCCAGCCTAAATCGCGAGTCGTCAACCAAGTCAGTTCGGTGCAACGCCAGCCAGCACCCTTGTGGTTACATGGACCTCGCAATTATTAGGTATTCGCGTCTCTCTTGAATCCAGATATTGTGCCACAGCATGGATCAACTGGCAGATGCTATGCCTTCTTCTCCGGCTCTCGACCGGTTTGTCTGAGAAACAAGAAAACAGAGCTCTCACTCCGCTCGAGCGAGACCCAGTCAGAATGGTCCCCGAGCAGCCTCGGGCGGAACTGACGCCACCTTCTCATCATGTGATTCCGCTCGGCGCCAACATGGCCGTCTCAGAGCCAGCCGTGCGAGCATCTCATGACGGTTGGTTTGTTGTGTCGGGAACATGCACGCGCGTGCCACCAACCAACTCTCCATGCGTTGTGGTTCTTTTCCTCCCAAGGCTAATTTAAACACCATGCTTGACCACCTGGGGCAGGAAACACAATTAATGCACAGCTGTTGAATTTCCGTAAACTTGCATTCTCGCGTCGCCCACCCCATCACACGGCCCCCCTTAACCCTGCCCCAAAAATGCGCATCCCATTCCGTCAATTGCGAGTCGAATGGCGTTTTTTCACTCACCACAACACCAGGACGAGACGAGACGCTCCTCGGACCGTCCAATCCATCCCTCGCACCGCCCGTGCAACCCGGGGCTGGTTGCGTGTCACGTATGGCAACCAAACGTATTGGCAAAGCCTCGCCTTCGATACGAGGGCAGAGGTCTCAAGGGGAGTTGGTGGTTGCTCGAACTTCAAAACCAACACCATGAAAACCTGCCAGGTAGAAATGCAGCGAGAGACCAACGGTGTTTTGCGCATCGACGCCAGGACAAACAGGGTGTCATGAAATGTGAAGAATCGGCGGATTAAGTCTATTTCTATCATAAGCTTACCACCAACCATCAACCATGACCCGGCCAACCAACCAACCAAGGGTATCATTCCCACATCCTGTACATGCACATACATTGTGTCATTTGTAACCCCTTTTCCCCCCCTCCGCACACTCCTTTCAAAAACTACACAGCACCCCGTGAACCAGCATTTCACCTCCCCTCCCCCTGCCACGCCCCCACCGCCGCCGCCGCCGCCGCGTCCTCTGCCCCCACGTCCATTGTTCCTCCCCCACCCTTCTTCCACCCACCACCACCCTTCCCGCCCTTCGCCTTCGCGACGGCATCAAACCGTCCGTAGACCTCCTCCCCGCCAAAGCGCCCCTCGGCAAAGCGCATGTAGTTGATCACGCCGTGGTCCACCACGGCCAGCAGCACGTTGCGGTACCCGTGCTTCAGCCGCGCGTACATGCGCCCGGGCCCCGTCCACTCCGCCTTGCCCGGGTCGGCCGGCATGCCCGCGAGGAGGGGCATGATCTCGGTGAAGGTGGGAACGGACGAGTCCTGCGCGTCGACGACGGCGAGCTGGAAGTCGGGCGGCGGGTGGCGGAGCTTGGTCCATTTCTGCGCGGCTTTCCAGATGTGGAAGTGGACTGTGAAGGGGTCGGTGGTGCTGGTGACCGTCGGGGTGGTTGGGGTTGGGGAGGGGATGTGCCGCGGGAGGAGGGCGAGTTGCTGGTAGATGGAGGCGTAGGAGCGGTAGAGGCCGGGCTGGACTAGTGGCCCGTAGGGTTTGGGTGCCGGGGACGACGTGAGGAGCGAGGTGAACCATTGCCAGAGGGTGGTTGGTGGCGGTGTTGGTAAAGGGCTTGTCGTTTGTTTCGCAGCGGGCGGTGCCCGGAGGACGTTGTAGCCGCACCGTTTGAGATTCGAGTAGACCTGAAACTTCTGCAAGCTGATCTTGCCCCGCTCGCCGTCGTTGCCGATGAGCAGCGCGTACGCCGCCTGCAAACTCAGCGGGATGCCGAGATCGTACTCGTCCACCTCTTCCTCCGCCTCCCCCTTCACAACAGCCGCCGTCCCATCCGGAGGGAAAATCTCCTCCAGCCCCTTCATCGGCCACCACAAATCCAACGACCCCCTCTCCACCAGATACAACGCCTCCTCCGGCAACAACCAATCCCTCCCCCGCGCGGGCCTATCCTTCGCCTGCCCCGTCACGGCCCTCCCGAGCGCCTGGCTCGCCACCGACGAGCCCTCCAGCACCACCACTCTCTCCCTGACCCACCCAAACGGCTTCCTCTCCTTTGCCTCCCCGCCCTTTCCTCCTCCCCCCTCCCCCTCTTCCTCTTCCTCAACAAACCTCCCACCAGCCCGGGAAATACCACCCCCTCACTATATTCCCCGCCTTCGAACCCCCAGCCGCCGCCGCCGCGGCGTGCACGCGCGTGTAGCCGAGCACGTCGCGCATGGCGGCGCGGCTCTGCTCGAGCGCGTCGGCCTGCGCGCGCGTCCCGTGCGCCTCAAAGTCCTTCTCGCCCTTGCGGATCGTCTGCGCCGACACCCCCGGCGTCTTGCGGTACTGCTGGGACGAGGACAGCGAGGCGGCGAAGGCGCGGAAGTCTTGGGCCGCGGCGCCCTCGTCCTCGATCATGTCCTCGGCGGTGAGGTCGTCTGCTGTTGTCTGTGCGGCGCCGGTGGTGTTTGGTGGGAGTGAGGAAGGGGTTTTTGTGTTGGTGGTGGTGGTGGTGGTGGTTGGGGGAGGGGCGAGGGAAGGGTTGTCGTCGTCGTCGAGGGGCATGGTGGGCGTCGGGTCTCGGATTGGGTTTGTATGTGTGCTTTTTCGGTAGCGGAGGTATGAGTGGCTTATTGTCCTTGATTATTCACGCTTCGGCTCTAATGTTGGAGGTAATTCGCACCACTCTTGACCTTCGTAAACTGCAGGTTGTGTGGTCAAGGAAAGTCTAGATGCATTCGATCCCTGAGATGACCTGAACCAGGATGTGGTTTTTCGGGGAAGCTCAACCCGATTTCAGATGCGGGGTTAGGGTTCAACGCCGACTCACGTCAGCACTCTAGATCGACTGCTTGTTTACTCCCCTTATTTACAAGCATACGTTCGGTGTAAGGAGCTGATAAGGTGAAACGTGGCTATCATTCAGATACGGGATTTTTTTGGCGCAGGTAAAGATACCTATGATGCTTGATCGGCGCAGAGAAACTAGAAAACTCACGCTCCTCTGCCAGGGCGTTGGATCACGGATCGACAGTCTAAGGTCTCGCTCCATCTACCTAGTCAGTCGCATCTCAATCACAGACCAGAGCCGGGTGAGTTGGATAGAATCAGCGCGCCCTTTGGGCTTGCGCTTCTGTATCTTGCGAGCCACTTGAACTAGTAAACCTGATGAATACCATCACACCGTCCTGAGGCAAGCATAGACATCACCCTGTCCACAAACGCCTGGTCAACCAAAAATGGCAAGCCTTCCTGCCCTCACGCTCCGGGCATCACACATCATGTACCCATTACACTGTGGCATCCAGTATCTCTGGAAGAACCTCTCCAACTCGCCGTCCTCCACTTCGCGAACAAATAACCAGGGTATCTCCATTCGTGGCACCTCCTCTTCACCAAGGCGTCTCCTCGCCCGTGCTTCACCTGGCGTCACTGTTCAAAACCAAGCCAGGGGCTGAGCCGAGCGCAGACCGATTCCGCCCACCGTCTCCTCATTTCTTGGTCCGCTCAATGCCCGATGCGTACGGGAGAACCAGATGAGTTGTCCATGCCATGCCATGCGGGCGACGAATCTTCGCCGCTCGGGACACGCAACTCTCGACTCGGCTTCGCAACCGACTGCGGCGAGAGTGTTCATCCTGCGCAAGTGTTGCTCGGCACCAGTCGTCGGGTAGTTCTGTCACTCCCTGTCGTGTCGTGGTCGCCTCGATATCAACGAACCGTCGGGTATCCCAACATCATTCGATCAGCATCTTCTTAACCCCTCCCACCTCACACAACCCAAGATGTCGGATCGCCTCCCTCTCACTAGCCAGGATAATCGTCCGGTCCGGAAGAACGGGGTTGTTTGGATCCACGTGCGAAGCGTCCTTCGCTGCTTGTTCGATGGCATCCATCTCCTCCTTGCAGGCTTGTTGGTCCATGGGGCATACCACGATCGGCTGGCGTAATGTGATATCCCTCGCAGAGGTCATGTGCGCCTGGAATGCGTGTGAGTAACACGGTCAAGGGTTTGGTTGGACACAGGAGCGCTCACCTTGATGCTGAGGAAGAACTCAATCTTGTAGAGTGTTGAAGACGTTGTGAAGCTTGTCACCTCGTACATGGGAAACGCAGGCTTCCCTCTTTTTATTATGCCGTCTGGATCCCTGAGATCCCGCGAAGGGAGGACCAGCCCGAGGTTGGTGATGTATCCAGTCTCGGGCATCTTTGTGCCCACCGCTTGTGTGTGTTTGGCGATTTTGTTGATTTTCTTTGTTGGCTCGTCTCCTTCAGGGTTGAAGGTGATCTCCTCCTCGATCGTGAGGGTTAGCTTCTGTATTGTCACTCGTTTTGCCTTGTTCATGTAATCGGGATTTGGCGAGAGCTTGACGTAAACTGTGATGGGGTCGAGTGGCCCGTAGCTCCATTTGGGCAACGAAATCCCCAACGTTACGATATGGTCCGCCGTTGCCGCTCTGGTTTCTGGCCGGTTGTACATGCCGAAGGTCGAAAGCGTGTCGTACCGCTGCAGCGGGATGGGAAAGGTGTACCGGTTTTGCATGCTGGATCCTTGTTGGACAGTGACGACGAGCTCGTAAAACGTCTCTGCGATTCGGCTGGGTAGCTGCAAGCTCGCAGGCGGAATGCGACGATTCGTCTCTTCACCCCCGCGCCCAAACGGGATGAATATTTGGAACGGGAGGTCCATCGCGATCACGCTCTCGGCCTCCTTGCCCGATACGCATCGAAAGAGAAGCACCTCTTTCCCCACCAGATCGACCGTCTCTCGTCGCGGCGTCCCAAGGTGTCGTTTCGCAACATTTTCGGCCGCCGGGTGTATCGTTTCTCGTCGCTGGAGACAGATCCGAACCATGGAAATGTTCACGGGGGCCGAGAACCCCGCGCCTGGCCGGATTTCGACTTTGCCTGCGATCCTAGGCTGCAAGCGCCCGAGTTAGCATGTGAATTGTGTTGCGACAGCGATCCTCTTCCCCCCGAAAGATGATGGCATGTTGCCTGTTCGGTGCGACGCAAAGATGCAGCATGAAGAGGCAGGACTCACCAGAGTCGCAGATATGCCCGGGTAGCCCACCAGGAAGCTGCTGTTCGGTGGGCCGGATATCCTCACGGTCGCGGGGGCATTTGCTGCATTCATTCTGGAGGCGGCGCCTGAACGGCGATTGCCGAGGGCTCAATCAGGACGGGGTCGATGCCAGTGTTGTTCTCGTCGTCGGCGTTGTTGGGGTGGGCGCAACGGCCCTCGCCGGTCATGAAGGATGGACCGTGGAGCTGAGCCCTGCCTGCCGTCTTAGGGCTGAGGGGAGGGCGTGGCGGTCGATCCGGGATGAGGGGCTCTTGGGTGTGTCGCTGGCGCTGTATCGATAAGATGATCGCAGCTGTGCGCGCATGGGCATCACATTGGCAGCCGCCGAGGAGCTGCGTGGGGGTTTGTGATCGATGCCAAATGCAGATTTCGAGTCGTTATTGCAATGTCGTCGTCGTGAAAATGGTCGCTGTGGAATCTGGCGAGGCCGCAGCCCGTCTTACGCAGTGCGCTCGGATTAACGACGACCAGGAGCTGCAGGGCAGGCTTAGTTCGCAGCTGTTGGGTAGCTGTAAGGTGGGAGGGGGGGGGTGGGTTAATGGGGCCGAATGGAAATGCCCCTCGAGCCGCCGAGGTCTTTGTGCCGTCGAATTCGGCCGCCGGTGTGTGCACGGATTGGGGGTTCCCTTTCACTGTCCGGTGAAGCTGGTCCCTAGGATCCAGAAGCCAACACAGAATGAAAAGTATTGTCGTTTCTGTAAGTCCACCACGGCACTGGGACATCAACACGATGGGTCAGTTGATCCGCAAAGAGGCGTCTCCCATGCAGATTGCGCACGGCTGCGTTCATCCAATTTGGTCCAGCAGCTTACATACACGGTTGTACCTTACACAGACAGGGTGTGCCTGAGCAGGGTGTGAATGGGCTGCCGAGAAAGGAGGTGGTACTGCACACCTGAGCCCTGCCTCCTAACTCCAGCTTCAGGGCTCGGTTGGCAACAAGAAGTGCTCTACCGGCGGGAGGGATCAGATAGAGTCACCGAACGACGGTTGAGTCTGTCGGTACCCGAGTCCGTCGATCGGAAGGAGGCGGCCGAGCGAAGCTCAGATGCAGGTGATCGGTGAAGATAAACAGTAAAGTTACAGAGTGCTGTGGCAGCCTTGCGCTGACGAGCTGGATGCCTGTGCCCAGACCAACCTTGGAACTCGAGCCGGGAAGTGGGCTTCTGCGATGGACGGCCAGGCCCCTGGGCGGCAGGTGGAGACGGGGCGGGTACCCCGCCAAACCCCACAATGCAGGGCCGAATGCTCTTCTGCAGCCAGACGACGGTTTGCTGAACGATGGATGGTTATGCACCTCGCCCAAGCACACAATCACTATGGATCTGCCCTTCTCCAATAGTTGTATTCTTTTGTTGACTCAAATGTTAGCGAGGTTGCTGTCTCTAAGCTCACTTGTAGAGAGCTGCTCGCAGATTCAGGTGCTACGAATTGTAAGGAACCCGACTCCTCTGATGAAGTCACTGTGCAAGGTTCCAGGTAAAGGACCCTGGGCAGTGCAAAAAGGACGAAGCGTAGATCAAGCAGGAGATACAGGGAGCTATGGCAGGCCAAAAAAAAGGACCGACATAGAGAAGGAAAATAAGAGCCAAGAAAGATGGCTTCTGTTTCTACAACCAAGCTTTCCTTCTCGACCTGCAATGAAAGGTGAAGGTTGCAGAGCATGGTGTCAACATGCGGTGGAACTCTGGTGGCCATAGCTTCAAGCCGAACGCCAAGCTTTGCTGTCTGATGTCGATGGCTTGAGCCAGAACTTTGCGATTCGTTTAGTCCTTACCACGACAACACTTCCAACGAATCGCCCACCATGTCGGTGACACTACACACCACCCATGGGGACCTCAAAATTGAAGTCTTTTGCGAGAGCGTCCCCAAAACCGCTGAGGTAAGCAGCCATCTTCCCCACATCCCCCATTCCCTCTCCCTTCTCTGCGCCCAAGAACCCACTAACATTCTCTCCCTGAAGAACTTCCTCGCCCTCTGCGCATCCTCATACTATGACGCCTCGCCCTTCCACCGCATAATCCCCACCTTCATGGCGCAGGCCGGCGCGCCGCTCACCCGAGCCCCCCCCACAATCCCAAGGGGGGCCGCTCCATCTACGGCCCAACCTTCGAAGACGAGATCCGCCCGGGGCTGAAGCACCACGAGCGCGGCATCGTCAGCATGGCCAACAAAGGGCCCAACACCAACGGCAGCCAGTTCTTCATCACCTTTGCCGCCGCGCCGCATCTGGACGGGCTGAACACCGTCTTCGGGAAGCTACTCGGGGACGAGAGCCTCGCGACCCTGGCGAAAATAGAGGGCGTAGAGGTGGATAAGAAGAACAGGCCGCTGGAGGCGGTGCGGATCGAGAGGGTGACGGTGCATGCGAATCCGCTCGCCAAGTGAGGAAGGGCTGGAGAGAGAAGGGGAAAACAAAGAAATAATCCCGAACTATGGGCGGGGTGATCTCTCGGCTTCACGCTCTCAAGCCTCCGAGCTGGGAGATGAAAGCTGCACCGTACGGACGAAAGGACGTCAGGTCCTGCAAAGGCCGTGCCCAGATTGATCTGCTAAGCAAGCCGCGGGCGTCAAGTAGGCGGGAGTCCCCAGCTCTTGAGATGCGGCTTCAGTACAGCGAGCTCGAGCCCGGCAACTGAGCCTGCTTCATCGTCAGCGTTCAACGGGCAGGACCGAAGCTCCCAGATTCTCAGAAAGAGGGCTAAGAAAGGAAGGGAGATATCATGGGGATATCAAAAGCCCCACAGCATCGCCAGAGCCCGAGTTGTTCATGCGGCATCCATAACACAAAACAGAAACAAGTTCACGCGAGGAACCTTTGTGTGCTTCGATCCGCCCTCAGCTGCTTATCGTCATCAAGTCGTATTTTTGTGCGGTCTCTAAGAACACGCTGCTTGAAAAGAGATCTCACTCTAACCCTGCCAAAACGTGGCAATACAAATAAACCACCCCGAACCCCGAGGTTCCCACCCTTGTCAAGCCCCCCCTTCCCAACCCCGTCCCAAATTGGTTGTGTGTGTGTGTGTGTGTGTCAGCGAAGGGGAAAAAAAGCCCAGGTACAGATAGAACAGAAAGGGGATATCTAAAATATGCGTTTGTGCAACCCGCCCGCCGTCCTCGTCCCAACTGCCCAACCCGTACCTTTCCCACACCCATCCGTCCGATCCGTCCTTCCGTTTTCGGCCCTCCGTTTCCCAAATCAAAAACCGCCACGTCCCCATTCCCGCCCCCCTGAATACCCCAACACCAGGGACTACTTACGCCCTCCTCCTCCGCTTAGTTCCCTCTCGGGACTATCAAAGTCCGTCCGTGTAATCTCCTCCGTCCCCGCGGGGCTGGGTGTATTCGCCGCCGACGTCGTCTCAAACACCCTGCCCGGCTGTAACCCACCGTCACCCCCTACCGGCGCGGCGGCAGCGGCACCCGCGCCGGCGCCGCCCGTGAGAAAATCCGTCCCCGTCCCCGCGGCACCGCTCCCGTCCAGACTGAAGTTGAAATCCGTCCCGTCCGCGCCGCCCGGCACGCCCATCCCGTCCAGCCCCGCCGTGTCAAAGGCGGGATCGGAAAACGCGTTCTGGTGGATGAACTGGTCATAGTCGACATTGTCAAAGTAGCTCGTGTTGGGGTTGCCGTGCTCGTCGAGGCCCGGGATGCGGCCGGACGGGCTGAGCGGGCCGAGCAGATGGGTGAGGGCGTCGATGTGGTCAGCCTGCTGGTTCTGCAGGCGCTGGAGGGCGTCGAGCTCGGCCTGCGTGGACTGGATCTCGTGCAGAGACGGCATTTGGAGGGAGGAGAGGTTCGGGGAGAGGGTGAGGTTCGGGGCCGTGACGGGCGGGCTCGTGGGCGCGGTGGCGGAGGCTGCTGCTGGGCTGACGGCAGGGATGCCGCCGTTGGATGTGGAGGGCGCAGAGGGGTTGCTGCCGGCCATGATGTTGAGCATCTGTGCCCGCTGGTCATCGCTCATGCTGGCGGGGGTCTTGGCGGCCACATCTGGCAGGTCGAGGCCGGAGGCGTTGTTGACCGCGTTGGTGTCTTGGATGATCTTCATCATACCCTCCTGGGGGTTGCTACGCAGCTCGTTCTTCATGTACGCCGGGGATGTGGTATCGGCGGGAGACGTGTCGAAGAGCTCGGTAACGGTCCCCATCTGGGGTGCCTGTTGGTGAGGTTGAGGGGCAGGCGATGGTGTGGTCGACGCAGAAAACGTAGACGCCTTGCTCGCCTGGTGATGGGGGATCGGAGGCAGCAGACGCTGCTGGCGTTTTGGAGTACCGACTGTGGAGACATTCTGAGACCGCTGATTGACGAACCCGCCGAGATCTACGACGCCGCCTGCCGTCGGCATTTGCGTCTGATGGCCCTGCGCGTTCGGTATGATGCTTGCCAAGAGATCCTGGACGGTCTGCGCACCCCCCTGCTCTTCCAATGACTTCCGAAAGACGTTGGCCAAGGAGTTGAGAATCGCATTGATCGAGTTCTCGTGGCGCTCGTGCATGTTCTGGAAAAGAACGGCTTGTTGGTAGAGTTGGTTCTGGTCTTGGCGCATTTTGGTGAGCAGGTTGGAGATGGCCACTTGCTGTTGCTGAATCCTCTCGATCTGGCTCTTGACCTGCACCAGATCCTTCTTCTGGAGGGGTCCAAGCTCGTGCGAAGCAGGTGCCCTCCCAGCCTGTGAAGCTGCGATGTTCGGTGCGATGTAGGTTTCTTCAACCCCATCTTCTTCACTCTCCACATCGGCCTCGTCTTTCTTCCCCTTTTTTTTGCTGTTCCCACTCTTGGGCTTGTTGATCAGCCACAGCAGGTTGGGGTGTCCACGGCGAAAGTAGGGATTCGAGTATTCGCTTGGGCTCTTGTTCTTCCTCTCACTGGCCTTCATGGAGTTGTCGGAGAGCCCGACGCGCTTGTGGAAGCCATACATGTTCAGCTGACGCACAAACGAGGCATAGTTGTTGTGTTTGAAGAGCTCGGGGATCAATGTCTTGGCAAATTCATCCTCGTCAAGAACAACGAACGAATCCCCCTTGTCAGACCAACGAATGAGGTCAGTGTTCCTCGACTCGTCCAAAAAACTGCGACTTGTCAGCTCGTCACCGGCAGGCTGGGTTTCTAAAAAAAGACTGACCTGCTCAGTTTCTGAACAAACGGGGGAATCTGTTTCCTCTTTGCCTGCGCCTCCCTCTTTGCGCGCTGAGCCATCTCCTCGAGCCGTTCGATGCTGTCGTGCTCGTCCATGGTTGAGTTCGCGGCTTGGTGGTAGCTAGGATCCTCGCCGTATCCGGTCCAACCGTCAGCGCCGCGGTCGAACGGGGCCCTGGGAGCTGTCGGGACGAGAGCGCGACTATTCTGCCGTCGCGCTAGAGCCGTCGAAGGCGTCGGTACTGCCTGGTTGTATGAACCTGGAGTTGGCAGCATCGAGAATGCATTGACACCGGAGGCTCCGGCGTCGACAAAGCTGTTTCCATCCACGCCATTGTTCCACCTAAACATGGGATCCGGCTGAACCGGAGAAAACGACTGTGGGATCTGAGGCATGGGAGCCATTGGGGGAACGCCTGGCGCAGGTCTTTTTCTCGGGTTGGGCGACGACATAACACTGACGGGCGTATGCTTGACCTGCTGGGACCGACTTGAGACGGCCCAGATTGTCAGCAGCGACCGGCGCTATGTATGGGCGACTCTCCAAGGTAGGAGGCGTGGTCCTGCGTGTGCGACGCTGCCGAGTGCGGTGTTGATTCGGTGTAACGCGGCGCCGAAAACTCGATCTTAAATTCTGGGTGCACAAGGCTCTCTTGCAGTTGAATCCGGTGATGCGCCCGTGAACTGTGGTCGTTCTCGGAGGGAGGCGGTCGACTGCCGAAGAGGCGAGAGTTGTCCAGTCCAGGTTGTGACGGTCCAGATGCGTGGTATATATCCTCGACCCGTCCAGAGTCTCTGAAAGATGGAGTGGGCTTGACTCAGGCAGCAAGATGCACGTCGAGATGCCCCAGCAGCTGCGCGACACGGTCTGTGTTATTGTTGTCCTGGAAGTCGCAAGAGGCGTGCCGCGTTGTGGGCTCGTCTTTCTTTGATCGCAACAGAGTAGTTCGGGCGGATATTGCGGATTGTCTCGCGGATGAGTCTTGTTCAATGGGACCTTGTCGGCGCTGGAGCCTCGAGGCGATCCGAACAATGCGCGTTGGTGTCTCAAGAGGGCCGTGTCTCGCGGCGGCTTGTTCCCGGTTGGTCGGCCGTCGTAGTAAGAAGGCTCTTCAATGCAGGCAAATGGACAGCGGGCTATGGATCCGGCCGTGGATCGGCGGCAGGGTTAAAGATCGATGGCGCAGCGGTTGGGAGGGTAGAGTGTTGGTTGATTGGTATGGCGGTGGCGGTTGAGGCTTCCCAGCAGCGCCGAGGTGGGCTCCCAGCTCGATCTCGATCAGGACAGTATTTTTCGGCTTGGCAACCCAATCCCTTACCGTAGCGATAAGAAGGCCCACAGGCGGGGTTCTCGATAAGTTACCGGGGTGAGTTACACAGCAACAAGGCATGTGACGAGAGAAGCAGGAGAGAGAAGCTGCTTCGCAAACTGCAGTGCTAAGTCTCAAGTTTGCTGCTTATTCCGGCGTTAACTCATACTCCTGGTAGGTAGCTACACACCGTCCTGATCCCGTCACCCAACTGCACACAGAATCCATCACCTTTGGACCCTGGGCTGCAGGTACCTAGCGTACCGTACCTGACCTTGAAATTGCGTAATGTTTCGCCCTATGAGCAGTTGCGAGTCTCCACACTGACGTTTACCAGGCCTGAAATGGCCTGTTCGGGACACCTAAGCTCAGGTACCCTTTCCCTTCGCAACATCGTTCTCAAGCCACGCCACACTTGAACGTTCACCTGGAAATGCAAACATTGACATGGAGAACCTGCATAAGAACCGCTTCTTAAATTGGAAATTGTGTATACACCAAGTCAACTACCATAGATCTGGTGTACCCATTCGTAAACTCAAGACAACAAGCCCAATTTCTCTCAAGGGAATTCAAGCGACTTGTGGCTCTAGGCCACCGTTCCACTTCCACTTCCTCACTCCCACTTTTCCTTTCGTTTCCTTTTACCCCTTGTACTTTTCTTCTCAATTAATTCGGTGATATGAAAGAAGACGGGCAGCATGAGATTTCCAAGTGTGAAAGATCTCTTCCAGGACATTGATAGGGTTTCTGGAGACTTGCAGTGGTAAGCGACTTGCGTTTGGGACGAATTTTGGGATCGATTGTGGTCAACTCGGGTGATCAGGATTATCCACCCAGCTTGCCAAAAATCTGCATCTTAGCGGTCCCTCCTGCCTCTGTCGCGCTCGCGATTCCTATCCCTATCTCGATCCCGCTCCTGATCCCGATCCCAAGCCCGAGAAGACCCTCCCGTGCGAGTGTCCCTGGCTGCCCTCTTGTCCTCCTTGAGAGTCCGAGCTTTCTCGAGCGGATCGATGACAACCAGCTCCTCCTCGGCCTTCTTCCGGTAGTTGAGGTCCTTACCCAGCTTATCGGCGACGAAGCTCAGTGTGTGAGACATCCAGCCCTCATCATCGCTTTCGTCCTTGGCCTCTTTGTCCCAGGCCTTGCAGCTCTGGCAGTTGGCAATGAAATGCAGATCGCAGACTTCTCCTTCTTCGTCCTGTTCCCCGTTTTCTCCGCCCTCGTCCGCGGTTGGCTGCAAGACCTCCTTCTCAGCTGGCGCCCGTTCCAACTTGGACCGGAAGGCCTTCAGCGAATCCAAGACATCTTGTTCCTCCCTGGCGCTGAGATTGTTGCCTCCGGGTCGTCGTTTCCGGCCACGCACCGACGTCTCTGGGACCATTAGCTCGAGCGCCGATTTTGGCTTTTCTTTGACCGGTTCTGTGTGGATTGTTCGCTTCATAGATGCCTTGACCGCCGCGATCTCTTCATTGGTCCGTTCCAAAAGAGACTTTCTCGGGGCTTGTTCGGCCTCAGAGCTGGACTCCTCACTGTCGTATGTCTTGGATGGCGGCGGCTTCTTTACCGGAACTGGTTCCGGCGCGCTTGGGCTTTTCCGAGCCGCGATCTGGCGTGTTTCTGGAACTGGCGCCTCCTTGTCTCGTGCTTTCGTTTCTTTCTTGACAGACGCTCGGACCGGTATGGCTTTCTGAGTGGGCTCCTCGTCCACGTCCATCACAATCCTTGTATCAAACTTGGCCTTTTTGACGACTGGAAGATCCTCGGCGTCGCCTTCTTCGTCTCCAAAACTCAGTAGTTGCTTGCCCGCTTTCCTCTTCTTCTGCTTCTTCTCTATTGGGGCAGGCTTGGATACCTCGTGGCGCACTTTCCTTTCTCTCTTCTTCATATCGTCAAAAGGGTTGATGAGGATCTCAATATGGGTGATTTTGATGGGGTATAGCGGGCGCTCAGTGCCTCTGCAACCTCAGCCTCGCCCATCTTGGCCAAGTTGTAGATGGTGTCACCAGCGACCCGCCCAAACACGGTGTTTTTGTTCGTCAATTCTTCCGTCTTGCCCAAGGTAAAGAAAACTGGCTCCCATTGGTGTCCGGGATGCCCTCATTTGCCATGCCGAGGAGACGCGGCGGTTGAACTTGAGTCGGGAGTGAAATTCATCCTTGAAGTTCACACCCATTGGGCCGGCGTTCTGCCCCTTGCGCTGGTCCATCGGCCATGGATCCAGGTCCCCGCTGAACGCGCCGCCATCGTAGATTGACTCTCCACCTTGTCCGGTGCCTGTGGGATCGCCTCCTTGGAGGATGAAGCCGGGAACGAGGCGATGGAATATGGTGTTGTCGTAGTACCCATCTAGACTGAGCTGCAAAAAGTTGCGGCAAGTTAGGGGCGTTTGTTTCGCAAATAGCTCGACGGCGATCTCGCCCTGGGTTGTGTGGATGATGGCCGACGCAGTCGGTTGTGGCTCGAGGTTGTAGATGGAAGACATTGTCGGTTTGGGCGGATATGTATTGAGGCAGATACAAATGCCGCGAGGGCAAGCTTAATACGGGTGGGCGACTGGCATGAGCTTACTGTCGCGGAGCGCAGGCGGGAACCGAAGTGCGACGACACTGGATGGTGAAGCCGAGCAAGGAAACCAGGGGAGCTTGGAGGAGCTTCCAGCCTTGTCGTTTCTTGCCTGCCGGCAGCACTAAAACGCAAAGCCACAGTTGGAGAATGGGATGTGGGGTAAGCCGTGGCGCACAGAGCCATCGACCTTCAGGGTTTGGAGCAGGCGCTCGGCGGAATCCTAATCTGTCTTGCTGGAAGAACAGAAGAGAGCTCTTTGCTGTAACATGTTCTTGCCTCTCATAAGCTACGCAGGTCATCCTGAATACATATTGTCCCACGCCGCATCTGTGCCTTCGTTGGTTTGGGAGCTGTGGCGGTGCCGTCGCGGGATTAAGGCGGGGCTCAGCAGGGGGCCTTGGCCTTGGTCGGTGTCGTCAAGCTCGGGAGCTTGCGACACCATCTCGCCAAAGCTCTCCCATCACCCGACGACGACGTCCCTTCTGCAATCCACCCCAAACGCCCCGCCCCTCTTCTCGACTAGTCCGGCATTCGGTCCTCCACTGATTCTTTCTTCCGATACCTCCGAACGAGACCAGATTAGCCATTCGCGATGGGCGACCCGCGGGATCCGTCATCTTACCGGGTGACGCCTAGGATCACCTACAACACCGTTGGCGGTGTCAACGGGCCCCTCGTCATCCTCGACAATGTTGGCCTTTCCATTCCACCTCCCTGGGTCCACCATATCTAATTGCCTCCCCAGGTCAAATACCCGCGATACAACGAGATCGTCACTCTCACGCTGCCTGATGGAACTCAGCGCTCCGGCCAGGTCCTCGAGGCTCGAGGTAGGCGGCTTGGGATTGCTGGTTTCTGGCACATGAGCGGCTGACAGTTTTTCAGGAAACAGGGCGATTGTCCAGGTCTTTGAGGGCACTTCGGGGGTTGATGTGAAGAAGGTGAGGCGCACCCTGGCGCCATCTCGCAGGACACACAACTGATATGGAGAAGACTCGGGTCGAATTCACAGGAGAGAGCTTGAAGCTTGGTGTCTCGGAAGACATGCTTGGGCGCATCTTCGATGGCTCGGGACGTGCGATCGACAAGGGTCCTAAGGTGCTGGCCGAAGAGTACTTGGATATCAACGGCAGCCCCATCAACCCCTACTCGCGGGTATGCAACTCCTCGCACTATACATTAGTGGATCGAGGTTGACACAGCACTAGGTTTATCCCGAGGAAATGATCTCGACCGGTATCTCGGCCATCGATACCATGAACTCGATCGCCCGCGGCCAAAAGATCCCCATTTTCTCCGCCTCCGGTCTGCCGCACAACGAGATCGCTGCGCAAATTTGCCGACAGGCGAGCTTGGTCCAGCGCGAGGGTGTTACGAACAAGGGTGTCCACGACGGCCACGAGGAGAACTTCTCAATTGTGTTTGCTGCCATGGGTGTCAACTTGGAGACCGCCGCTTTCTTCACTCGCGACTTTGAGGAGAATGGCAGCTTGGAGCGCACCACGCTATTCCTCAACCTTGCTAACGACCCGACGTACGTGCTTGTTTTGATTACCTTTGTCCTGCTCTTGCTGACCAGTCAACAGCATCGAGCGCATCATCACACCCGCCTTGCCCTCACCACCCGAATACTACGCCTACCAGCTCGAGAAGCACGTCCTGGTCATTCTTACCGATCTTTCTTCGTACTGTGATGCTCTCCGTGAGGTCTCGTCGGCCCGCGAAGAAGTTCCGGTCGTCGCGGTTTCCCCGGTTACATGTACACGGATCTGTCGACCATCTACGAACGTGCCGGCCGTGTCGAGGGCCGGAACGGCTCCATCACGCAGATCCGATTCTCCCATGCCCAACGACGACATCACACATCCTATCCCGGATCTGACGGGCTACATCACCGAGGGACAGATCTTCGTCGATCGTGGCCTGTACAACCGTGGCATCTACCCCCCCATCAATGTGCTGCCGTCGCTGTCGCGTCTCATGAAGTCTGCCATCGGCGAGGGTATGACGCGCAAGGACCACGGTGATGTGTCGAACCAGCTGTATGCCAAGTACGCCATCGGCCGTGACGCGGCGGCCATGAAGGCTGTCGTCGGCGAGGAAGCGCTCTCTGCCGAAGACAAACTCTCGCTCGAGTTCCTCGACAAGTTCGAGCGCACCTTCATCAACCAGAGCCCGTACGAGTCGCGGACCATCTTCGAGTCGCTCGATCTGGCTTGGAGCCTGCTGCGCATCTTCCGCAAGGACATGCTCAACCGTATTCCCGCCAAGATTCTCAGCGAGTACTATGCGAGGTCATCTGCGGACCGGAAGGGCAAGGGGAAGGCGACGACCAAGGACACTAGGGACACGGCAGCTCCAGAGGAGGAGAACTTGATCGATGCATGAGCGAGTGGAAAGGGGAGGCTGGGGATGGAGCAAGCGATGCATATAATACGCGCGGGCTCATACTGTACTGGGCGAGTTGCATGTGAATGCTATGTCGGGGTTGCGTTTGGCGGGATTGCAGTTTGGAATTCTACTAACTTGAGCTCAGTCCTTGGGTAAACTTGGACATTGTTTTGCCCGGTGGTTTGTCATTGGAGCGCGTGTGCGGCTTCCGGTCCGTCTGTGCAGTGCAACGTCATTGAGCTCGCGTAACATGTATATACCGTTGCATCCATGGCTCCCTTGGCCTAAGGACGGTGGACGGCTCACAGAGACGGTAGGTGACCTAGAAACATCTCGCTCTGTCTCGAGGTCGTGGTGAGTGCACCCAACTGCGGTGTCACCCCAAGGAAAAGGCACGTAGGATTGTCCTTGTAGACGCTGCGGTTATTGGCTTTCTGTGTCACAGGAAAGAACTCATCTACTTGCGCAGTTACACTCTTTTCCTTGCGTCGGGATTCCTATGTTCGGCCAGACATCGACAGACGGCGGCAGGAAGAAGCGATCTTGGCGTTCATTCAAGCTTTATTGCAGGGTAGACAGGGGTTCTTGTGGAGTTTCTCCGCATGGGAGACCGCGAACCGAAGCCACAACCGCACCAATCGCGGTTTAGCGTCTTCTTTCTGCCTGGGACTCCAAGTCCAGAACCAAGATCCAAAACAGTCAATCTCCATGGCTCAGGAAACCACCTGGGAGAGGGACCACATATGAGCCTGTGAACTATGCTGAGAACTACCGTTGGCATGGCACCCTAGGGTGAGTTTGATCCCGCGAACCCGGATGCAGGCAAGCATCATCTGAACAAGGACTGCCTTCAATTGGCCTCGCAGTGTCACACGGTCGCCTGCATACATTGAGTGACAGCAGACTCACCTGCAACCCCTCGCGACAGTTGACTCTCCAACTTCCTCTTTCGGGGGTTAGGTGAGGGATCTGCACAGGTGGGCCACTTACTCGGAAGCCCGGGACTGCTGCATTGGGGAACGGGGAACACCGGTTCTCCTCACTCTGGGTGTCCGGGACTTTGATTCACCATCCGGGCAGCTTGCGGAAGTGGAATGAAGAGCTCCTCGAGCTCCGTTTATCCAGCCGCACTGTCACATTTACCGTCACGCTTCCATCTGATCAACTGCGAGTGCCCGGGTTGAACTCATGCCCGCTCCAGCGGTGCATATAAAGCCCACCTTCCCACGGCTTTTCCGCCGATACCACCAACCTCCAACTCTCTCGCCCTTGCTGTGTGCTCTGGCCTTCCCGCCCAGCGATTGACAGCTACAAAATGCACCTCCCTCCCCTGTCTCTCGCCGCGGCCTGGCTTGTTCTTGGAGCCCTGGCTCAGACTTCCTCCTCAGGTACCAATGCCCTCAGCCCGGATTCCAATGGCAAATATTGGATTTATGGTGAAGGTATTGCTGCCGCCTTCATTCCTTACGGAGCGTCCATCTCGGACCTGATCATCCAGGACAAGCACGGTATCCAGCGAGACATTGTCATGGGATTCGACAATGCCAGCTACTATGCTGTTGACAAGGTGCACCCGCACCTCGGCGGCGTACCAGGACGCTACGCCAACCGGATCAAAAACAGCACCTTCCAGCTCGATGGGCAAGAGTACCGCGTCTCGGCCAACGAGAACCCCACCAAGGATCACCCGAGGGGCCTCAACACTCTTCATGGCGGGTTGGAGGGCTGGGACTGGCGGAATTTTGACGTTGTGGCGCACACCAACAACAGCATCACCTTCTCCATTGTCGATCCCGATGGCAAGGAAGGCTTTCCCGGAGACGTCATCTCGTACGTTACCTACACGATGGGCAATCTGACCTGGGACGCCAAGATGATAGCCATCGCGACCACCAAGAAGACACCCATCATGCTCAGCAGCCACACGTACTGGAACCTGGATGGCTTTGCCAACAACGAAACAAACACCGTGTTCAACCACACGTTCCATCTGCCGTACGGCGGCCAGCGCGTGGCGGTGGACAACATCCTGATTCCGACGGGCGACATTGTGGCCAACTCCAAGGACTCCGTCAACGACTTCTGGAGCGCGCCCAAGCAGATCGGCCACAGCTTCAATGACTCCGAGATTCACGGCAACTGCGGCTTCAACTGCACCGGTTACGGTACTTAAACCCCCCTTCTTCCCCTCTCCATACACTCACTAACCTCGTGCTCTGCAGACAACTGCTGGCTCGTCAACCGCGACGGCCCCTACAACTGGCGCGCGGACGGCGGCTATGTCGCCAGCCTCTCCTCGGCCTGGTCCGGCATCCGGCTCGACATCTACTCGGACCAGGAGGCCTTCCAAATGTACTCGTGCAACGGCCAGAACGGGTCGTTCCCGCTCAAGACGACGCAGGGGCTGCACGACAACGCCGCATTCCCCCGGACCGTCCCCAAGTACGGCTGCGTCGTGCTCGAGGTGCAGGACTGGATCGACGGCATCAACCACCCGGAGTGGGGGCGCGCGGCGAGGCAGATCATCGAGCCGGGCGGCGATCCGTACGTGTTGCAGGTTAGCCATCGGTTTACGGTCGGGTGATGGGGTGGATTTTATTGGGGGGGACGGAGTCTTGGTGCGAAAGGTAGCCTGGCGTTTCGGATGGAGAAATGGACTATGCCGTAAAACATCAGTTTGGGGGTATGTTTGTTGATGACTTGACTTGGGCTTGGATGGAGTGTTCAATATTGGATTTTGTAAAATCTAATAGCGATATTGGGGATATATCGCATGTCATTAAGTATCCAGTAAACAGAAGCTTAAGACAGTCGAGAGAAGGCAGGGTGGGACGAGTAAACTCGGATTTGCCCTCTCATAATTCTTCTCTCCACCGTCAAACTGCACCCTTCTCCTCTTCTAATCGCGGCACTTTATCTATCCAGAATGTGTTCACTTGATTATATCAGGTACCTAGAAACTCCCTTGCTTCTGATCCATCAAGAAGGATCTTTAATGGGAAGAAGGCGTGAGCACGACTCCAGGATATGCAGCAAGCGGGGCAATCCCCATAGCCGAGCACGCTGAACATCTCGATCAACTTCTCATGTTAACCTTCACACTTCAAGACATCGAACTCACAACTAAATCCTCAAACCACCAAAACTTTCAAAATCCTGAAAACCATAATCTTCTCTCCAAATCTCGAAAGTCCCACCCTCAAACTACACCGTGGGGAGAGACACGCCCACCGCCTAAGCGCTCTCAGCTCTCTTCACCCCAACTCATACAACCCATCCCGTCACCACGCGCTCCCGCCAAACCCACCTCTCAAAACATCACGACCAAACCCGCCAGGTCAGAGCACCAGCAAACAAAAATGCCCTCCATCGTCTACCGCCCCACACCCACACCCTCCTCCCCACACCCACAAACCCCTCCCCGGCTGCTGCAAACCCCGCTAGGCCACGCCCTCCTCGAACTGCAAGGCACAATCAACCTGCCGCCTTTCCCGCCAGACACCGCGCCGGGTGGGCCGGGCATCCCCATCGGCCGCCTGCATTTCCCCGACTTCGACGCCGCGCCGACGCCGCCGCGACGGCAGCAGGGAAGGCGCGTGGATGAGGAAGGTGTGGATGTTCGTCGGGGAGCACCAGCGGCTGCAGGGGGAGGTGAAGAAGCTGCCGCGGGCGGTGGCGTCTTGAGGAGGAAGGGGGGGAGTAAAGGGGAGGAGGGTGGGGAAGAAGGGGAGGGGGAGGGCGACGGGGAAGGGGAGCTGGAGGTGGTTGAGATTGTCAAGTATAAGCTTGTGTTTTCGTCGAGGCCGGAGCCGGTTGGGGGTGGGGATTTGTAACTTGTAAGTGGAGGTGGGTTGGGGGAATGGAGGGGAGGCTGCGAAGGGGAAGATTTGGGGCAGAGCCATAGGGCGGCCGGTCATTGGCTTGGGGGGAGGAAAGGATACGATGCGGGTATGGTAGATGGATGGACTGGTGCTTGTGTTCACGGTGAGACACGGGGCAAATGTGGCATATCACTCAGGTACGGTGCAGAGGGTCGTTGGACGAGGTGTATTTACTAGCTGGCAGCAACGGGCTTCGTTCTCCCAAGCCCTTCTTTGCCGTAGTAATTCATCGGATACGGCCCCTTGCCCCAGTCCTCCTTCTCCTCCAGCGCAATCAACGCCTCGTAGGGTGTCAGCAGCGGCCGCGGGAACGCATACCCCCAGTCGATACTCAGCCGCGGGCACGCCACTTGCACCCAACACTCGACGTCGCTCATCATGGCCAGCTTGCCGGGAAAGATCTCGCTCAGCAGCAGGTTCACAAACGGAATCCCCATCTGCTTGAGCTTGGTCTCAATGAGCGCCATCGTATGGGGATTCCCTTGCCGCCCGAGCGACCCGAGAATGAGCCCCCATTTCTTGGCCTTCTTGGCCGTTCGGATCGCGTCGCGACGCAGATCCTGCATCTCGTCGTGGCCGTACGTCTCGTGCGTCAGCTTGCGTGAGTACGGGTCGTACCGGTATGCTGGGATGTCAGGGTTGTGGATCATGATGCTTTCGAGGTGGAAGCGGCCATCGCCCAGGTACAGAATCAAGTCCACGGGGCTGTCGGTGTACGTGGAGAGGTTGGGAGATGTACACCCGAGAATTTCCCCCTTCGACAGTGGCGCGATCTGTGGCACGATCACCTTGAAGCCGGCCTTTTCTAGCGTCGACCGCACGCCGTGGATTGTGCCGTTGAACTGGATCGTCCCCACGAGGGCGATGGTCTTTCCGGGGGAAAAGTTCCGTTCCAAAGTGGCGAGCAGGTGGGAGGTGTCGATGCTGATGTCGACAAACACATAGAGCGTCTTGATCTTGGTCACATCCACCGGGATGAGGCAGCTGTGGGCATAGTGGACCAGCAGGTCGCATCCCATGGCTCGTGCTGTATAGTCGTCGATGCAACACGCCCCGTACGTGACGTCGCCCATGATTAGGGTCTCGATGCCCGGACAGAACTGGGTGAGGATGTCGGAGATGGTGGTGGCGAACAGCAAGAGGCCCTCGGGCATTTGCAAGGCCACCCGTTTGGCCCCGAGCGTCCGGATGCGGTGGATGGTCTTGGGTATTTCAAAGGAGTAGTTTGCCGGGAGGAGGGTCAGTGCCTCCTTCAACGCCTCGTCGTTGAGGATCTCAGGAGGCACTTGATTGAGCAACCTTGGTGCCCTCCTGGGCTGGGCAACTGTGATGGTATTAGCCCTCGCCCGTCATGTATGCCTGTTTGCCACAACTCCAGTACCTTGGATGGCCCCGCTGTCCTCGATTGACGCAGTCCCTGAGCTAGACCTTGCTGCCTCGGCCGCCGCTCGCCTCCCCACGAAGCGCTTCTTGGGCTGTTTTACGGCATTTTCGAGGATCTGTTTCTCCTCGATCTCGGCAGCGATGCCCAAGTCCACCAAGACTCGGTCGTCTTCCATGATGCTCAGAATAGTGGGCTTGATATCCAACCTCTTGTGACTTTTCCGAATGAGACAGTGCCGAGGAATGAGTCGTCCCTCTTCAGAATCTCTTGGGCGCTTCAGTTGCCCCTCAACACTTCGCTTGACAGAAGCAGAAACGAGGCTGTTGAAAAGAAAGGCGTGTTCACCGAAGTGATAGTAAAATATCTCATTCACTTCGATTTGATTGAAGCGAACGCACCGTCAAAAAAGCATTGAGTGCCCTTCTTCCCAATCTCTGCTGGTTGCTCGTGATGCCCCTCTATCGACCCCTCTATCAACGCTCCCAGCAATGTCTTGGCACAAAATTTCAGGACCCACAAGCGCGAGGCTCGGCGGAGAAGCCCCCTGTCAACTAATAGTGGATCTGCTAAAAATCTTGTCCAATCAGAGAGTGCAGAAATTGTGCCCTAAATTCTTCCTGAGCTGGGTGCACACAAAACCTTCGCTTCGATTTCTCCAGACTCTGTCCGCATCATCGACGACGGCCGTTCAGCAAATACCGCCAACATGAAGGTGAGGATGCCCGTTCTGCCATTCGATTGACCTGAGGGCGTCACCATCATGATATCGCAATCGTCTTTCTCATGGCTACCCCCGGTTTGACGGCAATGCTGACCCGACGCAACAGCTGAACATTTCGCATCCCGCGAACGGCTCGCAGAAGCTGATCGAGGTGGAAGATGAGCGGAAGCTGAGGCACTTCTATGAGTATGTTACCCGGTTTTTGCTAATTTTTGGCGTCTTTGGCTAACCGGTTCATGACAGGAAGCGCGTATGTTCGATCGAACCCGACCGATTCTTCGCAGATGTGCTGACTTGAGTAGATGGGCGCTGAGGTCCCCGGCGACCCGCTCGGCGATGAGTGGAAGGGCTACGTTCTCCGCATCACCGGCGGTAACGACAAGCAGGGTTTCCCGATGAAGCAGGGTGTCATTGCCCCCAACCGTGTCCGCCTCCTCCTCTCCGACGGCCACTCCTGCTACCGCCCCCGCCGCACCGGTGAGCGCAAGCGCAAGTCGGTCCGTGGCTGCATCGTCGCTGCCGATCTCTCCGTCCTTGCTCTCGCCATCGTCAAGCAGGGCGAGCAGGATATCCCCGGCCTGACCGACACCGTCCACCCCAAGCGCCTCGGCCCCAAGCGCGCCACCAAGATCCGCCGCTTCTTCGGCCTCAGCAAGGATGACGATGTATGTGCTACGTGCCACCTATATCCCGTCATCGCCTACCCTAGAACTGTGGCGATTCCCGTCGCTCAGTTCGGGTAGAGTCTGAGAGCCACAATCGGAGGCTAATACGAAACTTTTCTGCGAATAATAGGTCCGCAAGTACGTTATCCGTCGCGAGGTCCAGCCCAAGGGCGAGGGCAAGAAGGCCTACACCAAGGCTCCTCGCATCCAGCGCCTGGTTACCCCCCAGCGCCTGCAGCACAAGCGCCACCGCATTGCGCTCAAGCGCCGCCAGGCCGAGAAGGTCAAGGACGAGGCCGTACGTTTCCACTTTCCAACATGATCCCGGACATATAACGCTGACAATGATCTAGAACGAGTACGCCCAGATCCTGGCCAAGCGTGTCGCCGAGGCCAAGGCCCACAAGGCCGATGCCCGCAAGCGGAGGGCCAGCTCGATGCGCAAGTAAAATTGGGGCGTTCGGTATTGGGTCTCGGGTTGCTTTGGGAAAACGGTCACGGCGTGCTTGCTTGTCGACTCATCTGGGACGTGTATTATGGCATAAACACCTTCACGGAATCTCGAGAGAATGAGTCTTTGCTTTGAGCATCCCGGGCGCTTGAGCAGGGCGGACAGAGAACTATGCAACACCCTCACCAAACCAAAGACCTACTCTCGTGGCGATGTTGTGATTCCATAGATGCTTTGCGCAAAGATACCAGTTTGACTTTACTCGTTGGTCAGTACCCTCGCTCGTCCCTTGACAGCGGGCAGTGAGGTGGTTGGTGGCCAACTTCTTTCTGTCTCTCGGAGGGGCGTCAATCCTTCAGCTCTCGAGGCTCTTGCTTCTGAGGACTGAACATGGTCTTTTGTTAACGGATGCCGCATTTTGAGCCAACCCGGCTTGCTCGGGTTTTGCTGTGGCCCATCTCGGGCCGCCGTCTTTGGCAATGGAGCTTCACGAACCACAGCTTCGCAGTTGCCGCTTGTTGAGTTGCTGGGCGCTTGTCAGATGGGCCTCGAACTTGGTTGGTTTAGACATTGTTTCTGTCCGTTTGTCTTGATTTTGACTCTGATGTGGTATGATACGAATACAATGCTCATTTCCATCATCTGCTTGAGACACACTAAATCTTCTGGATTTCACTTGTGGGTAAAGGATCAAGTCAGACATTGCTCATCTTGATGCCCGCCTCAACTGGGACGCTGGCCGGGGGTCGCTGGCGGTTCGCTGGCCGGACATTGGCCGGACATTGGCCGAGGCGGGATCGGCCAGCGACGGGATCAACAGTTACAATACAGTACATGCAGATACAATATGGACCACCCTCTTTTCGCCCGCCCCCAGTAGCCGAGAAGCGTTTTGTGTCGACCTCGCCTCCGTAGGTTGGCTGACTAGAAAGTCCCGGCCATTTGTTGAGCTGTTGAGCTCCAACTACCCAAGCCTAGCTTTGTGTGAACGCCCTGTCTTGCGTCTCGGCCTCCTGTTGTGACAAGAGATGTCTGACTGCAGCCTTGGGCTGGGAGCCTGCTCGAACCCCACCTTGCCGGTTGGGACTGTGTAAAGTGGGGGTTGTGGCTTGAAACACAACCGACCAAGCTGCGGCGTGGAAGCTCGTAGAGACACTTTACGAGCATTCTTTCAAGGTGAAAAGTTGGCACAATCTAAAGCTATGGACTTCAAGATAAAGAGAACATTCTTGTTGGAGAAGACCGAGAGGAGTTGGTGAAATGGATTGCGCTTAATCGTGTTTGAGACCTGACAACGAGAGCTCTTGCCCCACCTTGATGACAGGCCAGACGCAGGCGGCACTTGCCGTGGCTGAACTTTTTTGGCACTGTCTGTACCTGACCAGCTGCTGCCGTCATTGCACTCTGCTCACCTTCGGCGAAAAAGGCCCTGCAGTGCTTCTCTTTTGACAAACCCAAACCTTCCTCACCACTGCCATTTTTCGGCGCAACCTGACCGCGACATCGATCGTGACGACGAAATCCGCGGATTTTGACGAAAATATTGCGATTCAGCTCTGCTCTGACTTCCAAGACTCCCTGAGGCGACCTGCACTCGTCTTCAAGCTGTCTTTGGGCTTTGGGGAAGCTGCGCCTTTCGCCATCGGCTGCCGAGCTGTGTTCGACCAACCTCCAACGCGCAGTCGCCGAACCCCATCCACCGACCACAAACAAAACCGCCATCACGCCCTCACGTTGTTCGCCGACAGTTGGTCCCAGCAGACACTGACCGCCACTTCATAACCGACCACCGCGCTCTCCGCATCTCTGCGGTTCTTCGGCGAAGCTACCGTCCGTTCTTGGGACGTGTGGGTAGTGGAGGGGGAGTGTCGACTTTCAGCCCTTGCGGCTCAGCCGCTCCGTCAAGATGGGCAAAATCACAAAGACCATGCAGTCCAAACACAGGGAGAACCTGGTAAGCTCTCATTTCTCATCTGCCTTCCACCCCACCGCTTGCGCTGACCGCCGCCGCTCAGTCTCCCTGGGTCAAGGACTACGTTCTCGCTGCAGCGTCGACACCATTGCCGCTCATTCCCGGAAAGCTCGACGAGTTCCCGACAAGATGGCCCTTCCCGCGTGGCGATCTCTACCACTGGATTCCTGTCCTAAACCGGTTCGACAGCATCCTCGAGGCCTTTTGCGCCACCTACAAGCTGAACGAGGGCTTTCAGACGAGAGACTTTGCGTGCGATCTGCTTTTGAACAAAGGGGCGCCGGTCGAGTACGCCGACGAACAACCTTATGACAAGGAACGTCTGGTTCAGCTAGGCTATAAAGAGGAGGGAGACCGCCAGCTCATCATCTCCATCCTCACCTTTACCAAGGTTCTCTTGCAGCACTGCGGTAACCGGAGCATCTACGCCAGTAGTCCGCATCTGAACGATCTCCTCAACTCGACGGATCTCAACGTGGTTTACGCCACTCTCGAGGTTGGCCTGGAGTTGGCCCAGCGGTACCAGGCGTCTATCAAGCGTGTGGGAACACCCAACCGCCAAGTGAGCAGTGCGTTGCTCGCGAACCACTATAACATCGACCTCGACCGGGTGCACGCCCTCGCCCAGCCTTTCATCAAGACTCCAGTCTCTCCGGGGCCCCGTTTCTCTGATCTCCCGCCGACAACCCCGGGCTCGACAAGCAAGGGCAAAGACAAGGCTCCGGCCCCGAGTCAGCGCAGTGCCACGTCCGTGTATGCCAACGATCTGACTTCGCTCGTTGCCCCCGGCCCGACCGACGATGGACGCTGGGCTGGCTGGGGGGATGTCAAGGTCACTTACTACCCCAAGGCCGAAGCCTTGGAATCGGCTGTCGCGCCAGACCCGCAAGCTGGAGACAGTGGTCCGTCGTCGGTGCCGGCGACCCCTACTCCACTCCGGCGTAGCTCTACAGGCATTACCCACACTCCGCGCTCGAATCGGCATCCTGGCGCTGAAGACAGCCCATCTAGCCGGAGTCATGGGTTGGGCAGCGAGGATCATCCTGTTTCTGGCCCGAAGGCCCTGGAGCTGCGCCAGACCACAGTGCAGTCGACATCCATCTACGAGCTTCTCAAACTCTGCCCAGCCGACATGCCCAAAGCTGCTCGGTACGAGTTCCTCAACCGGTTGAGAATATGCAAAGCGATTCTGGGATCGCCGGAGGACCGGCAACTGGCACTCGCCGTTCGTCTCATGGCCATCACCAACCTCGCATACATCCACCCAGAGGCGACGTTTGTCGAGAAAGTTCTGAAGCAGGACAACGATGAACCGCGCAGGTATCAACTGGTTTACCAGCTTGCCGAGTTGGTTCATCCCTCGGCCGACGGCACCCCGGACACACCTCTGAAACTGCAGGCCATCGCGCTCGCCGCCTTGGAGTCCATCACCGTCATGCCAAGCAAATACCCGGAGGTAGTCGCAGCACTGAACGCAAACGTTAACCACGGCGTTCTTCTGTACGTCATTCGAAAGGCTGTGGCAAGCATGAAGGACGACTCCGCTGAGGCGGATGATGGGAAGGTGACCGATGTTGATCACTGGCGTGCCAGTCTTTTCGCCTTGACCCTGCAGATGGCCATGGCCTCGCGCATTGGCCAAGAAATGTCCTCTGCCGGGCTGCTTGAGATCATGGTTGAGATCCTAAACATCCGATCAAAGACAGCCACCCGCAATTACAGCATGGTGCTGGCATTCCTGGATACCATAATCTATGGGTTTACTGGGGCATTCACGGTGTTCAGCAATGTTGGCGGTCTCGATGCCATCTCCAACCTCATAATCGACACGGTTTCCCGCTCGAAGGAACTGGTTACGGACGGGCATGGAATGAAACCCGAGTTCCACTCGCATACGGTGGACTATGAGATTCCTTTCTACCAGCAGCAAACTCTCAAATGGCTTCTCAAGTTTATCCATCACATCATGACCAACGCCTTCTCGTTCGGGGCCAACACAGACCGTCTTCTGAGGAATCTGGTAGACAACTCGGCCCTCTTGGGCAGTCTGCGTACCATTACCGAGGACATGCATGTCTTCGGTTCGCTGGTCTGGACCAATGCTGCGGGCTTGTTGAGCGATTTCATTAACAACGACCCGACCAGCTTCGCTGCCATCTCAGAATCGGGCATGATCCAGAGCTTTCTCCAAACACTCACCGGCAAGCCCGTCACGTTGCCGAAGACCCCTGAAACGCCCAAACCCCAACCCGAGGGCGAAGACCCTGCATCGCCTGCTGACACTGACGACTCGGTCACCTTTGAGAGCGATGATCGACCGCACCCTCCGACTCAGGAGATGCTCGAAGCACCTAGAGAACATCTTGCACCTGGCGTTCTCGCGTCAAATGATGCCATCAACATCATTCCCTCCATCTTGAACTCCATCTCGCTGAACAACTTGGGCATGAAGATGATCGTCTCGTCCAATGCTCTTGGGACCTACCTCGAAATATTTGAGAGCCCAGAGCATGTCCAGGTCATGTCGGAAGCCGAGTTGGCCAACGTTGTTGGTGGCCACTTTGATGAGCTCGCTCGTCACCACCCAGCGCTTCGACCGACAATCTCCAATGCTATTCTTGACATGGTTGCGCGCGTTCTGCACCTCGCGAAGACCAAGTCCGCCGAGGCGGGCTGGGGCGCGAAGCTGTCGGTACTTGATCCGAGCGGCAACCCTGTCACCGCCGATGACTCCTTGTTGGCGAGAGCGGAAGCCGCGAACAGCACCCCCAAAGGGAAGGGAAAGGCCACGGCGGAAGACTTGGACGTTGATATGGTGGACGCAAGTGCCACGCCTTCACAGCCCTCTGATGACAACAAAGACTCTGGGTCCGAAATCCAGAAGCCAACAGGCCCGAGGCATGAGATAACGCCTTACATCGGCGTGGTTTCATCATTCCTCAACGCCATCTTTCACAATCCCAACCTCAAGACATCCTTCATTCGCGGAGGTGGTATCGAGCTGCTTCTGCAAATGTCAGAAGCGTCGAGTCTTCCTGAGGATTTTGAGACGACTAGTGCCTCCCGCTCGCTTTCTCACGCTCTTGCGGCTGCGGTAGAGTCAAGCCCGGTCCTTGGGTTACCATCTCTCCTCAACCGAATCCATGCTGCAATTGACGATCTGCAGCCGCTCGTCGGTACTGAGGGCGCCCAGCCGTTCTTTGCACCTTTCATTGTGCCCAGTTTCTCAATGGTCAACGACAAGGGAGAGTGGGACAATGATTCGGTTCAAAAAGCAGCTGGCGGCACTCGAGTGGTAAAAGCTATGGTTAGACTGCAGGTCCTTCTTAGGATTCTTTACCAAAGCTTCCCGTATTCGACCAGACAAGCAACGGTTTCTATGCCGGCGGTCAACGTTTTCGACTACTTTGCCACTCTCATCAAGCGTATCGGGCCCCTCTTGCGCGACATCGCCATGGAGGAGATGGCCCTTGCAGCCCTTGTTCCGTCACACTGGACTGGAAACAAGTTGTTCTCGCAAGATGGTGACGAAGTCTCCTCACCTTCTGCTGGCAATGGCAACAAGGCCGAGGAGGCCGGCCATACCTCCTCGGCAGAGAAGGCGCCAGAAGCGCCGGCCCAGCCCAAGGAGCCAACCAAGGAGGAACGGGCTACGATCAAGTTCCAGAACTTCTGCATCATCGACCGTCTGTTGCATTCGCTGGCACCAAGTTCAATTCCGTTCATGCAGACCCTCGGCAAGGTTCTCCTGCCCAGGCGTGGTCTTGATCCCTACCTGAGGACGCACCACTTGCTCATCGCAGAGACATTGGCAGTGACAATCCTCGAACAGCTGCATATGCCACAGGAGAAGCTTGCGAATCGAGACTTGCATTATTGGCTTCAGATGTTCGACGCGTTTCGCGAGATGCTCATCGATCCGTCGCGCCAGCCTGACCGTACATCCGTCCAGTTGATTCTGCCTGTGTTGGTGGCTGTCAAGGACCATGGCGGGATAGCGATTCTGAATACAATGCTGCAGAAGTTCGCCGATGAGGTCTGCAGCGACGCTCCGGAGAGCAAGGACGCTCACAGGGTGCATCTGGCCACAGAAGGAATGAAAAAGATACTCGACATCTATCACATCATTGTGAACGGCAAGAACGTTTACGAGTCGCTCGGCCAAACCAGCCTGTTCCAGCGGGCCACGGACAGGAGTAGAGATATGGGGCATCAACTTATCCTCGAGCTGAGGCTGAGTATACTGCCCACCGCCCGAAAGCTCTGGGAGTCAGACTTTGCTGAGAAGGCTCCTACTCCGGCGCTGAGCAGGGTCATCGATATCATCAAGACGGTTGCCAACGCTGATCAGGAAACCAACGTGTGGCGGAAAACGGACAAAGCTGGTCCGGTGTCTCTGTTCCAAAACCGCCAGCCCGTTCGGTTCAGCTGGACTGCTCATCTTGATCAAGTCAAGAACCTGTGCCGATTGGATTACGATGAGGAACTCGCTCGTGAAGCAGTCTATCGTGCCAACGGAAAGGTTGATGACTCGGCAAGGTATTGCCGTGCTCACTCAAAGGGCTTGGCCGGCCAGCGCAACCCCATCCCTGAGCAGGATGCCTACGTGAGCCCGCCATCACCGAAACCGCAAGAGGACCAGGATGAGAACACGGCGGCTCCGCCGATCAACCCCCTAGCCGCAGGACCAATGTCCCTCGACTCGTTGCCTGAAATCAACAACTTTATTCGGGAAGCGATGGGAGAAGCCGCTCTCGAAGAACTCTCCTCTGATGATGAGGCAAGCCAAGATGGCTCTAGCCAGCACTCCGCGAGCCAAGACGGACCATCCGCTTCTGCAGGACCTGCTCAAGGTTCTGTTCCGTCGGAAGAGTCTTTGACGCCCCCGTCAATGACGAAGGAGGATCTCGACAAGGAGCGAGCGGAAGTTCAAAACGACTTGATCGATCGTTGCCTCGATGTTATCAGAACCCATCAGGATCTGGTCTTCGAGGTTTGTGATCTGATTCAAGCCACCATCTTTAAGTCCGACAGCGAGGAGAAGCGGACTGAAGTTGCTGACGTGCTTGCAAACGCTCTCATGTCCTTCGCCATGAACGATGAGGATGAAAAGCGAGCCAACGGCCGTGGCATTGCCGCATATGCTCATTTGCTGTCACTCCTCCTTCAGAACCGGCCATTCTTCAAGTCTGCACTGCCGGCGCTGCAGCAAAACATCGGCGAGTACCTTGGCTTCCTGAAGGTTTCGCCGGCCAGCTCCCACGAAGACCTTCCCACGTGGATCCCGTACATTCTCTTGATCTTCGAGACTCTCCTGTCTGAGGATGAACAACCGGTTGAGGTCGAGTGGAAAGCGCCAACGAGCGAGGATGACGCCGTCGCGCCGCCTGTCTGGGTTGCCAAAGAGCTCAACATGTCAGCCGAGGATCGGTCAAGCCTGCTGACTGCGATTTTGGATATTCTTCCGAGGATCGGCAAGGAAGAAGCCCTTGCTGTCTCCGTCTTGCGGATATTGGTGGTTCTCACGAGGGATCATGCGACGGCAAAGCATGTTGGCGAAAAGCGAAACCTGCAACGGTTGTTCGTTATGGCGAAGCAGTCGTGCAGCGGAGGGTCTGCACGCCTGAATCAATCGCGCATCTCAGACAACATCATGATTATTCTTCGTCATATAGTAGAGGATGAGGACACGATTCGCCAGATGATGGAGACGGAGATTCGTAACCAGCTCTCGTCGACTCGGAATCCGAGGGCTTACCACGATCTCGCGGGTTACTTGCGTCATCTTTCCCATGTCGCGCTCCGCTCACCGAAGCTATTCGTTGACGTTACCACGGATCTCGTCAAACTGAATGGCTGGGGTTCTTCACTTGACCCATCCATCCGCCCTCACACTCTGTCCCTCAAGGACAAGCCGGCAGACCAAGCCATTTCGGCCAAGGAGGGCTCAGTCGAGCCGGCGGTGCAAGCAACCGAAGATCTGACGGTAGAGGATGTCAAGCCGACGACCGAGTCAGCGGACAAAGAGATGACAGATGCACCGAAGACTCCGTTTGAGCTCAAGCGCCCTGTCCTCGAGAATCCTGACGGAGTCGTTCACTTCTTGCTTTGCGAGTTGTTGAACTACCGCGAGGTTGACGACAAGGAACCAGTCACCCAGGCACCTAAGGACTCTGCGGCGGACGCCGAGACTTCCAGTGTGAGCGAAGAGGCGACTCCCTCTGCCGACCCGCCGCCGTCTGAGCCGAAGGACAAGGAGAAGGACAAGAAGGCATCCAAGCCGACCTTCAAGGCAGAGGACCACCCGATCTTCGTCTACCGCTGCTTCCTGCTCAACTGCCTGGCAGAGCTCCTGCAGAGCTTCAATCGTGCCAAGGTCGAATTCATCAACTTCAAACGGAGTGCGCCGATGCAGACGAACACACCCATCAAGCCTCGTTCGAGTGTCCTCAACTATTTGCTCAACGACCTGCTCTGCCTGGGACCTGCCGGGATCCCGACGGACTCGACCATCATCAAGAAAAAGGCTGCCACATCGGCCCACGCGCAGGCGGTGCTCGTGGCCTTGGTCACCCGGACTCCTGAGAAGCCTGTTGATCGGACTCGCAATCACTTCGAGTACGACGACGACTCAGACCTCTTGTTTGTTCGTCGATTTGTTCTCGACACGGTTCTCCGAGCATACAAAGAAGCTACCACCCCTGGCGAGCCGGCTGAGGTTCGCTACGGGAAGATGATGTGCGCTGCCGAATTGATGAGCTTGATGATTGGCGAGAAGGATAGGGATGGGCAACCAAGCAACGCCCGCGCGACGGATCCAGGCGTCTTCCGGTCTCAGATGCAACTCAAGCGCCTCATGTACGAGAAGGGGTATCTGGCTGCGCTGACGGCGTCGATTGCCGACATCGACCTCACATTCCCCAACGTCAAGCGCACCATCAAGTACATCCTGCGCGTTCTGCGCGCCCTAACGAAGACGGCGTATCAGCTGAGCCAGTCCGACGTCATTCCCGTGACCACGACCGACCAGCCTGAAGACGACTTTGCTTCGGCGTCGTCTCTCTCAGATCTTGATGATGACCGTGAGGAGACTCCCGATCTCTACCGGAACTCCACCCTTGGGATTCTTGAACCTGGGCGCGAGGAAGACTTCTCAGATGAGGATGAAGATGGTGAGTTCCATTGTCCAAGAGACAACTAGCTTGTAAAGCCGGTGCTAACCTCTACAGACGAAGATGCCATGTACGATGACGAGGTCTATGATGATGAGCTGGAATACGGCGATGAGATGTCTCAGGATGAAGAAGAGAACCCCAGCGACGATGACGACGAGGAGCTGGACGGAATGGGCCATCCTGGTGAGCCTGGTGTCGTCGAGGTCATTATGGGTGAAGGGGAGCATGATCATGATGAGGATGACGAAATGGACGAAGACGATGAGGACGAACCCACCGATGATGACGAGGATGAGGATGAAGACGAGATGGACTCTGATGACATGGAGGACATCGAGGACCGGATCGAGATCATTGATGAGGAAGGCGAGCCCATGGACGACGACGGAAACGACGCTTGGGAGAGCGACACGGACGAAGAGGATGACGAAGCGGAAGAGGAGCTCGCCTTCGATGCTGGGGCGCAAGATCTTCACGATGCGCTCATGCATGGCCACGCCATCGACCAACTCGGTCGCATTCCTGATATTCTCCGGAACGTGGTGGATGGCGAAGACCTCGATCCAGAAGACATGGAGGGCCTGGATGAGCCATACGACGGTCTTGAGGAAGAGGGTAAGTTGTCACATTTGATCTCTAAGTCGTGTAACTTGCTGATCAGAGCAGACGAGGAAGAGGAGGAAGAAGGTGAGGATGATGAGGGATACTACGACCAGGGTAATCACCGTAAGTTCTCCAGTCACCTCTGCGCTCTTCGCCTGATTCTGACCCTGCCCTAGACGATGAACTTCCGCCTCCCAACATGCCTGCGGGGCTTGGGTGGGATATCTCTCAGATTGAACCTCATCACCGATTCCGACATGGAGGCGCTCGGAGCCCGTTCCCTGTTGCTCCGTTTATGGGAGGGCACCACCGCGATCCTCTGGGGCCCGGTACGTCTCTCAACGCCTTTGGTCGACAAGGTCGGCCCTCCGGCACTCTCTTCGAAGGCTCCTTTGAGAACCTCTATCGCCTGTTATATGCTCTGGTACTTGAGCATGAGACTAACCTGCACTCAGACTTCCGAAGCTATTTCCGCCACAGCCACCCCCGACCCCCTCCTAATCCCACAGACGATGGTGTCAACCCTCTGCTCCTTTCGAATAACCGAACTGGGCAGGATGGAGCTTCTCGTGGCACCGGCCAGCAAATGATTCGCCTTGGATTCCCCGGCTCTCTTGTTGGGGCTGGTATTGACGCGCCACTGGCATTTATTAACGATTTGATGCAGAGCGTTCCGTTTCCCTCTCGAGGTGGCCAAGCCTTTAGCCTTCAACTGAGATCCGAAGGTCCTGCTGGGGAAGTTCGCCAACTCAGCATTCCGGTGAGCATGGCACACCCTGGCCGTGAGACCCGTTGGGAACCACGACGCGAAGTGTACCAGGAACCTCAGCAAGCTGTCACCTTCTCCCCTGAATCCACTGCCGAGCGCTGGCAGGAAGAAGCAAAGATGATTTTCGGCTTCAACCATAACGAGAAGTCCAAGCTGCTGGCTACCGCAGTGCTTGGAATGCTCACCCCGGCCGCCATCCAGCGGGAGAAGGAAGCCAAAGCTCGCCAGGAGGAGAAGCGCAAGCGGGACGAGGAACGCAAGAAGCGCGAGGAAGAAGAGCGGAAGGAGCGGGAGGCCAAGGAAGCTGAAGAAAAAGCCGCGAGGGAGAAGAAGGAGGCTGAAGAACGCGAGCGTGAGGAGCGCGAGCGGATCGAGGCCGAAGCAGCCCTTGCAGCGGAACAGGCTGCGGTTTCCGAGCCTGTCGTTGAGGAACCCCAAGCGATGGAAGGGGTCGAGTCTCATGCCGAGACGCAACCAGAGGTCCAGCAGCCGAGTTCCAGTGCCGATCGCGTAGTCACCACTATCCGCGGCGAGACTGTGGATGTTACCGAGCTCGGCATTGACCCCGAATATCTCGCCGCCCTTCCAGAGGAATTCAGGGAAGAGGTCATCGCCCAGACCGTGAGCACCAGGCGCTCGCAGGCTCGCGAGCAAGCAGCCGCCGCCGAGGGAGAAAACACGGAAGTATTCCAGGAGTTCCTCGAGGCGTTACCGGCCGAGTTACGTATGGAGATTGTTCAGCAAGAACGCCAAGAACGCCGCCGACGCGAGCGAGAGGAGCAACGGAGACAGGTGACTGGCGCCGTGCCGGACCTCGGCCCTGTCGAGATGGATACGGCCAGTATTCTGTTGACATTCCCACCAGCCCTTCGGGAGCAGGTGCTGCTTGAGCAGGGCGAAGACATTATGGACCATCTGCCCCCTGAGCTCGCTGCCGAAGCTCGTGCGCTTGCTCAGCGCCATCATGTGCATCGCGCTCACCCCCACGCTCCAGGCGTTCGTCCTCGGGATCCTGCTCGTCGCCCTGAGGCAGCGGTTGAGACAAAGCCACAGCGGCGCACCATTGTGCAGATGCTCGACAAGGCTGGTGTCGCCACGCTTCTGCGACTGATGTTCATAACGCAGCAGAGCTCAATCCGCAACTACCTGTTTGATGTCTTTTCACACGTCTGCGAGAACCGCCAGAACCGCCTGGAGGTCATCTCTACCCTTCTCCAGATTCTTCAAGACGGCAGCACCGACATGGATGCTGTTGAACGCAGCTTCGGGCAGCTGTCCCTGAAGGCGAAGCAACCAAAAGACAAGGACCCCAAGACTCCGCAGAGCCTCAAGCGGACGTTTACGAACCTCAGCACCAGCAACCAAGTGACGAGCAATTCCGAAGTCTCGCCGCTGTTGATTGTCCAGCAATGCCTTGACCTTCTGCAGGAGCTCGCGACCAAGAACGCCCATGTTCCGTCCTTGTTCTTGACGGAGCACGAGACCGTGGCTTCAACGCTCAAGCGGAGCACGAGCCGCAAGGGCAAAGGCAAGGATATCAACACCAAGGCCCAGAAGTTTGCCATCAACTCACTCCTGGCCCTGCTTGACCGGGATTTGATCATGGAGAGCTCGTCTGTCATGCAGCTTTTGGCGGATCTGCTCAACAAGGTCACATACCCGCTGCAAGCTCTTGAGCGTCGCCGCAAGGAAGCTGAAGAGGAAGCGAAAAAGAAGGCAGAGGAAGAAGCAAACAAGGACAAAGCCGAGGGCGAGACTGAGGTCGCTCAAGCTTCGGAGGAGCAGCCTTCTGCAGGCCAGGCCACGGAGCCGACAGCCGCCGTGACTTCGGCCGAGGAGCAGCCGGAAGCATCGAACACGGAGCAGCCCGAGGCGGAGAGCTCAGTAGCCAAGGAGACGAAGCCTGAGGAGAAGAAGATTCGGCAGCTCACCCCGCCCACGATTCCAGACCACAACCTGAAGCTGGTCATCAACGTCTTTGTCGCTCGTGAATGCAGCTCCAAGACCTTCCAGAACACGATCTCCACCATCAAGAATCTCTCCAACATCCCTGGCGCCAAGAAGGTGTTCGGCGAGGAGCTCGTCTCGCAGGCCAGGGACTTGAGTGAGAACATCGTGTCGGATCTCGACGACTTGCTTCCGCACATCCTAAAGGCAGAGTCGGGCACTGAAATCCAGGGGATTGCGCTTGCCAAGTTTTCTCCTGGTGCGTCGGAGCAAAACAAGCTGCTGCGTGTCCTGACTGCGCTGGACCATCTGTTCGATACTAAGAGCAAGAAGTCAACTGATGGCGCCGAGGGCAGCGAGGCAACGGACGACACCAAGGAGGACCTCCTGGATTCGCTCTACTGGAACCCGACTTTCGGAACCATGTGGGACAAGCTGAGTGCCTGCCTGAGCGCAATTCGCCAGCGCGAGAGCCTGCTCAACGTAGCAACGATTCTGTTGCCGCTCATCGAGTCTCTGATGGTGGTTTGCAAGAACACGACACTGGGTGAGGCACCTGCTTCGCAATCCGCGGCTTCGAAGGAGATGCTCCTGTCGAGCCCGCCGCCCGAGAACCGCATCTCAAGCTTGTTCTTCACCTTCACGGAGGAGCATCGACGGATCCTGAATGAGTTGGTCCGACAAAACCCCAAGCTCATGTCTGGTACTTTCTCTCTCCTCGTGAAGAATCCGAAGGTCTTGGAGTTCGACAACAAGCGGAACTACTTCAACCGCAGCGTGCATGTCAAGACCGGCCAACAGCAACGGCCTCAGTACCCACCTCTCCAACTGTCTGTGCGTCGAGACCAGGTCTTCCACGACTCATTCAAGTCGCTCTATTTCAAGTCGGGCCCTGAGATGAAGTTTGGCAAGCTCAATATCCGCTTCCACGGCGAGGAGGGTGTCGACGCTGGCGGTGTGACGCGCGAGTGGTTCCAGGTGCTCGCCCGCCAGATGTTCGACCCCAACTATGCGCTCTTCATCCCTGTTTCGTCAGACCGCACCACATTCCACCCCAACAAGCTCAGTGGTATCAATGATGAGCACTTGATGTTCTTCAAGTTCATTGGGCGCATCATCGGCAAAGCTCTGTACGAGGGCCGTCTACTAGAGTGCTACTTCAGCCGTGCGGTCTACAAGCGCATCCTCGGCAAGCCGGTGTCGGTCAAGGACATGGAATCGTTTGATCCGGACTACTACAAGTCTCTCGTCTGGATGCTCGAAAACGACATCACTGACATCATTGTTGAGACTTTCTCGGTTGAGGACGACGAGTTTGGTGTGACCAAGGTCGTGGATCTCGTCGAAAACGGCCGCAACATCCCCGTCACGGAGGAGAACAAGCACGAGTATGTGCGGCTGATTGTGGAGCACAAGCTTCTCACCTCGGTCAAGGAGCAGATGGAACACTTCCTGAAGGGTAAGTTGGGCATTTGCAGAGTCGCTTCTCCATCATCGTCATCGTCGCTAACGCGTTATGTTTTCAGGGTTCCATGACATTATCCCCGCAGATCTCATCGCCATTTTCACCGAGCAGGAGCTTGAGCTTCTCATCTCTGGGCTGCCAGATATCGACGTGGACGACTGGAAGAGCAACACCGAGTATCACAACTACACGGCGGCATCGCAGCAGATCCAGTGGTTCTGGCGTGCTGTGCGCTCATTCGACAAGGAGGAGCGGGCCAAGCTGCTCCAGTTCGTCACAGGCACGTCCAAGGTACCGCTCAACGGGTTCAAGGAACTGGAAGGCATGAATGGTGTCAACCGGTTCAACATTCACCGCGACTATGGCAACAAGGAGCGGCTCCCCAGCTCTCATACTTGCTTCAACCGTAAGTTTGGACACGCACTGACAGCCAAATGAGTTCTTACTGACTTTCTTGCCACAGAACTCGATCTCCCCGAGTATGAGAGCTATGACATTCTCCGCAGCCAGGTTCTCAAAGCGATAACTGCGGGAAGTGACTACTTTGGATTCGCGTAAACAAGACGCGGCCTCGCATTGGACGAGGCAGGATGGGCGTGATGACAGAGAGGGGGGGGCATAAATTGTCCAACCTGTCAGGCCCGGGATGTGTGTTGATGTATTGTTTTTGGTTGCATTTGCAGGTTGGGGCGGCAGGAGGGAGTGGCGGCACACCGCGATGCTTTTGATGAAGTGTAGATTTTGTCATTGTATGTCTTTTTTAGTCTGGTCATTGCCGGCTGGTTCCCTCGGCGGGGTCTTCGGCGATGGGGGAGAGGCGAAGTGCAGGTCGCCTTTTCCCTGCTGCTGCTTGGCCTGCCGGAGGAGGCTTGGTAGATACATAGACTATCGCAGATTCCTCTGTTTGGGGCAAAGCGGAAAGGATACTCCATACATGGCAATGGTTTGGTGTAGGTCTTGCAAGGTGGTGGTGTATGGTGTGAGAGCTCCCAGACTCTTACGAGGGATCGACAATGTGAGCAAAATGGATTCGTCGTCAAATTGCTTCAGAGGCACGAGATGGGTGTACTCAAGCCATACTACTAGCTTTTCAGTATGCTGTAACCAGAAACATATTTTTTTTTGCTTTCACAGTGTTGCGATGCCGAGGACCTCTGAAGTTGACCATTGCCTGCTGCTGAGCTCAATGTTCCAAGTCAAAAGCTTGGCGGGAACGTGGTGGGGCTAGACCCCACCGCTCTGCAGAACGTGGTCCGTGCGTGGCCCATAGGGCTCCAGGCCCGGCAGCGGCCCAACTTGCTGCCGAAAAGATTTCGCCCACATTTCCAAAAATTGAGTGCGCGTTTGGATCCCACCTTTGCACAACCGCTCGACCAACGACCAACGACGACGAGGTAAGTCAAGATCCAGGTCCGAATTGCCCTCCCCGACGCACCCAGACATACCTTTGGGACCGTAAGATTTGAGAACGTCAGTTTTCGACCAAAATCTGCGAGACCACGAACCCCTCCGACCCTCGACCGACCACCGAGTATCGTCACGAACTTTCCGCTAACTCGAGCCTCGTTCAACAGACACAGTCAAGATGGGTATCTCTCGTGACTCTCGGCACAAGCGCGCCGCTACCGGTGCCAAGCGGGCGTCAGTATTTCCCTTTCCAGTCTCAGCCTTGAGGAACAATCGTTTGTGAATGGCTGCTAACATCGGTTTTGCTCCAGTTACTACCGTATGTCATGACCTCCTCCTCCCGATCCTATACTATACACAAGCCCCTCGGCAACGGGGGCGCTCGAAGGTCCGCTTGGGAGGTCACTGCCTTGTTTTGTTCGCTCTAGGGCGAGCGAATCAAGGCAGCAGCCGACCCCATGCGTTCTGAGCCTGTTCAACGCACATGAAATGAACTATTTCTGACAACTGCGTACAGGGAAGAAGAGAGCCTTCGAGGCAGGTCGCCAGCCTGCGAACACCCGTATCGGTGCCAAGCGCATCCACACCGTCCGCACCCGCGGCGGCAACCACAAGTACCGTGCGCTCCGTCTCGACTCGGGCAACTTCGCCTGGGCCTCTGAGGGCTGCACCCGCAAGACTCGTGTCATTGTGGTCGCCTGTACGTTGCCTTCTTGTCCCCGCTGCTTCTCGGGTGAAACCTTGCTGACTGAACTTCTCAGACCACCCTTCCAACAACGAGCTTGTCCGCACCAACACCCTGACCAAGTCCGCCGTCGTCCAGATCGACGCTGCTCCCTTCCGTCAGTGGTACGAGGCCCACTACGGCCAGCCCATCGGCCGCCGTCGCCAGCAGAAGCAGGGCCAGACCGTTGAGGAGGTCAAGAAGAGCAAGTCTGTCGAGAAGAAGCAGGCTGCCCGCTTCGCCGCCTCCGGCAAGGTCGAGGCCGCTATCGAGAAGCAGTTCGAGGCTGGTCGTCTCTACGCCGTCGTCTCCAGCCGCCCCGGCCAGTCCGGCCGCTGCGACGGCTACATCCTCGAGGGTGAGGAGCTCGCCTTCTACCAGCGCAAGCTCCACAAGTAAGCGTTGAGCGAGTGAGGTGATGCTTGATTGGGAGGAACAGGTCTGGGCATGGGGGGCGCGCATCGGCGTTTCGCCTGGGTGTTGATGGGTCATTTCTGGTTGCTTTGCTGCCCGTCTCGCTGATTTGGGCGGGATCTTCGGATATGAAAAAGGCGGCCATGGCAACTCGACTTCCAGTTGCTTTGACCGGTAACAGGGCATGGCAGGGATATAGGGCAATGGAAAATGAATACCCCCACCACGAGAGCAGCTCCCCAAGAAGTCAATTGATCCAGACTTGTCAATTCAAGGTGTCCCAAGCACGTTGTGTGGTATTCCACGAAAGAGATAGGTCATGGTCCTTCGTTGTTCCTCCATGTTCAGAGGGGACTTAAGGGAATGTTGAGAATGTAGAGAGTACTTGTTGCAAACAAGATCTAACGAGCAATAGCAATGGTGGTTTCTTTAGTTCAAAATCCCGTATGATAAATGCGGCCCCTCCTTGCAATGATCCATGCATGCGATCCTGATTTTTGCAGCACTACTCCAGCTCCCCATGTTCCAATCACACCTATCGTATACACCTGTTGGCTCTCCCCTCCGCACTCTCCCTGAGCCGCCTCCCCGCCCTTTCCTTCCCTCCATGTCTCACCGTTCCCATTCAACAACTTCACTCTGGCGATCCTACTATGGTTTTGGTGTCGCGTGCAGTAGACCCGGTGTTTTTGGACCACGGGTTCAAGGTGTATGAACTTGGAATGTCCCTCTCGCGAAACACCGCGCTTGGTTCACCCGGATCATACATGGGCGGTGATGTGTGTCCCTGCTTGGGACAACCGGCGAGTGATGCTAGTTACCTAGCCCTCCAGGGGCAATCATCATTGAAACTGCCGCTTGAGGTCGGTCCATTTCCGCGTGAGGGTCTCGTGTTGCGAGTTGATCTGTTTTGTTTGATTCCCAGTCAGTTTTATAAAGTTCATCGTTCAAACCCACAAAAAGCAAAAGAGATAAAAAAAAACTCACCTCGGCGTAATGCATCTTGGTCTGCACCAGCTCCTCCTCGAGCTCCGACAGCTCCTTCTCGAGCCGCTGGTTCTCCTCGTGCACCTTGCCGTTGCGCTTCATGAGGTCGTCGCGCTCGAGCTGCCACGCGGCCTCGATCTCGGCGGGCTGCTTCTCGATGACGATGCGCAGCTCCTGGACCTGGATCTTGAGCCCCTCGTTCTCGTCGCGCAGCTCGTCGTTGTCGACCTTTGTGTGCACCAGCTCGGTCGCGAGCGAGGCCTGCTCGGCGTCCACCTCCTGCAGGCGCTCCTCGAGCTTGCGCATGCGGATCGCGTAGCTGGCGTTGCTCGCGCGCAGGGCCTCGAGCTCGGCCTCGCGCTCCCGCTCGGCGCGCGTCTTCTCCTCCCACTCGAGCTGGTACGCCTTGAGCATCTCGGGCGTGATCTTGACCTCGCAGGCGTCGCGGACGAGCTGGTCGGCGCGGTACACTTCCTTGTCGATGCTGCTGGAGGAGCTGCCGAAGAAGCCGTTCTCGAGGATCGAGTTGGAGGAAGGGGCCGCGTCTATGTAGACGTCAAAGACGCGGTCTTTGAGGAAGCTGGTGAGCTGGGACATGTCGGAGATGGCGAGGAGGGCGGCGGCGTTCTTTTGCATGAGGACGGTGCCGAATTTGAGAATGGCCGAGAGACCTTCGGAGAAGATCAAGTCATAGATGCGGAGGACGAGCTGCAGTGGGAAGCGGTAGGCGAAGAGGGTGAGGAACCACTGGGTGGCGTAGAGGTGTGGTGAGATGCCGCGCCTCCGGAGGTGGCAGTAGAGCGCCGGCTCGAGGTCTTCGAGCAGGCGCTCAAACTGGTACAGGTGCAGGTGCAGGCCGGGCATGTCCTGTATGAAGAGATCCCGGAGGTGGTACTGGTTCATTAACCGGACCAGCAAGCAGAAGGCCTCCTCTTCTGGCATCTGTGTAACAGGTCAGCAAACCCCCCGCTCGAGACAGAATAAGGCGAGTGAAGTTCTTACGTTGAAAAGTAGAGGCATGGCAAGGAAGTTCATGCCCTGCGCATAGCCGACGCCCTCGTCGAAGAGCGCGTATGCCTTGCACACACCAAACAGGCCCTCCTGAAGCCCTTGAGCTGCGGCGAACTTGGAGTAACTAGTTCTCGCGCCGAGATCTCTCCTAATGGTCTTCTCAAGCTTGTGAAGCATGGCCAGATCTTCCTTCTCCTTCTTTTGCCGCTCAAGAGCAGCGGCGGCCTGAGCCTTCTTGATAGAATCCGAATCCTTCTCGGTCGGTGATGGGGCACCGTTAGAGCCCGAGTTCTCGGAATGCACCGACGACGCCGAGGATGTCGAGCCCTTGGCGCTGCCGTTAGCAGCGGCGCTTATTGTTGCTCCGCTGCTTTGCCTGTCCTTGTCCTTCTTTTCCTTATCGGTTCCCCTTACCACAAGCTCACGGTAGACTGCCTCTAGCTCCTCGTTCTTGCTCTGAGCAAGGACCTGCCAGATGACACCTCGGATGGCGTTCGGAATTCCCGTTGCAATTGCCTTATTCAGCTCCTCGGGACTTGTACGAGCAACGGCAGCGGGGCCTTCGTAGACCACGGACTGCCAGAGATCCCAGTCGACCGGAGAGTCGGCAAGAGACGAGGGGCCGGCGGTGACGCCAGAAGCAGTCCCTGGAGCAAGGTTCTTGTTGGGGGCCTGCGGTAACGGGGACACCGGGGGTTGTACCGCAAGGGCAGCATCCCCGCCCTCGGCGGGTGCCGCTCCAGTCTTATCGTCATCGCCGGGGACTGCGGCCTCTCCCCTCATTCGGAGTTGCTTGAAACGGTCTTTGAGCGTGTTTTTCGGTCCGTTCTCCCCGCCTTCTCCCTCCTTTTCCTCCTCCAATTTGCTCAGCATCATCTCTGGGTTGCTCGTAATGGTGGCAACCGAGCTGGCGGTGTTTCTCCTGGGTGACGGAGTCGGCTGTACCGCAGGCGGCTCTTTTGAGGAGCTCCGCGAGAGCCACGAGAAGGGGCTGTTGAATTTCCTGCCTGTGGATGCAGGTGCTGGCGCAGGGGCTGGGGCTGGAGCCGCGACGGCAGCTGGTGGAGATGGCGCTGCAGCTGGAGGTGCAGGCGGGCTCTTTGATCGGGAGTCGGTGGCCGGCGGCGACCACGGCAGGGGTGGCAAGGCACTGGTGATACTGCTGAAGGACATGGTCTTGGACTTCTCTGGCGGCGGGCTCTTCTCCGGAAGCGATTCGGCAGCCTGCTGCTGAGGGGGAGCGGGAGCGGGAGCGGGAGCGGTTGCTGCTGTGGCGTCGTCGTCGAGGTTCACATTATCGAGGGAGCCAGCGGATACTTGAGAAAGGGGTCGTGGGGGCTTCTTCTCTGCAGCTGGTTCTGGTGAGTCGGCCCGGCCATTCACTGCGACTGCAGGCGGCGGAGCGTCGTCCTCGTAGTCGGAGTTTGTCTGCTCCCCGAGCGAGACCCGTTTGACAGGCGGCTGGCGTTTGGTCAGTGACCGCACAGACCCGGTGTCGATGGCGTCCTCGAACGTTTCCTGCGGAGTGACGTCGCACAGTCAGCATGGTGTAGGCAACCGAAAGTGGCGTTCTCGTCCACACTGGAGAGTCTGCTGCCTGTGGGCAGGGTACTGTAGAGGGAAATGCATACCGTGTCGTCCTTGTCGGAGCCATCCTTGGAGGCTGGACTCTGCTCGTCGTCTGTGCTGTCCTCGTCTGTGTGGTCCTCCTCTGCGGCCGTCTTGCTCTGTCTCTTCTTTTTCTCCTCTTCCTGTGTCTCGGGCGCCTCCTGAGTCCCCGGAGTCACCTTCTCTTGGACCTCTTCCTGCTTAACGACGGTCTCTTCGGTGGCTGACATGATGGCTCGCGTGTCAATGGCGCTTCCAAGGGCCTTGCCGTGCCGTCGATGTCGCCCGTTTGTGGTATCAGTTGGACCAGATGCACCAGGTCTTTCAGTAGCGAGGCAGGGTGTCGGTTGGAATGATCAAGCGCGGAGTCGTGTGCCCATGGAATTTAACCGATGGGCGACGACGGGATGGTGGGGGGAGGAGACAGCTTTCAAGAGCGCCCCCGTTCGAGTCGCCCGTAAACGTGACGGAATGTGTCGATCAGCCCCTGCGGGTACGGTGCTGACGTCGTGTTGTCCTGTTGTGGGAGAAGCCGTCAAGACTCGACTGCGAACAGGCGGTTTGCGGTTTGCAATGTTTCTTCAGGTGTGTGTCTTTTGTGCACTCCCTTTTTCCATTGGATTTCCCACGGGAGGGTCCGAGTCCGCTAAATCTAGGGGACAGCAGATGGAAATGGTCAAAAGCGGAGGAGTCAGCCCCTCAACAATGGGCCCACGAACAGGGCCAGGGCTCAAAGGACATGCAATTACAGGAACGGTACGTGAGACTTGGAACGACGGCGCAATCCCTGCTGCCCCATGTCAGCGAGATACCGCCCTTGTGTGAGGTTCCACAAAGCCCGCCCGACACGGCTGACCCAGATGAAAGGCCAATTCCTGATTTCCCTGGTTGTCGGGTTATCGGGTGCTGCTGAAGAGTGGCTGCAGATGGTACATTGGGCGTACGCAATACATTCGGTTGTGTATTTAGGGAGTACCGGCATGGCACAGTGCGCCTCTCCCCTGACCGCAACTTTCCAGCTTGCCCCGTCCAACGCCAGCCCGGCACCATTGCACGCCAACCTGGGTGTTTAATCGAACAATTGGCCAACTTCTTCCCTCTTCTCCCTTCTTCCTCCATACAGCCTCAGACAGGATCAAGTTGGGACTTGGGTCCGAGGCAACTGCACACTGCAAGCAACGATTCGACCAAAAAAAATGTTAGCGCCTCGCTTTTGGTGGGGGCGCAAGCTTGCAGGAGTGGAAGCCACAGGCGAGCATCTGAAACGAAACGGCGCAGGGGTCAGCTGCGGGCCACTGCGGGCCACTGCGGGCCAAGACCGGGGGCTGCTTTCGATGCAATGCTCTCGAATGCTCCGCAGCTGTCATTCTGCACATCCAGCCCATCTGGCTGCCGATCTCCGGCGCCACCTGTCGTCCGATCATTCTGGCCGACTTCTCCACTGCTTCTTTGTGCTGCTGTGCTGCGCTTTCCAGTCTTGTCTGTCAGCCCCGAGGCCAGCCCCCAGGGCCAGCTTCTGCAACTGGACCTCTTTTCAGGCTTCGTGCCAAAACCCCGCAGGCCCTGGCCCGCGACAGGCAAGGGCCCGAGATGGGACCCAGCACATGGAAACACGCGAGATTGACAATGATCTGCCATCTGCCACATCTCCCGAGTCCCGGCTGCGCGGCTCGCCGCAAACCCTAATTGCCTTTGGGGCAAATCTCTGCTTGTCCTGCGTTGAGAACGTGACTAAACAGCTCTGAGTCCCAACCCTCGGGATCACTGCACCCTGCTGCCAACAACGGAGTTGCAAAGCTGGACCCAGAAAACGGGAAAGGGGCCACTGGGGGTGGTCACCCCGGTTACAGCAAATGTCAAGTAAATAAACTGCGGAGTACCAATCATTCGGGCCCTTGGCCAATTCCATGAGGCTGGTTCAATTTATCTGGTCAGTCATAAAGTGATTTCTTATTGCAGGGATGTGACGCCAGGAATACCAAGTTGTGACCCCATCACCACATTGCCGTGGTCAGGAGCTCAGCTACATTGTCAGCAACCCGTCCTGTGATCGGTACCCCTTGAGTCAGGATACAGCAGTCCTGCTGGGTTTGGGTGAGTGCTGGTTTGTTAGGTAATCCGGCAGTCCAAGTTTGGAAGTCAGAGCAGGAATATCTCGTTGGGCTTGTGATGGACTGCAAACACTTAGGGTGTTGGTGTTGCATGCATTTACTCTGTAAAAAGCTAAGGAATGCAAATATCGATCTTTTGTGATATGAGAAACGAGGAGCAGGAGTTGCCGCCTCCCAGGTCTGGTCTCCTTTATGTTGGACCGTAAGAAAGATTCCATCCCCGGTTTGACCGTTCCAACGAAAACCATCTATTCCCCTTTTCAATGATATAGCCATCTGTGTCCTTTCAGCAATGGTACCCCCCTTCCAAGCAACCAACCTCAGCAAAGTATAGCCAACCGTCGACTTTCCAACGGCAAGCAAAGCAACCATCCCTCCCAGCAAGCAAAGCCCAATCCCATCTCTCCCCTCATTCTCAAACCTCCCATCTCAAGCGGCCTCCTCGCCAACCAACCCCCTCGCCATCCGAACCCCAACCCCAACCCCACCTCCGCCAGCTTCCTCCCCGGCGTCTCCCTCCACACAATCCCACCCCGGAACTTCCTCCTCCAGCCTCCACCCGCCGCCCCGTCCCCAAGCCTCCCAGATCCTCCTCTCGGCGTGCAAATCCCACCTCTCCCCGGCCATCGCCCTCGCCTCCCACGGAATGCCTACTCCTCCTCCGTCCCTGCTGCTGCCGCCATCATCACCACTCATCCCCATCCCCATTGCCAGCTCACCCAACCGCGGATCCACGACGCCTTCCAGCCGCGGCACGGGTAGGAACCGCCCCAGACTCGTCTGGGCGCCCGCAGATGTATTGTTGTTGTTGTCACCGAAGAGAAAGTCGGCAGACCCAGAGTCCGGGTGCTGGTGGTGCTTGACGCGGGCGTCGCCTTCCGAGGTGAATTCGGCGTAGGTCGGCCAGGGGCAGTCCGGTCCCTGCTCTTCTTCTTCTTCTTCTTTTTCGTCTTCGTTCTCTACTCTGCCGTTGTCCTGGTTTTGCCCGTCTTGGTTATCTTGGTGGTGGCCTCTTCCGTGGTGGGTTGATGATGATAATTTGCCCAGGGCGGGGTGGCAAGAAGGGAGAAGAAGAAGAAGGTCTGCGCGGGTCGGGGTAAAGGGGTTGGAGGGGCGAGCGAAGATGGGTGAGAGCTTGTCGCGCAGGGCGTGGTGGAGGGTTGCGAGGTGCGGTGAGGTGGGGGGAGTGGTGATGATGAGAGGGAAGGGTGTGGGGTCGAGGTTGACGTTGAGCTTGCGCGGGTCGTAGTCGGAGGGCGTGAAGGTGCTTGTTGTGCTTGCTTCCGACGGGGCGGTGGTGGGCTCCGCCGGGGGTTGTGGGCGGCTGTCACGGGGGAGTTCGGAGCGATGCCGTTGTGTTTTTCGACCTTGTGTTTGGTTCCGTTCTTTGCCATGCCGTTGTTGACCTCATGTCCCTCGTGAGCTTCTTTTCCGGCGTGATCCTCTGAGTGGCCTTCTTCCGAGCGGTCTTCATCTGTGTGACATTCCTCCGCGCGGCTTTGTTGTGCATAGTCTTCTCCTGTGCCTTCTTCTGTACCGTTGTCTTGGCCGTGGGAATTGTACTCTTGTGCTTTTCCTTTTCCCTTGGCCTCCCACTTGCCGTCGAGGGTCTCGTAAAACTTGAAGCTGTCAAACTTGTAGTCGCTCGGGGTAAAGCTGCTGATGTCTGAGCAGTCGCTAACGCTCTTCTCCTCAGAAATGGCGTTGATTTGGTGGCAGGGGTCTTCTTCGACCTTGTCGTTGCGTGCTTCATCACCTACCACAACCTGCTTCGCGGGGGTGCTGGAGTCTCCCGATGTAGACGAGCTGTCAGAGAAGTTGTCGTCATCCTGCACAGCGTGCCAGTTCTTCTCGTTCTCCTTGTCCTTGTGGAAGCGCTTGGGCCTGTAATCGCTGGGAGTAAACGAGGAGTCAGATTTGTAGCCATCATCTTCCAACCAGCCGTTTCCGCGGTGTGCGTGTTCGTCGCTGCCAGAATCCAGGTTCCTCTTCGTCTCCTCGAGACTTCCTCTGCGGGCAGCAGCATGGGAGGCAACTTCTCGGAGAAGAATCGCCGACTTGATGCGTCGGCGCTCCACCGGGGTATGGAGCGGGACTTTGAAGCTGTCGTTGTCGCTGAACAAGTCGTGGGTGGGCGAATCAGACCGGGGCGGGTTTGCCGCGGGCGAGATGGCGTTTGCCTGCTGTTTCGAAAAGGGGCTAGGGACCCATGGCGGCGCGAAAATGTTGAGGCCATTGGCGTTGCGTAGAACGGGGTCAGAAAAGGAAAGGGGTTGGTCCCTTGACTGAATCCACGGTGGGATAGTGCCAGCGCTACTGGTTCCAGCGTCAACATTCAGTCAGAGTCGGGAATGATGGCAAAGACCAAAACTTACGCGATGGCCGGAGGGAAATGGGAAGCTGACTGCTCCCAAGCGCCAAACGTGTTGATCTTGCTTGTCCTATCCAGCAGGTCAGCGAACAGTAGGATGGCATAGTCTGGGCATGGGAGACTATTAAAGTCTACCTTGAGCCTGGGCGTGAGAAATACGGAGCTTGAGTCCAAGAGTCGAAGGTGTGGAGGCCACTAGAGTTGCCATTGAGTCAGTGAGAATGTTGCAAACATCTCGGATGTCAAGATAGTCTGATGGCCAAAATACTTCGCAATTTGTTCGGTAGAACATCCGGCGGTTTTGCAGTCGGCATTGTCCGCAATGATGTTGCCAGATGTGCTAAGATTGTGAGCAGAAGCCATGGGACGGTAGCGAGAAACGTACCCCTTATTTGACTCCCTATAATGGGGGCTAGCGGATTTGCTCGTGCGGTTGTCATGGTCCTCTTGGGCGGATTTTGAGGAGGGTTGCGCCGAGGGGTCGGGGATCTTGTCCTCCTGGCTGTCGTAGTAAACCGGGAGGAGCTTCTCCTCGATCTGTCCGAAGGGGCCAACCACCAAGACGGCCTTCCACCGGGGGTTACGCAGACCTTGTAGCAACATCTCCTTCTCGGCTACCTTGGTCTTCAGCCTGGCCACCTTCGCCTCCACCATGTCGGCCTTGAGGCCGACATACTCGGCGGGGGTTCTGGGGAAGAAGGGGGACCGGTCCAGATCGACTTTTGCGGCACTGGTCCGGACGCGGTTGAAGGCAACCCGAACCTTTTCCTCTTCGCTCAGCCACACATGCTTCGAGGAGTGTGGCAGCCTCGGGTCGTCCTGGTCGTAGGCGTCGTAGGTCTCCTCGTCGTGGGCCTCATTGTCATCGACGCCGCCGCTGCCCTCCCGGTAGTACCGGTTGCTGACGTAGCCACAAGTGCCGTCCTCGTTGTCAACATTGTAGGCCTCTTGGTTGTAGGCCTTGTCGTCATCGGCCTTTTCCTCCCAATGACGCTTGTCGCCGCCAAAGGCCTTGGTGCTGCCCCAAGTTTCCAACGAGCTCCCCTTGCTCCGCTGTGAGACGGAGAACAGAGAACGTGCCTATTCCATAGATAGTCAAAACCACTGGGTTTATGACAAGACAGGCTCGGGAGCCCAGCAAGGGATGAAGACAGCTGGAACCTTAAACGTGTGACTGAAGCTGATGTCCGAGAAAACGCATATGTTCGATAGAACGAAAAAGGGATGATACTCGATAAAAGAAAAGAAATATACTTCACCCGATAAAACGAAGAAAATACGCATGTATCCGATAGAACGGCCATGATCTGAGCTATGAGATGAACGAAAAGAAATGCCGCGGTCTGATAAAACGAAGATAATAGGCGCTATCCGATAAAACGGAAATAATAACAAGATCCGACCGAAAGAGACATCCGATGGCACTCACATGTGATGACGACTGGTGGCCGTCGTCCGATGCTTGTGAAGCCACGTATGTGTTGGCGTTGTTGTTGGCGCCAGGGGTTGTTACTGCGAGAGGGTCAGACGGGACCCCTTTGAATTTGAAAAACATCAGATCACCGCACAACACAAGCATACCGTTCCTAGGACCAAGGGGTTGGGGGCCCACTGGGACCCCCCCTTGGGCCGGGAAGAAAACCGCCAGGGGAAGCGGTCTCAGAGACATCTTGGGTGTGTCTCTGTGCGACGAGTTCGGCCTAAGGTGCCGAAGACGGCCAGGCGGTTAGCGAGTCTGACAATCAAATAAGTCTTGGATCTCCGTCGTGTCTGGCGTGGCGATGCGAGCCTTGGTGATTTGGCTTGCTCCCAAGTCTCGATATTATTGCACACAAAGAGAACCAAGCTTTCAATCACGTCTGTCGCCAACCTTTGGCGCTTGCCACAGGTTGTAACAGGGCAAATGAGGTGAAGGAAGAGGGCAGAGGTTTTGGGGTTTCGAACAGACTCACCAGAGGGCGAGAGGATGAGCACTTCTCCGGCACTTGCCAGTTTGAAGCTTGAAGGAGCAGGCCGGAAATCTCGAGACCTGTTCGACGCGGCGAGCGAGATGGTTTAGAGGCAGACTGTGCTGCATTAACCCCCTTGGCGTCAAAGAGAAGCCAGCAGAGGGTAGAGATGGTGGAACAACACCGGTAGAAAGAAGTAGTGGAAGAGAACTCGGCGGAGGGTGTAGAAGTGAGTTGAAAAGGATGGAAAGAGAAGAATGGAAGTGAAGTCGATGGGCGAAGAGGGAAAAGAAGACTGTTGGCAGATGAAGCTGATGGTGAACGAGAGAAAGACGAGTGGTGGAGGAAGGGCGTGAGGCTGGTGAGAATGGAAGCTGTGGAAGATGCTGAACGAAGGTAGCGAAGCTGGGAGAAGGGGAAGATGGTATACCTTCAAGCGTCAGCCAAGATGTCGGGGCCTCCCGTCGACTCACGAAGCGGGAATAGTATAGTTGCGTCTGGTGACAAGGAGAGTGAAGCCGGTAGCAGTGGAAGATGGCAAGATGGAGGAAAAGGCTGGTCGGGAGAGGGAGAATGGTTAGATGTGGGGAGTGTGGGTTAATGAAGAGTGCTTAGCGAAAGGAGAAGATAAGTTGAGTGTGAGGCGGCAAGCTTGCCTGTGCTGTTGCAAGAAAGACTACCAAGGCCCAGAACACCGGCTCCCATCGACTGTGCAGTCAGGAGGAAACACGGTTGGGGAAAAGCCTCGAGAGGTTGAAGTGCCTCTCTCATGTGTGGGACACGGGTGATAGAAAGTGCTGCCTGGATGGTTGAAGTGGAGGGCCTTGGAATGTTGACATGTAGGCGAGGTTGAGGTGTTACATTCTGGTCTTGGATACTGCGAGGCCATCGGGGCGGAGGGGGGATAGTCCCTTGCTCATGCCAGTCAGCAGAAAGTGCATAGAGAAAGCCCCTATCAGTTCCATTGTCATAGGTTAGAGACTAAGTTTTAGTTGGCGGTTTTACTATGTGGGGTGTATAGGAAAGACGCCAGTTTGCACCGCATTGAGGAAGCATTCAGAATATTGGAGACTTAGGGCTTTACTTGGCAACTTTTGCTGCAAGCGGACATACAAATGGCGCCTGTTAAAGCTGTGCCCAGTGAGACTTTCAAAAGCGGAAGGAATGAGGATTGACAAGGCAAGTTCAGGCAAGAGCCATGAAGGTCAGAAAGTCATAATCACAAAAGTTTGAAGGAAGAGAAGGGATGCCTGTCTTGTTGGCGGATATTTGAGGTCATATTGATGTAGAAGCCGCCTGTTATAGTCCTGGCTATAGAAGCTTTGAAAATGAGACTAGAGATAGCGTTATTTGGCGCCTTTTCTTAGGCAGGTGTATAGAAAAGACGCCAGATACCGCATGATTAATACACCCAGTGCAACTTCACTCTAAGTCTAGGAGAACGCACTGCTCTATACTCTCTGTCAGTCACCTCCCAATACTTCTTCACATATCCACTGAGGAAACACAGGGTGTTCCTCAATGCCGCACTTCAAGGTCAAGGCCTGCTGAGCTGGGTGATGGGCTAGCGACAGATACATCGAACAAGTCACTACCTTAGATGAGCCAGCACTAACACCCCTCAACTCCAGAAGACGCCATCAGTGAACTGAATGCCCTATGTGGTTGGCAAAGACAAAACGTGGATCTGCCACCACCAATAAAGCTAACATGAATCTATTAACCACTTAAGCGTTGTCCCCTTCAAGCCCCGGCTCGCAACTGGAGTTGTCGATTTGTCGACTGTTTCGCAGTGTCTCCTTGATTATGCCGACCGCTCTGGAGCAGAGTAATCACAATGGTCGAGAAGGAGGCTATGGCAATGCACTGTTGCAGGTTTCTGTGGATCCAGTGAAGAGTGTGTGTTTTGTGGCAGAGTAGATTCAAAAGATCAATGGCTGGTGTGCTCTATGCTGACCACCTTACCCAAGATGCCTTCTGCACAAAGGTAGAGGGTGCGCTCTCTTCTAGGTCTAAAACCGCGAGAAACACGCTTCGTAAAAGCCATAGTCAAGGAGACAAACACAGGTCTCCGACCCATTAGTATGCGTCCCGTTTGCCCTTCTCTGAAACAAGAAAGACAATCATTCCCATCTCGGGGCTCCTCTTTCATTAACCCCTTTCCCGAGAGACCTGAACGCCGAATGAACCCATAACTCTTCCCAAAAAAATCCGAACAATTACCCAGCCCCCCATCCTCTTCCGGGTATCATCATCCAAGCTCTCACTTCCGTTGGGAGACGGGTCTCGATTGGGTTTCTGTTGATGTCGCAACGAGGGTCGACACGGTGCTTTCCCGGCCGTGGTGAAGATGCCACTTCCCAAAGATTCTCCCGAGCCCCTTTTCCCTCCCATGGAGCGAGTGGTGTTCCTCCTTCTTCCTGGGCGCCTTCGGCAGGAGCTGCTTGGGGATCTTCATGGGCTCATATTGGGGCGTCAGGGCGAAGCACTCGGAGCACGGACATTGTGCTGAGTGCTTGAACATGGGCATGGTGGATATTTTTGTCTTTTTTTGGTGGCTGAGCCCTGTCGTTTGAAAAAACGCGAAAGAGTGGGCGTATTAAATGTGGATTGAATTATCGCCCGAGTGTCAGGTGGTGGGCGAGATACGAGGTGTAAGCCGGCGTACTGCGAAGGGTCGAAGTGGGGTGATAGACACGAGCTTGGCCGGTCTCGATCGATGTGATGCTTCGTTTGGGAATGCAAGAACGAGGAAATCAGACTCTCAACAACACGGGAAAGCTGCGCAACTTATATCCCCTCGCCTCGGGGAGCCCGCAAGGCGCCAAGTCGCCTCTCCCGCCCATGCCTCGCATCCCTCCGTCCAGTCGACTGATATCACGCCGTTTCTCCCAATCCAGACCCGACCAAACAAACCATCCTATCGGCCCATCCGAAGAACGAGCCAACCCTTCATGCTGCACGATAGCGCCTCCCACGGCGCGCCATGGCATGGCATGGCATCGCCCAGCCGCATGCACCCCAACCGTTAGCATCCTCCGAAAGTCTTGGACATCATCCTCCCCCAAGTCCAAGCTGCGGCACCTCCATCAAAACCCATCAAACCCAACATCACCGACCCGGAAACGACACACCATCGGAGCTCAGCACCGCCTCCCACTCCCCAACCCGCGACCGACCGCAAATCCTCCCAAAACCCCCCTCCAGACCAAAAGCAAAGCAAGAAACAAAAAAGCCCACGATCATCACGAAATCAGGACCCCTCGCCCGCCCAGCCTCGCCAACCAAGCTAGTGCATGCACACCGGATGAAGGGCCCGAACCCCCCCCCCAATCCCTCCCCCGCGACCAGGAGCTCATCCAAAACTCTGGGCAGTCCCTTCCTCCCCCGCACGAAAACACCCCAGCGCACCAACCAACCAACCACCAACCGCCAACCACCCAGACCGACGATGGGCTGATAGGCTTGGCGCTAACGTTGCTGCAACTGCACGCCAAACCAAAAGTCCGAAAGCACTGGGTTGGATGAATGGATGGATGGATGGATGGATGGGCCTAGATTTGCTTGGCTGTTTGTTCAGCTGGGGGGGGGAGGCGGGGCAGGAGGAAGGGGGAAGCGAGGCACATGCCTTTTATGATTGTGTAACAGTTTTTGAGTTGGTGAGGAGGGACGGACAGATGAAAGGTCAACCAAAGCAAGAACGATGGTCGCGATAAGGTTGGATGCAGGGAGATAACGTTGAGTGGATAAGAGGGTGGGAGTCAGGGTCGCATGCCAAGATGTCGGGTCAGCGACGTTGAGGTTCTGGACCACTTCATGCGGTCTGGCTCTTTGGTGAGTGAGGGCCAACGGAGGGGGGGTGGAAGGCGGGTTCGACTTTCTGCAAAGACAACCTTTTCAGCACGACATCCCGTGATGCATCCGACCACGCAACGACGCAACGACGCACCGGCAGCAAGACAAGACATGGAACCTACAAACAACAACAAGCAAAATGCCATTGCCAAAGCCAAGTCTAAGTAAGGTACGCAGCCCAGTTCCTCCCCTTCTCTCTCACACACACAACACAACACATACAGATTACCTAGGTACACGTGCACAGCATCGCGGGTGGCCGGGTATTGGGTGCACAACAACACCGACACACCAGCAGCAGCTATAACACAAAGGGAAACCCATCTTTCCAGCCACCCACCAACACCCTCCCCCCACGCACGTCTGTCGCCGCCAGTCTATTATGCCTGATGCCTTGCCTGCTCTGCTGCTACCCTGTCCGTCGTCGTCCTCTTAGATGCCCAGAGTAAACTCAACGCCAACGTCAATGTCACGAGCTGTAAAAAAAGAAAACAAAAAAAAGTCAGCATATCACATTCCAAAGTTTGTTTTCATCCTTCCGGAGAGAGCAAAGCCACGCACCCATCTTGACAACCTTGGACAGCTGGACGGCCTTCTCGGCGGCGCTCTGCAGGTCGTCGATGGAGAAATCTTCATGCCCGAGTCGTTGATGAGCTGGTGGCCTGCTCCATGTTGGTGCCCTGGAGGCGGGCGATGATGGGGATCTTGAGGTCGAGCGTCTTGACCGTGTTGATGAGGCCGTGGGCGATGGCGTCGCAGCGGACGATGCCGCCAAAGATGTTGACAAAGATGGCCGTGACCTTGGGGTCGCTCGTGATGAGCTCAAAGGCCTCCTTGATGGCCGCGGGCGTGGCGCCGCCGCCGACGTCGAGGAAGTTGGCCGGCTGGCCGCCGTTGAGCTTGATGATGTCCATGGTCGCCATGGCCAGGCCGGCGCCGTTGACCAGGCACCCGATGTCGCCGTCCAGCTTGATGAAGTTGAGCCCGGCCTCGGCGGCGCGCACCTCCTCGGGATCCTCCTGGGTGGTGTCGCGCCAGCTGAAGACCTCCTTCTGGCGGAACTCGGCGTTGTCGTCGAAGCCGAACTTGGCGTCCATGCACATGACCTTGTGGTCCGAGGTCTCCGAGAGCGGGTTGATCTCGATCTGGGTGGCGTCCTTCTCGAGGAAGATCTTGTACAGGTTCTTGATGGTGTCCTTGGCGTCCTCGATGCACTGCTCGCTGAAGCCGAGCTTGGTCGCGATGCCGCGGGCGATCTCGTCCGTCACGCCGACGTTGATGTCGATGTAGGTGGTGGTGATGGCGTCGGGGTTCTCCTTGGCGACGCCCTCAATGTCCATGCCGCCCTGCGACGACGACACGATGACGGGGCCCTGCGACGCGCGGTCCATGAGCACGGCGAGGTAGAACTCGCGGCGGGCGAACTTGCGCTCGCAGATGTAGACGGAGCTGCACAGACGGCCGGCGGCGCCCGTCTGCTTGGTGATGAGGTTGTGGCCGATCATCTGCTCGGCGAACATCTTGGCCTCGGTGGGCGAGTAGATGACGCGCACACCGCCCTTGAGGCCGTTGTCGAAGCTGCCCTTGCCGCGACCGCCGGCGAGGACCTGGGCCTTGATGACCATGTCGTCGGTGCCGATCTGCTTCGCAACCGCCTCGGCCTCGGCGGCCGTCGTCGCGTTGGCACCCTTGGGGAGGTCGATGCCATACTGTTGGGTGGTGGATGGTCCGCGTTAGCCTGTGTTCCTTTTTTGTCGGTCGAGACAAGGGAGCAAATCCGCGCGCGCAGCAGCAGCAGCATGAAATTCTCTCTCACCTGGCGGAGGAGGTCGGCGGAACGGTACTCGTGGATGCTCAGGGCTCTCCTTTGTTGTTGGGCAATGCTGGGGAGTCTGGCGGAGGGAGAAACCTGCAGAGTTGCCAACACATTGTCAGCTTTCGCGCCTCCAAAGCTTCGCTTCCTTCGTCCTCCCAACAACGACGGGCGAAGCGGGTTTGCAGTGGTCCAGAGCAAGGAATTCGAACCTTGGGCGCGGCAATGGCCGACGCCAAAGCGCGACTGCGACCGAGTCTGAACATTGTGAAATAGGCGCTGGCTTCTAGAAAGGACACGGCGAAGAGAGGAGATGGTCGGCGATGATGTCGCCAAAAGACTGTGTTGGTTCAAAGGAGGCCCTAGGTCACTTTTGGAAATGACGCTCCAAGGACCCGGTGCTTCGTGTCGCGGTTGGCGCAGGCTGGAGCTAACGATGGAGCGCGGGAATTCCCGAGCCAATGGCAGGAAAGGGGCCGAGGATTTTATCACCCGCTTGTTGCACTTTCCGATAGGTCGGCACTTGCGGTCGGGCGAATCCGTGCTTTGATCAAAGGACAAACCCGGCGACACTGCCGTTCGTTGTTGGAGTAGCTGAGAGGAGGTATGAAACAGATGGGTATCGATTCCTGGTTTGGATATTGACCCCAATGTTGTAAGGATCCTCTCTGATGGCGTTGAGATGTCCCGGACCCTGCTTTCCTTACGTTCTGACTCTCGCCTTCAGCCCCAGCCAAAGGACCCCATCACCCATGGTTTTCACAGACATCAAGTAGTTAAGCTCTACAAAATGCAAACATTCTCATGGCTTCCATCATCCTGTTGACCAGCGTCAACAATCTCTCAATCAGCGATGCTCGAGAAAAAAGAAGCCAGACAAGATGCTGACTGAAAATGCCTGGGCAGTTGGGCCGCTGATACCCGGTTCATGGTTGTTCCAAGACCCAGGGTTAGGGCTATAGGAAGGTTCTGGACCATCAAGGTTGGGAAACAGCGGTGGATGGGTAGTGCCTACGTTACACATTCCGTTATGTGTAATTGGATTTATGGATGACTTTCGCAAGCGAAGGGCGTTTGTGCACCTGTCAACTAGCTGATGCAGTTGCGATGAGTGGTGTGCCATTGCAACCCAGCCCTTGAACAGTTGTTGAGCTTTCTACATGTTTGACAACGACTCAGCAAATCTCGCGGGAAGAACAAGTGAAAGAGTCCTCTGAACGTCATCTCTCGTTGCATTCTTGCTGGTGATTTTTAAAAGCCCAGGTTCTGGAACCAGCCTCGCAGCAACTCGAGGGACCCAGAAGCGCATCCGCGACTGGGTGATTTGGCTAGATGCAAATGTGTTACTTTTGGACAGCAACCCTCAGCCCAGCATCTTCTCTAGATCTTTCAGGATAGGTCCTCCGTGCCGCCATACCCGCCAACTCGAGGCGTGGAATCGTTCGATGTACGCCATCGTCAGCCTCCAGAAGGAGCTACGTCTCACCCAGGAAGCGGTTAGCGTTCAAGAAGCTTGCGTGTGAAGAGGCTTGACTTTAGAGATTATTATTTTACATTCTTTTCAAAGCAAACGATTGTCCCAACTATTGTCGCTCATCATTGGAGACGATACCGGTTTCCCTTTTAGGATACAGCAGACCGCCCCAGATTACTTCTCTTTCTCCATCTCGGCTCAGCGAAGAGACGTGTGTGTTTATGAATACAAGGTATGGTATCTGAAAGGGCGTTGACTTGCCTACCCACCTACCTAGGTTCCTACCTAGGCAGCGAGAGCAGCTACATTTCTGGCCGCAGCACCATGACGGTGCATGACCTTAGGACGATGACAAGCCAGGCTGGCACTGTTTTGTTGCTGTTGGCTGAACTGCTGTCAGATGACTCATAGATTCAAGTGAGCAATGCAATACTTTTGACGTGTAGCAGGCACGCCTTGGTTTCCAGTCGGTAACTGAGCTTACTCTACCTACCTCTAGACAGTTGTCGAGGTAGCGGAGGCGCTTAAGGCGACTTTCAGTTGTATGGCAGGTTTCCACGGCTTGCTGAGAAAGCAGATAACAAATTCAAACTTTGAATTGTATGTGGTTTTACTTTGTGAATCTCCTGGTACTTGGATTAGTACGCGGAATCTGATTGCTCCCGAAGTCCTGGAAACAGTCCCTGGACTAGGCCGCCAAGACATCACGCAACCTTGCGATTATAAATCTACACCTCTTTATAATTAAACCTCGCACTCCAACACTCAGAACTCGCATCTCATCTTCATCACTACAACCTAACCCAAAAATGGTAAAACTCACCGACATCAACGCCGCCAACGCGGCCCTCAAGTCCTCCCTCCCCAACCCCACCGCCGTCGTCGTCGGCGGCACCAATGGCATCGGCCGATCCTTTCTCGTCCAGCTCACCAAGCACACCACCTCCCCCAAAATCTACATCGTCGGCCGCACCGCTGAACAACTCAACGCCCTCATCACCGAACTCCAAACCATCAACTCCGCCGGCACCTACATCCCCATCACCACCCCCGATTTGACCCTCGTGGCCAACGCCCACGCAGCCGCCTCCCAGATCGCCGCCCTCGAGTCGGATGCACCGGAAGGCGGCAAGATTGACATCCTCCACCTCTCCCCGGGCTACCTGACCTTCGGGGGCCGCGACGAGTCCCCCGAGGGCCTCGACCGCGTGACGGCGATCCGCTACTACTCCCGCCTGCGCTTCGTCGTCGACCTCCTCCCCCTGCTCAAAAGGGCGCGGCCGCGCGGCGCGCGTGCGTCCCTCGGCGGCAAGAGGGCCCGGGCGCGCGAGCCCGCGCACGCCGGGTCCGGCCGCCGCGCCGCCGTACACGACGCGTGTTTGAGCGGCTCGCTGGCGTGGCGTTCGTGGCAATCGTGCGGAACGCGCGCGGGGAGCACCTGGGCGTCGTTTTCTTGTCGGCTGGGTGCTGTTCCGTGCTGGGTGGTTCATCGACGTCGGGAGGCGGCGCGCGGTCGCTGTTACGGCCGAGCCCGGAGTTGTCGTGAAGGGTGCGGTGGGGGCGGAAGGGGTCGGACGGGGAGGTGGGGGAGCGGTGCGTATACCGTGGTGAGAAGTCGCGGTTGTGAAGGTGTTGCGGCGTATCGGAGCAAGGGATTGGGAGAAGGTGTGGGAGTTTACGACTGCTGAGTTTGATCGGATTTTGGGTACGTCGGGATGATGAGGAGGGGGCGGGAAAGGAAAGTGTGCCAGAGCTCCCTGGTGATAAGTGTGGTTTTGGCCTGGACCCGGTGGAGTCCCCTTTCAATTTGCTGCTTTGTATCGTGTTGGCGTACGTGTTCTGCAGTACTCTCAAGTGTTCACAAACTTGTCTCATGGGCCTATAGTACCGTACTTTAACTTATCTGTGTGACATCAGGTGTTTCATAATTCATAATCTCTCTGACAGCTAGTTAAGCCGTTGAGACGCGGACCGAGACTCGTAATCTTTTGCTTCCGTACCTTTGTCACATTGATTTTCAAATCATCCCTGGAACTGGCCTGAGACTTGCACCGTGCTAACGGGTAATGCTGCTGCTGTCCAAGCCGGCCGGGATTCTGGTGCTAGATACATCTCGCACTCTCCTGTTCCAAAACACTTCTGCCTTCAGGCCTGATCTGTCTGCGGTTGAAACTGAGTACCTGCGCGCGCGAGCCTCTTGAAACTCGTCATGGCTGCTCCTAGCAAGCTGCCGTCACGCGTGGTACTGCACAGTAGCAACATGGGGCTGGTAGTACGCTAAGGCAAGCCCGCATATCGCGCATCCCGGCCGCACACTCGCTCAACCGCACACCTCGCCGATCGCTCCGAGAAGTCGGATAACACCTCTACTGTTCGCATCTAACGTCCTTTCTTCGCGGATCACATCTGCCATGGCCGCTCCCGAACCAAGAAACACAGACGTCAGGCTCCTGGCGTGTCTCGTCGATAAAGAGGACGCGGACGACAGCGACTACCGCTTTCTTTGCAACGAGCAACACGTCAAGTACGTGACAACGGCACCAGGAACATTCAGCGGGACTGAGGACGAGGACAACCGCACCTTCGAGCCGATTCTGCTGGGCAAGCTCCTCCCACCATTTCCCCCCGGCGACTGGAACAAAGGCCATGTTGCCAAGGACCCCCAAACAGGGCAAGTTGCTTTCGTCAAGACAGAGACCGTGACCCTTGGCGGGGTGCAAAACCTGTGGCATCCCGTGAGTTGAACGAGCTGGATTTCACCAGGCAAGACCGGGTGAAGCAACGCGTCCACGTTTCAACACATCCCCGACTCAACAACGGCGAGCCCGTGCTCGTCAAGCTGGCCGTTTGGCCTTGGGAGATCAGCTCCCTGGAGGTCGAGACGACTGCCTACCAGGCCATCCATGAGGCAGGTATCGGGCCCAGATTCCTCGGCCATCTCACCGAGGGCAGAGATGGGCGCGTGGTTGGCTTCGTCGCGGAGTGGGTGCAAGGCGCGAGGCCGGCCGGGCCACAAGACGTCGAACGCTGCAAGAAGGCTTTGGGGCGGTTGCATGGGCTTGGGATCAAGTTCGGGGATGTACACAGGCACAATTTCCTCGTCCGTGATGGACATGACGTGGTTTTGGTAGACTTTGAGACGGCCAAGCTCGACTGCTCACCCGAGGAGCGAGAAGACGAGATGAAGGCGCTCGAGAGCAGCTTAGAGGACGCGGGTCGCCAGGAAGGGGTGGAATAAGATGGGTGAATTCGGTGACGACGTCTTTCACCCCACAGCGAATGAGGAAGTGATGTAACCGCACCCCGGACTCGTCCCGACGGAATCGTCCCGGCCCCTCGTCCCCACCCCCGGAGGGTGCGGAGAAGCGGCCAGGATGCCCCACAACCGCGGCCTTGGATGCTGACATGTGCCCTGCCAGTTGCCATTCGCCAATCTTCGCAAACTAATCTCAAACAAGAGTGCTGGGTTTCAAGCGCTTCCATTAAGAGACGGCACATGGCGCCGTCCTTAACTTCGAGTCTTTCTTCATGACATGGCTCCTTGACGTCACCAGCCCTCATTCCGATTCAGAAAGGAATCTCCCAACATGCTCCAAGTCCTCTTACAGCTGAGCCTACTGCAGATATCGGCGCTGGTATTTGGCGGGCTCGTTTCTCTCTTTTCCTTTCGACGACTCTATGCGGACTATAGAATTCGCAAACTTGGCGCTGTTCGCTCTAATGTCCTAGGAACCAACCCCATCACGAGTAAGGGGTGTAGGGAGTTCGCAAGGGGGCAATGACTGACTATGCCAGGTCTCCCATTCTTCATCAAGGCCGGCTATTACCAGAGCCACGACAAGCTCGACTACTTTTACAACCACGTCTTCGACTGGGCCACTCCAGAATGCCCCAACTGTGTCGAGGTTACCTTTCTAGGCCGGATCCGCTTCTTGATGACGCGGGAACCTGAGCACATCAAGACGATCCTCACAACCAAATTCCGCGAGTATGGCAAGGGCGAGGGGTTCCACGAGACTTGGAGCCCCTTTCTGGGCGACTCGATCTTCACGACCGACGGGCAGCAGTGGTCGGATAGCAGGGCATTGATCCGGCCCATGTTCATCAAGGACAGAGTGCAAGACCTCGAGATCTTTGACAAGTGGGCCACGACTCTCATCAGCAAGCTGCCCGCCTCGGGCCAGACGGTGGACGTGATGGACCTGTTTTACCGCATGACGCTGGACGTGACGACCGACTTTCTGTTGGGCGGGAGCGTCAACAGCTTGAACAAGTTTCGTTTCTCTCTCTGCTTTAGTTGGATCAGCGTAATCACTGACTCCTGCAGCCCAAAACACGAGTTCGTCGCCGCTTTCCAAGACGTCCAACGCATCCAGATGCTTCTCACCATCCTGGCGTCCGTCCCCCTTTCCCCTCCCTTACCCTAATCCTGAGCTCTCAACTAAAACCTACCACAGCCCCTTCCGCCACTTCATCCCCACCCGCCGCTACACCCGCGGCATCCGCACCCTCGAGCGCTTCATCTCCCCCTTCATCGCGCGGACCCTCTCCCTGCCCCCCTCGGAGCTCGACAAGCTCTCCAAGTCCTCCAAGCACGCCACCTTCCTGCACAACCTGGCCCGTTCCACGCGCGACGCCAAGGTGATCCGCGACCAGCTCATGGCGGTGCTGATCGCGGGGCGCGACACCACGGCGGCCACGCTCTCGTGGGCCGTCTACGAGCTCGCGCACTGCCCGCGTGCCTACGCGCGGCTGCGCGGCGAGGTCCTCGCCACCGTCGGCGCCCGCCGCGCGCCGACCTACGAGGACCTCAAGAGCATGACCTACCTGACCCACGCGCTCAACGAGACGCTGCGCCTGTACCCGGCCGTGCCGTACAACCTGCGCGCGGCGCTGCAGGACACCACGCTCCCCGGCCGGCCGGGCCAGCCGGACATCGCGGTGCTCGAGGGGGACGTGGTCGTGTACAGCACCCTGGCGATGCAGAGGCGGAGGGATCTGTACCCGGAGAGGGCGGCGGATGGGAGCGAGTTTCCGGACCCGGCCGTGTTCTGCCCGGAGCGGTGGGACGGGTGGACGCCGAGGGCGTGGACCTACGTGCCGTTTAATGGGGGGCCGAGGATCTGTGTTGGGCAGAACTTTGCCATGACCGAGATGGCTTTTACACGTGAGTTTTCCCTGTGGGAATATGTGGGATCTCATGCTTTTGATGGATGTTGGCTGACGGTTTGGGGGGGTGCAGTTGTTCGGCTGTTGCAAAAGTATGAGCGGCTGGAGTACCGCGGGGATTGGCATGCGCAGTTTCACAAGGCTGAGATTGTGGGCGCCCCAGGGCATGGCGTGCCTGTTGCGTTCTTTGAGGCAGAGGATGGTGAGATTGCGTGAAAGGACGGGGTTGGGGAATCACCTGTGTTGGGAGGATGAGCTTGGGTATGGAATAGGGGGTGTAAATCCGGGATAGTTGCATGTGTTAGTCAAGCTTGTCGAGTAACTGCATACTACCCGGCAATTGAATATCAGGAGGACCGCCATCCAATCAAGAGCAACGATCAGATAAGCCAAAATTTCTTGACCAGCTTCAAGTTCACCTCCCTTCGGCTTGATCACCCTTGAGGCACCCTCATCTTGTTCACGGTAACACGACCGATCGTCTCACTGACAGCGGCACATTTGTTGTGGATAAGGCTTTTTCTCTCCTTGCAAACACTATTCCGATTCACCCGTCTCATCAACATCAACAATCTCGACTCATCACGACTCCTGCTTTTCAGATCGACCTCTTCTTTTTGGGTTCTCACAAATACATATTCTCCTCATCCACCACTCAACATGCCCGCCCAAGATGACCCAAAAACCAAACTCCCCCTGGCCCCCGACGCCAACGAAATCTTCAACCGCATCGCCCTCGGCATGACCAAGCACCAGCGCCTCCTCTCCACCGTCTCCAAGCATCGCGCTGCTGCCGCCGCCGCAAAAACCACCACCCCCTCTCCCGCAACCACCACCACCACCACCAGCAACCAACCAAAAGGCTTCTCCTCCCTCATCAACCCCTCCCCCTCCCCAACCCCAACCCCAACGACACTTCCCACAAGCGCCGCCACCACCAGCAAGACGACAACGACCTCAACCCGGCCTACGCCCACCCCCCAACGCAGGGATCGGCTACTCCCCTCGCCCTCCCCTTCCTCAAAATCATCAGCAGCATCCGCGTCGTCATCTCTCCAGCAGCAAGACAAAGACACGCTGATGCTGCGGAGGAAGGTGCTGGGCGGAACGCCGCCCGGCAGCTTGCCGAGCGGGAGATGATGAACAACAGGAAGAGGAGGGGGGGCGCGGGTGGTGGTGGTGGTGGTGCGGAGAGTGAGAGCGAGGAGGAGGTGGGGCGCGGGGCGCTTGTGAGGGGGAGGGTGAAGAGGGGGGAAAAGGACCGGGTAGGGAAAGGGAAGAGGAGGTGGTGGTGGTGGAGGAGGAGGAGGGAAAGGGGGAGAGGAGGAAGAGGGTGAAGGTCGGGGGGGAGGCGGGCGATGGTATTGCTGGGGCTGGACTGGATGGGAAAGGGGTGGAAGGTAAGAAGGATACGGGAGGTGTCAAAATAGAGGGAGATAGGGGAGAAGGTGGAGGATGGAGATGTTGTAATGGGGGAGGCGGGTGTTGAGGCGGAGGGGCAAATGGACGAGCAGGAGCAGACGGGGGCGGAGAAGGCGAAGAAGAGAAAGAACAAGAACAAGAACAAGAAGAAAAAGAAGAAGGGGCCAGATGGGAAGGTCAATGCCGAGACGAATGGGGAGGCAGAGGTTGAAGTTGATGAGGATTGAGCCTTGCTCTCCTGATGGAGCATACTCATCGACGGACACTCAAAGTGCCGAAGAGCAAGTCAAATTTTTACTCAACCCACCTGAACTTGCTTCTCACAACTCAGTCCCAACTGTGAAGCATATGATGGCAATATCGTTAGAAGCGAGCTACCCACCCCCTGTGACTAAAGCTCCGAAACCAACCCAGCCAAGCTCACATAATCTCGCGCCGAACTCACACATTCCTTTCCCAGACACAGGCGGCACGGCGTGGAAATCCGCAAACTCAAGGTGCCATTGCTACCCCAGCCTCAACTACAAGTACACTACAATTATCCAGACATCAAAGCCGGCCTGTCAGAACCACCCCCCACTTCCAACAACAACAAGGCCAATAAAAACTCAAACAAAGCCAAAGACACAACACTTTTCCCACGACCAACCGACCAACCCACCCACTAACGCACCTGCCCGACCATGCAAAGACACCCTAACCATCACCGCCAAACGCACCCAAACCAGCCAGCCGGCCCCAACTCATCTTGTCCACCACCACTCCTCCCAGATAGACGAGAACGAGAATTATACACGCGACACAGCACCACTCGGACCAGCTTTCCCCTTGCCGGCTGCTTGATCCCATGGCCCGAACTAAAGACGGCCAACCCATGCTCAATATCAGGCCGCCCTAAGCGATCTCTTGAAGTGCAAACAAATGACGAGAAAATGGGAAAAAAAGAAACCCCCGGGAAACCCGGACTAAAAACCACTTTGATGCCCGTCCAGTGTCAAAAAAAGCCAGAATGCCCTTCCGAAAGACAAGATAGAGGAAGAGATGGAACACAAAACAGAAAGAGAATGCAACAGGAAGTGAAACGGGAGGAACAAGGCAGTGGCCCGAATTAGGTAGGTCGTAGGTGGTATTATATCGCCCTCGTGGGGTGGTAGGAGAGGGTTGGAGGGTGGTCAACATCAAGAGCAACAATGTTTGCTGTCGTCGTTGTTGTTTCGTGGTGTTTGTTCCGGCCGTTAAAAGTACAAATGCAACTGATGCCAAGGCGGGATGGTGGTATAGGTTTGTAAGAGCGGGAAAGGGAGGTTTTGAAGCGGTACGAAAAAGGTCGAACGTTGCTGAAGCGCAGGCGTCGAGTCCGCAAAGATCCAGTAAGCTGCTACTCCGCCTCACCGCCTCACTGCAGCCTCTTGCGCTTCCGATCATCGTCACCCCTCGGATCTAGCCCGTCCTCGTCCGCCCGCTCCGCCGTGTCGGCCGGGTTCAGAATGTGCGCCATGCTGCCGCGCCTGGTCGGCGGCGCCGAGTGGTCCTTGACCATCAAGTTCCTGCCGCTGTCGCCACCGCGGTTCGCCGAGTTCCACGACCAGCTGCCAAACGCGTCAGCTGCGGGCGGCGGCCCGCCGTTAGACAGGTGCGGCAGCGGGGGCGTGGCCGGGCGCGAGTGCGGCTGCGACGCGCTCTGCAGCGAGTAGTGCGAGAACGAGTCGCGGATCCGCTGGTCGTCGCCGGGCGCGAGCCGGCTCGGCGATGAGGGCCACTGAGACGAGTTGGGGTTCGAGGCGAAGGGGGGCGGGTTCGGCTGCCAGCCATGGGCGCGGATGTCGGCAGAGGTGTGACGCCGGGCGAGGCTGCCGGGACCCAGGTCAACGTTGGCCAAGGGATGTGGTCCGGGCGGCGGGGGCGGGGGTGGCTGAACGCGAATTGATGACGGCGACGACTGTGTGCTATTGCCGCCTATTGATCCATATGGGCGGCGGGTGCTGATGGACAGGTTCGAGGGCACCGACGGGCGGTAATGATTGGGCAGCCGCGGTTGGGGAACCGCGAGATTGGGCCTGCGGGGGTCGTCTTGGGCATATTGCCGCGGCGACACGGGAGCGTTCTCCACGTTGGAGAAGTACGGGCGGGTGCTGGCGAAGACGGGTTCGTGGGGCTCCTCGAGGGTGCGGAACATGTCCATCTGCCGTTGGACCTCGGACTGCATGACCGAGACTAGAGTTGGAGAAGAGTATTAGGCTATACTGGTCCCGCCAAAAACCTGGGGAAGGACCCAGCACTTACCGTCCCGGTGTATCGGGTGGTCGGGGCCGGGAGCCAGGGCCAGGACTGCGCGTGACAGATCCTGATTAAATTGCAGCAGGCGGGCCACCGTGTCCATGATGGCCTGGTGCTTGACCTGCATGAACTGCGCGTTTTCCTCGTGGCGCTGCAGCCGCGCGCTCAGCTCATAAAGCGTGTGCTCGATGCTGCTGAGCCGTGGGTTGGACGAGTCCGGCATCGGCACCATGGGCTCTGCGGGCGTCCCCGGCTGCGAGGGCGGGGGCTTCTGGTTGTTGTACTCTCTGTGCACCAGGGCATGGCGAGAAGCGCGTCGCCTGATCTCACGCAGCCCAATCATGTCTCCCCGCTTGAAGTTTCCGTTGCCGTGCTTGAACTCCCACATGGTCGAGTCGGGCGTCCCGTGGGCAAAGACGTCGCTTACTGTGAGGGGATGGTCAGCGTCTGGTCCCACGCAAGAAACCCTGCCAGTCGGTCCAATCTCGCCTCCATACCTTTGTGAAACCCGTACATGTTGAGTTGCCGTACAAACGACGAGATGTTGGTGTGCTTGAAGTATTGCCTATCCGGGGCCAAGTCAGCGCTCGCCCGCTTGGCCACAGGCGGAGAGGGAGGGGGGAACCAACGCTAGCACTTTGGAGAATTCGTGCGAGGGCTGAATGACGAAGCTGTCCGAGTTGGCTGTCCATGAGATGAGATGTTGTATCTTGGGGTCTTCGAGCATGCTGTCTCAGGGCTTAGCAACTATAGTCGAGGCAGGTCGGGGGGAGGCAGCGTACCTCCATAGCTTGTGGATGAAGGCAGTCTGGACCTTGGGCTGGTGGGCAGCGGGAGCCGCCGCCGAGGGTGCCGGCATGCTGTTCTCCGGGGGCGGCTGTTCGTGCTGCGGGGTCGGTGGTTGCAGACGGTCGACGGTGCCTCCGTTGACCTTGACGTCGCGGTCGGGGCTCTTGGTGGCCGAGGCTGGGGCGGACGAACCCGTCGGGGTGGTGATGTCCATGGGCTCACCCGGCGACGGCGTAGACATTTGGATCGTGGGGGCAATGATGGGAATCGTCCTTACGCCCATTGATGAATGTGTCCCTTCGGCTGGGAAGTTCCTCGGCACACTTTCAGTCGCTGCGGCCATCTGCCCTGGAGATCGGAGCGAACGTGGTCAGCGATGCGAACTTCGCAAGAAAACATGAAAAAGCCAAAGACTGCGCTGCAGGAGTGGGACCCGCAGGGACCGGGGCATCGCATGCACCGAGATGCTGTTCTCTCGATCTCGGCGCCGGCAGTAGCTTGCAGAGATCGCAAGAGGACCAGTGAGAAGCAGCAAAACAACCACCGGCACCTCGCAACCACCCTCATCGTCAACAACAACAACAACAACCGCTTGGCCAGGCGTACCTCATCGCTCCAGAGTCACAACAACAGATCGATCGTTTGCGCGCCGGCAAGCCGCGTTCAGCTCCCACGTCGGCGGCTTTTCTTTCTTGGCGCCTTCGTTCTCGGTTCCTTCCGGTGCCTCGTTGCAGGGCACCCAGTATCCACCGGTGCGTTGGAGTCGGGAGGAGCGGCTGTCGAGTGCGGCGCTGACAAGGTCTCGGACAACGGCGTTCGCGGGGAGGGACGGTGGTCAGCAGTGGTTGTCTATCGGCACCCGGCAGTCGGCAGGACGGTGTGCGCGTGTGTCTCAAAGCGTTCAATCTGGCCGATCCGGGAACGGCACCGAGGGGACCGAGGGGAAGAGGAAGATTGTTCGAATTGCTGGCCGAGGGTGTGGAGCGCAGATGTTCCCTCCAGGGTTTTGATTCTCTGCTCTCGGTGGCGCAAGGACTCGGGCTTTGAGCAATGGGGACCGATGGAGCTGCTTGAACTTGGCTGATTGGCAGAGCTGCACTAGGGACGATCCGGGGCTGCTGGGCCAGGGGTCGCAGGCGTGTTGCTGCCAGTGCTGCCCGTTCGGGGGTGTGGATTTGTGGAGGCACAAGGATATTCGACGAGATGCAGCGCGAGTGCAGGACGTTGCAGGAAGCATGTACGCGATGCTGGATTTGCAAAAGTCAAGGCGGGCGTACACAGTGGTTATGAGTGCCTGTGCGTTCCCGGTATGTGCAAAGAGCTGCCGTGAGCGAATGCAGAGCATCGATGGTTGATGAGGGGTTCCCTGAGAGGATGCAAAAAGTTATGGCCCCTGGACGGGTAGCAGTGGGCCGTTATTGCATTGCAGCCGCCCAGGAACGTCCGTGCAGACCCTTGTCCCCTGGGTCAATACTGGGTCAGGGGGGAAGACTTCCAGATCGTGCACGGACAGGCACGTCGCTTGGCTTTTGGAACCATGGATGCTCGCGGCCCAGGCGTCCAGTGTCCCAAGATCTGACAGTCTTCCAGAAGCCGGTAGTACCGTACTCATCCCACCACACCACACTTGCCGCCGTGTTCAATTCGGTGACTGCGCCAAAATCCCCGAAGAAGGGGGCTAAGGTGGCAGAGGGGTTGCAACGGACCGGGCACTTCCATGGGGTGGAAAGCAGAAGGAAGCAGTCGGAAGCAGGGCAAGGAGGTGGATGAAGGACAAGGACATGCCAAATCGGGACGGTCCATGTCCTTCCCATGTCCTTCCCGTTTCGCGGCGCCACATCCAGGCGACGCTGAGATGGACTGTCCCCCGGGCCTCTGCACAACCAATCGAGATTGGGATAACTATCCTTGGGGGTGGAGCAATTGAGAACTGCGCCAACCAAGATGGGCAAGGAAATGCGCAGATGAAGCCTCGCCAGGCAACGCGGCGCTCACCGGGTACAACGCCAGGACCGAGCACCGAAGCAGCCTCCTGGCTGGCACCTTGTACAGTGAGTGGCCTGGGCGGGCAGCAGGACTGGACCTTGGGCGCCCGCACGGGGATGGGTTCTCTGAATTGGAAACGGGAGGATGAGCTGAATCGAGCAAGTCTGGCTTTCCCAGGGGTGAACAACGATGTGATGGGATCACCCATAATCAATGGTGGTTTTGTCGCACCTTGCCACACACGGAGTGCCAGAATTTGAAACGGCAGGCCGAAGCAAGAAAAGCTCTAGAACCTCGTTTGGAAGCCCCCCTTCCGGGTTGCTCTGTTCGGAGACCCCACCACTCATCACGCATCTCGTAACGCCTTATAAATGCACCGCAACAGGGTCGCGGAGACCTGCCGTTGCGGACAGAAGAATGGACATGCCAAAAGTGCCGAAATCTTCCAAATCGAGCAGTTGGCGATGTTAGAGGCTGTTTGCGCCAGCTTGTCACTTGTCGCTCAACCGTGATACCTCAGTTTGCAGGGCCTTCCTGGCACGGCAGAGTGCTGTCAAAGATGCAACCGCGGGTGCCTGCCGCTTCCAACTTTGCATCTCAGCTGCTGGGGTTCGGACAGTAAGATGGCGATAAAATTTGACCCAGGACGTTCCATTGCAGGGCTCGTGTCATCCCACCGGCAGATTCACGATCCCGGGAGTTCCAGGTTCCAAGTTCAGATCCAGGTGCCCTAGATGCCCTGCGGACATGATGGAAGCTGGAAGCTTAGCGAAGCCCTGATACAGGCCTGAATCTCCCCACCGTGCTCCTGCCGTGCAGCAGCCCCGGAGCCCATCGAGATCGTGCTGGGCGCTGACCAGCCAGGCGGCGCCTGCCGCATGGAGGTCACGGCCGAGCACGGCAAACGCACCAACCCTCTGCCAAACCTTGAATTTCATTCTCAACAAGTTCCCCTTCCATCGACCTGCATCCACCTGCATCGTCTGTGCCATCGCCATCCCCTCTGCTTCCAGACGCTCCATACACAATAAGCGCTCCAACTCAAGTGAACTGGCAACCCACACCAAACTCTTGGAATCGAATTATCAGCTGGGACCAACGGCCGCAGTGAGGTAAACTGCATCTTGCGCGGCGCTGCAGCAAACTGCATTTCAGGAACAGCCGTGCTGCAAATCCCTATTGGATGTCTCGCTACCTGGCTCGTATTTGTTGGTCCAAAGTTGGGACGGCACGGAAGAGCTGAGGTTGAGGTTTGGAACCCCCCCTTGTGTTGTTGCCGCTTGGATGCACCATCTGTTGTTCAGCTTCCCTGGCCGTTGGCCATGCTGAACCATGTCGTCATCCTTCAAATTGCCCGAAGGAACCTCACTCACTTCAGCTGCATCCATCTCAAGACACACCCTGCATCCTGCGAGACGTTTGGAGCTGTCATTCGACGCCGCTCTCCCGCCGTCGGCCCGCCCCCTGGCCAAGATTCATCTTTTGCGCCTCTTGTGGTACCGATGTCCCAAGCAGCGGCCGCGGACCTTTTACAAGCCACAGTCGAGACGGAATCCAAGCCCGCTCACGACCACCATCTGATAACCAAGGAGCTTCCACCACACACCTGCAGAGGCTCGTGTTTCACCCCTGATCATCCTGACCATTGGGAGGAGGCCCCAAACGCATGATCATCTTCTTTTCACTTCCATGTGGCAGCCTCCTTCTCCCTGTCCTATCCCGGGCTAGTCCATCCACACCATTCACCTAGGAGATCTTGTTCCCAGATGCATCAGATTCAGGACATCTTGTCAACCGGGGTAATGATCGGTTCAGAAACTGCATGTACGGAATACAGGTACATATTTATGGGCCGGTGTCTGCGGCAGCCACCTCGGACAATGTTCTTTTTCTCCTCACAACGGTCTGGATCTGATCCCTTCCGGCGCTGAGGACTCCCTTTTTCGGACCCATCTGTTCTGAGCCCTCCGCCCAAATCCCGTATCCCCTCTCAAACGGCTGCAAGCAGCCAGCGCCCGGTTGTCTCATAACCAACTCATGCAGCATTAAACTTCATTTCTGGTCACTTCTCTTCCGACACTCGAGTATTGGTTCCTACCCCCACCGCTTCCCCACCAATGTTGAGATACATTGGATGTCAACATGGCGGTGGTACATACAGCGGAGTAGTTGCCATCTTCTCCGGTTTGGAGGATTACCTATCCCCCCATTGGACGCCCCTTCGGCCGATCCGGGGACATTTCCCTTTCAAGACATGCCAAACCGGTCGTGGAAAGGGATGAGAATCTCGAATCCGTCTGCTCGTGCGACCTGAGCTAGGCATTAACAGCCAAATTCTATGAGCCGTCAAAGGGTTCTTTTGTTGAGGGCGGAACGGCACCGCTTGACTGCCTGCAGAGGCTGGTGGCGTGTGGCTAATCTTGATTTACCTTGATACGTTGGGTGTCGGGCCTGCTGAGATTGTGCCTCTTCCTGGTTACCCGATGTCAAGGCCTTTGCAGTGCTGGACGCTTTGTTGAGACACAAACTGGAACTCTTCGCGAAAGGAGCGTTGTGCCATGCAATGAAGTAAGCCTCTGATCTAGCACGGCTGCTAAACAGTAAACCAAGCCCTTGTTGTGTGTCATGGCCGCCTTGCTCAACAAGGAACTGACGAAACTTTCACTTAACTCTCGACCTTACAAATCCTGATATCCTAACCCGGACAGCCTCTCCAGGTTTCTGCGTTTGGACGGGGACATTCTCTCAGGTGCAACTGTGCTGTCTGCCTCGCCGTGATCAGCGGCGCATAACAACCCAGACCCAGCACGGAAACAGCATGACAATCCGAACGCTACAAAACACCAACCGAGCCCGTGCTTCGTTTCGACGATCTACGTTGTCCCTCTCCACCTCCTCTAGAAGCCCGCCAAGTCAGCCATTGTACATGTACATACCCATGTCCCTTACTAGCAAGGGGAAACCAAACCGGGTGCAGTTGTCGAAAACAGAAGCATATGCGTTCATGCCATCCCACGAGCAACTGCCGGTTGGAAAGCAGTGGGACCGGTGTCCATCATCAATGCCATTATGTTCCCGTCGCTCCCGGCTCCAAACGAAACGCAGGACGTCTTGCATGTGTAACCATCATGGGACCCACCGCCCTGTCCAAAAACTAAAAACAGGAACTGGATGAACCAAACGTGATTCAAACTCGACCCCAAAGCATGCATCCTGGGAAACCGGGTTGGTCGTTGGCCCTCTTTACCAACAACACCAGCATCATGACAGCCATGCCCACCATGCTCCAGCCATACCACACAACCCCCCACAACTCAGCCACCCTAGTCGAACTCATCCCCCTCCTCCCCATCTTCCCCATCCCCCACCACCCCCTCCCCAACTCCCGAATCTTCTCCCCCAGCAAGCCCCGCCCATACCGCTCCGCGATCTTGCCCGCGGCCTCGACCATGCGCCCGCTCCGGTCGCGCATCAGCTGGACGACCTCGAGCGCGCGCATGCCCCGCTCCTCGCCGCCCTCGCGGCACTCGACGGCCAGCATCTGCAGCAGCGCCTTGTCGACGTCCAGCTCGGTGCGCGCGAGCAGCGCGCGCTGCGACGCCGTCGAGCGGGTCGCGGCGAGGAGGTCGGCGAGCTGCGACGCGTGCAGGGACTTGAGGAGGTAGGTCTGCGTGAGGGCGAGGGTTTCGGATTGCTGGTCTTGGGGTTGTGGTTCTTCGGAGTCGGAGTCAGAGTCGGGGGAGGAGAGCATCTCCTCGTCTGAGTCGGCTCCGCCAATTTGGTGCTTTGGTTTGGATTTCTTTTTTTGGGAAGAGGACTTGGCGGGCGCCGAGGTGAGGGGGATGGAAAAGTCGAATTCGGAAAGGAGCGGGCGCGGAAAGTAGGGGTGCGTGTCGCCGCCCTTGAGGATGATGCAGTGGAACTTGTTGTCCGCGACGGCGATGGGGTAGTAGGACTCGTGCTTGCGGCCCGAGGCGAGGCGCGGGAGGAGCTTGGTGTCGAGGAGCGGGATCCACGAGGCACGGGATGGCTGCCGCCAGTGCAGGAGGGTGAGGAGCGTGCCGGTTGAGTCGTAGATGCAAGGGTCCTAAGAAGGGTGTTAGTGAGCTTTGGCGGGGAAAGGAGATAAGGGGGGGCGTACGCCATTGTCTGAAAAGAAGACGCTCTTGACTGTGGCGCCTTCTGGCAGGGCCACGGTGTCTTCATTCTGGCAGATCTCGTCCCGCTTGATGTTCTCGATGGTGTACAGGAGCCGACACATGCCGTCGGCGCCGACGGGGCCGTTGCCCATGGTGAGGACGTAGTCCCTCCAGCTCGCACAGGTAACGATGGGAGTGCTCTTGGGCCTGTACACGCGGTAGGGAATTCCGAACAGCGTGTATATCCTGACATAGTTCCCGGTTGTTGTGACGGTAATGAAGGCATCGCTGAGCGACATGGCCAGGACTGCTTCACCCCTGGGTAGCTCGATGCGCCAGTCGCTCCGCTGAGTCCATGTCTCGTGAGGACGGTAGAATATGACAGCGGGGGCGTCGTCCTTGGGTGGACACGAGAAGAGGGCGCCCTTGTCGTTCAAACACGCCTTATCGTAGAGAAAGGTGTCTGTGAAGTGAAAATCTCTATGGAACTCATGGTCGTAGAACTCTACTGTAACGGTGTTGTGAGAGTCTTGATCCACTGTCCACACAAATCCAATCAGATTCAAGCACAAGTACTTGCGGTTGCCCCGCCAGGGGGTCGAGCCGGGCTGGAAGGACGGGTGAAGTTGTGGCTGAACAAAGTTGCCCCGCTTGTTGGGCCGCTGCCCGAAGAGGTTGTCGTCGTCAGCTGAGCGTTTCCGGGCAGCATTGAGGGTGTAGCCGGCCCCGTCATCGTCGACAACAAAGCCATCGTCCTCGTCCCCAAAGTTGTCATCGTCGAGTAGATCATCGAGGCTATCCAGGGAACCTCTCCGTGCTGGACGGGTGGGAAGGTTGGCTCCGTTCGGCTCCGGTCTCCGGCCGTTGGCGGCCATCTCCGCCAGAGGATCATGTATGAACGGAGCAGGCTGCTTGGGAAGCCTCAACGCGGAGACAAACTGTTCAGGGACAAACTCGGGACTGATGAAAACCTCGCCGTCCGAGGTGGTGAACGAGGCCAGATTCTTGGTCGGGTGCCAAGCAATGTCCATGACATTCGGATACTCGTATCTCGCAACGACGGTCTGATCCTTGGCCAGCCAGATGAGCAGCTTCTTGTCCTTGCCTGCAGATGCGAGGAGAGCGCCGTTGGGAGACCAGGCAAGAGCCGTGATGTCTCCGTCGTGTCCGTTCGAGAAAACGCGCTGCTTTTCCCAGTCATTCTTGGAAACGACCTGAATATCCCTCGTCGGCGTCGGCACGGCAAACGCACGGCCATCAGGATGCCATGCAACCTTACACGACGCCTCGGACTCGCTGTCCATCCGCCCAATGACGCCGTCGACTTTGCGAATAAGCTCTGGGTGCTCAGCCGTCAGGGAGTAGACGTAGATGACTCCATCGGTACAAGACAGGGCGAGCATGCTGCCCTTGGTGTCGTACGCGAGATGCTTGGTGGGCTTGCCGTGCTCCTTCAGGGTGAGGAGTTTTTGGTTGTCGGCAACGTTGACAATCTTGACGGTCAGCTCGTCAGTGGCCACAGCGCACCAGTTGTTGTCGGGCGAAAGGGCAACGTCGCGGACGGGCAAGGGAGTCCGAATCAAGAACCTGTCGAACATGTTCTCCTTGAGCGAGTAGTAGCTGACGGTGCCATCCTCTGCGGCGGTGACGAAGAAGTCGTTGCTCGTGGCGAGGGCCAGGTTCTGTTCCTGGCAGTCGTCGACGTTTGTGGGCTCGCCGTCAAAGTCGGTCTTGTAGAGGCGGATGGTGTTGTTGGAGCCGGCCGTGATCAGCTTTGTGCCGTCGGGCGTGTATGCGCAGCGCGTGGTGCCCGGTGTGTGCGCTGGCCGTGGCCGGGGCCGCGAGGCGATGAAGGACGCCATGCTGTCAATTGGAGGGTTGGATGTGGTGTTCGGTCATGCAGGATTTTGGTGCTGTCAATATCAGGGCGTCGATGATTCCTTTTTGGCGTTGTCGCTATTGCTGGTCCTCATGAGCACCGGGGTTGTTGCGGGGGTCGAGAACTGGTGTTTCCTGGCACAAAAGGAGACGCGTCGACCCGCGACGACCCGCGTTTCCATTTACTCTTCGCGTTTTGGTGCCCCACGGTTCGTCCCATCCCACAGCCGGCCTGTTGTAAGTGGCCCGCCAGCTGCCACCGTGTGGCAACTTCCATCCCCTTCCATCCACGTTAGGCGCTGATAAACACCCATCAACAAACATCGAGGCAACAGAATAAAATCTCAAATCACATTAGGCAGCAGATATTCTGAGGGGTATAAGAGGTTCAAAAATACACCTGAATCTACCCTCTTTTTTTTATTTGTGCAGCAAGTTTTGCAACAATGCAGTCCGCCGACCCGGAACACTTTTTTGAGACCGAGTGAGTGACAGAGTGGAAAAGGGGCAACCAGTCAGCGCAAATGGACCTTTGTTGACATCTCACAGTGCCGCCCAGGAGAAGCGGCAACGGCGGGCAGCCAAAGCCGGCAACAAATATGGCAACCCCATCTCTCTGAAATCCAAGATTCTGGCTGCCGTCCCGGATCCCAGATCGCCATCGTCGTCACTCTTGGTCGCCGAGTCCGCTGGAGCTGTACGCCTGGTCAATCTCAGTGTATGCCGTGGGGTCATGAGAAAAGAAGGCCATGTCTCTAATGTTTCCATTCAGAATCCTGATGACACCAAGACCGCATACCGCGGCCCAACCGCCCCAGTCTGCAGCGTCGCCGTCGGCGGCCCCAGCTCGGGCACTCTGTTTGCCGGTGCCTGGGACAAGAACATCTGGTCCTGGGACTTGTCTTCAAAGGCTCCCGGCCGGAAATACGTCGGCCACACAGACTTTGTCAAGGCCATTGTGTGCACGACGGTCGGGGGCAAGGACCTCTTGATCAGCGGTGGCGCCGACAAGAAGATCATTGTCTGGGACATCGCCACGGGCGCCCGGCTGCACACCCTCCAAGACAGCGTGGTCAACATGCTCAGCTTACAAGACCTGGTGATCGACCATGCTGCCTCCACTCCGGACGAGGTCAGCCTCATCAGCGCCAGCAGCGACCCGCACATTCGCCGGTGGAAGATCCGGCTGGATGGCTGGGAGCAGGTCGTCGAGACACTCCCCGATGCGCCGGGCACGGACCGTCGGACTATTCTGGAGCATGAAACGACAGTCTACAAAGTTGTGCTCGATCACGATGGCGACGAGGTTGATTTGTGGACTTCGAGCGGCGATGGCACGGCCAAGTGTCTGTCAAGGATGAGAAACTTTACCTGCGAGGACACTTTCCACCACGGGGACCACGTACGTGCCGTGGCTGTCACAGATCAGTGGGTGATCACGGCTGGGCGAGACGAGGATATCAAGTTCTGGGACCGGACCTCGGGCAAGCTCTATTGCTCCCTTGTGGGCCATTACGACGAGGTCACCGAGCTGCTTGTTCTGAAGGGCCCGAGCGGGTCGAGCGACCGTGTCTGCAGTGTTAGCATTGACGGTACGGTCCGGACGTGGCCGCTGGCGAAGGCCGCGCTGGATGCTGCTGTCAAGGAGCAGGAAAAGCCTGCGGAGGAGGAGAAACAGGAGGTGGCCGGCGGTGATGGCTTACTGAGCGCCGAAGAAGAAGCCGAGCTCGCTGCACTCATGGATGATGATGAATAGACCGAAGAGGTTCCGAGAGGGTTCTTTGCCAGCCATCGCAACCTCGATCTCCACGTCTGGCCCAGAATTCCGCTGTTACACGTGCTAATCCGGACGCCACCGAACTTTGATTCAGTTTGATTGCCAGGACCGACGACCGGCTGCATGCTCCCGCGTAGTTCCACGGAATCCTGCAGCGCAGGAGAGTCAAGCCCGACATCTGGGGATCGTGGCTGGTTCCATGCTTGGAGGGAATCGTTTCCCACCGCAAGAAATGTCGATCAGAAACCCCGAGCGCGCTCTGTGAGGGTTGTTTGGGGAAAATTGGTCCTGTCTCGTAAGGTTTCAAATGACACCAGTGCAAGACCCAGCTTTGCCTGCTTGCTGGCGGGAAGATACCCTTGAGTAACTGCATTCAGAGGCTCCGGGATACTGCAGGCAGAGGAAGAAAGAGCACGGCCAAAGAGCTCCGTCATTCAAGACTTGGCTGAGTATTACCCCTCAGTCAAGGACTCAAAAAACAACGCTTTTCTCATCCTTGGGCATCTTTGCCCTGGTTCTCCTGTGCCAAGTCCTGAGATTTGTGAAACTAAAACGAGTCAATAAACCGAAGAAAAAATAGAACCTCTCGGGCTTTAGTTCCAGGCTCAAGTCCACTCAGAGTCATCACGTCTCACGCTAGTCGGTAGTCGACGCGGCAAGAGCTTGTTGGAGGCGCAGACACGGGTCAGAGAGGGCATGGCAAGGCGGCGACGCGACACGCTGCTCCGGGCCCGAACGCTGTGTTCCCGGGGACCACGGCCCAAACCCCGAGGAAGGAGATGATGGGGGCTGGAATCGTATTGTTAATGATCAAGCCAGCGATCAAACATCTAAATCGGTTCAGGTCCGCTCTGGTTCAGCTTCGAGTGCCTCGGGTTCATGTCCCAACTCTGAACACCATCAACGCCCATCGAGACTATCAGACAAGCAGCGAAGACAAATGTGACCTGTTCCCAAGTTTTACCTCCGCCCCATCCCGGATCGGGGCGCCCAGGCGCGCTATCTGAGCAACTGGCAAGTGGAGCAGCCAACGGGCGCCGTGGATTTGTCCGGCAATTCAGCCCTGGGAGACCCAGGAGACCCCACAGGGCACCGTTCGTCCCTTCTTGGAGGCCATTCTGGGCCAGTCGCCAGTCTCCACCTTGCAACTTCCACCACAGCGTTGGATGCAGGGTCCTTCCAAGCCTTCCATCTATCCATAGATTTTCTCCGCCCTTTCTCCAGCGCTCCGTCCATTGCATCTCTTCCAGGTTGTCCTCATCAACCACAGTTGGATCACCCCAGGCTTTCCATGGCCACTCCCCAGGATTTCAGATCCGCTGCATAGGTGCTCTCACTTCTCGCTTCTCGCTTCTGAGTTTGGGTCTGAATCTGAGCTTTGGATCTGGATGCAAGTGCTTCTGGGGCAGCGCAGGGGAGAGGTGCAGCTGAGGTTAGATTGGAATTCCAGTCAACAGCCCTGGTACCTTCATTTGCGTCGGGTAACGTGCGTACAGCTCGTACTGTGTAAAAGGTAAACGAACGCCAGCTCAATCTATCTGTCCAGCTTTCTCTCTTTTCCATTTACCTGGCACACTCCATCGCCGCCGCTCGGAGTTGGGGGTTTAGCCAGGGCCTTAACCGGTGGTGTACACACCGGGCGCTTACATGGCAGAACCACACCAAGCTTTGGGTCCTCACATCACACAACATCGTTTCGAAGCCCCGATGGCCAATTACGGGGCTAACGTGGCGGGCCTCCCATGCTGGCAACCGGGATAGTTTCCGGGGTTCGAAAGATGCGGCTTCTTTCAGTCTTTTGCATCCGCCTCCAGAAGGACAAGCTCCGGGACGTTGGGCGGGACGGGAGAAAGACGCGGACGCATGCCACCACCCCTTCCCCTCGTCGCCTCGCTTCAGGCACCGATGCATCGCAGTCGAGCATCTTTGGTTCGATCTAAACCAACACACACTTGCAGCCCCGAGGAACCGGAATCGGACATCCAAAACCAACACCGGGCCCCCACGGAGGCGCGGACATGCCTGTCTCTTTGCCAACTTTTATTTCATTCAGTTCTGGGATAAGTAACCAACCTGGAACCCTGTTCGTACCCCAGTTGCTGTTTGTTTGCTCTGCAAAACATGGTGGCGCATGTGTGATGTCTGCGAGTTGGGTCGAAGGTTCAACCGTTCAAGATTCTCAGACTCACACTGGCACACTTCTTTGACCACTTACCAAGTCCGGAACTCAAGCCTGCACCCAGGCTGCCTGCATCCCAGCTCTCACTCACCCGAAGTCCGCCTTGCCGTCACTTCTCACTTCCCGTCCTCATATCCATGATCCATGGTGTCTCCAGACAAGCCACCCCCTCAAGTTCCTCGTCCCTCGAGGACTCAACCTAGTCCGTGTTTGGGCGATCTCGATTTCTTTTCTGAAGCCACCCACCACTCCCCCGTGAGACCGTTGGTCTGTTGGTTGCGTGCCGACCAGGGGTACTTCGCAACTTGGCGGATGCCGGCCGGGCTGTCCAGGGACTTCTGCTTTTTTTAATATTCTAGAACTCGCACACGTTGCTCCCCCCAGCTCTGCTTGCTCCGTTGGTTTCGGCAAACGAGCGTGGCGGCGACGATCACGACGCTTCCCCTGCTGCTGCTGAAGAACCGTTGTTGAGTCCGGGCGCAGGATGGCCTTGTCGAACTCACCACCCCGGGTCGGGCATATCGTTGCCCTGGAGGGGCCCTCCGACCTCGTGGCAACTCAGTTACGTCTTTTGCCAATCTCACAGCAAATCCTGGTTCTTCCGAGTCTTGAGCACTACTTGAGGGACCCCAGCCCGGACGCGCCTTTCCACGCGCGTGAGCTCATCCACCGATATCACACAGCTTCCCAGGTCCGCCACTCTGAAGCACTGGAGTTTCTACGGCCCTCAACATCGACAGATCAAAAACGACTCGTTTTCATGCACGGGGGAACAATGTCGGCACAGGTCGCCTGCCTATCGACCATCATGGAGCACGAGTCAGAAGAGGACATTGAGGAAGCTCATGCCACTTACATCCGGTTGGCGAGCAACGGAGTTCCTGGCTTGGTCTCGACGAGATTCTCTCACCCCCAGACAAGCCTCCCAATGCCAGACAGCGTGGAAAGGAACGCGAGCCCAAAGCTGGCGGTGCCGAACGAGAAACAGAACCAGAAGGATCTATGGGAAGCTTATTTCGACACCGGGGCCGACACTATGGAGAACCGCATCATCCGAGCCATGAGGGCCGCTGATGAGCTCGACAAGGAGACCGAGTTTCTCCAGCCAGTGACTCCAGACGTGGACCTCACCGTCAAGCTGGTTGACATCCCGTCGCGGTCTAAGAAGCGATTGAGCTCAACGGCCGTGGAGGAGCCCGAAAGCCTTCGGTGTTCCAAACCACCCACCCCACGTGACGGCGAGGCAGGGCTCCCCGTGAAGCAAGTTCCCCGTGTCTCACCTGTCGCGTTGCTGGCGGAAGAACAAGCTTCAGCCGCTTCGCGCAAGCCGGCGCTGAAGCTACACATTCCATCACGGTCGGCACCCTGGGCTGGCGATGCTGCTGCCAACTCCGATCGGCACACCTCTGACACGGCCTACTGCCCACGGCACGCGGCACCCCAGGTCTCCCATCGCAGGAGATCACACACAGCCGAGTCGAACCTCTCGCCCACACAGAAGTCAGCAGGGGAGGAGGCTACTCGGAAGGACTTGCCGGGTCTGTTCTCAGTAGGCGGATTATTGTCTCAGGAAGAGGGGGCTGCAACCTCGACGAAACCAGAGACATCGCAGGCTACCGAGGACAATGACGCACCATTTGAGCCAGTGTTGCCGCTTATGGAAGATCTCGTCGTCTTCTTTACACCAGAGACCCCAAACGAGCTGCACAACTTCGTCTTCCGCCGTCTAAGTGAGGGCTTCAGGACGCCACGTCAGTCAATATCTGGGTTAGTCACCCAGAGACATGATTCTTTGTTCAGCGCAGAGACCAGTTGCCTGTCAATGGAGGACGGCGATGAACTGGACCAACCCCAGTCTGAGGACGACCACGTCAACGACAGTGCCGCGCACTGGGCACACAAAGACTTGATCCATGGTCTACCTACGCCGAGCCGCTCACCGAATCCCATGGACGCTTCATCTGTTGTTATGCCCCGAGTGGATGCGAGGCTCTACAGCATTAGCGTGGGAGAGGAAACAGCTGCTTCCATTCAGAACTTCCTACGGTCGTTCCTCGGATCACAGTTCCCTCTGCAGGACCGCAAGTACTCGACTTACGACGGTGTCGAGTTAGCGGAACCTGGTCTGTGGAGGCCCTTGGAATGCGACGGGCAGGTTGTGTCTCCTGATGGAGAGCCGAGGCTAGATCTGATTCTCGCCGTTGGCGCCGAGAGTGGAGTGAAGAAGAATCGGCTGTCTGAGATCGTCGGGCAGATTGACCAGCTGGGGTTCAAGACCAGTGGCCTGTCGCGAAGTGGCCGGTTGGACATCCGGTAAGTTCCAGGGCTTGCTTGAACAAGGAAGAAACACTTACAGAGGCAGGTTTCTCATTGCCAATGCGATGCAGGCGTTCACTGCTCAGCCTTTGACCAAGCAGACCCAGAGCAACCCCTTTGTTGACCGTGCCCTGCTCGCCGCGCTCATCATCCCGCATCTCGAGACATACTTGGCCACCCATCCAGATGTCCGCTTCCTTCTCATTGAATACCCGTCGGAGCACCTGCCAACTGTCATTGCCCTGCAGACTCTCATCGGCACCGAGATGATGAAGGTGGTGGGCATCATCAACAGCGACGCCTCACCCCCGGCGCAGTCTCTCACGGTACCAGAAACGGAACGCCGACCCAGCGAGGGCTTCCGCTCCCTCAACCGCAGAGGCTCTCGCCTGTCAGGCACCTTTGTCGGGCCCTGCTCCTTCTCCAAGGCCAACTTCCTGCTCGCGTCCTCCGCCAGCGGCTTCGAAACCGCCGCGTTCGTTGCGGCGATCCGGGAGAGTCTCATCTCCATCTCAGACTTCTACATCCCCGATCGCCCACTCTACAGACACCCCAACCCCCAGCACCCATCACGGAAAGGTTACCCAACCCTCACCATCAACAACGATACCGCCGCCACCACCGAAACCAACCAAAGATCCAGTTCCCGCATCTCAACCTCAACACGACTCATCACCCCGCCCTCCTCCCCAACTGAGCACTCTCCACCGCACCATCACGTCAACCCCCGCAGCGTTCCCCCTCGCTCCTCCTCCTCCACATGCACATCTGCATCCGCATCGTCTACCCCAAGCCGCGCCCCTCGCAACAACAACAGCAGCAACAACACCCCGCCAACGGCGGAGGGGGAACGCATCCGCTGGGGCGAGATTAACTACTCTTCTCCTCACGCTCCTGCTGCTTCTCCTCACGCTCCTGCTGCTGCTGCTGCTGCTGCTGCTGCTGCTGCTGTCTCCGTACCATCGGTAACTGTCACTGACAGCAATCCCACGGCCACCTCTACCGACCCTGCTCCCATCCTCGCTCCTGTCGCCGCGGCATCTGCCGGGGCTGTGAGGCGGAATGGACACAGGCACACGGACTCGGAGCCGCTTTCGCCTTGCGCACCTGCGCCTGCACGTGCACCTCCATCATCCTCGTCACCCCCATCTTCTTCTTCTTCTTCTTCGTCGTCTTCTCCGTTTCCTTGCGCGGACGAAGCCCGGAAGAAGACGGTGGTGGCCGCTGGTGGGGCGGCTGTGAGCAGTGAAAGGGTTGATGATGAGGACGACGAGGAGGAGGATGATGATGACGACGATGTGCCGGATGCGGAAGAGAGGCGGCTGATGCCGTTGTATCTGCGGCGGAGGGAGGATGTGGAGCGGGGGCGGAGCAGCAAGGCGCTGCGGTGGCTGGGGTTGGTGTGATGATATCTCTGTTCTTTTCCCCCAACCTTCGTTCTGCTTACTGTATTCGGGTGAAGGGTGACCATTCACTCTGTTTGGGTACGTGGGTGATGGTCTTAAAATGAGTTTGTGGGTTTGAAGCTTGAGAACTAAGTAATGATGGCGGTCTTTGGAGGATTGGTTGTAAGGAACGGTCTGGCAAGGGAGGATTGGCGGAAGGAGATGGAACCGGGTTATTGGGATCTATCGTTTGCGTGTTTATGCTTCTTGCTTCCATTTCTTGTTTTCCTTGTTTCTGTGATACCAAGAACATACCAGATCAGATATCAACCAGTTCAACACACTGTTGTGGGGAGTAAGTAATGGATGGCTACCTATCGAGGGGGCTTGTCGGGTCATCGGTATCTGAAAGGTGGTGGACGTGGGATACAAAAGTCGCGGCATGAAGGGACGGCTCGAGGGTATAGGGTTCAATATACTTGAGTCTACAACAGGGGAAATTAATGTGAACTTGATGGAACGGACAATTCAGTTTGATGCCCACGAACGACTGAAGTGAAGCGAGGCAGAATCAGAAGATATCGCCAGCCTTCCTAAGTCCAGGGACGGGCAATTGAACAATGAACGGAGTCCTTGATGAGCGATCTGAGTGCAGTCTGCAGCCTCTTGCAATGACAATAAAGTATAAGCCATCTCAAGCCCGAGCGGATGTGTATATCTACTCGGGCGATGGAGTCAGCCTCGAGCGCAGCACGAGGAACAACCGCACATGGTCTCTAGAGCGTCACTCCAGCATCACTGCAACCGCATGAATGCATCTCAGGAGAAAAACACAGCGTAATCCATAAACAAAACAAGCCCCAGTTATGACCAAATGGGAAAATACACAGACACAAGCTAGGTAGGGTAATAAAGTGGTAGTAGAGCAGCAAGTGGCAGTAGTAGTAAGAAAAACGAGACAACTCCCGCTCCGGCCCGGTCTGTCGTGTTCCGTTTCCCGTAGCGCCTGAGCCTTCCCCCTTCGCCGTCCCTGATGCCCTGGGAGATCGTCCGTCCCCGAAAGTCTTGGGTGTTGACCCAGACTTTCGGCCTCGAAGGCTGTCTCTTGCGGTCAGGGTGGATGACGCATGGTTGCGGAAAGCCCCAAACAAAAGGGAACCCCAGCTGTCATGCGCATCACGCACAGAACGGACAACCCTCGGACCCCCTTCATCAGACCAGCCCCCTTCACCCCTCAGCAGATCTAACCACGCCCTGTAGTGTCCGAAAAAGAAAAGACCATCCGATGCAAGAAACCCGTAAACACCCGAGAGCAGCAAACATCAAATGGCGAAGATGCATGATGTGCGGGACCTTCTAGCAGCAGCCGCCGGACTGGTTGGCGGAGACGCCTTGGCCGGGAGCGACGTTGACGTTGGCTTTCGTGTTGTTAGTAGCGATGCTGCTGCCCATGCGCTCCTTGATCTGGCGGGCCATGGTCAGGAAGGCCTGCTCAACGTTGCTAGCGTTCTTGGCCGAGGTCTCAAGGAAGGGGATGCCGAGGGAGTCGGCGAATTCCTGGACCGGTCAGTAACCCCGCCAGGGAAACAGAGGGTATGCCTGAGGGTGGGTAGGTACCTTGGCGACTGTGTACTCGACCACCTTCTTGTCCGCCATATCGCTCTTGTTTCCTACAAGCAGCTTGTTGACGCCCTCAGTGGCATACCGGTCGATCTCCTGCAGCCACTGCTTGACGTTGTTGAAGCTGTCCATGTCGGTGACGTCGTAGACGACGCAGATGCCGTGGGCGCCCCGGTAGTAGGACGAGGTGATGGTGCGGAAACGTTCTTGGCCGGCCGTGTCCCACTGCATTCCGGTCAGCTGACAGTTCTTTCTTCCTCTCCTCCGCCTCGGCCGGAGCTTGGTCTCGGGCGCTGGGGTGGGCGTACGATTTGAAGCTTCACCGTCTTGCCATCAAGCTCGATCGTCCGGATTTTCTGCAACGGTCAGCGCCTTCCCGGCCCACGGCGGGCTCTTTAGCAGCCACATACGAAGTCGACGCCGATGGTGGAGATGTAGGACTCTGTGTAGGTGTCATCGGCGAACCGCAGCAGCAGGCAAGACTTGCCGACACCGGAGTCACCGATGAGCAGCAGCTTGAAGAGGTAGTCGTATCTGGCATCTTGTCAGTCGCAGGAGCGGGGGATGGGTGCAAATCGACGGGCGCGGCATAGGTGGTGGTTAGTTCGGGGTGCTGGCGAGACCCTAAGGAGGACTCAAGTGTCAGCAGCAGCAGCAAACAAAGGCGAGGCGCCAGGCGCCAGCACGGGCGGAGGATGAAACAGGCGACGTACTACTCGGGATTCATCTTGGGCGATTTGTGCTGTTAGTGCGGAGAAGATGCGGAAGAGTTGGGCGGGCCAAAAGTGGGTTGTTGCGACTGATGATAATGCTGGGAAAAGGGCGGGTCGTTCTAGGCGGGTTGCGAGGTTGATGATGTGGAAGACGGCTGGTCGGTCGACGAACTGCAGGTGAAGTCTTCCATGGAAGGCTGCGTCAGGGCGCCAGAACCATTGGCTGACGGGGGGCTGCCCCAGCGTGTGTCGGGGTGATAACGCTGGGGCCTATCAGGGGGTGGCTCACGTGATGCCTATCTGGCCTGTGGCAACCAGCAACTTGGCACGGTTGGTGTGGCTTGTAAGTGCAGACACCTCGGAACATTTGCGTTGCCAAATCAAGTAAGGAATGTTTGAGTTTGGCAAAACGACCTTCGAAAAAAAATGGAATGAAAAAAACTCTATCAAATGAAAAGATTACCTCTTCAAAATTTCTGGGGCGTTTGAATAGCTGAGCATACTCCCGTGCCTTCCGTTTGCCTTGTCGCCTTCAAGGCTCCCATGACCCGAGGAAGCAGGACTGGGAAACCGGGGAGCTTGTGACATCGGACAGCAGCTGCCTGCAGCACTTCAACCTGTCAGCTGGCAGCAGTTAGCCAGGTGGGGCAGGCAACGGATCCCGGTCACATGGAGGCTTTCTCAGACACTGTATCGATGAGACTTGCATCAAACAACCTTGTCCTTGCGCTAACATCGCTGGATGTTCACAACTCGGAGAGCTTAGACAATATCCCACATCGGGGGAATGATCAGGTATGCCGCTGCTTGGCACATACAGCACCGTAACTTGCTACCCATTTCCTGCGTAAAGTAATAAATTGACTGGTTGAAAGGTGTCATTGCGATCGCTTTACACCCTGGCAGCCTGGACCCCAGCTATCTGTGTATCGGGGCATTGATAACCGCAAACACCCTAATGGACATCCCATCTGAGGAAAGCTATCACTGACATCATCCCCGCTGCACCCAACACACACAGCGCCACGACAACTATTCCTGCGATTGGGTCTCTAGTATACCCCGTACCCCTTTAGCAACCCTCCTACGGAAGCCTTATCCAGAGGGCAGTATACCACACACGCAGCAGCCCAATGTCAGCCCCCGCGAGGAGCTTGCGCTCTCCTCTGCGCGGCAATGCAGCGCGAGCCTCGACGATAGCAGGTTGCCCGGCGCCGTCGCCGTGGAGAAGCTCGATAGTGATCGAAAAGCAGCCGGGTCTTGCTCGTCCCACAACCTCGCCAGCGCCCGTTCTATACCTCTCGACAAACGCCCGACCATCACGGCCCTCTCCTCTCCCGACCCCCGCCAAGAAGAACCTGACAACCCTCCAACAACCCACCCCGCCACCAAACCCACCTCCCGACCTCGCCCTCTTTACATCCAACCCGCCCCTCTTCTCACCGGAACCAGGCAACAACAAGCCACCCGACGAGCGCAAAGTCAAGCTCGGCAAGAGTACGTCCTCCCCTTCTCCCCCCCCCCCCCCCCACCAAAACAACAACCCCGCCCCATCACCACGAACTAAACTAACAAAAGAAAAAAACCAGCCCTGCGCATCCTCCAATCCCACCTCCCCACCCTCCTCCAGTCCCCCTTACCGCAGCAGATCCTCTCGCCGCACATCACGCTGCACCTCTTCCCCTCGACGCACCCGCACCTGCCCACCGTGTCGGGCCGCGTCGCCTACATCGCCGCGCTGTGGTCGAGCCCGATCGCGTGGAACCGCGTGCCCCTGGTCGGCAACGTGCGCCTCGAGATCCTGTCGGAGCGCATGGTCGACGGCGGCGCCGGCGCCGGCGCCGGGCCGGTGTACCTCTCTAGTGGTGGGGACGGGCGGAGGCCCGAGGGCGCGTGCGGCGAGCAGTTGATTGTGAGGTGGCGGACGGTGGGGAAGGGTGGTTGGCTGGGCGGGCTGCGGTTGGGGTCGGGGGGGGCCTGCTGCGAAGGGGAAGGGGAAAGGGGCGTGTTGCGAAGAGGGAAGGGGAGCGGCGGCGGAGGGCAGGGGAAGGAGGGAGTGAGGGGGAATGCAGGGGAAGAAGGAGAGGGCGAGGTGAAGGCGCCGGTGGGGATGGCGCAGGCGGTCGGGGCGAGCAACAAGGAGTTCACGGGGCTGTTCATCTTGACTTTGACAGCGAGGGCCGGATTCTGAGCCACACGATTGAGCATGTGCAGGAGGGTGGGCAGTGGGAGAAGGGGGTCGGTGCGAAGGTGGTTGGGCTGACGGACTGGTTGCTCGGGGGCATCAAGGGTGGGGATGCGCCGTGTCCTGCGTTTGCGCGGGCGAGGTGGAGGAGGGGGAGGTCATAACACGGCGTGAAGTTATGACAGGTTCTGGTATGTACAGCATGTCTTCGACGTTACGATCCAGTCTGGGAGCTTCTTGGAATGGCACAGCCGCGGAGAGTCTCGGAATTGTGATGGTTACACGACTTGGGATCTGGCGCTCAGTCTGGAGTTGGTGGGATTTCTCATACGGGATGGGCCATTTTGGGTTGGCTGCAGCATCATACACCCTCCTCGATCAATCTCGCACTGTAACTTTTATTGTAAACTATAACAGCACCAAATCAAACATCACTCAAACTACGCAACAAACAAAAGAATAGAAATGGTCCCACTCCTGCGTACGCCAGACCAGCCGCTTCATTTGTTGAAAAGTCCACAGCCATGCCCAAACATGCCGCAGCGCCTCCCTTTACACATGCACCGACGTATCCCCGCCCATCTCGCCGCTCAACTCCCGTGACGTCGGGCCGCGGCGCTGCGCCCCGGCAGAAGCCTGGGCGCAAGCCGGACCGGCGGCGTCCGAGACTCGGCCGTTATCCTGGCCGTGGGAGGAGGAGCCGTTGGCCTGCTTGCTGCCGCTTCCGCAGCCGCCGGTGAGCTGCAGGGCCTCGACGTACGAGACGAGGGCCAGGCGGGCGGCCTCGACGACCTTTTCGGCGTGGGTCAGGGCGTCGCGGAGGGCGAGCACGGTCTGGTCGGCTGTGGACGGGATGGCGGGGTAGCCGTTGCTGCCGTGGCCGTTGGCAGTGGCAGCAGGAGTCCCGTTGGCGGCCTGCTTCTTGGTCGTCTTGTTGTTGGGGTTCTCGCGCTCCTCGAGCAGCTCGCGGATGTGGCCGTTGAGCCACAGGCCGTCGAGCTGGGCGAGTGTCATGTCACGGGCGCCGGCGATGCGGCCGCGGCAGGTCGGGGTGCCGCAGAGGCAGTCGAACGGCTGGGCCATGTACCACTCGGTCGAGGGGTAGAAGAACTGCGGTTGGTTAACATCAGGGGGTCCCGTCGGCGAGAGGGGAGGAAGGAGGAGGTGGTGGGGTTGCGCACCGTCAGCTCGTCGCCAGGCTGCAACCCTTTCGGGCCGGCGACGACGTTCATGTTGGCCGTGTCAAAGATCTGGGAGAGCAAAGGTTGGGGTGTTAGCCAGTCGATCTCGTGTCTGCCTTCAACGGGCCTTCCCTCTCCACCTGGTGGCTGCTGGACTGACAAGCGACGGCTCGCACGAGTGGTTGATGTACAGCAGATCGCTGTTGAGGTCCAGGTGCCTGTCACGGCCCATCTGGACAGTCGCATACGTGGGCTCGGGAGCCACGGTGCAAGGGGGAAACTCCAGCTTGGCGAACAGGCCAAACGGAGGGAGAGCAATCTTGGAGATGCTCTTGGTGGTGAAGGCGGCCTCGTTGATGATGACCTCCTGGACGTCCGGGTGCGAGGGCTGCGCCCAGTGCGGCTTGATGGGAGCCATGGTGATGCAATTGCTTCTTGTCTCTCAAAAGAACAACGGCGGGCAGGCAGAGCTCCTGGCGAGAGCGTATGATTCGCCTCAATTGGATGTGATGGGAGTAGGTTGGTGGTGTGGTGGTTGCTGCTGGCAAGTGAGAGCGAGAGAAGGAGGGGGAGTTGATGTCAGAATCCACGCTCTGCTCCGCTTCTTATGGAGGTTGTCCCCCCCCCCCCCCGGGCATACGACACAGTTACCTGTACAGAGGACCTTTGTTCGGCCCTCCTCGGCTACGAGAAACCGAGCGGGAACCCCATGGCATCTGACAACGGGCCATTCGACACGCCAAAGACGTCCTGGCAATCTCCTGCAGCTCGCAAAACGCGCGATTTTGTCGTGTCCAGCTTCCACTGCCGTTCCATCCGTGTTCGACTTGGTCCGATGGTGTACCAAAAAACCTCATCAGTCAACGGTTCCCGCGGGCCAAACCCACTTTGGGATCGAGATGGTGTTCGGCATGTGCCTAGGTTCTGACCTATGGTGGGGCATTCGCGGGGTCGTGTTAGCCGTTTTGTTTGCAACTGACATTGTGGCTCCAAAAGCTGCAGGGGTAAGCATCGGCGGAGCTAAAGCGGGCCTGCAACAACTCGCAGACATGGCGCTGCAATGCATCCCCAGCAGAGCCAAACGAGGCAGGGCCGGCACATGGGCAGCTCAGATGCTTACACGTCCATTCCACTGGGCCGGGGACTGCATTATCTTCCAGACACACAGTCCACACACGCTCAGCCCTGATCTGAGCTGGCCTCCCAGCCTCACCATGCCAGAGTTCTAAATCGACAGAAATGCGTCCCTCAATATCTGCACAGTCAGGTACTGTTGAATCAATATACACCCACATAGCCGTTTATAGATGGCACAACCTGTTTGATGTCACCATACCGTGCCATACCAAACAAAATCAATTCACAAAAAAAAAAAAAAGAAAAAGAAAAAAAAAAGAAAAAAGGAGAACCGAGAAAAGCAAACGACGACATCCAACAGAGTTAACAACAAAACCGCCCACGCAGGTTCTCCCTCTCCTCCGACGATATCACACAACTCCAGAACAGCTGGCTCTCAGTTCAACCGTTTGAGACGCCTCTTTCTCGGCGCGCTGTCGGTGGCAGTCTTGGGAGCAGTAGCAGCACCAAAGGCGTCGCCTTCTTGCTTCTTTCGCTTTATGGGCGTCGCCTGCCGCGGCCGCAGCTTGCGACTGCCTTTGTCCAACTCGGCTGAGCCGGTCCCATGGTCAGCGGCCGCGGGGGAAGCAGCCGAGTCCGGCTGGGCCCCGTTAGACACAGCGGGAATCTTGGTGGGTGGTTTGCCGGGGGCAGTCTTGTCGGGGTTGTCACCGCCGATCGGGACGGGGCCGGCATTGGCATCGTCGCGGCTGGACTTTCCTGCGGCATTCGTCACGGCGGCAGGCGCAGGCGGTTCTTCGTCGGCGTACCGGCCCGTGGCGAGCAGGCGGCGCTTCGGGTCCAGCTTGGACCACAGCGGGCGCTGCCACTCGAGGATGGGACGGCCGGCCGCACGCTCCTCGGCGGCGCGGTGTACCGTGCGCTGGAGTGGGGGAGGGGGCCACTCGAGGTGTTTGGAAGCCTCGGTGTAGTGCGCGAGCTCCCTGCCGGCGCGGCGCTTGCGGACCCAGTCCATCAAGACAAAGTAGAACTCGGCAACGCCGTGGTCGAGCTGGACGTCGGGGTGCTTGATCCACTTGGCCGGTTCGAGGAAGTCCTTCTCGTTGAGCTGCTGGAGCATGTAGGCGTAAAAGGGGGGCTGGCCGGTGTCTTTGAGGGATGGGTCGCGGGTGATGATGTCGTAAACGCACACCAAGACGCCCTTGACGTCGTCCCGTTCACCCCACTTGCCCTCGGGGTTTTTCTCTCCTTGCCTGACGGTCCCGACTCTGCAAGAGACGTTGAAGTCAATCAGAACGAGGTCGTCGGTCGCGGGATCCACAATGAGGTTGCGTCTGGCGATGTCCTGGTGCGTGATGCCGTGCTTGAGATTCAGGTCGTCGACTGTGCGGAGCAGCTGCTTGAGCCACTTGAGCTTGAACAGTCCCCCGGATTCAGATTTGTCGAGTGTTTCGCCGGCGACGTACTTGATGGTGAAACCGACGACGCGGGACGCCGTCAGCTCGTCCAAGACAATCCGGTCAAGGAGAGCCAGGTGGGGATGTTGGGGGAGCCGCGCAAGTATCTGGAGCTCCGCCCAGAGAGCGACGGGACGTAAGGTCGTATACTTGAAAACGGCGCGGCTTCCGTCAGCGTATTCCACCAGGTCAACGCCGAGGCTCAATCGACGGATCTCGGTGAGCTCGGAGCGCAGCACGGTCCCTGCTGCCACAGCGGGTGGTAGGCCGTACTCGGCGAGGGGAAAGTAGTGCCCGGCCAACGTGATGTCCCTGTCTGGTTTAGTACAGACGTCCAAGAGTTCGCCGGTCTCGTTGGCGCTAATGGCAACGCATTCAGGCGGAAGATTGTTCAAGTGTGTCCCCAAAATGCGCATCGCCTTTAACATGGCCAGGTCAAACTCCGGGTCGTGGTCGGGCGGCTCGGGGCCATCAGGGTTGGGAATGGTCACCACAATGGGGCGTCTTGAATCAGCATCATAGAGTTGCACTTGGTGGGTGTACCAATTTATGAAATGGCCCATGAAGCTAAAGGCGGGCTCAGGCAAACCAAAAGGATTCATTTCGGAGCATCGGCACCTCAGTTCCTTGCGCAAGTTGTGTTGAGGCCTGGGGGTTGGCGGGGGTCGACGTCGCGTTTCAATGGTGTTTTCAGGACAGACACCGCAAAGGAGTCAGAACCGGAGAGTTTTAAGCCCAGAATCAAGAAACAACTGTGATGACTGTAAGAGAGAGGGGCGGCTTGAGAGTCAGAGAAGGGATGAGGTTCGAAATAAAGCGATGAAGCGACAAAGAACCGGCTTGCCAGCCTAGCAATGCAACATTGGCCGAATGCATCGCGCTTCTTTTTGCTAGAGATAAGTAACAGCCACGGGAGCAGGGCGAGAACAAAGAGCAAATGTGCTTGTGTTTGGTGTTTGCCGGGGCCTGGCCGTTCATGGTCCCCTGGGAGCTGGCCAAGACCTATGGCTGAGACATTACCTTACATTGCCCCCCTATTCTTGTTCCGGGTTCCTCGCAAAGAGCCAAATCTGTCTATTTCTTGTGGCTTGTCATTTCTCGCACCCATTAGGCTCGTCCCCCCTTCAGTCACTCATGGCCGTTGCCACATGTCTCGCAATCCGAAGCCCGGCCCAGACGCCCTCCCCGTCTTGACATCAACGTTTCAAATACCATGAAAGAAAGATCATGAGAGAAGCGACTGGTATCCCCCAGTGAATATGACCCGCACGCAGACTGGTTCCAGGCAGACGCAGAGGAGGACTCCTCCTTGGACGCGATACCCACGGAGTTTGAAAATGGCATTATGCGGAGTGAGGCAACAAAGAACCTCAGGTGGTAACTCAGGCAACACTGCGTCTCAGCACATCAGCACGGATCGCAGAGTCACCCGAAACAGGTGAATCTGGTATGGACGGCCCAAACACTGGCCGCGACACTGCCGCCGCCGATGGACGGCAGAGACGTGAGTGCGTGTATAAATCTATCAGTCCTGCCGGCGCCAGCGAATCTGTTGTGACAAGCCTTTCGCTCAGCTCCACACCAACTGGCTCCATTAAGGTACCTAAGACATCAGCGACAGATACACAACCCACGCAAAGCCCTACGCCTTGCCATCCGATCCGGCTTCAAGCGCCTCCGCTTCGATCCCCTGCTCAGTCATCCAGCAAGCGGGCCCAAACACCTGCCCGCGATAATCAGCTTCCGCCACCACAATGCCACGGGTGATTTTTCTTTCCGACATACACAAAATCTCCGAGTTGTGGGCAGTCACGTTCTCAACAGGCTGCAAATGTGGCTGGTATTACTTTACCTTCGGCGGCTGCGGGCATGCCCAGCGCTTCAAGCACTGCTGTGGGGGGATGTGGTCGACGATCCAGATCTTTTGCACCACGCCAGCGCCAAAGTTTGCCATCGTCGACTTTGTGGTCGATGGTAGTTGCAACGAATGCAAGCAAGAGTGCTGAGTGCTGAGTGCCGAGTCGCGTGTTGAGCGAGGTTCGTTCCGAGAGACAAATACCCCTCAAGCCCGCCTCTTGTCCTTCTTTTACTGACAATGACAGAGCGCTTCTGTGATGGCCTGACTGTCTCTTCTTTTTAGGGGCTCGAAGAATCACGATCAACAAGACTGCGGGTGCACCTGACTTGGCACTGGCCGCGGCCTGCCGGGCATGCTTCGGCACAAGTTGTCCTGTTGCTGGCTCCCCGCTCACGGTCTTTGGCTGCGGACGATGATGTATTTGTTCTCTCATTGGCGCAATGTTACAACCCAAAGCTACCCCTTCTCCTGCTCCTCGGCGAAGCTTGGTCGGATGAGCTTCTTTCGTTGCTCTCTCTCCTTCTGCCTCTTTGCTTCAGCTTGTTTTGCTCCATTTTTGAGAGATCTTTCTTTTTTGGTTTGTTTTGGTCGTTACGCTTGACTCAAGGTACTTTGATTTTGATTTGCACCCCTTTTCCTCATCGGTGTTTTCTTGACTTTTCCTCTTTTCCTTGGTGTGAGGGCGGGTAGTTACTAGGTGGTCTCCGGTGACAAGCCATGGTGCTCCTTGGAGGAACAAATCATGTCAAGGAGAATAGCAGGTCGTTTGTAGCTTGCCGATGGCAGAAGTGATGCTTGCTTTTCAGATGCCCTGTGACACACGTTAGGTCCCTAGGTCAGGTAGGTACCTTACCTGAGCGAGGTTAAAATATGACTCTCTCAGAACCTATTCGCCAGCCCCGGCACTTGATCACCCCACCACGGGAAACTTTGAACCGACTCACGCGGAGTGCGATGTTTCTTTTCCAACAAAATCACGGTTCTGGAAACTCAATTGAATTAGAGCGCGTCGTCGTGGTTGGCATTGCAGCCCCACCCCCACGCCGTACTGTGGATGCTGAAGGAAGGCGGGAACTTAACATGGAAGTCGCCAAGGCACTATGGGGGGGAGGGCACAGCAGATGGCATCACGCCAAACATTTGCTCCCCCAGCAGCAATGGCTGCTGACAAGTTTCAACCTCCAATAGAAATGATGTGACAAACTGGCGGTGACCTGCCAAGGAGCGTATCTGAGCACCCGCGCGGTCGAAAATAATAAATGATCGACAGACAGACGCAGTGCGGCCATGAATTTCCTCCGAGTTCCCTGCCTCGGCACGGAACAGCTTGGGCACCTCAGGTAGGTACCGTACCATTTTCGTTCAGATGATTGCTCAGGAGACTCTCAAACCCACAAACAACTGCCCACCGCGAAGAGGCCGCAGAACCTAACTTGCAACCGGCGCAGATTCAAACCCTTTCATTACCTGAAATCCTGAACCGTCGCCCGCGGTATTAAGTTTACCCAGCAGCGCCACAATGTGGAAACCACCCGTCAACTTCATCACCCTACATTGTAAACCTCCCGATTGACACACTCCATACTACGCGAAGTTGATTGCACTTGGCTAACACGGCCCATGGTTAGATGCCTGGATCATCTCTGCCGGCCTTCTCGCGCTGGTGGTCATCTACCCCTACGGCAACCTTTCCGCAATAGACGCCTGGTTCTTTGGCGCCAGTGCCTCGACCGAGTCGGGCTTGAACACGTATGTGGCCTAGACTGGAGTCAATCTGCCTTTTCTTCCCCTCTGTGGCGGCGCTAAATCCCGATTCAGCATCGATGTAAAGGAGCTCAAAACCTACCAGCAGCTGTTCATTTATGTCATTCCCATCATCACAAACCTCGGCTTCATCAACATCATCGTTATCGCCGTGCGCCTGCTCTACTTTGAAAAGCGCTTCAAGGAGGCGGGTATGTGACCCTTGTTTGATCTGACGTACCCTTGAGGACAGTTCCAACACTGATTGTCCGTGTAGCAGCATCGTTCCCGAGGCCGAGTTCCACGCAAGACGTTGAGTCTCAACTCGCGTCCAAGAACGAAGAAGGCGAGGTTGAATTGTAAATCAAGCGTGGCATCTGGCCGGCACTACTGGACAGCTATTGACCTTCCACTCCACCCTACAGGACCGAGCAAAAGACAATCTCTGAAAGGGCCGAGAATCCGGTGCCCGTGCCTTCGACCCCCCGCATCACATTCGGTCAAGATGTCCGGGAGCCACCAGACAATTCAACCCTGTACATTCCACCGCCGAGAGAGCGTGATGAGGGTGGGGGATTAGCTCTGTCACTACAAGTTCTGTCCCGGACACTGCGTTGACACGAGATGTCTAGGACATGCATTCGTCGAGAAGGCCGTTGCCAGCGCCAACGAAGAGGATGGTAGCCCGCCCCATCCCACCCGTCCCTGTACAGTACCCTTTCTGACGCTTTGCTAGATGACGATGCTATCAAGCCAGCAGTAGCCGGCCCCAGCAGTGGCCTTACCAGGAGGCGCGCATACCAACACGACGCCGGCCCAAGTATCTCGCACACAAAGTCCATTGAACATGCCGCCGCCTCGCTCTTTGTCCTCGGCAAGACCAGCACTGCTTCTCCCACCCCTCAGCGCTCTCTTTCGAGCTCGCGCTGGGCGGATCTGCCCTATCTGTCCCATCAGGCAACTGTCGGGCGTAACTCGAACTTCCACAAACTCACTGTCCAGGACCGGGAGCGCCTCGGCGGCATCGAGTATCGTGCCTTGAAGCTGCTGCTCAAGATCGTTTCTGGTACCACGTCGACATAATCCCCCGTCCTGTTTCCTGAAGCTGATGCACCGTACAGGCTACTTCTTTGGGCTCCATCTGTTCGGGGCACTTTGCTTGCTGCCATGGATCCACCGCGCCTCGGCCAAGTACACCGACTGGCTCGCCGAGTGCGGACAGGACAAGACGTGGTGGTAAGTGAATCGCTGTCGGGCTGTATATCTAAGAGTTGTGCCTAAACTTTGCCAAAGGGCATTTTACTCGGCGCAGACCATGATCAACAATTTGGGGTTTACACTTACCCCGGATTCGATGATTACCTTTCGCGACGCCACCTGGCCCATGCTGGTGATGACCTTCCTCGCCTATGCCGGCGAGACGTTCTATCCCGTCTTCCTCCGCCTCATCATCTGGACCATGTCCAAGCTCGTCCCGAAGCACTCCTCCATTAACGACACGCTCCGCTTCCTTCTCGACCACCCGCGGCGATGCTCCATGCTGCTCTTCCCGGGCCGCCCGACTTGGATCCTCTGCGGCATCCTGGTGGTCATGAACTTTGTCGACGTGCTCCTGATCATCGTCCTTGACCTGGACAACCCTGCCGTCAACGACCTCGCCATGGGCCCACGCATCCTGTCAGCGCTGTTCCAGGCGGCCTCGTCGCGGCACACAGGCACGGCGACGCTGAACCTCGCGCTGGTCAACCCGGCCGTGCAGTTCAGCCTGCTGATCATGATGTACATTGCCATCTTCCCCATCGCCATCAGCATCCGCGCGTCCAACACGTACGAGGAGCGGTCGCTGGGCGTGTACGAGGAGGAGCGGGAGCCCGACGAGTCGGACGGCAAGTCGTACGTGCTGATGCACATCCGCAACCAGCTCAGCTTCGACCTGTGGTACATCTTTCTGGGGACGTTTTGCATCTGCATTGCCGAGTCGGACAGGATTGCGGATGTCGGGGAGCCGGTAGGTCAAATTGACGCCCCCCAACAGCACTTTTCTTGGGACACGGCCAGCCTAACGCGGAAACACAGTCCTTCTCCGTCTTTTCGGTCATGTTCGAGGTTGTCTCAGCCTAGTACGTAAATCATCAACCCCCCCTCCTTCTTTCTATCTCTACACGCAAACAACAAGAAACTAACCTCCACCCCAACCAAACAGCGCCAACGTAGGCCTCTCCCTCGGCCACCCGACCGTCATGACCTCCCTGTGCGGGCAGTTCACCACCTTCAGCAAGGTCGTCGTCTGCGCCATGATGATCCGGGGGCGCCACCGCGGCCTGCCGTATGCGGTGGACCGGGCCGTCATCCTGCCCGGCGAAGGCGGCGGCGGTCAGGGGCAGGGACATCACCACGATGATGGTCACAGCAAAGGCGATGGGATGTCAGCCAAAGTGCGTCGTTCGGAGGGGGGCGAGGGGGCCGATGCGCTGAAGAGCGCGTAGGGCGCGGGGGGGAAGAGACGGTTGACACGAGATCGTGGTGTGGCTGGATTTCGTCTGGTGAGTTTAACATTGCAACATTGAAGGTGGGTCAGTGTTGGGTGATGGGGGGATGCATGAAGCGGCGAATGGGCCTGGAGACTCGAGTAGTAGTGATGCTTATGGTGACGAGAAAGCTGAGCTGCGCTGCAGCTTTTCACGTCCAACTTTGTCCACGTCCAAAGGGGTGACTTTATTAGAGACAATCCACCCAACTAATGCCTAAATTGTGAAAAATGCTACGGGTCGAATCCGGTGACTGTTTGAAGCGTGACTGTTTGGGCGGAGTGGACAGAGGTTGAGGAACGGAAGGTGCCAAGGTGAGTTGAAGCTCGAGGATCTACGGGAATATTGCCAGTTCTATCGTCATTGATATCGGTCTGGGACTTTTACAGGGAGAGTTCTCCAGGAATACGTCCAACTACGGTATCTGTCAGAATTCATTCACTTTAAGAAGAAAGTGTACACAGCACGGATACGAGGTCGTGGTTTCTTGACCTGCGGTTGGGGCGTGGAGGATGGTCGTTTCAGTGTTGGCACTGTTGGGCCTACCAAGTGGACCACAGGGTTCCATCGACGTTGAGACGAACACCGGATCGAGGATCCCGGCGGGGAAACCTTCTAGAAACAGCGCTCGGACGCTCTGACATGAGGGCCTGTGTGGGACGACAGGGCAGATCCATGCACTGCCCCCGTTTTCGCCTGATCGGGCCAGGGGTCGTGAACAAACCACCTCTTGCGATGAGTGATCGGTCCTTCTTGGGATGGGCAGCCTCAAGCAGAGCATCCTGAAAGTGCCAAAAGGAGCCTGAGCGGCACACCAAGCTGTGAAGCAAGCAACCGAGCGCAGCTACAACAATGAAAGAAGCCAAGATTCGACCAGTCGCTTTTTAACGGCACTCGGGCTGATAAGAAGATGGGGGTCATCACGTCGCCGGAAGCGCGCTCACGGCAGGAGCGAGCAGGTATCTGACTCACCACGACCGCAGACAAACGGAAGCTGCGGCGGGCAATCATGGTTGCACTCCACTGGAACCCATCCTCTCATTGATCACATCCGAGTTTCCTTTTCATCCCCAGAGAAGAGATGAGGTGGTCACACGTGGCTCCCCACGGACCAAAACTTGAAACATTCGCACCCGGAGCCATTGCTGTGGGGGTCAGGGGCGGGCTCCATTCCTGATGGTACCGAAGGCCTCGGAACACATGGAAAACACGAGGTAAGTGTGTCCGCGCGTGCTCCTTCGGGGGGACTCTTGCTTCTTGGCCAGCTTCGGCCGAGAAGGTTCGCAGACTCCTTTCCCTCTCTCCCTCCTGTTCTTCTCTCCAGCCGAAGCCGCTAGCTCCCAAGCTGCAGCTCGGCAACCGTGGCAGGGCCGTTAATGGATGATACGGGAATGAGGGCGAACAGACCCCCAAGCTACTGGTCAAGCAGAGGGTGCCATCCCGAGCCGAGCGGCCTGCTAGCGCTGGATCTTGATAGCACGCTGTGGGATCCTCCATGCTCTTTGGCTCACCCGAACTGGTGTGGGTTGTGGACCAGTCGTCCTCAGGATCAGCACGGCAGACGGACACGAGGGCGACGTGTATTAACAAGGTCAACGGGATGCCTCGGATCCGACGGCCGAGGCAGCTTTTCACAGATGGCCATGGGATGGTTGTCCACACCAGCCCCATCTTCACCCCTTCTCCCTGAGGTACCTCGCTCTGGCCTTGCCCTGGCTAACGTTAGTCTTCCCGTGCGGCCCAAGGATGAGGCCATGGGAGGTTACAGCCTACTGCCGCAGCGGCCGCTAACTGCCAGCACAGACCCGGGTATATCGTCTCGAAGGCTCGGCGTACATGGAACATTCTGCAGCCGTGGGACGTGCAGTCCACCTGCAGCTCGATGACATACATGAACGCTTCCCGCCATGGCCTGCTGAGGCTTAAAGGCACCGGCCTTAAGACGCTCCTTTAATGTCTGGGAAGCCCCCCCTACTCCATGTCGTACCCACGCTCCCGCAGGCTGTCACCTGAGCAGCAGAAAAATGGTTCCCCATCCCTGTCGTGGATGGACAAGGCAACCAGTCCTGTCCAAGGACGATGACGTTCCGGAATCACCAGATTGTGGGCTTTATCCGTGCGCCCCGGTTCCTGATAATCCACACACTCAAATGGAGGATGAAGAGTTGCAGTTGCCCTCCGCAATCAGAAGGAAATCTGCCCTGGGGAGAGCAACCACCACTACCCAACGCACAACCCACCCCCCTTGGCGATCAAACCATCCGTGAAAGTGGCATGCCACGTGCAGCCCTCGGCAGGCTCTCCACGGCCGGCGCGCTGTCTCACTTTGGGGAACATGTCACTTTAACCCCCCTGCCAACTCCCCGGGATGCAACACCGTTTGCTCAGGCCTTCTCAGATGGGACACACTGATTTGCAAGTGGGGAGGGGAGGGGGAGGGGTGAGTGCGGGTCAGAGAAGAGCGGCCGTTTGCTTAAAGAGGGGCCGATGGCCAGACTGGTCTGAGGTGAAACCCAGCCCAACCGTCTCTGCCTTTCGAAGATACCACTGTGTGATCTTGTGCTAAGATCTACCTGGGAAGCACATCCCTCGACTCACACCACATACAGAAACGAATCGTGATCTACGGCACAAATCCTTGACCATACACTCGCTCCACTAAGCCTCAGGTCCTCTCTCAGAACAAGCCACACGCCACCCTTCACCACCACCCCATAGTATGTCACACAATGTCCCACTTCCCTAGCCGCGAGACACCGTGGCTAATCTCACACAGAAACACCAAACAATGGCGCCCCATCACCGCCCACAAACTCGGTCCGTGAGACGGGCGAAACCAAATCCCAAGCCCGAGCCGGCCCCACCAACGCCGAATCCTCCCGAGCCGCCCTTTTAAAGGCAACGCGGGGATGACCACAGCGCCCACCACTGCAGCAAGGCAGTCGACGCGAGCGCGGCCGAGCCCCATCGTTGGCATGGGCTCAACAGATAATTGCCCTCCTGACATGAGATGATGATGAGGAGGTGGGACGACGAAACGGACTTTTGCTTCCCAAACCGCCCGGTCAACGGCGGAACCGGTCCGGGAATGGTGAATCGCCGTGGGATGCCATGGTGTCATCCCGTTTCTCTCCTCGGTCCGGGAAGCGAGCTTGGAGTAGGAGTGCTGTTCGGGAAGAATATCCGGCGCCTTTCTGGTGGGATCGAACGTTTGTATATGGCTGACACGGGTACACGGTATGGCATGGCTAGAGGATTGGCCGGTCAAGCTGCTGGTCGTTGTACATGTGCGGTGTCGTGATGATGGCCGTGGATGTGTACGTGTGTTTGTTTGAGTAGGAGGTGGGATATGTTTCTGTTTGTCTTCATACATAGCCGTCAGGAGATGACCCGAGCAGAAGTAATGATTGGGCGGTCATCGTCGCATTTAGGGTCTGGGCGGTTTCTTGGGGCTTTGGATCCGTCACCCAGCAATGAAAGACGGAGGGGAATGGCTGGCTGGCTGGCTGGCTGGTTGTGAGGTGTACAATAATGGGCGCTCGATACCTTTCGTTTTCCAAGAACACAAGCTCCTCTAGTCATTATGTGCAGCAACAAACCCGGCCAGGTCCGCCTCCCCAATCATCAAGATCTGCCTCTCCACCAGCGAGGCCGTCACGCACGTCGTCTCGTTCATAAACGCCGACCACAGCTTCTGCACCACGTTCTCGGCCGCGGGCAGGACCAGGTGGCGCGTCTCGGCGTCGCGCGGCGTCGTCGTGATCAGCAGCCGGCGCGCGGCGGGGAACATGTCGATGACGTGGAACAGCGAGCCGAACACCTGGTCGGCCTCGTACAGGCTCAGGTGCAGCTCCTCGAAGGCGCAGGCCACGTGCCGCACGCGGGTCGTGTCGGCACGCCGCAGGAAGTAGACCATGGGCGAGTTGAAGCCGTGCTGGTCGTAGGGCTCGAGCTCGCCGAGCAGGAAGAGCGCGTCGCGCCGGAAGTTGAACCACACGCGCGCGTCGCGGCTGGCGGGGAGCACGCCCGTGTCCGGGCCCAGCAGCCGGTGCGGGATCTTCCACGCGAAGGCCGGCTCATAGTGCCGCAGGGCGAGCGCGCGGGACTCGTGGTTGACGTGCAGGAGGACGGGGACGGGGGGGCGCTTGGGGCGGCGGGCGAGCTGGGCGCGCTTCTCGTCCTGGAAGCGCGAGTCGAGGCAGGCGGCGATGACGATGCGCGGCTGGATGAGGCATTCCCAGATCTTGAGGCGGAGCTCGGTGGGCAGGGCGGCGAAGAGGGTGAACTTGGCGTTGTTGTTGGTGGTGGTGGAGGTGTTGTCGTCGTTATCGGGAGCGAGTTCCAGGCCGTCGTGCATGACCTGGAATTCGAGCCAGAACTCGGTCTTTTCGTCTTGTTGGTCGTACCATGATCTGAACATGTCAGAAACCGCCCAAGTTTGCGATGGGTTGAGTGAGTTTCGATGTCGATGAGTGAAGGCCCAGGCTCAGTCTTGTTGCTGTGAGATTCGATTCGAAAGGGAACGCCACGATGCTCGATCTGAGTGGGCTGATAATGTTGCTGACTCTGTGCTCGTCCCTCATGGACGGCGGACGATTTGGGGGTTTTACCGCCCTTATCCGCACTCGAGCATCCCAAACCCTCACATCTGATGGGTTTCCGTTTGTTCTCGGGCTACATAGCTAACTGGGCCTTTCCAGGCACTCTCAAATGTATCATCATGAAAGGGTGAGATGGCGGCCGATGTGAGCTGGTGGGTTCAACCATTGGGGGTTAGGGATAACTAGGGGATCACAAGCCGATGGAAGGACCATGACATGGTCTGGTCCGAGACCAACCAGGGTTGCTTCACCGTTCTGCGCCCTGGCATACTTGTCGTTTGGACAGCTTGGCATGATTCGGGGGTAACGTTAGTCTGTTTAGGCTCTCTTTTCTCAGACGTCGCATGGGCTTAGCAGAAGCTTGTCAACCCAGCCATGCCCGTCCTCTTGTCTCGTCTCGTCTCGGCTCGGCTCAGACACGCGACAAGCGTCCCGGGACCGGCCAGGGTCGGCAGCTCCCTTCGATCTGCTGCATGAAAGATGGCTTGCATAACCAGCCGAGTGCCGGCGATATTGGGCGAAACGCACCATTCAATATCCTGGTTTGAGGCTTAAGCTCACTTGGCGGCAGGTGCAACAGAGGCAGACGCTGAAAAATCAGCTCATGACAAGTACAGTTCAGAGGAAGAAGAGGCTGGACTAGAGACGCGTCCAGTTTACTTTTCCCTACACACATGTGTACAGTACACAAGTTGAGACTGTCAAATGCGCCCGGAATCGGACCCGGCAGCAGCATCGCCGTTTGCCCGGCTGCTGGGATCCCTGGGTTGGCTCTGGGAAAGATGGCGGAGAAGCAAATGGATCTTCCCCAGGTTCCCCAAAAGGACCCGCACAGGCCACCTGTCCGCTGTCGTCAGTGGCTTGTGGGGTTCTTGGCTGTTTAACGTTGACATCAGGCCATGGAACAGGCCGGCATTTGCACAAAGAGCCACTTGTAACTCGAATCAAGTGTAAAATACCGATCTTCGAAGCCAACGCAAGGGTCTCGGAACAAACTGGCGGGCTCATCATCTTCCCTCGCCGCCATCGTCTCTTGCCAAACGGTCTGGGCAAGCTGGGTCGCCAACAAAGGTCGCTAACGAACTCAGATCTGCACCAACGTCGTCGTCCTTTGACCCGAGCCGCACTACTGGGCCGCTCTGCCGTTCTCTCCGAATGGCACTCTGCAACCAACTGGTCTGGATGGCAAACACGGTCGGGCCAACCAATAGTGTGGAATACCCGTGCAGTGTGCTTAGAGGTCCAGATCGGGCGTCAATATCCTTCATCGAAAGAGGTTCTGTATTACAGAAAAATGTGCCGAGCAGATTCGTATTCCAACACACCATTATCGTGTCCTTGGCTGCTGGAAGGGCACCGCACCCCGAGTTCAAGGCGGGCCCCACATATCCGTTCGGCCGGGAGAGGGCAGGGCGCTAGTGCCGCATCCCGCCATGCTTCTCGCATCATGCCGCCCGCCTGCTGAAGCCCTTGGCTTTCTTCACATGCAAGATTGTTGCATTCCCTGGGCGTTCGCTGGTGCCTGTGGAGAGGGCGCTGCGGAAATTCGTCCTAAGACAGTGTGCACGGTGGACCCTGATCTTTGTCGACCTTGGCTTTCGCTTTGGACGATGCTGTGAGAGTTGCGCCCTTTCTGGTCAACCCGCAGTCCACCACAGTTGTTCAGACGCAGACGGTATCTTGCTGTTTCCCATCGAATGTCAAACCCCTTCAGCTCTGCGTGATCAGATGCGCCGAACATCCGTGGTGGGGGAACGTGTTTGGTCACAGAATCGAGAACCCCCAGATGCAGCGCACAACCCCACCTACCAAACTGGTCAGGGCAAACCGTTAGCGCGGAGGAATTACCGGTCCTGGAGGGCGTTCTGTGTGGAGAATCCCCCCGTTGCATTTGGGGAATCTCGATCCGACATCCAACCACAGACCACAGGTCCACAACTAAGCACATCCTCTTGTCCGAAAGGCCAGCCCCAGGCCGGAGAAAGGCACGCCTTCACGAGTTGACGTTATCTCGTCGACGTGAGTGGGTGCAGCCAGCTCGAGCCCATAGCCCATTAGCCCAGGTGCAACCCCTCCGTTCGCCGAACCCGGTCGCGTTTCTTGCGTTTCTCCGCCCAGAACCCAGGACCCAGAACGGCGCCGGTTTGTGGGGGCGTGTCCCGTCACAACGTCATTCCCTGCGACTTGGTGCGACTTGGAGCGACTCCTGGCCACGCTCATCCCGCGGCTCTCGACGACTCGTGACGCAGCCAGCGATACACATCACCGGGACCGCGGGTAGGTTGAGGTTCTAGAATAGGTCGGTCGGGCCAGGGCAGGCAACTGGCTGAGGCTGGCAGAACGGGGTCCTGCTGTACACAGTATTTTTTGCCTTTCGTCCCTTGCGAGCTTTAACTTAGCCGCCACCGAAGCGGGCAGATGACCGCTAGGTTTTGTGACTTGGACGACTGAACGACGCACTGCTAACCAGGCACCCGCGGGCCCAAATAAGTGCAGACCACGGGAGCGACGCCATCAACCACCTTCGCGAACAACCTAGCCTTTTTTTCCTTTTTTCCCCCTCAGCCTCAGGAAAGTGGCCGGATTACACCACCTCCCCGTATCCAGCACTGAGCACAGCGTCTCCTGCGAACCCCGATCCCTTGCGAGCGGACCGAGACAGCCTGGGTTCGGACGAAGAGCCCCAGGCTGGTCGCAGTTGGACTCCATCGCGCTCGCCAGTACACAGTACGTTGCATCTCTGCTTTCTCTTTATCCCGAGACGCGAGAGAGCTCGGCAGATTGCCAGACGGGCGCATCCATATTGCGCTCTCGGGCTTGCGGAGGAGCTTCACATAACCCACTGCCGCATGCCTTGTCCAATCACCCTCATCCTGCGGCTGACTCTGGTTCCCCACGGCCACATGCTCGCCGCTGTCTTTCTGTCTCTTCACCATCTGCCTCCCCCTGTCCCCCTCACAGCCCCCCCTGTTCACGCTTGCCCATGTCCCGGAAGTCCCACATGCGCGTGGCACCCATCGACGCCCCACGGCTTCCCAGATGCCAGATCCCACTCCTCCTCCGTCAGCGTGGGCCCTGACGGTTCCACCTGGCCAACCTCTCTGACTCTGTACTGTACCTGTACATACCTGGACAAGTTCGACCTGCTCTCTCCTTGGCTTGGCTCGCGTCCCCGGGCGTCCCGTACTGCACCCGCCGCCTTATATTCCCGATCCTGCCCCGGCCGAGTACCGGTAGTCTCCCTCCTTCTCATGGTTCAAGAACCCCCTTATCTATCTTCCTTGCATGTAGCATTTCAAGTGGAATGCCGTCGTACTGCCTTCAAGACTGCCACTACTTCTACGCACCGCTCTTCGCGGCCTGAACATCAGCACCCACGTCTCGCCTCTCTACGCGATCCGATCCTGGCTGCCTACTCCGCATCTTCACCTCCCCAAGGTCTCTTGGCGAGACCCTCTCAACCCCCATCCAGCTGTCCCCGGCCACTCCTCGCTCAGTACCCGAACTCCCCGCGCTGCCGCAACCTACCGTCAGCCCGACCCTCAAGGCTCGCCAGTACACCATGTCGACGGCTTATCAAGACGACCAGCCCAAGGGTGGTGTCACCTATGCTCACCAGGACAAGCTGCCGAAGCTGCCCATCCCAGACCTGGACCGCAGCTGCGAGCGCTATCTCGCCGCGCTCAAGCCGCTGCAGTCGGCCAGGGAGCACGCGGAGACGAAGAATGCCGTGCAGGAGTTTCTGAGGAACGAGGGGCCCGAGCTGAACGAGAAGCTCAGAAAGTACGCCGAAGCCAGGACGAGCTACATTGAGCAGTTCTGTAAGTTGCCTCTTCACCCATGTCGGTCGAGCCTCGTTATTGACCGTCCATATACTAAGGGTATGATTCGTACCTCAACTTTGACAACCCCGTCGTCCTCAACTTGAACCCCTTTTTCCTGCTCGAGGATGACCCCACGCCTGCCCGGAACAACCAGGTGACGCGTGCAGCCTCGCTGGTCGTGTCGGCCCTCGAGTTCGTGCGCGCCGTCCGCAAGGAGGAGCTGCCACCCGACACGGTCAAGGGCACCCCGCTGTGCATGTACCAGTACTCGCGCCTGTTTGGCACCGCCCGTGTGCCCACCGATGCTGGGTGCCAGATCGAGCAGGACCCCGAGTCCAAGCACGTCATCGTCATGTGCCACGGCCAGTTCTACTGGTTCGACGTGCTCGATGACAACTCGGACCTGATCATGACGGAGCGCGACATCGCTGTCAACCTGCAGACCATCATCGACGATGCCGCCCAGATCCCGATCCAGCAGGCTGCTAAAGGCGCCCTGGGCGTCCTGAGCACCGAGAACAGGAAGGTCTGGTCGGGACTGAGGGACGTCCTGATGCGGGAGCCGGGCTCCAACAATGCCGACTGCCTGAGCATCGTCGACACGGCCTTGTTCGTGGTCTGCCTGGACTACACCGAGCCGGCGACTGCCGCGGCGCTCTGCCAGAACATGCTCTGCGGCACGAGCGAGATTGAGAAGGGCGTCCAGATCGGCACCTGCACGAACCGGTGGTACGACAAGCTGCAGATCATCGTGTGCAAGAACGGCAGCGCGGGCATCAACTTTGAGCACACGGGCGTCGACGGCCATACCGTGCTGCGCTTCGCGAGCGACCTCTACACCGACACCATCCTGCGGTTCGCGCGGACCATCAACGGCAAGGCACCTACCCTGTGGGCATCCACCAGCCCGGACCCGTCCAAGCGCGACCCCGAGAGCTTCGGGGACGTCAACACGACTCCCCACAAGCTGGAGTGGGACATGATCCCCGAGCTGCGCATCGCCGTGCGGTTCGCCGAGACGCGGCTCGCCGACCTGATCGAGCAGAACGAGTTTGAGTGTCTCGACTTTGGCGCGTACGGCAAGAACTTCATCACGTCGATGGGCTTCTCGCCAGACGCCTTCGTGCAGATGGCCTTCCAGGCCGCCTACTACGGCCTCTACGGGCGCGTCGAGTGCACCTACGAGCCGGCCATGACCAAGATGTACCTGCACGGGCGCACCGAGGCCATCCGCACCGTTTCCGACGAGTCGGTCAACTTTGTGCAGACCTTCTGGGCCGACAACCCGGCCGAGCAAAAGATTGACGCTCTGCGCAAGGCCTGCCAGCGCCACACGGCCAGCACGCGCGACTGCGCCAAAGCCCAGGGCTGCGACCGCCACCTCTACGCCCTCTTCTGCCTCTGGCAGCGCACCGTCGACGAGGACGTCAACAGCAGCAGCGCCTTCTCCTCGGCCGGCAGCAGCAACGGCTACTCCTCACCCGCCGACGCCATGTCTGACGTCGCCGGCAGCCCACCCCAAACTGAGCCCTCCTACCTCCTCGACGGTGGCCTCAACAGCAACAGCAACAACAGCACCAAGACCACAAACCCCACCACCGCCCACACCACAACCACGGCCGTCTCCTCCAGCGCGCGCTCCCGCAACGACAGCACCGCCTCTCGCAACTCGTCCTCCTCGCCCTCCCCGCCGCATCACCTGCCCCTCATCTTCGCCGACTCGGGCTGGGACAAGCTCAACACCACCATCCTCTCCACCTCCAACTGCGGCAACCCGTCCCTGCGTCAGTTCGGCTTCGGCCCCGTCTCGGGCGACGGCTTCGGCATCGGCTACATCATCAAGGACGAGGGCATCTCCATCTGCGTGTCGTCGCGCCACCGGCAGACGCGCCGCTTCGTCGACACCCTCGAGAGCTACCTGCTCGAGATCCGGCGGATCTTGAGGATCGCCGCGTCCCGCGGCGGCGGCGCGGGCGTGCAGGCCAGGGGCGTGAGCAGCCGCGCGCGCGAGCTGGACGGGCTGCGGGTCAATGGCGGCGCGCCCAAGGGGCACCACCACCAGAGCCGGGCCAAGCTGCGGGGCCGGCTGATCACGGGCGGCCTGGAGGGCATTGGGCGGAAGGGCAGCGATTTCGGGAGCGCCAACGGGACCGGGCCGAATGGGATCGGGAACGGGGGCAGCGCGTCGTCGGTGACGGAGGAGAGCGCGGGCATGAGCGAGGATGATGAGTTGGGTGGCTGTAAGTCCTTTTTTCTTTCCTTCCCTTTTTCACCTTCTGGTGTCCCAGACACAAGAAGGAAACACTGCGGAATGGGATTGCTAACACGGTCGGTTTGCGTACAGACGGCTTCTTTGACGCGGGCATGCTGCTCCAGGCGCTCAAGGCGCGCGGCGAGAGCCTCGAGAACGGCGAGACCAAGCCGTCGGAACGGGCGGCGGTGCAGGCCCGGCGGAGGGACGTGGGCAAGAAGCTGCGGCTGATTGACTATTAAGTTTTGGGGGGAAGGGGGGGGAGGGGATGACAAGAGAGACTGTCTGGGGGTGACTGGACTGGGATGATATGGGCGGGGGGGGAAATACATGTCTGGGCTTGGCCATGTGTGTGTGTGTGTGTGTGGATTGCGTGTGCGTGGTTTGATACTGGCCTGTCTTTATTTTGCGCATCGAGATCGGATGATATCATGGTTCGATTGGAAGGTTTGTTTTAGCTCAGCGCCGTTGGGGCTGTTCGGTCGACTGGATGATGGATGGATTGTTGGATACCTACGAAGGGACCTGACGCTCGCTTCAATGGATGGTTGTTATCGCCTGAGTAGGAACATGACGGGATGCAGAGAAAAAGATGGTCCAGTGCCCATTTTGAGGTGAAGTATATACAGGAAATGCATCGCCTGAGTAGGAACATGACGGGATGCAGAGAAAAAGACGGTCCAGTGCCCATTTTGAGGTGAAGTATATACAGGAAATGTTTGGGGAAATCTAGCGGCCGCAGTTCCAGTCCAGTCCATCCTGGTGGCCGACATGACATGATGGGACATCGTCATCCCTGAGGAGTTGAAGGTTGAAGCATCTCTAAGAACATGCCCCCCTTCATCACAACTTGCTATATTCAAGAAAGAAAGCAGACTGGGCGGCTCGGCCCCAGAGCCACAACAAGGGCCAAAAAGAAGTTGGGTATACATAATATGTCCAGGAGAATTGAATTTTGTTCTCTTTAAACTCATCCCTCATTGTTCCAGGCCAAAGCTAAGGCAGCTCGACCGCGTGCCCCCTGGATTCGTCCGGGTGTGGGTGGTTGTGATTGTGATTTACAGCCACGGCTTGCGCCTGCTGAGGCACCACCACCACCGCCGCCTGAGCCTGTCGCGGCCCTTCAGGGCCCGGTGACCCGGCGGCCACGGCCCTCACCCCTGCTGCTACGTCACTCCCGCTTTTACTCCCGCTCCCGCTCCCGCTCCCGTTGATGTTTCCGCTCCCGCTTCCGCTCCCTGCCCGCGAGGGCGCTGGACCCGGTGCCGAGGCGTTGCCAGGCCGATACGGCCGGTACCCCATACCCGGCTGCAGGATCAGCGGCACGCCGCCCATGGCCCCCTGCTGCTGGTGGTGCGGCGGCTCGCCCGGCATGGGACCCAGGGCGGACGCCGGGCTGACCGGGGTCGTGCCGTTGTAGGTGGAGACGGGGGTCGAGGTGGACTGGCGGTCTGGCGGCTCGACGGCGCCCATCCAGGGCCCGTGGTCGTGGGATGGCTGCGGGGAGTGGTTGGCGTGGTTGTAGTAGGACGGCTGCGGGAGCGGGGGCGGGGCGCGCGGTTGGTGTTGGTACTGCGGGTTCGGGCTGTGGCCGGGGGTGGTCAGGGGGCTCGGGTCGGGGTAGTTGTTGCTGTGGATGCTGCCCGGGTGGTGCTGCTGGCGGTTGTTGTTGTGGTTGTTGCTATTGCTGTAAGAACTAAAGGCGCCTGCTGCTGCTGCTGCGCCGCCTGCTGCGCCGCCTGCCGCGGCGGTTGCGGGGACGGCGTACATCTGCGCCGGGGTTGCGGTGGCGGAGGACACGGTGTGGGGCATGGGTTCATAGGACATGCGAGAGGAGGCCGTGGTTTGCGCGTAGGATGGGGCGGGTGGCTGGGTGGTAGAGAACGAAGGCTGTGACATGAAGGGCTGCGGAGGCGAGAGCTCGGATGCCGCGTGCTTCTTTTTGTGCTGGCGGAGGAAGACAGCGCCGAGAACGATGAGGGCGATGAGGGCGATACCACCGATGACGCCACCAACGATGGCACCGACGGGGGTGGGTGCGGCCGCTGTGGCAACGGGAGGCGCGGAGGAGGTCGCGGCACCAGCAACAGCAGTGTTGGTTGCGGACGAGGTGGTCTTCGGGGCCGCAGAAGTCGAAGATGAAGCGCCGGATGATGTTGATGATGACTGCGAGGTTGAACTTGTCGAGGACGTCTTGCTGGTTGTCGTGCTTGAGGCCTTGGTGGTCGTCGAAGTAACCTTGACGGTCGACATGGTCCTGGTCTTGTCATCGGCGTTGGTTGTCTGCGCCCTCAGCACGCCAATGACCCTCTTCGTGCCGCAGTAGTAATCGGTGACGCCGCCGGGGAAGGAGACGGTAGCGCAGAATTTGGCGGAGCCAGTGCTGTCCGGTGTCAGCAAGGTGTTCACGGCATCATCTCATCATCTCATCATCTCGCGGCTGAGTTACCATTTCAGGGTCAGGGCGTCAGCCTGGCACTTGCTGTCACAGTCATCGTCGATGTCGGCATCGCCAACACAGGAGACGCGGAACGCGCAGTCATCGCCTTTGCAGCAGCCAGCCGCACCGGCCACCTTGCTCGAGGATGGGATAAAGGCACATTTCATGTCATCGCCCATGCAGGCATATGCCGATTCTAGAGGGGATGGCGGTCAGTGTGTTTGATCTTGTCTGGCTCTGCAGCACGGTTGTGACCTACTAGCGATGCCATTGATGAAGCCGCAAGTGTTGTCGGGGGCGAGCAAATAAGTCGAAGGAAGTATGTTCTGTTGCCGTCGAAGCACGACGTGGGCCTCTGGTGCTGGCGTCGGCCGGGCAGACCATCCGTTCTGTGGGAGGGCCTGGAAAGGATCTGTGGGTTGTGGCCCTGGAAAGGCGAGAGCGTGGACCGAGGCGCCAAAGAGAGCGGCTCCGTAAAGCAGATGGAGGCCCATGGCGAAAAAAGAATAAGGGTAGGTAGTACACAGTACTCCGTACACAGAAGAAGGTAAAGCAACCTCAAGGTCAATAATGGATAAGAAGAAGATGGTAATGATCGTGGTTGGACAACATCGACGTCGTGTCACGGCTGGCTCTCACCTCACACATTCACATGGGACCAGAGCCGCAAGGGAAACAAGAAGCCCATGGCGCAGGGCGCCGTTGACGGGTCTCTGCGGTAATAAGGTTTGTTTCAAGTCAGGATTGCTGCCATTTGCTGCCATTTGCAGCCCTCTGTTGGTGCCGCACTCCCGGTGGAGGCGACTGGGCTGACCGGGGGGTGATACGCTGGCTGCAGTTGTGGAAGCCACAGGCAGCATTGGCACCATTGGCAGGCCAGCGCCAGCCCCAATGCGAGCCTGGCGCGTAGAGAACTCAGGGGTGCAGACGAGGAGCCGGGGATGGGGAAGGGACGGAGTCCGGGGCTGTGATCCTGGGCTGACCCGACTGCCCTCGAAAAAGAGCGACATCCTGAGCTTGCACTTGATGGGATTTCCGGCAATTTCCCTTTGCAAGGGCCCTGCCCAGACTCAGCCAGGGCATCTCAAGAAAGCGCGAAAAAAGCCACAGTGGGCCAGTGTGTGCTCTCCCACTGTCTCCCTCTGTTTGCTCTCCGTGCCCAAGCGAACTCGATGAAGCGAAGCGCAGTGGAGCGCTGCTGCCTGCCTCGGCCATCTGATGTGAGTTTGGCTGGACACCCCTGCACCGATCCCGAGTTTAATTACCCCACGACAGAAAGGGGCGACCCGGACCCCACAAGGCTAAAAATGGACCCGTCCGAGGCGCAGGAACCCGCAGTGCAACGTGCAACGTGCAACGGCAATCTGAAGTGAGGCTTGGTGATTTGCAGGCCGCCACAGGCAACCCCAGGCACACCACCAAAGACATCGGAGGAATTCACGGCAATCCCAACAAAATCAAACACGACAGAGGAGAAAAAAAAAAAAAGAAAAAAGAGGAACCAAAGTCCACAACCCCCCGGCACATGCATCCCCAACACCCATGACCCATGACCCATGACCCATGACGGATCTGTTGCGCGTGCTCCCGCACTTCCCTGTCGGGCAGTTCGCGAGGCTGATTCGGGTCCTGGAGCACCATGACATCTCTACGAGCGACCTCCTGACCCTTGAGGCCGCCGACATTGCCAAACGCACCCACCAACCGCTGCCCGATGTCACCCGCTTCTGCCGTGCCGTGCTGGATGCACTCCACACCGACCTTGGCGTCTCTCCTCCGCCTCCGAGGCCGACTCCCCGGCAGCCCCCATCCGAGTCCGGTGCCGAAGCGGGTCCCGAGCCGGAAGTCCCGAGCCGTAGCCCGAAGGCACCGGAGGCACCGGACGAGATAAATCCCCCACAGGCGGCTAGCACCAGCGCCCTGAAGGACACCGCCGCATCCCTCGCCGCACAATGGCAGACCATCAGCACCCTCGATCCGTCCCTTGACGAAGCCCTGGGCGGCGGCATCCCCGCTGGCTACGTGACCGAGATCACGGGCGAGTCCGGCGCCGGCAAGACGCAGTTCCTCCTCTCCCTGCTCCTCGCCGTCCAACTGCCCCCTCCGCACGGGCTCGGCCGACCGGCCCTCTACATCAGCACCGAAGCCCCGCTCTCCACCCGCCGCCTGGCCCAGATGCTCGCCGCCAACCCGCTCTTCCAGCGCCTGCCCCCCGCGGAGCGGCCCTCGCTCGACAACATCATCAGCACCGCCACGCCCGACCTCGAGAGCCAGGACCACATCCTGACCTTCCAGGTCCCCGTCGAGGTCGAGCGCCGCGGCATCGGCCTGATCGTCCTCGACTCGGTCGCCGCCAACTACCGCGCCGAGTTCGAGCGCTCCTCCGCCGCCACGGGCCGGCAGGGCTTCAACATGGGCGCGCGCACCGCCGAGCTCGTCAAGCTGGGCATGCACCTCCGCGACCTCGCGCAGCGCCACAACCTCGCCGTCGTCGTCGCCAACCAGGTCGCAGACCGCTTCACCCCCCTGACGACGACGACGACGACAATCGCCACGACCACCGCGACCTCATCCCTGACAAGAACCCCCGCCTCTTCCCTCCACCAGCACCACCATCAGTACAACACCCAACAGCACACCAACCAAACGCAATCCTCCCCGCTCGCCTCCCGCTCCCACAACAACAACAACAAACCCCCCTCCTACTCAACCTCTCCCTCATCGACAACCTCCCACCCGTCCCTGACCCTCGACCACCAACAACGCTGGTTCACAGGCTGGGGCGACGACCCGTGCCCCTCGGCCCAGCACGCCCTCAAGACCCCGTCCCTCGGCCTCGTGTGGACGACCCAGATCGCCGCGCGCATCGCCCTGTTGAAGCGGCGGCCTGCTCACACTCTTCTTCATCATCACCACCACCATCACCATCAGACACAGACACAGTCACAGACACAGACACAGACACAGATACCAACACAGAGCGGGTTGGGTTTGGGCACTGCCACGGGGACGGGGACGGTGAGTGGGAGTGGTGGGACGAACAGTAGCTGGAAGAGGTGGATGAAAGTCGTCTTCGCGCCGCACGTGGGGCCGAGCGGGATGGGCTTGGACGGGGCGGTCGGGTTCGAGGTTTGGATGGGCGGGTTGAGGGGGGTTGGGCCACAGGTTGGACCACAGGTTGTTGGGCCACAGGTAGGGGAGGGGGCTGTTGTTGGTGATCGGGAGGGTGACGATAAAGATGGGAGATGACAAAGAGATGTTGAAGGCGAGTTGGGAGGTGAGACGGGGGGATTCAGAGAACGCGAGTGTTGTGAGGACGACATCTTTGGGTTATGACGATATTGATTACAACGAGGAAGGCTAGGGCGCTTATGATACAAGTTCAGGTATACCATATCTAGCGTTTTGTCAGAGCAACAGCAAAAACCATTCCCCATCTATTTGTTCCTTTTCAAGGCGCCATGCTAAGACTCCGTTATGCCAAAACCACACACAAAACATCAAACAAATTACCTCTCCATCCCAAGCACTTTCCCCAGCCCACAAGTCTACCTCGGATGCGGAAACTTGTCCTCCAACTGCATCCGCACGCCCACGTTCATGCTAATCAGCTCCTGCACCAGCAGCTTCGCGCCGTACGGCATCGTCATCTGCGTCACCTGGCTGGTGCTCTTGCACGTCTGGCAGTAGCCCTTGTACCCGAGCAGGCCGCAGCGCTCGCAAATGTCGACCTGGGTCCCGTCCGAGCTGATCATCAGCCGCTCCAGCAGCAGCTGCGAGGCGCCGTAGGCGATCAGACAATCGCGTTCCATCTCGCCCAGCCGCAAGCCACCGTCGCGCGACCGACCCTCGGTCGGCTGGCGCGTGAGGATGGCCCGCGGCCCGCGCGACCGCGAGTGCATCTTGTCCTGCACCATGTGCTTGAGGCGCTGGTAGTAGATGGGGCCGTTGAAGAGGTAGGCCTCGTGCGGCTCGCCCGTGATGCCCGACGTGAAATAGTCCTTGCCCTCCCACGAGAAGCCGTGGTCGATGAGGACCTTGCCCATCTCCTCGACGGGGTGCGACCGAAAGGCGTCGCCGAAGCCGTAGTCGCGACGGCCGGCCACGACCGACGCCTTGCCGGTCAGGCACTCAAAGAGCTTGCCGACCGTCATGCGCGAGGGGAAACCGTGCGGGTTCATGATGATGTCCGGGACCAGGCCCGAGTCGGAGAAGGGCATGTCCTCCTGATCGACAATGATGCCCACCACACCTTTTTGGCCGTGGCGGGACGAGAACTTGTCGCCGAGCTCGGGGCGGCGGGTTTGCCGCGTCTGGACCTTGACGATGGCCGTATTCTTTTCCGTGTTGGAGACCATGACCTTATCGATGTAGGCTGGGTCAGGGATGCGGTAGTTAATGGCGGCCGGGCGGAAGTCGTCTGATCCACGGTCGCTTCCTATGCCCGTAGATGTCTGATCGATTGGCGTTTCCTTCATGACCATCGTCTCGCCCGAGTGCACCCGATAACCCACGACAGCGAGTCCGTCCTTATCCAGACACGAGTGCTTGGTGATGGGCCGCCCGTCCTCGTCCTTCTGGATGCCTCCCAGCCTGTCTTTCCGCCCGTTCGGATACTGCTGCAGCTCGGCCGTATACTTGCGGAACACTTGACAACGTCCGAAACCTCTATCGCAAGACGCCTTGTTCAGCACGAGGGCATCTTCGATATCGTAACCCGAGTACGACATGACGACGACGGTTGCGTTCTGGCCGGCAGGAAGTTTATCGTAATGGATCAGCTGAATGGTCTTGGTGATGACCATGGGTCGCTGGGGATAGACGAGCGTGTAGAGAAGTGTGTCGATGCGGTTGAACTGATTGTGTGCGATGGCGCCGATGGCTTGCTTACCCATAGCGCACTGGTAGGTGTTGCGGGGTGACTGGTTGTGGTGTGGGAAGGGAATGAGGCCGGCCACCGCTCCGAGAATCGTGAACGGCTCAATTTCCATGTGCGTGGTCGAATGGTTGATGTCCTCCTCCCTGATAGCGATGAGAGCATCGTTCTCCTCGTTGACATCGAGATACTCAATCACGCCGCGCTTCAAGAAGTCGTCAAACGTCGCCTTCTTGAGCTGCAGGAGCCTCAGGTGCTCTGGCTTGAGTTTCGACTTGCCGTCCTTGACGATAATGTAAGGCCGGCAGATACGCCCCTCGTCCGTGGCGATGTGGATTGCCGAGAAGTGTTCGTTGATGTGGATTCCGATAAACGGGGATATGTGGCCGCGGCGACGCATCGTCTTGAACTTGGATGCAAACTGCTTCGGATGTCTGGTCAACGCGAATGGTGTACCGTTCAGATGGATGATGTAGGAGCCGGCCCTGTGCATCTCCGTCCCGGTAAACATGCGGATCGGCTCGACGCCTGGCACGAGACTGAAGATCCAGTTCTTCACGGGCTCCTCCTCGGCGTTGGTGGTGATGTGTGTCATGAGTGCCAAGTTTTTGACGAGACCGCAGGCTTCGCCTTCTGGTGTATCCGAGGGGCAAAGCATACCCCATTGTGACGGCTGGAGGGCTCTCGGACCGCTCACCTTCCTCGTCTTCTCGAACTGACTGCTGATACGGGTCATCATGCCCAGAGCGGCAATGTAGCTCAGCCGGCTCAGCACGTGCGTGACGCCTGCCCTGTTCATGTTGAAACGCTTGACGCTCCAGTTTCCGCTCTGAATGGCCCGGTTCAGGCCCTGTGTGATGTATTGGCCCTGACTGCTGATGGGACCCACGGGGTCATAGGCAGAAGTCCTGTTAGGCTTCTTGAAGAAATATTCCATGTTGCCCTTCAAACTCGCAACGAACATCTTGAACAAGTCTTCGAAAAGTAGAGATAGCAGCTGCCCGGCCAATTCCAATCTCTTGTTTCCGACGAAATCGCGGTCGTCGACGAGCTTCGGATTGTGCGAGGCCATCAGCACACGCCGGACCATCATGGCGATGTAGATGGCTTTCGGGTAGAAGTCGAGCTCCTCAATCGTGACGTGGGCAATGATCAGGTTGGCCAGAGCATCCAGCCCTTCCTCCACCGGACTCCGGCGGGGTGCAGCCATCGACCGTCCTTTCTTGGGGCCGCCCATCTTGACTCGAGAGCCCACGTACTCCAGGGCCTGCTGCTGTGTGAAGACACCAGCCTTTGTCGCCTCGTCAAAGTTGATGAGGAAGTCGTCCTGATACCGGGCATCCCCGCCCGCCACAAGCTCCATGATCTCGTAGTCGGAGAGGCCGCCAAGGGCCTTGAGGACGATGACGATGGGAATGGGTTCGACAAGGACGTTGTGGTTGAGAACGATGCGGTCCTTCTTGAGAATGACGTACGTCTTGGACTTGCGCTCGTGGGTTGAACTCGTGACCGAGGCCGACACGCCGCCCGTCTTCTCGTCGGCTTCGACAATGACGCGGTTCTTGCTGAGCTGCTCCTGGATGAGGATGACCTTCTCGGTTCCGTTGATGATGAAGTAACCGCCGGGGTCGAGGGGGCACTCGTTCATGATCTCCATCTGGGCATTGTTGGCGCCGCTCAGGCCGCACTTTGCGCTCTTGAGCATGACGGGGATGCGGCACAGCGGGATGTCTTTGCGAACAATCTTCTTGCGGTCGCGCGAGTATGTGATGTCGACGACGACGGGGGCGGCATAGGTCATGTCGCGGAGGCGGCACTCCATGGGAGTGACCTCGTCGCGGGCCTTGAAGTCGCTGTAGTCATTGCGGGTCGGGGTGCCGACGCGGATGTCGGTGAACTCGAGCCAGAAGTCCTTTTCTTGGTCGCTGCGGATGGAGCGGTTCGCCTTGACGATGTCCTTGATCTCTTGCTGGACGAAGAAGTTGTACGAGTCGATGTGCTGCTTGACGAGGCCTGTCGGTCACGGGTTAGCGAGATGCCGCCCTTTACCGGGCGACTGCAGCTGTGATGATTGATGACTGCAGCTGTGCAGAGTCGACTCACCCTTGACCTTGAGAAAGGCGGGCAGCAGCTGGTACTTGTCCTCCTTGGTGGATATCGGGTCGGTCAGCTTCTTGCCATTGTAGAAGGGCTCCAGCAGGGCCTCGAAGCCGTCGTCGATCGCACCCATCGTGGCTCCTCGTCGTGCTGTTGAAGGGCGACCGGGTTGCAAGTCGATCCCGCGCATCCAAACAATTATTTTTTGCCCCGCGTCGCAGGGTCGCTTCTTATCGCGATAAGCCCCGACCAGGTTGGGGACGACGTGGGCCGAGACACTTTGATGACCGAGCCAAGCCGCAGACCAGAGGAACTGTGGGTCCCTGCGAACATCTCTCAGCACAGAGCCCGCAATAGATTTGGTCTCGTTTGTGTGTATCAGATGCATGGGTTCTAGGTCCTCTAGAACCATCATCCCTCTAACCTACCATGCGCAACATCATCTTGATTCTGGCTCCATTGCGCTTACGAATACCTGTCTAGAGTTTCAGAATTTTCAGTTACACATGGCCAATGTGTTGGAGGTAGACAAGTGACAATTGGGTCGTTTCAAGGAAGGTGGTTGATCCAAGGAGTGTTTCTCTCGTTCAATGGAAGCGAGACTATGGGCAGGTTATGAGACTACCAGCCACATGGAAGATTACCTACCAGAGAAATTACAAGTGGAGAGATTGTTGAGTTGAGAGAGTTGCTGACTCTTCAAGATGCACTGTGGTAGTTGTTTGTCGAACCCCACTGGGGCTCTTGCTCTGAATGATGGCTGATTTTGAGTCTTCGGGGTTGGGGTTGAGGTTAAACCGATGACACAAACCCCTCCAGCAGCCCACCAGCGCTTCTGTTGATCGATTTGTGAGCCGACCCCTCATCCCGCATGCAAGAACTCGACACGCTAATGGAGTCCGGAATTGAGTCATCCACATTTCTGTTTCAAGACCCTGCACGCTAAGCAGTTAGGCGGGTAGTTGTCCTTCTCCAAGACAGTCTCCCGCAGGCGGGGTACCTTATGTATTGTCGTGCAAGGACTGCTGTGCAGAGGTGACAAATAGCTTAAATCTCCAGCCACCGAGTTGAGTAAGGGTTCTGCCAGTTTTTTGGTTTTCTTGTTTCCCCTATTTTTCCTGTTGAAGAAGTGCTCCCAGGTTAACCCTTGAGGGGTAAGACCCAGCCATCAGTTCCGGCCCTGGAATGGGCGTGCTCACCGACTTTTAGACTGGTGCAGCTGCAGGTGAGTGTGGGGTTGGAAATGAGGCTGACTTTGATGGGAACAGGTCACCACCCCCCCTCAAACCCCCTCTGAGCCCCTCCACGTCAACTCAACACTCTCGCTGCTGCAGCCGTCTCCTGTTGCGTGCAGCCCGCCTTGTGCAAATCGCCACCTGCAAATGAGTTTTGTGAGATCTAGACTTGATTCCGGGGTGATCCCTCGGCCTCGGCGAGTCCTGTTCGTTGAGAGAAACGCTCGCCCCCGCCAGGACTTTTGTCAAATCAGCCGCCAAACCCCCCAGGGTCGCACCGAGATCGTCGGGGTCGGCTGTGATACCCTCCGTGCACCTTGTGTCTCCGTGTCGGGCAGAGGTGGGGCAGCACAGATCTGTCACAGACTCGCAGGCCCGGCCGCTCGCATTGGTTGCGTTTTGGAGGAGGTTAGCGCGCTTGCCATGCCTGCAACTGGCCGCCGAGTTCGGTGCTCGTTGACAAGACACAAGAAATCGCTTCGCGTGCTTGAATGCTTGCGAGAGAGAAAGGGGCTGGCTTCTCGACAGTGGACACAGACATGTGTGGGCAGGGATGAGAGCTCCACACAAAAACCCCTGGCTGCAACGTCCCAGAGAGGGGTTGCGGCCCGTTGGTGGCGGGGAAGCGAGGATGACGAGCAGAGAAGCTCGTTGCAGAGATTCCCCGTGCGCCCTAGTTTCTAGTCCTGAGGTTCGGGTCTTGTTGAGCGAGGTTGCGGTCAAGAGCCCCGTCTGTCTCTGGTTCAGCGAGTCGGGCCGTGGTTGCTCGTCGATCCGGAACTCAGGTACATCCTGTCCACGTTTGATAGTCGCATTCTCGCTGATGTGGTTTCGTTGTGTGAAAGCCAAACCCGGTTAAATGCAACGCCGAGCTCCTTCGGCATGCCAGCCCACTCACTCACCCTTGGAGGTTCAAGGAGAGACCATTGCTGGAAGAGCAGCCAGCACACGGGATCCAGCCATGTGTCGCCACTCCGATGTTTCCCTCTCTGGTGAATTCTCGTCTGGGTAGCCACACAGAATGTCCGGGCGGAGAGCCGAATCCCTCCCTCAGTCAGCAGCACTTGATCAGCCAAAGTGTCAAACCCAGACACGGAAGTTGACTCGGAGTAGGATGGTCGCGGTGGTGGAGACGACGCTTTTGCACACTGTTCCTGTTGCTTGGCCCCGTCCCGGGTGACTGCTGGCTTCGCTCGCCTTACACCATTGTGCTCTCAAGTGCAGACGCCATGTTCGGACGAGGCTGCTCATGGACATTAGCTATATCCGAGATGTGAGGGGATGCAAGTGCCTGACTGTTTCCTGTAGTTGAAGGAGAGCCCAGTCCTCGTTCGGATGGCGAACCTGGTAAGGCACTGTGCGTCTTCGCTGCCGCGGCCAGCGGCAAGAATAGAAGGCGACCAGTCACAGGCCAGCATCCGACATAAATTGGCATGCATGCGCATGGGCCGGGACCGAACCTGGGGAAGACCTGCCTGTCTTACACATGGACTCGCCAACTGGCTGAACGCTCTCGAGGCACTCAGAGGTACTGTGCTGTTGGGGCGGTGGGGGGACAGGAGGCAGGGAATGGCTGCAACCCCCGTGTCGGCGTCACAGTTGCATCTCTCTGGCCTTGCTCCTTCTCGTCCCTGCTGCGTCTCTGCTGGTTACTCTGCCGTGCTGCCGCACTCCCGTCCTTCCACGTTTGTACACCGCTGCTTGTCCGGGTCACCTGCCTTCTCCAGGGCTGTTCCAAGGTCCAGCACCCTCTCACGGCGCAACACCTGGAAGGCCATGAATCGCCCTGTTTTGAAGGACGGTGAGAGAGAGAGAGACCGGGATTGGGGTCTGCTGAAAGGAGGCATGCAATTGACAGGCCCAATTGGCACCTCCCGCGGCATTCAAGTGGGCTTAGGGGTCTCTCTCTGGCTGTCTGGGTGTCGAGTCTGCATGCCGACCCCCGACCAGCGCGGGTGAAACTGCCTCTTGCCATGTTCCATACAACCTGTGGTTACCTCGAAGAGAGGCATGCACACAAAATGATTCAATATCCGGGCAGGGTGGAAAATCCGGGGATGGCGCATTTGGGCAGCGAACTTGGAAGGACGAAGGCAAGCAGTCTGCATTCGATCCACGGCAATCCGTCTGCAACCCGCTCTGCTCGTTTCGACTGCCACCTCTTTGCCGCACTCTCTCCATCGTGTCTTAAGTGGCTCTCTTGTGTCGAGGTGTTGGGACAAGCCCGGGCAGGGTTTAAAGCACAGGGCAGGCAGGTGGCATGGATGTTTTTGGGTGTGCGATCCCAGGTCTTAGCGGCAAAGGGTCCCTCTTGCTTGCAGCACAGGGGCGCAGAAGAGAACCTGGAAGACCCACAGCGGCCCAATCGAGAGAGTGGGGGATTGTTTTAGCGCACACGAGCTTGAGCCCAGCCGACGCTTCGCTGGCCAGTAGCAGCAGAGACTCCGCCGCCAGGGGTCTGTCCGCTGGGCAGGCTGTCCTTAAACCGAACCTCCACCCAAAGCGGGCAGCGCTCTGCACTCCCTCCCTCATCCCACGCTCTTTTTGCACTTGGTTGCTTCGACCCCCTTTTGCTGTTGCGCCTGGGCTCCAGGACGCAGCGTGTGCCAACAGACTTTGTTTCTCCAGGTCAGTCAGTGCATGTCTTTTTTTGCCCTCGTTCTGCCGCCGCGCGCGCGCAGAGGCTTTGGGGCGCCGAGCCTGCGCCCAAGGAGCGTGGAGACGTGAAGCAGCAAGCGCCGCAACCAGGAGGGGGGTCGCGCACGGCAGGGCAGCAGATGGCTGGGAAGCGATGACGGCTGGCGCACACCAACATCCGGCGCTCGACAGGCAGCGAGGATGATGGGACTAGGAGAGGGCATCTGCAGACGCCCTCTTTGCGCTGCTGCTTTCCAATGTCTTGTGCCCCTGGGCCAAATCCTTGCTGCCCGCGCGCCCGCAAGTTCAGGACGCAGGACACGCACGCCCAATCGAAGTCTCGGACTTCCTCCACGGCCCAAGCTCAGACCGCTGACCGCAAATCCTTTCCCAGACTTATAGAGAAGCGTTATCGTCGTCCAATTCGCGGGCCCCGTGTACGAATTTTGCCGTGTTTGTGATAGCAGAGGGCAGCCGACATGGACGACTTCTTCCGATCCCAGCAGAGCCCCCGGGGCGAGAGCCACGTCTCGGGCGCCTTTGTGTCGCCGCCTCGCAACGGGCCTCTGCTGCCGCGCCGCTTTACCACCGACTCCGGTCGTGTACCAACACTGTCATCGATTACCACCATCCGCGCGCCGCCGAGCCGCAGGACTTTGCTTCCACCACGGTACGTCTCTGGGCCTTTGGGGGGAGGTGGGCGTGGCTGCTGTGGCTGGACATCGGCCGACCGCTTCCATGCTTTCTTTTGCGCATTCAAAACGTCCAGCTGACGTTCTTTGCGACAGGCTCTTCATAAAGTTCAATTGGTACGCGTCCTTTGCTGGCTTTTTTTTGTTGGGCAGTGGAGACCCCTGCCGGGGTGTAGGGGGTTTGCAGTTTGGACTTGCTGAGAGGCAATCGAGCTACTGCGAATACTCGCACGGGACCTGCCCTGCAAGAGAACGATTAGCTGACTTTGCCCACAGCTAGAAAAGAAGAGGATGGATTACGAGAGACTTCGGGAGCACAGGAGGCGCTTCGAGGCAGAGATCCACAAGCTGGATGCCCAACAGCGGCTGGAGGAGAGGGAGCTTCATCAAATGCAGGAGGATTTGGCTGCTCGGTACGGCGGCCATCAATCGGAACCGACCACGCCTCCTGAGTATCGCGATACTTCGGGCTTCCCTTCCATCTTCTCCCGCCCGAACCGCTATTCGACCTCGAGCCTCACCTCTCCGCCAGGCCTCTTCAACCGCCCAGGGCGGTCAGGCTCGCTTCTGACTTCGCCTCTTTCCGGGACTTTGCCGTCTCGGTTTCCCTTCGACGACCTCCCCTCACGCTCAGTGCCAGGATCCCGGAGGAACAGCGACGAGGACGAGAAAGAGGAGGCAGTCCGCCAGGATCCCACGAGCCATCGCTCAACCAACGCGTAAGTGGCCGGCTTTCTGCTTGTGAAATTGTTGATTTGCTGGAAGTCGCTGGGCAACGGGCTCAAGTTGAGTTCCTTCACGTTCCGAGACCTCGCCTTCCCTTTCCTTGTGATTTCTGTTGGCCATCGAGACGTCCGGTGTTTTGGCCGTGCCAAATGATCCTGAATCTGGGCGGACATGCACCAGGATGCACAGGGCCAACATCTATTCAAACCATTCAACCCCCTTTCCTTCTCGCGATCTCTCAGACCATTTCCACCCCATTCATCCACCATTCAGCGGAGGGCAGGACAATAGCGGCGCGAGCAGTTTCCCGCTCCTTGCCTCCTCCTTCGCTGCATAGTGATGATACCACTCGTCCACGGTTCTTACCTGCTTCAAGAGTTTTGAGCAGCTATTTATTCCCTTTCCTTTTGCCCACCCCCATCTTTCTTCCCATCCCCATCCTCAACTTTCAAGTTCTGCTTGGCCAAGTTTCTTCTTCCACAACGCCCGCAACATCCCAGCATTCCCGTCAACTACCATCGACGTCTCCATTGCCTGTGGTCTTCCGCCCACCAGTAGTACTTCTCACAGCAACGCGAAGCATCGCGGGGAAGCCATTCACTGACCAAGGTCCTCCTCCAGACTCAACCGGTATTCTATGCCCGTGACTCGGTCCCGCACTTACTTGGCCGATATTGGGCTCGAGGACAGCAACAACACGACCGGCTTCTTGTTTGGAGACGAGGACTCGAACCCAGCCGACAGGACGACTCCCACGGCTCAGGTTGGCAATACGGACGCGTTCCCATCCTTATTTCGGCAGCAGGCATATCCAAGCATGGTGAGTTTGCCGTTTCTTTCTCTCTGTTTGTGTGCAACCGCTCAACCTGTTTGGCTGCGTTTCGCACTCTTTCGTGCTTTTTACGTTCCAGATTTCCTACTCCTCGCCATTTTGCCAATTTCAGAAACTTGGACTTGCTCCGAGTCTCTGCTTTGGTATTTTGGTGGTGCAGTGGCTTGGGTCCGTCTTTGGGGGAGAAGAAAGCTCGTGCCCCACGCGCCGAGTTTCCCGCTCGATTCTTTTCACTTTCAATACCTTCCAGTTATTATTCACCCTCCTCCCCAAACCCAAACTCGATCACCAACCTTCGCGACTTTTGCTACATTTACTTTACGCGATCGCCCCCACCGGTTTGCTTTCCACTAGAAAGCCAAATCACTTTCCATTGTACACTCTCATTTTTCCCTGCAAAGTTTTCATGTCACCAGTTCATCGCGGTGCATCACTTCCTGTATCAGATCGCCTGGTTAACCTTTTCTTCGCTTCACAAGACTCCTGCTACTTCTTCCGCTGCCCCCAATCTTGCCATCTCCCAGACTTCTGGCCCTGAGCACAATCCTTCAAACGGCTGGAACAACATTAACAAACATCGCCACAAGCAGAGCATGTCTACTACCATGGGCTCCACTCAGCTCAACGGCGGTGCCTCCATCGGCTCGCCGTCCGAGTCCAGCACCATTGGCAGCAACCGCCCGGCCAACATCCGTCACTCGATCGAGGGCATGAAGCTCTTCCAAGAGGCCACGACCGCTGCCCTAGACGCTCCAGCGACCTCCGTTGTCTCGCCTCCCACCACCCACATCCTGGCTTCGCCACCCAAGCTGCACCAGTCGTACTCTGCCAACGACGTGCCGACCGTCAAGACCAACGGCGCCGCCGGTCTGAACAACCACGCCCAGCAGCACTTCCACAACCACAATGCCAGCATCGGCCGCATCCCAGCTGGCGCCGTGCCTGGTCGCCATAACCGCGAGCTTTCGGCGGACACCTCTTCGGCTAATGGCCGCGAGACTGCCAACTATCCGTCCATCACCTCAACTTTGCAGGCCAGCGCGCCGCCCTTTGGTCCCGCCTTGACTCAGCCGCAGCTGTCCTCGGCTGCCACCCCGGCTGTGAGCGCGCCTGCTCCTGCGATGCCGTATCCGTTCTACCCGGCGGCCCACGGCTACAATGCGATGGGCAGCCCTCCCCCGGCTGGCTACAACGCCCTGCCCATGCTCATGCAGAACATGACGGTCAGCAACGGCAATCCTCCGCCCATGTACTCGCAGCAGAACTTCACGGGCTACAACCCGCTCTACAACCAGCCCCCCGCTCCTCGGCCTCACCAGGACAGCCAGGCACGTGTCATCCAGAACCGCCGCCAGATGGACAGCGAAGGCAAGCAATCTCCCCCGACTCCCGTGATCTCCTGCTAGAGTCAGTCACCGCTAACAGTCTGCAACAGCCATGGCTCGGTTCAACAACCTGCCGCTCGAACAGGTTGGCGGCACCATTTACTCCCTTTGCAAGGATCAGCACGGCTGCCGTTACCTGCAGAAGCAGCTGGAGAACCGCATCCCCGACCAGATTCACATGATTTGGCTCGAGACCAATCAACATGTGGTGGAGCTGATGACCGACCCTTTCGGCAACTACCTTTGCCAGAAGTTGCTGGAGTACTGCAACGACGACGAGCGCACCGTCCTGATCCAGAATGCCACATCGAGCATGGTGCCCATCGCCCTGAACCAGCATGGTACTCGAGCCCTCCAGAAGATGATCGAGCATGTGACTACGCAGGTCCAGATCAACCTGATCGTTGAGGCGCTTCGCAACCAGGTCGTCGAGCTCATCCAGGATCTCAACGGCAACCACGTCATCCAGAAGTGCCTGAACAAGCTGAGCGCCGCCGATTCCTCCTTCATCTTCGACGCTGTCGGCAAGCACTGCGTCGAAGTGGGCACTCACCGGCACGGCTGCTGTGTGCTCCAGCGATGCATCGACCATGCTGACGGCGCCCAGAAGGTGTGGCTTATTGAGCGCATCACCGAGCATGCCGTCACCCTCGTCCAGGACCCCTTTGGCAACTACGTGGTCCAGTACATCATCGACCTCAACGAGGAGACCTTTACGGAGCCGCTTGTCCGACAGTTCCAGGGCCGCATTGGTGCCCTCTCCAAGCACAAGTTCAGCTCCAACGTTGTCGAAAAGTGCCTGCGCTGCGCTTCGGACCAGTCTCGGGACCTGATCGTCTCGGAGCTCTTGTGCCCCGGCGAGATTGAGCGTCTGCTCCGCGACTCGTTCGGCAACTATGTCATCCAGACCGCTCTTGACTATGCGAGCCCGATGTCCAAGCACCGCCTCATCGAAGCCATTCGCCCCATTCTCCCCAGCATCCGCGCCACACCCTATGGTCGTCGCATCCAGGCCAAGATCCAGACCCACGATAGCCGTGCTGGCCCGTCCAACACCGGACAGGTACTGCCGACCGACCCTGCTGGTGGTCAAATCTCCCTCCGCCCCAACCACAACCGCGCCATGCCCAATGGTGCCTCGATCCTCGCCACTGGGGCTTACGCCAACGGTGCCAATGGCGTCAGCGGCGCGGGCGCGAACGGTGGTCTTGCTGGGCCCGCCATGTACCCGAGCAGCGCGGTCCTTGCCGTCCCTGGTCCTCAGAACCAGGCTCCTCAGCAGCCGCCTCGCCAGCAGCAATACCCGCCGCAGTTCACCCCAATGGGGTCTGCTGAGAATGGCGAGACCCAGTGGGTCTAAACATTTGCTGGTGCTGTTCACGCGGTTCCCGCGGAGCGTTGAGACTTAAGCATGAGCTTCCGTGTTCTTTCCGTCTTTCCTCTTCCCTGCTACACTAGCTACGAAAGGCATCACCAACATGCTATGACCGTCACGACCATTTCCCATTCCCCCCTGTTTCCACTAGCGACGACTGGCACGGCATTTCGATTTTTCCTCATGATGCGACACGGTATTTTACTGGGCGACGACCATCGAGCATAAGCAACCTCCCCCAGACTCATGATGGTCCTGTCTCGGGGAGGCCCGCTTTGTTGTACACTATCCGCTCGATGGGTACGAGACAAGTCGCGACGGACATAGAGCGATTGATCTGGAGCGTAATATTCTCCGCAGTCTTTTTTCTTTTGTCAACTCGACTTTCGGTTGCTTCTCTGGGTTTCGGTTTTCCTCATTTCCACTTCAGATCTCAATCCTCTCGGATAACTCCACCACTCCCGATTTCACCGCAATCTCATGCTCGCCTTAATGAGACCCAACTCTGCGCCATCTGCATCGGACAATCTTCTCAACGATATGGCACAATGCTCAAGCCATAGGGGGTGCAGGACGCAATGACCGCTTGGGGCGCGAGAGAAAGAGGGATTCGGGCTGTATTTGCGCTCTGCGAGTCCACCGCTGTGACGGCTACGCATCGCAATCATTCACTTCTTCATGGCCAGCAACTGGGACGGTTTGCTTTATGACCTTATCCATGCCAATTGCTGTGCTGGCAATCGAGCTCCGCCACGGTCACGGCGGATGGATCTTTCACCATTTGGGAATCCACCAAGGCATCTTGTGGTCAGGATGGGCCATCTGGGATTTGGGTCTTGGAGGCACCACGCAAATTCGACAACAGGCGGCTGGTCACCACCGCAATCCCGTTCCCAGCCTTGGACTTTTCCTCTATTCCGCCTTCTTCACATGGGCTCCGGCGTTCTTGTCCCATCCCGGTCCTGCTGCGCTGCTGGACGCCAATCCGCAGCTGCACAAAACCCCGGGGATTTCTTCTTTTCATTTATCTTGTTTTCTTCTGCTGCTTTTTCGGCCTCTCGCTACCACCAGCAAACTTTCCGGCCCTCACCCCTGGCAACATTGACCTCGGTCAGGTCTTGGGACTGCACATGGGTCAGGGTTCTCGACAAACTGAAGGAATCGGAGGAGAGCGTGCGATGGTATGGGAGGGTATGGCTGTGACTCGCCGAGTATCTGCACCATGCGATTCTGGCAGAAGCAGCAAGCTTGGCTCTGGCTGGTTGGCTCACGCTGGCCTTTTCGTGCCCTGCCTTGGTTTGCCTGTATTTAGACTAGACGACGCAAAACAAAAAGGTTGCATTTTTAACATCTTTGCTGTGTGATGACTTGGCCGTGATATGCCTGGGCGCCCGTTGTGATCTCCTGAGATATGTGTCAGCCTGTCGCTGGGGATCCCCGTGGAATGTCTGCCTTATCGAGTGATGTTAACGCAGTTCTAGAGGTGTTGAGGTTTCAAAAGAGTGAGTCCAGTTGCGGAACACCACAACCCTGAGCTCCACGCTTCACTCTTTCGTTGGCTTCGGTTCCCTTGTCCGTCTTTACTGACCTGTTGTCAGTGATGAAAAGTTCGGCATGTAAGATACCCTTGGTTGAACTGTCGTCCTCCCATTGAGGATCACACAGTTGTCCTTGGCCGTTGCGATACTTGCTTTAACCAATTTTCCGCTTCATAATCCCCATCCTCGACGATGAAAGGAGATAATCAAGAAGCAAGACTGTCTTGAACCCCGAGTAACAACCCTCCTTGTCAACCAGCGTTGTGGTACGCAATCCCTATTCCCCATCTTCAGCAACTTCTGACTACTACTGCTAGCCAACGTTGCGAGTAAGAACCATGTCTCGCCACCTGCGGAGCCACTCCCCCAAATGCTCAACGGGACAGGACAATTCCATACTATATGTTGTTCCCGAGCACAAAAAAGGTCGACAAAACATGGAGGGCAGGTCTGCAAAGAATAATCCGAGCCTCAGACGTGGTACAGTCCTGCAAGCAAACTAGAAACGGAAGCTGGACAGTTAAAACCTGTCACGCACAGCTGGGGACTTGAGGGGCGGTGTGGCAGACCAAACACAGCACGCACGCAGCTCAGATGGCTTGGGAGGATACCTTGGTATTAAAACAGGGATGCAAGCAGAGAGTGCAGAGAGAGAAGGACAAGAGACACACAGGGGGCGCAGACACAGTGTAACTGCAAGTGGGAAGAAAGATGGGTAAAAAGATGTTTCATATCCCAACTCCAAGCCGGGGGAATCACAATGCCATTCATAAACGCAAAGTTTGCGGACAAATCTCATCTGCACCCTTTTGAGGGGCGCCAGTCCATTCCTTTTTTGCTCGGCTAAGTCGAATTCCCCATCCCAGTGCTCCCGAATGTCAGCATCCCGCTTGACTTCCTCAGGCGAGCCAGCCTGTCCGATATGCCACTCCGCTGCACGAAACAGAAGAACCAGAGCCGCAACACAGCCCCAACCGCAATCTCCATCACGATGGTCCACGCCTCGTGCGAGACGTTTACCGGTAGCGCCACAGAGAGAGGGTGTTGTGGCGGAGCCAGGTCTTTCTCCGGCCGGCCTTGGTCTTGTTGTAGCGGTGGCCCTTGTTGAGACCGCGCGACTTCTTGCCGGTGGCGGTGAGACCGCGGGCCTCGCGGTGCTTGTGGACGGGGTTGACGATCCAGTTGATGCGGGGGTCGCGGCGGATGGCCTTGTGCTGGGGGTCGACGAGGATGACCTCGAAGTACTTGTAGGTCGAGTCCTGGTTGATCCAGTAGGAGTTCAGGACGCGGAGGTTGGCGCAGCGGCGGCCGACACGCTCCTCAGCGGTGGCCTTGAGCGAGCGCTGGTACTTGAGCTGGTTCACACCCTGGTTGGTGGGCTTGCCTGTAGAGTGGAAAACCGATTAGTCGTCCATCCCAAAACGTGCCGGCGTGCCAATTGCACACGCTCCAGCCAATGTAGCGGTCGTGAAGGACTTACCATAGGTGGCGCCCTTGGGAACGGGCCTCTTGCGGCCACCACGGCGGACACGCACGCGGTAGATGACATAGCCCTGCTTGGCCTTGTAGCCGAGGCGGCGAGCCTTGTCGGGGCGGCTGGGCCTCGAGGCGCGGTGGATGACGTTCAACTGGCGGAGCTATATTGATGCACTCTCAGCAAATGTTCAACGAGTGTATAGCAAGAACGGGGCGAGTTTCGTGGTTCCGCTGGCGAAAAATCTCGACCGGGAGAACAGACTCGAGGTTTATCGCCCGCGAAACCGGAAAAGCCGCCGTCCACGATATCGAGGGTGCTTTAACTAACCTCCCAGCAGCGAACCCGGAGAAGGAAGCGAACGACATCGCTCTGCTTCTTCTTCGAAAGCTCCTCGAGGTACTTAAGGGCACCCATTTTGCCTGTGCAATCTCGCAAGTCAGCTCCTCGTCGCCAACAAATTCGGGCAAGAAAAATCGAGGGTGATTGACGCAGAGAAATGCAGACGATGTCGTCGTGAGGAGCAGGAAATACGCACCAACCTCGAATTCCTGTTGTTAGTACGGTTGAAGGAATCCGCCAAGTTCGTGAGAGTCGGGAGAACAAAATTTCGGGAACTCTGCGATTGTGGAAAGCGAAAGCCCTAACCGAAGGGCTGAGCGGCTAAACTTTATCTGGACTAGCTCAGATGGTCCAAGCTTGACCGCCTCGCTCCCTTCGCAAATCTTGGCGCTACCCCACATTCTGCCATCTTGAAAATCCACTTCGCCGCTGGTGCTTTCAAACTTCATGCATGGCTAAGGTACAGTTTGGACGGCACTATTCGTTCAATCTACTATGCGTTCTCTGATTCCGATTTCAGGTGCGACTTATTGGAGCCATTGATCTGTAAGCTAAATAGCACAAATCTGCATCCTCCCACAAGCAACCTCTTCGTGACCTTGAGCGTGACACTTTCTTGAACATGAGCAATGTGCCCTCTAGCATCCTCTCTCGTTTCTGGGCAACGGTCACTCCCCCTTATTCGGGGGCAAAGTCCTCACCACCCCCGCCAGCGCAACCATCTGCCTCCGTGCCACCACACCCCAGCTCTCCTCCCCTCTTAGCAACCGTTCCTTCCTCTTCTTCCACTCAAACAGCCCCCTCGCCAAGTTCTCCGCCTCACTCCTCTTTTCTTCTTCATCATCATCGCCGCTGCTCTCCTCTCCTCCTCCGTCGACCTCCTTGCATCTGTCCCCTGGCGTAATCCACCCCTCCACAACCTTTTCCCCGTATGCTTTCCCGTACTCCAGCAGCTTCCGCATGCCCTCGGCGTCTTGTTCCCATGTCTCGCGCGGAGATGTCAGGTCCGGCGTGCTCGAGTCCTTCTTGGCCGTCTGGTGGCACTTGAATATTTCTCGGCCGAGGCGCAGAAGATGCTGGGTCTGCTCAAAGACGGGGTTGTCTTTGGTGGAGAGTGTCTGGGAGGCGGCGGTTTGTAGGGTGTTGAAGACGTTCGAGATGTCGTCTATGCCGGAGACTTGTGGTTCGACTCTAGGTAGTGTTAGCGGCGGCATGTCATTGTTGAAGAAGGCAGGGGTGAGGTTGGGTGGGGGGGAGGAAACAGACAGGTCCTGTTTGAGTTTTGCGAGAGTTTCCTCTGCGCTCTCCCGGCCTTGGGCGACTCGCTCTTTGAAACTCTGAATGAACGCTTTAGATTTCTTGTTCTGATCCATCAGGTGCTGCTCGATGGTTGCTGGTTTTGAGGAGCCCCTTATCATCCATGTCAGCTAAGAGGCTGAAGCCCGAAAGAGTCGACAAACTTGATGAGCACCCACCGGCCATGGTCCCCAAAATCATCATCAAGATCGTCAGTTTTCTTGGGAGCCCGTGAGGCAGCTCCACGAGCTCTCTTGGCAGGTCTGGAGGAGGGCTCTTCGCTCTCATTGTCGTCTGTAACAGGCAAAGACTTGGATGTGCGGGTCGATCGAGCACAAGACGCAGAGGGCCGGAGTGGGGACGCGGCGTCTTTGGCCTTCCGCTTTGGAGGCATGATGTATTTGGAGAACGAGGACAGGTCGAGAATGGGAAAGAGAAGCTTTGGCGTTACGACCCAGGCTTCGAATCCTCTCAAATGAACGACGGCCAGGAGGTGAAAAACTCAACACATCAATCTGGAACGAGAAGCGTATGGGGAAGAGAGCCGAACAACGGCACGCATGGAGATTTAATTACCACTGGCGTTCTCAGAAGAACATCCAGAGGCAAGGGATAGGTCTTTTAATACTGTGCGTTGGTCTCGTCGATGGTACTTTCCTCTCTCCATCAAACCTTTCCGAGGAAGGCACAAGCGGGGCAAACGTTCAATGTGCCCCAGGCTCAAATCATTGGAGGCGGAGAGGAAGGGACGACCCCTCGACGATGTCTCTGTGCGGCATCTCAGGCCGTCAGAGGGAAACTGACATGGTTGGGAGAACAGAAAACACGAGGGCCCAAATGAGGAGACTTGCTGTGAACGATCTGGCCGTTTCTGCCCGAGAAACAAGAGGCTGACACAACTCAACTTCGCGACTCTTGCACGGCTGTCCTACAATTGCAAGGAAAAACAAGCAAAACACCATGGACCTAAACATTCAGCAAAAGTCATCCGGTAATACGGTGCGAATATAAGCAGTCCAAAAGCCAAATCTTGATTGTATGCTCTGTAAAGGTATCCCATCCCTAACCAAACCAAACTCGAGTGGTAGTCCCCGTTTTGTAGTCTCTGAGAAGAATAAAAAGGATTACACAAATGCCCACAGCAAAGAAAGCCCTGAGCCCTCTCTGTCTCTCTCTGTGTGTGTCTCTCTGTCTATGGTGAAAAAAGAGAAAGTCTTTTCAGTTCATCAAAGGCAACAACAGCCGACGACAGTACGTCGTCGGCAGCGAGAAGGTAATAAAAAAAGGACAGAGAAGCAAGGAAAGTGACAAAGAATGTAAGGTGCCTGTCTTCAACCCAACCGGACCTTTCAAAGTATTAGAATCCGAAGAAGAAGAAAAGCAAAGAAACGAGAGGAAAATCGGTGTAAATCTGAATGGGAAACCCGTCTTGAACCGCAGTCAACAATCCGTGGCGCCCATCTGAGAAAAGAAGTAGGAAGGTATTCGCAAATGAAAAAGAGGCCTTTGGCCAACATGGCCAGAGAAGACATGTTGGCCGACACCTGACAGAAGATGGCCGGTTGCAGCAACCGTACGGTGGTCTCGACGTGTCCCATAGTCTCATAACAGAAGGATCGGGCGTTACCATACGTCTTTTGCCGTGATCTTTCTATTTTGTATCGCATTTCCGCATGAGCAAGTCTTGTGTGTCCGACAATGAGTAGGAAAATCGACAATGGTGAAGGGTAGTCCGAGTCGTCATGTATCATCCCGCATCTAGCGCGAGTTCAGTGACAAGCCCTGGAAAGATCCAAGCAATTCTGCCTGTGCTCCAAGAGAAGAGATGGCCTGGTCGTGCTGGGAGCCGCTGGCAGACTGCGGGCTTGGGTAGCGCCCACGCCCAGCGAAGTCTCCTGCCTGTTGAAAAGTGCCAGCGAAGGCGTCCAATCCCTGCACCATGCCTGGGTTGTATGGCATGGCTCCTGCCCGAGAAGTGTTCCCGAAGGCTCCGTACGGGTTGTAGGGGTAGTTCGTGCCCGGGTAATTCGATCCCGGCGCGACCGCACGGTCGGCGTTGAACGAAGCGGCAAAGGATGGCTGGATACCACGGCCTGCCTGGGTGGGACCAGAGTAGGCAGACTGCGATTCCTGCTGCGGCTCCTGGCGGTGGGCCGATGCGGTAGACCGGTTCACCACGGCTCCGGGACCGACACCGCTCGGTGCTTGCAACCCCAGCGCAGTGGGGCTCGCAAACGATGCCGGGTTGATAGCTGACATCCAGATGCGCGTCTTGTAGATTTTGAAGAGGTCAGTGACGAGCGAGTTGAAGTTGATGTACGAATCGGCAAAATAGTAGAAGGTCAACTTCTTCCAATCCCTGTGGGAGCGTCAGCATCAGACCAGAAGGAGCGAAACAGATCAGAGGAAAACTTACATCTGAAACTCGGCATCGAGGATTTCCATATTGAGCCCGTGCTCCTTGACCTTTTGTTGGCAGACCCGTTTTGCTTTTGCCTCATTCCCTTCCTTTTCTCGCAAGGCATGGATCTCGTGGCTTTGCGCAAGACGCTTGATCAATTTGGGCTTCAACTCCCCAGCACCGGGCTCCTGGATATGGTGATGATGGCTCGGGGGTCCCATCCCTCCCACAGCACTGCCCTGGAGACCGTTGGATGCCGCCATGAGGCCAGCCCCAGCACCCTCATGTGCCGCGGCAGCATTCTGCGAGTACATCATGAGCCACCGGTACTGCTCCTCCGCGTAATGCTCTTTGAGTTCCTTGGCGGTCTGCCAGTCGACGTTGTCTCGCGCAACGGTGCCCAAGTCGGTGCCGCGATCGGCCTCCACTATCACCAGGTCGCCAGGCTTGACGGTGAGTCCGGTGCCCTCCTGAATGTAGAAGACATCGGCTCTGGCGCATTTGAACAGCACGATGTGTAGAGACTGGTTGTGCCGAGGCTGTGCCATGCCATACATGCTGCGATGGGGCGAGGCCGGTCGGTTGGAGAACGACCCAGGCATTCCAGCGTAGGGGGAAGGGTAGTGATTGCCGTACGCAGCTTGGGCCAGTCCTTGCTGGGAACCGCCAGTGAAGTATGGCGACACTGGAGGCATCGTCAGATCGGCTACTACGGCAACGCTGCTCGGTGAGGACTTACCTTGGCTGTTGACGGCATAGTTGTGCGTTTCGGGATACGCGGTCGAGAATTCCTGTGCGTGGGCAAGATCCTGAGCCGCCGACTCGTGCGCCTGGACAGCATCTCCGATGGAGCTGATGGAGGCCTGCCGAGTTGGCACGTCGGCAAACGAGTGCCGTCGGCTTTGGGGGATATCTCCCAAGCCGCCAAAACCAAGCGAGCTCTGCCAGAACGCCTTTTTCACGTTCTCCAATTTCCTGTTCTCTACCATATACGGAGTCCGGAAGGGGCCAGCGCCGTACTCGCTCATTCTTCGCGCGAGGCCCCTTCGAGTTGCGGCATCAGCAGACCCATCGTTCAGCTCGTCGTGCTCATCGACCGCGTAGTCCGATTCCTCCGGTACCGGTTCCTGCAGATAGCTTGAACTCAGACCGAACGCGCTGGCTGTCGAGGCTCGGGGACGCAGTCGCGCACTTTGGTACTGCTGCTGTTGACGCAGCATCATGTTCTCACGCGTGAGCATCTCGATGGTCTTGGCTGCGTCTTGATGTTGACTTCCCTGCATGGAACCGCTGCTATCGTCGTCATCGTCTTCGTTCACCTTGCCGAGCATGCTGCCGTCGTTAGACATCTCACTCAGCATACTGGGCCGGGAGGGCCGATGCTGAAGGCCCGGATGCCCCATTGTCCGACGAGTGCCCATCATCGACGCAGGAGCCATCGACGTAGCAATAGACTCGGGCTCGAGTTGACCCACCGAGTACGACTGGGACCGGTACGTCTTCGGGGTTGGGTGCAAGGGGATCGCGAAGGGAATCTGCGAACTGGGGGCATCTCTCGGCGCGGGTGAGGTCTGCGTCAAATTCACATCACCGGCGAAGAACGAGCTGCTCGAGCCCCCAGGAGGGAGAGTAGAGGTAGGCGAGGGAAGAACCTCGGTCAGGCGTGAAGGTGGCTCCTTTCTTTCGTTGTTCCAAATCCCAGTACCCCAAGGAAATGAGCCCGCCCCAGGGTGGGCCCGTCCAAGAACGCCTGTTGAGGCCGCGTGGGAACCCCAACTTGCGACTCCCGCATCGCCGGAAGGCGTAGCCGGGTGGGAGCTGGTTGGCGACATCGATGTGCTGGCAAAAGACCCCTTCCTCTGGGTCTGGCGGGGTAGCGGCTGTTGAGAAGTGTCGTTCAACCAGGATGACCGGCGCACTGGTTGCGGGGGCTGGACAGGGGGTGGTAGAACGTCCTGGCGATGATTCTCGGCTTCGTCATCCGAGCTGGCCAGCGCTTCGGAATCGGGCGTGGACCTTCGGTTGAGCTTGTCGAGCAGTATCGCCTGGCTGTTAGGCGGGCCAGCCGGAAAGCTCCCCTGACCTGCCTTGGTCGGAGGGCCGGTCTTGATCGTTCCGGAACTCATAGTTGCAACGGCTACAAGGTGCGAAGCTGGAGGATACGAAACTCGCCGCGTTGAAGACGGCAGACTGTAGGGGGGAAAGCGGGCGAGAGAGAAGACAGACGCGGTCGGAATAGGACCACCAGTCGAGATTGCAGCCAGCTAATGAAGGCTGGTCAGCGACTTGTGTTGTGTTCAAAGTTTTGCAACGGCAACAATCCGAAACAGGAGACTGAGAGATACAGCACAGTCGCATAAAGACGGGAAGACTTACAAGCGAACAGGCTGGGTAAAGTTCTTGTCAAACAGGGTATTTCCTTCCGGGAGTCTATCTTCTTTTAAAATGGAGCCAAGCTGGTCGTCACAAAACAGCGACAACAGACACCACAGGAACGTCGAGTCCAAGACCTCAGCGATGCTGTCAAGGGAGTCGGACGAATCGGGAGGGTGAACAAGCAGGGCGGAGTCTTGAAGGTATGAACGAGTACGGAGGTAAAGAGAGTTCGGGTGCCGTAGCTGTTCGACGGAGCGGAATGGGTGGCAGAGTCCCAGGTAGTGGGAAAGTGCGCGTTTGTTGATTGATGCGTGGGAGAATGTGGTCGGTTATGGCGTGCGCCGCGTCGGTGGGAGAAGGCGGCAGCGCTAATCGCGACCACCCATTGCAGGAGCGAGCCCCCTCGACCAACGTGGACAGAGACAAGTCGCAGATCGCAGATCGTGCGTCGCCGACGGGATGGTTCGGGTGTCCTGGACGAGGTTTGACAGCTTGTGCGAGGCGCGTCTTCGTCGTCGCCGTCGAACCAAGGGGAGGGAAGGAGGAGGAGAGCGGTCGAGGGGCGGAAGATGAGGGGAGGGGTGAAATGGAAATGAAGATGTGAGGTGTCGAGGTTCAAGGATTGAGGCGCGCGAGGTTCCAGGTCAGCGCTCGTGCACTGGAGGGTCCCGTCAAGGTGTGAGCGGGGAAAGCTGGGGGAGGCGCGCTGGTCGTTCAGTGGCTGGGACCCCCCTCAGGCGAGGTCCAAAAACCGAGCGCGCAAACACACGGGGGAAAAAAGCGCCGCGACGCACGCTCAAAAACGGGGGCAACAACAGGGTCAGGCCGGGTGGGCAGGCGGGTTCGAAGGAGAGATGACGAGGTGGCGTGTAACCATAATTCGATTCAACCCCCCCCACCTCACCCGCCCGGGCCTGTCTCGGTCTGGAAAGCATTGCAGCTTCCGCCCACTCACCGGCCAAGCAATGGAAATTTGGGGTCGCCGCCCAGACCGGAAGTGCGCTAGCGCGGTACCTGCACTGTCCCGGAGGGCTCAAGGCTTTGCTGTCAAGAAAGTCCCGGAAACGTCACCTTGTTGGCTCTGTCCGCTGCCATGTCATGCCCCGAGGCCGCGGCTGGGGACCGCTGCGAGATCAAAAAGAACCGTGGCTCAGGCGCTTGAAGGTGAGCCCGACCTGCGTTTTTGTCCGCTGCGGTCGTCGTCCCAGCTCCGATTTCGAGGCCCTGGACGGGATTGACAAAATATGCAGCCAGTCGGTCCACAAGTGGCTTTTTGAAGTCTAACAGAACAGCGAGGCAGTGGGCTCATGTGTCTCCGATCTTGTGTTCATCCTTCTTGTCTCTGTTATCTTTCCATGATGTAGTACCAGTATACTGTGTAGTTGGTGTCGGATTCTTGGGTCGCGAGCTGAGTTTCTCCAACACCATGGACACGGTGAGCATGTCTTGGAAACTGTTGTCAATCCAAGCTCTCGGCATTTTGACGCAACTTGAAGAGCGGTGGGTCCAGCTGTTGATACCAATTCAAGCACCCATTGACCGATCTTCTAACTTGAACCTGCAGGCCTCGACTGCTGCATCTGGTTGGGTTTTGTTCTGTGGTAATACCTTACACAGTAAGTGTCGGTAAAGCGACGCCGGCTTGGCACGAAACACTCTCTGGTTCCCTCCGCACTGTGCAGCGAGCTAATCTGGATCCATGATCCTTGCGAGCTCCCCAATTGGCAGGCCAGGGGTCCTCGATTCCGGGCGGGGAAGGAGGGGCCATGAGCTTGCTCATCCCTTCTGGAACTCCGCCAGCGGTTGAGCTGCACCTCAGTTCAGTCCAGCTTTCAAACTTGAGGCTCGATTTGGCAATGGAACCGAAGACAGCCGCAATGCGCCCACGCAAAAAAGGACAAGAAAACCTGTTGGAACGGTGAGGAAAGCAATAGTAGGAGATGAGAGCAGGCTGGCTCCAAGCAAAATCACAGTCTCAAGGCACGGCCCTAGAAGCACTGGTGCCCCTCCCCAGCAGTTAACGTTTTCCACTGCGTATTGGCTAACTTTGGTAGCGCATCGTCACGACACGGCACTCAAGTTACGGTGCAGGTTACTCCTGAAAGTCGCCAGCCCCCTGGGACGGGGATATTCTGACTGCTTCAAGTACAACGCCGCCGCCGTGCATGTTTTGGAGGAACGGCTCCACAGAGGGCAATCACGGCACAGATGCACGTTTCCTGCGATGCAGGCGGCCCAAAACGGGGTGGAGGTGCAGCTCGATGGGAGTCTGGGTCACCGAGCTCAGTGGCTGCTTCTCCTCACACGACCTCGCCAGCGCTCACCGGCCTCCAAATTCTCTATCTCCAACCGTCGATGACGATCAAAATGCACCCCAACTGCTTCTGTTGCCACCTCTGCTTAAACTACAATGGCCAGACATAAATCCAGGAGAGAGGTGTAATGCCGTGGCTGCGGTGTGACTACGGTATCCCGTGCCCCGCAAAGAAGAGGCCATGGCAATCGGTGAGTGGTGGTCGGAGCCGTTGAGGGCGCTCCCCGAACACGCCACCAAGTCGAGACGATGTCGGCAGTGCTCACGGTGACGGGATGGAATTTAGCAAGCGAGGCACGCACGCCAGGAGGCCGGCGAGCGATAGGTGGAGGTTTTGTGGAGGTCAAAGGGGCTGCAAAGGCATCACGCGGCACCCTCTTCGAGGGCAAGACCTTGTCTTGCCAGTCCTTGTGCTGCGTACCCCCTTGTCCAACTGTATCCCAGCACCTGCCCTTCGCTTGGTCGTCGCATCTCGGATCTCTCAGGAAGCTATGGCCACCGACCACCGTTGAGATCGATCCCCTTCTCGGCCCGCCCATTGCCGGTCAACAACGTCATGTACCGATCATGATCTGGCCATGCCAAAGGCGAAAATCAACGCTTGACACTCAGGCACTCAGCCTCGATAACAAGTATTTGGTTTGTTCACCGTCATGCGTGGCCCGAGAGCATCAATGATCTAGGGAAGTCTACAGCACATGCTGGCGGAGATGCAAGGACGGCTCGCTTCATCAGCCTAAAGCGCAAACGAGGCCCCCTCACAGTCCAAGTGCTGCTGGCCATCCCAGGCCCATAGATGTTAAGCTATCGATTTCGCCCACATCTGCTTCGGTTCCCCGGGTGCCACCTACCACTGCTTCATCCAAAGGTCGGTTAGGGGGCAACCCCTCTATTGGCTCGGCCCTTACCAGCATCCCGGGTCCCATCTTATCATCGGTACTGGTACCCCGCGGAAGTTCATGCGTAGCCCCCGTTTGCTTCGGCCAGCTTGTTTCCGCTGTCTCAACGCGGGGACAACGTTGTGGACGTGGCTCGCCAGGGGTGTTTACCCCGGATTCTCATTCGATCCTCCGCCCAAAGTGTAAGCGGACCGGGTCTGGCTCCTCTGTGGAGTGCATTGGCCCATCGAGGGCGCAATATCATGATTGTCGGTATTATTGGAACCATGACCTGGTTCGTTCATGCACTTCGCAGGCCATTGGCCATGAAACCCTCGCAGCAGCAATATGCAATGCAGACTATCAAAAGGGAGAATGGGCTTACTGCTATCATCGCCCTTCAAAAAGAATGGCGGAACGGATCTGTTCAGTTCGAGCTCGCACGCCTGACTTAGTTGCCACCTTGGCACGCTTCTGAAGCCACTCTCTCAAACGTCGCATACTCTTACCGAGGTGTTCACGAGGTGTTCTAGTTTGCATCTACATACAACTTGCCTCGCACAGAATAAGATGTACAGCTTCGCCATTGACGATCCTTTCTGGTTTGAAGATGCGCAATGAGGTAGACATACTAGAAAAACTCCCGAGGCAGATCACTGCTTCTTTCAACGTCAAGTCCTGAAAAGATCTGGTGTGGTAGTATTCCTTTTCGTCCGTGGCAAAGATCCGAAGCACCTGCCTTCTCTGTATTGGTACAGTACCAGCGGCACCACAGCCACACAAGGTGCGTGGAAACACGCCTTGAGCCACAGCCTCTCGAGATGACATTCCGCTAGGAACACCGCCTCCTCTCTAATCTAACCTCCCATGTTCCGAGTCGATAAGCCCCTATACGAGGCAGCTTTGCCTCGTGGTTGATGATACATACTTCTAGCTCGTGAGTGTAAGCATGAACCACCGCCTTCTATAGAATTAGCCTTGCCCTTTGTGCCCAAACGCCGCAAACTGCCAATTCTTGAATCATAGGCAAACAGAGGTCATGAAGACATCTGTCCAGGTCCAGTTTTCAGGGAATACCCCTAACCCTCAACAGTATCCAGAGACCCCTTCCCCACAGTAGTCGGGGGCACCGCGCCCTTTTGCGCCTTGAGCTTCTCCTCAAACTTGGCGAATTCCTTCAGCGCAATCTCCTCCTCCTGATCCAAGACCTGATGAACGCCCTTCACCTCCTCGATCTGTCCAAGAACCTGTCAGCATATCCCAACCCACTCCCTGGACGGGCAGCGCAAGCAAACTCACATAGTGCATCAACATGCCCTCGATGCCATTCTTCAACGTGACCGTGCTCGAGTCACACGTCCGGCACGCCCCGCGCAGCTTCAGCAACACGTAGCCGTCCTCGAACCCCTTGAACTCGATATCCCCGCCGTCCTCCTGAATCGCCGGCCGCACCCGCGTCTCCAGCAACTCCTTGATCATCCCCACCACCTCGCTGTCGTTCTCGTCATACGCCAGGCTGTCCTGCTCCGCCATCTCCTCGCCGGGTTGCCCCTCCCCAGCGACATCCTTGCCGCCGGCGCTGCTGCTGACGTTGACGATCGTCTGGCCCGAGCTGATGGCCTCGGTGATGAGGGCAAACACCTCGGGCCGGATGTGCGCCCAGTTGGCGTCGGCGGCCTTGGTGACGGTGATGAAGTCCTGGCCGTAGAAGACGGACGTCACGCCGTCGATGTTCATGAGCTGCGCGGCGAGCGGCGAGGGGTACGGCGGCGCGATGGTCGAGCGCGGGTTGAGGTACTCGACGAAGGGCGACGTGATGGACTCGGGCAGCACGCGGTGGTTCGGGAGGAACTTGAGCGCGTCCGGGTTGGGCGTGTTTTCGGTCTGGATGAAGATGGTGCGCCGCGAGGTCGTGGGGAGCGGCGTCCATGGCCTGGAGGTTGGTTGGACACGCGGGCGGAGGGGGAGACGGGTAGGGGCGCCGGTGCCGGTGTGTGCCTGTCTAACAGCACGGGCTCCGAGTTGTTGGAGTCGGAGACATGTCGCAGGTTGGACGGTGCGAGTGGACTGGGATACTAGCGGCGCAACGCCTCGTAAGAGCTTGTTTGACGGCATCGTGAGGTGTCTTTTCTGGAGCCTGGCAAGTGTGTCGCAAGACGTTCGGTTGCCGTGGGGGAAAAGGAAGGTTAGTCAAAAGAAGCAAACATGTGGTGGAGATCCGAACATTGCCGCAGCACATCAATCGGCGCTGATCCGCTGACAAACCCAGCAATTCCCATCGGCTTTGGGGCCCCACAGACCCTTGTTTTTGCGTCATAGCCGCCTCTGGGCGCCCTAAATTTTTGTCGGGACCTCCACAGCGCAGTGTTGCGATCTCACTGGGCAACTCCATCTCGGCCGTCAACCATTAAGCACACACGATCCGCGAATCGCGTTGGCCAAGCACCTGCAGCGCGCGACCAGGTTGTTCTCGAGTCAAATCACAAAACCGCCCTTTGTTGCGAGAACGTGCCGCTTGCCTGCCCCGGAACCAACCGATCGACCGATCTCGCGTCTGATTGGTACCGATCTTTGTGCAACTCGAACTCAACCTCGTATCATTCTCGTACAAAAGCCTTGGGACAAACGAACGCCCTTGTCTAAACGTCGAGCCCACGCCAATAAATCCCAGCACAAAGATTTCAATGAGTCTCGGGCAGGACGGCGGCAGCGGCAGCGACACCATGCCAACCCACGACAATCCCGTTCCGCAGCCGGTCACGCCCGGCGCCGTTTCACCCGAACCGACCGCGCCTGGCGCCACCGATCCCGCTGCAGATCCGGAGTCGTCTTCCAACGCCGAGCCGTCGCCCCCACGAAAGAAGCCGGAGCCCAAGCTTTGCGGCGTGTGCGGCACAGAACCGGGCAAGTACAAATGCCCGCGGTGTTCCATGCCATAGTATGCCACATCTTCCCTCCATCTTCCCCCCATCCCCACCTCCGCTAACACACCACCTCCCCATCACCAGCTGCTCCGTCGCCTGCAACAAACTCCACAAAGAAAACCACCCGCCCGACGCCCCTAAACCCTCCGCCCCTCCCACCACCACCACCGGCCCAGAAACCAAAAAAGAAGAAGCAGACGACCCGTACAGCATCCTCCTCGACCACCGCGCCGCCTTCCAGCACCTCTTCCAGCGCTACCCCTCCCTCCCCGCCGAACTCACCCGCATCCAAGCCACCACTCTCCCCCCCTCCTCCTCCTCCTCCTCTTCGTCCCCCTCCTTCCTCAGCCACAACCCGACCGCCAACACGGGGCGCAACCGCCAACCGCAGCCGTGGACGCGCGACCTGGGCCTGCGCCGCGGCGCCGCGGCGCTGCGCAAGGCGCGGACGGACCCGGGCGACACGGGCGACGGCGTGCGCGAGTTTTGCGAGCTGGTGCGGTTCCTGCTGGGCCAGCGGCGGGACGGGGTGGACAAGGTGCGGGAGGAGGTGGTGGCGGAGGAGACGAGGGTGATTGAGCGGCTGATGAGGGAGGAAGGGGGGTAAAGATTGCTGCTACTTTTGCAGGAGGGGACGGGGAAGGGAGGGGATTGGTGAGATGTTTGTGAGATGTGTTTGGGTTGGGTTGGGTTAGGTTTGGTTTGGTTGGGTTGGGTGAAACGTCTGGTGCAGATGGGTCGCTGGTCACGACATGATCTCCCGAGGAGAGAGGCGTCACTGCATTCCACAGACCCACGAGAAGTAGACCTCTTGCGGGAATGGTGGTCCGTGATGTTGGATGGATGCATGGGGAGTGTCATGTCATTATCATTACTTGAACGTTATACTCATCAAAAACCGTCAGCCAGGTAAGCATCGCCCTCTCACTCCATATCCCCCCTCTCGTGAGATGAAAACCTAACGTTTAAACCTCCCAAAGAACCCTTTCCCGGTTTTTGCGGTAGGCGTAGTGGGCGACTGCGCCGCCGCCACTGCCGCTTCGTCCCCGTTCTCGCCGCTCCCAGCTGTCGCCGCAGCTCCGGCGGACCCGGAAGAGTCTTTACTTCCCCTCCTTCCCCGAAGCGCCCACAGCGAATCCGCCTTGCGCAGCAGCGGCGAGAAGAGCAACAGCTTCGGCCTGCTCTTGGACTCGTCGCTCTGCGACCAGTCGACACGGGCGCGGTCGGCTGGCGGGAAGCGGCCGAGCTCCTCGTGGGGAGGCGTCAGAATGTCCTCGAGGAGCGGGTCGAGAGTCGCGAGCAGGGAGGCGTCGGGGGCGATGAGCGAGCGGCGCGCGAGGGCGGAGTCGGAAGCCTGGGGCGCGAGGTCGGTAGCGTTGCCTGTGCTGTTGCGTCTTGCGTGCCGCGTCGTGGTGCTTGGGTGTGCGTGGGAGTCTGGGAGGATGCGGGAGAGCTCGTCTCCAAAGGTGTGTTTGCGGGGTGAGAGCTGGTCGCGGTCGAGCCGTGCAGCATCCTCGAGGATGCGGGTGCGTTGGAACTGGTTGCGTTCTGAGAGGCGGTCCCGCTGGGTTTGGGTTTGCTGGAGCGCCCGGGATAGTTCGGCGGGTGCGACGACGGCTTCGCCACCTCCTGGCCGGGCTGCCCTGGGCCCTTCCATGTGGAACTGGAGTGCCCGCTTTGACAACTTGTGGACGTGGTCGTTGTTGCCACGCATGTTCTCCACCGTGGTTGTTCTCGTGAACTGTTTGGCGGCTTGGTTCGGCACGTGGTGGTAGTGCGCGGCGTCGCTTGCTGGGGCATCTGGAGCCGACACGGAGACCGCCGTCTGGGATGTCTTGGACGTCTTCTCCTTGCCTGATTCGCATCTTCTCAACTCCGTGATGAGGTCGGCGGGTGGCTCTGTGGGAATATGCCGTCCTTCCCGCCCCGGTTTGGCACCATCTCGGGGCCGAGCGCCCGAAGATCGATCCTGGCCGTCCCTTTTACTTGATGCCTCCCCTCGTGCCTCCCCTCGTGCCCTTTGCTTCCGCGCGCGTGCCTTTTGCTCGGCCAAGACGACATACAGCCGCCTTGTCAGCTCGTCGGGGTCAAACTCGCCCTCGGCCACCTTGGCTGGTGGTTTGAACGATTTCCCGCCCAGCCGAGGGGCGGCAAAGCCGTGCTCCCTTGCGCGGTCCGTCCTGTAATGCATTGTCCAGCGCTGTTGGGCAGACATTGAGCCCACGAGGAGCTGGAGGCGCGATCCGAAAGTCGACGGTCGAAATCCAATTTCAGCAAACACCTTCGGGGCGCTGTTCCTTGACTCCCTAATTATGGGAGGGCGGGTGCTGGTTTCCAGGCTTCAAACCGTCTCATATCACCCGGTCTTCGTGTTTGTGGGGGTTCGAAACTCGCCGTCTTGCCGGTTTTGTAGCTTACTGAGGGGGAGGAGCAGTTCGAATGTCTTAGGTTGGTGACCGGGTTCGGTAATACGAGGCGCACCAAGACTCAACGTTTACAGCTGAGGCCGCGGAATTCTGTCTAGAGGTTCGTTGTGGGCTGGAGGTTTCTCTGCAAGTTCGAGCCACGTCGGATCTGGAGGAGGTAGGGGTAGGGGGGGCAGGGGGGAAGGATATACGGCATACCGAGGCCGGAACTGGGCGGTCCTGGCCCTCAGACTATCCCTGCTGTGATGCACCTAAGGTTGCAAGCACACGACCGTTGAAATGGGGGGGCCAGTGGGAGCGCGCGAGTCCCGCAGGCGATGCCGGCTATTGTGTGTGCAAGTGAGGATCTTCGCTCGTTGGCGCCGGGATTTCCAGGGGTCTGGATGCAAGCTAATATCAAATTGGACTGGTCATTTGACTGAGAAAATGTGCCCGGTAGCTCGGTGACCGCTGCAGCGCTGAACGCCTGGAAGGCGGTGCCCGGCTCTTGCTCTGCTGCCCCTTGGCTCCTGCACTTCAGTTCTTCAACAGCCTCTACCGAAACTCGTAAGAGGCAAGAGCGAGAACGGGGCCAGATGCCCGGAACGGCCCGTCGTATCTGCCCCCGTCCCCATAACGGATTTCTGTCTCTGGGTTCCTGTCTTGTCTGCGTGTGCAAAAGGGAGGCCCCGTACTGGCCGCGCCGCGTCGAGCACAAGACCTCCCGGATTGGGAAAGGGGTGAGGTAAAAGTTGCTCGTGCTGGGTTGGCTGGACAGGGGGCCAGGCTGCTAGTTTGGCTCGTCTGGTTCGATCGGGTTTAGGACCCATTTTTTAGAGTCACTGAGCTGGCAAGACCCCTGTCCAAGAATTCCTCAAGGCGAGGAAGGGTCTTTTTCCCCAGCTTTCACTGCTGCCGCGAGCCTGCCGGACCACACCCAGACCGGCACGGAGTCTCCACTTCGAAACAGATTGTGCGGAGCCGAGTCCGGCCATCATCTCGAAGTTGGCCGGTTGGAGGCGGGACCGGAAGGTGGAGGGCGTCGGGGTCTGGATTGTGCCCTTGATAAGGTATGTAGTTGCTGTGAAACCCGGATTTTGTGCTGTGCAAATCAGAGTCTCCATGTGGCATCCAAGCAGATTCATGAGGGGCAACCAGCAACCACAGCGCATCAACATTTCAAAACGGCACCTGACGGCGTCCCAAATCCATCTGCTGAAGCAGCAAAGCCGCTGATGCCAACGTGCATGATGGGTGCAACGGTACGAAGTGCGGCCTCGTGCCGTGCAGCTTGTGCCGTTCTACAGCAGGTATGCGATTTCCTTGCATCTCCGGAATATGTAAAGGTAGTTCCGGTGAACAGCTGTCGATGTGCATTCGTCAAGCCGAGCGAGGCTGCTGCAACGGCCCAAAGCGGCATGGGTCACATCACACGTGAAAACGTCCAGTTGCAACCTCGAAGTGTTGGTTTCGGAGCTTTCTTTTGTCGACAATCTACTCAAACTCCGGCGCCGGGTTCTTATCAGAGAACATCCCTGAGGATTAGGTCAAACATTGTCGACCTGGGCTGCTGCTTGGTGTTTGCACTGTTGGTCATGAGAGACCCACCCTTGCCCGCCAGCTCTCGAACCACAAGCATTGAGTGCCCAGTGAGGCCGGGCATTTTTCACGAGATCCAGGAGGAGAACAGGATTACGAGACCGTGACTGTCATGTTCGTAATTCTGGTCACGAACCTCCTTTTGTGTTTCGCAACTTCATTGCACCATCGGATGTGCCCTTCATGGCCTGGCACCCCTGGCCAGAAAACTTGGTACACCCAATGTGAACGTGAGGCCGATCTTTGTTTTGATGATTTTGGTGGACGCCGTTTCTGTTCCCGAGGGAGCCATGGCTCAAGCATTCGTTTCGTTTGCAGGTGCAGGTGCAGGTGCAGGGGAGCAAGAAACTTCCAGTTCCATTTCCCAAACCAGGGGCCCAGGGTCCACTGTAATTTCATTCCCCAGCACTCGGGGCTCCCGTCCCCAGCCTGCCGGGGATCTGGAACAAAACACCACAGCAAAAGCCACCTCAGCAAGGCTCAGGCACTGCGCACCTCTTCTGCACTCCCCCGCTGCTGCAAACCAGTGATCGGGTCTGCGCAGCCCATAACCTGTGGGACAAAGGCTCGCGGGAGTGGCCGCCTGCTGCCGCGAAACACTGCATCCCGAGCCCCTCGGACCCGAGCGGGCCTGGACTCGCGGCGTTTGCCCCAGGACGACGGAGGACGACGGGGACCCTTGCCTGGGGCGCTGCTGGCTGCTGGGTTGAAGCTGTGTGTGGACTTGCCCTGTGCTCGCTGGCATCCCCTTAATGGATCCCAGAAAGAGGACCCTGATTACCCTGACCCTGACAGGAGTCTAACGTTAAATCCAGCCCAGTCCAGTCCAATCCAATCGAATTCATCAATCATTCCATCACCTGGAGGTGCCGTCCATCGTGCAGGACCCCATCTCCAGACCGCGTCCGGTATGCTCCTGCTGTCTTTTGTTGACTCGTTGCGCGCCGCCATGTCCTCTTAATAGCCATGTGGGTACAGACTCGCCAGCCTGTGTCGGGCCCCGGAGCAGCGCTGCCGCAGCGGCTGTCTGTGCCGTCGGCTACCCCGCCGCGCGCTGCCCGCGCTGGTGCTGGTGCTGGTGCTGGTGCTGGTGCGTCGGGAGGTGCTGCAGCTGCTGCGACGGCGAGCACAGGCGAGCCAAGCGTCGCTCCTCCATCCGGACACGGTGCCTCCGCCCCTGGCACCGAAGGCACCTTTCTGCTTGTCGACGACCTTCCCGCCCCGGGCACTCGAGATTCGTTCGCTTCCATCATCGACGACCCGTTTTTCCTTCGTTACCACGACCACAACCACAACCACAGCCGCGACTCGGACGACGACCAGGCCACGCCCGAGCCCGACCCGGCGCGCCAAGCGCTTCGACGACGGGTGCTGGCCACACGCCGAGGAACGCACCGAGGAACGCACCACCCAGCAACCGTGGATCCCGCCCGGAAAGAGTCTCTGAGCGATTACCAACCCGACTCCCTGGGTAAGCACCCGCCAGAGACGCCCTGCACCTGTTCTGCTCTGCTCTGCCCTACACTGCCTCGTCCTGCCAGCGTCTTCTCTCCCGACGCGCCCCCAAGGAGAACAGGAGAACGAGAGAACAACAGACTGACGACTGGCCCAGTTTGAGCATGCCAAACACGTCATGGAACCCATCAACATCGCAATCATTGGTGCCAAAGGCGTGGGCAAATCCACATTCATACAACACCTGCGGCGGGCCCCGAGGCCATCGACCACGAACGTCACGTCCCTGCGCCACGAACTCGACGGAGCCCAATATATCGTCACCCTGGTCGAGCTCGATCTCGAGGGCATCGAGCTGGACCCGAACCAGCCCGTACAATGGCCGAAACAGATCGGTGGACAGATGATGCCCCGCATGGACGGCGCCTTGATCATGTACGATGCCGTGAACGAGGAGACCACGCGGGAAGTGCCCCCCATCATGGGTGAGTCGATGTCTCGAACTTGATCCCCGCACCGGACGCCTACTGATTGGCACAGCCGCGCTGGCGAACTCCTCCCTGCCGACCCTCCTCGTCGCAGCGAAATGCGACACGCCTGATGACCTGCGGCACCCGGACCTTGCGGGGCTGGCATCTGCCTTTCCCACCTGTGCCGGCCATTTTAGGACTGCGTCCAACGCGCCCGGCAGCGCTCGAGAATGCCTGCATGCTATTTCGAGGGCCGCCCTGGCCAACCGGAGAGGTGAGATCGGCGCTCTGGCGGATACCCCTCCTCCCCACTTGTGTCCCTGGCGAGCCCGGCTATGGGACTGGTGGAGGGTAGCACGTTTGTGAGACGGGGCTGATAAAAAGCATCAGACAAGTCGGACGGGTCCGGCATCAGGAGGCGCGCAGCTTCCACAGCGAACCTCGATGCCCCAATGGATATCCTCAATGGCCGCCCAATCAGCCAGCATAGTAAACACAGCAGAGCCAGTTCCGATTTCTCGCTCCTGCGCGGATTCCCTCAACCACCCAGCGACGGCCAGTACCGGGGCCCGGCTTCCAGGTCGCCACGGCTGGACTACCAGACCATGAGCTCAGGCAGCAGTAATTTAAACCCCAGCACAGCCATACCAGAGGACGGAAAACAGCAGACGGTGTCGAGCATGCTGCGGACGCCCGGCATCCGGCTTGACAGCGGGACCGAGTCCTTTCTGGACGTTGACGAATCCGACGCAGAGTCGTACCACCACCCGGACGACATACCGATACTGCAGCGTAATGACGAGGCACTCGCCGACAGGCCGGCCAAGGCCGTCGGTCTCAGCTTTGGCGATCTCGTTGACAGGCTTCTGGCGCCCAAGATGTCGAAAGCCGACCAGAATTTCGCCGATGTCTTCCTCTGCCTGTACCGGAAAATCGCCACCCCTTTTGACCTGCTTTCAGCGATCCGTGCACGGCTGGACCAACTGCGGAGCGACCGGACAGCACAGTACCTAATAAGGATAGAGACGCAGATGCGTGCCATTGAAGTGGTGGCCAAGTGGCTCTCCCTGTACCCAGGAGACTTTGCGCGGCCGCCGACAAGAAAGAGCCTGGAGAAGCTCATCAAGGAGCTGCTGACCGAGCCCGTCTTCGTTGCGGCCGCACACCAAATGCGGGTGCATCTGGAGCAGAAAGTTACCGAGGACGACGACACTGGGTGGGCAAAATCTGACCCGACGGAGGAGCCGGAGAGCAAAGATGCTGGGGGGCGGAGACGGAGTGGCATGGCAGAGTCGATGACGTCTCTGCAGTTGGAAGACTCGAGCGGGCCCAGCCAGCGGCGTCCGTCGCAGAGCTCTGAGCTGTCCGGCCTGGAGCCGCACGGCGCCCGAGGCCCGGCGCGGTTCCTGTTCCATTCTGTAGACGACTACGAGCGCGAGGCCGCGACGTTGATGCCATCAGCAACCCTGCCCCTCAACAAGTTTCGCTATCACGCGTTTATGGACCTCGACGCGGAGGACATCGCAGACGAGATGACGCGGATTGACTGGATCATGTTCAGCTCGATCCGGATCCGCGACCTAGTACGGCACGTCAGCCTGTCTCACGATCAAAAGGAGAAGTGCCGCAACCTCAAGAACGTCAACCGCATGATCTCGCACTTCAACCACGTCGCCCAGTGGGTGTCCAACATGATCCTGATCCGCGACAAGGCCAAGCACCGCGCGCCGTGCCTCGAAAAGTTCATGATCATCGCCCAGAAGCTGCGCCAGCTCAACAACTACAACGGCCTCGCCGCGGTGCTGGCCGGCATCAACGGGACCGCGATCCACCGCCTCGCGCAGACGCGCAACCTGGTCAGGGAGGACGTGCTGAAGCGATTCGCCGGGCTGGGCTTGCTGATGGGCACGCAAAAGAGCCACTTCGCTTACCGCCTGGCTTGGGAGAACTCGCCGCTGCCGCGCATCCCGTTCATGCCGCTGCACAGACGCGATCTGGTCTCGGCCGAGGAGGGCAGCAAGACGTTTGTGGGACCCAACGGGGACAGGATCAACTGGAAGAAGTTTGAGGTGCTCGGCGAGGTGCTGCTGCCCATCATGAAGAGCCAGGGGCAGCCGTATCCGAACCTGCACCGGAACGACGTCTGCCGGGAACTGATACTGGATTGTCGGATGCCTACAGATGACGAGGTTGGTTTTTCTTTAAACTAATAAATCGGGGGGTTGTTGCGTAGTGTGCTGTTGCTGACTTTGGTTCGAATCACAGGATATCTACCAGCGTAGTTTGCAGGTCGAACCCTCGTCGGGGGGTCCCGGAGAGTCGACCAAAAAGAAGTTTCCCTGGTTGGCCAAGTAGGGCGGTCAAGCGGGGGTAACGGGTAATCTTGTGGCGTTTGGGTCGATGGGTTCTCGGGGTTGCTGTCAAGGTGTTCTAGCACGGGAATGGTCTATGTCGGAGAGGCGAGGCGAGACATGTACAGATCAAGACATTTACTGCTGTTACATCAGGTTCGACCGGATCTGGGTGGATATAATGGAAGCAAGCGAGGGATCTAAAAGGCAGGCAGGGCGGGAAGGGGAGGCGGTCTCCTTCCCGCGGCCATGGGTTGGAAAGGAGGATATCATTTCTGCTTCTAGACGTTTTACGGCAACGAGCGGGAGTGCAATGGATTTATTACTTGTTCATGTCTTTTTGGAAAAGATAACTCCGTGTGCTATGCCTTTTTGTTGCTTTGTGACGCGTGTTCCCAGGGTATGTCCAGTCCGCTATGCTAATACCAGCGCAATATATGCTTGAAGAAAATCAAAATAGCGCCCCCGAAAATGCATGCTAGAACCCCAAGGATATGAGGAACTGTTCCAGCCTTGCCATGTATACGGGAAATCAGTACTTCATCCGCAAGATGGACTGGGTGTGCTCACCATGGATCCCGATTCTTTCACCTAGAACAGACTTCTAGTCTTCTTCCTTGGGCCAGAGCCTACAGATAGGGGGTATCAGCCAACCGTCTTCCCAAAGCCCCAACAGCGATCATCGCGGGGACATGTCCTCTTCCCTGCTCTGGAAGAAAAAAGGCGGGTGTCTGGAAAGGGGATAGGACTCACAGCTCTCTCCTCCACAGACACTGCAACATCTTTGTGAAGACCAATATCCACACCAGCACCAGGCACGCGGCCAAAACGCATCCAAAGATCTCGAGACCGTTGCTCCCAAGCGCCGTGGCGAGCGCTTCCGTCGCCGTGACCTGTTCCACCACACGCTGGTCAGCATTCCCTTTTTGGTTCCTTCCTATCAAACCATCTCACCGTCACCATCACCATCACCATCACTTCGTTTACTAAAAAAAGAGCGGATAACGGGGCGGTATGCGTGGCAGAGGGAAACTCAAAGAGACTCACCAGCGCGGTATTGGGAAACACAAACGAGAACCACGTCATCTGGAAGCGCAGCTTGCCCTTGCTCGCCGGGCGCAGGTACTTCCACAGCGAGCCGACCGACACGAGGAAGAACCAGATGCTCAGCCCCCAGAGCCACAGGCCGGCCATGGGCCAGCAGGCGCAGGATCTGGGCCGCGTGCGGGGGCGTCGGCGAAGGTGGGCGGGAAGATGGCCGGGGCGAGGAGCCGAGCTGGACTGTTGTCATGGGACAATGAATCATTTTGCGTTAGTGCGTGGGTTGTTTGTTGTTGTTGTTGTTTGTTGTTGGGAAATGGATCAGAAGAAAGGGAAGGGGTAAGGGGTAAGGACAAAAAAAGGGGGGGGGAAGGAGGAAAGCGACGTACCCAACCCGGCGCAGGTAAACCCGCTCGGCCCGATGGAGATGAACACGCCCGGCCGCTGGTGGTCGCGCGGCAGCTTCTGTGTCATGAGCCGATACAGGAAGGCCGCGCAGACCATGAAACTGATGAGAAAACCGGTGCCCTGGACGGTGACGGAGGCCAGGGCGACGGGGACCGTGTGGATGGCGCCGAGCCCGCCGGCGCGGTTGGCGGCCGAGATCAGGTTGGCGCCGAAGGGGGCGGTGAGGAGGAGCGGGTAGGCCGGAAAGACCCAGACGGGTGTCATGGTGTGGATTGGGAAGACTCTGGGGTTCGGGATTGTTTAGCTTTTGTTGGCTGTGCGGGAAGAAGTCAGGGGTAAGGGGCTCACTGAGTTGACCAAAGCGTCAGGTAGAGGCCAGCGCTAACCAAGACGCTCACGCCCACATAGATCCAGAAAAGGGCCTCGACCACGGTGAGAAGCCAGGGGCCAGTATTGGGGATGCCATATTGGGTTATAGTGATGAGTATCGTGGCTGACCTGTTGTGGTGAACGTAAGTAGCCGACGTCTGTCATGCTGGTTGGCAACGGACTTACGAGACAATCTCAGCTGCGTCAGCCATATCTTTCTAGTCATGGACAGGGGAGAAAACACTCACAATGGCCGAGATAAACAAACTCTCCATCTGGTCGGTGAACGAGTCCACGAGACTCCCCGCGTGCAAATAGAACCTCAGCGCAATCAAGACGCAGTTCATGACAAACAAGAGGAGATTCAAGAAGAAAAACGCCAAACCGATCCCCGTCAGCCACTGCGCCTGGTACGGTACTGCATCTCTGGTCAGTCTCCCGCTTCTCCCCTTTCTCAATAATAAAACAGAGAGCGCGCCAGCCTAAACAAAAACAAAAACACTCACTCGAATGCAGCACATTCGCAATCCCTCCCGTCGCCTACAACACCCCAATCCCCCATTTCACATCAGCAATCAACCCCCTTTTGTCACACACACCTCTACCTCATAGTTCAACAGGAGGTACCCACCATAGTCATCGTAAACCACGTCCACTGAAAGCACCCGATCCGCTCGCGCAACCCAACCCGCCTCCGCAAACCCCTCGCCCTCAACACCGCCCCGTTCAGGCTCTCCGGCGGCGACCCCACCACGCCCCGACCAAACCCTCCTCCCATAGCCATCCTCCCACCATTACCACCACCGTTACCAGGTTGTGCATACTGCTGCTGCTGCTGCAGCGGCGGCGGTGATGATCCTGCCCCACCAAGATCCGTCCTTGCCCTGCGCAGCCCTGCACCACCTACACTGTACGGCCACGAGTGTTGTTGTTGCTGTGGCAGCAAGGGCGGTGCGGACAGGGGCATGGAGGACGGGAAGGGGTCCTCGAGCGGGGTTTCGTAGCCGTTGTTGGTGGGGGACTCGAAGATGGAGTCGAGGCCAGAGGGGGTGCGTGGGGGTGGGTTGGGGCGGGTGGGTGGTGGGGTTGTCATTGTTCTGTTCTGGTGGGAGATTATGTCTCTCTCTCTCTCTCTCTCTCTCTCTCTCTTTGTGTGTGTGTGTGTGTGTGTGTATGTGGGTCTCTATCGTGTAGGGTATGGTGTAGGGGTTGGTGAGGATAGGTCTGGAGGGGAGGTTATGGTAGGGTATGGCAGGAAGGTGAGGGTGAATGTGAGAGAGAGGGGGAGGAGACAGGAAGGAGGAGGATCTGGGTGAGGGGTCGGGGGAGGTAAACGGCGCAAGTCATAAGAGCTAGGAATGGTGCTGGCGATGGTGAGGTTGTAGTCGACGGCAGGACGTGTCGTGGAAAAAGGGCTGGCTTATCACCCAAGTGCTGCGGTGCTTGATAGGGCCATGACGTTGGTTGGGTGCTGGAGGGGGGCAGCGGTGTGGTGTGGTGTGGTGTGTGGGGGTTATATAGAGCACATCCATTAAAGGGCATGTCTTTTAGTGGCACTTCAAGGGCGCTGTGTAAGTGCCGCATAGCCGCCGTTCGCGTTGAAATCGAGTCACTGGCTGGCATTTGGGCGAAGCTTGTTTCGACAGGCTCACTGCAACTGGACGGGCAGAATGGCAAACACATGTGGAGGATGCGATCGGGATACTCCCTGCTCGGTCTGAACAAGTGGAGCGAGCTGACGGTTTGCGGCGACTGAACGCTCTGTTTCTGCTTGATTTCTGCTTGATTTCTGCCTTTTCGGTGCTGTTTCGCCTGGTCACCCACCAAGACCCAAGAGAGAGTCGGGTGTAAGTCCCGACCAACCACGGGTCCTCTTCTGCTGATTCCTCATGGTGACTGACCAAGGCAGCTTGCTAGCTCCAGAGCCGACTCGAAGCTAAAAGAAAATCCAAAACACAAGGAGAAAAAGGGAGGGCGACGTCATTCCCGGGTTTCAGCGAATGCCAAGCCGGGCTATCCGGCCACCTGACCCCCCTGCAGTCCGTTCCGGATCTCGGATCTACACGGATCTTCAAGCCCGGGCGAATGCCGAGACCGCGACTGAACGTCACCGACTCGCATCCACAACCTTCGGTCCCCTCAAATCCAATCTCCTTCAGGCTACCACTTGTGTCTGTCAGGAGTTCTGTGTCAAAGCTTACCTTTCCTTAAAAAGAGATGAACGACGACACATCGCGGACACGAAGGACCTCCCACGCACTACAAGACTCGCCATCCACGCGTATGTCGTGGACAGCGCGCATGCAAGATGGGTGCGATAGTTTTGTCCTTTGCGGGCATGTCTTGACCCTTTGAGAACGCAGTAGAGACCGGTGGGGTACTGACTTGCTCCTAATGAGATGCAAACACACTGCAGCGATAGGAAACAAACACACAAACCCCCCAACCTCCAGTAAAATGCGCACATGCATTCTGTCTGCATGGCTGTCTAGCGTACCAGGCAACGGTGACCACTTTCCGAGCCTCTCTTCTACCCCAGATTGATATTTCCATAAAAAGGGGAAAAAATGACAGAAAAATGCGCAACCCCCCAAAACGCCAGAGAGAGAGACCCCTTGTCAGAAATGAATGCCCCTCAAACGAGGGGCATGCCATTGTGACCACCAATGCAGATGTGTTTTTTGTATACTGTCCAAGGGGTAAGGACCGTACCGAAGAAGAATGGACAGAGAAAACGCCAAAATGCGAATGTATGTTTTGATGCACACCTTTTTAGAGCCCCCGGATTTCATGCAGTTAGTCGTGGTTGAAGAGCACACTGATCGATTCGCCGTGGTGGACGCGGCGGATGGCCTCGCCAAAGATGGGCGAGATGTCCAGGACGTCAAGCTTGGGGCCCAGGAGCGCCTTGTGCTCGTCTTGGGGCACCGAGTTGGTCACGACCAGCTTGTCGATGGCTGACGCCTTGATGCGGTTGATGGCGTCGCCGCTGAAGACGCCGTGAGTGAGGAGCGCGTAGATCTTGGTGGCGCCCTCCTTCTTGAGGAGCTTGGCAGCCCGGGTGATGGTGTTGCCGGTATCCGCAAGATCGTCGATGAGGATGCAGACACGGTCCGTCACGTTGCCGACAAGCATCATGCTCGCGTTTTGTCGGTCGGTGATCTTGGTGGGACGGCGTTCCTGCGGCGAGGGTTGGTAAGTGGCAGAGAGGGGAGATTGAGAGATATTACCTTGTGAATGAGGGCGAATTCGATGCCCATGCTGTCCGCAATCGCTGTCGCGCGCTTTGCGCCGCCGGCGTCAGGGCTGATGATCACGGCATCCTTGTAGTTGGGAATGAGCGTCTGGATGTACCGCTTGAGAAGCGGCCTGCCGTAAAGGTTGTCGACGGGGACATCGAAAAACCCTTGGACTAGACTCAACGTCAGCACCCTCACTTGAAAGAGGCGAAGGAATACGAAAACATAGAAGATGCGTGTCGACAAGAGGCTCCGAGACAAACAGAGCCTCCTGCTTGGCATGCATCATCTCCTTCACCACTGGTTACACATACCTTGAGGGTCGTGCAAATCCATGGTGATCACTGCAGCCAAGTTAGCAATAGGTTTCTCTTGGAAGCTCAGCTCGTGATGTCAGGTTTTACCCCTGTCCAGGGCCTGCATCATGAGAACATGCGGAAAGTGCATACCGTGATCCGCACCGGCGCAGGTCAAGAGATTGGCCACCAGTGTCCCTGCCTGCGCAACCCATTGCTTGTACCCCGGCTTCGCCTCGAAAGCGCCAACATGAGACACGTTCTCATAGTCGTGTGTCGTGTAACTGCCTACACGGCCGTGCACGCCGTTTGCGACAGGCTGGTTTCCTCCAAAATAGGCGTCGCCGTTGGTCTGCTTGACGGGGGACACGGAGCCAGTCCCATTGGTCAATGACGTCTTGGCCAGCCGGCTGGTGATGTCGGCCCCGTTGACGAGCCCAGCGCTGCGAGGAACGCCGGGGGCCGGGGTAGCCGGGACGCTGTCAAAAGTGTAGTCCTTCTTGCCGTTCTCGGAGCCGGTCTTGAAGAGAGGCGCGCCGGCCTTTTTGTACGGAAGGTCGGGTTGCCGCGAGTAGGGGAAGAGGGGCAGGACGGCCGTGACCCGACGCGCGGAGCCCGTCTTACACGCCGAGATCATGATGCACAGATCCATAAAGTGGTCGTTGAGCTTGCTGCCGTTGCCGCCAAACCCGGTCTGGATGATGTAGACATCCTTGCCGCGCACCGAGTCCTGGATCTCACAGCGGCTCTCGCCCGACGAGAACTTGGTGAGGATGCGGTTGCAGGCGGGCAGGCCGAGGATGTTGCACACGCTCTCGACCAGGGCGGGGTGCGAGTTGCCGCCGAGGACCACGATGTTTCGGACCATGGTGGTGGTGATGGCGGCTCAATTGAATGACGCGATCGCGGAGGGAGGTTGCGGAGCAGGACCGGAGAAGGGGAAGGGTGGCGGCAGGCAAGCTGCAGCGTCGTTGCTTGGGGGTGCAGTTGCTTTGCAGCGGCACAAGGCAAGCCCCGGAACAATGCAGGAGGCGAGAGTCGGAGGGCCGAAGAGCCTCGATCACAACACCACGACCGATGCCGGCGGGAGCAAGACAACCGTCAACGAGGCTGAGGCTTTATCGACGTTTGCTGCTGCAGGACGAAACAATCGAGGACGAAAGGGGGACCAACGGGCAAAAAAGATGCCTCACGCCGGCGGCCGGTCGCTAACAAAAAAATGCCGAGGGACCTGGGGGGGCGCCTGGGGCAACTTTATTGTGGAGGAGGGGCACACGGGCCGGGACGGGCTTGTTGGCCACTGGCGGGTTGTGGTGTGCGGGTGAGCGGTGAGGGGCAGTGTGTAAGAGAGATGCGAGGGCGAGGAGAGGCAAGGACAATGAGATGAAAGAGGCTCGAAGCGGGGAGAAAGGGAGGAGTGGGAGGGAAAGAGATCACAAGGGAACCATCTTGGTGAGTTCAGTCAAGAGTTGACCAGCGAGAATTACCGTCGGGAGCGGCAATGCGTTTGGGTTGTGGAGAGGGCGGTCCCTTCGCTGTGGGAACCGTTGACCGCGGGGCAGCCAGGAATTAAACAAAAATTTCTGCTGCGGCCTGTGAGCCGGGCCCTCTCGCCTCGTAGGTTTTTTTGACGTTGCGGTGGCCCGGGGCCCGGGATGAAGTGCCTCAAGTGCCTCATCCGCCTCAAGATGTGCGTGTGCCTGCCTTTGGTACAAGGGTACGTACATTCCTGTCGGGCAATGATGATGCGAGAATTTTTCGGCGGGGCAGTTGTCGACCTGTCGATTGGACAGCAAAAGCGCGCTCCGTTGGATGTGCCCTGCAACCGAGTGGGGAGCTTCATGGAGGGGCAGCCTGGCCTGCCGCCTCTGTGTCATGCTGCGGAAACCAAACCCACTTGCAGCCTCGCTCATCAGGCCTGTCAGCCTCTTTGTTTTTTTCTTTCCGACTGCATGTGGTTTGAGTTTCGCAAATGCAACTAGTCGCACCATCAACCAGACAGGGGGAAAGCAAGAAGCACAGCGCACAGGACCACAGGCCAGCATATAGGTCAACACCCCAAGAACCAAACAAGAAAAAATCATCAACCCAAAAGCCTCAACAATCTGCAGAGTCCAAGCTCCTGGACAGCACAGCACATCATCCTCGAGCTCACCCACACCATTCTCGCCTCACCAACCCCGCAAGTGACCTGAGGTCCCAAGACAAACATGAAGATCCTCGAGTCACAAAACGCGCTCCTCTCCAACTTCGAGGTGTACCAGCACATCACCGAGCAGCAGAAGCGGAACAAGACCCAGAACCGACGCCTGCCTGGCAATGCGTACCATGTCATGAACGAGGTCGGCCTTCACTACCAATGCTGCTGTCTCACTCCCGCCCCTGGCTAATTGACAAGATCAGGTGGTCAAGTATCTGAGCGAGAAGCCCAGCCCGCTGGAAAATCAACAAGAAACCAAAGCCTACGACTCGGCGGCCATCCCGCGCCTGCTCGAGAAGCTGCGCGAGGCCAACCTGCCGAGCGAGCTGACCAAGGGCGAGGTGCTCTCCATCCTCAACCTGCGCCCGTCGTCTAGTGCGCTTCTGAGCACGGCGATTGAGGACATGGAAGAGCGGTTCAGCGAGGACGAGCAGAACAAGATCGTCGACATTATCGGCGACGTCTTGGGCCGCCCCGAGCCTGGCGAGGGGGCTGAGGGCGGTGAGGACGAGGAGATGGATGCTGACGCCGTCCCGTCAATCGAGAACGGTTACTGAGCGGCGAGCGAGCGTCTCACATGCGCCCGCCCCCCGTTCAAAGCCATTGCAACCCCCGCTTACATAATCGCGCACCCCCCCGTGCTCTGCCCACCTTCTGGCGTGGTGGTTTTGAGAGCGGTGCTGCAGAGGTCATCGAACGCCTCGGTCAGCAGCTCGCCCGTCACGGCCGAGCACTCGGCGTACTTGTCGGCACGCATTTCCTGGGCTGCCTGGTAGGCCTCCTGCGGGTAGATGATCCCATTAGGGTCGTCCTCGGACCGCAGGTCGCGCTTGAGGCCGAGCACCATGATTGGGAGGACGTCGCTCGAGGCAAAAGTCGTGCGGACTTCCTTGATCCACTAGACGGAGCATCAGCTTACATGGCTGGCCTGAAGGAAACGAGAATCGGATGGATGCGGACAAAGGGACAGTCACGTACCACACGCTGCATGTTGATGAGACTGAGCCGCTGGCTTATGTCATAGCAGATGACCACCAGATCTGGTCGGAGGAGTCTCCAGCTCTCGGGGCTGGAAGTGTCGTGGAACTCAAACCGATACTGTCCTCTGCGGGTGCGGACCTCGAAGACAAAAGGTTGGTCCATGTCCCTGAGCAGGGTGATGGGAGCTTGGCCGTGGAGGCTCTGGCGGCCCTGGCTGATCCTCCTGCATTGGTGCATGGGGTCAGCAAAGGCTGCACCACGCGGCTATCTCGGATGCCACTTGGGGATACTGACGATAGAAACGTTGATTTCCCGCATTTCTCGTCCCCCAGCAGCAGGATTGTGATCGTATGTTCCTCCATGATGAAGGTGTTGTTTGGGGTGCAAGAGAATGGTCAAACGGGTCCCAGATCACTTACATAGCATTCTTATCAAATATCCCGCGCAGCTTATCGTCGGTGCCAAGACTGACATCTCCACATTATTTTTCAGTTTGGACCCTTGTGGGGATTTGGAGACAGGCAGCGGAGGCGCCACTTGAACAAAAATCCCATCGACATGTGCGTCCACCTGCCCGCCACCTGAAGTCGGCGCATTGTGACTTGAGACGGACGGCTTGGAGGTCAACGGGCCAACCGAAATTTATTAGCAACAGCGGGCCACATGAACGCTACCACCGGCGTTCAGAGGACCCTCACCCAAGGCTCTGCAGTGATTGCGTTGCTGTCACGATCCCCACTCAGGCTCACTGCCACTCGACCTCTTGCACACTACCAGCGCCGCGCAGCAGGCTCATCCACATCATCTTCAGTCTCACGCAAGCCACATAAAATGGCCGACGCCGACTACCAGGACTGGTCCAAAGACCGCCTGGTCTCGCGCCTCCGGGAGCTTGAGGCGCAACTCAAAGCTCAACAAGAACAGCAACCACAAGAGCAACAACTACCCAAACAAAAACAAAAGCAAAAACAACCTCCCTCCCACCCAAAACCCCCATCACCACCCACCGCCACACCCAAACAGGGACCGGGACCAAACACCCCCCAACTTCAGACCAAGGAAAAGAAGAAAAAGAAACCCTCCAAGATCGACCCCTCCAAGTACTCGACCCGCCTCGTCGCCCTCAAGCTGGCCTACCTCGGCAAGCGCTTTGGCGGCTTCGAGTACCAGGCCGGCGCCGCCGTGCCGAGCATCGAGGAGGAGCTGTGGCGCGCCCTCGTCAAGAGCTGCCTGATCTGGCCCGACGACCCGGACAAGGTCGACTTCGCGCCCTGGGAGTACTCCAAGTGCGGCCGGACCGACAGGGGGGTGAGCGCGTTTGGGCAGGTTGTGGGTGTGCGGGTGAGGAGTAACCGGCCCTTGGCGGTTGACAAGGGGGATGAGGATGTGGAGATGGGGGAGGGCCAGGGGGACGGAGAGGGACAGAGTCAGAAGCCGGCGTGGGATCCGGTCGCGGATGAGATCAACTACCCGAGGGTGCTGAACCGGTTGCTGCCGCCCGAGATCAGGGTGCTGGCGTGGGCGCCGACGCTCCCCGCGGACTTCTCGGCGCGGTTTTCGTGCCGCGAGCGGCAGTACCGGTACTTCTTCACCCAGCCGGCGTTTACGCCGCTGCCTGCGTCGCTGGACCCGGAGGGGACCCGCGCCGGGGAAGGCTGGCTCGACATTGGCGCCATGCGCGAGGCGGCCAAGCTGTTTGAGGGCGTGCACGACTTCCGGAATTTCTGCAAGCACGACGGCGCGAAGCAGATCACCAACTTCAAGCGGAGGGTGTTTGAGGCGGACATCGTCGAGGTGGACGGCACGGGGTCGGCGCTGCCTTATGTGAGCCAGGCCGACTTCATGCCGGCTGGTCTGAAGGAGGAAGGGGGGCCGCATCCCAAGGTGTACTACTTTCACGTTCGCGGCTCGGCATTCCTGTGGCACCAGATCCGCCACATGGTCGCCATCCTCTTCCTCGTCGGCCAGGGGCTGGAGAAGCCGTCTCTGGTGACGGACCTTATGGATGTGGGCAAGTACCCGCAGAAGCCAAACTACAACATGGCCGATGAAGTGCCGCTCGTGCTGTGGGACTGCATCTTCCCCAACGTGGACGAGGCCGCGCGCGAAAAGGCCACGCTCGAGGTCCATGACCCGGATGCCGACGTCAACACCAGCATGACGGACGATATGGACTGGGTCTGGCTGGGCGAGGACAAGCCGTCGCACCTGCACGGAGCGAGCGGCATGGTGGACCAGCTGTGGGAGTGCTGGCGCGAGCGCAAGATGGACGAGCTGCTGGCGAACCAGCTGCTGGACTCGGTCGCGCGCAAGGCGGATCTGACTCGGAGGCTGGCCGAGTCGGGGCCCCCTGAGAAGCCGAACAGCAGCCAGCGGGTGTACGAGGGCGGCGGCACGGCCAAGGCGTCGGGCAGCTACGTACCCGTGCTCAAGAAGCACCTGCTAGCGTCGCCCGGAGGTCAACGACAAGTGGGCACAGAGCAAGGCTTTACCAGCGCGGCCGAGCTGGCCCAGACCAAAAACTGGCGGAGCGTCATCAAGGCGAACAAGGCCGGGGCGCGGCAGTAGACACAAGCAGCATCAGCGTAGACGAATAGAACCGCAAGATCCAGTGCCCAATGCAAATGCAATCCATTCCTCAACCCCCAACAAACTACGAACCCCCTTTGCCACCCAAACCCGTACTCAAACCCCCTCCCTCTCCCCCTCCCCTTCCACCAAACACCCCTCACCCCCCTCCAAACCGCCTCCACAATCTTCCGCCTCGGCAGCAGGCCCGGAAACAGCACCACCACATCCTCCTCCCCCTCCACCACCACAACGAGATAATACCGCACCTCAAACCCGCGAAACGCCTCGTTGATCAACACATCCCGTATCTTCTCGGTCGGTATGAACCGCGTCTGCGCGCCCCACCCGCCCAGCCCGAATCCCAACCCCAGCCCGCCGCCGAACCCACCAAACTTGCTCCTACTACTGCCGCCCCACCCCCACCCGGTCCCCGTCCCGGTCCCGGACCCGGAGCACGTCTGGATCCCCAGCCCGCGCAGCACGAGCACCGACTCGGTCGTGTGCAGCTGGACGCACACGGCCAGGTAGATGGCGGCCGCGGTGAGGAGGGCGACGGCGCGGTCGGGCAGGGGGGACGCCAGGTGCGCGAGGGCGAGGCCGGCTGGGGAGAGGTGCGCTGCGCGGAGGAGGGCGGCGAGGAAGGAGGGGATGTCGCCTGCGAGGAGCGGGGGGAGGAGGAGTTGCGAGAGTTCAGGAGGTTGTTGTTGTTGTTGTGGTAGTGGTAGTGATTGGGTTGCTGTTTCCTGGGGGTTGGTGGTGGTGGCGGAGAAAAAGAAGCGGGCGTAGAGGGTCAGGACGGCGGCGGAGAGGAGGGCGAGGCGGAGGAGCTGGAGGGCGAGGAGGAGGAGGCGGAGCGGGAGGGTCAGCGGGGGGCAGGTGGTGACCGTGAACTCGGCGGTGGTGGGGGAGGGGCGGCGGATGTAGAGGTGGGGGGCTGTTGTGAGCATGGCGGTGGTTTCGACTGCTGTGCACAGTCTATTAAGTTCGTTTCCCGGTTTTGAGGTGTCTCGTGGTCGCTGGATCGCACCTCAGACCGCGGAGATGGTGAGGGCCCAGTGGCGGAGAGAATTCGGGTTACCGTCGTAAATGTTGTCGGTTCATTGTTGTGATGTGTGCAGATCCCGTGCCGCCCCTCCAAGATGCCGCGACTGTTGGCCAGACAGAGAAAAGTGAGTGTTGAAGATGGAAGGGGATCGCGAAGCGCGACACTTCACGGTGTGGTGCAGTTCGTTTATCGATAAAACCGCTGCATGCATTGACCCCTAACCCTTGCCACAAACCCCGCATGAGCATACCCGCACTATATGTATTAGGTCCAGCATTCAAAATTCCGACTGTAATGGTCAGTTTGGTTTCGGAGGCACTCGATTTTCTCGCAGACTCTACTCCATCCCCATAAGAACCCCCCAGCGGCGCCCAGCGCGAATCTTGCGGTGGCCACCCACTCGCATGGGTAACCCGCGATCGCTGCGCGTGGCCCTAAGCAATGAAGATGACCCTTGAGGGAGGTCTCACTCTGCAGAGACATCTTCACCGTCAGATGGCGCGCTGGATCACGATCGCTGGGGGCTTGGGGTAGAGCGGCGAGATGGGGATGTCAACTCCATTTTTTGCACTTTTTTTTAGGCCTTGATATTACAATCTCGTCACTTAGAGAGAGTCCATCGAACACCAATGATCATTTTCTAATTGTTGCATGTGTGGGAAGAGCAATAAAAAAGAAAAGTACGGTTCGTTGTGTCAACCCGCTCGAACACCCGAATGAAGCAATTCGCAAGATCCCCAATCAGTCCCTCTCGAACACAGCTCAAACAGCAGCATCAGATATTCAAAGTCCAAACAGAACAAACATCAATAACGTAATCTGCAACCTGCTATCCCATACCACAAAAAGTCTCCATTACAAGACCCCCAACCCATCATCATCCACGCAAATGCCCTGCCCCATTCGAATCGAAAACGAAGCGAAACACCATCCAACACAGTGCCGCGAGGCAACAATGTAGTATCCCATCCGCACCCCGACCACCCAATCCACCGGGCTTTTTATTGTCTTTTTCCCCTTCCAGCTCCAGCGTTGCCTGTAGTGTATCCAATCTGCCTGTTCTCTTCCCGTCGCTCCCCTTCTTGTGTTTCCCTGACCTCATCCACCACCACCTTCAAGTTGCACATTCCCCCCCTCTTAACATCCTCCCACATCCGCCCAAAACCACACCCGCCTGTTGGTCATAAGTCATGAGAAGCGAGAAAAGACAGGTATCCCAAATAATGAATAAAACAAAAAGCAAAAACTCGCAGGTAGCAAGAATCAGAAAAATGTAGAAAATGAGCTGCAACTACCAACCAAAATAACCGACGTGACATGAACTCTGCTGCTGCCGCGGCTGCTTCATTACCATTTCTCCTCCGATCCTCCATTTCCAAAAACCAATGGTATCTCATGTTGTTGTTGTTGTTGTTTGTTTCTTCCTCTGAAGCGTTGAAAAAAAAAAGTCCCCCAAAATACCCGCGCTGCCAGCGGGATTAACCAAGGACGCGGTGTGGTGTAGGTATTGTATGCCAGCGATGAATCGAAATCCTGTCTGTCTCCCCTTTTTTTTGTCTTCTGTTCCGCTTCTGCTCCAAGTTGTCGGTTTCCATCACCAAAGTGGCAGGCTACTTCTCCCCTAGACATTAATCCGCCCGGATCCAACCTGCAACACTCCCCTCTGCCAGACGAGTTGAAACCGAGCGGCCTCAAATCATCTCACTCCGATGCAAGCCCGTCCGGTACTCGTTCCGCCCCTCCTGCTGCGCGACCTGCGCCTGCACCTGCTGAAACACCTGGTTCTGCAGCCGGTAGTTCATGCTGACCGGCGGGCCCCCACCGCTGTTACCCCCTTGCTGCTGTTGTTGTTGCTGCTGCTGTTGCTGGTGGCCCGCCAGCGAGTAGTGCTGCTGCTGGAGCTGCTGGAGCTGCTGGAGCTGCGGCGGCGGCGGCGGGACGCTCTCGTACGGCGCCGTGGCCGCGTCGGGGGCGGCAGCGGCCGTCCGGCTGCGGCTGGCGGAGCGCATGCGCTCGGTCGCGCGGGAGATGCGCGCGCCGATCGAGTTGTCGACGCTGCTGCGGCCGCGGGCGTGGCTTTGGCGGGGCGGGTTGGGCGCCGAGATGATGGGCACGGTGGCCTCGCTGACGGGGATGGCCGCGGGGATCATCATGGGCTGGGGAGGGGGCGGCGGAGGGGGTTGTTGGTACTGCTGTTGGGGTAGCTGCTGGTACTGCTGCTGGGGCTGGTACTGCTGCTGCTGCTGGGGTTGGGGCTGGGGCTGGTCGTCGTCCATGACGATCTCGATCATGCCCGAGCTACCGCCGTAGACGACCGGCTTGGGGCCGCCGCTGAGGTACGGGAGCGGAGCGGGCGGCGGCGGCGGGGGCTGGGCGAGGTGCTGCAGTTCCTTGAGCATGGGCGGGACGGGGGGGGCGGCGGAGGCGGGATGTTGGCGTCGTGCGAGGGTCTCCGGCTGGGGAAGGCATTGGCATCGTGCGACGGCCGGCGACCCTGCATGGACATGGAGTTGACAGCCGAAGGTCTCCTGGAGTGGCTTTGCGGCTGAACGAGGTCGACAGGAGGCGCCGACATGGAGCGCCCGATCTGGGCCGCAATCCGGGAGTGGGCAGCTGGAGGCGGGGTGTAGACGGTCGACGGGAGGAGCAGCGGAATATCGTCACCCTTTGATTCTTCGGGCTCCCTCTCAGCCGCCTTGGGGGAATGCCTGGCCGGCGACTGGCGGTGCGATTGGGCGGGCAATGCAGGCGACGCCTGCGCAAAGGTTGACGGGATCGGAGGGACGGGAACGTTGTGCCTGCTCGAGTCGGACTCCATGACCAGGCGCATCGCCCTCGGCGTCGCTGGCAGGCCGATCACCGGCCCGTTGCGGTTCGCGTACATGCTCCTGCCGGCGCTGGGGTCCACGCTCGCGCTGCGGAAGGGAAGGTCTTCCTTCTTGGGGGGCACGTACGTCGTGCTCGGAAGCTCCATGAGCGAGGGCGTCCGGCTCACGGGCGCAGGCGTGAGACGGTCGGGGTGCATGATCGGGGGAGCCGAGGGCCTTCTGGCGAGCGACTTGCGGCGCTCTTCGAGCTCGCGTGCAGCAGCCTCCTTCTTGAGCTGCCTCTCGTCCTTGATGACTCTCAGATCCCCTGAGCTGTCAGTGGTGAGCTGCATCGGCGCTGGCGTCTGCAGTGGCATGCCAATCTTGCGGCGTGAAGAGCCCTCCGACCCCGCGTGCGAGGTGGTCCGTCGGATATCCGACTTCTCCCGTCCCGTCTCCCTGGTTGACCACGCAGTCGTCGACCGAACCGACACCGGAGAGGGGGGACCATCTCCTCGGCTGGCCCTGCTCGTGCTTCTGTTGTTCCTCTTGCGGAAGTTCTCCTGCGCCTCGACTGCCTGCCTGTAGTCTTCCTCGTCATCAGAGCCATAATAGTGTTGCTGCAGGTTTGCCGACATGGGTTGCGGCGAGGACGGCGATCTCTTCGAAGGCGGCCCGCGCGACGCGGAGCGCCCCCGGAGGTCCAGTGCCGGCGGCACGTGGCGCTTGTCGGGGCTCCTCGCGCGGCTTGAACCGCGGCCGTTCCGGCTGGTGGTGCGGCTTGACGCCCTCACGCGAGAGCCGTCCCGGTTGGCATAGCCCACCTTCCTCACCGTGCTCGGCTGGCTGACCGGCTCCAGCTCATCATTAGAAACGTCGATCAGCTTGCCCCTGGCGACCCCGTGGTGCACCATCTCAAAGTCCTCCCTCGGGGTCGACAAGTTGATCAGGTCCTCGGGCGACATGGGCACCGGCGACTTCGGAGACCGCTTCCCACCCTTGGGCGTGTAGCTCCGCGCCGCAGCCCGGCCGCGGTCCCGCGACTTTTCCCGGTTCTCCTTGCGCGACTGGCTCGCATCGCGCGCGTGGCGGCCGTCACGGCTGCTCCCACGAGCTTGCCGCTTGCTCGAGGCAGTGTCCAGGCTGTGGATGTAGTCGTCTAGGCTCTTACCTTGGTTGTGATGGGTCGAGCGCTGGTTCCTCGCAACGCTCGAGGCCGCAGAAGTGACAGAGCTAGCAACAGATCCCGGGCCCCTCCTCCTGGACGGCCAGTGGTAGCGGACTGAGGAGTGTGCCGATGGCTCGGGCGATGTGAGGTCGTCCCGCAGTGATTCCTTGAACGCCGGCAGAGACAGATCAAGTCCTTCAGGTATCCGGCTGCGCGAGCCATTCCTTCTCATTCTTCCACCCTCCATCAGATTCGCAATTGCCGCGGGCGACGGGGACGGAGGCGGATGACCCTTCACCGTGTCCTTCACCAGCCTTGGGCTCGCCGTGTTCGGTCTCGTCAACTCCAGGTTCCTGATCATCGTGTCTTGAACATCCATCGACTGGAACGCGCTAGCATACGGGTCACCGCCTTGCTTGGTGACCGCGGTCAGAAGGTCGCGGTGGCCCGAATCAGGGGCTTCACCAATTGAAGGGAGCCGCTGACGGCCAAAGCCCTGCACGGGACGAGCTGATGCCGGGGTGTTGAATTGGCTCCGGTTTCCGCGCAGGATCGCAGTCGTCGGATCAGCACCGCTGGGGGACAAGGCCGATTCCAGGATGGGCGTTGCCGCAGCCGCGATAGGTGTCTTGCCGTCATCAAGGTTCGCCAAAAGCTTGTTCTTGGCCTGGCCGTCGCCGAAAGATGTGATGAGTTTCAGCGCCGAGTTCTTGGCAACGCTTCTTTGCGGCCCGTGGTTCATGACTGGAGGTGAAAGTGGAGGGCTGAGCAGTTCTGGAACTGTCTGTGTGATGCTTGGGAAGTTGAGCTGCTGTGCGGATGGTGACGTCCAAGGCTCGGTGGATTCGCGACCAGTGCAGGCAAAGCTAGAAACGTCAGCGACGCGGTTCCCTCCACTCATCTTCACTGCCCAACCGGTATATTGTTCAACTTACCATCGAATAGCCAGTTGTTGCTGGCCATGCTGCACCGCCCACTCACCCCACTTCTTGACGATCTGTTCCTGGCGCTCCCAGGCCCCTGGGAAGAAGAGACACGTAAGAATCAAAGCCTCCATGTGCTTCTTGTGGGAGATGTAGATCTCGACGGCATCATTGTGGTCGCCCATGCCAACCATGATTGTCGCGGCAGCGTGGACATCTCCACTCTCCAGCAACCGCTGCACATAAGCCCGGCCCAGCTTGTGCTGAGATGCCTGCCCACCGATGCCGCTCAGCGCGAGAAGCATCCAATCCGAGGAGGTCATGTTCTCGGAGCCCATGGCCATGATGTCTGTGTTGATATCGCCCAGCCACTTCGCCAGCAAAATTCGGTTGGTCGAACCCAGCGGGTGACGCGACATCTCATCCCGAACCAGGTCGTCAATGTCCTTGTGCCATCCGAATATGGTGCTCAGCATCTGCCGGCGTAAATCGTCGTTCGTCAACCGGCTGTGGTCGGTCGAGTACGGCGCTTTATATGGCACGTCTGCAAGGCGGCTCTTGGTAAACTTGAAGAGATCGACGACCCTCGCGTCTTCGGGGCTGCGTGGCACCTCGTTGCGCAACCTAGAGGGTCTGTGAGTTGAGCGCAAATGTGAGCTTCCCATCGAGATTGAGCTGGTCGTCGACAACGACTCCCTCGCCCTTTGGTTAGCGTGACCCGATCGAAGAGAGGAGCCGGCCGAGATGTACGTGTTCTCGGTCATGCCCCGGGAGACGGTAGACGCCGGGTAGCGCCGCGCCGCGGTTTGAGATGTAGACGACGAGATTGACACGCTTGATCGCGAGACGTTTGAGCCCGGGGTGCCGGGACGATACGGTTCCGTGTCAGAGTCGCTCTGAAGATACCGGGCCAGAGGTGACCGGCTATCCCCTTCAGGCTCAGACAGTTCGTTGGGGCGGAATGTGATTTGAACTTGCGGCTCTGGCTCGGAAACGGCCCCTGTTTGGCCCTTGTCCTCGGCTTCAAGGGAGATAGGGGGTGACGGAGGGAGCAGATTCGCGGGGTGTTGTACATTTTGGAGGAGCATGGCGGGCGAGTTGAGATCAAATTGTTGGACCGTGTTGTTGGCTCCCAGCGTAAAGAGGGTGGCGGCGGGGCCGTAAACAGTCAACCCGCGGATGGTCTCAAGAGTCGGAATCGTATCGTAGGTGACATGTTTCGTCCGCACGTCCCATGATATTGTTTCTCTGTTCAATTGTTAGCAGTCATGACTTGTAAGCAAGTTTGATGAGAGCTCTCACGATTCTGAGTGCTGGATGATCCTCCCGTTCTTGGACCAACCCATCCAGTTCGGCCCCGTCAGATAGTTTTCTGTCCTCTTCAAAATGCGCACGATCTTGGCTGGGTCGTCGCTGGTGTAAGTCTTGGAGACACTCCAGACACGAAGGTCGCCATCGTTGGTCTGTACCGCCAGCATGTCCGACTTTGACCGCGAGGACGAGGCATGCCATGAGAGAGTCACAATTGGTGAGGGCCCTCTTGATGTTGTGAGGTTATGCAGAATGGTGAACCTTGGCTGAAGAGTCGCGATTAGGAGCGAACCGTTTTGGTAGCTAGGAGGTGGTGTAGCCGCCAGACTGAAAAAACGGGGAGCAAAGGGGAAAAGGAGGCCGAACTCACCCAATCGCAAATGTCCTGCAGTCGGCTGCTGGTGAGATGGCTGTAATGGCAATCTGGTCTAATGTCCTCGCAGAGAGGTGTTCTGATGTTGTGGGCTCAAAGAGGATCACGTTTCCCTGGGCGTTACCTGCGCTCCCGTCAGCCAAGTGCTCACAGCAGCAAGCTGTAGCATGTTCCACTCACCAAAAGCGACGTTGCCGTTGCGCATCCAGGCAGCGCATGTGAGGTTCTCGTAGGACGCAAAGCGGGCAACCTCGTCTCCCGTCAAGAGATCCCACACGATAGCCGTTTGCCCTGCATCATAGCTGACCACCAATCTCCCTGCTCCGATGTCGCTGTGGTTGTCGACGGCTAGTAATTGCACCTCCTCCGAGTGCCTTGCAAACCGCCTCTCTATCGCAAGCGTGTCGTAATGGCAGCAGACAACCGAGGTTCCCTGGGCATAGAGGAACATAGACGCCGTGGCGGCGCACGGCTCGAAGTAGCGGACAACGTTGCTTGTGTTCGGTGACGGCATGGCGTAACCGTGCATGTGCGCGATCCGTCCCTTCTCGTGGGCGGCGGTGCTCGAACCTGCCCGACTCCGGGAGTTGTGAGGGCCAGCGGCGGACATGGCGGGCAATGGGGGGTGAGCGAGCTAGATAAGTCACGTCGTCTCTAGATCACGGGCCTGTGAAGGCCGACTGCTCGGATATCAGCCGGCTGCTTGCATGAGAGGGCATGGCATCAGTGCGGTCAGGGCGAGCAATGGCAGCCGCGCCCACCCTCGACTCGCAAGTCTCTGGCGTCACCCGGTCGAGCAGCCGATAGTGCACGGGGGGACGAGTATATGGAAACATAAAACATACCGATCGGTAGGTGAGTTGCGCCCACCGGACGTGGAGCGGCGAACCAGGTCGGGTTGCGAGGCTACACAATCCGACCCCCAACCATCACATGGAACAGTTGTCTCCCGCTGTCCGTTCCCGTGGTCGGTACGTTCCTCCACGTTCCGTGCAGCTACAGAAGCCGAGCTTCAACGGTATCCCACAGTATGTGCCGGCGAGCAGTCGAAGGTGTAAGCGATCGTCACGGCTGTCGTGTCTCGGGATGCCGGTATGGTCGAGAGCGTAAAGTGTGTTCGGTGGCGGAAGGCCCAGCGAGAGGGTGCAGTCCGTGGGCACGGCGCGGTGGTGGGGGGGAAAGACGGAAGGAAGAGGCGGGTTCAAGACGAGGGTTGGGAGGGTATTGGGTCGCCCGCACGGTTGCACCGGGAGTGTTTCTTTCGGGGGGGAAGAGAGATGCCGCCGTAGACGCAGGAGGGGGGGGTGTGTCGGGCAGGTCAGTATGGGGGCGGCAAAGTTAAAGCTACCGGTCTCGCCTCATTGAAGAGACGTCTTCAGGGGTCCTCCAAGTCGCCTGGCGCTTGTTGTGCGGCAAAGAATGCTTAAGGGCGGCAGCGAAGCTGTCGGTCCAGTCCCGGGTCAGGGTCAGGGCGTGTAAGTCAGAGCCGGCCAACTCCCGTGTCCTGATTACCGCGCTGCCTGGTTGTTCGTTTTTACCGCTCCGGCGCATGCAGGTGGTGCGTCAACAGGAGAAAAGGGTTGCAGAATCAGAGGAAAACGGGACTGGAAAAGAGAAGGCAACACTGTTGCCACGAGGGTGTGCCGGAAAATAAGACGACCCCAGCCATCTCAGGCGCTTAAGCCGGATGGGCGCAAGCTGCCACTGGACAGGCTCTGGGGCGCGATGTATAAGATTAGAAGGCCCTGCTCCTGTCTCTCGTCTGGCTGGCTCTGTCCGGATTCCTCGCTGTCTCCTCTTCGCTTGTGCCCACAGCTGCGCGAATCTGGGACCTGGTGCGGGCCGACCAGGGCCAAGAGGGGGGTTCTGTGGTCGCGCGGGGGCTGCACGGAAAGGCAGATGGCAAGATGCGGATGCGCATTGACTAGGGCGGGACTAGCAGCGGGCGAGGAGCCGGGGTGTGCTGTCGAGTAAGAATGGCGCTTGCGCCTGGGGCCCTGGGCTGGACGAGACCCCGGTCTGCAGGAGCAGAGAGTGACTTCGATCTGGCCCTGTCACTGGTGGGAAGCGCAGTAGCCCGGACTCGAGCAGTGCTTTGCAGCGGTCCGCATCAACCGTGGTTGGCCTGCAGCATCCGGCGTACATGGGACATCCAATATTTGCCATAATTAGGTCGCCTGCGCTGGGTTGGCCGTTGACCTTGCGAGCACCTGTTGAGCATCTCGCGTGCTGTTGCTGACGGGGCCGCATGACCGATCTCCCAGATGAAGGGTTCGGGCGCTGGCCGCTCGTCCTCTTCTACCGGGTGACGGGATGGCATGGGACGAGATGAGGGCCCTTGGGGGCCCATATCTCGGGGCCGAGAGGCCGGGTGTGCCGGGCTTGAGATGCCAAACCGGGTGTTGTGTGAATGCAGGCCAGGGCGCTGCAAATTGAGCAGCAGCCGTGGCCTGGCATGGCGTTGGCATATCCCGTTGCGGCCCGTATGTGAGCTTCTGGTTGCCCGAGTGGTCTTTGACCCCCAGTGCGAAGTACCTCGCTGGAAACAGCCAGCCTCTGCCAGCCTGTGACGGTGAGCAGCGGTACCTTACCTCTGAGGTTACAGCGATCTGCAGGCGGGAGCTCTGCCCCGCAGCAGCCGTGCCGTTCATGGTCGGGGGCACAAGCACGCAAGTGCCTCGTCTGAGTTTCTTTTTTTTCTTCTTTTGTCTTTTTTCTTCGTCGACGACCGGCTTCTTCGTTGCCATTGATGCTCAATCGAAACGACGCCGGGCAATTTCGGAGCAGGCGCAAGCCCGGATCCGCGACAAGCCTCTGTTCGTCTCACGTTCAAGTTCTGGAATCATGGCTGTTCCTGGATTTTTGTGACTTGAAGATTCAAGAGGTGTGGTTGGCTGTGGGGTGGGAAGGAAGAGAATTGGCGGCGGGGAGAAGTGGGGAGCACACCTCACGGCAGGGGTCTTAAGCGCCTTTGCTGGCGATTGGCTGTTCAGCCCCTGTCATGCAGCCAATCACGGCTGCTATCACCGTGCTGACAGGGATCCTATCGCCATCCCGCCTTCGATCTTTCGATACCTCCTGCGGTATTATCCTATTGTTCTTTCCTCGAGTCTCTGCGCCTTGAACACAATGGACCAGTCATAAATGCAGCGGCAGTCGACATTCAACACGCTGCCTGACTCTTCAAACAGGAGTTTGCCCCTGAAAACCGAAGGGTTGAATCGGACGGATACGACTGAGATCTACATCGCTCCTGTACGTCTTTGTTTGGTTGTAAGTGTCGTGCGTACTGAGTACTGTGCAATATGCCGCTGCTCGTGGGCTGGGACTTCCAGCCTCAGCACCTTACAGGCAAGGGTTTTGAAAAAGCAAGCCCCGCTCATCCTCCCCGGCACGTCCCGCGTTCAGGTCGAGTTGGCAAAAGATGCAAGCAGACCAGACCGGTCGTTTGCCGTGCCCATGCGGTGAAGCCCGAACGTCCAGGGTTGGGGGTGGTGCTGCTTGAATACGAAGCCACCTCCTGCGGCGTCTGAAACCCCCAAATTCTGGCGTGCGACACCCCACCATCAACGAGCTGCAGGTCCACACTCTACCTGAGAAATGCAGATGAGGTCGCATCCTTCAACAGCATGCCCTTCCCCAGTGAAAGCTGAAAACTCATGATTCGGGTCGAAGGGGGGTTGCTAGGGTCCTGTCAATGCACACCACGGCTTTCCAATCACATCAGCAACACGTGCTCCTCGATCTCTCCGATGGCTTCAGTCCGTCCATCGTGGTCAACGGTCTTGCAGCTGCGAGACCTGATTCGACTTTACCACGGCTCTGGACGGGCCGGTGGTGGAGGGCGACAAGCACCCTCTCTCGAATCGCGTCTTCCATGTCCTCTCCTGCTTCAATGGTCGTTCATGAGATCTGACAAGACCTCTCCTGAACTCCTGAACATAGGAAAACCGAGCATCGGAGCGTTTGTTGCTCTGTCACGAGCATTGTCGGCAATGAAACGCAAAGCAGCACTTGTTCCGGTTGGCTAAGGTTACGCTGGGCCATCGGGCCTTCATGAAGAAACCCCCATTCACCCCCATCACGCCATGCAACATGATAGCGTGCATGCGTTCATGCCCACCCCGCGAGCCCGGAGAGGGCGCCCCGCGGCCTCAAGCGATGGCCTCGCTGCAAAGTCACGCTTTTGACACGGCGGGCAGGCGGCCACGTTGAGGGACCCCATACCCGAGTCCTGGGGCGGGTGGCCGGTGGCCCCGATACGTGACCTTGTGGTCCTGTAGTGGCCTGTGTCGCCCTTCCAAAAAGCGATCAGGCAAGACCCGTCGTCCAGTCTCTTGTGTTCCGTCCCTGACAGGTCGTATATGCTGTCAGACGTCAGACTTGAGTGGTTGCATATGCCCTGGCACAAAAACCGAGCCAAATGTCACCTCACCCTTCTGCATCACAGTGCTTCTGGAAGGCTCCCAGCATCATCGCGGGGGTGCGAAGATGTGAGTTTCGGCGTCTTCATTGTCGCCCGGCGTCGGACAACGCGGGTTTTCGTGTTCTGACGGCGCTTCCGGGACTCCGGATGTCACCGCCGGCCTTTCACAGTCCCTCTCGTCTTGAGCTATCTGGACGCTGTCCACTCGAAAGCATTTACGTGCGACGTCCACGGCATCCCGGATTGGTCTAAGTGGAACAAACGAGTTGCGATTTCACTTTCAAGTTGACGAATCCACCGTGCCGGGCCGCGCAAAGACGAATGCTCGGCACACCACCATCAATGGCGAGTCCCAGTTCAACAATGACCTCGATTCAATCAGGCAATCTCAAATTTGATGCACCGGGGAGGCCCCGAGCCATGTCAAAGCGGAAAGCGGGACCGAGCTTTGGCTCTCTGCCCCATCTCCGCTCTCTCCGCATGCAAGCAACAAGGGCGGGGCCGACGGCAGCTTCCTTCCCATCCCATGTTGCGCAAGGGTTTTCCCTGCATCTCATCCCACGATCCGCGCCAGCATCAACGGGTCCTTTCCCCCGCCTCGCCTTCTGCCACTTGAAGCTTGTTGGCTCGGATGGCTGCACTTGCGACGGGACCACCGCGGGGAGGAGTTCTCGTCATGCTTGACAGAGCCATTCGCGGACACGATGCGACCCTCGGATCGCAATGTCGACGCACCACAGCAGGATATCGCAGCATTGCTTCTGGCAACCGCTCACAACAAGGTTGGATCGCTGGTTGGGGATGGGGGGTTTTGTTCACGCCTTTACCAAGTAAACCCCGCGATTGGCTTCAACCCCGCCCGCGCTAAGAATGGAAATCCAAGCTCCTTCCTCTGCAGGATCTGGCGAAGACGGTCTAATTCGACATCACACCACAGGACAGTTGCCTGCCTGCCCGAACTCTCCATTGATTCTACAGTGCTCCGAGTCGTGCACAAATCAATGCCGTGTTAGTTATCGCTGCTGTGTGGCAAGGGGCCATGCAACAACCCCCAACTCTTCAAGGTTCTCCTTGTATCTCAACCCGAGTGCGGAGAACCAGTTGCGCAGCAGGTCGAGCCTCGGAAAAGCCACGCCTTGACGCCTCAGCCGTCATCTCGCTTTTCCCGCCTCGTCGAGTCTGAGTCCGTTTTGGTCGAGACACAGCTTCACCGCTCGCCCTGTCCAACGCCTCCAGCAGTTGTACACAAACAACACCCGCGTCAAGGAACGTGACGACGAAGCACGTTTGTGCAGCTCGCCGCCAGCAGCCCGAGACGCGAACGCCTTTTCGTCTCCTAACTATGTTGCCCGTCGCCGACATTTGACGCCGCCGACTCTCCGTGAGTAAATGACTTTGGTAAACGACCAAAAAGAGCAAGGGAACCTGGACAAAGGTGACGCGCAAGGGGTCCATCCTGGGCAGCATACTGCGCCGATTGGCCCCATGTCTCGGTGCTTGGAAGTTGACTTGATGCTGACGGATCACACACTTAAACGGGCTCAACGTGGACGCCAAGCCTGGTGACATGCCGCCACCGGTCTCCATCACGCCTATGCAATTGATCACGGGCTTGCCATGGAAGGGAATTTTAACCTTGAAGGATCCCACTAGCGACAAGGCGCCGTTCTCGTTGCTCTCGACTTGATGGTACTCATGGCGAATGGGAGTCCGGAGAAGGGGAGCATTCATCTCTTCTCCCTTGTCCGCATCTCTCAGCAAAGACAACCGTGCACATACGGCCGTTGCACTGCCAAATTGATCACCGTCGATCAGGAACAAAAAGCATAAAGGAGATCATAGCTCCCGCCCACCAAGCCTCGCCCAACCCCCGGCAACCGGGGCAAGCCGGGGTTGGCTTTTAAGCCAAGTTCAAGCGCAGGCGGCTTGTGGCTGATCATCTTCTTCCGTCCTTGCCGCCAACAATATCCCAACATCATCCCTGACCCTTGCCTTTCGCCAGAAACGGCCTCTTGGACTTGCACCCTAACCCCAAAAAGAACGTGCTCTCAGGATCATCACGCCTCCGGGCGTGGATCGGGCCGCCGCTCATCACGCGCTAGGCTCAGAGCTGACCTTGAAGGCTTCGGATCACGCACGGAGGAGGGAAGAAAGTTCCCGGCAACGGCCGCCATCTCATTTGAGTCGTCACTCTGCTGTTCAAAACACGTGTCGGGGAGCAGACAACCAACAGGGAGTTGGGATCAACTCGGCTTGAGGTTTTTGTTTGCTGGAGGAAGTCGAGGTAGAGATCCAGTTGGTGCGAGCTGGCAAGGCTTGGTGAGAACAGCTCATTTACTGCATGGTTAAAATCATGATATCAGAGTCGATCAAGTCTCATCAAGTATCCGGGCGACGAGCGTCAAAGGCGTCTTGGAGGATCTCGGGAACTCATCACGACCAGTTAACCTAAGTGAAAGGCCCCGGTTGCCTGCGCAGATTGTGATTATGAGCTATTTAAACGTCGGAGACTGCTCTGACAGTGTTTTGCGTTGACTCTTCGTGGTGGACTGCGGTCAATCAGCAAAGAGAGATGCCCGTAGCCACTGACTGAGCTATCCGGGTGGACCAGGGAGTCCCTAGCTGCCGTCTACACCTGTGTTGTGAAGAGGATTATGGACAGCTTATTTCAGGTCCATTGATTTTATCCCATATTGAGACTTGTGAATGTCACATTGATATCAGAAACACAATAAAGTCCACGGCTACTCGGTCATGTTGCATACGAACTGAACTTCTTCCATCATTGCTCCTATCTCTGGACTATGGACACTCACAAGAGTGGCTGACGGCACAAAACCTTTATAGTTCATCTCTATCGGCTGTTCTTGTATGTATCTTGTGATGTGGTGTCTCCAGGTTGTATGCCCGAAGTTACCAACAGGTTCAGGGAGGCATTACTCCTTCGAAACCCGCACTCCGCCACAGGACCCTGAATGTATAACGATGGTGGATATGTCACTCTACAAGCTTCCCACCCTGGAATGACACTTTACGCAGTCAAATCTTGAAATGCTGTATCGAAATGTGTGGATTGCGTATGTCTCTGACCTAGTTAGCGGTCGAGCTTTGCGTGACGTCAAGTGGAATCGTGGCATGAAACAACACCACTTGACGCTACCTCGTCACACAAGAAGAGGTTAATGATATGTGCTGAACCATTTCGGTGACCGTCTCTATGTCCTGGTAAACCAGCCTCGTAAAATTGGGCTTGTCATGAAGATCAAGACATCTGAGCTCGTTGAGCAGGTTGGAGACCTGTTCTTCATGAGCAATATAGGTATTCACTCGACATTGGGTTGGTAGACAGTAAAGACACCGTAGAATCATCCAGGCAGAAAGACCATTACTTGGGAATAAATCAAGCTCTGGGCTGGCACAAGGCTTTTTCAAGACGTGACAAAAACGACAAGGAGTAAGGGTGTCAACAACACACTGAGCGACTGGCCTCCTAGCTCTCGCCAGTGACATGACCCTTGGATCAAGTTCAACATCTTTGCGTACAATGCGAATATTGATCAGACACAAGAGGCAAGCATGTCCTCAACAAAGGCTTCCTTTGTCAAAGCCGCACGACTCTGTCGAGGGGTGACCAAAATCGCATTTGAGCTCAACCACTTCTGAGAGGAGTGGGCTTCCCTGCCTCTACAAGGAACCGAATGCTCGTTTGGCTACGGTATATAGTGATATGAAGTAGTGATTTTGGGCTGATATTGCAGTAACATAAGCTCACTTGGAGGAATCATACCTGGTATTTCTCTAACGTTGCAGCTCTTCGTGATGTCCGGCAAAAGCCAATCTCGCAACTCCCTGTCGCCTGAATTTGACTGACGGCGTATCTCATACAACTCTTTGCCCTGTCCCCAAACAGCCGCAACATGGATCTTATCGTGTTATTTTATAGCAACTTCCTAGTTTGTGTTTCAGTCCTGAGTCAGCTGGGTGGACAAAAGACGAGGGGACTCTAGAAGGGATAACCAGAACAATTCAGGAAAGGGGATCCAGTCTCCAATGCCATTCTTAAAACAAAACGGAGCAAAGCGAACAATACAATAGTCCTCATAGCGGAATCTTATAAACAGCACGGGTACCACGTTCGGTGGTGCGAATGATTCTCAACTCTGAAGTCAGTTGCACGAAGACCCTCATCCCAGTCCAAGACAGTCAATCTCAAGGGTCGAAGACATCAACCTCAGCCGTGCGAAAAGAAAGAGAACGGATGAGCCAGCAGCACAAGAACCTCTAGTTCGCAGCCTCATTTGGTGCTCTCAAACGCAGAGCTAACGGCCGTTTCAGCATTAAAAGGTTAGACAGAAGAGGAGAAAGGGGGTACGTGCCGCCGTGACATCACCTCCTTCTTGACCGGTACCATTTAATACTTGGCAGGTCAGTTCCACAGCCTGCTTCTCGGGATCTAGTGCTAGCTATGCTTTTAGAATAAACAAATAAGAGGTTTGCTCCTGATTACAGTTTGGATGTTTCGTGTGCCTAAAGCACCACGCCACGAACCGACTGTTGAGGCGTCAAGGCAAGTCCAACAATTCTTCGGGACCATTTTCAAGACGACATGGCGGGACCCTGGGATATATCCGTCCGAAAGTACTTTGACCACTGAGCCACTTAAAGCAACGTGCAACCTGCCGACGGATGAGGAGAACCATATCTGGTTGGGACGCTCAGACGATGAGGGTTATCCGCCAACTACCAAATGCTTGATCCGCTTCATCGTGAGCAGGGTTGGTGCCTCCCGAGATGGCATGATATAGATGCCTGCGTTTTGATGTCAACATGCAGAGAGTGACACGCAGGGACGGTCGATGTGGTCATGCAACGAACCCAGTTGCCCACCGACACCCATGCTTCCGCATGTACACTTAAAGGAACAAGAACCCTAAAGCACGTTCAACGGTTGGATGCAACTGGACCAAATCAAAAGACAGAAACTCAAGTCAAACTAGGGCCGAGTCAAGTCACACTAAGCCAAGTCAAGGCATGTCAAGCCTTGAGACCAGTCAACGGACAGCACGTCATGTTAGTTCAGCAGAGGCCAAGTTAAGCACCAGCAACACAAGTACATTTGCCCAAACACTCAATATCCAGTCTACCTCCATCACGTCTACGTATGGTCTACCCAGCATCACATCAAGCAGGAAGCTGAAAACGACAAGTCGATGATGACAACCATCAAATTAACCAAGCTATCTACTACACTATCTACTAAGAATTACAGGCCGAGTCCAAAGCGGACCAAGCCCGAAGCAAGCAAAGCAAGCAAACAAACAAACAACCACATGCCTTCGAGGCACCTCGCCAGAACACAGAAAGGGGTATCGCCAGCCGGGTTACAAAAGTTAGGGTATCCAAAAATGAAAACCAAAGCCCAAACAGGAAAAGAAACAAGACAAAACTCCATATGATATGACGATGCCCAATGCCCAAGTCAGTGTGTACTGAACCGTCCGTAAATGACCCCCCAGACTTTTTGGTAACCCTTGCCCATCCATGTGCGAACGCGTGTGTGTGTGTATTCCCCACACTTCCCCAAATCCAGAAAATGCTTCGAACGCTTCGGTGCTGCCAAACGGAAAGCCAAAAAAACAGACATGCCAAGAGAGAAAAGAAAAGATTACCCCGACGACTTCCCGTCCCGTCCTGCCGAGCCGGTGAAACTCACCGCCAGGAAGGTATCGATTAAGAAATTTGCAGACAAAAATGGCCATGGGGAAGGAACGTGTTCGGTCCCCAGCCCGGCAAGGTTGACCAAAAAAGGTGTGGGGGAAAAAAGACCCGAAAGAGGAAATAAGTTTAGGTGTCGGAGAGAGAGAGAAAAAAAAAATTCGCCCTCGGCACCGACTTGTCCGCGAGGGACTGTGGAAGGCGGGGCCCCGAGCCGGTAGGGCCGGCGGGCGTTGATCTTCAACCTTGGGCAAGTCCAGACCGGATCTGCCCCTCGGCATGGGGAAAGGGAAAATCCCATTGGTGGACCAGTGAAAGCTGGGGTTGGGTGTGTCGGTGCGCCTCGGCAATTTGTCGGTCGTCGGGGTGCAGGGCGGTGAAATGTGTTGGGTGTGGATCGGGTGGAAGGCCCGGACCACGGGCCGTTTGTGTGTGCACCCACAACCGTTTTTTTGGCCGGCTGGGCGCGAAATCCTTCCCAGGGAATGTGCTTGTTCGGTCGGAATGTGGCCGAGAGCTCCCGACATGGCCAAGGTGTGCTTGTGCGTTTCGGAGAATTATGGGCAAATTTTTCTTGCTTTTGCCCTGTTGAGCCGAAAAGGATGGTTGATGATGTCGCTTGTGGGCGACGCCTCGGCAAAAAGGGGCCGAGACAGGGAAGGCCGCTTGTCGATGTCATGGCAATCCGGGGGTGGATCTTGCTTCCTCGGTAGAATTTTCGGGAAGCTGCATGTGTGCCAAAACGCCGGATAATCATCGAGGCGAGAGTTGATGACGACTGCGGGCGGTATGAGTCAAAAGTGTATTCATGTCTGTAGCTGTGTGTTAGCAAACGTCCGTTATTGGCCCGTGGTCGGGATTCTTCGGGTAATGCACCGCTTGCTGGTACCACATGGGGGTGTGTAAGCGGTGCTGGAACCAGCTTGTGCACTTACCGATCGGGATGTTGAAACTGCTTCTTCGTCCACATGCGCGGGCGCTCACTCGGCCTCGGCGATGGTGGTCATGGCCGAGAGCTTGCTCTTGGGCTTCTTGGATGACGATGACGAACCGGATCGCCGCTTGCCCCCCTGTCGCCGCCGTTGCTGGTCCTGCTCGGCCTGGCGCCGTCGCAGCTCCTTCTCCGCCAACGCGATCCTCCGCATCTCGCGCTGGTAGGCCAACTGCTCGCGTTGCAGCTGGAGGAACTGGGCCTCGGTGAGGACGGGCGGTGCGGGTGAGTGAGCCGGAGAGTTGCTGCCTTGGCTAGAGACGCTGCAAGCATCGTCCTCAAAGACATCCATGAAGAGCTCGTCGTCCGTGATGTATGATGTCGCCCGCTCCTCCGAGTTGCCGTCCTCGCCGAGAGATGACCGCCGCGGCCACGAGGGGAAGGCGCACTGAACATCGGGTCCCCGTCGCGAGGACGAGCGCGGTGCGATGTCCATGGGCGAGGACATGCTGTAGGAGCTGCGGGATGTATACGAGTCGAGGGAGCTGCTCGACGAGCTCGACGAGCCGTATGAGCCAAACATTTTTGCTGTTATAGCGCGTTCTCGCTCGTGTGGTGACGTAGTAAACCTGGTAGAGCTTGTTGTGGAGCCTGGCGGGTTGCTTGGGGCGTCCTTAGATGGTCCGATGGTGGTGATGATGATGTAGGTGTTGATGTAAATCTCGGGGGTGCACGAGTCGGCAGAGATGGGATGGAGGACACTTATATCCTCGGAGACCGTGGGGTGGATGGGGTGCGAAGGGCAAGGGTAAGCGGTCCCAGGAGACAGGATGCCGTGGGGCAGATTAAATGGATTCCGAGGAAATCAAAACGGTAACTCGGTCGAAGCCTAGCGTGGTCTAGAAAAGCAAAGCAAGGCAAGGTAAAGGGGTGGGGGGGGGGGGGGTTGGACGGGGGCCATGACAACACGGGGGAGGCGGGCTGCGGCACGCGGAATTTATTATCAAGGTCGTGCCTCGGGGGAAAGGTACTTTGACGGGCCTCGGACGCTGCTGGCCGTCGGCTCGCGCCCGCGGGATGGATCGTGACTCCCACTAAATTAGCCCACACCCAACCAAACAGGGCTGCCTGGGGGCCAGCGCGCCCAACCGCGACCCCCTTCTCGAATTTTGACGGCCCGGATTGGTACCCGGCGTTTCCCCCACGCATCCGCTTGGACAAACAGACCTTCTCTTTCCCTCACCGCACACACGGCACGCTGCGAGGGAGAAAGTTGCGGTGTCTGACCGCCTTCACATTACTCGCATTTCTTTCGCATCAGCAAGTCAGAGCGCACTTCATCCCGTCTTTGCCTCCGGCTGACGCACCCATCAGCTTTGGCCAAACATCGGTGGATTTGCCATCGCCATTCGGTCGGACAGCACAAAACGGGGAGCCTATCGCGACGCCGCGCCCCGACACGAGGAAGGAGTCAGCGACTCACACCCCGGGGGGCTGAGCTGGGGAAGACCTCATCAAACGATCCAGAACCCAGCGCCCCGGGTTCGCATGGGTGAAAGGGGGTCACAGCGTTTTCCAAACGGTGCCCTGGCCCCAGGCTGCCGTCTCATGAGGAAAGGCGGCAGGGTCCACGCGCAGACCGATTCGACTTGGCCCCACCGCGGCCCCATTCTCCGTCTTGGCGAAACGCCAGGACCGTCCCAACTCTCCCATCCCTTCCCCGGATCTTGCTCCCGGGGCCAGACCCCCTGTTACCCCAGCCTGAGCCTGTCTTGCGGCGCCCAAAGCCATCATCACATTTGCGCCTTGCCGCCTGAAAAGGGCCAGACGCAAGCCGAACAAGAAAAAAAAGAACAGGACCGACCCTGCTCGGGAAAGACACTGCCTATGACGGGAGGGAGGCGCTGTCGCAAACGCTGCTTTTTGCTTGTTTGTTGGTGAAAATGAAAGTTGGTTTGATTGTCCTGAGTCCTGACTCGGTTGCTTGCTTCTTGCTTCCCCCCCTGACAGCTTGCTCACAATTGACTTATCACCAACGCACAAACTGGTCTCAGGGCAAACTCGGCGCATGACTGGCTCGGCTGCCAACAAACCGAAAACCTGCTTGTTCCTTCTCTGACCTTGCCGGCACCGACACCGGATCAAGCGCGCCCGACACGATAAGGACGGAGTCGGCGGAAATCAGGGTTGGGCCCGCCAACGCGAACAACGAAACAAAACGGCCGCCAACCTGCATTGGCGGTGCAGCGAGGGCGCTGACGTTGGTTTCGGGGGCTTTTCGAAATAGTTGCGTGCCGGCGCCCTGCTTCCACTCTCTTGCCAACGCAACAGCCGGTCTTCGCTGTCCAACTCACTCACCGCACTGCGAGGCTTGCAACAAACTGGTGACGGTGGCATGCAACGTCACCGCGACCCCTCACGTTGGGCACACAACAAGTCTCGTTGTTTTCTTGCTTTCCCGCCCTGCCGCCAAAAAGTTGCATCATGTGCGCACGAGAAGCCCATGACGAGACACTGACTCCGAGTCACTGCCCGAATGCACAGTATGACCGTGACGGCCACGCTCGGTGTGTTCCATACCCTCCGTTACTTGACGGTATCGCCAGCGGGATGAACCGTATCGGGCATGTGGCAGTTTGTAATCGTGAGTGGTTGCATGCAGGAGGGCGCAGCCCTGTCGCAGTGTAGGGCTGCCTACCTACCCGCCCCGGGAATAGACGCGATATCAACGCAGGCGGATTCCGCCGTGCGGCGTTGAGTCAGATTGGGGGAGCACGACGGCACCGATGGCAAGTGTCGCTTACTTCAGCGATATCTCACTGCCTTGCCGCCGACAGAATCATAAGGAAGGACGAGAAGGAACGAGTCTTCCATTATTAATCCACGAGGCAAAGCAACAGGTTGGTCGGGGGCCGGACAAGACTGTGTCGGCCGTACATCCACACATCGGCAGCGAGCATGGCCGTCGCTCTGTCAAAACAGCGGATTCCGGCAGTCGCCCGGTGTGGCTTCCGATATGCTTGCTGCTATCCGTGATTCGCGTCGGTTTACGGGCGGTGTGTAGAGTGTAATAAACGACCGGCCGAGATGCGATCAGGCCCGTTGCATCCGACACAAACAAGCAGAAATGCCCAAATCCCAAGTCCTTCTCAGGTGTTGTTATCAGGAGCTATCTGACGTAGTCTCCCCAACCCAAGCGGGAGCCGCTGGCCGATATGGTGTCTCCCAAAGTAAACCGGTTTCCGTCACGAACAGTCCGTCGCTTACAAGTTTCAAGGTGAGTTGTCCATGACACAACCCTCAAAGTGCTGACCGCTTTTCGTGGGCTCTGACCTCGCTTGAACGGAGCAGCCGACTGGCTGAACTAAGGTATTTGCTGAGACGGCCCCGGACGGAAGGCGCCAGAGGAGCCGGAAGGCGGGTCCCGCCCGTTAGCGTGGAATCTCCCCCATCTGAGAGCGGGTCCGTTCTCAGGGCTCTCAATCTGGGCTCCTTCCCCAGATTGCCCGTCAAGGTCCCACCGGCACGGTCCAGCCCGCGAAACGCTGGCTTATCAGCGGGTGTTCATCAGAACCCGAGGTTGATCCTGATAGAGCTTGCACGCGAAGAGAAGGTGACATGCACAGCAAAGTCAGAAAAGATATCATGTGCTCGTACCCAGCGGGTTATTTATCAAGCGAAATCTCAAGAATCAAACAGCAGGTCTCTCGCGTCCAGAACCGATAAACCATAACGTTATCGTTTTTGCGTCCAAGGCATTTCGTGATCCGAGCGGGAGCTGACGCGACCCAAGCTCCTCAGCTCAGGCGCAGGGCTAGCAAAACGGCAGATGGGGAAGCATGGCTGGGATCCACCACCAACCAAGCTGGTGGGACCGTGGGAAGTCCTCGCAAAGCCGGACGGAAGGGGGCTAATTAGCCAGAACAAAACCTCCTTGCGGCAGGCAAGGCGTTCTTTTTTCTCCCTATTTCTTTTTACCCCCTTTCACATTCCATATCACACTGCCATCCAACAGTGTGGACATGAGAATGGAATTCTCCGGCCGGGGCGCGGGGATCCGAGATCCGCGCTGCAGTGATCCTCCCAACAGCCGACGGAAATCGAGTCTCCTGCAGGCGTCGTGCATCCGGAACGCGATAAATCGCACGCAAACACCGACCTGTCGCATTCCACACCCCGTCCCCCCTTCCCCGGGGAACAATTCCAGCTGAGGGCTGAACCAGGGGGCACAGGAAAGGTGAGAAACCCATGTCCGGGGACGCGACCCGGCAATGCACTGCAGTCAAAGCGCGGACACGCCATGCAGCTGGAGCTGTCCCAGCAACTCAAAACCCTCGGCCAGGGTGCCCCTGAGACGAGATGAAGGAAGCGGTCCCAAATCTGAAATCCATGCTCAACCATCCTCCTGGATCATTGGGATCCCGGCACACGGCCACCGGGAGACGCTCCCCGTCCCCACCCAGGGGCCAGGGGACCTCAACACCCCCCAGACGCGGCCATCTCCTTCCCTTGTCCATGAACTCCATGCTCGTCTCCATGCCCCCGCCGCCGCCGCCGTGGAGACCGCTGCAGATTTCCGCAAGAGGAGCGAGATTTCTCCCCCGAGGCTGGGCCCCCTTCCTGGACGGGACCCGGTTGCCTCTGTCGGTAAATGAGCGACCCAGACGGACGGAGTCGCGGCGCTAAACTAATGGCGATGGAGTTTCCATTTTCCTTCTTTTTTTCCACAACCGGCAACGAGTTGCTGTTTTCCCGAGGACAAAGACCCCACTCAGCTAACTGCCGTTTTGTCGCTATCCCAAAACGCTGGGGCTGGGGCTGGTGCTGGTGGTGTTATCCCCGTATCGTCAAACAACCCCTATGTAAAATGAGAGACCTCAGAAAAAGGAAGCTCACAATGTCCCGATCGGTGAGGAGCGGCGGCGGGCGGGCGCGTGGGATTGTGGGATGGGCATTTTCGCTGGTTTCGTTTCGGCGTGGGGGTGGGCAAGCACAACAAGGCAAAGATGGGATGGGCAGCCCCGAGCACACCATCCCAACACGTGGGCGTGAGCGTTGGGATGGGATTGCTGCGGCTGCCGACCCCACCTACCCGAACTGGCTGCTCGTTTTGGCCCCCCTCTCGCTTGAATGAGGACCGACCGACCTGCCTGCTTCAGCTGCTCCCCCCTCGGTGTCTCTCGGTGGGTGGGGTGGGGTGGGTTTGAGATGTTTTTACTTTTCCTTCACCTCATTAACCAGGGTTGACCACACTCAACTACCGACCCGAGAACCCCCGAGTTGGGGGGTTGGTGGATAGAGTGCACGGCATTGTCTCTCGATGATGTTGCTTGTGTGCGGCTGTGTCCTGTGTCGGGAGACGAGGAGCGTGGGTTGCGCTTCTTTTCTCCCGTTTTTCGTTGGATGGGGTTTCGGGAAGTCCCATCATTCATCACATGTCGCAAGCGCCCTCGTCAGATGGCATCACCCGACCCAGGTTGGGTTGTATGGGGGTCTAATTCCAAGGTCTGCTGGGTCGCGCAGAGCAGCCCCTTGAGTCACCCTCCCCCCCGCGACATCGTGCTCGCGGAACATACCGGCATCGCGTAGTCGTGGGTTGGGAGGGGTCAAACAAATGCCTCCGCCGGTGACCTGCTTGTGAGTCTCGACGTGCTGAAATCAAGGCAGCTCGTTGCGCGTCATGCTGGGCTTGCGCGAGGTGAATGGGTGACGGCGGCCTCCCGAGTCCTCACAGGCTAAAGCTCAGCCGTTGTGGCCGTCGCGAATGGGCTTATCGTGCTTCGCCTTTGAAGCTTGATTGGAGTTTCGCCTAGGCAGCCGAGGGGGGCTGTTGGGCCTCGCCAAGCTCGTATCAGCCACTTCGGGCGAGCCCCGAGATAACCCTCCGGCCTTGTTCGGCGCCAGCCCCGGGAGGTGGAGCCCGGACTCGGAGGGAGGTGGAGCCCCAACCACTTACACACCTGGAGAGGCAGAGAGGATGCGCTGCCTTTGTCGCCGACTGGACTGAACCGCTCCTGTCGTCTCGTATGCAATATATTTGGCCCAGAGACTTATGAATCCCGTCTTATCACTGCGGCTGACACCTCACAACGCTCGAACAGGCGAGTCGAGCGACAAACTGGCCACCACCATTCGCCCACTCTCTCCGTTTCCTCCGTTCTGCGTTCTGATGGGCACGCGAATGGGCGCTTGGAACAGGTGCGCTGAGCCACCTTTGGAATGACTCACTGGCGTCCATCGAGGAATGACAGATCATTCCCGACGCCTTCTCGAGGCGAGACAGACTCTCCCTGCTGCAGTATCGTCTGGTAAACCGGAGGCAGGCGGCAAGACGCAGTCTCGAGTCGAGCTCTGTGTCGCCTCTCCCTTTTGTGTGATGGGCCATGCAGAAGCGAGTCAGCCCCTTTGAGCGCGCACGCCTGAGTGATCACCCAACCATTGGTCAAACACCGTGACCACCACACGCGAGATGCCGCGTGATATTGGACGGTGCACCTTGTGCGCGCAGCTTGGGATCCTCCTACTTTTTGGCTTGAGAGAGGGGGGAAGGGTTGTAGCCGCGCTGAAACCAGAACAAACGTGATCAAATCGATATGCGACCCTTTTGAAGCCACACCCCTCCATTAAGATCGCGGGGTTGCATTCTTGGCCACTTATTGGTGGTCTTCGAGTCTGGGACGGCACATTCTGAGGAGAGAGAGAAGAGGTGTGCTTCGTATTGCGATGCTCAAATCTGAAGCTCATGCTCCGAGGCTTATGCAACGTCGCGTTTTGGGATTGTCGTTGCACATATGTTGATCAGGATCGCCTTTGCAGGAGCGTGATGCGATCGAGATCGATCCCAACCTGTGATTGGAGATCGGAGGTTTTCTGCCATGGCTCGGGAGGTGGTATTGTTCTCCACTGGCGCTCTCGGTGGTGTGGCATTCATCAAGGCAGGTGGTGGACGGCAGCGACAGGATCTCAAGCGGCACTGCATGAACATGTGCTCACCTTCCCCTGTTGCTTGGGTGAAGGCGAGACAATGTTTACAGACGCTCTCAAACACCCCTTGGGAATAGGGGTAACACCACTGCGCCAATGACCAACGTGAACTTTGTACGATTGAACTACCTAAACATGCTCAGACGACAACAAAACATGTGATGTCTTCCCGTGAGGACGGCAGTTGCTTGCATCACTTCCCCCAAGCCCGAGAAGACCAGAAGAGGAAGTCTCTGATCAATGGGGAGTGAGCGGGAGTACAGCGAGACCATTAGACATAGTAGTAGATCTTCTTGCAGCTGTGGGATCCGCCGTAACTGGCGCCGCTGACCTTGTTGTCCTTGTAACCGGCAAAGCTCCTGTACCCGTTGGAGCCAGACCTATCCAGAGGAGACACACTGTCAGCTGGAGGAGAAAAAGTATCACGCCTGGGGCAAAAGTCTTACCCAACCGAGGTGTAGTCGGCCTGAGACTGAGCGTTGGCCGGAATGTTCCAGCTAAAAGTCACGCCCGATGGGAATGTGCAGCTCTGCGGGCCGCCCTCCCAGATGTGGTACTGCCCAGAGGTACCCGACACGGACTTGACGCAGGCATCGTTGGAGGGAATGTTGTAGCCGAGGGAGCTGCAATCAGCGTCGTTGGCGCAATACTGACCACATTCATTAGTTTAGACAGGCCAGGTATCTGAAGGAGGTAGTCCACGCACCGCAACAATGGAGTACCAGGTCTTGGGAGCACCAGCGGCGCCAAAGGGACCGCAATTGAAGAGATGGACTCCCTCGCCAAAGACGCCCTGGGCAAGGAGAGCCGCGCCAACGATAACTTTGAGACCGAACATTTTAGGTTTAGAATTTGGTGTCAACGAGAAAGCTGATCGAGATGGCTGTGTCGAGCAGTGGCCATACCTGAGGAAGGAGAGAACTCCCTCGAGGTTTATATAGCGTTGTTCACCACAGCTTCATGCTCGGCGGAGAAAATAGGGGCCATGTCGTTTGCCTGACAGATTACCTTGCGCGGGCGATAGTGACTCTCCTGGCACCCATAACATCGGCAAGATCTGTAGCCCGTCTCCTGAACCATGTGCTGTCAGTGAGATGTCTGTGCTTGCACACACCAACGTGTTAGGCGAATGATACTCTCACTCGGCTGGAAGGTTGATATTTTCTGGTGTTTACTGCTCAAGTGTCTGCCAATACTCGGATCTCATAGCAGGAGCTTACTCATGACCACCCCTATCTCCATGCACCTCGTACCCCGAGGCTTTGTATTGGTGGGCAACGCACACTCGGCAGGGCGCAACCAGGGTTTAATGGCGGGTTAAGCGGCTCGGCGCGCAATGCAGTGATGATAACCGGGGTTGGCAGGGTTGCATCTCAACGTCTTCTGGGACTAAAATAAGCTTAAAAAGGTGGTGGCGAGCTTCTCGGCTGTATGCCCTTCACCTCCCACTCTCATTTTAGTCCCAGGCAGCAGCAGACAGGCCGTCCATAATCAAGCAATTGCCTCGGCAACTCCCAGATTTCATATGTTTTAGTCCGTTACTTGTCGAGAAATGAGAAGGAACAGGCCTGGCTCCATATATCCCCTTGCACATGTTGGCACCACTCTCCTCCCGGTCCCTGACGTGGGATTAGGCACCCTTCCTTAGGACTCCCTAACCCAAACCGGCCATCCCAGCTTTGACCGAGATATCCTATCGCTTATGTTAAAGCGGGCATGGACAGTGGAAGTTGTGATGCGTCAATTTCATCACAGCCTCTCACCCATCATCACGCTCAGGGGTGACGCTGACCGGAAGATGAGACGCCGGCTTGGCTCTGTCGGATGCCACAACCAAGCAAACCGCAGCAGAGACAGTGTCTGTTTGCCACAAGCCAAACTCCCCTCCCATTCTACCCAAACATCTCCCATTTCATACAAACCTGCTCCGTCGTCAAGATCGGTGGGGAAGCGAAGTACTGACGGATGGCGTTGAGCCATTTCGTGCCCTGGTGTATTTCACCTATCCCGAGAATACAGACAGATACACGGGATGGGACCAAAGTCTCTGGCAGAAGAGCCGGATCTCTTTGGGTCGGCTGTGACGGTCTCTTCAAAGTAAAAGTAAAGGAGAGAAAAGGGCTTGGCTGCCATGTTGACGTCCCGGGCATTGTCTGAGAGCTACCGTTTACCGGTTTTTTCGCAGCTGTGGCTGTGAGCTTCAATGATGAACCCTTTGCTTGAGATAGTGAAGGTGTCAAGAGAACACCAGGGTCTTCCCAACTTGTTCCAAAACGCAGGCGACGCCAGCTCTCCAAACCGACTTTACGTTCGGAGACGGCCTGGCCTCACCATCACCCAGTGTGCCCATCTTGGAAGAAAAACTGAGATGGACTTGGAGCATAGATGACCGAGAAGTGGCCCCAGGCGTTTTTCACAACGTGCCCTGATATATGCTACCAGCTGAACCCTCATCTGCCCAAACCGCCAACATGTGCAAGTGTCGACGGGTGTGTACACGTAAAACGCTTGCCAACAAGCAATGACCCAAAACGCCCGCAACGCCGCCGTCCCAATGTCCATCCCGCCCAGCCCAGCACCACGCCCTCCTCGTTCTCCCCTCTTATGCATCCCACTAACTCCGGAGTGCCTCCAGTCGGTTCCTCATCTGGTCCATCATGGCCTCCGTATCCTCCTCGTCCTCCTCCTCCGCCTGCTGCTGGGCCGGCACCTGCTGCTGCTGCTGCTGCTGCGGCAGCGGCACGCTCGGCAGCGGCCCGGCCGTCTCCATGCGATCCTTCAGAATCTCCCCGAGCACCTTGTCCACCTCGCCCTCGGCCTCCTCTTCCTCCTCCTCGAACGCATCCCCGTCCACGGGCAGCATCTCCCCGGCCATCTCCTCGATGACGCCCGCCTTCATCAGCTCCACGCTCAACTCCTGCATGGTCTGCGCGAACTGCGGCAGGCGGATCAGCGAGTTGACGTCCTTCATGATGCCGACGCTGGCCTTGATGCTGCCCTCGATGCGGCGCAGCGCGAAGGCCTCGCTGACCTGCATCTGGACGCTCGCGAGCTGGGCGCGGCCCGTGACGAGGCGGGCGCCGGCCTTGCGCGTGCGGATCAGCTCGCGCGCGAAGTCACGGACCTCGCGCTGGGCCTGCTTTTGGCGCGAGGGGTCGCCGCGCTGGGCGCGCTTGTTGGCGGCGATGATGAGGTTCTTGGTCTTGGTCTCGGTGGCTTTGATCTGGGCGATGTCGCGGTCGAGCTTGCGCATGTTGGCGCGGAGGAGGGCGTTACATTTTCGAAACTGAATTTGTGTTGTTGTTTGGTCAGTTATAGGGGCGGTCGTTGTTGTGGTTGAGGGAGTGGGGGGGGAACGGGGTGTAACGGACCTGGGCCTGGGGGTCTGGCTTCGCAAACATGTTCCTGAGCGTCTCCATGGCTGCGGTGGCCGCTGTCGGCAGGAGACGAGCTGAGGGTTTTCTGCGCTCAATGGCCCGCGGAGTATGGATCCGCGGCTGTTGGACAATCTGCCGCGATGGCGGGTGCGCTGTGGTGGGTTGGATTGCGCGGAACTGACGCTGACGTCGTTGGGATGCCTCGGCCAAGCGTTTGAGCCTCATCAGGTGCCCTGGAAGCTGAGCCAGGGGGCCTGGGCAACCACTCAGCGGAGAGCCCCGCAGTGGAGAGCAGCGCACTTGAACCCCGCCATGGCTGCTGCAAGGGCCCAACGAACAAGCCAACTCTTCAAGCCGATCGACGTACGGAGTACTTCCAAGTAGTGTTTGCCACGTCGATTTCTGCTTTCTTTTTATTGTTATTTTCCTTTTCTTCTCCCTACCTCACTACAAAAACTGTGGTGGCTCTTGCAGCCCTTGAGCCGGTCTGCCAACAGAGGACCCGTCACTGTCACAGCTCACTCTCTCCTCGTGTTTGGCAATCATGGTTTCCAATGAGTGGCAAGGCTGAGAAACAACTCACGGTCTGCAACCAAGGTTTGCACACACGGCAAAACCAGGCGACTGGTTTCCCTCAGCGTGTATTTAATGCGTCTTCGCTCAATGCTATGTTCCCAATTTGAGTTTCCCGCTCTTGCTCTGATCCAACCCACTCACCCCTCGTTGAAAGCTGAGCCGAGTTCCTGGGCAAGGCCAACCCATGCAACACAGCCTGGTCAACTTCTTGACTAATTCACGTGTACAACGTAAAAGCATAGATTATAGACACAACAACCAAGCCATAGGTATTGCTGCTTCCAAATGAACCAAGTCAACAGTTGAAGGTTTCGAAGCTCGAACCGGACTCCACTCCGCAGCTGCAAGTGGAGGAGAGCGCTGGCGGCCTAGGCGCCCTCAGCCCTGCCGGATGGCCCGTGCCAGTTTGGTCTTTGGGCTTCTGACGAATTCCACCGTCACCCTGCAAGGCAAGGCAGTGCAGACCGCGGCAGCCTCACAAACAGCCCACTCAAACGCGCCTTCTTCTTCCTCTGAAACTCCTACCTCGAGTTTTCTGTTTCTCTCCCACCAACATACCATCTTCTCTGCAGACTCAACATTGTCTCTACCACGACACCCAGACACTCCAAACCACGATTCTTAGTCTTTTTGAGTAACAAAAAGTTGGTTCTTGACAACCCCGAGCTACCCCTCCTCAACCTCCTCCACAGCTCTGCAATTTCTCGGCACTCGACTCACATTTAAGCCATCCATAGATCACAATGGCGACCAGCAAAGTGACACCCGAGGGTAAGTTCATTATGAATCTCCTGCGATTGTGCCCTCCGACCTCGTCCATCGCCATTCGAGCTGCGACGGAGCTTCGTCCTTACCCCGCCCCGCCCCGCCGTTTTCCGCTAACCAAACCTCCCGCCTGTAGTCCTCTGGGCCCAGCGCTCGTCCAACGTCGACGCCGAGAAGAACTTCATCTACCTGACCATCAACATTCCCGATGTGCCCAAGAACAAGTTCAGCCTCGACCTCAAGCCGACGGGCCTCAGCTTCGAGGGCACCTCGGACACCCTCAAGAAGACGTACCACCTCGAGCTCGAGTTCTACGCCGAGATCGACCCCGCGGAGAGCAAGGTCAACCACACGGCCCGCGACGTCGAGATGAAGCTGCGCAAGAAGGAGCTGGGCGAGACCTACTGGCCGCGCCTGCTCAAGGATTCCAAGAAGGCCCATTTCCTCAAGACCGACTTCGACAAGTGGGTTGATGAGGACGAGCAGAACGAGGCCCCCGATGATGACTTTGCCAACTTTGGCGGCGCCGGCGGTATGGGCGGTATGGGTGGCATGGGCGGCATGGGTGAGTGACCCTGGTTTCTTCCTCTCCCTCCCTTCGCAACAGAGCCCGGTGGGGATGGTGTGTTGGCTGCCCGCTTCCTTCTCAATGATCTCACACGAAGGTGACCCAACAGGAGGACTTCCGGGCATGGGTGGTATGGGTACGTAAACGAGAGCCTGAGCTTGGCTGGCAAGGGAGCTGCATAACACCCACTGCACAACGAGCCCTTTCCCGTAGCACGCAGCCCGCTAACTGTATACTTCCAGGCGGCGACTTTGGCGGCATCGACTTTTCGAAGCTCGGCGCTGATATGCCCGCTGGCGATGAGGATGACGAGTCAGACGACGACATGCCGCCACTCGAGGGCGACGAGGAGGAAGCCGAGAAGGCCGAGGACGCCAAGGATGCCAAGGAGGTGGTCACCAGCTCCTAGGAGAAGCAGCTGTCAGGATCACCGGCCATCACCGCGTTTTGAGGCCCATGGACCGATGTCTCGAGTCCGACCCGGGGAAGGCTACGACGCTATGAACAGGAATCAGCAAAACGGTTTATGAGTGCCTTTGCCATTGGCGCTCAGGAGCAGCGCCCGCGGCGGAACAATCACATGTATTGAGACAGGTCTATTCTTGCTCTTGGCGAATGGAGCTCTTCCGTACTCTCAGCTGGGTGTTGTCATCGCGTCCTTTTGCTGTGAATTTGCTGATTTGTATGCATTAAGTGGTGTGGAAGAGTCTTAGAAGGAGACTAATATGGTAAACCTTGGAACCAACGCGACTCGGACAGTTCATCCGAACTTGAACTCAACCGCAGAAACTTGAGTCCATCAAGTGAAGTTGAAAGTTTGCGATTCAATGAGGCACCCTGCAGCCGCAAGCGTTAGGTGAGTTTCTTTGTCCCAATCCCCACAGAGGCGCCATTGTCTTCTCCTCTTTGGTTCAGACGAGGATCGCCCCCCAATCCTGGGTCACCAGGGCGCGGGTTGTCTTTTATAACCCCAAGGGGGCAGGACCAATCTTGCTTGCTCCACAGTGCCACATTTGACTTCGTGGTCGCTCAGTCACCCTCGCGAGGTTGCAACCCGATTTCGATCGGAGTGTGTGACGGATTAAGCGGTGAGGCACTTTACCTTCTCCGAGAAACACTCACCAAGCCGTCAGGTTGGTTGGATGTTGGCCCGTTGGTGCTGGCAGATTTGAACCAACATAACCGAGGAGGGGGGGTTCATATCTCTGCTCACACCCAACTCACGCCCTCAGTCCACAACTCAACCTCCCCCAGTCATTCGCATTCCCCCCTTGCCCTTTGTTGGCTCTAAAAAATCTGCTCTAGTTTCAACAGCGACGTCCAGAGATAAAGAAAAGTACCTTGAACAAACAACAACAATGTCCCCCTCAGCACACCCTCCTCCTGGCTGCAACAACAACAACAACGACGACGACGACGTCAACAGCGCAAGCCTGGTGTGGTACAGACCCAGCCACAGACACAAACAGAGAAGTACAACAGAAGACAGAGCCGTCGTCATCCTCTGGAGCCGGGCCGACACACGGATGACGGGACAGCCCCAACTCGGTACACGGCGAAAGAGGCAGCCGGGTTCGTGAGGCTGGGGGCGTGTCTGGTTGCGTGGCCGGCTGATGAGGTTTGGAGGGACCCCCTTGGAGTGGACGATGGGGGTGAAGAGGGGACTGCTGGCTTGGGAGGAGGCTGAATGTGAGGGGAGAGGGGAGGGAAGGAGAAAGGGGAGAGGGGATAGTGGGTATAATGGGAAAGGGGGGAGTGGATATATCGGGGAAGAGCCACGGGAAAGTACTTGGGTATGAGATGTGGCAGGGAGGGGAGATAGTTAAGAAGGTTTGTTTATGGATTGTGGTGGTGTGAATGGTGAGGCGGAGGGGCTGGACGCGGAGATGGGTGTCGCGCTTGAGGGAACGTGGGATTCACAGCACTCGTCTCTATTGAGCTATTTGAGCACACCAACCCCCATCTCAACCCTCTCTGCAAAACCAACCCCTCACTCCCCTACGCCACCGTAAAGCTCGCAACCCCCACACTCCCCCCGAGCGCCTTGGTGGCATAATTAAACACGGCCCACCGGTACCCCAAAAAGAAGGCCCAGCCCGTGTACAGATCATACACGCCGCCGACGGCGACAAACGCGGCGCCGTCAAGGCTGTACTCGAACCGCGCCTTGTGGTCGCCGCTCGCGCGCGCGTCCATGCTCGCGCGGAACCACACCTTCTTGGTGCCCGCGGGCAGCGGCACCGCCTGCTTGAGGGTGCCCAGGTCGAGCGTCGTGCCGGACCACTCGTCGATGGTTTGGTTGAAGACGGCCGCGATCTGCAGACTGGTGCCGTCGCGGTGCACGCCGACGTAGGCGCTGCGGTCGCGGAAGGCGGCGAGCCCCGCGCGGTCGCCGTCGGCCATGCGCGAGACGTCGAGCTCGACCGCCGCCGAGGGGAACTCGCCGTGCACGCGGTGGGTGAGCGTGTTGCGCGCGGCGTACAGGTCGGCGGTGACGCTGGCCGTGGAGAGCGTCAGGCCCGTGTCAGGGGAGAGCGCGTACTTGGAGGTGTCCGGGTTGTGGTTCCATTCAAAGGTGGGCGGGAGGGAGGTCAGCGCGGTGAAGGCGTAGGAGCGCGTCCAGGGGAAGTTGAGGGGCTTCGCGGCCGGGAGGGGAGCGGGTAGCGGGTGCCCCAGGCGCCGTTGGTGGCGTTGGTGACGAGGGTGGGGAAGCCGTCGGCCTGGAAGGTGATGGGCGCGAGCACGGGGAGGCGGCCGGAGGGGTAGGCCCAGGTGAAGGACATGAAGTACCAGTCGCCCTTGGCGTCTGGATCAGGCTGCCCTGGTGCGGAGCGCCGCCGCCGGGGACGGGGGAGGCGACGCTGTCGGCGAGGGGCTTGCCCTCGTAGGGGCCCCAGGGGGAGGCCGACTTCCACACGTAGGCGGTGCTGCCCGGGTGGTCGTTGAGGATGTAGTAGGTGCCGTTGATCTTGTACATGCGGTTGCCCTCGACGCTGTCGGCGCCGACCTGGCCGGGGACGAGGACCTTCTCGGTGCGGGCAATGCTCAGACCGTCGGGGGCGAGCTGGGTGACGTTGACCTGCTTGCCGCCGTCGTAGGTATAGACAACGTACATGGTGTCGTCGTCGTCGATCAGCAGGCCGTTGTCGTAGAAGCAGACGCCACCGCCCAAGTTCGCGGCCTGGGTCCAGGGACCCTCGGGGTTCGGGGCCGTGAAGACCCAGGTGATCCAGAAGTTGGTGCAGCCGATCCAGTACCACGTTTTGTTACTCTTGCGGTAGCGCAGGGTCGAGGCCCAGGTGCCTCCGCGGTAAGCCCGCTCGCCGGTGGCGGGCAGGTTGTAGCCATCTCCAAAGTTTAGGCGCGGGATCGAGTGGCCGACGAACTCCCAGCTGACGAGGTCGTACGACCTGAGGATGGGGGCGCCGGGGCTGTAGTGGAAGTTGGACGCCGAAAAGTAAAAGGCGCCATCCGGCCCCGTCGAGATGTCATTGTCGGGAAAGTCCTCATACAGCACGGGGTTCGTGAACGTCTTGGGCGTGCAGCCAGGCGCTGCTTGGGCCCCGAGGAAGGGGGTGTTGACCAGGAAGGCCAAGCCCGCGAGGAGTGTTGACTTGAGCATCGTGATGGGCTCACGAGTGGACGTGACAGCAACAAGCGTCAAGGTTGCCGAGCCTCATCCCGGGCAAGGTGTGTTGATGGGTCCAATCTAATATATATCCTGTACTTACAGTACATCCCACAATCTTATGTGGTGGGCAGGCCAGAGGCAGGGGGGTCTCCATTCAAGGCCCGATGTAGCCCCCTGGGTTCCATTGCGGGCTGTGTGCTGCTGGACGGATCGATATCTCGCCGTCGTTTTCGCTTTTCCGCGCGACATTGTCGGGCCTTACTACTCGGGTTGGGTCTTGTTTCCGACGGCCGGGTCGAGCGTCAATTTCGGAGCCCAGCGTGCTCACCAATCCGGCTCGGACACCAAGTTCCGGCGTGACGGGTCCACGAACGCTGCGAGCCAGCCCCGTCCTGACCAGGGTTGCCAAGTCTACAGAGTAGGAAACCGTTGCAACCGTTACCACCCCACCTCTGTGGTAGCACTCGATCCCGGGAGATAATCCCGGTTGGAGCGGTTCCTGGCATCCCCATGCTTCTTTGGGTCGGTTCCCCGCAAAGTGCCGGTTTCTCGTCCCGTTTCCCAGTCGAGCACAGTCGAGGTACAATGTGGGTGTGCTCATACAAGCTACCCAGATCCGGAACATGGGCTTGGTGGAATCGCATGGCCCAAGATCTCATGGCGGCTATCATGGATATATGAGATGAAGTTGATCACTGCCTGGAAGGTTGAATGTTTTGCGGGAAGCGATCGCGACCAGGTATGTTAATTTGTGATAAAAACGGCTTTTGTTGGGCAACAATCAAGCAATACCGGCCATCACTACGTCGTGATAGACTGTAATGCATATATTCCGATTGATATCTTTTCGCTGTGGTCCAGAAGTGAATCGTAGAAGACGACGCCTGCCGTTGTCTGACCTAAACCCGGGAGACATGGCCAAAGCCAATTGCCAAGATGAAACACTTCAATACTCGCTATCCTTGCGGTCATCACCTCGGTGTCGGCCCACGGCTACGTTGACAATGCCACGATAGGCGGCCAATTCTACCAGGAAAGTTTCGCCTACCTACGTACCCATTGAGCCCGTTTTCAGCCCTTCCCTCGTCCTAACCGTCCCCGTCCACAGTTCTACCAACCCTACGGAGACCCGTACATGGGCGCCGGTGCCCCAAAGCGCATCTCCCGCAAGATCACCTCCAACGGGCCCGTCCAGAATGTCTCGTCCATCGACCTCCAATGCGGCGGCATCAGCAGCGAGGACATCGTCGGTTCCGAGCCTGCGCCGCTGCACGCGCCCGTTGCTGCCGGGTCGAGTGTCAACCTGCGATGGACGCTCTGGCCGGACTCGCATATGGGCCCCATCCTGACCTACATGGCGCGGTGCCCGGACGAGGGGTGCGACAAGTGGCAACCGGGAGATAAGTGAGTCGTGTCGTCTCTGGTTCAGATAACCACAGTGTGTGTTGAAAGCACACCGAGTGGTTGTTGACGCAAGGCTGGCCGCCATTGACCCTTGTGATCTAATCATCAGGCCCGTCTTCTTCAAGATCCACCACGACGGCCGACACACCACGGACAAGGCCTACCCCGACGACATCTGGGCTGTTGTAAGTTTTTTCCCCACACCCTTTAATCACCACTGACCCATCATGGGAATCAAAAACCAGACTCCCCTCATGACGGTCCCCAACCAGGGGTACAGCTACACCATCCCGCCCTGTCTCGCGCCCGGCTCGTACCTCGTCCGCCACGAGATCATTGTGCTGCACTCGGCCTGGGCGGCGGGCGAGGCCCAGTTCTATCCGTCGTGCCACCAGCTGACGGTCTCGGGCAGCGGAAATGTGGTGCCCACGGAGGGCCTGGTCAGTTTCCCGGGGACATACAAGGCGGATGAGGCGGGAATATTGTTGAATGTGTGGAATGGTACGTTTGATTCTCACTTTGTGTTCTTTGCTGAGGGTGTTATCCGGTTTGTGTGTGTGTTGAATCGGAGCTAACGGAATGTTGGATTCTCCAGCGGGCAACTACACGATTCCTGGCCCGGCGGTGTTCCAATGCCCAGAGTAACTTTACCAGTTAGGTATGGGGGAGTCCGTTAGACGTGAGGGGTAGGGTTTGGATAATCACAGAAGAGAAGGAAGGTGCAGACCCAGAAAGAGGACCTTGGGTGGTGTTGAAAGTGGAAGTTGTTCTCCTACCTAAACCACCCGGTCAGCCCGATGAACGGAAATAATCTGCTCAATCGATTCCAGGTTCCGCCACGATGCGGGCGATTGGCGGTGGCTCGTTGGGGAAAGTCAGATTGGGCACAGCCAGGTGTTCCTTCCTGGATATAGTGGTTTTTCTGGTCACGTCCTCGCAAAATCAAAGATTCGAAATCGTCAGCGACAATTAACTGAGCAGGGCAATTTTGCTGCGAGCCGAAGGAGCATTTCTCGAAAATGACCGCCTTCGTGGGCCAACATTCTATTCTCTCCCTCGATGCAAACTCTGTGCCACCGACTTGCGTCGATGACCATGATGACCACCTCAACTCCGCCCTTGAGGCGGGCTGCCTCAGGTGAGGGTGGTGTCGACCAATCTCGATTCAAGAGGCGTCGGCCAACTTGACTTGCACAAGTCCTTGTGTAGCCCCAAGTGACCAGAGACAGCTAGCCTTGAGTAATCAGAGCCCCCAAACGGCATGACAAAGGTGGCACGATAAGCTTGTGCCACTTTTGCGCGACTGGTAGCTCAGATTATTTTTTTCCTACGGCGTTTGTGTGGCAAGTGTTGCACAGGTTCTTCCCACCAAAATAGCAACCGACCTAGGCTTGATCCTACGCCCCCAATTTACCCTCAAACAACGGCCAAGATCCGGTGCAGAACCCACCAGCACAGCGGGCACAGGACCAAGCCACCAACTCAACGCGACTAAAACTAAACATAATCTGTTGCCGGCCGGCCTCTGGCCATCCGCCCGAGCGAGGTCGTCAGGATACGGTACGCCCTCTGCGACAGGAAGGACTCTGAACGAGACCAAGCCTCCGCCTAGCAGACCGGATCATGGCACCCATCTGGCGGGTACAGATCCTCCGGGCTGCCGGACTGCTTGCACGCCGTGTGGTGCAGCAGGCCGCGGCTTCCATCGGAGACCAAGATGAAACAGACGTCGACCTCTCTTGAGGGTGTTCGAGGATCGTGATCGGGTCTCTTGGGCCGGTGGAAGATGACAGGAATCACAGGATGTTTGCTGTGCAAGACTGATGGCGGTCGACGGCGGGCTACTGAGGGGACGACTCAAACTCGGAGGAGCTCAAGCAATGGCGAGATCTTGAGTATAAGAGCTGCTTCGATCTCCACGACACAGAGCTTCATTCCATTCGACATCAGCGATCACATCCTCATCTTTCAGCGACTTCTTCGTCTTTTCCTTCTCACTAATACATATTTTTCAATCAAGAGCTGCTGCGCGCCTCTAGACTTTTACCACTATTTAAAGTACCTTAACAACACCACCAACAACAATGCCTGGTTCCCGTCCTTCGTCTCGTGGCAGTGCCAAGGCTCGCGTCCCCCGACGCCTCAGTCCAGCCGGGCCTCAGTCACGGTGCCCATGGGCGGTCTCGCCTGGGTCAGCAGCACCACCAACGACTACACTGGTCAAGAGCGTGGGCGGCTATTCCGCCACCAATGGCCAAGTGTTTCCGGATAGGCGCGGCATGTTCACCGGGCATGACTGCCTGCTTCAGCGTTGCCGTCGTCGGCAGTGGCGGCCATCCTGGCTCACGTCTCGGCCTACCTCGGCCATGGCAACCTCAACACGGCCCAGAAGGCCGAGCTCAAGGCCATGAAGGATGGCTTTGCCCTCCTGTGGAATGCCCACAAGAGCCAGCTCACCCCCCACACGGTCGCCATCATCCCGGGCGAGTTCACCAACACGACCCAGATGAATGCCCTTTTCAACCACATCTTCCCCCAGGTTGCCAGCACCCCGGCCCACGTCTGGCCCTGCGAGAAGACGCCCAACCCGCGCACCGAGTCGCACGGCACCGCGGTGGTCATGGCGGCGCCGTCCAAGGAGATCTTTGTCGAGGACGTCAAGAAGATGTAAGGGATGGAATGAGAGGACTGGCACCTCGGTCAGCGGGTCTGGCGGATAATGATTAGACCATAGATGGCTGGCCACCTACGCGATAGATGTCCACGCTTGAAGCGTGTTGGCCACTGTGATTGGCTTTCACAAATTGAAACTGGGTTTTGATTTCCTTTAACCTCTTTTGCGAGCAAGTCGAAGTGGTGTCTTCGAGACCTGTATTCTGTGTGATTATTTGACAGAAATAACTTAGAATGTGCATGCGGAATCCAAACCGGACACAACCGAACCACCATTCAGGTCACTCCTTGGGGGAAAAGGGGGATTCTCGATTGTTTGCTTTTTCAAACGGCCGGCAACCAGGTCTCGGATCGTCAAGGGGCGATAGTGATCAAGCATAGTCCAGACTTCCGGCGCTCAGTCTCAGTAACATCTCACGCGTTATCATCCACATCTCGTCCCGTTGCCACCCGCTCTTAAACATGAAATATAAATATCCGGCCCTGACAAGGTGACACCAGCCTCCTCTCATTCATTTCACACTCAAAAAGGGGAGCATGGTTCTCACGTGATAGCGCGGGGGATCGCAACACATCATCCAGCGGCGCAGCCATCCGCATTTCATTAACAATTATCGTGATTCCTCGCGCACGCCAACCTCAGGAAATCAACATGGCCGCCCACCAGGCACAGCAGCGCACCACCCTCGACCTGCTAGACCTCCCAGATGAACTCGTCGACCAGATTCTCGTCGAGGTAAAATATGGAGCCCCTGCGCCCACCTTTGACCTGGACGGGCTGCAGTTCTACGAGAACCTGACGACCAACACCGACGCCCTCGCCATCCAGCGCGTGCGCCTGACCTGCCGCCGCCTAGCCTCGCGCGCGCTTCCTTTGCTCCTTCCCGTGGCCTCCGTCTCCATCTGTGACCCGGCGTCCGTCGACCGCGTCGAGCAGATCGCCGGCCACCCTGCGCTCGCCCCTTACGTCAAAGCTGTGCGCGTCTGCTTTGGCTTCTACGAGGCCGAGCTCGCCGCCGATGCGAGGAGGCTCGCAGACCGTCTCCTCAACAGCATGAAGTTCCAAGACTGGGCTGCCTTCCGCCAGGGTGGCCACGTCATGCAATGGATGTACGGGAGCCAGGAGACGCTCGATCCAAAGGCCGAGGACTCGGAAGGCATGCGCCTGCTGCGGAAACAACACGCCGAGTACCGGCGGCGCTACGAGGCACAGCAGCACCTGGCGCCATCCGTCGTCGACCGCATCGCCGCCGCAGTGGCCCGGATGCCCCGCGCAACCCGCCTGGTCCTCGACGACGGTCCAGACCCGGGCACACCCCCGCCGCCTGCGCCGGCCACGCAAGAACGATGGCTCATCGCCCCCACAACCTGGGCCACGGCCTTCAAACTCGGCCGCGCCACGCCCCCCATCGAGACCCTCTTCGCCCTCCCCGCAGCCATCCACGGCGCCGGCGTGACCCTCACCGCCCTGCGCATCCACCGTCTCCGCCTGCCCTCCGAATTCCCCTCTGGCTTCCCCTCAGACCCAGAAGACGAAGAAGACCTCCCGACCTACCGCTCACCCCGTCCGTCATCTCCCTCCCCGGACCCGCCCTCCCGCACAAGCCGTCGCCCTCCAGGCCGCCTGCTCCTCCTCCGCACCTTCGAATTCACCCCGCTCTACGACCCCAACTCCTGGCTCTCCGCCAGCCCGACCCACCTCCAATGGCCCGGCATGTCCACCTACCGGGCCCGCGCACCCGCCTCGACGAGGTCCTCGCCCTGATCCTGCCCCCCACCACCACCCCTTTCCCTTCCCCTTCCCCTTCTCCTCCGTCTCCCCACCTCCGCAACCTCAGCATCGACCTCCAAATGATCCGCGCCGGCATCCCCCACGAGCTCGCCATGCCCCCGCCTTCCTCCCCCGATGACACCTCCCCCCCGCCCGCCTGGCGCGCGATCCGCACCCTACACCTACGCGACGGCGCCCTCGAGGCCCGCACCCTCACCGCCTTCCTGTCCGCGACGCGCGCCACGCTGCGCGCGCTGCGCCTCGACGGGATGCGCCTGTGCTCGCAGCCCGCGGGGCCCTGGCCGGGGACGCAGGCGCCCTTCTCGTGGGCACGCGTGCTGGACCAGCTGAGGGAGCACTGCCTTGATGTTGCCACTTCTGCTGATGCTGCTGCTGCGGGGCAGGGAGGACAGAAAATGGTGGTGAGGATACGGAGGCCGGAGGGCGCCGAGTTTGACGACCAGGCGGTGGACGCCGAGGATTTGGCGGCGCTGGGGGCGCTGTTTGACGAGGAGGTGGAGGGAGGGGGTTTGAGTGCCGTGGACGAGTTCGTTCAGGGGTTGAGGGGGGCCAATCCGATTGTCGAGTTGGGCAAGACAAAGTTGCTTTATCCGTGAAAGAGGTTGAGCGGTTCAAGGCCGGGTGTGGAGGGGGATGAGAACTGGAGGGCTGGGCGGGACACATGTGTGGGACGTTTCTACGCTTGATCAAGTCAACAGCATGAGAACTTATATCATGTGCTCTCGAGCATAGAGTCAGTCAAACCCAAGGCAGGACACGGCAATCACGACACACAGCCGTTTGATTAAAATGCATCAAGTGTAAAGAACGCTGAAATCATGTACAGTAACCCCGACAAGCTACCGAGAAGTGCCAATCTGTGCCTAAGAAATGCCAAACTGCCAAGTCAAAGCGTTGCCCAGCCCCGTCCTCCCAAATGCCGAACCCTTAAAAGACTCATTTCGTACATCAAGCCGCTGAACCTGGAAAATGCTCCGCGGCTGCCGCCAACGTGCGTTGGTGCGTTTAGAGAACGTCCTCTTCCATCGGGGCGTCGCCTCCGGTGGCAGCCGCAGGGGCAGCCGCGTTGGCGTTGTTCTCGGGGTTGGCATTGTCAAAGTAGTCGGCCATCTCCGAGTCAAGCTCCTCCGCCGACTTCTTAACCGGCCGGTTGCTGCGGCCCCGCTTCGCCGTCTTCTTGGTCGCCTTGCCAGCGGCAGCACCACCCTTGGCGCCAGCTGTGCTCTGCTTCTTCACGCTGGCAGCAGACTTGGGCTGCACCTTGGGGGTCGCGATGCGCTGGGCGAGCGTCTTGGGCTGGGGAATGAGGTCGGCAGAAGCGACGACAACCTCAACCTGAACGAGGTTAACACCATAATCGACGCACAACGGAAAAGCACATGCTTCTTACCTTGACAGGCTTGTTGTCGATGAGCAGACCATTGAGGGTGGTGAACGCCTTGCTAGCACCGTCGGCATGGTGGAACGTGACGTGGGCGATGCCACGGCTGACGCCACCGGGTCCGTAGGAGATTTCAACCTTCTTGACCTGGCCAACTGACTGCTGGAAGTAGTCCTATCGAGGGGAATCGGTGGTTAGCGTCAAATGAAGACGGGGAGTTCGAAAATTCGCATCCGGGGCGGCCGACGTCAAGATCCATCGAGGTTGTCCCGTCATGAAAACGTGTCCCGAGTCAAGATAACCAAACAGCAGCGAGCGAAGCAGCGAGCAGAATCCCCCGGGGGTAGCATCACCAGCAACTGGCGGATGAGCACGTCTGGTGTCCACTGGAAGCATTCGACCGAATCCGTGCCTGAGATCACGGACCCTTGTTGCGAGGCCACCGCGTGTACGACGTGACCCAACCACTTTGAAACCAACCCGACCTCGACACCGAGTCGTGCTCGACAAGCCGCCGATTTTCGGAGGAACGACCCGCTGCACCGGAGTGTTCCAGTCAAGATTCGAGGTCCGTCTGAGTACAACCGCCAAGCGCAGGCTTGGGGTGGAAGGATAGCCCACTCTTTGCTCACTGCTAAGCTCGCTGAAGCGCAGAATCATCAACCCGGTAACCAGCCAGGCGAGATAGTGCGGGAAACACCCGGCTAGGCGATGTCTGATTTACCGCCGTTGCCCTTTGTGCCTGCGCAGGAACCTTGAATCACGGGAGCTTGCCAGGCAACCCGGATGGTATGCAGCGAGAGGCGGGCTCGCTCAACTTCCAGCGGCGTGAGAGCCTGGTGACAGTAGGAGGCAGAGCCAAACCTGAGCACCGGAAGGAGCAGTTGGCATCGTAACAGTCGCTTTCAAGCACCTAGGTGTGAGGATGATCGTCCTCATTGTCCACTGAGGACAGAACGTCCAAAGATACGCCGCGCAAGAGATTTGTCGACGAGAGTCCGAAGGCTTGAATGGCCTCATCGGTAATAACATACCTTGATCTGGCCTTCGGAAACATCCTTGGGCTGTTGCAATGTCAGTGGTGCACACCTGAAGTGGAAGAAGCGTCACGACTTACCAGGTTGCTGACCATGATCTTGCTCTCGCCGCTCACGCCAGCGCCCTTGGCAGGCGTGGGCTTGGTGGCGCCGCGCGCAGGCTTTGTATTCTTCTGAATGCCACCGGCGGGCGCGGTGGTAGTGGGCCGAGTGGGCGCAGCGGTGCGGCGCTGAGAGCGGCGGCGGCCCTGCTGGTTGCGCCGCTGGTTGGTGAGGATCTCATCGAGAGACTGGTCGAGCTTCCCAGACATGATGGCGACGGAAAGCGTGAGATGGATTAAGTGGTATGGTTGATGGCTGGGAAATGGTTGGGAGGCAAGTGCAGCTCTTTAACTAGTCGAGATGCACGATGCGAGAGCTGGTGCGCTTCGCTGAGGGGGATTGAATGGCAGGTTCGAGAAGGTTGGTCGGGTGATGGATTGCACGTCGCGTCAAGTCGCGGTCGGTGCGATGAGGGAGGAGAGGGACAATGAAGGTCGCCGGATTTGATGGTTGGCAAAATCGAAAATTCCAGGCAAGCGATGGTTGATGCACGCCTGAAAGAAAGAGAGCAGATGGCGATAGCCGGTTTGATGGAGTGGGTTGATGGGGAATGATGTAGGGGGGAGGGAGCAGATGGAGTCGCGAGAATTTGAGGGAGGCACCTGGGCAGGGGATGGGGCTTCCAGCGCAGTCGGGCAGGAGCAGGAGCCCAGGCGCGAGAGTGGCGCGGAGCTGTGGGAGAGATGCGCTATGCCTGTTTCGGAATTAGACTAGGCCCCAGCCACTGGCGCTGCCCCACAGCTACTTGTACAGGTACATGTCGCATCTTGGGAGCTGGCCAATCGTGTGTGGGGGCCCGATACCGTCCTATCAAGTGTGACAATGGCAACAATAGCATGGAGGAACACGGGCGTCGCATCAAGCACGGCAGGAGAACGTGTGAATACCAACCGGGCGGGGTCTGAATACAGGGTAGGAAAAGGTTCTATTGTAGACCCAACAGAAATACACAGCGTACAGTGACCTGAAACATAAACCCGTTATCGCGATATATGGGGATATGCTCCAACAACCAGAGCAGCAAGGAAACAACAGATCTGTAACTTGATGCGGTTTGCCCAGTCCGGATTTCCCAGTCCTGGACCACCAACATGTCTGCAGCATGCAAAACCAAGCCGTATAAACCATCAGCCGCCATCCACGTCATTCTCCCATCTCGGCCTGCCATGGAGTTGCACGAGTTGCACTCCTCACCCGCGTCGGGGTTGTTGTCCCCGTGCCCGCAAGCCCAAGCCCTCCACTCTTCTGACCATGCCGGGCAGCGCAGAACTTGCTGTGCGCTGAGCGATTGAGAAACCCGCACTTTGAAACCTGGAGCTCCCGAGAGCTGGACGCCCTTTGTCATATCATCCACCATCCGCCACCAAGCCGTCTATTTTGTCTTTGCCGGCGCCTTCTCATTCACGGTGTCGCGCTCGTTCTCCTTAGAGTTGACTTCGAAAAAGCTGTACAGGATGATGAGCACCATTGCCGCCGAGCCGAGGAAGATGGCAAGGCGGTAGAGCTCTGCGTCCGAGATCATGTTGGAGGGGGCTTGACGTAGGCGGACGTCGGCCGGTGGAGTGTCTGAGAGCGGACTTGTTTGGCAGCGGGATCGGCTTCTGCAGATGCAATCAGCAAAGGGGGCAATGCGCAGGTGCAGGTTTGTGTTGTCGATGCGCCGTACCTGGCTTGCCTGGTGTCGATGTGTGTGGACCTGGAGATTGAGGATCGCGCGTTGTTGGGATCTGGACAGCTTTCCAGACCTGCATGCCACAGCTGGCAGCCCCAGGCTGGCAATGTACCGGTACTGACCCACCACGACTGGGAGTTAGGGGACCTGAATGTAGATCACGTGCTACAGCCTGGGCTCAGACGTCAGGGCTGGGTGGGAGAGTGTGGGGCACAAACGAGACTCTCAGAACGCTGTTTCGTGGAGAACTGGAGATCCCCGCCTGGAAACTGCAAGTTTGCCTTCTGCACAAAATCTCGACACCCGCCGCCCACCTCGCCATCTCCCTCCCGCGTCGAGGCTCTCCGACATAGCCAGACCACAACACCACCCCCACGCGCCTCAGATCCGACATCTCGCCCACCATGCCTCCCAAAAAGGCCGACAAGGGCGGCGGCAAGAAGGATGCCAAGAAGATTGTCGAGGACAAGACCTTTGGCATGAAGAACAAGAAGGGTGCCGCCGCCAAGAAGACCATCGCTCAAATGCAGTCGTCTATGGCATCCAGCCCGAGTATGGCTGAGCAGAAGAAGAGGGAAGAGGCCAAGGCTCGCGAGAAGAAGGCTGCCGAGGATGCCAAGCGGGAAGCCGAGCAGCTCCTCAACAAGCCGGCCCAGATCCAGAAGGTGCCGTTTGGCGTCGACCCCAAGACCGTCGTTTGCATCTTCTACAAGAAGGGAAATTGCGAGAAGGGCAAGAAGTGCAAGTTTGCCCACGATCTCGACGTGGAGCGCAAGGTCGAGAAGAAGAACCTGTACCAGGACACACGGGCCGAGGAGGACGAGAAGAAGAAACAGGAGACGTCGGCCGACTGGGACGAAGACAAGCTGCGGTCCGTGGTTTTGTCCAAGAAGGGCAACCAGCGCACAACAACCGACAAGGTGTGCAAGTTCTTTATCCAGGCCATCGAGGACGGCAAATACGGGTGGTTCTGGATCTGCCCCAATGGTGGCGACAAGTGCATGTACAAGCATGCTCTCCCGCCTGGGTGAGTACAAGTATCCCCGAATCCATGTGTTTTGGCGGCCCAGGCTAATCACCCTCCCACCAGGTTCGTGCTCAAAACCAAGGAACAACGAGCGGCGGAAAAGGCCCTTTTGGACAAGTCGCCGCTCAAGACGCTTACAATCGAGGAGTTCCTCGAGTCCGAACGGCACAAACTCACCGGAACCCTCACACCTGTGACGCCAGAGTCGTTTGCCAAGTGGAAGAAGGAGAGACTAGACAAGAAGGCGGCCGAGGAACAACTACGCAAGGCCAAGGAGGCGACCGGCCGTGCCTTGTTCGAGAGCGGCAACTGGCGGATGGATGACGAGGACGAGGAAGAGGAGGATGACAGTGCATGGAATCTTGAGAAGCTACGACAGGAGACGGAAGCGATCAGGACCAGGAAAGAGGAGGAGCGACTGGCCATCATGCACGGCGTTCCGCTTCCGAGCAATCACGGCGAGCAAGATGACGAGCCAAGCAGCGGGACAGAGGAGGCAGCGGAACCAGAAGCAGTACCAAGCACCTGAGGGTTTGCGACGAAAAAGTTACCAACTCACAACGCCGCGCGGCCGGACGAGGGCAGCGAGCCCACAGAGCGCTCCTCCTTGGCCGGCTGTCGCGTCACCTACGCTGCTCCGGACATGCCGCAAGCGTTTGAGATTGATCACAAGGAGATGTGTCCGGAGTCAACAAGTCTAGAGCAAGTTGCCGTGCCCAAAGACGACAGGCACAAACCCGATTATATAGGGACTACGACCAAATAGATCTCGATCTCGGAGCACAACTTGACCCAAACTCGTCACTTCAAACATTCTCTCTGCGAATGCTCCGTGTTACCGGCCTGGGGCTCTGTTCACCCCTGAAGGCGCCACTAACATCTTCTCAGGTTGAATCACCCCTGATCTTTCTGCTGATCCATCAAAACTTCTCCACATACGGCCTGAGATCCAGCTCCTGTGTGAAGCTCGAGCGAGGCTGCGTATGCAGATGCCAGTAACTCTCGGCAATCTACCCAGCACATCAGCAAAAACCATCCCACCACCAAACTCGAAAGAACCCAGAAACTTACCGCATCAGGGCTAATCTTCCCGTCCTCCTTCCCGTCATTCACATTATACCCCTTCGTCCGCGGGATGTCGATCACGCCGTCGACAATGACGTGTGCAACATGGACGCCCTGCGGGCCAAACTCGCGCGCCAGGCTCTGCCCCAGCGCGCGCACCGCGAACTTGCCCGCCGCGAAGGTCCCGAAGCGGGCCGAGCCGCGCACCGAGGCGGTCGCTCCCGTGATGATCAGGGACGGCGGGTGCGGGGATGTGGGGACGGCCTCGAGCAGGGAGGGGAGGGTCGCCTGCGCGAAGTTGAAGAGGCCGCCGCTGTGTTGGAAATGTTAGGAGACCAGGTTGGGGTGAGGGGAGGGAGGGCAGGGGCCAAGGAGGTTGTGAGACGTACACGTTGCTGGCCAGACTGGCGTCGAGGTCGGACGCGGTAACTTCCAGGAAGGGCTTGATCGCGAATCCGGCACCCACATTAACTGGGCGCCAGCATCCATCAGCATCGTCTCTTGCGTCGTCCAACAAACACAACCCCACAAGCCAGGTATCATTCAGCAACATTAAAAAGCAAACTCACAAACAGCAGCAGCTACCTTGCGTCCCGGCAACTCCTTCTGGATCGTCTCAAACGCCGACGCCACCGACGCCGTGTCGGCCGTGTCGGCGCTCACGCCCAGCGCCTCGCCGCCCCGGCTCCGGATCTCGGACACGATGGCCTCGTAGCTCTCGGGCTTGCGCGCGAGCAGCACCACGGGGTACGACTGGGCGAAGCGCAGGGCCACGGAGCGGCCGGTGCCGGCGCCTACACCGGCGATGACGGCGTAGAAGGACTTGGAGATGGCTGTCATTCTGTGTGTAGGCTGTTTTTCTGGCTGGATACGGGGTGGGGGAGGTGGTTATCGTCTAGGTGTGTGAGGCTTTGAGTGTGTAGAGGGTGGTTGCTTGATTGTTGAAACTTTTAGGAGCTCGTTGCCTGGGTCGGATAGAGAGAGTTTGGTTACTGTTATATACCACAGCCCTGACTTCGAAGACGTGCTTGCTTGCTCATATGAGATGGCAGTTGAACGAGTGACCCCGCCCCGGGACTCCGGATGTGTGAGGCCCTGATTAATAATGCAGGTACCTTACCTGTCTCTGGTCTACGAGGAGGGATGATGAAATATCAGTGGCGGATGGCGGCTGCCTTGTTTGTTTCACGGCATGAATAGTACGCTTTCTATTTTGGATTTGTTATCCAAGCCTGAGCTTTCATATCTCATGATGCAAGGAGGAGCGGGAAACGGAAGCTGCTGTCCAGTCAGTCCAATGCTATGGCTGTTGAAGGGTTAGGGTTCTATGTAGAATTCAGGCTCAATGAAGACATCACGTCGCGTCTGAGCATCGATTCCGCGTCTCTCATTTACCTTGCTCAAAACATGAACTCTACAAACTGGTCGCCCACTTTTTGATTTTCTCTTCATCTAATTTCTGAATTCGGAATTCGGACTGCCACATTTAAATTTGTACCATTCCCAATTCTTTTTCGGCTGTTGGTCCTCTCCCAGCATGCCTTACGATCCCGATTGGGACTTGGAGGGGGAGGGCGGTAATGGTGCCGGTGCTGACGCCCCGGGTTCTGCAGCCGAGTATTGGAGCTCGTCACTTGGAGGCGAGTCAGATGGGTTGCGCGGGGAGGAGATGGACGAGGGGAAGGAGGGAGAAGAGGATTTCGATGAAGCGGAGGATATGGAGATCGACACGCTCAGGATCGCCCAACACCATTCTTCAGGGAGAAATACAGACGCAACATCCAAAAGTAGTCTGCCTTTCCCCGGGGCAACCAGGGTCAGCAGATCCCATGTCGAGGTGGTTCTGCACTCTAGCCCGAGGAAGATAACAACGACACGGGCAGATGAACTTGCGGAGGAGTATGACGACGATACAAACCTGGTTACCTCAGACATTGTAACCGGACCAGTGAATCCTACTGGGTCAGCAGCCACGGCACAAGTTGTCCCTTCAAAGCCACAACCTCCTGTCGCTCCCACGATAGCATCCACCGTCACTACCCAGCCCAAGAAGCGCGGCAGGCCGGTCGGATGGAGGCTGGGACATGGCTCATACTCGGCCATGAGATCGGGACTTCCACCAGGGCAAGCAACGCCACGACCCAAACCCAAAAAGCCGACCGGCGACCAAGCACCTCGGCGTCGTGGGAGAAAGCCCGTCCCCACCGCCCGCCAAATGTACCTTAAGCTTAACCCACACTTCATCGCCTTTCGTTGCGAGTGGGAGAACTGCCCAGCCGAGCTGCAGAACCTCGAAACACTCCGCAAGCACCTCCTCGTCGTCCACACCCGCCCACCACCACCACCACCACCACCACCAGCCACACAGTCGACCTCAACACCAACAAAACCACAACAACAACCACCACTACGATCCCGGTCACCCCCTTTCCCCTGCAAATGGTCCACCTGCACCACCCCTCCCCTCCCCTCCTTCGCTTCCTTCACCGCGCACATCGAAGCCGCCCACCTCCTCCCCCATCTCTGGCACGCCGGCGAGGGACCCCGCAACACCGTCCCCTCTCCCTCTTCCTCCACATCCGAACCCCGCCCTCCCAATCCCAATCCCAATTCCCATTCCAAACTCCCAGCCTACCTCCTCGACCCGCTCACAGGCCGCCAAGTCACGCCCTCGGTCGCCACGCAGGAGATGGAGAACGAAGACGACCGGCGGCGGCGGCAGGCGCGCATCAACCGCGTGCTGGCGCTGCGCGACCGGCACGCGCCGGACGAGGTGGAGTACACGGCGCGCGAGATGGGGATGATTGCGCGGGTGCTGGCGGAGAGGCGGGCGCGGCAGAAGATGTTTGGGGAGTACAAGGAGAGGGTGGAGAGGGAGGCTGGGTTGGAGGGGTGGAGAGTTTAGATTTTTGGAGGAGGAGGGCGGAAAGAGGAGAAAGGGAGGGGGGGGGGGGGGGGGGGGGGGTTATGAGTGGGGAGGTTATGGCGGGAAGGGGAATTGGGGAGATTCTAGAGGCCGGTTAGTGTGTTTGTTTTGCTGGGTATGGGGAAAGGTGTTTGTGGGATCAAGAGTTGCCTTGGGCTCCTGGGTGGCTCCTTGGTCTGACTGGACTTGAACAGGGGAAAGGACGTCACACCGCAACTTAACAACTTAGAACATGAGCACGGCGTTGAATGGGAAAGCGGGAGCTGAATCAACGAATGTCTTGTTAACTCGCATACTCCTTCAAGGTGACTTGGCTCCAATGTGATTGGCCAAGACTCTAGAGACAACTCTAAGTTTCAGTACATCCTGCACAAGCGACTTGGTACCTCATACCATAGTTACCAGGAGTGTTTTGACACACAGCATGACTCGTGGTGGAGCCGAGGAGACGCAAACCCGGTCGGCCTCGTATCTGGAATTGGCCACCCACTTGGTCGACAGATACACAGCCTCGACAGCCTGACAGCATTGCCGGCCCAGGTGGAGGCCACCGGCAGGCCCGGCTGTTTAAGTGGCTTGTTCAGGACTGTGTCCTCGGTCGCCAGCACCGAGGAGCAGAAAAGCCCCAAGAAGCACGTTCTGAAGCGCCCTTGTTTTGTTTGTTCCGAGTGGTGCGGAATGGCGCGATTCCTGGCCGGAGCAGCCCACCTTGGCCAAAGATTTCCCATTGAGTTGTCGCCGTCCAATTGGAGACTGCATGCATGTCTTTTGCCCCGGAGTTAGCTTTCCCCCTTCTCTGCCCGCGGGGACCGCTCTGTCCAAACAAGGCAGGCGGCGGGTTTGTAAGCCGAAACGTGTTCTAGATCCCGCAACACGAGAAAGCTGTGTTCTCCAAAAACCGAGCGCCGTCGAATCAGAGAAATCCCGCCTCTCTGGATACGCTGATGTGCTTCGGGGCCAGTCCGTCCCATCTTGCACCTCACTTTGCGTGTAATGAATAGTTTTGGGTTGGTTGAGAGAGACATTTGGTACATAAGTGTCCCCAGATCAATCCCGGTTCTCGGAACCTTCAGCCCACGGCCTTGGCGCTCTTTCGGCGCGCTTTGACGGTGAACCAGAAAGTTGGCGCCTGGGCAGCTGGGCTGACCAGCCCGTCGGGATATTACCTGTGTCCTTAGTTACTTGGTAGTACTCTCAACAGATTTGTCTACCTTGAGAATCCAGCACGATGCAACAGTGTGCAGCAGCACCACATCCGGTAAGTCGCATAGCAGGCGGACACTCTCGACGGGCGTTTCCCCAAAACGACTTTGGGTCCGGGCAATGAAACCCGTAACTGGGAAGTCCAGAGCACCTGTGGAATGGAAGAATTGGAACGTGCATGGCCTGGCCAAGCGGTATATCCCGTGACCCCCCACTGTTACTGGCCCTGTCTGCAGAGCCTGGATCCCTGCTGCAGGTCGGTCGCCCGTTCGCTGCCGCAGTGCCGCCCCAAGACTGACCATCCGCCGCTCACCAATCGTCCGCTCCCCAGTCCCGTCTCCCTGTCATCAGCCGTCCTGGCCCGTCCACCATCCACATCACCCGTCACCCCGTCCGTCCTCTGCACTGTCCACACCCGCCATCCAGTGCCCACATCGGCCACAACCGCATCCCAATTGCGTCTCGGAACACGGCCATGGTCTGCTCCCCATGATCATCACGACGCCGACTTCCAGGATGCCGTCCACAAAGAACGCGAATGGCGACATCCATTTCCACCAGAAGGTGAAGGGCTGGTTCACCCGCAGCTCCAGCAACCGCGACCACCGCGCCGCCTCCGCCGAGACCGCCGCCCCCCAAACCACCACCCACGCCGCCGCGACGCGCTCCGACACCAAGAGCGCCTTCCGCCAGACAAAGTTCTGGACCGTCGGCCGCCTGCGCAGCGCTACTACCGCCAGCGAGGGCAACCCGCTCGAGCACGAAACCATCAGCCCGACCGCCCACGCGAACCCCTATTTCGCCCACCAGGGCCAGCCCGGCCTGCGCCATCATAACGAGGGCTCCGTGCCGCCGAGCCCGCCCGACACCCCCTCGGTCCACGTCGAGGCCCCCAAGGACGATGCCCCGGAGCAGGTCGCCGCCGCCACCGCCGCCCGCAAGGCCGAGCTGGCGAGGAAGCTGAGGAGGGTGGCCAGCGCGCCGAACGCGCAGGGCCTGTTTGCCAAGGGCAAGGGCGACGCCGGCGCCGGCGCCGACGCCGACGGGGAGCGGCCCGCCACGGCCGAGCTGGGCAAGGAGCCGCTGGAGGCGAGCGCCGACTCGGGCGTGTTCGGCTTTGCTGACAAACCCAGCGACCCCTCACAAGACGGCCTCGCGGCTCCCGACGCCGATGACCTCGGGGCGCTGCCACCACCGCCCCAGTCGTCGCTTGCCTTCCGCAGGACCTACAGCTCGAATTCCATCAAGGTGAGGAATGTCGAGGTGGGCCCGCAGAGCTTCGACAAGATCAAGTTGATCGGCAAGGGCGATGTGGGCAAGGTGTATTTGGTAAGGGAGAAGAAGAGCAGCAGGCTGTATGCCATGAAGGGTCAGTTATTTTCTAATCTGCCGAGAGCGCATGTGCGGACGTGCTTGTCAGGGGGTCTTGCTGACATGGTGTTGTTGCAGTGCTGAGCAAGAAGGAGATGATCAAGCGGAACAAGATCAAGCGAGCGCTGGCGGAGCAGGAGATTCTGGCGACGAGCAATCACCCCTTTATCGTGACGCTCTATCACTCATTCCAGTCAGAGGACTACCTCTACCTGTGCATGGAATACTGCAGCGGCGGCGAGTTCTTCAGGGCGCTGCAGACGCGTCCCGGGAAGTGCATATCGGAGGAGGACGCCCGCTTCTACGCGGCCGAGGTGACGGCGGCGCTAGAGTACCTGCATCTCATGGGGTTCATCTACCGGGATCTCAAGCCAGAAAGTGAGTCGAGATACTGACGGTTACCAAGCCCCCCCGCTGACCTTCCCTCAAGATATCCTGCTCCACCAGTCTGGGCACATCATGCTGTCAGACTTTGACCTGTCCAAACAATCCGACCCAGGCGGCAAGCCGACCATGATCATTGGCAAGAACGGCACCAGCCCGAACTCGCTGCCGACCATCGACACCAAGTCGTGCATCGCCAACTTCCGGACCAACTCATTCGTCGGCACCGAGGAGTACATCGCGCCCGAGGTGATCAAGGGCAGCGGGCACACGAGCGCGGTCGACTGGTGGACACTCGGCATTCTGGTCTACGAGATGTTGTACGGCACGACGCCGTTCAAGGGCAAGAATCGTAACGCGACGTTTGCCAACATCCTGCGCGAGGACATTCCTTTCCCCGACCACGCGGGCGCCCCGCAAATATCAAAGTCAGTTTTTTTTTTCCTTTCCTCACTCCTCCTTTCCACCGCATAGCCCTAACCTTGTTTTCAAAAACAAAACAGCCTGTGCAAGTCCCTCATCCGCAAGCTCCTCATCAAGGACGAGAACCGCCGCCTCGGCGCCCGCGCCGGCGCCTCGGACATCAAGACGCACCCCTTCTTCCGCACCACGCAGTGGGCCCTGATCCGGCACATGAAGCCGCCCATCGTGCCGCACCAGGGGCGCGGGATCGACACGGTCAACTTCCGCAACGTCAAGGAGAGCGAGAGCGTCGACATCAGCGGCTCCCGCCCCATGAAGGGCGTGCCGCTGGACAGCGGGCTGGCGACGCCGGGGGCCGAGACGCCCGACCCGTTTGAGGAGTTCAATAGCGTCACGCTGCACCATGATGGCGAGGACCATTATGGGAGTGATAGGGGGTAGTGACAGCTTTTTTTGTCTGTCTCTTTGTCTCTTGTCTCTGTCGGTTAGGGTGTGGGGAGGCGAGAGAGTGTCGGTTTGGAGGAGGGATGTAGGATGCTTGCTTGCTGGCTGGCTGGGCGGGACGTTGGGTTTTGCTGGCTGGCTGGTTGGGCTGGTGGACTGTGGATCTTATGGGCCAATGTCGTCCTTTTCTGGTTTTTTGTTCCCCTGTGGTTCGGGTTCACGCACAGTCCGCTCCTTTTTTTTGGCCTTCCTTGTTAGACAAAGACGAGAGACGAGGATCATGAAGGTTGGGGGGGGGGGGGGTGCAGCAGTCAACGGCCGACAGACACAGCGAGCGAGAGTGAGGCCCGGAGGGTCAGGCGGCGGCCTTGTTCTCGCTTTCATTGGGATGGGTAAGTGGGTGGGTGGGTGATGGTCGACCGGGGGGGCCGAGAAAAGCGGACACAAGGGTTGCTTGCTGGTCTGATGTTTTCATGTATTCACGCTTCATCTGAGGGAGTTTCGTGGGGAATGGCGTTTTTTTTCTTTGTCTCTCTCTATGCCTCCTTTTCCTCCTGTGGTTGGAGGGAAGGGGGTGGGAAGGGGTGTTTTGTGAGGGGTGTTGATGGAAGGGTATGTTGACGGGTGGGTTGGATGGTGGGAAGGAAGGGCGGGAGGGAGAGATAGGGGAACGGGAGGTCCATAGGCCAGCAGCCGAGACATAGGCAGAAAACAGAATATAGCGTCTGTGGAGTTTGGCCCTGTTGTGGGAGCGGCATTAGGTACGTGTCAGTCAGGTCTGTTAGGTACTCTCTGAATCGTGGGAGAGAGTATTGGGGTGCGGTTGCGGCTTATGCATGAGGGGATAGCGCCCGGTCTGCCAAGGCGGATGCACCCGCAGCAAGATCTGTGGTTGCAATGCAGCGTCAGTTGGCGGACCGTGTGACTTGGCTGTTTTACCACATTGTCTCGGTAGCTGTCGGGCTGCTGCGCGGCGATCGACGTTGATGCTGCCTTGTTGCGGTTCGGACAGGGGCCGTATTGGGGCCCTCTTGGGCTCTGTTGGGTGAGAATTCGGTGTGTGACATTTTAAGGACAAATGGGGGAGGCCCAGCCGGACAGGCGCCGATCAAAAGCAGCCTCGAGGGCTCTGCGTAGAGGCTGATAGGCTCGGTGAGATCTATTTCACTGCTGCCTTTTTGGGGGGATGATGTTGTCATAAACTGGGTGAGTTCCTTCCTCCTCCTTTCACTCCTGTTTGCTTGTCTGTCTTGTTGCTAATTCCTGGAGAAGGTTTCATCTTTTCAAGTCGGCTTTTCTTTAGTCCAGCTCGTAGTTTCGTTTGCCATTCTTCAGGGATTCTGGACAACCACCCTCACTCAGCTTCACCACTGTTTCCCGCGCATCACAGCCACCACAGCGCTATTGACATCCCACTGACGGTCCAGCACAACCATAAAGGCACCTTCTTTTCAGAGAATCAAATTGAAGTTCCAACATGGCCACCGAGGAACATGTCCCGCCCGACCCTCTCGACTCCCATCCCCCTCAAGTCCCCAACCTCAACGCCACCACGACCGACAACGACAACGAGAACAACCCCAGCAGCAGCACCCCCTCACCCCCCTATCCAGCCTACCTCCTCACCTGGCCCGCCTCCAGTTCCACCACCGCTCCTCCAAGTCCCCAACACATGCACCTCACTCCCCTCCCCAACCCCTCCTCCCTCCTCGCCGCCTTCACCCCGCGCAACTCCCCCCAGCCACCAGAACGAGGCACACCCCCTATGCACCTGTCCTCCTCTCGACAACCAAAACAGCATTGCCATCCTCAACCTCACCCTCACCCACCCCGTCGCATCGCCAAAGCATCGTCGTCCTCCCCACCACCCAACAGGATTTCCTCGACGCCCTCCAGTCCACCTCGGCGTTCGGGGCCGTGGACAGGCGGTTCATCGACGCGATCCGCGGGGGGAGGGCGTACAGGCCTGCGGTGGGCCTCGGGCGGCGTGCGTGTAGACGGAGGATGGGGGAGGGCTCGGGGCGGTCTGGGCTTGGTGCTGGTGATGGTGGTGGTGGCGAAGGTAGAGGGTGGGTGTGGGTTTACCCGGAGATTGTGGAGTTCGGGGATGGTGTTGGGGAGGATGCAAGGGGGGCTGTTGGGGACGGGGTGGATGTGAGGGTCATTTCTTTTGGTGACGGGGGGGGGAACGGAGGGAGTAACAGGACGATTGGGGTGGTATTCTGTCGGACGGCGCTGTGGATGACAGAGGAGGGGAGTGTGCTGATTTCGGGAGGAAGGATGTGGAAGGCGAGGGAGGGTGTGTGTAAGACAAGAGGGGGGAGGGACGGAGAAGTGGTCGAAAACTTGGAGGCGGTTGTCTTGAAGGCGCTGGAGGAGGGCTGGGACTCAGATGACCAGCTCCCGGGTGTGATTGCGGAAGCAGTGCACTACTGCTGGCTGCAGCTGTTTGACTTTCTGGCACTCCAGCCCGAGACGATCGGCGAGGAGGCGGCGGCGTCGTGTTACTTGCAGATGATGCGGTCGTTGGAACTCAATGAGGAGGTCGACGATGGTGTGGATTGGGGCAGGCTCCTTGCTCGAATCCAGCGCCGCATCGACTTGATTTCTGCGCCGAGGGAAAAGCCTCCCATACCACCCCCGGGCTTGCCGGACTCGACAACAGTCAAGTCGTCCAACACGTCCCAACAGAGGGTCATCAGCCGAGTCGGGACAACGAAGAGCAACTTTTCACGGCGAGGCCGCCGCCCCAAACAGCTGACCGACGAGAACCAGCGCGCCCTCGACCGTCTCAGCTATCTCGGCGGAATTCTCATTCCTATCCCCATCATCTCTGGAATTCTCTCAATGGGCGACGTGTATGGCCCCGATGGGGCCAAGTTCTTCGTATTTTGGGCTTTCGCCGCCCCCCTCGCCGTGCTCACTGTCGTCCTCATCTACGCCGACACGATCCGCAAGTCCGAGGTCTGGGTTGAGATCGGGGTCGAGCGCGTGGTACCGGACCCGGAGGGCAAGAGTGTCAGCAGTATCGATGAACGTGACGGTCCTGTTGATATCGAGGTGAAGCACAGACGAACCGTGACGTGGCGGCGGCATCACCCCGGTGCGGATGACGAGCAACCCCAGCCACGGCAGCAAGACGACGTGGTCTTTGCACTGGACCATGATGCGGAAGAGCGTATTATTGGCATGCCGGCAGGAGCTACCCCGGCGGCAGCGGTACAGTCGGACGACGAGGACGTGTGGGATTGGCTCCCTCCTGCTGCGAGATGGAATCTGGGCTGGGGGGAGGTGCCGGCAGTGATTCTAGAGCGGCCATCTGATGGGTCTGCGCCCAAAGCCTGGAAAAGAGGACAGCTGGGCTGGACCGGTGCCCTACAGACCATCCTGCGTAGGAAGTTCAGGGACGGGAGTGACGTGCCTGAGGGCATCGCCGCGAGTGAGAAGCCTAGAAAGCGGAAGGCGGCGTCGTATTAACAGAAGGGGTATTTTGACGGCTTTAGAAAGAATAGGGTGTCTCACATACAAAATAAAGCTCATCGTTACCATAGTTCAGATGCTGGGACCAATGTCCTGGTGTCGCGAATGAGAGAGACTTGGAATGGGGACTGAGGTTCGGGTTGAGGCCTCTCCCGCATCGTAAACTTGATCAACGTAATGGCATATCTGTGTGATTGACTGGGAAGATCATCTTCATCAACGATAACAGTCAAAGAACCTGCAATCCGAAGACCCAGCGCCTGACTTACACCATCATTACCTTCCTTACGTAAGTTACCATTTCACTTACAAGTACACACTGTGACACCCAAGTGTCACCCCACCAGACTACACAGCAAGCTCAGGAACCCCACATCCCGCAACCCCAACCCCAGCGCGCGTTCAACCGCGTCCCTCTCAAAACCCCACCACCACTGCACCTCAATCACCTACATATCACCATTCTCACTTAACCTCAAACACGCACACATTCCCTCCTACGAAAAGAAAAGGGGGCGTGAAACAGAAAATGGACCCCCCACCACGCCCGCAAAGCTCCCTCCTCACCTCCCCGCCCGAGCTCACCCCGCTCGAGCAAGAAGTCCTCGAGGAGTATGAGCGCCTGGCTGAGAACATGAAGACGGTGAGTTTCTTAAACACCAACACAACCCTCCTCAAGATGTCAACTATCTATCATTGGTTTTTTGTCCCTCCTTTTTTTCCTTTCCTTCTTTTTTCTTCTCTCTTTTGCTTTCTTTCTTTCTTCATTCTCTCTGTCTCTTTCTCACTCTTTTCTCTTTCCCTTTTCCAGGGTGTCTAACACTTTTTAAAAACACAAAAGCTCGCAACCCAACTCGACACGCTCGCCAGCGCGCCCGCGTCGGCCATCCTCGACGGCCTGCGCGAGCTGGAGCGCAAGACCAGCCTCGTCTTCACCCTGCTCAAGGCGAGCGTGTACAGCATCGTGCTGCAGCAGGAGATTGACTGGGGCGGTGGGCAGCAGCAGGGGCAGGGACAGCAGCAGCAAGGGCACAGAGAGGAGCTGGAGGAGGAAGAGGAGGAGGAAGGTTGAAAAGGGTTGAGGGTTGGGTTTGTGCTGTGAGGAATCACGATTCATGATGTTTATGTCGTGGGATGTCATGAGGTGGTCCTGACGATTCAAGGTCGGACCGTTTTTGTGAGTGATGGTGGCTACCTATAATGGGAAGGGGTGAGGGCAGAGGAAAGGGCAGGCGTGGAGGGAAACAAAAACGCCGCGCGGACGGTTGATGGAGGTTATGAGCAGAAAAAAGGTAAAATGGAAGCGGCAGTCAGGGACACTGCGCAAGGGAAAAGGGGGTGTTGATGGGCTGGATGATACGTCCAGCCACATTGACAACAAACACCCGCGGGCCAAACCACAGATACCGCCGGATTGCAGGCCGCGGGATGAACTCAATCACGGCACACACCCCACCACGCCCACCACGCTGTTGATATGTATGATACAAGATTCTACAAGGTCGTCTACCCTCTTTCCTATTAACACATCTAGACAGACAGGTAGGCCCACAGACGCCCCAAACAACAAAGGCTTTAATGTACAGCGCCGCCATAGTACACCTTGCGCACGTCGACGAGCTTCTTGCCGCGGCCAATGGCAATCTCGTCCGGGTTGGGCTGGTTGCAGAGCGCGTGGTAGGCGGCCTTGACCGAGTTCATCGGGTTGCGCGAGCGCGGGATGCTGGCGGCCAGGTCTGAGATGCCGGCAGCGCGGCACATTTCAAAGATGCGGTGCGACACGCGGAGGCCGAACCCTGTTGAGAGTTGGGCTGTCAGTATCATTTCGCGAAAATTGACGAGGATCTCTGGGAAGAGGAACCTACCTGGTGGGCGGGCAGACATCTTGACCACGGTGCCCGAGACCTTGGACGTGACGCTCCCGTAGATGGTCCGGTTCTCGTAGCGGCGGATGGGGCGCATGTTGCGGATGGCGAGCAGGCGGGCCTTGAGCGCGGCAATGGTCGGCTCGGTCGACTTTGCCTCGCCGATGCCGAGCCAGCCGTCGCCGTTGCCGGCGACCCAGACAATCGACGTCTTGCCCACCTTGCCAAGACGGGTCTGGTTAGAGACCCAGCGCCGGACGAGACACTTGTTGTGGAGGTTGAGGATGGCCCTCACGGTCAGGCCCGTGCGCTTCTTCAGGTCCTGATAGATACCAATGTCGTCCATGCCGCCATCCTCCGGGTCGATGGCGTTCTTGTACAGGCCCGCCACGCCGGGCACCTTGCTTGGCAGCGCGGGCGCGAGCGACGAGTTGGTCGTCCGGTTGCCGTCGGTCATGGCCGACCGCTCCAGGATGTACTGCAGCACGTCGGCATCCGTCGGCCCGGACTCACTCTCCAGGAACCCCTCGTTCTTCTTGGCCTGCTTGTTGACCTCGCCCTCGAGGTAGCGCTGGAAGGCCCTTTGCGCGTCATCCCGCACCTCCTTGGTCCACCGGCCCTCGGGCACCTTCTTGAACTCGTCGGGCACAAAGTCGACCAGCGTCTTGAGCGTGCCCGTGACGTCGCCCTGCTGGAACTTGTCGGCCCAGTTGATCAGGTCCTCGGTGAACTCGTCCAGGTTCATGAAGCGAGCGTTCGGATCGGGCGCCTCCTTGTTCCGGGCGCGCTTGTCGACGATGGGCTGGTTCTCGGCGAAGTCGTCGATGTAGGGGAGGGCGTAGGGGTCGGAGCGGAGACGGCCCTGCACGGTCAGGTCGCGCGGGTTGATGGCGGCCTCACCGGCCTCGAGGGCGGCGATCTGCTCGGGCGAGTAGCGAGTGCGCAGCTGCTCGATTTCTTCCTTGGTGTACTGGGGGAACTTTTCTTTTGTGAACTTGTCGATCTGGCTCTCGTCCATCAGGCCCATGTCGGCGGCGCGCACATTGGCGAAGCGTGGCCTCCGCCTCGCTGAGAGCTGGGGCGAGCTGTGAAACTGGTGGGCAAAGAGTTGGCGGCATGGCGCTGCTGCTGCTGCTGCTGCTGCTGCTGTTGTCGTCGTCGTCGTCGTCAACGGAGCAGTGCAGAGGGCACCCGGCCCCGAGGCCAGGCGCCCGGAGATGAGCCTCCTCGCGGCTGGTCGTGCTACGCTCATCGCTCTCGGCGCTCAATTGACTCGGCCGCACCCCGGTGGCTGGTGTGGTGGTGCTCTCGACGACTCCGGAGGTCACGTATCGCTTCTAGGTTCTATCGGCCGGGACAGCGCGGACTGCCTTCCACCAAACCGGTCCAGCAATTTTTTTGGGCCCAAGCTCAGCTGGGTGCAGGGGTTGACGCCTAATTTTCAGGGCATCCATACTGTGTACGGAAGTAACTACTGCCCTGGCGATCAGTGGGCCAGTCAGCAGGTGGGACCCCGAAGAGTGAAGGTCATCATGTGACTTGTCATGTGATCTCAAACCATTGGCAACTTGCCTTCGAGCGAGCGATACTCTTTGCTTTCTGTCATCTCTTTGTTTCCTCTAATAGCAGGACAGACCTCTGGGGCTCCCATGCGCACACTGAGCTCCAATGCAGACGATGAGGCGCACCGAGTGAAGCGTTCTGGGTCCTTGGTCTGTGTTCGGATGATGCACAACTCCCAGCCAATCAATCGCCTGCTTCCCTCGCCCAATCGTTCGACTCTGGCGCAGGCCTGAAACACATGCGAGGATCCGACCCCTTTCGATGCTCTCTTTGCCGCCTGTAACACTCGTGTCCTTGGGCCAAGACGACCCCAGATCAGACCCGCATCTTTGGATCTGGTCAAGTACTGGCCGGCCAGGGGAATTGCACCCTTAACTGAACTCGGCTTCATTGTGACGTCTGCGGTTTCATCCGGCCATGGCCCAGTGGCCCGCCGTTCTCTCATTTTGCCTCCGCACTCCCTCCCGTTTCCCTGTTCATCAATTTTCAGACTCCAACCTTCGTGAAAACGCGTTGTAATACCAACATTTCGATTCTTTTCTTTTCTCTCTCCACCACTTGCCACGGAGCAGGCGACCGCCCAAGTTAGTTCCAATACCCGCTGGCGGCCATCACTTACACCTGCCTAAACACCAACGAAACCCTCCAATCGCCACACTTCACCCTCCCGCGCCAGCTCGCAAACCGAGGAAGAGAGCGATAAGATGGGGCAGTTTGACTGGTTCGGCAGCATCGGCGCCACGCCCGAGGCCGTCAGGGTGCTCAACGACCAACCCATCCTCTTCACCATTCTCCTCATCGTCCTGGTCGCCATCATCTTGCAGTGCGTGCTGCTATGGTACATCCACTACGCCACCTTGAAGCCTGAACAAAAAGTCAAGAAGGAGAAGAAGAAGCCTGCAAAGAAGTAAGGCGCAACGCCTCTTACCGTCCGGGAAAATGAAAAAGGTTGTCAAAGACTTCGGCTTCGGCGTCGTGCTCAGTGGGGGCGCGACAAGGAGGCGGTTAGGAGAGCTGCCGTATGGAAACGGGACGTCGAAAGGAGTGCGAGAAGCATTCGCCAATCATAACTTTCTCATCCGTGTGAATGTCGACGTCGCCAGCACTTCAAGGAGTCCGAGCCATTGAGAGGATGAGGGTCGAGCGTTGCGGCAGTACCAGCGCGGTCCTGATGAGATGGATGACTTCGAGTTGGAGATCTGGATGACGAGGCCTAATGTCTTCGGAGGGGTTTGAGCTCCCCTTCTCAATCTCCCCAATCGTCAAACGGCGCGTCGAGGGGTGATAGCGTCTGGAACGGGCCAAGGACATCCGCTGGGTGGATGTAACTTCCTGGCGCTGGGGACCAATGTTGGATTTCGTGGTACATAATATAAGATTCATTCGCATTCCTATCCCGTCTTTCTTCCCTCACCTCCTCTCCGTGGCTCAACTCGGAGCTGGCAAGTTGCGGCGTTGATGGCCAAGCGGCGGTGTCGTCCTCCACCAACCCCTCCCTTTGGATCGGGTAGACGTTGCCTTGTCCGTCGGTGTAGAAGTAGTCGCCCTCGGAACTATGCGTCCCCTCCTCTGATGGTGGCTCTTCATCCTCAGATAGGTAGTGTGGCCCAACAGAGACCTCGGGCAGGACAGCGGAGGGTTTGTGTTCGGCCACCAATTCGTAGTCATCTACGCTAACGAGAGCGTTGTTGATGACATCGTTAAAGTACTCTGTTGATGTTTCCTCGAATGCTGCCAAAACGACATGGGACGGGAGCTGCTTTATCGTGCTTTCATCCACCCTTCTCCTAAACGAGTGTTGTTTGTTCCGATCTGGTCGAATGCGAGTCTGACACAATGACCATAGCCGCTTCGTCACCTTGTGTGTGTCATCGGTCTCAGAGTCAGGCGTCTTCTCGCTATCACCTCCCGAGGTTTCCCCGCGGCTAAGGGCGTTGAGCTTATCCCGAAGACTCGCAGACTGCGCGTTCTTGAGACGAGCAATACCGGCAGCAATGGAGGGGATGACTTGGGCGTGTGCAGACATTGTCTGTAGATTGGTAAGCAACTTTCAGTTGAGGTTAAATGTAAAGAGCTCACTTGAAGATATTGGAGGTCCCAAACTGCTGGTGCGATATCAATCAACGAGGGCGTCTCCATTCGCTTGATTGTTCTCTTCCCTGGGGAAGCCCCCCTGACGCCGACAAGCTTTCCAAATGCAAAGTCCAGGAGACTGGCCATTGCCGCAATAGCGTTGGATACCAGTAATTCAAGATTCTCTTGCTCTTCATTGATGTCTCTCGGCCCAGAATTGGTCATCGAGTTTGCCGGCGAGCCATGGATGTCATTGCTGATATCCTCCTGAGCCACGACCGCCTTTGCGCTTCGTTTTGGGTTGTTTCTGAGGCCATAAGAATGACTTGGAGGTTTTACAGGTGCGTTGTGAGCCAAAGCTGTTGGACTAGTCGCTCCTGGTCCGAGGCTCTGTGCCTTGTTCTGCGGTAGCTTCTTCGCTGAGTCGAAGTGATAGTTGGCTTTGCATCTCAGACCCTGAAGTTGAGCACAGGGAACGTCTGGAGGTATGATCAACTGAGACGAGAGGTCCGGGTGGTGGAGAAAGTATGAAGCCTGTGCATGGCTGCGCTCTGGCCGAGGAGTGAAAGCATGGTTTGTGCGAAGGCCGAGCCCTGTGTGTTGCCAGACCTGAAATGTTAACAAGAGCTCGTGTCACCAAGTCAGGGGTTACGTACTGGACAGTCTGAGAGGAAACTGGCAATAGCGGCCATGATGCTCGGGTCAAAGCTTGCGGGATCAGGCACCTCGTTGTTAACCAAACTGGAGATGTCGACTTGGCAAGAGCCGGCCTTCGAGATCCAAATTCGGCCAGTGGAGGAGGCGTGACACAGCTCGTCTGCAGTCGGGGCATCTGCCCATAGAGGGGGAAGGGCAATGGTCAGGGAGCTTGACAACGCAAGAGTCAGGTTGGGTGCTTTCCCGGTAACTTTGATCGTTCCCAGGTCCACTGAGACAGCTAGCATTGCAGTTCCAAGCAAGTCGGGGGCTTGGCTGGAGATGGCGGTCCTTCAAGACCACATCTTCTGAAAAAATCGAGGCACTGACGGCGGAAAGATCAAGTGAGTGGACGACGATGGGAAACCGAATGTGTGATGAAGAGTCTTCTGCAACAATGGAGCTGTTTGCGCATGAAGAAGATAGATGGACCTGCAGATCTCCAACGGCAAGTTCACTTCTCAACATTTTGAAGTGGGAAAGAGCATCCCAGCTCAAGCTTCAAGGTCGACCTTCGAAATGGCCGCAGACGGGGAACGTGGAAGGTGCAGCCCTCGCCGAGTCAAGCCCAGTCCCTCGCCTGCGATTCAAGCTCTCACTTCAAAACCCAACCAAACAACTCAAGTTTCTTGGTTGCCGCCGACACTACCAGGTTGGAACGCCCTGCTCAGGCGAACCTCGCGATGTCCAGAGCGTCACACCCCCAGGAGCCCAGTCCAAAGTTCAAAATGCATTCATTCCATTAGTACTGTTGCTTTGCTTGACAGCTTCAGGGCGCTCTTCTCCTGCCCTCCACTCTAATCGCACTGCGAGCCCAACTCGCCCCAGGCAATGCAAGTCCGCTCATTTCGAGAGCGCCACCCAGCCCATACGGCATTTTTCAAATGATTTTCTTTTCTCGGCCACCGGCATCCTTAAACGATTTGGCCTGCCCATGAATAACCTGTCCCATGTGTATCTGACGCCAAGATGAGGAAGAGAGGCGTAGGGAAACGCAAAATGGCAAGACGCAGCAACGCAAAACAAATCTATCACAGCCCGCCCCTCGCAAACTCCCAGAGACAGATGCAAATCAGCCGCAGCCAATTCCTCTAAAGGGAATGACCCCTTTCCCTCGTCCCCGTTGAACCAAAACCCAACAGAAGGAGCATGCCGGCCATGTTGCCTCTCCGTGAATGCTGAGGTAGGAGGACCGCAAGGACTCCATTTTTCCGCTCTCAATCACAACCAGAAAACAGCAAAAAAGACAAACCCGCCCAATGGAATCAAGAGAGAGAGGGAAACATAATGTAGGATAAACCCGGAAAAAGATCTTTGCCATATCAAGAGTGTTCCCCGAGCGAGGGGACACCGGCTCAAGGGCCCCGTGCGGCCTTTGCCCTTCACGAGAGAGCAAGCAGCAACGTTCCAGCGGCAAGGAAAGAAAAGCTGACCAAGCATTTCTTCGTTGCCATATTGCGTCCGGCTTTCAGAAAACGACCGCGTGAAAGATACATAACCGCACAAGGGAAAAGTTCAGCAAGAAGAGCTGTCCATCCCTCGACATGGCATGCCCCGAGGCTACCTCTTCATGGTGGAGCGCTCGAGCGCCGTCTGCAGCTCTGGGCGGTCCTTGAGCAGCTCCTTGGCCTCGGCGAAGGTGAACCACTGGCGCTCGCGCTTCTCCCGCTCCGGCCAGTCGGCCTCCTCGCTCGTGACGGTGACCTCGTAGAACCGATAGAGCGAGCGGCCCTTCTCCTTGCCGTCTTTTGAGGGATCCTTGCTTTTGGAAGAGGACGAAGACGACGTCTTCTTGCGCGGGCTGGTCTCGTGGATGTCGCCCAGGTCGTAATCGATCTGGACCAAGATGCCCGCCTCCTCCCAGGCCTCGCGCGCCGCCGCCTCGTGGCACTCCTCGTCCGTCTCCCAGCCGCCCTTGGGCAGCACCCAGCCCTTGCGCCGCGTCGACTGGATCAGCATCACGTATGTCTTGTCAGCGGTCAAAGGTACCACGCCGGCGACCAGGCGCTCGTTTTTTGAGTTGTATCCTGTGAAAGGGGAAGATTGGATCTCAGTTAGTTTCTTAACCTGCGCGGTTTTGGAGGGATGGAAAGGGCGGAATCTTGGAAAGGGGGGGAGCCAGAGGGGAACTGACAAGCCACACGCAAAAATGCATATGCACCCATCCCCTCTCCGATCCGCCCCCGAAGACCATTGCTCGTCTGTGAAGCTGGCTTGATTCTCCTAGCAGGAGCGCGGGGCAACTCACTCTGATTACACCTCCCCGTCCGCGACTCCATGGAGCGACTATTCCCGCTTGCCGCCATATTGTTCCCAGCAAGAGTCCGTCAATCGACTACCGAACTTATAAAGGGTCGGAGATAGGAACCGAGAGATCCGGCTGAGGAAAGTTTGAAAGGGTCCAAGTGGTTCCGAGCAGTTCCGCAATTGCAGAAGACGCCTGCAAAGTGGAAGGAATGCAATCTGGCCTTAACAGAATGTAGACGGCATGGTCGTCGTTGAAAGATCGAGTTCAGATGAGGCGGTGAGTTTCGGGAGTCAAGGGTTGGTGTCCTCAACAGGTTCACCGGTGGACGTGGCGCCGGTATATGGCCTTTGCCGGCTCCGGGTCAGTGCGGAAAGGAAAGGGAGTCACAGCACGAGTCTCTTGAAAGTATCGCGTGTGTACCACACCAATCTTGAACCCGTTTTGGTCAAGTCGAGGACGTTTGCGGAGGATCAACGAGCGAACGGGGTGGATGCCTTAGTGTCGCGCAAAGGTCTCGTGCAACAGTCGTTTTCGCTGCGGCAGAGTGTTCGGACAGCGCTCGGGGCCCGCACAAAGCGAATGTGAACCTGATTTCGACCGCGAGGGGGTTCGGATCAACGAAGGAGGGTGATCGAGGATTGTGGTTCGTAGTCGGGCAGGCGGCGTCGAGGTTGCGCAACGCTGGCGTCGAAACAGACTTTTTGGCTCTTTACGCGCACGCGCTTGGCAACCGTGACTGGGAACGAGAGTTGGCCACGCTGGGGCGGGCAACACGCAACGTCTCGGCAGGCTGCAAGAAAAAAGAAAAGGGAGACGGAAGTGCAGCGTGCTACAAAGCCAGACCGCAAACAAGTCAGATTGACGGAATCGATGCAGTGCGAGGCAGCTGAGGGAGGCGGTGGGCGAGGTGCCTTGCGCAAGGCAGTGCCTGCTTCAAGCCTTCAAGCAAAAGTTGAGACTGCAGCGACTGACTGAACCCTGGCAGATGGGGACTGACTGTGCAAAAGAAGAGCGCTGCTGGTGGGCAGGCCGTTGGTGCCCCCAGCTCAAGATGGAGGGGCAGGATCCCGGGGAAATTAGAGTTGGTCTTTATACTCTGCCTTACCTAAAGCACAATGTAAGGTACATGTCAAAAACGAGGGAAGTCTCTGTTCCGGCCGGAGCCATCGAGGCGAAAGAAAGCTAGCAAGCAGCTCCCTGCAGGCCGACCTGGCCGCTGCACGCATCTGGTGCGGCGGGCAGGGGTAGCTTCTGGCCGGAGGGTCGTCCCAAATGGGACCCCACATGGCGGCGAGACGATGGGCATGACGGAGGCAGACGTGGGCAGGCAGGACAAGATGGATGGGGAGAACGGAAGGGGAAAAGCACGATGAGGGAAAAAGGAGGTAAGCTCCAACAATAGAGCCAAAAAATTTGCCAATTGTGTGACGGCCTGCTAACCAAAACGCTGGGTGGAGCTGCTGCATTGTGGGTACGTACCTCTTTCCCAGAGCGCCCAGCCCAGGCGAGCCAGGTTCCGAATCGGTGACCGGGGGGTTTCGCTGCCGATGTTGGGGCGCTTTCCCAGAGTGGCAGCCAGGATGGAGGACCAGCCTATAAGCGGAGGCCAAACACAAAGGAAATGGGTTGAGAATAGATCGATCCAGGCGATCATTGGTACCTAGGTAGTACAAGTGTGGTTGTAATCCAGGTAACTGTGCACCTGCGTGGGATTGACCGGCGCGGCCGGCAGCGAGTCAGAGGAGACGGAGGTCACCGTTGGAGCTTGACTAACAGCTGCTGTCTCCAACACATGTAATGTCCCTTACTGTGCCCACGAGGGATGCCAGTTCGCAGTGCCATCCATCTTTTTAGAAGTGTCTGTGACATTTGACATTTTTCCAGACGCGGCCTTAAACTCACGTTGACGTTCTGGAAGGAGACAGGCAGAAACAAGCAAGAAGGCATGGAATCTCCAAACCATGTTGATTGGTTTGCTCTCTGGCAGGTCGCACCTTCCGGGGCTCTCTCCAACAGCCCCGCATTGCCCTCGACCAGTGCACGTGCCAAGAATCAAGCCTGCAAACACTCGAACCAACACCGTCCGGACATCTAGCGGAGATGAGAACTTTCAAAAAGTGACGAGAATGAAAGTAACCAACGTTGGAATGCGTTCCCCCACAAGACTGATTTTCATTCGCGTTGGTGCAGCTCCGGGAACACCCATTCGTGATGTAGTTTTGTCATGCCGGGACATGCCCCCGGTCGCGGCGCTACGGGGAATGCGGGGCAGCAGCCCTCGCAGGGCGAAACGGTACCGACAGTGGGGGTCAAGCCCGCTGAGCTGTCCATGGCCTTCCCATGTCACCAACCACGAGCGCCTGAAAGCGTCACAGCTGCCTGCTGCGCGCCCACACAGTTTCCTCAACATCGACATTTGCCAGTCTCCAGCTGCGTCACTGGACATCATCAGCATCCCAGCATCCTAGCATCCTGCAGTCCTCTCCCCTTGTGCCTCGTTCCCCCACGCTGACCGGCGCTCAAGTGCGGGGCACAGGTCCAACAGGGCTTGATCCAGGTCGGGTGATCTCAACACAAGCAGCTCGGCACCGATTCCTCCCAAGCCTGCTCTCTCCAGCCCAGCCCTCGCCTGCTCGCCCCGCCGCGTGTTACAGCTCTGCAGACGAAGCCAGGATTCCCACACTTATTCGAGCCTCCCAGGCGGAACCCGCAGGTTCAATCGCCTACACAACACACGCCACGCGGCAGCAGTTCTGCAGCCCCAGAAAAGGGAGGATCGCACCCGAGCCGGCTCCTCCTGTCTCCGGCCCGGCCACACCTCCAAGATCCCGGCCGTTGGAACGTGCGGCCCTGAAGTCTCCCGCCCGGCCAGCGTGGTACTCCATCCAAGACACATACAGTGCCCCTTCTACCACTCTCGACCGCATCCCGGCGGGACGACCTGAGCCGAGCATCCAAGGCGCATCGCCTGCCAGCCCGACACCCCGACACCCCGCGGCTGCGACCCTCGTGCCTTGCCAGGCTGCCCCGCCCGGTCCTGCCCGGCGCCGGAGAAGCTTGTGCGGGCCCTACCCGCTCTGGTTCCACCGCTTTCACTTGCCGTGAAGGGGCAGGATGGAAATGGACGGAACAGACATGCAGACCCCTGGCGACGCTGCAGCACGGTACTCGTTCCTCTTTCCAATCGGTGAGTCCCGACGTTTCAAGCCATCTCACCCAACCATTCGGGCCATGTGCGTCAACGGCACCTTGTCGTTGGCCAGCCCGCCCCGACGGCCACGCGATCTCCTCCCGCATTCTGCGCCTAGTGGCCGATGCTGCTCCCGATCTGCTGTCCCCTGTTTTTGGGTCAGCATCCCTTCTCCACAGAGAACCAGCCCCCACTCACCAAGCCAGTGCTGTCTTTGTTTTCCATCTGTCAAGACTTCAGCCGCCGCCACGAGGCCGGCCTAGTTTGACCCCATTTTCAACATGGCGATTACGTTTTCCTAGACGTTGAGTCGTTCCATTTCTGTTTCATCACACGTGTATGTCTTTGTGTGTCCACAACAGGACAGGGAGTTGGCGCGGCTGCCATGTACCGTGTAGTGCCCGTCTCGGCTCGCACGTGGCCGCTCATCCCCATACTGCAACTATTGAACATTGTCTTGTATCCTCACGGTGATGCCTCACACATACTGACCGTAACGATCAAACCTTAGGATATAGCAACTCGTCTGAGTGCGGGTACTGCCGCGGCACTCGCAGTGGTCAGTCTACAAAACGTGAATCTTCCTCCCCCTGACACAGTAGCATACCCACCACGGCTGGGCCCCTTGTAAACTCGAGAACTGCCCATTTGCCTGCCGATCTTTCCAACCATCCCCCCACTCCTTCGGCCGAGGCTGCCCTTCATACCCACGGCGATGTCTAACAGCTGGCCTCTGCAGGTTATTCCTATTATGCCATCGCAACGTCCCTGACGCCGGCCTTCTATCAGAAGCTGGTCGACCGATGCTGGAGGCGTTCCGGCACTCTCCTGTACCGGCCAAATCAGAAGCACTCATGCTGTCCACACTACACCCTCCGGTTGGACTCGACCCAGTTCAGGCCCACCAAGGACCAGCGTCAAGCCGTGAACCGTTTCAACCGCCACATCATCGGCGATACGTATGTCAGGGAGGCGGCCCGCGTGCACCCGCGATCCCGCGCCGAGGTCAGACGACGCCACAACGTGTTTGACCTGGTCGAGAGGGTCCACGAGCCCGAGGCCGAGGTCCTCAAGTCACCCCCTTCGCCAGACCATGCCTTTACCGTCACGCTAGAGCCGGATACATTCACCGAGGAGAAATACGAAATCTTTGAGAACTACCAGCGCATCGTCCACCGCGAGCCCCCAGACAAGATCTCGCGGCATGGGTTCAAGCGCTTCCTCTGCAACTCACCCCTGAGCCGGGGGTCCATGGTCGGCCCGGACGGCAGGGAGCGTGCTCTCGGCTCGTTCCACCAGTGCTACCGCATCGACGGGAAGCTGGTCGCCATCGGCGTCCTGGACCTCCTGCCAGAGTGTGTCAGTGCCGTGTACTTCCTCTACCACGAGTCGATCCACTGGCTCAACCCGGGCAAACTGGGCGCCCTGCGGGAGATCGCCCTGGCGCGCGAGGCGGGTTATCGCTGGTGGTATCCCGGATACTATGTGCACAACTGTGCCAAGATGAGGTACAAAATCGAGTACAAACCTCAGTATGTCCTGGACCCAGAGGACCTGCAGTGGTATCTGCTCGACAAGGACGCCCTGGCGCTGTTTGATAAGGGGCACTACGTCTGTCTGTCGAGAAAGGGCAATACCACGGCGTCCAACACGGGCCAAACCCCTGACCCCGGCAGCAACACCACGTCCACCGCCACCGCAGACTCGTCATCCCCGCCCTCCCTCACGGAAACAGCCACCGAAGACAGCAGCGACGCCTCTGCGTCGGACGAAGAGGACGCCTTCCTCCTGGCGAGCAACATGCCGGGGATCCCGTCCCTCGCCGAGATGCAGCAGGTCGACATGGACGGCCTAGTCCTGCGGTCCGACTTCTCGGACAGCCTGATCGTCGCGTCGCACCTCGTCATCTGGGACACCGAGGACATTGCCCAGTTTGGCACGCTCAAGTCGCGCATCGCCGAGCTCGTGGCCGCCGTCGGGCCGGACCTGCTCGGCGAGGTGTGTATCGACTTTCGGAAGAGGTCGGGTTAGATTTCTTGGCGTGGGTTGTTTGCTTCTTTGCGCTGGGGGAGCTGGGCCGGGCGGGGGGATGGGGTGTGTGTATATAGATACCTACATACATACGGGCGGACGTACGTATACACGTGTGGGGTACAGTACAGGCGTGTCATGGTGGATGTGTTATGGGGGCGCAGAATGAGACAGATCGGGCATGTCGTCTTGTGCGGGCGTGCTGGGGTGTGCTGTGGAGGGAAGATGGACTTTTTTGGGTAACGGACAGACAGGGGTTACCTCCCGTTACCGTTTAGGGGGGTTTACGCAGTATTGGGCAAACGGGGGGGAAAGAAAAATACGCAGGTCAGGGTTCTCGGTAGACGAATTGGGAAATTGATGGTGTTGTCCTCTTGCCGCTTTGGATCGCCGTCGGTCAAGGGGCGGCGGGGAAAGCCACGTGGGGGTTTCTTTGGTGAAGGTGGGCTTGTTTACTTGACCGAAAGGGGCTTGTTGTCGTGTGACCAGGTTTGGGATTTGTGGGCTGGCTGGGATGGGGCGGCGTTGGGTTGAGGGGGGCTGGACATGACTCGGCGGTGATGGGTGGGGGGGTTGGAGCTTGTCAATGGTGTTGAGGGGGTGGTTATGGGGCAGAGGGGTGATGTGATGGTGCGGGAGGTGCTTGTGACTTGTTTGGTCGAGGGCGGTGTGGTGGCTAAGAAGGCTGTGAGGGATCGGAACATCATCCCAAAGCTCTTCGAGCTCTTGACTCAAGGTGACCAAGATCTTGTTGGCCACTTCTGGCATGGTGCATGAAACCATGAAGCATGGCGCCGTGAGCGTGCTGGAGGAGGATAGTGAAGCGTGGAGGTGTGGCTGAAGGGGAGAGTGTGATGAAAGGCTCAAAGAATTGGGTTTGTAGATCTTAAACTTGGCCGGGAGCGAATGAAACAAGAACTGAAGCATCGAGGCCAGCGTTTAAAGGAGTAGTCATCACCAGACCTCCCAGATGAGATCAGCCGGCATATCATTACAGCCCGCATATGCAGTCCTGCAGTCCAAACAGGAACAATGAGTTGATAGACGGCAGAAAGCTGCCCAAGATCACAAGTCCACTTATACCCTCGGGTTCACATCAAGGAGGTCTCGTTAGCGAATGTTGTACAAACACATGCCACAGGCATCGCAGCGTTCCACCTCTCTGAACTCGACGGCATCTCGACGGAAGCGGTACCCGGTAACGCAATCTCCCCGCATTGCACACTGCATCAACCTTCAGTCTCGTGACGGGCATCGCTGCCATCCGTCGGGTTGGCACGAACTCACCCATTAAATCTAGTGAGCTTGACTCGGCATACGGATGGCTTGAGAGTTTCCATGCTGCTTCAGGAAGCGAAGAGCATGAGTTATCGACTGCAGTGTCGAGTTCATGGATTGTATCCAGCAACAGGGTGCGGCAAATACTCAAATATGTACGAGAAATGGCCTTGAACAATGAATAACTGCCCACACTACAATCCACTCCTCAGCTTCTGGAGCTGGCTGATAAGACCGTAGGCACCGTAACCCTTAGTTTCCGCCTGCCCGGCATCAGCATCTGCACTGGCCTTTCCTGCGCTCGCCTCCGCCTGAGCTCTCGCACCGTCCCGCCTTCCAGACTGCTCCGCCTCGCGCAACAGATCCCTGTGCTTGTCCTCGACCATCTTGGCCAGGCTCTCGATGAACTTGGTGCGCCCTTTCTCCTCGGCGGTGCCCTTCCACACCGCAGTCAGCTCCTTCAACTCCTCGATCCGGCGGGCGGCGTCCTCGATGCCCTTGATCGGGTCCTGGGCGTTGTTGAGAAGCCGCGAGATTTCCTCCTTGAGAGACTGGAGCACCTGCTGTCCTTTCTCTTCGGTGCTGTGGTTCTCGCCGCCGGCGTCGGGTGCCGAGACCGACAAGAAGGAGGAGCTGACCGAGACTTCGGAGGGCGGGAAAACGAACTCCATTGCATCGCCAAATGTCTTGATGACGGAGTCGAGGCGGGAGCGCACAAGCGACAGGGTGCGCAGCTGCGCGATGTAGGGCGGCTCCGCGGGTGCCGCTTGCTCGGCTGGGCCAGGCGGGGAAGCTGCGTTCTCCGCTGCTGCTGCTGCTGCTGCTGCTGCTGCTGCTGCGGGTGCAAGTATTGACATGCGCCGCTGGTGTGAAGATGTGCTGTGGCTATCACCGGCGGTCCTTGGCTCAGCCATGCTGTCTCGAACGCCCCCCGGCACGAACTTGGCAATGTCATCCTCCAAACCATCGGATAGCGTCTCTGCCAGGCCGAGAGTCTCTCCCCGCAAGAGCTCAACCTCGTAGGCTAGCCGGCCACCACTCCTGAGAATGTCGTTGGTGAGCTCGGTCAGGGTGTTGGTGAGCCTCGTAGTGTGGGCATTCAGCTGTGACAGCACAGTCTGAGTTTGAATTGAGAGCTCTGCGAGTGGCACCGCTCCCTGACTCGTCCCTTGGGTTCCTGATGTCCGAAACGACGGCTGTAGTGGCGGGAGGGCAGAGTTGAGGTATGCAGCGGCGTCGAATGATGGGCTCAAGAAGTCCTGGAGGAAGGGGTCGGTCACATGTTGGGACTGGGGCTGGACAGCCCGCTTTGACTGTTGCCTCGCATGGATGGCAATGCTCCGGGTCCCTGATGCCGCGCTGCTCTGTCTCCGACGGGCTGGTTTCGAATCCCAAGCCATTGCGGCGATGCGGTCCCTTGACGTTCTCTTCTTCTCTGTGCCTCTTGGGCTCTTCCCCCAGTTTGTGTTGCTTGTCTTGGTTGTTTTATTTCGATTGAAGTTATTGACGCTTATGTATCCGGATAATGAGATTGAATACTCAATGACAAAAGGAAACGGCGTCAAAGGCGGGCTGTTGAGCGTGAATGAGTGAGGCTGGTTCGCACATCAGTCATGATCCTTGCTCAGTGAACGAGATGCTCCAGCTGTCGGCTGCAGTCTGTCTCTGGTCGCATTGGCAACAGGGGTCCACACTCTTGACCCATGTGCAACAGGCCGTCAACAGGTGACAATATGAGTGGGGCCTTGGATCCTGCTTCAGACTCCACAGAGCATTGAACTGCAACTGTCTTCTCGCCTGCCCAGTTGCTTTGAGAGAAGAGACCCCAGCCAAAACAAACCATGTTTGGTCAGAGCCGGATCATCTTGAGCTCTGTGGTGAAAACCTGCTTGTATGGCAGCGTCCGAAGAACTGGAGCGGTACGGACTGCGTGACAGTTCTGGTTACAGAACTACAGACATGAGAGGAAGCTCGAGATGACTGCGCGTGATGATGCATCTTGTCCGTAAATCGGTAAGTATGCCGGTACCCGTCGGGCTTTATTGCCCAGAGCCGCAGTGATAAAGAGAGACATAATTGGTCTTTCTACCAAGCTGGAAACGTTTATTTGCCCAATTCTTGGGCTAAGCTGCTGTTGGTGGTGCCCGGTTGGCGAGAGCCCTGTCGAGTTCTCAGCCCCGCTGTTGCTGCCTGCCGTTCTCCCCTCGTGAAGGTGCAGGTGTGTGCTGGCTGTATTTTGAGCTTGGTGACTCAAAGCGAAACCTCCCGCACACAATCTACCTTTAACTTGGTGCCTTCCGGGCCTCGACTTAGCCTCAACACGCACGCAGTTCATTGCGTAAGCCCTACGACGTAGAAGCACCACCTTCCGTTCTTGTTGGTCGTTGACATCGCGTTGACATCGTCATTCAAACATCCAACCTGCATTCAACCCATCCCACCGGTTTCCCTTCCCATCATCGAGGAAGCCATGACATTTGTTTAGGCCGATGGCGCGCAATACGAAGGATCTGATGATCTCGGCAGCCTTTCGTCAAACAGCCAGTCAAAACCAGCCGCCCGTTCTTGCCTTGAACGGCCAGGCTACAAGACCCCCAGTGTGCTTTGCGGCCGACTTTCAACGAAAGTTGACCGACCTCTAGAAACCAACCTACAGCAACCTGTCTTTCCCGTCCGACGACGACACCGGGAACACTGCAACGACGTCTCCCCCTCATTTCGTCTAGGAATTACAGCATCCATGCCACAGCGTCGCAGCCATGACCTTCAAGAAGTTTAGGGCCGATGTCTCCACGGCCGCCCAGAAAGCGGCTGCTGGTGGCATCCCTGGCGTCCTCTCCGTTAAAAATGGCGATTCTGATGGCGAGGTCGTCATCACATATCACCACGAATGCCTCCCAGCAGACGTTCGCATCCAGGCGCTGGGCCAAGATCTCAGCGAGTATCCCGACGGAAACATGTTCATGGTCTGGACCGACGACGCCGACCCGCCGACGCCCGTTGTGGATGCAGTCAAGGCCGCCCAGGACTACCTTCTAGGCATGTCGGTCTACGAGATGGTAATGGAACTGGCAAGCCGCCTGGAGAAGGAGATCCGCCGGATTGTTGAAGGCGCGGACGAGAGCCCCACCGAAGCAGACGAGCTCAGCGAAACTGACGACTACGATGCCGCCTACGATGCCGACTACCCCTCGGACGGAGATGAATTCGGCCTACCGTCATCAACTCCACGTCACACATTCACCGGTCTGCCAACCACACTCTGTCCAGAATCCTTGCTTCAACGGATCAGACGAGACCTCCGCAAGGTGAGACACGCAGGCTACAAAGTCGGTCTCCTCGATTCCTTTGGCAAAACTTCAGCCACGGGAACCGTCTCTATTTCCATCCGTATCGACAAGCTGGCCCTGTCGGACGGGGCCATGGAGGCATGGGACGTGAAGCCCATCGAGTATGTCGTCCTGTTGCTCCGATTTGAGAAGCAATACGATCCGTTGGAACGAATCGCCAACCAGGCCGCCTCCCAGACCGAAGTCAGATTTCGAATTGGGAAATGCAACAAATACAAGCCGCTGCTCAGCCAAGCCCTCCACGCATTCGCAGAGCCTCATTGCCCTGCGACCCAAGAGATGGACTCCGACCAGAAAGCAGGGGACGACGCCGGCAATTTTGCAAAGTTTGAGAAGCTATTCATCTCCAATTCGTTGGACCAGTTCCTGGGCGACAGCTTCGTATCTTTGCTCAAAATTCGCGAGGCCCAAGGCCTGGACTGGGAGGAGGCCAACGATTTTCTGCGGAAAAGGATTGGCCTCTTGGGCGACAACGACCAACTCTGTGACGCTTCGTTGCCTGAAACGACCTCCGGCTCGGGCCCACCATTGTCAAGCTCGGGCAAACGCTCAAAGCAGCATTCTGTCATTGCCGGGGACCATCTGCTAGACAGGGACACGGCAACCGAGCGCAGTCTTCCCCTCATCGCGATGCAGTTCGCGATGCGACACTTTGTCAAGTGTACCGAGTACTGCTTGCGGTGTCATCGGCGGCTCGAAAAGGGGTTTGAGGCGCTGCGTCCCTACGTCTGCTCCGACTCGCTGTGTCTGTTTCAATACATGGCGATGGGTTTTGGCCCCTCCATCGAGCATGAAATCCGTACCGAGCCGTATGTTGTCGACCTGCTCGTCAGCCTCTGCTATGCGGCGGTTCAGCTGGACGCGAGACAAAGCGCATATCATACGGCCGCATCACCAGGGTCGACAGACCGAAAGCTGGCGATACGCTCTCTCCCAGACGGCCTTCGAATTCGAGTTCCAGACCTATCCAACACAACAGCAGATGCATTGAAGGCAAAGGTGGCTGCTGAGAACACTCGTCTTATCTTTGAGGAAGAAGACACCAAAACCTTTGGCGAGCGTCTAGCGCCCGGCAAATGGCTTGCATTCCGCAAGCCTGGCCAAAGCCTCGCTCACCACGCCCGCATACAATTAGTTAACAGCGCCTCCAAAACGGTGCTCATTGAAACGATGGGTGTATCCTCTGCCTACTGGGGCGCGACGCACTATGCTCGTGGTCCCGACCCTGACGGCTTGGTTTACCAGGCTTCGATGTCAAAGGAGGGCGACCAACAGAAGGCGGACCCCGACGTCGCCGACGTCTTCCTCTACGACGTCGACTTTGACTCCCTCGATGAGATCAGCAAGGGTTATGCCATGCGTCATGTCCTGGATACTCTTCCCTCCATTCTCGAGATTGAAAAGTGGCTGAGGAGCCACCCACATGGCACTCTCCGCTCCATGCCCCGCGTTTCTCCGGCGGCCGCGTCGCTCTCTCAGTGGATTGTCTCCTCAAACCGGTCCTGCATCTTTCAGGTGGACCGATCACGGGCTGTCGCTGCGCGACGGCCGGCTGTTGGAACCACATCCCCATCACCAGAACCTTGGGAGGTTTCTGGTGCAGCTGGGAAAGGCAGGGACCGAGAGCGGGAGCGCATTCTAGGGATGGACGGATGGATTCAGTTTCGCTTTGCCCAGGGTTCTCCGGACAAGGAATTGCGCTTCAACCAGGCGCTCAAGAATGCTGCTGCCGACGATCCAGGCATCCGGCTGCATCCGACCATTTTTGCCTGGCACGGAAGCAACTTATCCTGCTGGCACAGCATTGTGCGGACTGGTTTGGACTTCAACGAAATCAGGTCCGGCCGCTCGTATGGACATGGCGTCTATCTGAGTGCCCATCACAGCACGAGCATAGGCTATGCAGGTGGAGGTCAAACGTGGCCAAATTCGGATCTCAACTTCACTACCTGCCTGAGCCTGTGTGAGATCATCAACGCCCCAAATCAATTTGTGTCCACTGCACCGCACTATGTGGTCGACAAGCCAGATTGGATCCAGTGCCGCTATCTCTTTGTACAGACAGCTGCCGGAAGAGTGCAACAGCAGCAGGTACGCAGTGGCCAAGCGAACACGACAGCAACCCACGGGAACAGCAACGAGCTCTTCTATCCGCAAGCGCCAGGACGTGAGGTCTATGGGCACACCGGCCAGCCTCTCCAGATACCCCTCTCCGCCATTCCACTGCGAACCATGGGCTCCCCCTGTGTGACGCCGAGTTCTGTGAAGCGAGCGGCGGAATCAGAAGACGACAGCAATGACGAGGACGATGAGGATGAGGCCATTTTGTTTTCGGACGGCGAGATTGCAAGCCAGGCCCCGCCACACAAGAAATCGTCATCGCGTGCGTCTAGCGCCGACACCGTGACCGGTCGACACAAGTACGTGCCGTCTTGTTCCCCTCTCTCTTCGACACCAGCTGCAAGCCAAACATTGGGCTGGTTGCGACGGACTCCGAACACAAACAGAAACTAACATGTCTCAGTAGCAACGCCGGCGACCCTCCCACACCCGCCAGCATCAACGGCGGCGCATTCACCGACTTTGTTCCGGGCTCTCTCGACCTGTCGACGCTGCCGCGCCTCGAACCGCCCTCCTTCGCAACCGACGCGCCACCAGATCCCTCGGCCGCGAGCTGAAACGCCTCCAGCACCTCCAGGCCAGTACCCGCTCCACGAACTCGGCTGGTACATGGACTTTGAGGCCGTCACCAACCTCTTTCAGTGGATCGTGCAGCTGCACAGCTTTGACCAGTCGCTCCCTCGCGCAGGACATGAAGGCCGAGGGGGTCACTTCGATCGTCCTCGAGCTGCGCTTCGGGCCGGACTACCCCTTTTCTCCGCCCTTTGTGCGCGTCGTCCGCCCGCGGTTCTTGCCGTTCCTGCAGGGCGGGGGCGGGCATGTGACCGCGGGCGGCGCCATGTGCATGGAGCTGTTGACGAGTTCCGGGTGGAGCCCGGCGAACAGCATGGAGAGTGTGTTCTTGCAGGTGAGGGTTGCGCTGTGCAGCCTGGAGCCGAAGCCAGCAAGGCTGGCCCCAGGGGTCAAGGGGGATTATGGGGTGGGCGAGGCTGTGGAGGCGTTTTTGAGGGCGGCGAGGGGACATGGGTGGACGGTGCCCACAGATTTGCAGGTTACTGCTAATGGGCGGTGAGTGGGCACAGATGGATGATATTCGAAGGAAGGGGGACGGTTGAGGAGGAGGAACATGGGCAGGCGTACTGGGGTCTTTCTTTGCATTTACTGGGAAGAGATGGCGCATTAAGCGGTGGGGGATGGGCATACATGGAATGGACCGGCATCACGACTTAATGAAGCAACGAACAGGAGCATGATAGGGGCTGGACCTGGTGGCTGGCGCATGTAATATGGCTTTGAATGGTGCTTGGGCAGCGAAGAAAGATAATAGGCAGCGATTGCTTCCAGTTGACGTTCTTTCCTGGGCTGCTGCTCTAAGTGTGTTTCCCTAGGCCTTGCAAACTCTGCTCGAAGCAGGCGGGTGGGATGGCCGCTGGCAGTTTGGGAGCGGACTCGGAGAAATGGTGCCTGCGTCTCGACCGCCATGCCGACCGCACTGTGTTGATACGGTAGTAACTTCCCTTCAAGAGGTTTTGTGGCCGATCAACTGCCCTGCTGGAGACGGGGGCTAGCTGGTTGGTAACCTGTTCGGTTTTTGCGTTTGGAGTCTTGTAGTTGTGAACCTTGCTGCTGATACTTCATGGGGATTACTACGATCCATATATCGGTATCCTACAAAAGTCTGACTGTCTTGGTCCTCCCAGCCTCTGCGAATCCAAGTTGGTTGGTAGGTTGGTTCTTTAGAGTTATGTCTTGATGTTGAAGTTGCTTTCTTCGCTCAACTCCCCGGGGGTGCTCCGATAAACAGACCAGGCACCCCACGACAGCTACCCCTGTCTCAGCTGCCGCCTCACCCCACATCAGCCTCGTCCGCCAAATTTCCAGCCGCGCCCCTCACCTCCAAAAATTCAGCACAAGCAAGGAACCCAAACAAAGTTAGCACCAAAGCTCCAACGGCCCGACGTGGTAAGGGAGCCCACCACCACCGCGGTTCAATCCGCCACAACACGACCAGTATCCAAATCCAACTCAGCACAAACCAAGCCGATCATAATAAAGAACAATAAGGCGGAGAAACAGAGAGAACAGCGAAACTACCCGACATGGCGTCGAGCCAACACGTCCTCCTCTCCCCCGCAGAGTTGGCATACTTGCACGACTCGCTCTCCCTGACCCCGCCCATCCGCCCCGACGGCCGCTCGCCAGCCCAATTCCGCCCCCTCGTTGCCGAAACAGGCATCCTCCCCGGCACCAACGGCAGCGCGAGGATATGCTTCGCCGACGGCACCGAGGCCATTGTCGGCGTGAAGGCCGAGGTCGAGAGGACCGCGCAGCGGGCAGGAGATGACACCGTGTATCTGGAAGGCGGAGAGGGGGATGAGGAGGATGTCGAAGACGGGGAGGCGAGGGAAGGGGAGGACAAGCGGAAAGGGGACTCGGCTTGGGTGGAGATGACGGTTGAGATTCCGGGGCTGAGGGATGACGACTCGGGGACGGCATTTCTCGCAGCCATGCTGAGCGAGGCGCTGCTCGCAGACGGGGAGTTTGCCAAGAGGTTATGGATTAACAGGCGGTTCCACTGGAAACTCTACCTCGATGTACGTCTTTTTCCCCCCCCCCCCCCCCCCAAATTAACCCCCGCAAACACACCCACTAACACGCCCGCCAGATCATCCTCATCTCCCCACCACTCTCCTACCCCCTCCCTCTCCTCTCGCTCACGACCCATCTCGCCCTCCTCTCCACCCGCCTCCCGCGCCTCAAATCCGAGGGCGACGAAGACCCCTTCTTCGACGACGACTGGGCCGCCGCGCCCTATCTCTTTCCCCGCACGCCCACCACCACCACCACGATAGCGACAACAGCCCGCCCGCCAATAACCCTCCTCGTCATGGCCGTCGGCAACAACATCATCTTCGACCCCTCCAAGGAAGAGCTCGCCGTCGCCGACGTGGCCCTGGCCGTCTCCGTGACGGGGAGCACGGCGGCCCCGCACGCAGACGACGCGGAGCCGGAGCCGGGGCGGAGTCTGAGGCTGCTGTCCATCCGGACGATCGACCCGCCCTCGCGCCTGACGCCGCCGGGCGTCGCCAACGCGGCCAACAGCGCCTACGGGGCCGCGGGGACGCAAAAGATGCTCGAGGCGGCGACGGCCGAGGTCGAGGCCGTCGAGGGCGTGTGGAAGGCGCCCAGGGGTGGAGCCAAGAGGGTGGTGCTTGGTGCGCTGGTGCAGAAGGTGTTGGAGAGGGGCGGGGTGGTGGACGAGGTGCTGGATGCGTTGGAGGGGGTGGATCTGGGGTGATTTCTGAGGAGGAGAAAATGAGAAAAGTGAGAAAGGACTGTCATGATTTTGCTTTTCCCATCCATCCATCCCGCCAGCCAGTCAGCCACCCATCCGTCTGGCTACCCATCTAATGTACATGTACGATACACCCCATGTATGTCTACAGACTTGTCCGACTCAAAAAGAAATCTAAAAGATACCCAGCCACTTCCCCTTGGCCTTTGCCACCACCGCCTGCCGCTCCTCCTCCGTCAACCTCCGCGCCGTCTCATCCTTGGCCCCGTGCTCTTCCTCCCTTACTACACCACCATCACCACCCACCTCCAACTCCGCAACAGCCACCTTGCCCTCCCCACCCTCCACCGCCGTCGCCGTCGCCGTCGCCGCTTTAGCGCCCTCATTATCCCCATCCAGGTTGATGACGGCCATCTTCTGCCCAAACAGGCCCATCTCGTCGGGCAGGCCGTGCGCCTTGCGGTACGCCGCGCGCTTGGCCACGTCCTCGACGTTGCGCTTGCGCTTCTCGCTGATGCGCGCCGTCTTGTGCGCCTCGTGCAGCCGCAGCACCTCGACCAGCATGCGGAGGGAGGCGATCGGGTGGCGCAGGTAATCGGACGCGGGGGGGAGCATGTCGGCGAAGGGCGAGGTGCGGCTGAAGGAGAGCGCGAAGGTGTAGATGGCTAGGCCGGTGAGGGTGCCCTGTTGTGTGGGGGGGAGGGCGGTTTGGTTAGTTTGGTTACGTGGGGAGGTAAAGGGAGGGAGAGAAAAACGTACGACGGTGATGACCACGTGGATCCAGCGGTTGTGCAGGAACCAGTGTGCCCGCGTGTTCTTGGGCGGGAGCATGCCCGGGTACTCGCGCGCGGCCTGGGCGGTGGTCTCCTCGGCGCTGAGGTCGCCGCCATAGTGCCGCGGAGGGGTCTTCTTGGGGGGGCGGGAGCCGTGGGAGGGGGGGTTGAAGCGTTCCGGCTTGGCGAGCACGCGGGGACCGGAGGCGGGGGGTTGTTTGGTGCTGTTGCTGGCGAGCCGGAGGAAGAGACGGCTGGAGGCCGGGGCCGGGATGGGGGCCCGGATTGGGGCCCGGGTGGCCGCCCGACGCCAGATCAGGCCGGACTGCGGGAGCAGGAACCGGGGGATGGAGGACGGTGCCGATGCCATGGCTGTGGGAGGAAAAAGAAGCCGGGAGTCAATTGGGTTCGGCGGCCGGCGTGCGGTCCTCGGCGGGCAACCTAGCAACAGCAGAGCTACCTTGGACGTTGCGGTGCGGCTCAATGTCGGGCGATCGGCGAATCGTCAGAAAAATCGCGTGCGTCAGCGCTGCAGGTTCCTGGTGCTGTCCCGTTGCGGCTAGCTCCGGCCTGGCCCTGCTTTTGCTGATGCGCACAGACCAGGCACGTTTGTTCACCAGGAAACCAAGGCAAACCCAGCATGGGGACGACAGTGCCGGTCATTCCCGAATTTCCCCGTCCTGACTGACTAACATTCGGGACCTGATTGGGCCGCCCAGAAAATGAGTGGGTTGATTTTTCAGCCCCACTGTGGCTCACCGTGCCTTGATGCGAGCTTGGCAGCGGTCATTTGAGGAAAGCAGGCAAAAAATTCCGGCGCAGCCCATGGCGCAGTGAATGATGCAGCCACTTGCAGCCAACTACTAACACCTCATCCTGAATTTTTCCCTGAACTCTTTCCTGCCTCCTTTGCTTCCAACTTCTACTCCAAAGATACCCGCTCCTCTTCAGCACCACCTACTTACCTTTTTACAACACTTCTAATACCCAACCGTCAAGATGGGCTTCTCTGCTGGTACGTTCCTTGCGACTCTTGCTTCCCTTCCTGGTGCTCTTCCGGTTCCCCGGTCTCGACTGGGCCTCGGCCCCTGAGGAGTCTTGTCATGACTTGACTTTGCTCAGCCATTGGCACTCCAAACGCGGTCAGGTGGCTCTGAGGCTGCCTCGCCTTGCAATGGGGGGTCCAGTTCTTCAAGGACCCCCAAATCCCATGTGCTGTTGCGAGCGAAAGCCACTCGTTCCCGGCGTCGACTGTTGCGTCATTTTCCGAGGCGCAAACAGGATTACTAGCCGGCGAGCGACGACCAAGAGCCAACGCATTGCGCAACGGAGCGGGCGCCTCGAGAACCATCACCAGCACGTCAAACGGGCGGCAGTAGCAGCGCGCTAACGTCACGACCACAGGTGATTCCAAGAAGGGTGCCAACCTCTTCAAGACCCGCTGCGCGCAGTGCCACACCCTCGAGGCCGGCGGCGGCAACAAGATCGGCCCCGCGCTCCACGGCCTGTTCGGCCGCAAGACCGGCTCCGTCGACGGCTACGCCTACACCGACGCCAACAAGCAGAAGGGCATCACCTGGGACGAGAACACTCTGGTAGGTTTTACAGCCAGCGCACAATCAAAGTCTTCTATGTATCCGGTGATCCTAACATCGTCTCCAGTTCGACTACCTCGAGAACCCCAAGAAGTACATCCCCGGCACCAAGATGGCCTTCGGCGGCCTCAAGAAGGACAAGGACAGGAACGACCTGATCACGTATGTTTTTTTTCTCACTCCAGCAACTTGACCAAACACCCATGCTAACCGCCATCCCACAGCTTCCTCAAGGAGTCGACTGCTTAAATTTCGTCATGACCGGGGTTTAGGCGTCGTTGTATTATTACCACCAAAATCAACCCTCAGTCCACCAGACGGATGTGGGGGTTGTTCGGAGGAAGGGAAAGGAGTTGTCCGTTTTTGCCACCACCACGACCCTTTTTGCATTAGACGGGGCGGCTCTTGTAAAGCACAACCACTACTACTTGTACCATAGAAGGGGGGACGACGACGAGACTACAGCTAGACTACAGTGTGCTTGGCGCGACACGGCCTGATGAAAGATGATTCCCTGCTCTTGTTCTTGACGCTACGGTCCTGTTTGTCTTGTCCATGGTGATGAATGTGAGTGCGAGGCTAACTGCGAAGCTGACTTTGCGGGACGGACGACGCAAAGAAAGGCGTTTGCCGAGATGCCGAATCCCGAAGCTCGAGGTCATAGCAACCCTTTCACAGTAAACCATTTGCGTGGCGACGATGGGCAGGATCGAGAAACGGCCATGCTGGTGTTTATTCTGTCTAACCCTGGCATCGCAAATTCCCACTGATGCTGTACCACGAACCAGAAAAAACCGCCCAAACTGCCTCTCTTCAGAAACACACCACCCCCGCATCCCCACCACTCCCTGTCCCATTGCGCCCATCCGGGCGAGGGACCCCCTACCCATCCAGCGAATACTTCTCGGCATCCTTGACGCTCGGCTTCACCTCCTTGAGCGCCCTCTCCCAGTCCTCCATGGTAATCACCGGGTCCACCTGCGCCTGCGCCTGCGCCCCTCCGGCCTTGCCCTCCCCGGCGCCGCCGCCGCCGGGCCCCTTGCGGTGCAGCATCAGATAGGCCCGCTCCAGACACGCCTGCGCCGCCGCCTGCATGAGGTTCCCCAGGTCGGCGCCCGAGAACCCCGTGCACCGCATGTCGAGCGCGACCTTTTCCAGGTCCGCCTCCCGCGTCCCGGCGTCGGCGGTGTCGGCGGTGTGGGGGCCGGAGACGGCGACGCCGGTCATGTCCACGTCCGCGTCATCAGGAGCGATGGCGGTGACGGTCTTGGCCTTGGCCTCGGCGTCCCGCCGCGCCCGCGCCACCGTGTTGCGGTACAGCGTCTTGAGGATGGCGACGCGGTCCTCGGCCGAGGGCAGCCCCACGTAGATGCTCGTGCCGAGGCGGCCGGGGCGGCGGATCGCCTCGTCGATGATGTCGGGCCGGTTGGTCGCGCCGATGACGTAGATGCCGGACCGGTCGCCGACGCCGTCGAGCTCGGTGAGCAGGGTGTTGACGACGCGCGCGCTAGCGTCGGACAGGGAGTCGTCGCGCTTGGGCACCAGCGCGTCCATCTCGTCGAAGAAGAGGATGCAGGGCGCCGACGACTTGGCCCGCGCGAAGAGCTGGCGCACGGCGCGCTCCGACTCGCCGACGTACTTGTTGAGGAGTTCCGGGCCCTTGATGGAGATGAAGTTGGCTTTGGACTCGTTGGCCACGGCCTTGGCCACGAGGGTCTTGCCGCAACCGGGCGGGCCCCAGAGGAGGATACCCGCCGCGGGCTTGATGCCGACGCGGGTGAAGAGCTCGGGGTTCTTGATGGGGCCGATGATGGACATTTCGAGCTTCTTGCGCACGTCCTCGAGCGCGCCCACGTTGGACCAGTTGGTGTCGGGGATGGTGCTGAAGCCTTCGCGCTTGGAGGCGGGCTGCACGCGCGAGACGGCGGTTCTGAACTGGGCCATGGTGATGCGGCTTTCTTCCCAGGGCGCGGCGCGGTGCTCTTCGAGGAGCACCCAGTCGCGCTGTCTTTGCGAGGCGGCTGGGAGGTAGTCGTCGGGACGGAGACCGCGCGCCCGCAGCAGGAGGTCCTCGAGCTTGCCACGACAGCTCCCGGACACTGCTGCTTTGACGACGTATTGGAGATCGCTCCCAACGTAGCCGGGCGTCATCTTGGCCAGCTCGCGGAAGTCGACGTCGTCGCCCAGACTCAGGTCGCGGGTTAGTGACCGGAGGATGTGTTCGCGTGCCAGCTCGCTCGGCATGCCCATGTCGATCTCGGAGCTGAAGCGGCGGCGGATGGCCGGGTCGAGAAAGTCGGGTCGGTTGGTGGCAGCGAGCACGACGACGTTCTTGCCCAGCGGCGTCTGCTGCTTGATGCGGTCCATGCCGTTCATGATCTCGGCCACGATACGGCTCTCCATGCCCTTGTTGGCGCTTTCACGCCTGCCGGCGATGGAGTCGATCTCGTCGAAGAAGACGAGACAGGGCGCAAGGCGGATGGCCTCGTCGAAGACGTCGCGGATGTTCTTCTCTGACTCGCCCGACGTGCCACCCACCACCGACGGCGCCGAGACGGGGATGAAGGCGGCGCCCACGCTCCCAGCGACGGCGTGCGCGAGGGTGGTCTTTCCGCAGCCCGAGGGGCCGTGGAGCAGGACGCCGTTGTCGTAGCGGTACCCCATCTTCTCACAAGCCTCACCGGCGCAAAGCGGGAACCAGACCTCGTCCAATAGCCTGTCGAGGGTTTCGTCGACACCAGCAATGTCCAGAATCGAGACGCCCGTGGGAGGACTCCGGTCGACCTCCTTGGGGCCGCTCTTCCTCTTCTTGGGTCTCGGCTCGCCATTCGCCTGCCTGTCCGGCCCACCAAAGGCAGGCGTGCCAGTGATGCTAGTTGGAGTCTCCATGCTCGTCCCTGCCGTAGTAGCCTCTGGTGGTGGCGCACCAGGCGTGGCCGCTGGTGTTGCGACAGGTGTCGCAGTCGCAGTAGAAGTCGTGCTGGTGCCCTTTTCGTTGCTCCCAAAACCCCACGACTTGGCGATTTGGCGGTTCAGCAGATTTGCATCTCGCTCGGCCTTTGCTGCCTTTGCCCTTTCCAGCTCCTGCGCCTCGAGGAGATCGTCCGAGTCTTCCTCCTCATCGGCCTTGTGATGCTTCTGGCGGGCGGCGAGCACGCGCTCGATCGAGTCCTCCAGCGGCTTCTTCTTTTGGCGTGCTAGGCTCGAATTCGAGCGCTTGATGCTGTCGTAGACGGAACCCACCGTGAGCCGGGGTCTCCGGCCGCCCTCCACCTCGGGCTCCTCGAGCTTGAGGACAATCTGGTAGATCTCGCGGTCCAAGCCCAGGTTGCCAGGCCGCCGCGACATTGCTGTCTGCGTTGGCTGGTGTTGTGAAGAGAACCGAAGAGAAAAGAAAAGTAAAATGAGTCAAAGTACAAGTGTAGATTGGCTCAGGTCAGCCGTTGATGAGGCCACTATCACACGGTAATCATCCGTGAGTGGAAGTCAGTCTCGACCTGACAGTGGTTCCATGCGAGGCGTCTTGGGGTTGTGGGTGTGTGCTTGGGACTGAATGAGTGAGGTGCCAGAAAAAAAAATCATGAGGGGACAGTAGACGTACAGTGCACTCAACTACCATTGGCACCGCATTTCGCCCCCTCATATCGCACCACCACACAATTCGTTCGTCAGCTTGTTCAAGTGATACATACCAACTCCAAGATAGTTTGATGTGCTGGCATGTGTTCCAAAGTCATTTATTCATTTTCCCGCCACTAGTTGAGCGGGCATCTGGGAGAACTAGAGGTTGGCCATCTCAGTTCCAATTCACACTGTCTAGCAACCAATCAGGCGGACCTTTTGCAACCCTAACCCTTCTGAGCTCCGTGTAAGTCGGCAACCCAACATGGAAATAGGGGCTTAATGTTCATGCTAAAGCGCGTGTTAAGCCATTCCTACCTAGGTCTCAACTTCGAACAACCCGACATTTCCTTGGTACCTTTGGTAACAGAAGGTTCTTTTCCCTTTTTTCTTCTGTCACCATTCCCACTAGTATGTCTTCCTCTCCTTCTTTTCTTTTGTCGAGGCCGACCACGCCCTCGCCGAAAGTACCTACGTCCGAGGCAGAGGAGCGGTTTGAGGACAAGGGCTATCCCGTAGAGTGGGCTGAGCTTTACCGCCCTGGCGGCTTTCATCCCATTCACATAGGTGACAGCCTGGATGGAGGCCGCTACCGGGTCATTCGCAAGCTCGGCTATGGCTCCTTCTCGACCGTCTGGCTGGCCGTCGACACGTAAGTGGTGGATTGTTGGCATGGGTGAGCGCAGCCAAGCTGACGAGAATTGGTAGGCTAAACTCGACATTCGTGGCCCTCAAAGTCGCCATGTCCAGCTCTGTCGACAGTGCGGCTTCGGAATTGAGAATATCTACGTCTTTGGCCAAGGCTGCCGAGGAGGGAACTCCTAACGCTCGTCATGTTCTTCAGCTTCTCGGTTCCTTTGAGGAGCGAGGCCCGAACGGCACGCACCTTGTTCTTGTCTACCCCCCGATGGCCGGGACACTGGCCTCCATGGTCGAGAATCTGCCGCAAAATCGTGAGTTTCGCAAGAGACGCACCAGGGACCGGCTACGGTATCCTAAGTGGATGGCCAAGCGCATTCTTCAACACACCCTTTTGGGTCTGGATTTTCTCCATCGCCACGACATTGTGCATGGCGACCTCCAGCCTGGCAACCTCCTGTTTTCTACTCGCCCTTTGACTGAAGTGAACGAGGTCGACCTCACGCAGAACACGGAAACCACGACAATGCCCTTGACACGGCTAGATGGAAAGACGGATCTTTGGGCACCCCGTTATCTTGCTCTTGGTCAACAGCTGTACGAATATGCCCAGCTGGAAGAGGAAATTGACATCAAGATCTCCGATCTTGGAGCAGGTAAGCCTGGCTCAAGCATGGCGAGGAAACCAAAGAAAACAAACTGTAATCTAACTACTGCTCTCTCCCTAGCCTTCTTCAAAAACAAGCAGCCCGCAAAGATCGTCACGCCAGTTGCACTCCGCGCCCCTGAGACTATCTTCAACAAACAAGTTGACGAGAAGATTGACATCTGGAGTTTTGGATGCCTCATTTACGAACTCATCACCGGCACACAGCTCTTTGCAGTGTGCATGATGGGGGATGACGCGCAGGAAGACGCCGACGACGATCACCTGCTGGAGATGCACGACATACTTGGGGAGCTCCCGGGTGACATTATGGCGCTGTGGCCAAGGGCACATGAGTTTTTCGACCGAACGGGGAGCGTCTGAATCGTCGTGAGAAGGAGGATGATGACGACGAAGAGGACATCGACGACGGAGATGAAGACTCAAAAGACTACGAAGTCTTCATCAACGACCCACTTGAGCTGCTCTTTGAGCAAAACAAGCCAGCCGACATCGACGCAGACGAAGCCGGCATCATCACCGCTCTGATCCGGCGCATCCTCAAGTACAAGGCCTCGGAGCGGCCAAGCGCAGCAGAGATCCTGAAGGATAAGTGGTTCAAAGACGCATAGCCCGACACAATACGAAGTTCAAACACCCCTTTCTTCCTCACCACCCACTCATCCACCCCCCTCACCCTTCACCCCCTCCCAACCCTCCCACCCCACCAAACAACCCCCCCAACACCTCTCCCCGCACTCCACCTCTCCCCCGGATCAACCGTCGCCATCCCCTCAGCGCCCCGACCTTCCCCTTCCCCCCCTCCTCCTCCTCCTCCACCAACCCGCCCACGTACGCCGCGAACCCGGCCGCGCCCCCGTTCCTCCACCCCAGCGCCGCCGCCGCCCGGACCTGCCCCACGTCCAGCGTCCACAGCGTCGTCACGTACAGCGCCCACACGTCCGACTTGTGCGACTGCAACTGCGGCAGGCCGCCGCGGTCGTCGTCGTCGTCGTCGTCGTCGTCCGGGAACAGCTCGGGCGCGAAGAACATCTTGGTGCCCAGCGTGCGGGGGATGCGGGAGGCGTGGTCGCAGAGGCCGAAGTCGCCGAGGCGGAAGTGGTAGGGGTAGTGGCCGCCGGGGTGGAGCTGTTGTTGTTGTACCTGGGAGTGGAAGGTGGAGTGGGTGTAGGTGTAAAAGATGTTGTCGGGTTTGATGTCGCGGTGGACAAGGTCCAGGGAGTCGAGGTAGTCGAGGGCTTGGAGCATCTGGTGGAGGGCGTGGTGGGCGAGGAGGGGGTAGGTGGCAGAGGGCCGGGAGTGGGCGAGGGCGCGGAGGGTGCCGTCCATGAGGTCCATGTGGATCTCGACGCGGGGAGTGCCCCAGCCTTGAGAGTGGAAGGATCGGATGATGTGTTGCTGTGAGGAGGAGGGGGTGGTTAGTTGGTGATAATGTAGAAAGGTAGAGGGTTGAGTAGGTACGTGGTTGAGCGAGGGCAGGATCAGGCCTTCTCCTCGGTATGCAGCGGCCTGCCAGTTGGCCCAGAGGCCGTCATCCCCTCCTTCGTCGTGTAGGACCTTGATGGCAAAGACGCGGCTGTGCTTGAAGTCAAAGGCCCTGTAAACAGTCCCAAAACTGCCGCTCGCAATTTCGTCGAGAAGGAGATGCCTCATTCTTTGTTGTCAGCAACCAGTCCTGCGCAGATTCTGCCCCTGATCTCAACATCCAGTTCGGAGGGATGCCACGCACACTTTTAAATACACCTTTGCTCACCCTCCTCCCCCGAGAGATTCAGAAGTTTCGAAACACCTTGTCCCCCTCCGACCTTCCACGCCTCACCATCCGACGTCAGTTACCAATCGCCAGCACAGGGAAGAAGCCAACCCCCTCAAACTCGGGCCTCCGGGTGGCTTCTTCACCGCAGATTCAATATGATATGTGACTCCTCATCTCTCCTTCCATCTTCCCCATTGCTTCCGTCTTTATTCCAACAAATACAAACGTCAAATCGGTCTCCGGACTGTAATTTGAAGCATTGTGCTTGACCAGACCCAATCGGGAGCCCACCCGCTCATCTGCTCAGGGGTGTCAACAAACCCTTTGTTCCCTTTGTTGCCGCACGTAAACAATGCGTTCCTTGCTGGGCCTCTCCCAGAAGCTCAGACAGCAGGCTCAAAGACCTTGACATGAATCTAATCATCTCGTCATCTGGCCGAACTTGAACAGGTCCCCACCGTCTGTCTGCGAGCAGCAGAGTCCAATTGTAGCGTATACACTTGCCCAGCACAATCGGACCCAACCCCGGAAACCACATGCCGGGCACGATAACAAGCCACGAACTGCCTTCACTGGATGTAAACAGTCCATGTATAACAACTGTCTCCTATTACCTTCTGTATGCCACTTGATACCAGTCTCCCTTCCAGGATAGTCAATCGATCAATCGACAAAACCCCCCCGCCGCCGCCGTCCCAGATCTCAGAAAAGCAACAGAAACGCCGCCGCCCCGTGAGACAGAGAAAAAACACCACCCTCAATTCAAGGGAAGAAAAGATGGATGACGACACCAACACTGTGTAAGAGCCAGAACAACAGCATCGACATCAAATCAACCAATGCAATAAACACAGCCCACACCCGGCCATCCATATATGCACCACCAACCTTACCCCAGCCCACCAACCGCCCCCCCCCCCCTTCCTTGAACCCCCCCTTCTTGAACCCCCAATTTCTCCCTCCGCTCCCTGCCGCACCCAGACTCGGCACAGCACGGCAGGTTACAATAGACTAAAGATAGAGTAACTAAAGTGATACGTCCGGCCCGCGCCAATCACACCCCCAAACAGATGGACGGGGCCAGTAGAGTAAAACAAACAAAAAAAAAAATGGTCAAAAACAAGTGCAGCGACTCTGCATGCACACCGTGGGGGGAGAACCGGGTATTTTAGTCGTCCCACGCCTTGATGCGCTTCTTGAGAAACTCAAACGACGAGAAGAAGACGGCGTTGACGGCGCACGAGCGGCCCATGGACACGCCGAGGCCGCGGTACATGTTGCGCTGGAAGAAGCGGATCTTGACGGGCTCGACCGTCTCGCCCTTGGAGTACATGAGCGAGTTGCGCTGGTAGATGGACTTTGCCGAGTCGACGGGGTCTGTACGGACAAAAGAGGATCAACCACGAGAACGGAGAACGGGGAACGAGAACGACAAGGTTTTGGGTTTGTTGGCAAGGAGAGGAGAGAGAGACTTACAGATTAGAGCCCACGAGACGATGCCGCACAGTCCGCCTGCGACTAGGACGGCGAGCGGGTTGGAGTGGGTGCCGTCGCCGCCAAAGGTGGTCAGCAGCTGTTTGCTGCTCTCGTACGTCATAAAGTAGGTTGCGGTCCCGAGGGTGTCACGCACTAGCAGGAATTCAAAAGTCAGAGGCAGTTCCGGCGGCAAGAAAGGAGCAAAGGGGAAACCCACTCAGATGCAACCTAAACCCCGTATACAAGCCCCCAATCCCCCTGTGCTTGATGATGTTCCCCAGAGTCTTGAGCGTGCCCTTGTTCTGGTAGCTCGCCGCGATCGCATGGCTCCCCGGTTTGGGGCAATTCTTCTTGTCCGCCATCAGGACCGACACCTGGGCGCTGAGCTTTGTCAACTCGAACGGGCCTAGACTCGCCAGTCAGTTTTTTCCCTGGCCTTTCCCCCAAGTTCCTCAACCTCATCTCATCACCCTCGTCACGGCCCAAAAAACTTACAGGCAATGACTGTTATACAAGACCCCGCCGTCGCACCCGCCGCGCCAAACGTCGCCACGGACCACAGGTTCGGATACGACCCCGTCGAGCTGACATGGGCCATGACGTCGACGCCGAACCGGCGCTTGACCCAGTCGCAGTACGAGTACTTGGAGCGCTGGTAGATGGAGAAGGACACGGTGCGCACGAGCGTGATGCTCGCCATGGGCGCCGTGACGCCGCGGAAGAAGCCCCGGAACTTCTCCGTGTTGTACGTGTGCTTGACGCAGTCGAGGAAGCCGGCGTAGCGGTACGTCTGCATCCGCGTCTTGACGCTGTCGAGCGGGAACGTGGTCAGGGTGGAGAGCACGCTCGACGCCGAGGCGGCCACCTCGACGCGGTAGCGCTTGACCAGGCGCTGGTAGCTCGAGACGGCATTGTCGCTGCCGGCGGTTGCGCTCCTGGGCGCCGATGTGTTGGCGGGGGTGGTGGCGGAGGAGGAGGTGCGTCTCAGAGCTGCTGCCGCGGCAGCGGCTGTTGCGAGGCGGGGATCTGGGCAGAAGTCCTCATCGTCGTCGACGGTGGTGTTGCGACGCTCGCTCACGCCGTTGCTCTGCTGTGGTGCCTGTCTCTGTTCGTGTGCCCGACTCTGTTCCTGTTCCTGTTCCTGTCCCTGTCCCTGCCCCTGCTGCTGCTGCTGCTTCTGGCCGTCGTGCTGCTGGGAAGAGGTCGAAGAAGAATTCGGCATGATCGGAAACGGAGGGCGGCGTCCGTGGGCTGGACCATCTTGCAGTAGGGGAGCGCGGTGGTGGTCGTCGTGGGGCGCGGAATGGAGCTCAGCAGGCATGCTAGGTTAGCTCCACGGCCCTTTCCTTCCGTTTGTCTCGTTGTTTGTTTGTTCCTTCCGCCCTCTTCTCTTCTCCTCGCTTCTCCTCTCTTCTGCTCTCTACTACAACCCGGGTCTCCCAGTCTCCCAGTCTCCAGTCTCTTATCGCGGCGAGGCGCCTCTCACGTCGCAGCCGTCGGCCAAGAGACGGTGGTCTCGGGCGCAACCGAGACCAGAGTCCTCAGCAGCACGGTCGCAAAGGGGCCTTTGCCAGCGGGTGAGGGTCCATAAGAACCCCCGCCGGTCTGGTGGAAGGGGGTTTCCCCTTGGTGTTCTCTTCGGGTCAATGGAGCTCGAGTGCAGCGCCGACGGGGTACGAGGAGGGGAGGTGGATGGTGGGTTGACGACGGGAAAGGACCAAGGACTTGATGGGGATGCGGGTAGGATGGGCGGGTGTCGATGTGGATGTCCTGGCCTTGGGGTCGGGGTTGGGCGTCAATTGGCTGATCGACGGCGGGGGCCAGAAGGTCGAGTCCGCTCGGTTGTACTACACGGCGATTGCAGCTGGGCAGCTGGGGGTGGGAGTGGTGACGGTGTGGTCGGCGTAGCTCAATTGCGGGGTTGCTACACAAAGAAGCTTCTCATGGTTGCTGCGGTTGGTGACTTGGTGTGGTCAAGGTCGGGTCTAAGCTCAGCGCACGCCTCCACGAGTCCACCCCACTGGAACGAACCGGGGAGCTACAGAGAGAGCCAGGGGACGATTTTGGCGCGGGGCCGACGTCGGCGGGTCCAGCTCAGGGACTCACACCCCTCGCAACAAGGCGATGCTCAAGCTTTCAACCGAAACAGGGCATAGGATACCTATGTAGGTAAGGTAGTGAGTGTACAGAACAGGCAGGGCGTCTGTGTTGCGGGCAGCGGGAGCTGGGGTACGGACTACGACAGAAGATCACGGCACCGTTTGCCGCGGGTATGCGGGTGCACAGTTGAGATGGCTTCATGGGCTTCATTGGCTTCATTGGCTTCACTCCGGGCCAACGCTCGACCAGGGGTAACGTCATTGCTGCAGCATCGCTTACCAGATCGAGAAGGGCTGCTGCAAACCCCTCGGAGGCCTGCTGTGGACAGAACCTCACTCACGGCCTGTGGTTCTCGCAACATCTGTGGTTTGGATTGATGAATTGCCCCTAGACATGACTAGATATCGTACTTCATTACAAAGTCCACTATTCCCCGCCATTTGCCCCCCCAATGCGCCGATAAGAGCAAGATGCCGCAAGAGTGGGCACTTTTGATCCCTTCCCACGGGCCGCGGCATTGAGCTGTGACCAGAATGCCCCACCATCTCCCTCCAACCTTCATTAACATCATCAGTCTTATCACCACTGCACATCTGTAGATCTGACGCAGACGATCGGCGGGCAGGACCCTAGATCAATGTTTGATGTTTGGCAGTCCCTTGGATGGCTCATGCAGAGAGGTATTTGGAACCTTGCTCCGCCTGCGCATTGCAGGCCTCCATCCCGGGCAGAAGCTGTTCAGCTCGGGGCGCATGTGTTCGAACCGCCGTTGGAGAAAATCGGCCGCCGTCAACCGCAACGACTCGGCTCCCACCGGCATCAGTTGCAGGGCGGAAGGATGCTGAGAGCCCCGGCTGGCGAAACGGGAATTGGGTGAGCTGAGAGGAGCTCACGGGAGCTTTGTTGGTGGGGCACGGCACTGAGAACCGGAATGCAGGGGGTTTGTCACTGGCACGCACCCGGCAAGCCAATCCGGCCAGCCCCATCATCGCAAACACATCTCCATCGTGTCATTGAGCATGGCAATCGTCCGCTCGTAGTCCTCATACTCGGTCCCCTTGATGACATCCGGGTCCCTTGTTCCCCCCCACCTCAACCATCAGCACCAGAATCCCCTCTCCTTTCGTAGAAAGAAAAACCAAAAAAAAAGAAAAAAAAGGAGTACTCACCGGACCTTCTTCGACACCCCCTTCCCCTCCAGCGTCCGCACGTGCATGCGCCACGGCGTCCGCCGGGCCTCGTTCATGCGCTCCCAGCGCACGCGGCACAGGTTCTTGAGGATCTTGTGCTCGAGGCCGCGCTTGGCCCCGGCCTGGAGGAGGAACCAGACGGTGCGCCGGACCCGCTCCGGCTCGAAGGTGCCCCGGGGGTCGCGGAACCCGTCGCGCAGCGCCTGCGTGATGACCGACTTGGACGGCTGCGAGAACCGCACCGCCCGCAGACCCGCCCGGAGGAGCTGCCGGTACGCGTGGACGAGCTCTGCGCTGGACATTTGAAATGGCGGTGGCGGTTGTGGTGTGTTGTGTTTGTGGTGAATTGGCGACCGTGGATGGTTGAGATGAGAGAACGAAGTTCAGAATTTGAGATGGTGGTGTTGATGAACAGGACGGCGTGCACGGGCCATCGGCCGTCCACTTACACACCCCTTCGCCCTAGGACCTACAACTTCAGCTTGTCAATGGCGACGAGTACCACAGAGGTACAAGAGGTATGATGACTACGACCTCGGCAAGAGAAAGCACATACCACACCGAACAGGTCCCGGAGAATGATGCAAAGCCCAATGTCATTGCCTCAAATGTGCACCCCACCTAAATTCAACCTTGGACCAGTCACCCAAGGGCCGCATGCAACAGGCCCGCTGTACACTGTACACCAGCGCGGCGTCTATCCAACCAATCCCAAAACCAAAAGAAAAGACAGTTTCTTACCCGCTCTATCACCCGGAGGAGAGCCACTCACAGCCCCCGCCATCTATATGCACCGAAGCCATACTGAACACTGCATCCCATCCCATCCCATCCCATCCCATTCCATCCCGCTTGACCTGGTAGCAACTCTTCCTCTCGAGTTTAACCCACCAGCCCACCTTACTAACCCGCCGTCTAATCCCCTCTCTGGTCGACCGGCGCATACTCCCCACTCCTCTCCCCACCGCCCCTTCGACCCATCACTCTCGAAAACCAGCCGCCAATGCCGCCCGCAGCCCTCCCCCCAGAGCTGTTCTTGCTCTCCCTCCTCGGCTTCCTGCTGCTCGATTCCTCCACATCGTCAGGCGGATCGATATCCAACCCCGGGATGGCCGCGCTGGCGGGGTGTCGCCCGGAACCCCCGAGAAGCGGCGGCATGGGCGAGGCCGGGCGCAGGAGCGCGTCCGACTCGGCGTGCAGGGCCGGCGTGGACGACGCCGGGGTGCCGAGGGCGCGGGTCGAGTCGCCGAAGAGGGCGTCCATGTCTTCGAGGCGGACGCCGCACGTTTCGGGGTAGAGGAACCACACTGTAAAGACTGTTAGTTTGGGGAAAGCTTTTGGAGGGGCGGGGAACGGGACGGAGGGGGGACATACCGACGACAAAACTGACGGCGCAGAAAAAGGCGTGCACGAGATACAGCCGCCAGGTGATCAGGTCCTGCAGGATGGGCGTCATCTCGCCCACGAGCCAGTTGAAGGCCCAGTTGGTGGCGGTCGACAAGCTGGCGCCCTTGGACCGGATCTTGAGAGGCAGGATCTCGGGCGGGTAGAGCCACGGGATCGGGCCCCACGAGTATCCGAATGCGGCGTTGTAGATGACCACCAACAAAACAACCAGCTTCGGCGTGTACGAGATGTCGAGGTACATGACGTACGAGATCAGCGACAGGGAGACTACCATGGCGACGGCACCCGACAGCAGAATCGGCCGGCGGCCCCAGCTGTCCACGATGTACCACGGCGGGATGGTCGACAGGACATAGGTAATGCCGTTGATGCCGGCCATCAGCACGGCGTCGTGGCCCACCCAGCCGGCCCGCTCAAACACGTACGGCGCATAGTACGAGATGACGTTGATGCCGTTGAGCTGGGCCAGCGCCTGCGCCGACATGGCGATGAAGACGCGCCGCCCGTACCGCTTGAACATCTCGCTGTAGGTGCGCTCGCCTTCTTGGCGCTGCAGGAGGACGTTCATCTTGATGTCGCGGAACTCCTCCCGCGCGCGCGGGTTGTGGATGTCACCGCCGCCGTACAGGTTGGCAATGACCACAATGCCCTCCTCGTCGTGGTCGTGATCCAGAAGCCACCTGGGTGACTCCACAATGATCAGGCTTCCGAGACCGAGCAGCCCGCCCATAACGCACTGCATCAGCAGCGGAAGGCGCCACGACAGATCGCTCTTGATGAACCCGCAAAAGTAGTCCACCCAGACAGAGGTGGCATATCCAACAATGTTCCCGGTAAACTCGATGCAGGCGAGCTTGCCGCGGTTGTGGGGAGGGGAAATCTCGGACTGGTAGACCGGCACAATGGTTGAGAGCATGCCGACGCCCAGACCAGCCAGGACTCTGCCTGCCATCATCATGGCCATGCTCCGCGCAAACGTCTGCAGGGCGCCGCCAACAAAAAAGATGCAGGAGCCGTAGAAGATGGTTTTCCGCCGCCCAATGATGTCGCCGATCCGGCCGACCATCAGGGACGAGATGAAGGCGCCAACTTCGAGGATGGCGACCATGGTCGCTATCTGAACATGGGACGGGTCATGGAAATATTCTTTAAAATACTCGCCGCTGCGTCACCCAAGTTAGCCGGCGGAATCTGGAATGACGAGGCCGGGGGAACAACGTACATGATGATGCCTGACATGACGCCCTGGTCATACCCAAAAAGAAAGACGCCTAATGATACAAAAATCGAAGTGAAATAGCTGTGGTATGTGTCAGCAAGCGTATAGTCAGACCGAACCCGCAAGTCGTGGGAGCACCAACAGTAACGGCTTGCCCGTCAGGCCGTGGATGGAACTCGTGCCCCCCGTCATGATGGCGGCGAGTAGGCGCTCGGCCCTGGTCGTCTTGCGATGGGCGACGTCGGGGACGCGGATAGCTTCTTTGCTGATGGCGCCAGCGTGCCGGGATGCGGACCGGCTGCTCCCGGATGACAACGGCTCCCGGTACCGGACCTGCTTCCGGGGGCGGTTGTGGTGTTTCTGATGGCGCTTGTTGAAGACGCCGGCGAGGATGTCGTCGTCGAGGGTGTCGTTCAGCCGCTGGCGCAGGGGGTCGTCTTCGGCGAGCTGCTCGGCAATGTCGCCAGTGTCTGTCCAGGAGGACTCGTCGGAGCCGTCGTCCTCAGACGCCGAGTAGCCTGCTTCGTCGACGGGGTGGCCGCGGCCGTGCGGTGTGAGCAGCCAGGACTGCTGCTCTCGGTCGTGCCGAGGATGTGGCTCTTGATGGGCGGAGGAGAGGGTTCGGAGGGGGATGTTGGAGGGAAGACGGGTTGAGTTCGGGGCAGGAATCTTGTCGAAAATGGGGCTGTTCGGCAGCAGCCCCCGTCCGCGTCAGGTGCAGATGCACGGTGATGGGTGTGGGCGTAGGTGTTGCAGCGAGAGTTGGGAAATGCTGTCCGAGGTTGACGGGATCCGCAAGTGAGGGACTCATCGGTCAGCTGTCACGAGAACCACTTCCTTTGACTGCGCAGTGTCTAGCGTGTCAGGTCTCCGGGTCTCGGGGTCACGGCGGCGGCGCAGAAGAATGGTCGGAGTTGGCAACTGGAACATACGGGCTCCGCGCCGTTCGCCTTAGCGGCACGGGTACCCCAGGGTGCCAAGCCCACCAGCCCACCAAAGCCCCCACTCACAGGGGCCTCCCCTGCCCAGAGCCAAGTTTTGCAGCGCTGCTGTCGCCTTCCACCACCCGCCAAGTCACACCCTCTTGCACATCACTGCAAATCAATGCGGAAAGTCGGCAAAACGGCACGCGAATCTTCGACCATCTCGTGCGAGGTGCACTTCTGCCTACCCCTTTTCCAGATGCCCTGGATGGCTGAAGGCAACACGAGGCTGACACAATGTGTTCGCTGTGTCAAGTGACGCCGGTCATTGGGACACTCACGATCAATAAAGCTTCAGGTACAAACCAGCAAGATTGCACCGATGAGGGGATATGGCGACGACGACAGGATCACATGAAACAAACCGTTTGCGCACAAACATAGACCTAACTTTTGGGCGGGCGCGCCAAAACGATCCATCCTGCTGAGTCGGTCACAGCGGCGAATCCCGCCCTCAAGAGACAACGACCGTGGCGCTCACGACCAAGCTGCATCCTGCATGACCGGGCAGATAGGCGAGATCTGATGGAAGCAACCGTGCCTCTTTAATCGGGCTGGGTTAGCTCTTCGGCTCTCCTTGCGATGTCAGCCTCTCAGAAACCAAAGGCGTGGCCACGACCGACTGCGCCGCCATCAGATTGTCGCACCTGGATTCAGCGATATTATTGCGATTCGGTCCGCGATTCAGGACCGGCACACCTGCGTCAGCCTCAGCCCTCGAGGTGTTCTATTTCAGTTCGTCATCCGATTATCAGAGCCCGCTCCGCAACGCTCAGACCCCGCAGGCATATGGGCATGTCCCATACAGCTCTGAATTACGGTATCGATCTATCACTCTTCCTAAGGTACACGACCAATGCATCACCGCCTTGCCGCTGTTTTTCCAACGGCGGCACCTCAGTTGCATGTAGATCCCGGATCGGAAGCTTCCCTCGTGAGTCGCCAGGCCAAGCATCACTGTCCGGGCTATCGGCAGTGGATCACAACAAGCCCTGCCCTCCCTTTTTCCCATCTCATGCCCTTGACGGGCATGGTGCGTCTTCTCTAGAGATATCAAGTTCTTGCAGCATCAGTGTCACAGCATCAGCGGTGTTCGATTCCAGAGTCCGTATTGTGTACCCGGATCCAGATTGAAGCTTCGAATCGACGCGTTGGTTTCATGTCCAAAATTCCGAGCCTGCATGGTCATTGGGTGACGCAGACTCGGAAGCAAACACCACCTCTCCTGGAGATGCGCAATCAAGGGATTTGTGAGATGTGAGGGTCCCTTGAAAGTGTGGCACCGCCCCGGATTCTGGAACCGATCGTCGAATTGATCAAAGGATGCCTTCTCTGCCCGGCAACTGTCCGAACCCTCGGCCCCGCAATGCCCTGCATGTCTCCCCGACATGCGACGACGAGCCGGACCGAATGTGCAGCGCGCAACCCTCAGGGCCGACCAGGCTCGCCAAGCAAGCCAGGTCCCAGAACCCCTCTTGACTCAGGCAACGCCACAGGCCAACTGGGCTGCGGCCGGCCAGATTCGAACGTGGCTTGGACGTGGGAGGGTGTCTTGGAGGGGCGAGAGGGGTGTTGTCACCAGCCTCTCCCCGGCATCCAACTCATCATGCATAAACGGCTACAGATTACACTCCGTCATCGACGGGAGTTGACGGTATTGGCAAGTTGCACCACCAAGCACCCACCAGCGAGTGTGCGATTGAGCAGTCGATCGCGATGGGGCTGCCGACTCACGTTTGGCGGGCACAGGGACTCCTGGTTTTCCATCCTTTCCAAGGCATTTGCGACTGATGACATCCCTGTCGCCGCATGTCCGCTGCCCACCCGACCTGCGCCGTCCCGTCATCAGCATCGCCAACCAACATCTTTGAAGCGCCGCATATATATAGACGTGAACTCCATTCGTGAGCAGCGTTTAGAAGACTTCTCCAGAAACTGGCCAGCGTCTTTGCCAGATTTGTCGTTTCAGATCGAAAGCGCGGTTTCTGGGAAAGCAAACCGTTCGATGTCACCGTTCCCGCCAAGTGAATCAAAGCTGGTTGGTTCGAGTCTCACTGTCATTTCGCGAGAGGCTGGGCCTGGTTCCTGGACGGGAAAGTGCTCCAACCCTCGGGCCAATCGTGGTCCTGAGACCAGGGTGTGGGTCTCTCTCCGTGCCACCAAAACGGGGCGCGCCATCTTGCGTTCCTGCCGAAGTGGCTCGAGGAGTGGCAGTTCCCCAGCCTGCGGCCTGGGCATTGAGTTTTATATTGCGGAGCTCTCGTCAAAACCCCAGCCCGCCGCCCTGCGCTTTGCTTCCCCATCACCACAGCAATCATCCCGCAACAGCGCGGCCTCCTGCCCCGAACAACGAAGCCGATTTCCCTCCCTCGCCCTCCACGGAGCTGATTTGTACCGACGCGCATGATCATACGGCCATTGAAGAGCATTACGTGAACTAGAAGAGGTGGAATTGCGGTTTCCGAGAGGGACAGGGCCAGCTAGGACCGCCGTCGTCTGGTGCAAGCGACTCCGGGGTCCAATTCTCCACCACCAACCACCGCATATCCCGGCCAACACTGCGCAACGGAAGTCGCTTGGGAATCGCTTCTAGGAGGGATATTTAGACTTGGAATTCTCCGCTGGAAGAGCGCCGTTGCATTCGATTGACTTCGGACGAACCCGAAAACACACGCCGGTCGCATCCCGGCCGAGTCCCTCGAATCAACCACCCGCATCAGCCACGGCCACGGGTCCGGCTCCACCTTACACACAATGGGTTCAACAAAGTTCGGCAACTTCAATGTGAGCGACACAAGACGCGGAGATTTCTCTCGTGCTTGGTTGCTAATGGATGTCGTGTGGTAGGAGTTCTGTCGAGACACAACTCTCCCCGTCTGCAATGTGCGTGCGACCCTGACAGAAAAGTCACTCAATCTCAATTCGCCGTACCGGTTGGCTAACACAGAACTGCAGCTTCTCTCTCCAACAGACAACCAAGCAGGGCCATGGGATGGCTGCCAATTGAGGGGCATCTCTCTGTCAGGTGACCGCCATTTGGGCAATCTAGGTCCGTGGCTTCCTCTGCGACAAGCGCACGCGATGGCTTGCAGCTGACACTTTTCAGGGTCCATAATACTATGCGGAATTGCGATTGTCGTCACTATTCTGCTGCTTCTCCGCTCAGAAAGGAAACGAGCGGCTGTCGGGCGGAGGTCAGTCAGCCTGCATATGCAATGCACGACAGTGGGCTAACCATCTTGGCAGGGAGATACAAGCCTTTCTTGTGGGATACCTGCTCATTTCGATATGTGAAATCTTCTCAGTAGGAGACTTTCCCTTGAGCTCCAGTGTGCGATTGGTAAGAATTGCGGCCTTTAATTCTGAAATTGAGCCAATGGGCTGACCATCATCCAGGCTTTCAGCGCGATCCACATTGGCGCGATTGCGGCCACTACATGGATGCTCTTTCTCAATGGCATTGTCGGTTACCAGCTCGTGGATGACGGGACACCCCTCTCTCTTGGCCTCCTTGTCGGCTCCGCGCTCGCCTTCCTCATCGGCGTCGGCTACATTGCTCTCGACACCGGATTTTCCTTTACAGGATTTTGGGACTCGAGCTACGGCCTTCCTAACAGGAATATCGCCCTCTACGTTCTGTACCTGCTCCTCCCGCTTCTCTGGATTGTTCTCTACTTTGTCCTCGAGACGGTTCTCGTCCTGAGGGTCCTCGGCGAGACGAGACCGATGATGTACCTGGTCGGTGCGGCGATTGCCTTCGCGGCGGGGCAGGTCTTCAACTTTGTCGTCAGCCCATACATTTGCAACGGCACCTCGGGCGCGATCGACGGCGCCCTCTTCCAGACCCTCTTCACCCTGGTTTCCGTCGTTCTGGTCTGGCTCTTTCTGTCCAGCATCACCGAGGACGACTGGCCGATGGATCCGGGTAACCCCTACCCCTAGACAACCAGCACCAGCGAAGATACCCGCGTCATGTCTTTTCCTGACGCACCACGCAAACGGAAGCAGGGAGCATCGGAGTTCAGCGGTTGGATGTTTTCATGACACTCTTTTTTGTTGATACCTATTTTATTTTTTGTTCTGGCGGTCGAGGTGGCGGTAGCGGTTGTTATTTTGGGCCTCTTTTGCGGACGTAATGTCGGCGTCCAGTGCGAATCGAATGCGAAACACGAAGAACGAAAAACGAAAACCACAACAAAACAAGACATCAAACACGACGAGCAGAAGGACGGAGGATTGGAGGAACGCTTACGGGCTAATACACGGTGCGAGCGGGCACAACATTGCATTCGAGGACCGAGGAGTCTGGAGGGGTTGGATCTACCAAGGCTCGCTTGGTTGAGTCGGGGAACATTTGAATCAGAAAGAAGAGTCGGGGCATGGGGAGTTTCAAACAGGAGATGAACTAATGATGGTCAGAGGAGATGATGACCTTTGGGAGGCGGTCATGCTCAACGACTGTGTGTTGGCTTGTGGGCAGCATGTATCATGGGGCTAGAATCTGGTGGGCGTCTGTATACCCTGAGAGATGATGATGCCGCAGTTTAATGAGAAACAAGATATTCGTAGTTAATTCGATGCGTTCAGTGTCTTGTCTGCGCTTTCAAGTGGCGATTGAAGAGACCAGGGGTTCATGTTGAACCAAAAGTGCCAGCCTCAACCCCAATCCCATTACATCCATCCGGTAGGAGAGAGCCTCCATAACATCCAGTCTCTTGCAGGTCACGATTCCAGTCAAAACCTCGCGACGCCATACCCAACCCAAACTTCAGAGGACTAAATAAAAATGAACTTCCAAATCCATCAAATCATTCCATCATTACCTCCTCCCCTTTCTCACTCCCCCGCCCAAACTCAACCCCTCAACCCCAACTTGCGCAAGTGCACCCTCGGAAACACCCCCGCCACGATCAACCCCTCGGCCACCAGCACCGCCCACAGCTTGACCCGCCACTTGTCCCGCGCGTAGTCCGTCTCGGCCGCGGCCGCCACCGTCGCCAGCAGCAGCGCCAGCGCCGCGTACCCGACCCACCGGTGCACCTTCCACAGCGCCTTGGCCTTGTCCTCGCCGCCCCACACCGCGGGGGTCGCCCAGATCGTGAAACCGAACGCGTACTGCAGGAGCAGGAGGCCGAGCGTGCCCACGCCGAGGTAGGCGTGCAGGGAGTGGAAGTGGGGCAGGGCGTGGGCGTGCTTGTTGACCTGGATGACGGTCGCGCCCGCGGCGAAGAGGGAGAGGGAGGCGAGGTGCAGGAGGGCGTGCCCCCGCTGGCCGGCGCGCTTCGCGGACGGGGTGGCGGTCGGCTGGAGGAGGAGGATGGCCTGCAGCACGGCGAAGACGCCGAGGGATTGGAGGAGGGGGCGGGAGAGGAGGGGCTGGAGGGCTGAAGGGCTGCGTGGTGAGCACGGCGGAGAAGGTGATGAGGAGGAGAAGGACGGCGCCGAGCTGCGCGAGCCAGGCGGTGCCTGTTTGAGGGCGGTTAGTTTTGAGGATAGGGGGCAGGGTCGGAAAGAGGGGGGGGCCGGGTTGAAGGTGTTGGAGTGGCATACCGAGGAAGGTTGTTGAAGAGGGGAGCGTCGGGTTTTTGGGTCGCGTCGCCGGGCCGGCCGAGGAGGGGCTCGCTTTCGGTGGGCGCGGCGCGGGCGCGTCGCCTTGGTGGGCGGTGGTGGTTCGGAGGAGGACATGGTTACGGTGCGGAAGTGAGGAGGATGGAGGTTCTGAGTCGTCGGATGGCGGTGATGGGGATTGGTTCGGGATCCCAAGATGCCAAACTGGGGTGTCGGAATTGAAAGGTTTCAAAACTGAGGTGGGACTGCAGGCAGGCGATGGCGTATCTTGCGGGGAAGCTGCCGTGAGTTATGTAAGTGCAGATCTGAGGCAGCAGAGCGACTGCTGCAGAGGGGAAGCCTCAGTGTGCTAATGTGTATACTGCCCGCATGCAACGACAGAAAATCGAATATCGGGACTCTGGTGATTCACGAATGGGGTATCGTTCCCAGCCCGCGACTGATTACCGTGGCGTTTGAGGGCGGAAGTGCACCAAGCTCTTGTGCTGTTCAACTTTCTCGTGGATGGCGTAGCTCGGGTCAGCGATGACGGCACGGGAGGTCTGTGCCGCAACCAATGGAAACCGCCCGATTTCAGTACCCGGGTTGGCGGGGCTGTATCCGGTTGCCATGGCCGGGTCCCAGTTTCGAGCCAAGTCTCTCTCCAGTCTCTGCCCCGCTTCCGCACCCGAGCAGGCGGCGAAAGTGGGAAGGCATGTGGAAACTCGACGCTTTACGTATCAGCACGTTTGATGACTGGTGCTGTCAACAAGATGGATCCATCAAGCGGGCTCCGCTTTCAAAGACTGGTCCGTACCGGAGCCGGCCGATGACCACCGATTGGGGACGGCAGTAAGGGGGTAGGTCGCATTCCGTTGCCTCCCGTCAACGAGATAAGATGCAATTCTGTGCCTTGCTCTTATCGTCTCTTCTCTTTCATTATTCTTCTATTTTTTCAGAGTTAAACTGTACATTTGTAAACACGAAACTTCCTGATCTTAATTCTCTTGCTTAATTGAGTCGTCATGGAGGACATTGAGTACCAGCTCGAGGCCGTCAAGGCCACCCGGGTCCCGGCCGACGAGATCGACAAGACCTTCCGCTCGAGCTGCATCGGTGAGTCAACACCTCTCTCACTCTCGTCAATCCAGACTAAAACTCTTGCCTGTATTTACTCACACACACTCCGAACAGACCTCGTCTCGGCCACTCTCGGCGGCAAAGTTCTGGGATTCTCAGATGAGTGGTTTGCCGAGGCAGCGAACCTGATCAACCCGGCAGCCCCCATCCGGCAGCCGGGGAAGATGGTCTACACGGGTGCCTGGTATGACGGCTGGGAGACGCGCAGGCACAACGCCGAGCCCTTTGACTGGGTTGTGATCCGCCTGGGCGTTGCCTCGGGCACCGTCGAGGGCGTCGAGGTGGACACGGCCTTCTTTTCGGGCAACCACGCGCCTGCCATCTCGGTCGAGGGCTGCTTCAGCCAGAACGACGACGAGGTTCTCTCGTGGAAGGGCGGCCGTGGCGGCTGGGAGACCATCCTGGGCATCCAGGAGTGCGGTCCGACCCAGAGGTTCGGGTGGAAGCTCGACAGCCCCACCGGCAAGCAGTACACGCACGTCCGGCTGAACATGTACCCCGATGGCGGCATCGCCCGGTTCCGGCTTTTTGGGCACGCCGTGCCCGTCTTCCCGGAGGACAAGGACGCCATCTTCGACCTCGCTGCCGCGCAAAACGGCGGTGTTGCCGTGTCGTGCAGCGACCAGCACTTCGGCACCAAGGACAACCTCATCCTGCCCGGCCGCGGCAAGGACATGGGCGACGGATGGGAGACGGCGCGGTCTCGCGGCAAGGGCCACTTTGACTGGACCATCATCCGGCTGGGCGCCCCCGGCTATATCCAGAACTTTGTCGTCGACACGGCACACTTCCGCGGCAACTATCCGCAGCAGGTGAAGCTGGAGGCCATCGAGTGGAAGGGCGACGGCGAGCCGGCAGCGGATGCCGAGGGCTGGGTGAAGATGGCCGAGCCGATCAAGTGCAAGCCCGATCTGGAGCATCCGGCTGAGAGCCTGGTGAAGGACAAGGCTTTTACCCACGCCAAGCTCATCATGATTCCGGACGGAGGCGTCAAGAGACTGCGCGTGTTTGCGAAGCGGGCTGTCTGACTGGCTGCCAGTTGAAACGTTCCTGAGGGCGGCGTGGGAAAGGGGATTGGGAAAGGGACGACGGTACAGACAAAAGAACAAAAGTGGTAAAAGGAAAAATAAAATGAGAAGCAAGTTCACCCTTGGGAAAGAAAGACCATGCAAAAAGTTCTTGGACTGAATCATGATTGGTCTGCTGTGTTGAAAGCTGGGAGAGGGGTTGCGCTGCGATCGCTTGTCAGTTCTGGAAATCACCTGGAATACGTTAAACACAAAGTCGTGGGCCACTTTGCACCAAACCAGAGACTTCGCCCAGATAAATTCCCGACATGATAGTCCTCAATGATGGTCCTCAACAGACTGTCCACTTCGGTTGTTGCGAGTCCATGTGCAACTCAATCTTGACAAACAGCCCCTGAAGCATGGCTCAAAGTCTAAGTTGAGCGAGGAGAGCCCAAGAAATGTTAACTTATCGATTAGACCCCAACTATCGAACGCACGAGCCACAAAGGTGGGGTGTTTTGCCCTGCAACATGCGACCAGGCCGACTTTGGGCACACCTATTACAATCAGTGCTTGGCTTGGAGGGGGCATCTTCAAGGACAGCTTCACGACTCGTAATCCTTTCTCCCGTCAGCACGCGCAGGCTGTCTTTCTGCCAGCTGGCCCTCCCGCACCCAGTTCACCACATTTGACTGCAGCCCGAATGTGCGACACCGTTTCCGGGAGCGCCCGCCAATGAACCCCATGAACCCATGAGCGGCCGTCGCATGCCACACAACGTCACCTCGGGCCATGGATCTCGGAGACTCGGCCGGCGGCTTTGATGCCAGCCCGGAGGCCCTACCGCAGAAGAAGAGGACCCTGCCCGACGACCTCCCGCGCTCCCTCGACGACCGCAGACATGTGCCGACCGAGCTGGTGCCCGAGACGGAGATGTACGATGGATGGCAGGGTTAGTGTGTCCCTGTGAACGGAGTAGTGGTGCCTGTGTCCCTTGCGCGTTTCTTGCCTCCCTCCTGCCCACGTTGTCTCACATTTCCACGGCCCTTGCTAATTAAACCCCCCAAATCTCTCCAGGGCAATCGCAGTTCTTGACCTCGCCCATGCTCGCAAAGCCCATGACGTTTGGCGACCTAGCCCTCGACGACAACTATGGCGAGGACCTGACCAAGGGCGGCCCCGACAGCGAGACGCGCCTGATGGAGATGCTCGCGGCTCAGGCTGCCCATGCCGCTAGCGCTGCATTTGAGGACGAGGATGCCATAGCCGCCGACGAACACAGGTCCGAGGACGAGAAGAAGGACATTTTGCAAAAGACATTTATCATGGCCGCCAGCAATGGCAACGTCGACTCCGTCACCAAGATCTTGAACGGCCCAGCGAGGCAGTACATCGACATCAACACCCCCGACGACGAGGGCACGCCCGCCCTCATCTATGCAAGCTGTTTTGTGAGTTTGAATGCTCGCGCGGTCCACGGCGCTTCTCCGCTAATGCCGACCACCAGGGCCACGAGTCGGTCGTCCAAGCCCTCATCGGCGCCGGGGCGGACGTCAACAAGCAGGATCGCAACCAGTGGAGCGCACTCATGTGGGCCATGACAAACCGGCACAAGGGCATCGCAAAACTGCTGCTGGACAACGGCGCTTCCACTGAGGCCAAGACTACGTCTGGGAGGACCGCGTTTGATTTTGTTGCCCCTGACAGCGACATGTCCTTCTACCTGAGCGGATATGGCATCGGGACGGCTGGGACAAACGACGATTTCTACAACCCGGGCTTCAGCCAGGACAAATTCGAAGAGGAGCTGGCTGAGAACGAGATGCGCCGGCGCATGATGATGGAGAGCGCCCGTGACCTAGAAGTCGACCTGGGGAACGTGGGCATGGATGATCAACCTGAGGTTTGTCCCCTGACCAGTCTTGTCTGCTGTTCCACGCTAACCCTCGCAGTCACCAGAAGATCTCGAGGAAGAACAACAAGAATTCGATTGGACCAGGTGTCTTCACGACCAGATGTTCGTGTTCCAAGAAAACGAACTGGAGCGGATTCTCGACATTGTCATCACCAACATGACCCCTCAGCGGTCGCCCACACAAAAACCGGTGCCCGCAAACATGATCTTCCTAGGCGCCCGATACGCTCACTATCATTCCAGCCCCGAACTGCTCGCAAAGCTGCTCATCACAGCCATGGAAAAAATCAACACCGTGGTTGAGAAGTACCAGTGGGACATGACCATCCTGGCGTTCTGGATGTCTAACGCGACACTGTTACTGCACTATCTCAAAAAAGATTCGGGCCTTGTCGAGGCCACGACCGAATTCCAGGCACAGCTCGCTGAGTTGATAAACGAAATTTTTATCTTGATCGTCAGGGACGCCGAACGGCGCCTCGACAAGGTGCTCGATGTCGCCATGCTGGACCACGAAACAATACCCGGGTTTGAAGACATCACGTTCCAAAACGAGTGGAAAATCTTCAAACGGAAAAAGGAGGTCAAAGAAGAGCCGCTCGAGAAGCGGCTCCGGCCACCGTCCCCCAAGCAAAGAGCGAAGCCCTCGCCGCGCAACGTCACCTCACTCCTCTCCTCGACCCTCTTCGTTCTCGACCTCTACGACGTCCATTCCGTCATCACGGCGCAAATCACCTCGCAACTCATCTACTGGCTTGGCGCAGAGCTCTTCAACCGCATCATGTCCAACCGCAAATACCTCGCCCGCACAAAGGCGATGCAGATCCGCATGAACATCTCGACCCTTGAAGACTGGGCGCGGCAAAACAACCGCCAACCAGAGCACTACGAAAAAGGCGAGATGAAGTCAACGGGTGAGACCACCGTCGAAGCCGCCCGCCGCCACCTTGCCCCGGTCATCCAGCTGCTGCAATGGCTGCAGTGCTTCTCCTCCCTCGGCGCCGACGACCTCGAGGCCCTCGTCGGCACCCTCCAACAGCTCAAGGCGCTCAGCCCGCAACAACTCATCCACGCCGCCACCCACTACCGGCCCGAGGTCGGCGAGAAGGGCCTCCCCAAGAGCGCGACGAAGTACCTCGTCGCCATCCAAAAGGAGGCCGCCCTTCGAAGGGAACGGAACCGCGCTGCTGCAGCAGCCGCCGCCGCCGCCTCCCCGCCCGCGACACCGGCCAAACCAACTTCCCCACAAAATGGGGGCGGGCAGTCGGCCCCCGGCACGCCTAACCCCAACAATAGCGGCCCCCAGCAGGGCGAGGAAGCAGCAGCAGCCGCAGGGGGAGGAGGAGAAGACGACGACGAGGCGCCGCCCAACTTGCTGCTCGACCCGGCGCTGATGCTGCCGTTCACGCTGCCGAGCGTCACGGACATGCTGGTGAGCTACGGCGCCGGGTTTGGCGGCGTGAACCGTGAGCGGGAGCGCAAGTACATCCCGAGCATCCCGGCCGAGTTCTTGGAGAGGATCGAGGGTGGGGGGGCTAACAATGGTGGCGGTGCGGGGGGCAGGAGGGGCGGGGCGGTGTATGGGAGGATTGGGAGAGGGAGGAGTGAGATGTGTTTGTTTGCCGCTGTGGATTTGCGTGAAGGAGTGAGTGAGTGAGTGAGTAAGTGATTCGGGAGGTTACGGAGGGGAGGGAAGGAAGGAGAGGAGAGGGAAAGGGGGAACGACGTGGCATGTCTTGGCTAATCGCACACACGCATTGGGTTCCATTTGGCTGGCGGGCTTCTTTTTGGGATGGGAAGAGGTGCAAGCCCGGGCAGGGGGAAGGCACCCGCAGACGGGACTTTGCATACCAGACCGCCGGATTGGCCCGTGGAGGACCCCTAAGTAACCGGCTGAGCAAACGGACGGATGGGTGAGTGGGTGGGTGGATGCAATGATGTGATGATTGTGAACTGCGGGTGGGCGGTCGGGAAAGAGCAGATACAAGGAAGGACATGGAGATAGAAAGCAAAACCCAAGTTCGGTCCAAGCATCATGATGGTTGACCGGCACCAGAATCAAAACCACGAACCCTACTCACCTCCATACCTCCCTACCTTACCTCCCGAATTTCTCTCGTTCTATCCGTATCCTCCTCGGCTGGATTGTGTCCAGCCTCCGTATCGCATCACCAAACCCCCGTCCCGTCCCGTCCTGTCCCAATGTCACACCCGGGCCGGACCGGATCGGACCGGTCTGGTGTCGTGTCACCCTCACCCTGCGGGCGTTTATGGGTTGCCGACCGGGCGTGCGAGAGTTGGTATTATTAAGCGAAATGGGATTTTTGGGGTATTGTCGGGACTCTTTCTGCTTGCTTTTGCACGGCAGTGTAGTTACTTTCGCTTGTTTTCGCGGGGCGACGCTAGAAAATGGGAAGAAGGAATATGGAAAACTGAAACTAGTATCACATGCTTTGTTTTTCTTCGGTCTGGAAGTTGGGCCCCTGTCCTGTCAGACTTTCTAAACGATACGTAGTGTACCCTGTCTTATTACCTCAAACCTTGCTTGCGACGGTCCGTTTTTGCATCCCGGGCCGCTGCCGTGGTGTGTTGGTGCGCGCGCACTCTCTGTCCTGTGTGGTGGGTTGACTGGCTGGTTGGATGGATGGTTGGTTCGTTTGTTCGTTGGGCTGAGAGGAAAAGAGGAATGGATGTTGGTGGGTGGCTCCCGGCGTGGCTTGATGCAAGCTGCAAGGGACGAAAAACCTTGACAAACAGCTGTTGGGTGTCTGGTTGGTTGAAGCTGACTGGTGACGGGGAGGTGCAGTTGCGCTAACGAGCTGTCGTGAGCTTGTGCTGGGGGATTTGCCGGCATCATCTCTTGGCTTGGGCTGACGTTGGAAAAGGGTACCTGAGGGTAGGACAGGGGTCGAGACATGGAGGGTAAGACGTGGTGGGCGGCTTGTGGATTATTCACGGCCTTGACGGACGAGGGATTTTACTGTGCGACATAACGGTGAAAGTTCTCAGAGGACAGACAGGGGCTCGGTACGATGTCAATGGGGAGATGGGGAGATGAAATCTGGGGGTTGCGGTGTTTTTGAGTGGTGAGTTGGTGTTGATTGAGTTGGGTCGTGGCCGTGGTCGTCATCCTCGGACTGCCAGCTGGCCGGCGTGGGTTGGTTGGAATCTCGGGAGACTGACCGGCCCGTTTGAAACAGATCTGATAGGTGCAGTCAGGGAAGGGTCGTCGTGAGATTGCGCCATGGCGTTTGGAATTGGCTTGTCTGGGTGTTGGCGCAGTGACATGTCCGACATGCAAACTGACTTGCAGCTGGTCATCGTTGGCTTGTTGGCGTTCGACGCCCAATTCAGGGGCGGCGCGCAAACGCGGCTGATGAGTTGGTGACTCGGCCGTGATTGCGATTGTCCAACTCTTCAGGTTCCCGATGGAATTTTTGATGTGAGTTTTCTTCTTTTTGTCAGCGAGGTGAGAGCTGAGATCGACTCGGCCCTTCTTTTCTCCCTCTTGTGTAAGCTGAGCTGTGATCAGTTCTGCTGTGGAAGTATTGAGTCTGCTCTACCAGACACAGGAAGCACTGAGCCCGAGGCACCCGATATGGCAACACGGAAGAGAAGCAAGACAGGGCACTGCAACGCCCGCTGCCCACTGCCCGCTTCCTCTGTTCCGCGCCTGAAACTGGCCAAGATGGGGGACGGGTGAGTTGGCTAAATTGCTGCCACGTCAAACGGTCCAATCAGTTGGTCCAATCGTCAGGTCGGACCCTGGCTTTCCGTTGGCAGCAGTCATGCGCACCGCAACTCGTTGATCAACTGGTCTTGTGTCTTGCTGGCTGTGTGCCACGGCTACCTTGAACCTCTCTCTTGTGTGGGGGATATCAAAGAATTGACGAGTGGGGAGAGAATGAAAATGTCAGTCGGGAATCATGAATTCAGGAAATGAGAGGCGTGGATGGACGGTGCCCCACAAGTGGCAGCCATGACGCGGGGAGGCAGGGGCAGCTGGGAACCGTTGTGGGGTCTAGTTCAGACCTTGGTCCGACCACAAACCATGTTCTGTTGTTCTGTGCGCTCATCATCCAAGATAGCAAAGGGTCGGGAGCTTGAAGACGATTTTCGGCCAAGAGCAAAAGAGAGAGAAAAAAAAGAACACTGCTCAAGAAATAACGAAGAATGAAAACAGCGGAACCTTGCGTCCAAGTTGAAGGGTCTGCCTGGGTCTGCCCACATCTGCCACACATCCCAAGAGTGGGAGAGAGCTGAGGTGTGTAAGTGTTAACGGCAGGAGGCACACGGGTGTCACTGCTCGAGAGAAACACGCATCATGCACGTCACTCGACAGATTCACAAAAGCTTGATGATCTGTTCAGAAAAAGCAAAGGCAATTATAACATCAACGTCCGTGCCTGCTTTCTTTGCAGAGCGATTACGCACCGCCAAAACTCTGGTCTCGGATCGATCGCGACCTCTGTGCGACAAGCCTCGATAATCCGGATAGGCACAGTCTCGGTCGAGCATCAGTTGCAAATGGAAGAAAGCAAAACGCTCCCATCGTCCCGGCAAATTGGGGAACAGTAACCCTACCTTACCTACCGTACCTCGGCCATGAAGCTCGGTCATTCGATGCCCGGCCGCTGTGACTTCCACTGCTTGCATGCAGGCAGTTGGCCCCCGTGCCTTCTTCCCAACCCGGTGCGATGTGACTGGTGTGTTTCTGCCGCAAGCCCGCCCAGCAAACGCCCAGGGGCAGGTGGCAGTCGTTCAATGGCCCGCCGCGACCACGTTTACTGAGCTCACCGCATCATGAAAATCTCAGTGAGGAGAGGAAAAGATCGGAGTCGGGCCGGGCTAGCAAGAAGCCACTCCCGCCTCGGCGTGCTATTGGGCTCGCACGATACCGGGCAAAAGCAACCTGGGAACATCCAATTGCGCACAGCTGGTAAAATTGAAGCTGCCTGGTGGATGGACTGGATGGACTGGACGGATGGACTGGATGAACCGAGAAAACAGTAATTAAGACCCCCTCCCTGCCGCCCTCGTCCCTACCTGCCTACTTCGTACCTATTTCTGGAAGCTCTTGTGGGCATCCCACAGAAAAAAAGTTTGTTGACCTCCTCTTGACGTCTTGACGGCTAACAGCCCCTCCGCTTGCTCCTCTTGGAATTCTCGGCCCCGCATTGAAACAAGCTGTGGCCTCGTGCTTCGGTGCTTTGAGTTACGAGTTGGGACGAAACCTGGAGTGCACAACCGGGATACTGCGACACGAGCCTGTTTGAGCGTCAAAACCGTCCGTCTGTCCGTCGGTACCGACTAAAAAAGCCGGTGCGTGCCCTCTCAAGATTCACTTTCTCGTGTGTTTCTCTGCCTTGTTGTTGGACGGCTGTTGCACGCTGTGCTGTTTTCTTTCCTCTCGACTCCAACCCGGTCTTGTTCATTGACGCCAGCCCAAGCCCAGCTCCGCGCTGCTGTCCGGCAATCACATCCGAGCTTTTTTGCCCACCAGACTCGGACTGACCTGCAAGGGAGAGCAGAGCAAGCAGCAGCTGTGCCGCCGTTGCTACAGTACGACATTTTCGGAAAGAGCTGTAACCTCGCACTCGCAGGCTCCAGGCTCGCAGCCATGGCACCTCCGAAATTTGGCAGCGTGCGCCACAAGGCAAAGTCGACGGGTGCAGCTCGTCTTACCGCCTTCCGGGACGACACCAGCCTGGTTGCACTGCGCTACGAACAAACCAAGCAGGCAGAGCCCCCGATTCCCCTTCCTCCACCACGCAACCCGCGCCGCCTCACCCGCCCTCCGTCCACAATCACTTCATCCAGTGCGACTGCCACTGCCCCAACGTCACCCATTGTGGTTAGCCCTCCACCAGTCGCTCCGCCCCAGGAGCAGCACCCGCTCTTTCGCGCCCAGAGGCCCTCCCGGCAGTCGTCGTCACATGCCGAGGACCGCAAGCGAGATTCGGGCGCGCCAACTTCGTCGTCGGTTACGCTGCGGGAAGAATACGCCGAGGAGCTCAATACGAAGCTGCTGGACGACATTTCCGACACACCATCGGTGTATTCCACGGACCGCGAGATTGCGGATCACCCGCTCGCACCGCGCCCACTGACCGTGTCGATCCCGCCGCGCGCCGCGAGCACAGAAGCCGCTGTCAGCTCGCCGACCCAGACCGCAGCACAGCAGCCTCTGTCGCCCACGCGGCGCACCTCGCTCGTCAAGAAGCTCAGCAAAAGCTTCGGCATCGGCGCCGGCGCAGACGGATCGAAAAAGCTGCGGAAAAAGATGCTTGGCGGCGACAGGGCTGCGTCGCCGCAAGGAGCGCCTCCCGAGGCGGAAGCAGGGCGGGGCTCGCCAAAATCACCCAAATCGCCTAAATCGCCCAGGTTTTCCCCACACGAGACAGGGCCAAGGGCTTCTAACGTTAGTGCCGACAGGGGGCATCCCCAGAACCCCTTATCCTCTGCGACAGCAGCCGCCAACAACAATATTTCCTTTGCGCCGATCACCACCCAGATCCCGGACGACAATCTATGGGACGACCTGGGCGCCGTCTCCTTCTCCAAAAGGGGCAGCATCATGTTCGGCGGGAAGAACGACCCCTTTAAGTCGCCGGCGCCCGACCCCGAAGACGAACAGCACGCGACAAGCGCAACAACAACGACAACCACCACCACCACCACGTCGACGTCGGACCCTGCGTCATCGACCCAAGTCGCCACTGTCGCAACCCCCGAACCAGAGACAAGAAAATCCGACAAGGCTAGCAAAAACAGCAAGACCGACTCGATGGCAGAAAAGGAAAAGCCCTCCGCGGCGCCGCAGACCGACGCACCATCCGTCCCCAGCATTCGCGTCTCGTCGATGGATGTAGAGAGGGAATCACAAAAGGTGAGATCGCTCTATGAATCCGGCGAAGGCCTGAAGTGGGAAGATGGGGGGTGCGTCTCGTTTGCCGAACGCCTCGAGCCCACCGCTGAGGTCCTGTCTGAAGAGGAAGAGAACGTTGTGTACGGTTTTTCTTTGAAGCTCAAGGCCGCCTTGCGCTGGTCCCGATCCTGACTCGTCGTGTCGTCGATAGATCGTCTCTTCCCTCCGATCCTCCTTCAGCATCCGCTCCAGCCCAAGGCGACCTTCTCAATCCCATCCCCGCCACCAGTACTCCACGTTCGGCCAATTCCTTGTCACCGCTACGAGATAACCAAGCCAGGGCCTCGGGCGCCATCGAGGATTGGGACGACCTCGAAGGCGTCGAAGTCGACCGCTATGGCTTCATCACCCCCAAGCGGCCGGCATCGAGGGCGGGCACGGCCGAGCTGCGGTCATCCCAGTTCTCGCCTAGGAAGAGGAACGTCTTGACTAAGCGCCCGTCCACCTCCTACTCGTCCTCGCTCCCCGGCGGCTTCATCCGTCCACCCAGCCGAAAGGTCTCGGCGCGGTCCCTCAACACCTTCACCTCGGAACTGTCCACCGTGTCCCGGCGATCTACGCGCTCATCCATCCGCTCAGCCACTAACCGCCTCCCGCACAACCGCGACCGCCGATGGATGGACGAGGCCGCCGAGATGCTCTCCCTGCAGGCCGGCCTGACCGGCATCACAGACGAAGACAAGATGGGCAAGACGGTCGAAGCACAAAAGCGCAAGGAAGCAGAACGCAGCGAAAAGTGGCGCAAGATGGCCACCGCCATCAAAACCACCAACAGGGAACAACACCTCCCCCTCCCCCTGCCCCCCTTGCAAAGCCCCCAAGGCCAGGGCATGTCTTACACCTTCGATACCACATCCCCGAAACTCATTGAGCGCGTCTGGAAGGGCATCCCCGACTGCTGGCGCTCCGCAGCATGGTACTCGTTCCTCGCCAGCAGCGCCGCCAAGCACCACCACGCGCACGAGACCGAAGACTACCTCATCGCCGAGTTCCGCCGCCTGCAGGCCGTCGCCTCGCCCGACGACGTGCAGATCGACCTCGACGTGCCGCGCACCGTCAACGGCCACATCATGTTCCGCCGGCGCTACCGCGGCGGCCAGCGCCTGCTGTTCCGTCTGCTGCACGCCATCTCGCTGTACTTTCCCGGCGTGGGCTACGTCCAGGGCATGGCGTCGCTCGCGGCCACGCTGCTGTGCTATTTTGACGAGGAACGGGCGTTTGTGATGCTGGTCCGGCTGTGGAGGTATCGCGGGCTGGAGGGGCTTTACAAGCCGGGTTTTGCGGGGCTGATGGCCGCGCTGGCGGACTTTGAAGGGCGGTGGTTGGCGGGCGCAGGGAGGGAGGTGAAGGCCAAGTTGAACGAGCTGGGCATCGATGCGACGGCGTACGGCACGAGGTGGTACTTGACGTTGTTTAACTTGTCGATCCCCTTCCCGGCGCAGCTGCGCGTGTGGGATGTGTTTATGCTGCTGGGCGACTGTCCGCCCGAGGCAGCATCCTTGTCGTCGTCATCGCCGACGACACCCACGACTACTACCACTATCGCGACGGGAGTTGACGCCTTGCATGCACAGAAACCGGGAGCAGAAAAAGGGCCCAAGGGGCTGGATGTCCTGCACGCTACGAGCGCGGCGCTGATACACGCCCTGCGGGACGTGCTGCTGGACTCGGACTTTGAGAATGCCATGAAGGCGCTAACGGCGTGGATCCCGGTCCGGGACGAGGACTTGCTGATGAAGGTTGCGCGCGCGGAGTGGAGGAGACATCAGGGGCGGGGGAAACTGTGGGAGTGGGAGTGGGAAGCCGGGAGGGATAAGGGCAAGGAGGGCAAGGAGAAGAAGGAGAAGGAGAAGGAAAAGGAAAAGGAGAAGCTGAAGGAGAAAGAGAAGGGGGCAAAGGAGAAGGAGAAGATGGACGCTAAGGAGAAGAAGGAGAAAGAAAAGGAGAGGAAGGAGAGGGAAAAGAGGGAGAAGAAGGAGGGGAAGGATAAGTCCAAGGCTTAAGGACGGGCGCGCATCACGAGAGACGCCGTCTGAGGGTAGGCATTGGCGGGACAACAGTTGGATGGGATGGTGGCGGTAATGACTCCAACCGACGATACTCTTTTGAAAACTACCTTCCCTTTGTCCTTGAGGATTGATGAGAGTTGGCCTCTTCAGGGGCAATCAACCCATCGGGCGGGTCGTTTGGCACAAGAAGTTTGATACCCCTTTTTTCTTGATTTCCACTTCGGAAGAAGTGCAGTTTAGTTGTTTTATTCTTTTAAACCGTTCTTCAGTCAGCCTTGGGCATGGTTACACTCGAACATGAGAGTGGCCTGACTTTCTTTTGTATGTTGGTAAGAAGTCGAGCTGGGGTGAGATATGAGAACACCTTGGTCATTTAAATACCTTTGGCTGAGACTAGCAATTACAGTCGGTATGAGGACTCTTCATTGATGGAGAGCTTGCCGTGAATGCTTAGAAGACGTTGATGGCTGTGTGGTGTGCAAACTCGGAGTTCCGCGGAGAGACACAGCGGCAGCACGACTCACGATGAATACATCCCCCCCAAGCATAACAAGACTGGCATCGAGGTTTGTCGATTAAGGACCTGAACGGACGTTGTAGCTCATCTCATGTCGCCAGTACTATTTGCACGTCGCTGAGTTGACCAGCTCGGTATGTCATGTCGGTTGTATGTCCTACGCGCGATGTACTTGCGGGACAATCTGAGCCAAGTCGAAGACCATTGATGCTGATTCAAGCCCGGCGGGTGTCACAACAACACTACTGTCAGCATCAGCCATTCATGCCATTGTAAGGCTTGCTTTTGTCCCGTGAGCCCTTCCATGTCTAACCCCCTCCGAGGCCTGGAACCAAACATGGACCACCGCGAGGAAGCCGCCCGCATCAATCGGGTCATTTGAACCATCCCTGACTGACTTGATTTGATGTAGGCGATTGAAGTAAGAGCAGTAGATGGGCAGAAACGGGATGGGAGCCATACAGAAGCCGTATTGGAATAGAGCTAGCGAGGGAAGTAACAGTGAACACGACTTTATTTTTCTCCGGGAACACCAATTCCGACAGCCAAACTGCCATATTCTGTGGCCCAGCTCGTGCGGTCCGTCAAGAGGAAAGCCTCGTCAAGCTAGACGATCATGTCAACCTCGTGGCAATATGCTTGCCTCGAGATACACTTAGAGGTCATCGCCATCGTAGAGTAGAGAGAACAAGACGTCCAGTAAGTTGCATGTTTCTCCCAAACAAACGTTAGGATCATTATAAAACCACGTGCTGAGATACTACAAGAGAAGGACGAGAAAAGCAGACCTGCTTTTGGCCGATCACTTCTACACTCACCACAAATGCAGACTGCAGAGAAAACAAAACACCAGGAGACCCGTGCGGACCTTATACCCCCTACTTGACCGGCCATCAAACACGATCGCAGAGAACCCCATCCAAAAAGAAACCGAGTCAACAGCCAACAGCCCCACTCAAGCACTTCTCACCTTGCCTCAGACCTCTGATGAAAAAACACTACATAAGGCCCCCTTCCTTTTGTTTACACCCCTATCTGTCTGCGCGGCGTAGAGAATCTAAACACCTACACCCACCCACCCACTCACACCTACACCCACATCTACCCCAGTAGAAGACCACAACCCTCATCAATCTGATACACATCCCCGTCAAGGGACACATATGCACGTCCAGCCCGGACTGCACCATCCACACCGCAACCCCAGCTGACATGCCTGCAACACGACCCCCAAACCATAACAACCCACCCACCTCCCCTAATGTGTACGCGCCGTGGCTGGCTGGCTGGCTGGCTGGCTGGCTGGCCGGGCAAGGCAAGGGCAAGGTTACCTTACCCACTCCACACCATCCATCCCAAATCACCCCATCCCCATACTCCTCGAACACCACACCACATACCCCGGCGCGACGCGGCGCGGCGCAGCACTGGGCAACGCAAACCATCCCCCCTTTCCGGAACCCTCCCTCCCCTTCCCCAAACAAGGTCTATCAACCACGAGAAATGGGTAAGGGAGGTTATGGGGAGCCAGACTCTGACAAACAATGGGGTGTACAACTCGGAGGGGGATGACACACGCACGCACGCACGCACGCACGCAAGGGTGTTTCACACACGCCATTCCACTGGAACAGAGGGAATAGAAGGGGAAGCGGTGAGTATTGCTAACGGGGCAGGGCGGCCGGGGAGGGACGCCGCAGACACGTGGACAGGTAGGTACAGTGTAGGCAGGCAGGCAGGCCGGGGGCCAGGGAGGTAACTAAGCGTAGAGCGGGCACACGTGCACTTGAACAACGTAGAGTGACGAGGGCGAGAGGACCGGAAAGAGAAACTGCCGGTGTGGGGAGGACGCAGGCAAGAGGCGCGTAAACAGGGACAGGGACCTGTTGTCCTCTCGGAGCAGAAACAGACGCAACGAAAGAGAGAAGGGGGCCGTAGCAATGGTGTGGGGAGACGCCACGAGCAGGTAGGCAGGCAGGCAAGAGGCACATGGCATGCCATACGATGGGAAACAGAGAAGAAGAGAGTGTGGAGAGACGCCACAACCAGACTGGTTTCCTGACTGGCTGGCTGGCCGGCAAGCCAGGGGCACAGTTTCCTCCCGCTTTCCCATCCGCCATCATAGCAATACCTGCACCGCCCTCTTCGCAGCACCGTGAGACGCTAAACAAATCACCCCCATCCAACGCATGTATGTATGTACGTAAGACGGCCAAACTAGACCAGACCCTGCCTTGCCGCACTCTTCGGCCCCCGGCATGTCCATCGTGTTTCATGCTCTGCACAACCCGCATGAAACCCGTCCCCATATCCATCCACCCATCCCACATGGCCGACCCGACCCGATCCTCAACGCCAGATTCGCGATTCGCGATTCGGGGGAGGGGACAGAGAAACATGGGGCGATAGCAGCGCGACGCCACAGCGGAACACAAGAAGCCGAAGCGGTCAGAGCCCACGCCCATGTCCACGTCCACGTCGCTCGTGATGCAGCCGCGCGGCGGGCAGAGCAGAATTATGCCAGCGTGTATGCACCATCCCGTTTGGATACGGCAGAGAAGGCAAAGACAGAAATGGAACGGATAGCACGCTATCCGGCGAGCGACAGACGGACACACGCAGCGAACAAGATGGAAGATAGAAAAACAGGCCGGCGGCGGTAACGGGGACCGGGAAGGAAAAAACGAGAAAACTGTCGGTGCAGAACAAAAGGAGGGAGAGAAGGAGGAGTGATGGTTTAAAAATAGCCGCGATTGTTGCGCGCCCCAAGCGCTCGCCGACCAATTTCAAGGGGGTCCCTCGCGCGCGGGACTGGCGTCTATGGGCGGCTTCCATTCAGCCGCGGTCGGGACGAGACTTTCGCCGCCGGCCAGCCGGCCGGCCTCTCAGTGGTTGAGAAGGGGCTTGCCAGACTGCTAACCAGCACTCGCTGGTTCGGGAATCCGGATCCATAGGGCAAGCTTTTCCAAGAACAGCTTAAGTAAACCTAGCAAGAATCGAGGAGACGAATCGAGATTGAAGACAGCGCCAAAAGGGGAGGAAAGGATGTACCAGTAGACACTGCCGCGCGCCCTGCGGCTCGTCCGTCCTCCATCCTTCATCCCGCGGGCGGGCGGACCAGCAGCCAATATCAAGCCGCCGCCGAGCTGCGCGTCATCCATATCGCCCTGCGCCTACCCCTGACGAGGAAAGTGGAAGAACACGTACGCGTCTTCTAGAACAACATACACGCCCACAGTATCAACTCCAACCACACCACGACTCGGGTTTGCGCATGACTCCCGGGCTCCCGTATGTATGTACTGCAATCTTGGAAGATATCAGAGCAACACATTCTGCCCTGACCCGATCCTTCTCCGTCACGGGCCCGGTTCCTAGCCGATCCTGTATCACCAGAGATACCTTCCTGGAAAACAGCAAAGCCACTAATGCTGCCCGAGTTTGGATCGGCCACAGGTAGCCTGGCCTGGAGTCTGGTCGGGAGGGTGTAGGAGCAGAAGGCCGTGGAGTGTTCCAAAAGTTAAGCTGATATGGTCATGGCTGGGCTCGGGCCCTTCGCGCTTGGCTGAACGAGAGCGGCCTTGAAGGCGTATTTGGTCTCAACCACCACTTTTGTCATGCCGCAGAGCGGCCCGTGATCTCCGGCGACCCTGCGCCCTGCCGAGACAAGTCCAGCCCCAGAGCTGGCACCGACGCAGTCGAAAAGTCGGAACCGAGGAATCAGCGGCTGAGCCGAATGATTGTCCTTGTGCCTCCCAGGGGCGCCAATCCGGTCGGAGAATTTCGTCGCTCTCTCTGGGCTGGGGTCCTTGAACTCGGCAAGCCGGAACGGCATTGAGGAGGATTGTAATTGACGTCGATCGCTGCAAGAAGCAATCACCAGCTGCAGAAACAGCCGGTCAATGAAGTCCCAAGAGCAGCAAGGGCAGGGGCAAGGTTCCGGCGGAAGAAGGCTCCCAGATCCCGTGCCGTCCTTCCCAGAGAACATGGCCTTATTGATCTCCTGCCAAGTCGAGATGGCTCACGTTGCGATTCTTTGCTTCGGGCGTAACGTCGGGCCTCTCCAGGCCAGGCCTAAAGTCTGCTCCTGTCTTGTCAGCGTTGACAGGCTAAACCCTAACTGGTGGTCGTCAAACTGTCTCGCGGACGATGACGAGGTGGTATTTCAGGTGACAGAAAAGTGGCACCATTGATCCCTTGAACCCGAGGGAGACTGTTTAACCGCAAGCGCAGCTCGCATATCGAGCCAATCCGGCCACCATGATGAGGCTGCCATTGGGGCCGTGTCAAAAGTCCCATCAGCTGCCGGTACTCCGCCGTCTAGCGATTTCTCAGACAGCTTGGCTTCGCTGTGCTTGGGGCCTACCAGAAAAGAGGGATGCTTCAGAGCTGACACGGTAGCATTGGCGATTTTGCCGCAGGCGGCCGGCGGGAAGCGGCTGGGTTGGCCTTTTCGATGTTGTATCGTGTCATCCCAGAAGGCCGGCAAATGCCGCCTCGCCTGTTTTCCGAGATGCCCAACGGGACCAACGTGATTTTGGGCCGACGGCAATTTGGTCAACGGCGAGGATAGAGATTCGTCGAAGTACTTGGCGCCGCTGGGAGTCAATCCGCAGGCATGCGCGATTGCAGCAAGCAATGGGTCAGCGCCCGCTTCCAGATGGCGAGGACTCGCGGTACCCCGAGATTGGCTGGATTGTTTGGGGCAGCCCGTCGGTTTGCCGGTTGTGCCCGGACGGGCGGGCCCCGACGCCGGATGACCTGGGTCCAAGCGAACAGCGCCAGTGCGCGAACCCCCCAAATTGTGGCATGTTTCTCCTGCCGCTTTGTTGTTGAGCAACTGCCAGTGAGTTTGGAGGGGCATCAATGCCACCCGCAAGATGCGATTGGCTAGGGCCGGCACGAGGGCAGGTCGGGTGCGGCAGTGGTAACTTCCGTCGAGTATTGCCGACAGATAGAGTGTGTTGGCTGGCGATGGGCGCTTGTTCGCGCAAAAATGGGCGATTGAGACGCGGCAGCTCGCGAACGGACGCGGGTGCAGGCGCAAGCGCAGGGGAAAGGGGCGCCTGGTGGGGGAGAAGGACGTCGGACAGACGACCCAGAAGATCGCAGACACCCCCCCCACCCAGACCTGTTTCCGATGGCGCCAAACCCTTCTCGGCCACCTACCCCCAGTCTGAGCCATAGGCCTGGTCCCAGCCCGAACAGGGGTGCATTCTGTGCGCAGCCCTATATTAAGTAACGTCATCACCCCTCCATCACAGTCCCGGGGTGGATTGTGTTCCTGGCCTGCAAACAAGCACCGGGCCTCGGACGGCAGGGTGCAGCCATGTGTTCTCAAATGGTGCTTCTTCGGCCAGCGCCTGGCGGCGGATTGGAACTTGCGACTGCGTCCCATTCTTTGCCTGGTCGGCAGGGTGAAAGTGAGGCTTGAGCGCAGCGAAAGAGAAATTGTCCGATGTCCATTTTGAGAAGCTCAGCCGTTTGGGCTTTTCCGTGTCGGAACAAGCGCTTGCGGGCCCGGTCCCGACTTCGAAGTGGCTTGTTCTCTTCCTCGTTTGCTTCCTGTTGTGGTGATCGCATTAACTTGCATACCATCCCGAATGGAGTGTACTGTAGTGTACGTGGAGTCCCATGGTGACGACGAGAAGTTCCAAGACAGACCGTTGCACCCGTCCCCAGAGATCGTCGATCGACAAGCGCCGTCGCCAGACGCACCACCCCACAGCCCTGCAGGCGCTCTGACTCTGGTGAGAGACCTTTACCCGCCAGCGGCGTTCCATCGCAGCCCTTGCGGCTGGCGCTCTTGTGCGGGAGCCGAGCCGCGGAGTCGCCTCCGAAACCGCGGAGGGGTGTGCCATTTGAGACTTTACCATGTCCGTCGGTTGCCGTTTTCGGCAACAACAGATGGACCCAGCACGCGCGGTAGCGGTTGGCAGGCAGGATATGTAGATAGTGGGGTGCTTGAGCAATCACCGACTGACCGTGGGCGATCTGTCCGAACTGGGTGTGTGGCAAGTATTGACACGCGAAAAGAGGGAAAATGCTTCAACAAGAGGAAGGAAGGGAACGCTCGGTTTCTCGCTCGATCGTTTTCCATGTGACGGAAAAACTAAAAACCAAACAATCACATCGATGGGATTTTCGAGGCGTGAAAGTGTCAAGAAAGCGGGGATTGGAATTGCAGGAGGCTCTTGTGGGGAGCGTGGGTGGAGGGGGCTTGTGGGTCCCGGCCCAGTCTGGAACGACCCTCCACACGGGCCACGCCATGCTACTCCACTGCTCCACTGCTCCTGTGGGTTCTTCCTCCCTGATTCAGTTTTTGAACTTGCTTGCTCCCTTGGTCGCCGTTGAGATGGAGAATGAGAGCTGACGAAGGAAATTGACATGAAAAATCAGTCGCCGAGCCTTCGTATCCAGGTGCGCTTCTCTTCTCGCGGACTGTGCGCTGTCGGCTGTGTAACAATAACACATAGCGCCCGGCGCGGCACTGTGATGGACAAGGGCAGCAACCAGGGAAAAAGCGCAATCAAGGTTTCGAAGACGTGACTTCAAGGGTTGTCACTTCTGCAGGTGTGATTTCCTGGCGTTCCAGCGCACTGGAGATCCTGTCCCTGTTCGGCCTTCTCTCCTCATGCACCGTGTCGTCGCATTGCCCAGCAACTGGCTCAGACTGGGAAAGCGCCTCACTGCCCGTGCCTCGATCGATCCAGTCCGGGGGTTTCGGGAAGCCGAGCCTCAGTCAACCCAGACTGACACCCTCTTTGTCCCAGCCACCCCCCACACCCTGCGCCTCCCGGAGGAACTGCCCTGGTGCCACGGCTAGCCATGCTTCACCCAAGCCAGCAAAAGAGGAAAAAGCAAAACATTCCCCATTTTGTATGTATGTAGTAATCCCCCTGGATGCTGCTGTGCTGTTTGTCTCGCTTGATGCCCCGGTTTTCTGTCATCCCCCCTCGCCTGCGCCGTGAGAAACATTACGACATACACTGAAGTAAATGGTACATAAAAACATGACCGAAGCTGTTTAATACAGGTTAAATATACATGCTGGTGAAGGGGAAAAAAAGAGAAAAAAGAAGAAGAAAACCAAAGAATAAAGGTCCCTTTCGCCGAGGAGTGTTCGGGGCTACGGAGTGCAGCCGGTGGTGATGTGACAAATCGGGAAGTATCCCCCTGGCGCCGCGTGTTTGTGACTCGGGTTCGACACCTCGGCATCCAGCCAATTCCTGCGCGGTGTGAGGTGGATGGAGTCGTGCCTGGAGACGTGCATCGAATTAGGGACGAGTCCGCATTGTCGGAGACGTGGCACTGTCCCTTTTCCAGGAATTATTCCCCTGGGTCGACCCTGGCCTCTTCTGCGATCCTTGCGACGGTTGCTTCGGTCGATGTGGGAATTGCCGCAAAAGGAAAGGGGCGAAAGCGTGGCCCAAACCGCAACAAGTTTGGCCCGAGTGGGCGAGGCTGAAACACCGTAAAATTAAGGTTCAGTCGTTATCTCCCGGTCGCGTGGCTGCTGATCCCTGGACTCCACCACCACCGCGAAGTTTTTCCTCCGACGACCGCCGTGAGTGCCTGCGCTCGTTTTCGCCAAATTGCGCCTGGGGGTGCTGTGGTTGGTGCTGCTGCTGCTGCTGCTGATGGTGGTGGTGGTGCCGTGCTTCCGATGTTGGCCCTGGTGCGAAGTGCGTTGTCGTCGCCCTTGGAGACTGCGGGTGGTCTGACAGGAGCGATGAAACCGAGTGCGCCCCGGTCCTCCCGGATGGTGCCTGTGCAGATGGAGGCACGAAGTGCGGGACCTGGCCCTGGTGCAGGGTTGAGGATGAGGGCTCGCCGCCTTCCCGCACCGAGCTTGCCCCTGACGTGTGCATCGGGGACACTCTCTCTGCCTGGCCCCGAGCTCCGCGCGAGCCCGCCACCACCGCCGGTCCGGTATGATCCCACGTCGCTCCTTTGCCGCGAGTGTCCCCTCCTGCGACCCAGTGGCGGGTTGGACAGCCCTGTGCTGTGTGCGAAGGGTGGCGAACGCTGCCGATGTGTCGTCGTTGGCGGAGGCGCTGGCTGCTGGGGCCCGGGTGCCTTTCGTTTCCGGGGTGATTCCCCTACTACGTGAAAACGAGCTCGGTTAGCCCCCCTCCCCAGCCAGAGCCTCATGATCGCGATTTGGTTTTGGACGAACCTGAGGGCGTAGCTGGCTGCTCGACGCCGCTCCGTCCTCCTGCTTGCGACGTCGGGGGCTGCCAGTGGTGGAAATAAATGGACGGCGACGCCTGTGCCTCCTGTTGCTGTTGTGATTGGGCGAGCCCTGCTTGGTGTGTAGCCGCTGAAGAGCCACCCGGACCGCCGGGGACATTGGTGTTGAGATTTGGCAAGGCGGATCCGCCCCCGATACCCGGCCGTCCCGCCATCACCCCGGGCATGCTCAGTCCTCTCGGCCTCGTCGGCGAGCCTGGGTAGCCCGACACGTATCCGCTGGGAAGTCCCTGTGCCGAGCCCGGCGTGGATGGAACGCCTCCTGAGACCGAGTACTGACCGTACGCCTGGGCTTGGGAGTCCCGTCTCTGGTGCTCCGAAGAGACAGCGCCTGGTGGCATCAGCGCAGGGGGGTGTTGCTGAGGGTTTTGTGACAGCATAAACTGCTGCGCCCACTCCAAGGCCGCCGGCGAGAGTGCCCCACCACCCATGCCTGCGAAGACAACCGGCACCAACGGCGGCGGTATTCCTCCTTGCAGGGAAGTCCGTAGGATCTCGTGCTCCATCCTCCTCTGTTCGAGACGGTAGCTTTCCTGCCTCGTCCTCTCCTCTTCCTGTCTCCGCTTGTCTTCCTCTGCCTTGGCAGCCAGCCAGGCTCTCATCGACTCCTCATGCCATGGAGGAGCTGGCGGAAGCTGACCCAGCGCCTGGCTCTGTGAAGGCGGGGGGTGGTGGAACGGGTTGGCCGACCGATAGGCTTGGTGGCGCTTGTGGGGTCCGGATCCGGGTGGCGGTTGAACTGGAGGCAGAGCCGCCGGCGGAGGCAATCCACGATGAGGCGCCGACATGAGCTGCTCGGACAGATTGCCGCCTCCGGAGTGGTGAGCGGCTGCTGCTGCTTCTGGCCAGGCTCCATATATCAAGGGGGAGAAAGGGCGAGAGGTGCTCGCGGGGGTGGGTAGGTCATGGACGGGCCTGTAGCCGTACTGCACTGGCTTGTTGATTGTAAGCATCCTCGTCTAAGTATACGCTATAGGCGAGGAAGCAAGATCGGGAAGCAGCTGCGTGAGGTGAAGCAGGCGGGAGTTTCTTAAAAGGAGTGGGACAGAACAAAATGAGTGCGGGTGAAGCTGGCTGGCTGGGAAAGAGAGCGAAGAGAGGGGGGCAGGGTGGGAAAGAAGAAATGGAAATAACCTTTTGGATGGGCAAGCTGGATGTGGCGGCCAGCCTAGTGGTGGGAGCAACGGAGGGTACCAGGCGGGGCGTGTGGTGATGAAACGTCGAAGTACTTATGACAGAGCCCACCCTGATTTGGCCATTGGCGCGCTGGATAGAAATATAAGTACTTGCTAAGGTAGGAAAAAGGCGGGGGCGGCGGGTGGATGAGCAGCAAGTCCAAGGCCAGACAAGCAGCTCCAGTGCAGCCCACTATGCTCGAGGCGGAGTTAGTGTCGAGCGGGAGAGGCGAGGGTGACCCTGGCTCCGTGCCTCCTTGCCCCGTCCCGATCTGTCTCCCTTTCTGCACTTAGCGGATGTCGTGGGAGGCCGCGTTTGTTCGGACGGTGGCTCAATCCTGTTATTTCCCCACAGTACGGGCAGTACAGTCAAGATGCGGTTAGAAGAACGAGTCAAAGTGACCGGGGGGCGTTGATGAGAGGGGAGCGGCAACAATTTGTAACCCAATTTGATGGTTTACCGTTTAGGCAAGCAAGCGAGCGGAAACAATGTGGAGCAAAAGGGCTCCGGAGGTGCCCTGAGCTATTTCATTTGGACGCAGTGCGTATCAGAACAGATTGACACAAGGGTCTCGAGGGAGGGTCGAGCAGAGAGAGGTAGGTCCCTTCGGAAGACTCGAGACGGGATACCGGGCGAGTAAACAGACCACAGGACGCTCAGGACCAGTCGATCATCGAAAGAAACCCGCGGGAAGCACTCCGTTGGCGGGGACGTGCCAGGAGAAAGTCGAAATGCATAGTTCTCGGGGCTGGTGCCAAGCTGATACCAGGGATCGGGGGAGCAAAGATGGCCGGGTGAGCAACTCAAAGCAGTCTTGCCTGTCCTGTCTTGAACATCCTAGTCCAAAGAGAGCGTGTTGCCCACACCACCGGGATCCAGGAATGACAAGGCTGGCGGGCGCCTTTTGCTCAGAAGGGGGAGGTGCAGAAAGTGGGTTGAGCCGTCTGTTTTTAGCATGCCGTTCCAAGCCCTGGTCAGTCCTCTGGCCCAATTGTTCCAGGAGCACAGGGCCGGCGCAGGGGGTGTGTTCTGAAAAACGCAGGGCAGATCCGCACTGGCGTGTTGATGACGAGAGACTGATGAGCCAATCAACGCCTGGGGCTGAGGGGTGCGAATAGAAACTGCTACAGAGGGGTCGCCAGTTGTTCAAGAGGAAGCAGGATAATCCAGAAGTCTCGTCACGCACCTCTGTGCGAGGATGACCTTTTCCATGGTGTCAGTGAGAATAACCCTCCACAGGAGCTTTGCTTGTAGAGCTGTGAGAAGTCAGCTGCAGGCCAGGTGCAAGAAATGGCAGGCCAAAAAACACACCGGCAGCCAAGATGACAGGCTAACGAGACAGCGATATTGACCGGAGAGGTACCTGCCTAACAGCGATGGGGCCATTTGGGTTCAGGTGCAGCTGCGGGCGGGTTAACCGCGCAGAGAGAGTGTGTGTGGGCAGTTGAGTGCAACCCACACCAGGAGTGAACAAGGGCCATGTTGGGTTTGCATGACGCGCCTCCGATGCCACCAGATCACCCTGGGCCAGATGGAGGATACCGCATGTGAGCTGGAATCCCGTGACAATTACGGTTGGCTCAAAGCTGTTGGCCATTGTTGAGCACCTTGAATTGGCGACCAGTGTGGCGACTAGGGTCCTGGAGAAAGGCGACTCTGCCGACCATCCTGCGTGCGTATTTGCCTGATTTGGTCCGAATGGCATCTCTGCACATGACAGAGAGCGGGCTCTGTGCCTAACTTTGGAATGAAGCCGTCGTCATTGCAGCAGCCACTAGTGATGGGCATAGGGCGCTTTGACAGCATGCGTTATGCGCTCGATGCGGCGAGCATGGGCGGGCAGCAAGGTGCCTGGCCATGGCGAAGTTGATGGGTTCGTGATGCAAGCGATCCGAGGGCAGGGACGGGTGGGGAACCCAACGGTCGATCTGGCGCTTGTAGCCGCAATGCTAAAGTGCTCGTGCGCCTCCAGTACATTTTGGTGCAAGATACTGGAACCCTTTGCCGCGATACCGTGAGGGATGGCGGGACGGATGAACATGGATAAGGTACCGTAGGCGGGAGCAGAGAAGTGCGGAGGATCACCGCAGTAATTCCACCGGATTGGAGGTCATGCGAATGGACCTAGGTATTATGCCAGGTTTCGGGGTAGAGATCGGATTTGCTGCGAAACATAGGAAAACGAGAACTGAAGGAAGCCACCAATGCGGAAGTGCCTCTTGCTCGGTACCTTCCATACCTTCCAATTCCTGAAGCTCGCGCAGTTTACGTGGGAGCGCAACTTCGGATTTGGCAAGAACAGGCAACAAAGGAACTCTCACCAGAGATCGGAGCAGGCAAGTGCGGGCCACAGCTCAGATCCAAAAAAGGATGGAGTGTGGAATGGTAATTGATGGTAGTGTCGTATGGTACCTGGCAGGAGACGCCGGCACTTGGCTATAGCAGAGTGACTTAAGACATATCAGAAAAGTCCGGGACGAACTCAAGTTCGGGCGGTGCTTGAACCAGAATTGGAATCCTGTGGACGGAAGAAACGACGCCGCCGAGTTTATTTTCAGGCAAGTGGGCCGTGCACATGCCAAGAGCATGTGCTTCGGTGCTTGAAGCTTGACAGCAGCTGAAGTTCGACCAATCACAGACAATGGCGAAACGCGAGTCTGCACCTTCAGGCAGGCGGCAGCAGGTGCCATTCGGTGGCCTGAGCGTGCAAGACCAAAACACACTTCGGACAGCGACCTGCTTCAGAGACCGCTTCAAGTCCGTTTCTTTCCTCCAGGGCAACCGCCAAAGCGTCACGGCCATTGCAAACTAGGGTTGTGGTGTGCCGGCTGTTTTTTCTGTTTTACTACGTTGCGTTTGTGTTTCTGCATTTAGGTGAACGACGTGACCAGTGTTTGGCATGTTTTGCGTCTCCAAAGGGAACATCGGAGCAACTTCTCGAGACAGACAGAGGAGAGTCAAACTCAAATCTGGGACCTTGCCAAATGCTCAGACAGAGGACTGGAATGGAAGGCTGAGCCATCTTTGGTACGCAACCTACCTTACCTTCCCTCGCTGCATGACAAGACTCGGCAACATATTCCGAGTCCTGTCGCTCCTTCCTGTCTTGTGTGGTCTTCTGAAAAGTCGAAGACCAACAAAGGTCGCTGCCTGGTACTGCAGTACACGGAAAATTACCTTACCACGGGCGACCTTCAATTGGTGACCCCACTGGAAGCCGTCGATTTGGTACCTTATGCTGGCAAGACCGGAACATTTCCCGACTTGGTGACTGAGAGGAAGCCAGGTACTATGCCCAGTGTGGTAAGGTAGTTCAGACGAAAGATCACCGGAAATTTAAAGCTCGCCGATGCCATTGCTGATAGTATTCTCCCCTTTCTTTCCCCGTCTCTCGACTCAGATGCACCCCCATGATACTGTGCTCTCTTGTTGTGATGAGAGCAGGGCTTGCCAGTAACGTTTGAGGGTTAGGTGAGTTTTACTAGTACCGGGGATCCAGGATCCGTGCTCTTCCCCCAACCTGTCTCTCTCTGTTTCCCAAATCCATCGAGACCACCCAACTTAACCCATGCAGGGCGACGCAAAACATGGCCTGGACCTGCCGCGGTGTCACCCGAACACACAATCTGCGTCAAACCTTAGTTGGTTTATGAATCACTGCGCGACACCCACGCCCCAACGCTGCCGCTGTGCACTGAATCTTCGCGTTTCCACATTCGGGTTTGAGGGAGAGAGGATGGGATCGGCACAAGGTGTGTGAAACCCCAACTACCACAGTCGGCCTGTTGAGCGACTCCTTCGCCGTCACAGAGCAGCAATTCCGAGGTTGTGTTGAGCGCTAATCTGCTGTCGAAGTTTCAAATTTACTAAGATGAGGAGGACCCTGGAGACATGCATACGGCACACACTCGACCCGAGGACCTGCGCATCTGCAGCCTCGACTGCGCATAGGTGATGTTGCATCTCGACCGCGGCCAACCAGAAATTCATGAGCTGTCTGTTTTGTTTTGAACACTCTCCGCTCGCTTCTGGCCGCTGTTTCCAACGGGCTTCGACCCGGATTCTGGGTGCACGGGATGTTCAGGGCCAGCAGCACTCAGTGCTTGGCCCCCCCACGATGTTGATTGATGTGCACCAACGGGTTTCATCCCCTTTGTTTCTCTTCACTCCACAATCTCTGGGGAGAGGGAGAGTCTGGCTTCGTTGCGAGCACGGTCGCAAGTCAGAGTCCTGCACCGGGAGCTGGAGAATGGAGACTGCAGACTGCCACTGGCCCGACCCAAGGTGAGCAAGCCCTTAGAGGGAAGCCCCCGATTTGCAGGAGACATGTCTGACACTCAACAAATGGTAGAAGTCAGGTGTACATTCCGCGGCGCTTGCTGGGGCACTCCAGGAGAGCCCTTATCCCGACGCCTGTCCGTGGCACGGCTTGAGCAGTGTGCATTCCCACACCTGCAGTCAAGCCAGTTAGGAAATTCCTGAGGGGCCGGTCTGCAACCACAAAGGAGCGCCGGCCGCGTGTGATAAAAAAAGCTTACCCTAGGCCAATGGCACCTTGGACTCTCGATTCAAAGCGGAAACAAACACCGGGCTCCGAAGCCGGTTTGGCATCTCGATACAGGCCAGCTTCCACCCCGAGACTTACTCCTCAGCCATCGGCGTCATCTATTCTGGGCCTGTTGTTCGGCCGATGTCTGACGAACTTTGCACCTCGGACGCTGCACAATGGTCTCGTCACAAGTTTTGGACGAACATTCGAGAAGGACGATCAAATCGACCCTTAGCAGACCGCCCGTTGTCTCGGTCACGACCTCGGCATCCAATTCAAACTGGTGCGTTGAGACATGGACGACACCCCGTGCTTCAGATTTCAACGAGAAGTTGCATCATGGTTTTCTCCTCTCCTAGTAGAGGGCGAGGGCCTTGTGGGCTGCTCTCATAAAGCAAATGGCCCAACGTTCATACCGGTGTGTGTTCACCTCGCATCCAGCATTTCCCGACGTCGGCGTCCTTGCCGAGCGAGCTTCGATCTCGACTTGTATTCTGTGGCACTGCTTCGAGTCAAGCTCTCTTTTCGTCTTCCGGAACATTTTCAAGCTATTCTCACAAAGCTGAGCCCATGGCCCGCTAATCTTTCCCTCATCACAAACGTTTCAGCCACACAGACACAGCTTGCCCTGACTGCAAATGCCGGTCTTGGGCACCCACCATGGCAGCCTGTGCAGTGGATCTATTTGAGGGACCCAACGGATATGTCGTAAAACTGTGGCGTCTTCAGCACCTCCTTTGTCGTCTGACCAGCTCCGAGTGGAAGCGCCCTCCCCCCGCACCTCGCCTTGGATTGCTGCCAGGAGCAGAACCGCACATGTGGCGCCCAGTACCCTTGTGTACAGTTAACGCTAGACTTGGGTCCCCGGGTCGCAAGAATTGCTGACTAGAGAAGTGGTCTTGTTTCAGGTTGTTGTTCAACCTGACAAGGAGGAGCTGGTCCGAGCCGATGTCACACTGGCTGCATGCACTCTTTCGGAGTCGGCCTTGGCAATGTTGTAACTAACTTCACAGGCAGAGCATCGCCTGCGGGCCGATGCTTGAGCTTGCTTCCGTCGCCTCCCATTCTCGCCCCCGGAAACAGTAGGTCCGAAGAAGAGTACGCGAGGTTATATATGCCATAAGTGCTGAAGTGCACATACCCGCGCCATCTCCGAGCGACACTCTCCCTCATTGCGATGCTCTCCCCTGTCAGAAGCATTCAGGGGCCTCGATGAGACTCAGGCCTGCCACCGCCGTACGACAGGAACAAGTGATGCACACAAGCGCCCAGGGGCCTAAACTTTGAGGTCGTCCTTTCAATTGCTCGTCGGAACCATACAACCCGTCACCCGGTTGAGCAGGCGGTCCATTGGGCCAAGTGGATTCAGGCACTGACGCGTTCGATGGTACGTTTGAGATATGCCCCATCAAGGGAACCCAAAGACCCAGTATACGGACCAGAGGATGGCGGGAGAATTTTCACGGAGAGAAACACCAGTAATGTCCTCCACCCTGGATAAAGTGCCAGCAAATTTGATGACGACCACAGATCAGAACTCGAATCGTCAAGACACGCTGCAGGCCCCCATGCTTGAGACTTTGGCCAAAACTCCCTGGAAAAGGAGCACTGGTGGGGCTCGCAAGCAAGAGCCGGTGAGGTTCACGGACAGTCAACAGGGCCGCGACTCTCAAACTGACTACACAGTACCGTCGTGTACTTGTGTTTGGTTCGGGAACTCTGATCAGAAACAGCCCCTGGAGCCCAGTGACGGGAACTGGCATCGGAGGCTTCTCGCTCTGGGAGCGTTCTATATGGCTCCACAGCTGGATCCGGAAATCAGGCGCCGCCAGCGCGTCTCCCGAGCTTCGAGAAGGACCAAGACACGGAACCGACAGGCTCACCGGACTTCCGTCTGTCATACAAGCCGAGAGAATGGTTGGGGCAGAGGACACAGGGCGGCCTGCCCAAGTCAGCGGCATCAGAAACTGGCAATTGCGGATAAGGCTTGGGAATACCCCCGGCAAAGTGTTGCTTGATGTTTGTGCTTGCTTCTGCCTGCTTGCGGGTTGCGACAGAAGGATTAACAAAAGCCACCGCCAGACCTCCCAAGTCATTTTCCTGACGAGGGTCTTTCCTATTCTGGCGCTGCAGTTGCGTCTTGACCGGTCACAGAAGTTTGGTGACTCGCTTTCCGCCCTGTTGACGATCAGGCAAACTCCTGTGGGAGACCGGGCCGTCATGTTTTGCGGTGTTCCAGGTTTCGTTCGACCCGCATCGTCAGATTGAGGTTTTCAGAACAAGAAACGGTCCCTTCCAAGGGGCGGATGGCCCTCTTACTTTTCCCCTTCGGTTGCAGCGCCAAAACACTTGGTTTTGCTTCCCGGGTGCCCCCAGGTTACATCAGACCTGCCACGGACCATGTCTGGATCAGCCCCCCTGTGACGCCCATCCATCATTCAGGGGCAGAAGGACGTCTGTTCCCGATGCCATAGATTATCAAAGTCTGGAACCGATTACGACAGGCAACAACAACGGGGCGCTGCAACGCTGGGGGCTGTCTGGCAAATCACCTGCAGTTGCTTGCCCAGCTCACAAAGTCACGCACTGTCAGAAGACAAGCCACATGCCAAGACCCAAGACAACGTCCGCTCTTCCCGCGAACGCTTTCTAGACCGGCGTCGAGGAGGGCACTGTCACAGGAAATGCGGTATGTCTGGCTGGCTGTCCGAGGGGGCCATCCAGCAAAGCAAGTGGCCGTCTCGTGTCTAAGACTTGCCTATCAAAAGAAATAACAGGACGGTGGCTCGCAGCTACATGTAAGTCAAGCAAGTCAAGCAAGACCGAGGGGGGTGGTGACCTGGGAGCTGTCTCAGAACACTGCTGTTCTAGCCCGTTTGTTCTGGAAGACTTCCTCTTTGCATGCATCCCAGGTCAAACTGATCTCTTCATCTGCACTGTTCAGCCGATCTACTGAGCCCGGTATTGTTAGCCAGCCACGCCAGCCCTATTGAAAATCCGACTGCCCTCACGGCATGCTTGATAGGCAGTTTCTGATCAGTGGCGGTTGGTGACGGCGGAATAGGAAGGACCTCTGAGTCCATGATCTATACCTGTACGCCTGGCTGGTACCTATAAAAATTCGCGCTCTGCTCCGGTGTCTCGAAAGCAAGACAAAAAGACAGACGCACGCCACGTTGTTGTTCAACCAGCGTCGATCTTCGGGGTCGTACAGGAGTGGACAAGAAACGCCACTCTGGCGGTGATGAGGATATGTAGGCGTGGCGGGCCCCGGCTGATGCTCGTGACTCCCGAGACAGCAACGCGAGAGAGACAGATTGGAGACCTGAGGCTGTGCGTTGAACACGGTTGCCCACAAGAATAGAGTTGGTAAGGTTGGTCACGGACCACTCATGGGAAGTCATGGAGAGAGGGCGTGGCAAGCAAACACCGCGCAAGACCAAACTCTCCAACACGTTTTATCTCAACACTTTCAATGTGCCCCGGCTAGCCTGAAGAGGAGAGCCAAACGCGCGATATGTATAGAGACAGGGTGTGTCCTCGACAGATAAACATCGGCAACGCCGTGTTGCGCCACTCCGCATTATCAAGATCAGAGGTCATTCCTACATCACGGTATGGTAGATTTCTGAACGAGCTATGCAACAAGGGACGTGTGTGTACTCCTGAACTTAACGTTTATATCCTCCTGCCCTCCTGCATTTGCCTTGCCATCCCTTCTTCTCATGACAGACATGCAAATCAAGGAGGTCCTCTGTGCCACAACAAGCAACGACAATAGGGATCACCAGAAGAAAAAGACGAGAAAAAAAAAAAAAAAACAACTGCACAGCTACACATGAACATCAACGCCTACAGTGCCTCCATCACCCAGGCTTTACACAGGCCCTCCCCGACCCAGCCCCCGGACCTATGCCATCAACTTAAAACAAAACCGCACAGAACAATCCAAGTACACAGTAATCTCTCCCCCCAAGGCTCCAACAACCCCAAAGATCACCCGCTAAATCCTCATTCCCCATCTTTTCCATGACCGATTTGATTTGACAACAAAGAAACGGGTATGTGTTTATGTACTTTAAGCATAACGTACCAAACCAATTACCTTTCCCTCCCTACCCCTACCCCTACCCCTAATCCCTCCTTGGCCATCCTTCCTCCCTTCCTTCGCCCGTGCTCCCCTCTGTCTGTCTGTCTGTCTGTCACCTCTCCTCCCCAATCCCCCAATCCCCCATTACCACACTTCCCATGCCCATGTCCACACTTCCCTTGTCCATGTCCCTTTACTTCCACTTTCCATTTCCAACCCTAACAGATCAGCGCAACCATCCATCACCTCCTTACAATGCGGCTGCCCCCCCTTTAACAATCACAACAACAACAAGAATGAACTCTAAACAACCCCACGTCCCTCCCCCATTTCTCTTCCCTCCCCCATTTCTCTTCCCTCCCCCATTTCTCTCCCGTCCCCCCTTTCTCTTCCCTCCTCCTTCTTCCCCAACCCCACCTCCCATCCCCTAACCGCCCCCCTTTTCACACATGGCGAGGCGCTGGACCCCATGTGCAGTTGCAGTTACACGCTCTCAAAAAAACTTTGACAGCGCCCTGCTCAGGTCAATGAAGTCGACCGGCTTGGTGACGTAGTCGTTGAATCCGGCCTCGACACACTTTTCCTGCACGTCGCTCATGACGTTGGCCGAGAGCGCGATGATGGGCAGGCCGGCGTGCCCGCCCTGGGCCTCCCACGCCCTGACCTCGCGGCAGGCCTGGTAGCCGTCCTTGCGGGGCATGTGGAGGTCGCACTGTTGGGAAAAGACATGAGAGGTTAGCATTGTTCTTTCGGTGGAAACGGAGCGTAGGGGGAACATTAGGGAAGGGTTGGTGGGAGGGGTGAGGACATACCAAAATCAGCGCGTAGTACCCCCAGCCCTTGGCGAACACCATGTCGGTGCACTCGACGCCGTCTGCGGCCAGCTCGACCGCGACGCCGACGCGCTTGAGGTACTTTTGCAGCACCTTTTGGTTGACCGGGTTGTCCTCGACGAGCAGCACCTTGTACCCCTTGCCGCCCATGCGGCGCTCCATGTCGACATAGCTCTGCCGCTGGTCCTCGACGAGGCGCTGCGCCGTCGAGCGGTTGTGGTCGATGCTCAGGTCGCGCTCCTTGGCGGGATCAAAGATGACGGCGAACCGCGACGGCTTGACGGGCTTGTAGATGTACGTCACCTTGTTGTCTGAGAGTATGTCCTCGTACTGCGTGTTCGCGGCGAGCTTGGAGATGCCCTGGCGCTGCACCGAGTCCGAGAGGATCAGGACGGTGGTGTTGGCGAGCTTGGTCGATTCGGACTGCAGGAGCTTGTCCATCAACGAGATGACTTCTTCCGGCGAGGGGAGGTTGACGACGATGTGGGTGAAGCGGACCGACTCCTCGCCCCGGATGAACGTTTCTGCTTCGTCGACCGAGGCGACGGCCGTGATTTGGTGAGGGATGTCCTTCGGTAGTGTCATCTCGATATGCTTGGTCGTCGCTTCGCGGCTGTGGGTTTGCGGGCAGATGATGAGGATTGAGAACATTGGCGGCACATAGCTCTTCCTGGCACTGTCGGTCTCTTCGCTGGCAGTGGGCGTGGTCCCGGCACTGCTGCTCTTGGGAGATGGCATCTCGAGCTTCATTTGGGACAGATCTTGCCCACTGGCCCGAGCTGCTTGACTAAAGCGGACCAGGCCGGCATTCACCGACGACATGGACGAGCGGTCCGTCACGCGTGTACGACTAGAACCCGATGACAGCTCCGAGCTGCCACTAGAAACAGCGGCCGGAGACGTGAAACCGGGGTCTGTGGTGGACGGGCTGTCTGTGACCGGCCCCGGGAGCACATGTACCAATGGAGGCTGAGCGGCAACGAGGGGTGTGTTTTGCACCAACCCAGGCGTCGGTTGAGGTACCTCTGATGCGTCAGGGTGGTCGTCGTCAGTAGGCAGTCCAAACCTCGCGGTGAACGTGAATGTTGACCCCTTGCCGGGGACCGCAGTGCCCTCCATTCTTCCTCCATGGAGCTCGACGAGCTGGCGTGAGATGACCAGGCCCAGGCCGCTCCCGCCGTGCTGGCGGGTGCTGCTCCCATCGATCTGGCTGAAGGGCTTGAAGATGAGGTCGGCTTCCTCTTTGGTAAAACCCCTGCCCGTGTCGATGATAGAGAACTCGAGCATGATCTCGTCGGGCTGCAGCCGCACTCCTTCCGGGCAGACAACCCTGCATTTGCTGAACACCTCGCCTTGGCTGGTGAACTTGATGGCGTTGCCGATGACGTTGAGAAGCACCTGGCGAATTCGGACCTTGTCTCCCTTGACCCACGCCGGTACATCTTCCTCGACCACGTAGTTGAGCTCGAGGCGCTTGGCGATCGCCATGGTGGAGACGAGCTCGTTCACGTCCTCGATCAGAGAGCGGGTATGGAACCACTCGTAGCTGAGCTTCATCATGCCGGCATCCACCTTTGAGAGGTCGAGAATGTCGTTTATGATCATGAGCAGGCTGTTAGCGCTGGTTTGGATCGTGTTGGTATAGTCCCTCTGCTCCTCGTTGAGCGTCGTGTCCTGCAGGAAGCTGACCATGCCCGAAATGCCAATGAGTGGTGTCCGAATCTCGTGGGACATGTTGCTGAGGAAGCGGCCCTTGGAGTCCATGGCTTCCTTCAGCTTGGTCTCGAGGAGTTTCAGGTCGTTGATGTCTGTGGCCGATCCAAAATACGAACTCTCACCATTGCCAAAGTCGACATTGTCGATCTCGACGCACCGGATGAGGTGCCATCGGTACTCGCCACTCTTGGACCGCAGCCGGATCTCGGTCGTGTACGAAAGCCGCCCGCTGCTGTCGGTCGAGACTTTGATCACTCCCTTCCTAGCGAGCTCGGTGAGATTGGCCGTCGGAAGGTCATAGGTTGTGCCGTCGTTGCTGCCGCTGCCGCTGCTGCTGGAGCTGCTGTGTCGGGACAGACCGCGTTGGGAGCCTCTGCCGCCGCCGCTGCCATCAGGAACGGCCAAGTGCGCCCCGGCCTGGCGACTCGCAGTGAAGTCGGCTGAAAACGAACGCCCGTGGTTCCTGTAATCATCCCTGGAGCTATGCCGACTGCCCGCCAGCTGGGATTCGACACTTTGCTAGATCGTCCGGATGCACATAGTCCATGAAACCAAGCCCAAGGGCTCCTTGACGCTCTGGCCTGTGTAAGACAGCCACTGCTCGTTGGCGAACGTGATGCCTTCGTCCTCGGTCGCCGTAAAAATGATCTGCGGGATCAGATTGGCAAGCAGCCGGTGCTGCCCGCTCGGACGCCAGGTTTTCAGCTTGATCTCCGCAACGTGCTGTCGTGAATGTCCATGTAGGAGCCCAGAAACTGGAGAATGACGCCTCTCTTGGATGCGACAGCTATAGAAGCGCCCCGTCAAACCGCCTGATACGCACCGTTCTTGAAAACTGCTCACCTGTCCGAAAATGACTCCAGGCGCGCAAATATTCCTCTCTGTCATCGGGATGGATGCTGCCCCAAGGGTCGGCAGCTAGATCACCCGAAGTCTGGCCGCGGTATGTGAGGAAGCGGCTGTTGACCCACACGATCTCGCCCGTCTGGGGTAGGGCGACAAAGACATGGGCGGGCAACGAGTCGAGGATGAGTCCCTTCAGCTTATCCGACGGTGGTGTCATCTCCGTCTGCGCAATCGACCCGGTTCGACTGGGCACTGCTGCCGAATGGGGGTTAACTCCCCTGGCGATCGTTGAGCTCGGTGGCAGAGATTGGAACGTCGACGCAAAGTCGGCGCCGTATGAGTGCAGTTGGGTGTGGTGGCGATGGGGTGTAGAACTGGCAGCGCCAGCATGCCTCTTGTGGCTCTCGCCCTGGACCGCCAGGGCGCCACCCTTCTCGCCGGACCCTTGGTCTCTCCGCTCGTTTGACGGCGGCCGTCTCTGCTGAGCGCCAGTTGATTGTGAATCTTCCGAGTCTTGAAGGACAGATTCAAAGCTCCTTCTAGATTCGGCGACAGCCGGGCTGGCCGAGGTCGCGTCATGCAACTGCGCTTTGCCTCCTGATAGACGCAGAGACGATCGCTTCTCCGAGGTCGACGCCTCTCGTGAGTTTCTCCTGACCCGTTGCCCGGTGTTTGCTGGACTCTTAGGCACCGAGCTGAAGTAGCTGTCGGCAGTGACAGGCGAGGGACTCGAGGTGGGCCCGCGCTTGTCCATGACGAACTTGAGGGACGAGGGTTCCCAACCAGGCGTCCCACTCGGAGAACCAGCTGTACTGCGAGAGGGAGCGGAATAGTCGCTTGGGCTGGTCATACTGCCAGCGAGGGAATCCCGAGAGGCGACCTCCTCGGCGGGGAGGTACGCCAGCGAAGCCAATGCGGTTGGATCAGCCAGCGGCCGCCCGTCAGGCCCGAGAGCGCCAAACCCTGCCGTCTGTGGCCTGCGCTTTTGCAGCCCATTCAGCTCGGTTTCAAGGTTGGTGTAATGGCGACAGAGAGAGAAGGAGGTGGCGAGATGCGGAGCGAGGTGCTCCAGGGAGTGGCGCAGATTAGAGGGATATGGAATCATGGGGCTGAGAATCGACAGGATGGCGATCGGTGCGTGCTTCTCCTTGACGGGTCGCTCCGGGGAGAGACTTGTTGCTGCCAGAGGATCTGCAGCTTTCCGTGCTGACATTTTCTGTTCCATAAGCGACGGATCGAGTCTGAAGGACGGGTTGGGCTTTGATAACAAGACGTGCGACAAGGGGATATGCAGCACTGTCCAAGAGTTGTCGACACCGATGGCCTCTGGCGGCACCAGGGTTGAATAGTCAGCGGGCGCGGACGATGGATTGAAGGACTCCTCGTCGACCATGGCGTCAGTGAAAAAGGGATTCTCGGTGGGGTCGGCCCTTACAGCCGGCGAGGGAGCCGGGGACTGCGACCACGGAGAGGGCGGGGCCTGTTCGTACTCCTCGTACTTTGGAGTCGGCGGCCTCGGGGCTTCGTCCTCGATCCGCGACGACATGGTAGGCTTTCGTTCGGGCGGCTGGGGCTTGGAAGCACGCGTGGAAGCAGATGAGAGACTGGCACTGCTAAGAAGCGCCGAGAGCTTCGATAATGAGTCGGACCGCGGCTTTCTCAGCTTCTTACGCTGTCCCTCGGGCGACTTGGCCACAGCTGCAGCGCGAGCATCCCACGGCTTCTTCTCGCCTGACTCGTCCTGGTTAAGATAAGGGTAGGTCCGAGTGAGTGCAACCACACGGCCACGTTCGAGGATGCGGAGTACACCGTTGTGGTCGATCAAGGGATCAGCTTCGTAGTCGAGTGCCTGCAACACGTTCAGCACCTTCCCGTGTCCCTTCCTCGGCGCCGTAAAGGGCGCTTCCCAGCTGGGAATCTCCTGACCCCCCTCCTGCGCATCGTGCTGTTCTAGCGCCTCCTGGTTAAGGCTGGTCAGGGTGTTGTCGTCGTCATGGGCGAGATCGTGATCGAGACTGATGTGGGGGTGATGGGATTTACTCCTCGAGACAAGGTGAGGTCGGCGGAGAGAAGCAGGGAGTAGACGGTCGTTTGCTGATGTTCGTCGATTTGTTTCATATGCCGTGAAAGAATGCCTGCTCTGCAGCCCCGGCCGCGTCATTTCCGGGGGCCGGGGAGTCTCTCCAGCCTGGACGGAGCCCACCGAGGTCTCGTCATTGCTGCTCGGGACCAGGCTTGAGCCTCTCGCCAGATAGCCGAGACTGAGGTGGTCCTCGCCGTGGGCATTGTATGTAGCCTTTTGGCCCCATGGCACATTCTCAATGTCGGTCGAATCGGCCGGGATGGCAAGTGTCACGCGTTCTGCCTTGTACACATCAACCATTATCTGCACAACCGTGTGCCACCAGGCGTCCAGTCCTGGTTCGGCCGCAAGCATGAGCGCCAGCTCATACAGGTTCGGGCTCGGGAAATCACGGTGGTCTGTCATCTCGTGCGAGCACCCGGGCGGCAGGAAGGTCAGGTTGGAGGCCGGCGTGGACGGGTTCGACACAAGGGTGTCCTGACCCCTGAAACTGAAGGGCTCGGGCAGAGGTCGAGTTCCATCGGGGGGGACGGTAGGCGAGAGCGTGGTGAAAGGGCGGTGAACGGCTGGAGGGAGAAAAGTAGACGAGGCCATGCGCGGGAACGGATAGGAGGGCGTCCCGGCCATGGGGCCCGGCGTGGCTGACCCTCGAATGGTATGGCCCGACTCGGTCGACGTTGTTGTCGGGTCCGACGACTCGGAAAGTTGTGGCAGAGACGACGGCGAGTTCTCCTCCTGGATGGGGGAGACCCTCATTGGGCCCGGGGCCGGGGCCTGCCCTCCCCGTGGGGGCGGCGCTTCTCTCCTCTCCATCACGCGTGCCAAGTTCTCGCGGTACTCGTTCAGCTGGCGCTGAGAATCCCTGGGCTCCGTCGTTTCTACAAGCTTCCCAGCCCTGCCCTGGCCATCCTTGACTGCCGGCGACGCAGGCCCAACCTCCTTCCGGGGGGTATCGTCGTCATCCAGCGGGTCCCGGTCCCGGTCCTGCTGCGTGGCCGGGGAGCGGGTCGGCTCCTGAGAGGGTTCTGGCTCGGTGTCGACCTGGAAAGATATGGATTTGGGGGGGGACGACTGGGAGGCCGAGCGGGAGGCGCTCGACGGCGGCTGTGACCCTTCGCCCTTACTCAGCGGGCCGCTCGTCATTTGTTTTGCTGCGGGCACCAGGTTCGGTCGCGAGGCAGTCACAGCATCATCGGGGGGGTTGGACCAGTTCGGGGGCGGAGGCGGGCACGAGGCGGTGCAGCACCTGGCGGGCTTGGTGGGTTTTCTGGTGGTGTTGGCTCGGGGCTGGTCTGCTGGGGAAAGGACTTGAAAGTCGGGGGTGGGCAGCCTCGTGGGCGCATGCCTCATTGAGGGTGGTTTTCCCAGTGACGTCGGTTGAAGGCGGCCACAAAGGCTCGGGCCGGGGATCGGGCACACATCCAACGCAGCGGCCGGGGATCGCCAGGGAGGGCAAGCGTGCAGCGGCAGGCGTACTGTGTACCAGACGGTGCTCTGTTTTTTTCGGTGTTTTTGGTCGTATGGGAGGGAAGAAAAATACGAGAAGGAAGCGATGATCACTGGCACTCTGGGACAGCAAGACACCGAGACGGAGAGCGGCGCGACTGCCCAGAAAAGTGGTGATGGAGCCCGGCTGCAGCGACCGAGAGTGTGGTGGGTGGTGTGTGGTGTGTGGTGTATGGTGTGTGGTGTGCGGTGTGGGCGAAGATGACGCCCCTGGAGGCTGGCAGGGCGGCGGCAAGTTAGGGATCCGTGTGTGGCCAGGAGTCCCGTCGTGTGTGGGTTCGCGTGTGAAGTGTGTGGGCGTGGGCGTGGGCGTGGGTGTGGGTGCGGGTGTGCAGACTGTAGACTGTGGATTCAAGGTACCTTACCTTTCCTGACCTTCCATGGGCTACTGGTTCCAGTGGTGTGTTCTGCGCGCTGTCGGCACCTCAGCGGCAGTGGCAGTGGCAGTGGCACGCAGGGCAGTGGGTATCCCGTCTGGAAGGCGTGGGGAAGGAAAAAGGCAACAGCCCAGGGCGGGCTCCGGAGCTGGGTCTGAGGAACTTGGTAGCCTCTGTGGGCTCAAGGGGGAAGGAGTTGGCAACGCCCCCCCGACGACGAAAAGGGGAACTATGACGTTATGCCTGCGGAGCTGAGACAGCCAAAACCCAAAATCCAAATTCCAGAATCCACACTTCGTCAAAACACAGCAAGAGCAGCAGGCACCGGGCCCGAAGACCGACCATCTCCCGCTCGTTTGGAACTCCAAAGAAACGCGCCGGTGCAAATGACTGGCCGGGCCATACCCAGATTCATCTGGCATCTCGAAATCTCCCCCCAACCGGGCCATGGAGCTGGGAAAATGCAGATGCGCAGAGAGAGTGGAGGCCCGCTCACACCTCACACCACGGCCAACCATGCACACAAACCAGGGCCTGTGGGGTCATAGTTGTCGACGGTGTTAGTCACGCACGCATCAGGAAATGGGTATTGTGGGATTTGTGCGAATCTGCTTGCACGCAGTCCTCCGTTCCACCGCCCATTTTCCCTGCTGCCGCCTCTCGCTACCGCCGTGGCAAGGTATTCAACAGCGCCCGAGCCCTGCACTTCTTCGTCTCCCCAAGATCGCTCTCACGGTTAGTTACCTGGCCTCCCAGTCGCGACCAAGCGCCAGCCCTCTGGTACCAGGCACACCTCGGCCGTGGCTATCTGTCGTCGAAGGTTCTGGGTGCAGATTGGGAGAGGTGGTGTGGTGTTGTCATGACAGGATTACCATATGATCTGCCGCTAGATTGCATTGCACAGTCCACCACTCAGCACAACGAAGGAGAGAACCGCATCCATTGTGTGTGCATCCAGGGACCAGCAGGGGTCCCATCTTGTTTGGGACAAGAGCAGGGGTGCGCGGGGGCGGACCAACTGCCCTTGCCTTTGGGTTCTCCCGTCCGTCGGTGGGTATCACCCACGCCATCCTCCCGGCTGCCGCCCAACCAGAGAGTTGCCCGGAGTCCGCCCATTGCGCATTTCTCTCCCTCATGACGGGGGGTTTCGGGTGCCGTCGCCGTGGTCTGCAGCCATACCACAGAGTAATAATGAATACGTGTGGTGATGGCTGCCGCTTACTCCCAAGCCCCTCCGTATCCGTGTCGAGCTGCACGGCATGGAAGGTCCAAGAAGCATCCAAATGCGGATGTTTCCTGTTTCCCCCATGAGCGGTGGCGCAACGCATTGCTAGTCTCGTGGAAAATGTCTCGGTTGTCGGGAGTTCGGAACCTGGAAGCTGATCACAGAGATTTCGGGGCAAGAGGAAAGCGCGAAGATGGGCTCGATGGCTGAAGATGTGGCTCTTGCTCATCAATCGGATCTCCCCTTGTAGCTCCATGTCAGCTCGCCATCGTCGTCTGAACACAGCAGTTCCCAGCAGGGCGGCGACATGCTCCACGAGGCGGTCACGAGGCGGTAAAAGCCAAAGTGGGTGGCCCAGGACGAAATGCAACGTGCGAATCTACACTAGCAGAACGGGGCAGGTTTTGGCGCAGATTGAAGGTTGTCGATCACCATGAGCAGCTACGTCATAGGCGTCGAGCATAACCGATGAGAGGCGGCAGGCCACCGGGCGGACCCTGCAAGTGGATGCAGCTCTCATTGGCTTGCGCAAGGTGCATTTTACAGTGTCTGCTGCGGAGCTGCTTATTTCGACACTGTCTTGCAACCGATGTGCAGAACCTGAAATACCACAGCAGCTTCAGCTCGACAGCCTCGCCAGGTGCATCAAAGTGTACCTGAGCGCAGTGGATTTTTGCCGCTTGAGGTTTTCAGCTTCAGCTCTAATCCTCAAAAATCGGCGGCATATGGCTACTTTGACTTCCCTACAACCTGGATTTAGAGATTTTATTTTTGCATGGCGGAGCGTGCCAAGTATGGAGGTGAGAAGCAAATTACACTTGATTCCCATGACCTGCCTGCGCTTTGATTGGACTCGTCCGTTGCCCGGTCCGAGAACAATGTCCACAAAGGCACCGTCTGAACCAGTATCGCGAGGGCAAGTGAGACACATAACCACGGTCCACGGTCCTCCAAGATCGGAGCTAATCACCACAATATCGTACTCGGCCTCGAACCCTTCGATTGCCGAACGGGACGGAAGATGGGATGACATGGGAATCGGAGAGATGTGGATCGCCCTCCCACGTGGCAGTCCGCTTCAAAACGAAATCTGCAGTCGGCGACGTGGCGTTGATGGGCGCTTTCCAGAAAAGTCCGAACATCAGAGTAAAACCCATTTGTATGTGACATGTTGCCGGATTCATTGAACAGACCAAGTTGCGGCCATTCCGCGCTCATCATCGTTGCAAGAAGGGAAAACGACGCCGTGATCTGGACGTAAGGTACGGTACATGCTGTACTGTGTATCTCTCATCCTTGCCCACTCAGCCCCAGCCGGGATAAAACTTCCAACTCCTGCAAGCAGCACCTGAGATCAATTGGCTTGTAAGATAAGTGGGGCACTTACCACAGGTATGTATTTCAATGACCTGGACCTGAACTTTGCGTGATTGGTTGGCCTTTGAAGGGAACGCAAAACCCCACCGAACCGCGAGGCTGCCGCATCTCCACTGCACAGCTGCCCTTGTCTTCAGTGGCAGCCTTGCGACTGCGCCCAGGAAAGGAACCACCATGCCAACAACTGTCGAAGCAGGTTCTCGCAGTCAACCTCCCACGCAATAATCGGAACATGCTCAGGTCCTGATACGAGAGCCTTGATGCTTCTCCCAATTCCCGCCGAAACGCGATTCTGAACCCCCGAGACCGGTTCCATCACCGCGAGAACCAGAAAACATGGCCGATTCCGACGGCGAATACGTCGAGGACCTCTCCGACGACGATCTCGGAGACCACCCCGTGGTCTCGGGCGCCGACGCCAGCTCATACGGCACACGATCCAAGACCGGTCGAGAAAACGGAAAAAAGGGCGATGGCAGGAAAGGCAAGGGCGGTCGCTCCAAGGCGGCCTGGGAAGACATCAAGCGGTCCTGGGAGAACGTGGTCGAGACGGAAGATGGCAGCATTACAATCGAGGCTCTCCTCGAGGCCGAGAAGCGCCGGCGGCTCATGCGCGACACGACCCCGTTACAACGCGGCATCATCCGGCACCTGATGCTGGTCCTCGACATGAGCTTCGCCATGGCTGAGAAAGACCTGCTGCCCAACCGCTACCTGTTGACGCTCAATTACGCCGTCGATTTTGTGCGGGAATATTTCGAGCAGAACCCTATCAGCCAGATGGGCATAGTCGGCATGCGGGATGGTATCGCCGTCCGGATCAGCGACATGGGCGGCAACCCAGCCGAGCACATTGAGAAACTCAGGACATGGGCCGAGCAGCAGGAACCGCAAGGCAACCCGAGTCTCCAAAACGCTCTAGAGATGTGCCGCGGCGCGTTGTTGTTCGTACCCGACCTCTTTGTCACCCCCCTTCTTCGAAACCTAGAATACACACCGCTAACCACCCTCCAGCCACACCCCGTCCCACGGCACCCGTGAAGTTCTCATCATCTACGGCGCCCTTCTCTCCAGCGACCCGGGCGACATCCACGACACCATCACCAACCTCCTGACCGACCGCATCCGCGTCTCCATCGTGGGCCTCGCCGCCCAAGTCGCCATCTGCGCCGAGCTCTGCAGCCGCACCAACGACGGCGACCCCTCCAGCTACGCCGTCGCCCTCCACGAGCAGCATTTTCGCGAGCTCTTCCTCGCCGCCACCACCCCGCCCGTAACCCACTCTTCCTCCTCCCAACAACAACACTCTAACAACAACACCGCCTCCCTCCTCATGATGGGCTTCCCCTCCCGCGCCCTCGCCTCCAAGGACCACGTCAGCCTCTGCGCCTGCCACCACCGTCCCACGCGCGAGGGGTACGCCTGCACGCGCTGCCGCACCAAGGTCTGCCGCCTGCCCGCCGAGTGCCCCGTGTGCGGCCTGACCCTCGTGCTGAGCACCCACCTCGCGCGCTCTTACCACCACCTGTTCCCGCTGCGCGGGTGGGTCGAGGTGCCGTGGTCCGAGGCGGGGCGGTCCGAGGCGTGCTTCGCGTGCCTGGCGCCGTTTCCGCCCGTGCCGGAGGGCAAGGGAAGTAAAGGGGTGGGCAAGGGGGCCAGGGCGGGGGCGGGGGGAGCGGGAGGGAGTGAGGCGGCGGGGCAGGTGGTGGTACCGCCGCCGCCGCCGCCCGAGGTGAAAGCGGCGGGTGTGAGCGAGAGCGGGAGGTACGCGTGCCAGGTGTGCGGCAATCACTTTTGCATCGACTGCGATGTCTTCGCGCACGAGATGATACACAACTGCCCCGGGTGTCAGAGCGACACGCGCGGGACGGTGCCGGAGGGGGAGCAGGCGGTGGTGAATGGGGGAGGAGGGAGCGGCGAGGCGATGGTTGTAGACCCGTAGGCTGGGGCGAATCGCGTACTCGTCAGGCGGTTTTGCCAGGACTGAGTTGAGATGGATGGCTTTTCCAGTAGAGTCGAGAGTTTGTGTAAAACAGGGCGTTGTTGGATGGCAAATGGCATTCATGGGACTTGGGGGAGGGAGGTGCATTCATCGATACTTTCATGGCACAGGATAGGAACGGGGAGCGGCAAGGGCTCGTTGAAACACGTTTTTAGAAATTGCTGGCTAAAGCAAAACGGTATCATGAAGAAAAAGAAAAATATACACAAACAAAAACAACATAAGGCAGACGCTAAGTACGTTGTGAGATATCTACAGGTTTCCGCGCTCCGCCTGCTCCCGCTCAATGGCCTCGAACAGGCTCTTGAAGTTGCCGGCACCGAAGCCGTCAAACTCGTTGCGCTGGATGATCTCGATGAAGACGGTGGGCCGGTCCATCAGCGGCTTGGTGAAGAGCTGCAGCAGGTAGCCCTGCTCGTCGTAGTCGATCAGGATGTTGAGGCGCTCGACGACGTCCAGGTCCTCCTTGAGCTCCCAGTTGCGCTTCTCCGTCTTGAGGCGCATGCGCATCGTGTCGTAGTACGTCTTGGGCACGTCGATGAACTGCACGCCGCGGGCGCGCAGCGCCGTCACCGAGGCGATGATGTCGCTGGTGAGCAGCGCGATGTGCTGGACGCCGGCGCCGGCGTTGAACAGCACGTACTCCTCGATCTGCGACTTCTTCTTGCCCGGCGCGGGTTCGTTGATGGGCATCTTGACGACGTTGTTGGGGCTCGCCATGACGATGCTGCTCAGCGCCGAGAACTCGGTGCAGATCTGGCTGTCGTCGACGGACCAGAAGCGGTGGAACGACAGGCACTGCTCGTAGAAGGCGCAGGCCGACACCATCTCGTTCCAGTCCTGGTTGCCGACGCAGTGGTCGATGCGGGCGAGCGGGACCTCGGGCAGCGCGGCGGTGGCCGTGCCCGTGGTCGACGTGACGGCGCGGAAGCCCGGGAGGAAGGCGCCGCGGAAGGTCTGGCGCGCGATGAGCGTGTGGGTGGTGTCGCCGTAGGTGCGGATCACGGCGGTGCGCACAAAGCCGTGCTCCTTGTCGCCCGTCGTCATGGGGGGCTGGACGGCGTCGGCGCCCTGGGCGACGGCCTTCTCGAACACGCCGTCGACGCTGTCGACCTCAAAGGCCACGTCCTTGACGGCGTCGCCGTGCTTCTCCAGGTGCTCGTGCATCTCCTGGAGGAGGTGCCTGTCCTCGGGCGAGATGGGGTCATCCTCGGGCAGGTGCTTGGCCGAGCGGATCGGCGATGTGAAGACGAAGCGGACATCGTTGTTGGCGACCACGTACGAGGCAAAGTACCGGCTGCCCGTCTCGAGACCGCGGTAGGCGACAGTCTTGAATCCGAAGAAGGTGGTGTAGAAGCCGGCGGCCTGCTTGGCGTTGCCCACCCACCAGGTGACGTGGTCGTAGCCGCTGAAGTTGGCGGAGGGGCTCTGGACTGCGTAGTCCGAGGCCCCAGACGAAGTGTAGTTGTCAGAGATGGCCGACGGGGACATGCTCACTCAGCAGGTTTTGGGGGGTGTCGTGAACCTGGGCAGGTTGGGTTGGGGGCACTGGGGCAATGTAGGTTGAGATCTGCCACAAGAGGCTGAAGAAGTCAAGAAACCGGGTTGGGTTGGGATTATGAGTTGTTGGAGGGGGGAAAGTGCACGGTTGCTATTGTTGCTATTCACAGTTCACTGGGAGGGCAGGTAGGCAGAAAGGGAATGGGGACTTATATGTGATATGGAGAGGACATAATGGGAACAAGAACTCGGCTTAACAATGCCCCCTTTTCCATGGCTTCCGAAGGATGAGGAATAGGACATGGCCCAGATCCGCTCACGTCACACGCCCCGAGATCTGAGGCGGGCTTGAATCCATCGATTGCCTGCGGCAGAGGCAAAGACATGGCGAAGCAGGGACCCCGTCTGAATGCTCCAGAGAGCGCAAGCGCGGCCCTGTTCGGGAATTGCGGCACCCTGACTTGCGCACCTGCCTGTTTCTCAGGCATTGAGCATCGGCTTCTGCAATTGGGCCACTGCGCGCTGTGTCCTCCAGCAGAACCGTATTGCTAGGGCCCTTTCCGCAGACAATGACGATGCTGCCAGAGCTGTAAAGCCGAGTTCTCCAGTGAGAAGGCGTCGATGTTTGGGCCGTCGTCGTTGGTGGGGACGCGGAATCGCACCGTTGTCGCGTGGATGGCCCGCCAATGCCGCCCAATGCCGCAGCTTGCCGAAAGCCGCTGCCCATGCCGCCCATGCCGCAACACCCCGCGATCCCCAGCAGAGGGGCGAACGGTCAGCAACGGCGATGCGTCCATTCGTCGCCCAGCTCGCCGGGCCGCATGGGATGAAGCACGAGACCGCCGCGTTCCCGGATTTGGCTGCCGTAGGTTGTAAGTGAAAAGGGCTGGCTCAGATTGGCCAGCATTGCTACTGTACCCAGTTATCAAACCCTTCTTGTAACCCGTTGCTGCTGCAAACCATCACCTGCATTCCGGGTTCCCCAAACAACGGCAAAGCCGCGATTTGTTATCGTTCAATTCCCTCTCCAAGCAGAAACCGCTTCGTCTTGATCTGAACCATCATTTTGTTGCTAACCGACGCAACACGACCAACTCCCAGCGCCAGAGCCAACGTCACAGTCCCAAGACCTTTCTACACCTCACAACCATGGCTTTCGTCGATCTGAGCCGGCGAGACATCAATGTTCTCGAGAAGATCAAAGATCCAGAGTCCGACCCCTCACTCATGGTCCAGGTTGATCCTAGCCTCCCCAAGGACCCCCACGTCTCGGATCCCGAGGAATACCAAAAGATCTCCCAACAAGAGCGCGACATCATCATGTCTATTCAAAAGCTTGAGATGCAGCAGGCCAAGCAGCAATCAAACCCGGTAGCCGACGGCGGTATTGTCGAGGAATATCGGAAGTGCGTCTCCAGACTCGGCCAGCTCGTCCGGGACCATCCCCAGTATGCCAGCGCCCGCAACAACAGGGCCCAAGCCCTGAGGAGGTTGTACGGGGATTCGATGCTCGTGGGCGACGCACCGAGAAACCCGCAAAGGCTCCTCCAAGACATCGACGACGCCGAGCGGTTAGAGGCAGCAGCGACCGTGTTGGGCGACTTGGACCACGCCATCGCCCTCCTCACGCCAAAGGTGGCATACTCCCGGCTGTCTCCGCAAGTCGCGAGGACGCTCTCCAACGCCCACACCCAGCGAGCCGCCATCTATCTCATGACCTCCAAGTTGCTCGATCCAAAGTCGGTTTCAATCGGCGCCGGGCGGCCCGAGGCCGGTTGGTCCAAGTTGGAATTCGAGGAGCGGGCATCGCGGGATTTCGCCATGGGCGGTAGGTACGGCAACGAGATTGCCAAGGCTTTGGCAGTGAGCACAAACCCGACAGCGAAGCTGTGCGGACAGATGGTGCGGGAGGCGATGAAGAAGGAGTATGGTCCGGGGCTTGCATGATGATGAATGAGCCAAGAATGTGGCATGTGCATGAGGATCAGGTATTGATGTCAAGCTAAGAGGATGGCGTTCGGGTCTGGTATTGTTCAAGGGTCGGGAGGGTTTGATGCATGTAGATAGCGAGCAGTGTCCAGAGTATTTACGAGCTCTTTGCAAGACCAAGACGTCTGGACACAACTGTCTCAGCAACAAAAACATGTGAAGTTACAATAAATGTCTAGCGAACATACCGACGAGCCGCCGCGAACGTCTCCTGGGTTGTTCTGCCCTTGTCCTTCTCCTCGCGGTTGATGCGCAACGCAGCTGCCGAGAGGCCAATGACCACGGCAAAGATCGGGTCCGCAACGCGGGAGATGATATAAACCGGTGCGGCCATGTTTCTGAGTTTGCGACTTGAAGCAGCTTGTGCAGGACGGTAAGAGGTGTTGGAATGGTTGTGTTGGGAGCAGCAGGCACGGGCGACGAGACCACGGATTGATCTTCTTTCCCTCCAGTTGCTTCTGGTCAGGGTCCACTCCTGCGCTTGAGTCCTCTCTTGGTCCGTGCACAGGAAGCGTGCACGAGCCAGCACTTAGTCATCCAAACCAGCCAATGCGCGCGGTTTGCCCACTCGAATTTTGGCAGCCCACAAACTGGAAATTATTTCGGGGAACGACCTCCAAGAACGGTTCTGCCCTCACTCTCTGTGCCCGCAGTCGACTTCAGGAAAGGCCCGAGGAAACAACAGGTATGTCACGACTCCATTTTGCGCCATTGTCTTGCACAAGTCTTTCTGGCATATCCCCCGAGGTTGCTGACGTTGCTGTTCTCGCCGAACAGAACCGACAAAATGAAGTTCCTTAAGACGTCGAGGGTCTGCCTCGTTACCCGGGGTCGCTATGCCGGCAAGAAGGTACGCCAGTCACAACGAAGTTTTGTTTGCTCCTCTCATCACGGCCGCCGAATACTTGGGAACTGGGAATCGAGGACTGCGGGGATTTTGGACGCGTTGGAGGCAAAGAGTTGAGGATGGGTGATGCAGGAGGATGGACAAAACTGGAACAACGGCGGCCGCAGCACGAGAGGGGGCATTGAGGCGCAAGACGGAAGAGAAACAAAAAGGGAAGCCATGTACTAACTCTGCTCCTTCCAGGTTGTGATCATCCAGCCCGTCGACAACGGCAGCAAGACACACCCCTACGGCCACGCCCTGGTCGCCGGCATCGAGCGGTACCCGAGCAAGATCACCCGCCGCATGTCCAAGACGAGGCAGGAGAAGCGCTCGAAGGTCAAGCCCTTCATCAAGGTCATCAACTACAACCACCTGATGCCCACCCGCTACACTCTCGAGCTTGAGGGCCTCAAGTCCGTCCTCAACGCCGACACCTTCAAGGAGGTCAGCCAGCGCGAGGACGCGAAGAAGACCGTCAAGAAGGTCCTGGAGGAGCGCTACACGAGCGGCAAGAACCGGTGGTTTTTCACTCCTCTGCGTACGTCCGCCTCTATCTCACGAGCAACCGTCGGGGATGGTTCATGATTTGGTACTAACCGCCACACAGGTTTCTGATCGATTTTTCCTCAATTGGCTGGGCGGGGCGAACGGTTTTTTCGGGCTGTATACAGCATTCACCGCGGAATAAAAATCTGAGGCTCACTAGCTGAATTTCACGGCAATTTGACGACACTCGTCTGGCGTTTCCGTCGTTCCTCGCTGGATGCGTGCTCCCGGTGCAGCATAGAAGCCGGGTCGGAGCAAGAAGCAGGCAGGAGGATAAAAGCTGGCGGTAGCGCGTGGCAACTCAGCGACCCAGGAATGTCTTTGATTGACCGCATGGGTATTCCAGCCGAGTAGGACGAGCAACGATGTCGTTGGCAAAGTGTTTCAACGGTCCCTCCGTTTGTCTGTGACACCTGACCTGTCGTATTGGGGTGAAAGGAGGGAACAAGCTGACTGCCTGCCTGCCCTCTCGTAACATCCAAAAATACCGTGTCCACAGCCACCATGGACAGGATTCCAAGCATGCTGCTGATCCCGTCGCTCAACTCGACCCCTCGTATTCACCGCTCTATCTGACATGTCTCCCCGCTGGAGAGAGCTACATATTTATACACGTAAGTCCGTACTGGCTGCACCTTGCCACGGAAATCCAAGCTCTCGGCATCAAGACGTCAAAGTCAGATAACAAAATCAAGATTTCAATGTCAGTAGAGTATCTACAAGTCTATTTTCCCACCCCAAGCCTCGCCTACAAAAACATACAAAAACAAACTTTAAAAACACCCCCCGCGTAAACACTTTGATAATGCTCAATGCAAAGGCAAAGCAGGCACACACACACCCCGTGTTCGTGACGCCAGCCCACACACACACCACACTTGCTCGCTTCCCGCTCCCGTTCCCCGTTCCCGTTCCCGTCCGTCTTGTCTATAATGCAAAACAACAACAAGAAGAACAACAAAATAGCCCTTTTTCCTCTTCAGATGGGGGGGGGGGGGGCGGGGGGGGGGGTAGGGTAAGGTAGAAAAGCGAGCCAGAACGAGGTAGGAAAAGTGTGTGAAAACAAAAAAAAAAAAAGGAGGAAACCAGCAAACCACGCCCCAGAAGGTGGTTTTGAGTGAACAGAAACGAGAAGAAAAAGTTGAAGAAAAAGGGCAATAGTAGTAGTAGTGCAATTATGTACTCGCCGGCGTAGTCCCAAGCCAACCCCCGCCATGTGTTGTTATGTGTTCCCCCTGCTCCAAGTCATCAGGTAACAAGAATGTCTCTGTTCTCGTCGTCGTTCCTCTCCCTTCGGGCGGTCCCATCCTCCTTTTTGTGCCATGTCTGGGTAAAACCACCCCGCATTAAAATCGTTCGTATGGTGGTAGAGAAAGAAAGGGGGAATTATAAGATGTAATGCCCAACGTCTGGAATTCCCCGCCCTGCCCACGCTCCTTGTCATGACATGCTCTTATCTTGTCGCGTCCTTGTGCGGTTTTGCGCGATTGATGCCCTTGTTCCCCGCCTCACAGCTTGGAGAGGCCCATCTTATTCTTGGCCTCGCTCAGGACCTGTGTGGCGTCGTACGAAGGGGCGAGCCCCCCGAGGAGAACGAACAGAGTCATGGCCGCGAGCAGGATGACGGCCACGCGTCGGAGGACAGGGCGGCGGTTGCCAAAGTCGGCCCACTGCCGCCCGGCCTCGCCGGCGTAGCCCTTGATGGCCTCGTAGCCAAGCTTGTAGTAGATCATGCCGCCGAGCGCAAGGCTGTAGCCGAAGAACTGCAACGCGGTCACCTGCGTGCCCCAGATGATCATGGAGGCCACGACGAGGAGGACGTCCTTGAGCACACCGCAGAGGGTGAGGACGAGCGAAGAAGTCTTGCCGATCTGCAAAGACGGGTTAACACACAAACATTCAACCTCATATGTGGGGTTGTCGCAAAAAGACTTACCAGGAAGACGACCGAGACGTTGAGCAGGAAGGCGCAGAGCCCGTTCAGGAAGAAGGTGAAGAGGCCGACGTTGTAGACCTCGCTCATGCTGATCTTGGGCAACTCCCAGAAGACGGCCACCACAAAGTTCATGGCAGCGCAGACAGGCGCGAAGTAGTACAGCGAGACCAGGGGGTCCATCTTGAACTCGGCAGAGCTCAGGAGGCGCTGGACCATGGTCAGGCGGAGAGCCTCGAAGATGATGCCCGCGATCTGGTAGATGAAGCCGATCCACACAAACTTGATCTCACCGAACGAGGCGATAATGACACCGACGACGATGGTCGAGACGTTGAGGAAAACCTTGAGGTTCGGCTGCGAGACACCGAGCGCCCAGCTGGACATGAGGACGGCAACGGGAGTGGTGGCCTGGATCGGGTCAATACGAGGTTGCTCCGCGCGATCAAGCGAGGGGCACCAACCTTGAGCATCTGGATGAATGCGACACTGAGGTACAGGTATGTCAAGTTGCCGCAGATCAAGCTCAAGCTGAAGAAGAATCCAATCGGGACGATGGCGCGCAGGTAGACACGACCCGTCATCTTGACCGTCTTCCGGCCATCAAGGAGCGTCGTGTAGCGGGCGAGAAGCTGGGTCATGATGGTCGCAAAGGTCAAGTGGAAGGTCGTCAGAATGACCGGGTACGCTGCCAAGTCTCAGCATCTTGTCCCCAAATCCCAATCGCCGTTGTATTCTCTGGTGTTTCTTACCGAAGCCAAGCGTCGAGAGGATCCATTTGTTGAACAGGATAACGGAGGAGCTGAGGGTGATCCAGACGCTGCGAAGTGGCAACATACATTAACCGTCTTGTCGAAGAAGTGCCGGCGGTTTGCTCGCCATCTCAGGATTGACGGTCTACTCACCTCACGTATAACGCGGGATGGAGGGATTGCTTCTGGGGCTGCGACTTCTCGGCGTCCGGGTTGACAGTTGGAAGAACAGGACCGCTCTGATCCCGGGGCTGGTCGCCCGAGGCGCGCGACTTCTCCTCGACTCCCATTTTGATGTGTTCTGGTGACGGCGCGCCGGGGTTCGGGACCAGATGTCGGGTCTGATGGAATTCAATTAGGGCGCTGGAGCCGGCAGCGGTCTCGAATCGAAGAGTGCACGAGGCAGGTCTCGGAAATCAGGATAAGCAAGCACTAAAGGGTTGGCGGCGCACGCGGCAACGTCGGACAGGATAAAACGAATGGATGACCAAGCCAACTGCGACCGACCGTGAGGTTCGAGGTGTTGTCGAGGAAAAGCGACAATGGTGACGATGGAGAGATGAGGCGTGGGGACGCATGCAAATTAATTGGGTCGCGGCTGTCTGGTGTTGCAGGTCTGCTTGCGGACGGGGACGAGCCTGGACTTGACTTTTTTCAGGGGGGGCGGCTGTGTTGCAGGGGACACGCTGGGAAAGGGAAAGGGATGGGTCTTGGGTCGTGGTTCGTAGAGTGGGCCTGGGCGGCGATGTTGCGTGCTCTCTCCACCCGCCAATCAGATCTTTATCTGGGAGATTGGGACACAGCCGGTACTGGATAGCGCGAAGATTAACCTCTGCTTTTCAGCGCGGGCCCGTCTTCCAACTGCGAACAGGGGACTGAAGAACCGTGGTTGGCTTTGGATGCTTTGTGTCAACTCAACTGCCATTGTCGTTTGGCACGACCCACATTCAAATAGGGGTGAGACTCTGGTCTTCATGCCATCAGCCAGTTCTCAAGGAGTTTAGGTAAGGTATTACACAGTAAGTCTAGCTATGGTACAGAGTGTGTAATATTCGACACGGCAGAGAACCAAGCTCCAAAAATTATAATTTGCCCAAAATGGCACTCAAGCTAGGTACTGGTACCTTACACAAAGTTGCACACTCCACTGAAGGGGAATAGACCGAACCCTCCAAGGTAAAGATTCGAGAGAACAGAAGAACCGTGGACTTTGGGTGCATGACTTTTGCAGCATTGATGATCCTGATCGCCGCCTGGCAGTGGCTGATGTTGGAGCACACATACGCAAGACGGAGAACAGTGGAGTGGAGGAGACGAAAATGCGAACGTCCAACTTTGCCCGCTGGATCTCAGGCAAAACAAGATTGGGTTAAAATTGCGGTGCGGGATGTTGTGCATCAAATCAGCAAGCTTCCGGCAGCCACATGTTGCAACTGTGGAACACCAACACTAGAGCCCTGCTAACAGCACTACACAGTCGCAGCACCAACAGCAGCGTCAGCCACCGACGAAAACAGTCAGCAGCCAGTTCCATATCACTGCAAGTACGAGGCCGGTCCGAACGTTGGGGAGCGACTGGTATGGATGGGCGGAGCACCATGAATGTCGACGACTTCGTAAAGATGCCAACGGCGAAGCCGCCCGTTTTTTTGTTGCCGAGCCCAGATCAGGCTTGCTCAGGGGATGGGCTGTCATCTAATACCCTGCTAGGAGACAGACCTTGTATTATACATGGCGTTACATGAAAGTAGCCGAAAGGACTAAGAGTCATCGATCAGCCTATGTAGGTACCTGTACTGTATGTATGTCAGTTTCCTGCCACATCTTCTCAGTACATAATGTGCTTGGTATTCTTCGTTTGCCCAAGCACTTCTGGGTGATCTCCACGGCTTCACCCTTGACCTATTTCGGGACGGACGGCAACGGATGGGAGAGTAGGGATCCTCCCGCTTTGCGACTCGTGAACACCGGGTCTCCCAAAAAGCGCATGGCGATCGCCCCGGTTCATGCCGCCGTGGAAAGCCAATGACGGAATCCATGCCAGATACGAAGTTGAACAATACCCTATTTACAGCACATACACCTACAAGGACAAGGCCGCGGGCTCTCTCGTCAGCATGCTGTGGAGCAAGGCCAAATGTGGCGACCGTTTTGATAGCAGGACGTCTTGACTCCCCCACCGAGACGTGAATGCGCATTCAACGCCTCAACGCCTTGCTCCCCGGAAGTGGTGATAGTTTCGGTACCGCTGCTTCGCTCGCCGTTTCGGTACCTGGAACGAACACCACCGGTGCAGCTACCCGAGCGACCCTTAAGAACCTGCCACAAGGGAGGCACGGGTCTTTGCCGGGTCGGGTACCTGAATCGTACACGCGTTCTGTGGACCGGGCCACATCGATCCCCAGGTAGTCCCCGGCGTCGTTGAAACAAAAGGGGCTGGACAAGACTGGCGAGGCGGACAGGCCGTTTCTTCAAGATCGTCGTCCTCCCCGCTGGTTTCAACCTGTTCTGTGCCACCATTGTGCACACGTACCACAGTAGGCGGATCAACCCAAGTCTGACTCCGTGTTGCTGTTGTGGCACGTCCTGGCGTCGCTGATGCTGTGGAACAAGCCCGGCTGAGTGGGGTGATACAGAGCATGGGCGTACGTCATCTTCGCATTCCGGGCTCCTTCTCTCTCGAGACCTCAAGCCCTTGACATGGGATGTTTTGGATGATCCGCCGTCACGCTCCAGCGCGCCTCCTTGCAGTTGCGCTGATATTTTGGGCTCAGCGGTCGATCGCTTGGCCGTTGGCGGCTGTAATCTGGCGATCGCCCAAGCCTCGGTGTAGTGCCCTGACGATCGAAGTGGTTGAAACAAGCGCAGTCAAGCACCTGTGGAGCTGATGTGTGGCTCGCACCAACTCGAAACAGGGCTCAGCTGATACCGCCCCCTGCGCTCCCCGAACAGAGGGGCAAGGACGGGGGCAAGGAGCGGCAATCGCCATAAAACCCAGATGGACCTTCCTGGTTGGCGTTATTGTGCGACTGGACCCGGGGTTCTTCCTCTTCCAGAACCTTGCCCTCCCCGGTTCTCGAGGGAAATTGTGTGATTGCCTCTTTGGGAGACTGAAGCCCTCATTGGCAAAGTTGGCCGCCCAACGGGATCAAAGACGGAGGGCTGCTGGGCGGACTTTCATGTTGCAATGTGACGGTTACGGTAATTCAACAAATTAAATGGCGTCGGCTCCGTTGGCTTTGACATGGCCGTATCCAAGCCGGCCCAGGGGGTCAGCGCGGGTACGAACCCTGCATGCAGACAAACAGACCTGGAGGGGGGCGGTGGTGGTGGTGCACACAAGAAGCGAGGTGAGGCAATCCAGCCATCCACCCAGCCATCGAGCCTGGTGTGGGATGCCACCAGCGAATTCTGCTTGGGATTCGAGACAAGCTTGGAGCACGGGGGTCGTCAAGTGGCCCAGCGGGATTGTTCTATTGCGGGACCCACCAGACCAGCCGTTTTGAATTGGAAATAATTTCAGCCCCTCCATCAACACCCCCCGCCCCTTTTTTTCTGGGGCCTGATAGCGGTCTGGCCATCCTAGCAACAGCCCAACAAGACAACAACCAGGGTCCAAAAGTGAGGTCGTCTTCATATCCTCACCACCATACGAAATCCACTGCGTTCTTCCCCCGCGTGATTTTTCTGTGCCACCCGCATCACAGCTCCTTCCAAAACGCGTCTCGCCGCTCGCTTGCTGGATCTTGAATCTTTTGCAAGCCGTGCCTGGTGCTTCTTCCCCGCGACTTCAGCACGGTGCCCCGCAGTTGTCCCAGATTTGTTGCTTCAGAGCTCTCACCACCACAACCATGGCGGATATGTACGTTCGCACGGCAACACTGGCACAGGATGAAGCTTGGAACTTGGGTCACTAACTGGGTGCCGCAGTACTGTCGACGTTCTCGTTATCGGCGCCGGCCCGACTGGCCTGGGCGCGGCCAAGCGTCTCGACCACATTGTGCGCTCACCGCTCCTCTCCTCGCGGGTTCTCGCTGAGTTTGCTGACTCTGGTTCCAGAATGGGCCTTCTTGGATGATTTTGGATGCCAACGAGACGGCTGGCGGTCTTGCCTCTACCGATGTCACTCCGGAGGGCTTCGTAAGTCTAGCCTGCCCGCCTGCTGCGCACTTCCAGACCCCGCTAACGGCGCACGCTTTCGCAGCTCTACGATGTCGGCGGCCACGTCATCTTCTCCCACTACAAGTACTTCGACGACTGCATCGACGAGGCGCTGCCCAAGGAGGATGACTGGTACACTCACCAGCGCATCTCGTACGTCCGGTACAAGGGCCAATGGGTCCCCTACCCCTTCCAGAACAACATCTCGATGCTGCCCAAGGAGGACCAGGTGAAGTGCATTGACGGCCTCATCGATGCTGCCATGGCCTCCCGCGTCGCCACGACCAAGCCCAAGGACTTTGACGAGTGGATTCTGCGCACATGCGGCGAGGGTGTTGCCGACGTCTTCATGCGGCCCTACAACTACAAGGTGTGGGCGGTGCCTACCACCAAGGTACGTTTGCATGGCCTGGTCCCCGGTGCCTCGCATGCTTACCAGGAGTGCAGATGCAATGCCAGTGGCTCGGTGAGCGTGTCGCGGCCCCCGATGTCAAGCTGGTCACGAAGAATGTCATCCTCAACAAGGTTGCTGGCAACTGGGGTCCCAATGCCACCTTCCGTTTCCCCGCGCGGGACGGAACTGGCGGCATCTGGATTGCCGTCTCCAACACCCTCCCGGAGGAGAAGAAGCGGTACGGCAAGAAGGGCGAGGTCACCAAGGTTGACGCTGAGAAGAAGACGGTCACCCTGAAGGACGGTACCACCATCGGCTATGGCAAGCTCATTAACACCATGGCCGTGGACCATCTCGTCGAGAAGATGGGCAACCAGGAGCTGGTCAGCCTTTCCAAGGGGCTCTACTACTCGTCGACCCACGTTATCGGCGTTGGTATCCGCGGAGAGCGCCCCGAGCGCATCGGCGACAAGTGCTGGGTAAGGGGAAAACCTAGGAACCAAACACCGCGTGGGCCATGTGTCGCTAACGCTTCTTCCAGCTCTACTTCCCCGAGGACAACTGCCCCTTCTACCGCGCCACCATCTTCTCCAACTACTCGCCGTACAACCAGCCGCAGGCTGACGTTAAGCTGCCGACGCTGTACAACGCCGACGGCAGCAAGGCGAAGAGCAGCGAGGCCAAGGAGGGCCCGTACTGGTCGATCATGCTCGAGGTCTCGCAGTCGACGATGAAGCCGGTCGACGAGGAGAACCTGCTCAAGGACTGCATCCAGGGGCTCATCAACACCGAGATGATCAAGCCCGAGGACGAGATCGTGTCGACCTACCACCGCAAGTTTGACCACGGCTACCCGACGCCGTCGCTCGAGCGCGAGGGCGTGCTCAAGCAGCTCCTCCCCAAGCTCCAGGACATGGATATCTGGTCGCGCGGCCGCTTCGGCAGCTGGAGGTACGAGGTCGGCAACCAGGACCACTCGTTCATGCTCGGCGTCGAGGCCGTCGACAACATTGTCAGCGGCGCCGTCGAGCTGACGCTCAACTACCCCGACTTTGTCAACTCGCGCCAGAACACGGAGCGCCGCCTCGCCCAGACCTTCTACAATGCGGGATCTGCTTCCCGCAGCATTCCATCTCGGCCTGCGGCTTAAGCGCACTGAGGGATTGTCGCGAAAGCTACCTAATTAGCACCTTGAATGATCCTGGCGGGATCTCTGCGGGAGGTCCGTCTGCGAAGTAGGCCGGGGACTGGCTGCGTGTGTTTTTTCTCGGTTGGCCTTGCATGGCACGTCTCTTTTTGCCTGTTCAGCCAGCATTTGAGGATTTTGCAAATGAAAAGCAGCGGGCGGGCATTTTTGTCGGACGGGAGTTTGAGGGCCGATTTCCCGCCAGCCTTCAAGCTGGCGCCGCTGACATCCAGTCAGTGTGACGGAGATAGTCGAAGGATTTGATGCAAGAGAGAAGAGAGAGATTCGTTATAGAAGCCGATGTCGGGCGATAGAATGAGGCAAAAGACGGTAATCGAAAAGCGATGGAATGGCTCTTGTCTCCTGCCTGGTCCGTTGTTCGTGACCGGATTGGCGTCAGCCTTGCCGGGTCTGCTGCGGTGTCCACGTGCGGTGCAGCGGTGGCTTGCTGCTGAGTCCCCCGGGCCGTCGAGTGGTGTAACCTGGGGCCGTCAGGGAGCAGATTGGCTGCATGCCCTTGGTCTGGTGACGTCAATGGCGCGGGCTTCTGTTTCCATTCGTCATCTGTCCGGCCCGGACTCGAGGTTGGAGCCCTCAAAAGACTTCATCTTTACTTTCACGATATCAGGTGCATGCAGACCGTCTTGGGAAAGATCAAGAACAGACACATCGGGTTGCGTTTTTAACACAACCACAGACAACCCACCATTCCATGCCAGTGGATTCCGATCGGCCTAGCGCGTGCCGAAGTCGACCCCATCCGCATTCGTAAATTGCCAGAGCGCAGCGAAAGAGGGGCAGCCAACCCCGGGGTGACGCCCAACCGGGCAAGCCAGGCAAGATTTCAGCGTGGGAAATGGGAAAACTTGGAAATCCGACCGCTTCTTCGAACCCACCCTCATCCCTAACTGTGGTCCCCCGACGCGCACTCTATTCGTTGGGGGCTCGGTGCCAAGGTCGGCGCTTGCTCACAAACTGGCCGCAATCCGGGGTCCTTGCAGACTCTATCGAGGGAGGGCGCATGGGCAGGCATGCCAGACAAGCCTCTTTTCCGGTGAAGCTTTTTTTCCCTTCTCTTGTGGAATGCCTCACTTTGCATATTCCGGTTGTTTGCGTCAAGCAGGCTGGTAGAGCACCTCCAGCCGGGGCTGTGTCCGATGTTGCGCTTCTTGTGTCCCACAGTGCTGCACGGAGTGAGGTAGTTATGGGAGAGGGTGTCGTAGAGGCATTCGTAAGGCAGGCAGCTCACCATCTTAGGCTGTGGGTTGTCAAATCCGAGTTAGGAAAGGAGAGGCGCGGCAGGAACTTTGTCTCCGGATGCATTTGCAGTGTATGGATTTGTAAAGGCGTCTAAGGCATTTTCTCGAGACCCTGGAAAGAACGGCACCCCGCTTTCCCTGCCTTCCAGCAAACCCGCCACGGGCCCACGGACCACACACAGCATTTCGATTCTGTCATCGGATTGCCGACCGCCGCTGCTGCTATTCTCCCATCACCACCGACCCACGGGTGCACTCGGCGCTCCCGGCAAATTCCCTCCCAACCTAGCTCCGTAACCCAAGGCCCTCCCTAGGCATCCCTCCTGACCACCTCACCCCGTCGACCTGGCGCCACACGCCCCATCGAATCCGTCCCCACGGGCTCTGCACCGACCCATTTTCTGCTGCACTATCGCCCGGTTTGGATGCTCTGAGCTCTTTGGGTTTACCGGCTCCCCGACAGCCACTCGAGAGCCAGTCCGCCGCAGTCCACAGCCAGTCGCAGACTTTCCAGTTCCTGCCTAGGTGGGTGGGCCTGTCCTCGACCCGCTGTCCACCGCCGCCACGCCCGCAGTTGCTGCTGAGCGGTGCACGACACAGACACACGCCTCCATCGCACCACACCTCGACCCAAAAAAAACACCATACACAGCGCGCAGCACACACCGCACACGCTCTGCACGCTCCACGCAAGGGACCGCGCTGGCAAGCGGTTTCCATCTCGGGCAAAGTCAAGCTCACTTAGGCCAGCAGGCTAACCCGCGCCCTTAACCCCCCTCACTCAAAGGAAACACCCGGACACGGCGCTCGCAAAATTAAATTCGGACAAGCAGTCGAGCAGAGCTCGCAGGACCCGCTCTCCGTGCTGCCACTCGCCAACGCCCCCGCTTGCCGATTCTCCGTTTTGCCCTCCCGCGCGCGCAAGTTGCAACGGGTGCGAGCGATGGTCATCAACACCAGCAGCAGCATCAGCAGAACATGACCGGCTCAACGTCGACTCCTGTCTGGCCCGCCTTCGATACTTGAGTCCCCGCGCATCGGATCCGTCAGGCATTCCTCGCGACCATGGACTCCTCCCCCGCCGCCGTCTCCCGGCCGATCGAGGACCAGCTGCTCGAGTCAACCTCCCGCATTCTCGAACGGCTGCACCAGATCGCCGGCTACACTTGGGACGACTCGCAGCGGCCCTTCCATTCGACCTACAACAACTGGCACGTCTTCGGGACGAGATTCGTCTCGCCCTACTCGACCCCTCCCCAAGCCGCGAATACCATCACCTCCCCCTCGGCCTACCACCCCTCGAGCCCGCCTGCGGTACATAATATCAGCATCTCCCCGTCTAGCCGAGCATCCTCTGCAGACCACCGTTCTCATATCACCCCGTCAGAGGCCGACTCCGTCTCCGACCGCTCGACCGCTTCGCTTCCGCCCACATCGTCCACTGCCGCCACAACAGATGCGCCCGTCATCGAGCAGCGCGTGGTCGCCCGCGTGTCGTACCACGTACTTCGCGAGGAGAGGGCCTTTATCATTTCCAAGAGCCTGGTCTCGAGCGTGGATCCCAAGGGTGAGCGCATCGTCAAGCCCCTGGACATCATGCGGCTGCCGCCAGCCCCCGCCGACCCAGGCCCGATTATTGTGGCCATCTATGAGGATGCTGGCCCAAATCACCTCTTCGAGGTCTTGGACTTTGGCCCCGCGTTTTACTATGCCAAGAAGGAGAACGACCGCTGGACAGCATGTCCGAAGGAGCCCATCACACTCAAGCCCCCTCTCAGCCTCCACAATTTCCTGGATTTTGCCATTGGCGCCGCGCAGTGTTTAGAAATTGTCCACCACGGGCAGGGCATTGTTCACGGCGAGATACGGGGCGACGCCTTTCATTACAACATCGAGACGAACCGGGTCAAGCTGGTGTCTTTCGGCTCAGGTCTAAGGTCCTTTGAGCACGGCTTGACGAGCACCGGCTGGTCCGCCCTTTCCAAGACACTGGGCGCCAGGCATAAGCTGCAGTACATCAGTCCCGAACAGACGGGGCGCATGCCTGCCGAGCCCGACACCCGCACCGACATCTACTCTCTGGGCATCTTGTTCTGGACCCTCCTGACACAACAACCCCCATTCCAGGGCGACAACCCCCTGGATATCGTCCAAGGTGTGCTTGGCCGGAGGATACCAAATGTCACTGCCATCCGCATGGACGTTCCCGAGGTCATTGGGCGCATTATCCAAAAATGTACAGCAAAAAACATTAGTGACAGATACTACTCGGCCGGTGGTCTCCGTTACGATCTAGTCTCGGTCCAACGGATGCTCGGCGTGGGCGACTCTCCTGCGCTGCGGGACTGGCCGATAGCCTCGAGAGACGTTTCCTCCTCTTTCAGGTTGCCGATAGCCATGATCGGCCGAGACCGCGAGCGGGCCGAGCTGGTCAAACTCATTGAGAAGTTTGCCAGAACCCATACCGTGACTCCAGCCGGCAGCACGGGCCGGAACTCTGACGGATCGAGCCTCGGCACCGACAATAACGACGTCGACAATGCTTCGAGCGATGGCGCAAGCTCGGCCGGTGGCGCGAATCATCAGAACGGCCTACCCGCACCAGGAGACACGAAGTTGAAGGTCGGACCGCATTTGTCACCGACAGGGGCTGCCTCGGCAGGTGGTTCTCTATCGACCATTTCGTCTGGTGCTTCGCTCTCTGGGGCCCTCCGCCCTCCCCGTCCTTGGGACAAAAGCTCGATACTCGACAGCGGTCATGCGACTGTTGATGGCCAGACTTCAGAACCCTCACGGCATAATGCCACCGTCGAACAGATTCGTCAGGCGCGAGCTTGTCGCGACAGCTAGGCACGTCCAAGTTCAGGAGGCAGGGCCATTGCGAGATCGTTCTAATTGAAGGAGCCGGCGGGCTCGGCAAAGCTCTCTTGTCCAGTCCGTCCTTGGAGACGCCCGCAGAAGGGGCTATTGCGCAACCGCCAAATTCGATCAAGGAAAAACACCGTTTGGGCCCTTGCTGAAACTCCTCTCCCTCTTCCGCCAAGTGCAAGGCGAGAGGAACACAGAGACCCCCTTCCACCAAGCTCTGAGGCAGTACGCCCGGCCAGTTTGGCCAATGCTGCACAAGGTTCTGGGCCTCCCGGAGTACCTCCTCCCACCAGCCGATTCATCAGTCATAGTTGCGTCCTCCAACTTCCAGGGCCCTAAAACCAACTTGAAGAGACGCGGTTCCTCGCCCGAGTTGTCGACTACCCCCTCGACTCTTCGGGCGTCCTCCGGCTCGGCCGGACAAAACTCGCGGGATTTTCTCCGCGCCGGCGCCGCCACCAAAACCAACCGGCTGATGAACACCTTCCTCGAGGTGCTGAGGTTGTTTACCCAGCACAAGTTCATCTGCCTGTGTCTGGATGATCTACAGTATGCGGATGATGAGTCCCTGGAACTCATCAACCAAATCATCAGCGTGCGGCTGAAGCTGATGCTGATTATCACATACCGCCCTGAAGACATGAGCTTCGAAACGGTGCAGAAGTTGTTGAGCACGCCCAAGTCTGACGACTTTCCGATCAGAGGACCCGGCGGCCCGACCACGACCAAGATCTCACTCATGCCCCTACGAGAAGAGGATATTGTACGCTATGTTTCCGCCACCCTCTCGTTGCCGAAGGAACAAGTTCTCCCCCTGGCGCTGGTCATCCAATCCAAGACAGCGGGGAATCCATTCTACATGCGCGAAATGCTCAGCGCAGGTCACCGCAAGAAGTGCATCTGGTACGACTACGTCGCCGGCCATTGGAGGTATGACCTCGACAGGCTCTTTGATCAGTTCCAAGGGGAGCAGGACTACGACGTCCTTGATACGAACTTCATCACCCGCCGCCTGAGCGAGCTGCCCGCAGCGTCCAGGTCCATTCTCGCCTGGGCGGCCCTCCTGGGGCAGACTTTCTCGTTCGAATTGATCTGTAAGCTGATGGAAGGCCATCGGTACGCCGAGGATGCCTCGGACGACGCTTCAGAAAGCGTCTGCGGGGCGCTGATGTCGACATCTTCACAAGAGGAAAGCGTCGCGGGTCTCGAGGCTGCGATTCAAGCCTTCATCATTGTCCCCTGCGACCGCGACGATCATTTTCGCTTCGCCCACGATCGTTATATCCAGGCCGCGGCGGCACTCAAGGAGTGCAATGCCCGGATGATGCACTTTGTGATTGCGCAGGTCCTCCTCAAGCACTACTCCCATAATCCGGTCCTGAGGGACAACGCCGCCTCTCACATTTGCGAGTCCGTCGACATCATCAAGAAACGGGTACTGCATCGGCACAACTTCCGCAAGCTGCTCTTCGAGCGCGCACATGAGGCAACCGAGAGCGGCGCGCGACCTACCGCCGCCAAATACTACAGCAACGCCGTGGCTCTGCTGCAGTCAAATCCTTGGGACGAGGCGGCCGAGGACGTGTCGTACGATGAGACCCTCCAGCTCTATCTTCAAGCCGCCGAGTGCTACTTGTTCATGGGACATTTGAGCGCCGCCAATCTGCTTCTGCAGACAATATTCGACCACGCAAGGACAGCTCTCGACAAGGCACCCGCCTGGGTATTGCAGTCAAGAATATTCGCCCAGAGCGGAAACTCACAGCAGGCCCTCGCCTCCCTCAAGCAGTGCCTGGGAGCCCTCGACATAGTCCTGGACGATTGCCCAACCATGGAAAAGTGCGATGAGCAGTTTGAGCGCCTGGCCCAGAAGATACAAAGCATGGAACGTGAGGACGTGCTGAGCCCACCCTCCGCAAACGATGCGATGTTGTCGTCGGTTGGTGCAGTCCTGGCAGAAACGGCCAGTGCAGGGTGGTGGACCGACTGTGTTGTTTTCTACCAGCTGACTCTCCTCATGTTGGAGACTCACTTCAGCCGCGGCGCGTACCCTCAGTCGGCAATGGCGTTTTTGTACATGTCCATCATCGCTCTGTCTCGGTTCAACAAGCCGAGACTTGCAGCCGACTTGTCGAGCCTCTGCCTCGAGCTCATGGAGAAGTCACACGATGTGGGCTCCACGTCGCGGAACTACATGGTCTACGCCAACTTCGTCGGCCATGTGCAGGAGCCTATCAACGTCTCCGCTAGCCAGCTCGAGGGGGTGGTGGACTACACCGCCGCCGCGGGAGACAGGATATCGACTATTCTCAGTTTCGGCCTCTCGGCCCTGCTGAGGTTCTTTGCGAGCGAGAATTGCGCCGACCTGGAGGCCTTCAGCCAGTACGGCTGTGAAGAGATTCCGAGCTGGCATCTCGACACGCGAGGCGGCACCCTTCTCATTGCCGTCAGACAGGTCTGCCGCGCGCTGCAGGGCAAGACCCGGTCGTCGAACCCCCTGGAGGTCATGAGCGACGAGCATCACGACGCCGTCACCTACAAGAACTGGCTCAAGGGTCACACCCACAACGGCGGTCGCTCGTTGCTCATCTACGAGACCATGGAAATCGTGCCTACCTTCCTTTACGGGCACTACGAGAGGGCGATCGAGATTGGCAAGGCTTGCTATGAGCGCGCACACCTCCTCTGGTCGGCTCGCAACGCCAGGCTGGCGATGCTGTTCTACGGCTTGGCGCTGGCTGGCGCTGTCATTCGACAGCAAGGGGATCCTCGCTCTCCAGGGGAAGGAGTGCTGCAGCCCCGGGTTGAAGAGACGGTCCGGCAGGTTGAGGAGCTCAACAAGAAGATCAAGGACTGGCAGGTTGTTGACAATGTTAACTATCTAGCATGGTCAAAGCTGCTCGATGCGTCGGTCTCGGAAATGCTCGGCAACCACGGCACAGCCATCCGGCAGTACGAGGAGGCGCTGGATCATGCCTCGGAGCACAACTTCATCTTTGAAGAGGCCCTCGGGAACTATCTGATGGCCAACATTTTCATCAGGAGCGCGGCTCGGCGCTCCGCCCGCTCCGCGCTCCGCGATGCGGTCGCCCTGTACCGCCAGTTTGGCGCGACGGGCATCGCCGACCGCATCGAGAGCGACCACAGCATCCTACTCCAACGGGCCATGCGTAACCCCCGCTTTATTGACCAAGGGGTGCAGACCGACTTTGCTGGCGATGCGGCGTCTGTACAGTACAGGGCTGTCGACGGCGATACCTCCGATGATTCCCAGCATGCTACCCAAGCCGCCGTGGCCGCCCTGAAGGGCGAGCGCATGACGGCCTGGCGAGGCGCGATGCAGCCTGAGGCCGGGGCCGGCTTGCCTGCGCTCGATATGATCGACCTGCACGCAATTCTGGTGTCTTCGCAGGTCATCTCGTCGGTGCTGAGGGTGGACGAGCTCCTCAAGACCATGTGCGACGTGATCCTGCAGACTTGCAGCGGGTCGGCCACGCGCGCCGCCATCGTCGTGCAAGACGACGGGAGCTCTGACTGGTGTGTCGCCGCGAGCGGTGATCCCGAGAAGGGGGCCGAAGCACACTTGCCGGGCGTCCCGCTCAGCGTGACTGACATTGTCGCCGAAAATGTCGTGCTCTACTGCACCCGGTTCCGCGAAGTCATCTTCATTCAGGACTTGCTGAATGACGAGCGGTTTGGCAACGTCAGCGATCTCTGGATCCGGAAAAACCCGCTCAGCAAGGCTGTTATTGCCATTCCTATCTGTCACGGGTCGAAACCGCTGCTGGGCGTCCTCTATCTCGAGGGTGCTCCGGGGTCGTTCACGGATCGCAACGTCACCGTCCTGCAGCTTCTGGTCAACCAGATTGGCATCTCCATGTCCAACGCGCTCGCCATGAAGGCGGTCGAGAAGGTCTCAGCCGAAAACATCTCGATGGTCGAGATGCAGAAACGAGCGCTGGCGAAGGCGATCGAGGCCGAGACCAAGGCCAAGAACGCCGAGGCAGAGGCCATCCGCAACGTCAAGCTTGCCGAGGATGCCACCAAGGCCAAGTCCATCTTCCTCGCCAACGTCTCGCACGAGCTGCGCACGCCGCTGAACGGCGTGATTGGCAATTCTGAGCTTCTGCGAGACAGCAACCTCAACAAGGAGCAGCTTGAGATGGCCGACTCGATCAGGGTCTCGGCGGACCTGCTCTTGACCGTCATCAATGACATCCTGGACTTCTCGAGGATGGAGGCCGACAAGATGAAGCTGTACATCATTGCGTTCAACCCCGGAGAGATGGTGCGCGAGGTCGTCCGGGCCGTGTCGTACAGCAACCGGGAGAAGACGTCCAAGAAGAACGTCAAGATCATCCAAGACATCAACCTCCCTCCCATGTTAATATATGGAGACCCAATACGCCTCCACCAAGTTCTCGGCAATCTGATTGGCAACAGTCTCAAGTTCACGGAGGACGGGTCGATCACAATCGGCGCCCGCATCGAGTCGGAGACGGCAGACGACGCGACGGTGACATTCTGGGTCAAGGACACAGGCATCGGCATCTCGGCGCAGCAGCTAGAGAACCTCTTCCAGCCGTTCAGCCAAGCGGACGAGAGCACGGCTCGCAAGTACGGCGGCAGCGGCCTCGGCCTGAGCATCTGCAAGTCCCTGATCGAGACCATGATGAAGGGCAAGATTCGCCTGGAAAGCAAGGAAAACGTCGGCACCACCGCCTGGTTCACTGTGACCTTTGAGAAGGCTCGACCGGAAGTGGTCGCCGGCGAGGAGCAGATTACCCCCAAGGGCTCCCTTCCCGAGCCCGTCAAGCCGTATCCCGCTCGTCTCGCCACTGTCAGGGAGCTCTCATCCACCGCCTCCTCCGCCCCTCGCCTTCCCGCGCCCACGGCCCTCAACCTGTCCCACATTCCCAAAGAACAAATTCGCATCTGCATTGCCGAAGACAACGCCATCAACGCGCGCATCGCGCTGCAGTACCTGCAGCGTTTGGGGTACCCGCGCGTAGACACATACGACAACGGGTTGAAAGCCGTCGAGGGGCTGCGCGAGAAGGCACAGCAAGGCACCCCCTACCACATCATCCTCATGGACGTGCAGATGCCGGTGCTCGACGGGTACGAGGCGACCAAGCTGCTGCGCAATGACGAGCTCGAAACGGTGCGCAAGGTGTTGGTCATCGCCATGACGGCCTCGGCGATCCAGGGCGACAGGGAGAAGTGTCTGGCGGCCGGGATGGACGATTACCTTGCCAAGCCGGTCCGGTCGGAAGTGCTCAAGAAGAAGCTGGATGCGTATCTGCTGGGCGGCGCCGTAAATGGGGAGGGGTTGGCGGAGGGCCAAAACGCATCTGCTCATGCTACCCCGAAGGGGGAGAGTCAACCGCGGCCCCGGGCCGCTCAGGCTGATGATGCCCCTGTCAAGGCGCAAGCTGAGGCTCTGTCGCAACCCCAAAACGAGGCGCCGGTCAAGGCTCAAACTGAGACTCCAGTGCAATCTCAAGCTGAGGTGCCTGCCCCAACCTCAACAGAAGTGCAGGGTTAATACAGGCAGACTCTTTTTCTCTCTCAGGTTTCGTGTTGCCAACCACCAACAAGCAACACTCCCACCACCGCCACCACCACCACCACTACAACAACGACAACAACAAACCCCCTCTGGTTCTGCGTAGATACCTCTTTATGCATGGGCTTTTTTGGTTTTGGGATGGGTTTATATACCATTTTTTTGCTCTTTGTTTTCTTTTCGGGTTCTTTCGCTTGATATACATACATCTCTACTATACATATACCATGTGGGGTGGTTTTGGTTTTGGTTATTTGTTTTTGCTTTTCTGAAATGATAGGGGGGCTTGGTTGGGGTCACGGTTCATGGTCATGGTCATGGTCTGGGGCAAAGGGGGGCAAAAAGGGGCCAAGGGGCAAAAGCAAAGGCAGCAGGCAGGCAGGCATGGATCGGACTTGGGGGACTGACCGGGCTTTTTTTGCGGGGAGTAGGTGGGCGGGTGGCTAGCTGGTTGTTGTTATTCGACAATGTGTTATGCTACGGAGAAGGAAGAAGATTGAATAGAGGGGCCTGGTCTGGTCTGGTCTGGTCGCCTTGTCTGGTCTGGTCTGGTCGCCTTGTCTGGTCTGGTCTGGTCTGGTCGCCTTGTCTGGTCTGGTCTTTGTTCATTTTGCGTGTCCTTTTTGGTTCCCTGCGGCCCTTGGCCTCTGTTTGCTGTGCATCAGGCAGGGGCATGGTAGTTGGATGGATCGCCGGCCGGTTGGGGTTCGGTCGGCCGGTCAGCTGGGCTTGGGCTTGCATGGTTCGGTTGCATTGCGTAGAGGGGCAGGGAGGAAACATGCTGTGGGAGATATGGGGAGAGGGCCCATACCTATGGTCTGCGATGATGATGGGGGAACGACTAGGGTTCCCTTGAGGGAATTGGAAATACAACCGGCCGAACGAACGGGGTTGTTGGTTGGGATCTTTGTATATATGAGCTGGACATGCGAGAGAGAGAGTATACCCATTTGGTAAAAAGAGAAGGTCAGTGGTTGAATGACGTGCTGGTCTGCCGTGTTGTGAGTGTGAAAAGCTTGAGGTTGGTACGATGGGCTCTGCTTGTGGCCGATTCTTTCTCTGCAAGTGGTCGGAGCGAGGAGGATGATTGACATGGAGGAGTATCCTGTATACAAACAGTTGGAGACTGGCATGTTGCATCGCATATTCGTGCTTTTTGCGTCTTTCTGTGGCAAATCATGTTCCGGTGGTTGATTCACGAACTCGAGTTTCCTTCTCTATGTTGCACGACTACCGAACGCTTGGCCAGGGTCCTGGTTTCTCCAATCGTGGAAACAAGAAACCCGGCGAGACCTGAGCTGGGTCCCAAGAACCATCCGTCATACAGAGACAAGGGCAAGTGTGTCTTGGAGGCAGAAAATAGCAGATAGAGAGGGGATCACGGACTCCGTACTCGTAACTCAAAGTGTTAGATGTGGAAGTACTACAAATTCAGTAACCTATACTGGGTGTACATCTGGAGACTGAATGAATTCCAGATTCAGTCCAGATACAATCCAGAACACAACCTGGCCAGGGGTCGGACGAGATTCTGCTAGAAGAAGGCGCAAGCGCAAACCCGACATGTATATGATTGCCACTCGTACAGAGCACCCTCAACACATTGTCAAAATAATCATTTTATTTCATTGCAACACTCTATCCTTCTTTTCAGCCCACCCCACTATCTGACCTAGCTAACCCCTCCACCAAGCCGCGGCCCCGAGTACAAACACACACACCAACACATCCCCCCTCACGGTCCCCAGCACCTCCCCATACCGCATCGCCATCTCCACCTTGCCCCGCAGACCGCCCGGCAAGAACCCGACCACCATCCCCAGCACGCCGCTCCCCGCGGCAGACTGCAGCCGGCTCCGGCCGCGGTCGACAAAGTACCGCGTGCCCAACAAGACGGCCTCGGCGGTGGCGAAGGCCCAAAAGAAGTTCTTGGTCACCTCCCCGCCGCTGGCGGGGTACACGGCAGCAAGGCGCTCGCGCTCCTCGGCCGAGCCGGCGGCGGCGGCGGCGGCGCGGTCGCGCGAGGCCTTGGTGCCGGTGAAGGGGGTGTAGAGGGCAATGTAGAAGCCCAGGGCGAGGGCGATGAGGGTGTGCAGGAGGCGCCAGAGGGAGGCGGAGCGGTTGGGGAGGGCGGCCACGGGCGAGGAGGCTTGGGGTGTGCCTGGGGCGCCTGCGGCGGCGGGGAAGCCCGGCATGCCGCCTGGGGCGGCGAAGGGGTTGCTGGACGGGTTGCCGCCGAGCATCTGCATCATCATGCGCATCATCGGGTCGTCTTCCATGCCGGGCGGGAGCGGGGGCATGCCGGGCATGGAGGGGGTGCCTGCGCGCTGGGGCGTCGGCTGGTCGAGGCCGAGCATCATCTGGCGGAGCTGGGCGTCGGAGAGGTCGGTACTGTTGGAGGATGGAGGGGGGATGCGGGCGGTGGTTTGCGGTTGGTAGAAGTGCTCGGAGATGTCCACCTCTTCGGGGTCGGCGTGGTCTGTGTTGGCTGCCGTGGCGGCGGCGGGGGTGGCGGATGCAGTAGGGGCGGACGCGGCAGTTGTGCTTGATGTCGGTGCCGGAGCGGGTTCTGTGAGAGGATGGACGGGTTAGCTGGTGGAAGATCTATTTGGTTTCGAGATGCAGACTCACCGCGCGGGACTCCGCCGCCCAGGCCGGTGATTCTGTTGAGCCTGTTCTCGGCGCCGGCCTTGATCTTTGCCTCGCGACGGGCCTTGCGCAGGCGTGCCTGCTCGGCGGCGCGGGCCGAAGCAGCCTCCTCGTCGGGCGAGAGCTCGGTCATGTCTGCTTCTGTGCGTAGGGTATGCTGGATTTGGATGTGGGTGTGGTGGGAGGTGGTGGAGGAGGATGGTGAGTGACGTCGAGCTCGGCGGACCAATTGCTCTTTTGATGTGTGTGGAGGTGCTGAGCTGTCGCATCCTAGTCCCAGAAACCACAGGGCTTATCTTATCGGAGCTTCAGCTTGCTCCTGGCCGCCCCTTTTGTGTTCTTCTGAGGGAAGGGGGTTAGGGTTGGCGAGGTCTCTCCTTGACCCCTTATCCTCTCAACTTGCCAATCCACATCAACTCCACCAAAACACGAAAACAGCAAATCAAAAAGGAGACAAAAACATACAACACCAGGGATTCGCTGGTCGTCACCGACCCAACTACTGATCTGGCTCTCACGCGTTTGACTAGGGGAGAGCGGACGGGATCCCGTATTTTCGCGCGGATATGGTCGTATGTGACAGTCAGTCTGCGCAGTTGCGCTTAAGAGGGGGCATGTCGGGGTGAGTTCCAGCACAGGACTGGTGTCCGTCAATCTGCACTTTCCAGCCTGAAATGTAAACAACCTCCCCCCCCTGTCCCTCAGCCCTCCGCGCCCATCACAACCCCCTCACACTCCCCTTCTGCCACCGTCCCCTGCCCAACCTCAACAAACCTCACCCCCTCTTCCCCCACCACCACCAAACTCTCCCTGCGAGCCCCCCGCTCCCCCCACCGCGGCCATCCCATCTCCCTCCCCAACCCCTCCCACGGATCCTCCGCGAACGCCCCCCACGCCCGCTGCACCACCTCCCTCTCCAGCCTGGCCTGCCCCACCTCCTCGGGCAGCCCGCTCACCTCCTCCGACCCGCCGAACACCATGTGCAGATCCGCCCCGTGGTACGCCCCCGACCCGTCGTAGAGCCGCGTGTTGGGCCAGTCGGCCGCGTACCGCATCGCCCACGCGGGGACCCCGCGCGCCTCGCGCGCCGACGCGGCGTAGGCCGCCGGGCAGGCGAAGGACTCGCGGTGGAAGGCCGCGGTCTGGTCCGCGGTGGGGACCACGCCGCTGGCGAACGCCGGGATCCGGTAGTAGCCCGCCTCGTTGGCGTTTGTGGAGACGAGGACCGGGACGCGGGCGAAGCGGCCGGCGGAGGTGAGGGCGTGGTACTGGGCGGGGGTGAAGACGAGGGTGTCGTCCGGGAAGGGGTAGAAGGCCGGGATGGAGCGGAGGGGGCGGGTGCGGGGGGGGGGTTTGAGGGCTGCCGCGGCGGATTTGAGAGTCTGCCAGGGGATGGCGCGCATGCAGGCAAGAGCTGAAGCGGTGGTTGTGGTGGTGTTGCAGCCGACGGCGGCGACGACGGCGTTCCAGTTGCGGGCGGGGACGGGGGGCGCGTTGAAGGGGAAGCTGAAGGCGGTGCCTGAGAGGAGGACCAGGCCGGAGACGATGGGGTCGTCCGGGTAGGCATAGGCCCAATAGTCGGCCGAGACGCCGCCCGAGGACTGGCCCGCGAGAATGATGCGGCTGGAATCGCCGCCAAAATGGGCGACGTTGTCCCGGATCCACTCGACGGCAGCGCGCTGGTCGCGGAGCCCCAGGTTCTGAGGAGAGCCGGGGGCGCCGGGAAAGCCAAACACGTTGATGCGGTAGTTGAGAGTCACCACCACCACGTCCTGGGCGTCGGCGAGGTGCTTGCCGTTGTAAAAGGGGCTGTTGGTGCTGCCAATGGTGAAACCTGACGGGGGGTCATTCAATCTTCCCTTGGAGAGTAAGACTCGGGGAGCTTACGGCCACCATAAAGAAACACAATCACCGGCTTCTTTGCAGATCTAGCCTTGGATGTCGCCTTAGACCAGATGTTGAGCGTCAGACAGTCCTCGTCCTGCGGGTTCCCAGTGCCCGAGGCAAAGTAGTTGATTATGCGCTGTGCCTGGGGCGTAAACCCGGGATAGTCCACGGGCTTGGAGGGCGTCAGCGGGCAGTCGAAGCCAAAGTCGGCCGCTGTATAGGGGCTCTGGCGGTCGATGACCTGGGGCGCGGCAAAGCGCAGTTTGCCAACGGGCGGTTTGGCGTACGGGATGCCCAGGTACTCGAGCACGCACGACGTGCCGAGGGCGACGTGGCCCGTTACCGGACCGTTGGATGTCGGCACCGTGAGCAGTTCGTTTGCGCTGGCTTTGCTGCAGGCCGTACTTGCTGGAGGGTCAGCGGCAGCAAGGCCAGTGAGGCCAGCGAGGCTGAGAGCCGTGGCGGCGAGGCCGGCGCAGACGCCTTTCGTAACATTCACGGTCCGCATTGTCGGAAGGTGGAGAGAGGAGAAGGAGCGTGGGAAACGATCCTCCCGATGTTACAAAACAAAATGCATCCCCCGGACCGCATACACATGCATACAGCCATCCGTACATGCTCCTTGCAGCATAAATGTAACCCAAGAGCACCCGGCCTCAAACTCAGCAGTCAAAGTCAAGTCATAACTCTACCTGATCGCATTTTCTCTTTCGCACGCCTGCCTACATTCTAATCCTAACAATAAACACACCCGCTCCGCCCCCCCAACCACTGCCGCCTTCCCCCACATCCCCTTCCATCTAACCTCACCTCCCGACTCGACTCACACAGCTTACGGCGTAGCCTTGCTCATGCTGATCAACCTCTTCAACCCAGCCTACACACAACCAACCCGTTAGCACACGCATTCAAACCACAATTACTGGAAAAGAAAAGGCCACAAAAAAAAACGACTTACCATCCACTGCCCACACTCCCCCTCCCTCTCCTTGACAATCTCCACCTGCACCCTCGACGCCGTCGCATAGTCCCGCGCCGCGATCGCCTCGGCCACCTGCGCGAGCATCTCCACCGTCTCGGGCCGCACCAGCTCGCCGTTGTTGAGGTGGTCAAACAGCAAGCCCAACCGCTTCTGCGTGTCCTTGACCTGCGGCGCAAACGTCGCCGGCGCCTTGCCCGCAACCCGCTGCATGTCCTGGCTGAGCAGCTCCACCAGCCGCTGCGCGTTGGCAGGGATGTTGGACCGGTCGCCGGGAGGGCGCCGCTCCGCTTGTTGGTGCTGTGGCGCCGCCGCTGCTGCTGCCGGCGGTGGAGCGGCCGAAGCGCGCGGCGGGGGCGGGGCCGAAGCCTGCGCCTGCGGGGGTGGTGGCCGAGCGGCCGGCGGGGGTCGGCTAGCTGCCGGGGGAGGGCCCGACATGGGCGGCGGGCCCACCGGGGGTCGGGATGCCTGCGGAGGTGGTGCGGCGTAGTGCTGCGGAGGAGGCGCGATTGGGTGGGCGGCAGGGCTCGGTGCATAGGGGTTCGACGGAGGAGGCGCAAGCGGCGCCGACGTGGGGCCTTGGCCGTACTGTTGCGCTGATGGAGCCGGGGCGTACCGGTTAGACGGCGGCGGGCCGGCGGGAGGCGGGTTGTAAGGAGAGGCCGTCCGGGGAGCGGGCGGGGGCACCATCGATGGCGGCAGCCCGCTTGCGACCGGTGGCGGAGGCGCGTACGGGTTGGTCGAAGCGTTCGACGTTGTCGACGCCGGCCGCATGGGGTATTGTCCCGTCGGCGGCGGCCCGACAGGAGGAGACGTCACGTTGCGAGGAGGCGCAGAGCCTTTCGGGGGAGGGGGCGGGGGCGTGGGTGCGCTCCGCTGATAAGGCCCGGTCGGCGGAGGGGATTGCAACGCTGTCTGGCCAGGGAAGGGCGCCGTGATGGGTGCCACGCTGGGCGTAGACTTGCGCACTGGGGGCTTTGTGACCATGGGCACATCATTCCAGCTCCCGACGTCCTTGTGAATCTTGGGCGGAGGACCCGTGTTTCTCGGAGGGGGAGGGACCTGGGCTGCCGCCGGGCTGAAGGTCTGCGGCGGCCCGTATCCTCCAACCGCCGACGGCGAAGGCGCATATCCGGCGGCTGGTGCGTACGGAGACGCTCCGGGGGGTTGATACTGAGACTGAGCTGGAGGCGCGTAGGGGTTCAGCGCCGGAGCAGCAGATTGAACCGGAGCGGGCGGCGCATAGGGGTTTATGGGGCTGGGCCCGACGGGAGGGATAGATGCCGCCTGTTGATAGCCCACCGGCGCTGCCGCACGGGAGGCCGAGCGGGAAGTGGGAGCCGCCTGGCGCTGGGCGGCCTGGGGAGCCGCCTTCTGGGTAGCGAGTCTGACACGGTTCGGCGGCCACTTCGGCGGCCGGGAAGTTGGTCGGGAGCAGGTCCAAGTATCTCTGCGCGATGGCCAGCTGGCCGTGGGCAGCGACGATATCTGCGTACTCGGTGTATTTGTCGTACAGAGACGCGAGCTTCCAGCCCTCGGTGAGGTTCTTCTCGTTGTCGGCAAACTTGGTGACATGGCGGAAGACCGTCACCTTCTCAATGAAGTGCTGCAGGGACCTCGCGTGGATGGAAAAGTTGGAGTCGTTGGTGGCGTCCTGGAGCCCGGCCTCCTCTGCCTCCCGGAGCTCGGCAATCCAGATGTCCACCACCTTCTCCAGCTTTGACCCCACAAGATAACAGAAGGATGCGTCCTTCCTCGACCCGGATTCGTAGATGCGGTCACCAAGGGCCTCGCAGAGGTCGGGGAACTCGGTAGGCTCGGCAAACGTGCAGAGCGTGACCATGGTCTCCTTCCAATTTCCAAGATCGGCGTTGTACACCACGTCCCACAGGTTCTTGGTGATGACCGAGTTGATGAGGCGCAGGTAGCTCGGGACGCCCTTCTTCTGTCCGAGATAAGCAGTTTGGACCTTCTCCACAAGCTCCTTGCCGCCGCAGTTCGCGAGGATGAAGGCGTCGGCGATCCTGTCCTCCTTGAGGCAGAGGTCGACGGCCTTCTCAAAGTTGCCCGTGATGATGGCCTTGGTGATCTGGTCTTCGGCCGCACTGCCTTCGCCGAGAAGCTGGAACGGGTTGTCCGTCTTGGCGCCCTTAGCGGCCGCAATGTCGGACAGGAAATCATCGCCCTCGTCAAGATCTCCCCACATGCTCGTCACGCGCTTGTGTTTCTTCTTGGTCGCATCGTCGCCGTTGGCTTGCGGCGGGGCCAACCCGGCGTCCTTGGGCTCTTCCTTGGGCTCAGCAGCCTCGGCCTCCTCCGTGGGGCTGGTGACCTCCTCATCCTTCGAGAAGCCAAGATAATCGAGGATCTTGGTCCGCCCATCCGACTCACTCAGCGTCTTCAAGACCTGCCAGTCGGCCTTCTCCTCGTCCGTCTTGGCGTCGGCCACATGCGCGTCGCAGATGGCAGCAATATCGCCGCTCTTGAAAGCCTCCTCGAACTTCTCAGTGGCGGACCCAATATCAGAATCGACCGAGAAGCTCGAGATCTGAATCTTGGAAGACCTGGGCTGGCCGGCCGGTGTATCGTTCTTCTTGAAGATAACAAGCTTGCCTCCATAGCCAAAGGAGACACCCACTGGGCGCTCGAGCCACGTGGGTGCCCTTGCGAGGGAGAATGACGTCCCTTGGAGTTGGGTCGGGGCCTTGGAGAAAAAATCATCGTCGTCCAGGCTGGTCTGCGCCGCCGGGGCAGCCGAGGGGTTGGTGTTTTGCAGGGTCTGGACCGTGATCTTTCCGTCAAACGACGCGGTCGCCGTCAGGCCGGGATTGCCGGGGTTGAAGCGCGTCAAGAAGGTCCAATTGGTGGCCTCGGGGAACTCGCCGTACCGCTCACCGGTTTGCGGGTTCCAGACCAGCGTCCGGTTGTCCTTGCCACAGGAGATCAGTAAGCCGGGGTCCTGCTGGCACCACGACAGCGACAAGATGCCCTGGTCATGACCTTGTAGGGTCCTCTCGGGTGCCTGCGAGTTCCTCAGGTTCCACAGAAGAATGACCGGGGTGTTGTCGTCCGACGTCGCGGTCAGGAGGTTTGTGGAGTTGGTCGGGTCCCAAGCAATCGCGCTGACGGGCTTGCGGTTGTTGTTCAGGGTCAACGACGCCTTCTTCGTCTTCAAATCCCACACTGTGACAAAGCCGCCGGCACTACCCGTCGCCAAAATGTTGGAGACCTTCCGGTTCCAAGCCACGCAATCGATGTCGTGAGCCGCAGCGGTGCCGAGGCGGAAAGCGGTCGAGGTGTCGTTGATGTCCCAAACAAACAGCTCGCCCTTGGAGCCGGCGGTGGCGAGAACCTGTGGCCTCAGTGGGTTGAACTGCAGTGCCTTGATCGGACCGGTATGCTTGACATCGCGCGACATGAGAGCCTCCTCGCCGGCGAGAAGCTTTGCGACATCCCACAGCTGGAGCGAGCCGTCCTCCATTGCGCCGGCGACGACACCGCGGGGGTGGCTTTCGCTCGGGGCTCCCCATGCTATGTCGTAGAATCTGGCGCGTTGTTAGCGTAGGGGCGCTCGCCGGCAACGGAATGTGCGTACCTGGACTCGGTGCTGATGCTGGCTGTAGGCTGCAGCTCCAGGCCTTGGTCTTGAGCGTCGAGGTTGAGGTCCCAGAGCTCCAGCTTGGTCTCATCTGAAAAGTCGGCATCGACGGCGCCGGACCTGGTGCCAGTAACGAGGAGCGGATTGGGGCCCGGCGACCAGGCAAAGGCCGCAGTCCGCGGGATCTCTCTCAGCCGGACCATGGCGGCGTCGGGAGTGGATCGGCTCGGAGAGGAGGGGGGATGACAGCGGTGTCAAGCTGCGGTCGCTGGATCTTTATTCGAACGGGAGATTTAGGAGTTTGTGTGGCTAAGGTAGTGAGAAAGCACCAATGACCCTACGGCAAAGGAGTCGGGCCGTGGGCGAAAAGCGTTGGTGGTGCGGTCCGTGGTATTCGTGATGGTCGAGTTGAATTGGAGCCACCTGTTGCCAGATTGCCTCGAATCGACTCCTGACATGCGCTGGAGGCCCGCCCACTGCACAGGGGAGAACAACGCCCCAGAAATTTGGAGCTCCCCTCTCAGCTTGTCTGTGCTTGTCGAACCACAGCTGAACACCAGAGCTAACCCTAACCCTCTAGTTCCAAACGGAACCCTGTCAGCCTGTCTCAACCACATCCTCTCTGTATCCGTCAACCAAAAAAAGAAATACAATGTGGCAGCTTTCACGTTTTCCTCGGCTCGCTTCTAAGTCTCCCAAGGTATGAGAGCACCAAGTGCTCCGTGTTCTCGAAGCGGGGATGACGTATCTGGTACGGGCGATACCTTCAGAGGATGTGAGCCAGTGATATTCATGAAATTCAAGAGCTCAAGGTGGGGCAGTTAAACGGCAGCAGTAATCAATCCCCCAAGGTCCAAACACTCACTTGCGTGTGTCTGCGACGGCACGTGATATCCCTCTCAACAACAGCAAGGTCCGGCTCTCATACGGCAGCTTCAGACATTCCCACATTACTGGACTACGTAGAATCCGATAGTACACTGGTCCTGAAAGAAGGCAACTCTCGAGAGCAAAGACCCCACACTCCACCTCAGACAGCAGGACAAAAGTCACCTATCCGACTCACCACCTCACAGCTGCCACTGAACCACAACAAATCTACTATCCAAAAAAAAAAAAATGACAGACACAGCCCGCTGGAAATCCACCGTCTACGTCGGCGGCCTCTCGCCCGGCGTGACCGTGCAGACGCTGCAGGAGGCCTTCCTGCCCTTCGGCGAGATCGCCGACGTGTCGCTGCCCAAGAACGAGAACCCCAACACGGCCGCCGACGAGCCCCACCGCGGGTTCGCCTACGTCGAGTTCGAGGACGCCGAGGACGCCAAGGAGGCCATCGACAACATGGACCAGGCCGAGATCTTTGGGCGCGTCATCAAGGTGTCGGCGGCCAAGGCGCCCAAGAGCGCCGGGCAGGGGCTCGGGGGCAAGACGGCTGTTTGGGAGCAGGTGAGTTTACTTTGTGTTTTTGGTTCTGATTTTGGTTTTGGGCCGTGCGGGTGTTGACTGTGAGTGTAGGAAGGATGGCTTGCCGAGCATGCTGTGAGTGAGGAAGATAAGTTGGCGACGGAGCAGGCTCAGAATAGGCCGGAAGACCCAATGCAAGGGCTAGAGGGTCTCGATCTTGCCGGGCCTAAACCGGAATGAAAACGTTACAGAACTCTAAAAGGGGAAAGGGTGTGTTGGGCGTGGATATCTTAAAGGGTCACCTGGAGTAGGGGGTTCGTCGACATTCCAGGGAAATGCATAGCTACGGCGTTGGGGCGGCTTCGGGGAAAAGAATGTTGTGAATCAAGGAAACGCATGTCTGTTCGCACGTCTTGGACAAAGTATTGAGACACATTGGGGTACATACAACACCCCAAATCCTTCCGACCGGCTCGATCTGCGCTTCATATACAAGGCCCGGCCATCTAAGTCTAAAGAACCAACACCTCCCCCTCACCAGACCAGATACACAGCACCGCTCCTTTAGTGGTGCTCCTCCGAGTGCGCATGGGCATCCGCAGCACGGTTCTGTCTCTTGAGGCGGATGGTCTTGTCGACCATCAGGTGGCGCGTGCTCGAGTAGATGGCAGCGGAGACGGCGAAAGCAACGACGACACCTGTGATCATGATGAGTACGACTCCTGGCAACACGAAGCAGGGCGCACCGCGGCGGCTTACCGAGGGGCAGCAGCTCGGGGGGGATCTGCTTCAGGCGGCGAAGACGCTGCGAAACGGTGTGCGCTGTGGTTCGACGGGGTTTGTGTCAGCCTTCACGTCCTCCACGATCCAGTGCATTCGAGTTCGTTGATGCTGTCTTCGGGGTTGCCGTCGCCCAATGGCCTCACGTACCAGACTGCTCCTCCTTCTGCACACCTCGGGTTAGCCCTGACGCAATCCATCAAAACTGACGCAAGGAACCTGCCAGCACGTACCGGGATCGGCCGCATCATGCGAGCCGTCGGGCGGAACATCCGCAGAGACCGGGTAGCGAACATTTTGAATAGCGATTGAGCGGAGAGGTTCCTCGAAGGAAAGGTTGTGGTTGCGCAGCAGCCCGTTCGGGTGTTTCTGGAGAGCTTCGGGAAGTTGAGGTCACGATTTGGCGACTTGCGGCAGAGAGGAGCTCGGTCCCTTGAGCACTCCCCCCACAGGCCAGCACGATTCGGCCAGTGAGATCAGCCCACCAGCCAAAAATGTCTGCCTGCAAAACAGGGCCAGCAGGGCGCCCCAAAGCCGGCCTCCAATCACACCGCGGAGAGCTCCAAGCGACCCACTCGTTTGCGCATCATGCTGTGTGTGCAGCCAGAGAGGACCCGAGCCGAAACTACCTGCCTACCCTACCCTCACCTCTCCCCGAGCTCTGACCCATTCCTGACGACGACTCCGTCAATCAATCCGCCGCGCCCCCCATTGAAGCTGCCCTCGCCCCGTGAGACTGCACATTCGCCCAACATGTCCGACGACGACCGCGTTAGCAAGCCCTTCAAGTTCGTCACAGGTACGATTCGCCCGCGCGCGGCCGCCCGCAAATTCCCTCGGCAAAAAAACATGGCCTGACCTGGCCCTTGCCCCGTGCAGAACCCCGTCGCTAACGCTTTTCTCTGCAGCTGGTATGCAACCACCGATTCCATCCTGCAGATACTCCATCATGACTTCGAATTGGCCGTTTTGCGAGCAAATTGGGGGGGAAGAAGACGAAGCGGGGACAAGGACAGGTCCCGGAGGGTGCCGTGGGACGGATGGAGGTGCCGGGATTACGAGTGCACACGATCTGACGACATCGCTTCAATTCTAGGTGTCGACGCCCGCTTCCCCAACACCAACCAGACCAAGCACTGCTGGCAGAACTACGTCGACTACCACAAGTGCATTCTCGCCAAGGGCGAGGACTTTGCCCCGTGCCGCCAGGTGAGAGCCCCAGCAGCCCGCGCTCTCTAGTTGTGGGAGAGCTATTGGAAGCTATTGTGGAGGATGGAGGACACGCTCCGGACTTGAGGATTGGTGCTAACCACAAAAACGCGGACAGTTCTGGCTCGCTTACCGGTCCCTGTGCCCCAGCGGCTGGTATGAGCGGTGGGATGCGCAGAGAGGTATGTTGTCATCTAGAGTTCAACCTTGAAGAGGGATTTGTGACTAATGTGCCGACAGAGGCTGGCAACTTCCCTGTCCGTCTGGACCAGTAAAGGGATGTGGTGAGACGGAGTGGTTGGGCGTGGGGAGTCACCCGACCTAGACCTTGTTACACTAGAGTCACGGCAGTCAGGGGAATGCACATAGAGTTGGGGTACTCGTTCTTGTACAATTGCGTGGTGACGGTAGGCGAGGAAGAAGAGCAAGGGATTGCTGCGATCTCTTGTGTGTGTGTGTGTGTGTGTCTGTGAAGTGACTGGTATCATCAATTTCTGCAATTGTTGTCCTGGAACCACTGAACGCCATCCTAGCGCTATACCGTGAATGCAATGTCCTGTGCCAAAGAAGAAAAAAGGACGCAAAAAATCCGCCGCAAGTACTACAGTTTCTTCAACAGCTCTGCTTCCCAGCTTATTATGCCTTCTCTCTTTCGGCCTCGCTCTCCTCGTCGTCGGAGCTCATAAACTCGTCGTCCTCGTCAAACCCAAAGAACTTCCTCGCCGTCACATTCCCATTGGGCTTCACAACCTCCTTTTCCTTCCCCTTCCCCTTAACTTCAGGTTCTGGCTCCGACGGTGGAGTCGTCGCCTTCGACCCTCCACTGTCGCCCTCCTCCCCTTCCCCCTCCTCCATCACCTCATCCCCATCCTCGTCCGCCGACGATGATGAATTCCCCGCAGCAGCCACCAGATTATCCGTATACCCCCCCTTCTTCATAGCCTGCAGTACCGCCTCCCGCGTCCTCTCCCCGACCTCCTCCTTCTCCTCCACCCACTTGCCATCCAGCCCGACCTTCTTGCTGCCGTGCTTGATCTCGTCCTGCCGCCGCTCCGTCGACTCGACAATCTCCTCCCACCGCTTGCGCCGCCTCTCCTTCTCCTTGCGCTCCATCTCGGGCTTGATGGCCAGGTACTCGGCCAGCGCCTTGGCCTCGGTCACGGTGCGCAGCCGGCGGCCGTCGAGGTTGCGCGACGAGCCGTTCTCGTCGGCCGGGTTGCCGCCCTTCTTGCGCTTCGACATGCGCCCGCCCGCCGCGCGGAGCTGCGAGCCGAAGCCGCCCTTGCCGCCGCAGAGGGCGGGCGTGAGGCGGAGGGTGAGGAAGGCATCGTCGAGGGCGGCGTCATCTTCGGTGAGCGACGACGATGAGGCGCTGGGTAGAAGGGAGGAAATGGGCGAGGGTGAGTTGAGAGGGACGGGACGGCTGGAGAGGGTGGAGAGGAGGAGGCGGGTGGACGAGGTTGTGGCGGAGGCGGGGAGTCGGCTGTCGAGTTCGTCGACGAGAGACGAGATGGGTGTTGATGGTGGGAGGCTGAGAGAGAGGGTCGGGGGAAGGCCGGTGCCGGCGAAGCTCGTGACGAGCACGTTGATCCTGCTCGGAGCCATATCTCAAGTTGTGCTGGGGGCAAGTGACGCGCCGATGTCCGAGAGTGGCGATGCGTTATGATGGACGATGATTTGTGATGTGCTTGGAGAAATGAGGACAAAAGCTCAATAATGACCAAAGAATTAATGGGGGAAGACGTAAAATCAGTCGTAAACTATGGCAAAGTCGTCGCCCGATGACCGCGGTCTTGAGGAAAGTTGGAGAAATCACGGTCACTTGAACCGTCGCATCTGCATGTTGATGAGCCCAGAGCACTGGAGAACCGACAATGGGGTGCTCATAATGACTAAGCACCTATCGAGCTCCCCACACCACACGGTTGGAAAGTGGACCATAACCAGCCACAGCTGTGCCTTCAGCTGCGCCAAGAACGGTCTGTGCCAAGACACGCTGTGGCCGTGCGCCCCGCTAATCTCGAGCCCTACTGGAATTTCGGCGCCTCGAGCCCACAAATCACTGCGATCTTGAATTTTGAAGAGCTCGCCTCCCCCAACGCCGACACTTCACCCCGACCAAGATCTCCAATTGTGTCGACACAGGTCCAGCCGCCAAGATGCTTATTCCCAAGGCTGATCGCAAGGCGATCCACGAGGTATGGCCGATTTTGACACTTTTCGCTGCGGAAGAGCAGAAGAGGGAGGAATTCAGGAGAAACTCGGTGTCGTCGACGACATGGCATGGGAAAGTTGTAGCTAACGCTGGAGATAGTACCTCTTCCGTGAGGGTGTCATGGTTGCTGCGAAGAAGTAGGTCCCCACCGAATTCCATCCAACATCGCGTTTCCGATTTCCCTTCGAGCGAAAAGTGTCCCAACCACACGAGAGCGCGACATGCCAAACCACCGACCCGAACATTCGTCCTCGATCAGTCCCGCGGATGCTAATTCGTTACTCCTACAGCTATGAGTCGACCCACGAGACCGGCATCCGCAACCTCTATGTCATCAAGGCTTGCCAGTCCCTGACCTCGCGCGGCTACGTCAAGACCCAGTTCTCGTGGCAGTACTACTACTACACCCTCACCCCTGAGGGTCTCGACTACCTCCGGGAGTGGCTGCACCTGCCCGCCGAGATCGTTCCGGCCACCCACATCAAGCAGCAGCGGTCCCATGCCCCTCCCCGCGGCATGCTGGGCGAGGAGCGCGGTGAGCGGAGGTTCGGCGGCCGTGGCCGTGGCGACCGTGGTGACCGGGAGGGCGGCTACAGACGCCGTGAGGCTGGTGAGGGCAAGGAGGGCGGTGCGCCGAGCGACTTCGCTCCTCAGTTGTAAGTTTATGCCCGTGGTGCCTTTTTTTGGCAGTGGTTTTGTGTACCGCGCCGAGTATGCTGACCTGGGATTTTCTTTCCAATAGCCGTGGCGGTTTCGGTCGTGGCCGTGGCGGCCGTGGTGATGCCCCTCCCTCGTAAAGTGGAAGGCGGATAATCTCTCTATCTCTTGGGTTGCCAGCAACGGCATAACGGCATGGCACGACATGTACTCTACATCACAGAGTAGTAGGGTCGACCGGCAATGCACCTACTCGCCAGGACCGTGAGTGGTTTGCGCGTGGAGTTGGTGGTTAGAGATCATTCGGAAAAACTTCTGCATTCGGGGTCATCATTTGCGGTCAATACGATTTTTGCTCTCACTCGGGTGCTCGTGGTGCTGCGGCGACGGGCCAGTCGCTGGAGTTGATGAGTTTATGAACAATCTGAGGGGAGGTTTTTATCGTGCAGCTGAACACTCCCGGCAATAGTAATAAGAAGTGCAATCGAGACATGTTGTCACCCTTTGGAAGTCCCACCGCGGCTATTCAGCTGGCCCACCAGCCAACCTATTCCTCGGCCAAGTTTCTCGTATCCGAGTCAGCAAGGAGTTCCTTGAAACTCGCATGGTGTCGTCTTCACTGGCGGAGCAGGTCAGCGCATTGCAGAGGCAAACCCGCTGAGACTCTCAAACTCCACTTGGCACGGGAACATCGGAGGCGCGTACGGGTGGATGGACGCCTTGCTTGGTGCGGAGGGTGGTGGCCCGGATATGTATAAGCCAACGTCGATCTTTGTCACTCAAGCAAGGCTTGGTCGATTTCTTGACTCTCATGCCACAACTGCCTCGGCTTGCACATGTTTCTGTGTCAACAATCCCCTATCCAAAAGCATTTCAACACCCTCTCGCTCTTGAGCTTGTGTGATTCAACTGCAATTCCAGTCTCGAAGGTTTAGCCTCCCCTGTCTCCTCATTCCCACCTTGACATTGGCTTGGCACCCCCTCAACACCAACGAAAATGGGTTCGGTTCCGGAACTTCCGAAGGAGATGAAGGCGTTGAGGTACGTGAAGTAGTCAGGAGCTGACTGCTTTCTATGAAGTCTAATGAGAGCGCAGGTACAACAAGCCCGAGGATTTCGAGATTGTCAAGGTCCCTTTACCTGTGCTGCGTGACGACGATGTGCTCGTCAAAGTGAAGGCGTGTGGCGTGTGTGGAACAGGTATGCGGACCGCCCCTGAGCAAACGACTGACACAGCCAACTGTGACAGATTTACTGATCTTTCCGTAGACTTGGTAACTAAGCCACAATGCCAGCCCAGGAGGTCCTTGGTCAACGAGCTAACGTAACAGTAATAGCACATCCACGAAGGCGAGTTCATCGCCGAGTTCCCGCTCATCCCGGGTCATGAAACTGTTGGCGTCGTCGCTGCTGTGGGTTCCAAAGTGACTTCGTTCAAGGTTGGAGACCGCGTCGCGGCAGACAACTCGGAGCTGTGCAGCCACTGCTTTTACTGCCGGCGAGGCGAGGGTCTTCTCTGCGAAAACGTACGCATATGCCCTCACCCATGCTGGTCTTCAGGAAACCAGGAGACAGCTATGGAGCAGTTGATATTGACCTCTCCCAGTGGACCGGCCACGGGATTAATCTGCCCGGCGGCTTCGCCGAGTACTGCGCCTACCCGCAAGCCAAGGTGTTCCAGATCCACAACCTCACCGATGTCGAGGCGACTCTGATTGAGCCAGCCTCGTGTGCCGCTCATGGGCTCGATAAGATCCGCCCGCGTCTCGGCTCAAGCGTCCTCATGTTTGGCGCCGGGCCAACCGGCCTGGTCAGTTCCTCCCTTTAGCCCCGTCCATCCTACCTTCCACCACTAAACAAGGGTGCTACAGATGCTGGCCCAACTCCTCCGCCAAAACGGCTGTACCCAAGTGACCATCGCCGCGCCAGGCGGCCTCAAGCTGGAGCTTGCCAAGCAGCTGGACGCAGCCGACCACTACGTCGAGCTGTCCCGCTCCAACCCGACGCCCCAGTACGAGCAGATCAAAAAGGACAACCCGTACGGGTTCGACATTGTCATCGAGGCTACGGGCTCCGTCAAAATTCTGGAAGACGCCATCCACTACTGCCGCAGGGGCGGGACACTTGTTGTCTACGGGTAAGCCGAGCCCCCTTCCCAGCCCAAACATCAGGGGTCGTGCAAGAGAGGAAGGAGAGGAAAAAGGTATTGACTCGAGTCGACAGCGTGTACGCCAAAGCAGCCCGCGTGACCTGGCCGCCGTCCAAGATCTTTGGCGACGAGCTGCGGATCATCGGGTCGTTTTCCGAAGTCCACATGTTCCGTACGTTTTCCCCCCTTCAACCTATCCCTTTCCCCGCCCCTTGACTCTGCTAATGACACTGGACGCAAAACAGCCCAAACGGTGGACTACCTCGACTCGGGCAAGATCAAGACCAAGGGCATCGTCAACAAGACCTTCAAGCTGGAGCAGTTCGGCGAAGCGCTCGAGAGCATCCGCAACAAGACGGCCATCAAGGCGGCGATTGTGTTCGAGGACTGATTCTGTCCGTCTGTCATGTCCCATGCATTCTCATCGGACGCCTGGGATGACTTTTTGGCGTCATGAACCTGCCAAAGTCATCGCAGCGCAGTATCATCACATACAGCATCACCACCGCAAAGCAAGCGAACTCCCACGAATATGTAGCTGAGCTCGATCCAATTCGATGCCCCAAACCAAACCCAATTCCTCTCCTGTCTATATAACGAGCTGTGTGTGTGAGAGTGAGAGTATGTACATGCCACCGAACAACGAAACCCTCAACTGGAAGAAGAAAAGAACAGGCCATGCAGTAGAAACACCCAGGTAGTCCGTATGAACGTATACACGACAACAACAACAACAACGGCAACAACAACAACAACGGCAACAACAACAACAACGGCAACAACAACAACAACGGCAACAACAACAACAACGGCAACAACAACAACAACGGCAACAACAACAACAACGGCAACAACAACAACAACGGCAACAACAACAACAACAACAACAACGGCAACAACAAAGGGATTGGGTTGATGTATGCCAAAGGGAGGTCATCAAGTAGTAGCCTAGGTACAGTACCAGAGACGTGTCTGCATTCGGGCCGCATTCGGGAAAGGTGGTTGTTTTGCTTGCTTTGCCCGCGTCGCCTGCTCATCTTCGTTGTTCGAGAACCAGGGAAGAGAAAAAAGAGAAACCAGAAAACAACTAGCGATTGTTTTAACGATTCGGACGCCGGATACATGCTGTAATGATGAAGAATTTTCGACGGGACATGACACCGATGTTATGCCGAAACCAACAGGAAGACCCCTTTTTTTGACAGATTGTGGCCGTGAGGAACAAGAGAACATGCGACCAAAACCGAGGAAGGCCGGGTCGAGCGATCGTGATTAAAAATAGGATGGATCATGGTGAAGGTTGAGGTTGGAAGTGCCGGTTTTCAATCACGCATGCCCCATTGCGGCTTGAGTGTCTTTGACATGGCTGCTTGGGTGAAGACCTGGTCGCCGGGCAGACGGCTGACACGCCCGGCACCACCGCGGATGGCGCTGGCCTGCGCCGCGGAGAGACCGCTCCGGTTGCTACGGATCGAGCCTGCGTCGCTGCGGTTGTCCGACTCGGTGAATTTACGGGGCGGAGCAAAGTCGAGGCCTGTAAAAGTGCTTTCCGTGCGGAGGAGATGGCTGTAGAGGTGTTAGCAACGCTGATACCTAAGGGCCGCGGTGGAGTGAGGCATGGACTTACGGGCTGGGCAGCGTCGGGAGTTCTTCGTAGGCGTTTACCAAGGGCGAGTGCGCAGGCACGTTCATCCTGTAAGGACGACGCTCCCCGACAGGGCTCTGAGATCGGCCACGAACCCGGTCGGCGTACGTCTCAGGTGGCGCGAAATCGGTGGCATTGAAGAGAGCGAAGGAGTCATCCCTGAGCTTGGACGGGGTGGGGAGCGTCGACAGGTCCGCTGGCGGAGGCATGGGTTTCCGAGGCCCACCAAAACGGCTACCGGAGCGGCTGCCCGACATGGCTGAACCGGCGCGGGGACGGCCATAGGGCCCTGACGCCGACGAACCCGGTCGCGAGGGGTTGCCCAGCTGGTTGGAAACAGATGAGCCGGGCCGGGGAGGACCGCGCATGTTCTGCGGGTACCTCATTCCAGCCTGAGATCCATGGAAGGCACGTGGGGGGCCCCTGGGACCAGGGAACCTCTGGCCTGACGGCGGAGGAGTCATAGCCCTGCGAGACACGGGCTGCGCATAGGGCATGACAAACGAGTTGGTGGCAGGATCAAAGTACGGCGCATCCTGGGCGTAATTCGGGTCGTAATCCTCGTAGTAACTCGTGTTGCTCTGATGGTGCTGGTGCTGGTGCTGGGGGTGCTGCTGGTACTGCTGATGTTGATGGTGCTGCGGCATCGGCGGCATCGGCGGCATCGGCGGCCTATCCTCGGGTTTGGAGTCCTCAAAGTACTCCTTGTAGAAGGAGCGGATGCGGTTCGCACGGTACTCGGGGTCCTCAGATTCCATGATCTCATCTGGCGGCAGCGGACGGAAGCCGACCGAGAGGCGGCGGTTGTCCTGCTGGGGCACGCCCAAGCCGCTTTGACGAGCCGCGTTCTGTTCGAAAAGATGCGAGGTCCTCTGCATATTCCGGCCTCTCGGCTCATCTACATCAAGGTGTCCGTTGGGGTTCGCGGGCGAGGGCGAGCGCTGGTCCCGAGGCATTTCGGGCATTTCGGCAAAGTCAAAGTCATAGTAGTCAAGCGGCTCAGGCTCCTCGATGATCGGCGCCGTGGTCAAGGCGGGCTGCCCCTTTTGTGGTGCCGGGCTCGGGGAGCGGCTGCTCTGTGACGAGGTGGAGGTGCGAATCGAGGCTCGTTGAGGCTCAGGGTGCGTGTTCAACCCAAGACCCACGGTCGAAGGCTCCGTCGGAGTTTCCAGTTCCTGGGCCACCGGCTTCTCGAAGGGATTGCCGAGATCCCCATATTCCATGGCAACTCCGGAATCAGCCGGGCTGGGTTGCGAGGGCGATGGCAGAGTGTTTCCAACGGACTTTTGGGCAACGGCGGGCGGTTCTTGGATGGCGGCACCAACTGCCAGATACTCGTCTTCGGCCCGCGTCGGAGCTGAAACCGCGGTTCCAATGGCCGGCAGAGGTCCCTTAGGAGGGGCGGTTGGCGGCATCATGGCAGATTCCTCAGGCAGCTGCTGCTCGGGTTTCATGTGCGTCGGCTCAGGCGCTTGAAGGGTTGGTTTCGGCAACGAGTTCTGGCGCGGAGGAGAGGTGTAGGGCCCGGGGGAAACGATATCTGCGCGGCTGCTTGACCGAGTGTACACCGAGGCCGCGTCATGTCCATGTCCCCTGGGAAGTGAACGAATCGAGCCAACATCGCTCCCGGCGTACTGAGCAATGGGCCGGTATGGGTCTTCGGCCTGGTGAATCGTCTTGGCCAGAGAGTTGAAGGATTCACGGGAGTTGTGGAGTTCGGGAGGCAGAAGGTACGGGCTGGTCAGGTTCATGTCCATAGACATTTGTTGCCGGTTGTACCGCCCTTGGCCGCCATCCTTCTCCCTGCTGATCAGGCTCTTCCGCGATCCTTTCGCGGCGCCACCCTGTCCCAGACCGAAATCCAGCGACTTGTGGGGATCATTGAGATCCTCGTTCCGCTGCTTCTTGACATTTCTCCGGTGGAGATAGAGAAGAACGCCGACAATCACGGCAATGGGAATGCTACAAACAGCGTGAGTTTGTCATATCAGCTGGCTGCGCAAGATCAAAAAACTTACCAGACACCAAGAGCGATGGGCAGCGTCAGCGAATTTCCGCCGACGGGCTTCTCGCACATGTTCGGATCCGAGCAGTCAGCGGTTGTCGTCGCAGCTCGTGGGGCCAATACTGGAGAGGGAACCCTGAAGCCCAGCGACGAGGTCATCGTTCCCATCTTGTTACGGGCTTTGATCGCCGGGACTCGAGGACCCATTGCGTAGACAACGTTGTCACGCGCCCTGATCGCGGGGACCCTAGGACCCATGGCGTAGGCGCCCCCAGCAAACCCATTCTCCATCTTGAAAGCCCTTTTTTCCCTCCCACAGCGCGAGCACCTCGATTGGAGACAGCAGGATGTTTGAACAGCAGGGTCGAATGTTGGATGATATGCTTCGCTTGCGTCCAGGAGAAGGTCGAGGCAAACGGTCAACTATGGCGCTTCAGGAAGAGTGTCGTCATAACAGTCGTAGTACAGCAACGGTGTCGAGAACAGGTACTGAAACGAGCTGGGGGAAAGCAGAGCCGGAAATGATTATGGCGTCTAGAAACCAGTAGACTCGACAGATCGTGTGGACAAGGTGTTGATCCAAACAACTCGGGGGAAAAGCCGCACAGCGCGTTGTCGCAAAGAAGGCAGATACTTTGGGGTCAGACCACCGGAAGCCAAAGTCGCCAAGGGAAAAGAATGTCGTGACGAGGGAAGTCGTCGTCGCTTGTCGGTCGGGATTGAAAAAGGAGTGGCACGCCCGCTGGCAGGCTAGACGGGGCAAAGGAGTGAGCGTATCACACGTCTGAAGACGATGTGAGGTTGGGAGCCGTCTGACCTCGGAGTCGTGATGGGTGACCCGGCGGATGGGATGCAAAAGAGCGGAAGGGGGTGAAAGAGCGTGGTGGTGGTGAATTAGGTGAATTAGGGATTAGGTTTTACTGTTGCAACGGGATAACGGGATGCTAAGGTACGGAGCAGGAAGGCGCAGCTTCCGCAGGCTAGGCCCTGAAGCGAGTGCACGATCAAGGCTCCCCGGCCTCTTGTGCTGGTCCCCAAATCTCCGCTGAGGGGAGGAAGGGGGAGGAAGGGGTTTGTCAGGCACCGGGGCCAGGGAGGCTCTGCTTCCACCGCTTCCACCCTTTCCACCCTTTCCACCTTCTGAGCTCTCTCCCACCGCTCTCTGTTGGGTCTGGCGGTCTCTCCCTGTGTTGACCCTGGCGCGGCAGTGGACGAATAGAAATTGCTAATTTCGTCTCAATCAAAAAAGGGGAGCGCTGCTGGTCCATTGGGTGGGGTCCTTCAGGTACCGGCGGGGATCGAAGCTCAGCCTGCCCAATCATGCCGACGCAGCCCGGTTTTTCCTGCAGGCATTCGCAGCCACAAGCTGCAGGCGGCTTCCACCGTTGCAGCGCAAGCAGCGGTCCCGTCACCCAGACCCTGCATCCCCTGCAAGGAAGCCCCATGGCCAGATGCAGGAACGGAGAGACAGCCAGATGGCGCTAATTTCGCGTGCCAGAGACGGAAGCTCTCGCCTTGGGTTGGGCCATGGGCGGGAGAAAGATGCATGACATGGCAGCATGCTCACCAGAGGTACCCGGCCAAGCAAAATCAGGGGGAAACGGTACTTTGCCGAGATGACCCGTCTCACCGACCTGGTGGCAAACGCGACGGGAGCCCAGATCGCCTTTGCCGGTGCGCAAAAAGCTTCTCTTTCCAGATTGTGCATGTTTCAGCAGTTCGTCCCATGTCTTGTGTGTTTTCCCGACTTCTTGTTTTGTCGTCCCGTCTGCAAGTTTTGAAACAGCGGACGGTCCTGAGTGGTTGTCTGCCACGAGAGAAACAATGATGTTCGGGTGCCGAACACACAGACTGACCTTGCCATGAGAATTGTGTTCCACGGCGGGGATCAGCAAATGCTTACAGGCAGAACTCTATTTTCAGCCTTAAAGTCGTCTGTCACACCCCAGGTTAGAAGCTCGCGTGCCTCTCCCACGCAGTGACTCTCCAACGCAGTGACCAAGACTCTTCCTTTGCACCACCGCATCGGTGCAGCAGTCGTCTGACCTGCCGATCTGGGGTCGACCCGTTGCGTTGCTGTCTTAGACACACATTGGACACCTCGGCGGCACAGACCAAGTTGAGACTTGAGACTTTTGTTGCCTGCTGTTGACTGACCCGACATGCAATGAGAGTAGCCAACAGAGTGTGACTTGTTGGTACCGAGTACTTCATCGTCACCCGTCTTTTAATGTCGCACACGGACCGTCATCGTCCCGACCGGCAACCTCCTCTGAGTCTCATCCTCGGTCCGATTCCGCACGCCATCCCTTGACCCCGACATCCATCCTCAGCCAGTCTTGTAGAACTCCGGCGCATACTCCAGTAACCAGGCCTTTTCGATGCGCGTAATATCCCGTATGAACGTCTTGCTCCCCGTCTCCATAACCTCGTGAAAAATAACCCAGTCCGCCTTGCGGTTGAACATGATGGAGCTTGGGTGGGCGTGGAGCACCGTCGTTCCCGAGACATTTCGGAAGGTACCGTCAGGCTGCATCCTCGCGGCATGAGCGAAGTAGCCCGCCGTCAAACACCTCTGTATTTGCTCTGCTCTGTTGTTGGCTGTTGCCGCTGGGTGCGCCGTCAGGGACTCATCGACGTTGAGACCGAACCGCTCGAGGTACCGCTTCAGCTGGGCCCGGATGCTGACTGCCCGTGCCATTGCCTTGTAGTTGAGGAGGTTTTCGTGGCAGAAACGTGATTCTTTGCGGCCTTTTGTCACAAATGCTTGATAGACGTTTAGGAGGGTGAGATGGTCGCCCTCCTCGGCAGCAAATTTCCTCCGGGCGCTTTCCGTCTTCTTCTTTTCCCTTTCATGCTGGATCCAGACGTTCCCGCCGAGACTGGTCATGGCAGCTATCGTCAACATCTCGCTCAGGCAGCCGAATGATGGGGCAGAAAGAAGGGTTTTGCCCATCATGGGCTCAACTGCAAGCTCGGCCATCCTCAGTCCCAGTGGCTTCGTCAGCTTGGCGTAGCTGTCCAGCGCCCCAAGTGAGTAAAGCAGCTCCAGGGCCCTGATCATCAACTCTGCTGGGGGCGGAGTGAGGAAGTCGAATCTCAGGACGTTATCAATGCCCAGAGCCTTGAGTTGAAGAACGAACGGCGCCAGGTTCGACCGCTGTATCTCTGGTATGTTGGCGTCGGGAAGAGTTTGGTACGCCTCCTCGGTGTAGAGCCGGAAGCATTTGCCGGGCTTTGTCCTGCCGGCGCGTCCTGCTCGCTGTGCAGCCGATGCCTTGGACACTGGCGTAGATGTCAAGCTCTCGATTCCAGTGGTTGGGTTGTACGCCCGCAGCTTGACAAAGCCAGAGTCGACGACGTAGACGATTCCGTCTATTGTCACGGACGCCTCGGATATGTTTGTGGAAAAGATGACCTTCCGGTAGTTCTCGGGGGCTTCCTCAAACACATACATTTGCTGATCTGTGGGCAGCCCAGCATAGAGCGGAAGAGGCAGGATAGACTGTGATCCCGGGGGAAGTTGCACTGAACGTTCCGAGATGGCCTGGACGGCTTGGTCAATCTCCTCCCTGCCGGTTAGGAATACCAAGATGTCACCCTTGGGCTCGTTTGTATGGATGTCGATGACCGTCGAGACGGCTTTCTCGAGATAATCTTCGGCCGGCGCCTCGAGATAGAGAATGTCGATGGGGTAAGTCCGGCCTTCCAAGCTGATGATGGATGAAATGTCCCCTTTCTGTTTGCCATCTGACGTCGTTTCTTCGGCGCTTTCAGAGAAGAAATCGCGAAAATCCTCGGCTTGGAGCGTGGCACTGCTGATGATTATTCTTAGGTCTGGCCTCTTTTTGCGAATCTTCTTGAGCAGTCCCAGCAGGATATCGGAACTAATTGACCGCTCATGTGCCTCGTCGACCATGATGACGGAATAACGAGACAGCAGAGGGTCTACGAGAGCCTCCCGTATGAGCAGGCCATCAGTGAGAAATTTGATGCGGGTGTTCTCAGAAGTGGCATCCTCAAACCGAATCGAATAGCCGACCTCCTTGCCAACCTCACACCCAAACTCTTCGGCTACCCGGATGGCTACTGTCGTGGCAGCGACACGGCGGGGCTATCAGGGCAACCCTCACTATCAGCATTGGGTTGAGGACTTGTTGTTTAACCACGAACACGCACCTGAGTGACACCGATAATTTTCCCATCAGCACACCAACCCGCATGCTCGAGAAATTGGGGGATTTGCGTACTCTTGCCAGAGCCTGTCTGGCCCACGACAACCAGGACGGGATATGTCTCGACAAGGTATAGGAGCGCCTCACGGTGTTTGGCAATTGGCAACAGTGCTGCTGGTTTGTGGAGAGCAGGGATAAAAGCCGCCCCAAGATCAAAGTCCGCCATTGTTATTGACGCAGGGACGGAGTGAGTATGAGAGCTGAAAGAAGTTGGAAAAGAAAGTACTCGAACAGATCGAAAGCGGCCGCGGGAATGTCGTGTGTTTTGCTTCCCAATGGCAAATCCGGAAAGTTCAACTCATCTCCAAAATCACGCCTCAAAAAAGGTAGTTGAAGGGACAGATGATGTACTCCTCCCGACAAAAGGTTCTCACAAGATGGGCCCTGTGTAAGTGTATCTCTCTCTCAATCCAGCCATATTTCCAGTGCTGAATGGTTGCATTGTCGAGCGGGTCACTGGGCGTCAGTTGGCAGGCAGTTGCATGGCGGTCAATGTTCACGGCAAACGGCGTGGCGCATGCTCTAATTTGTGGCGTGTTGTTGATGCCTAAGGCGTCAGCCACACATCGGCCCACTTATCAGGTGGCCCGATGTGCTCACCTCTGCGCCTGCCTTCTTCCAAGTCAGCATCACAGCTGCCACACCATTGCAACCTGTTGACTTGCGCCCGGCCGCAGTGGGATATTTCCATCCAAACCACACCCGGGTCTTTACCCCCCGCGCAGACTGAAGGTTACTGCGCGCTGACCACAACAAAAAAACTGGGCGCACCGCTTCAGTTTGGGAGCTTTCTTCTTACAAGCACCGACCACAAAAACCACCGGAACCTAGCATTTGCTGTTTCTTTGCCTGGTTTTCATTCCTTTGACTCGCAATCGCCGCTGGCGCGTACATTTCTTTTTTTTCTCTTCTCGCGATTATCGGCTTGCTTTCCCGAGCAACAGCCTTGCTCTGCCTTCCTGAAGGGACCGAACACTGTGCTTTCCAGCGCCTGTCCGGTGGCAGTGCCATATGAGCTGACTGCCGGCAAAGGCTCCCTTCCATCTGACTTTGTCTTTGACAGAGCGTTCTCTGCGTACATGTTTCCTGTCCAACTGATGGTTACCAGTCGGAATGGGAAGAGAAAGGAGAACTGCCCCGGGTGTGGGCACCGGCGAGACTGCCAAGGAACGGCACAAGAGAGATCGCAGGGGCAATGTGATGGACTGGAACGCGCCCTTGCCCCCGGGTCTAGTTGCAAGACCTGAGAAACCTCGGATTAGTTCCGGACACAAGTCGTGGTTCGAATTCATCGAAAACAAAGACAAGAAGAAGAAACTCGAGTTCGAGGTACTATCGGATTTTCGGCGGTTTATCGATCAAGAGGTCGAACCCAAGCACTGACATGACGCAGTTCACCGAGAAGAAAGAACCGCCGCCGGGTTTTGAGTTCGTTCCTATTGGGAATCCAGCTCTGACAACAGCCTGCAAAGAACTTTCTCGCGAGCAAGATGCTATGATATTCATTGTCACGGTTTGTCTGCGCTGCCTCTGGTCACTGGCCTTTACTCTGACACAACTTAGACAACAACGGGCGGGTTCTCGAAGAGACTTAGTGCTCACCTGAACCGGATGGGTCATCACATTCGGCAGAGCATTGTGGAACAAGCACGCGCCACTCTCGGCGATGAGCAGCTCGGGGCCAATGGGGCAGCGGCAGGACTGCCTGAGCCCATCCCGGAGAAGCAGGAGGACATCAACAAACAGGCTGACGCAGCGATAAGGGATTTATTTCCTCGCATTCCCAATACTGATCGGCAGATGATAATCGAACATGCCTTCAACAAGGTAGGTCCACCATCTAGCTTCCCAGGCGGAGCGATTTTGGGTGCTTAGGACGACATCTCACTCCGAACCCACAGTCAAACCCAGGCGGCAAGGATGGCCCGCCTGTTGGCCTCGCATCCCATATCACTCTTTCACGCCGAGTCCAACTGGCGGTTCTTGCCCATATCCGACACACTCACACCAGATACGACCAGTTGCTCAAGGAAACAACCTATGTTAATGCAAGGAAGACCGTCGAATCTCTCTGCCTCGATATTCTCGTCAAGTGGCGAGGAGACGAGGAGACAGGGCGAGACCAGCTTGACGAGATTCTCTGTGAGGTTATTGTCATCTCAGACTCAGAGAGCGACGAGTCCGATGAGGATTCCGACGAAGACGACTCCTCTGGCACCTCATCTGCGGGCGAGAGCCCGGTGGACCGTATGGCGAGAGAAGATGGAGTCAGCAGAGCGGCGGTGTCTGCCGTCGACTTGGTCTCTGCTCAGGTTGCTGCTAACAATTCCCGACGTGAACCGCTTCGCCGTGGAACGCATGCGCCACAGAAGATCACCAAGGCCTCACGCAAGGACCGGAAGGAGGCCAAGTGGCCACAGCGCGGCTTCAACCGTTACCAAGCGGCCCGAGATCAAGCCTGGCATCAGGCTGTGGAGCGGCAGCGCCATGGGAACGACGGACAGCTGCAATCCAGTGGACCCGCAGCCATGGACAGGTCTGCCAGCCAGGGGCCGCAGGTATGGCGGGCTGCCAGTCGCGCTGAGCCGGAGCATGTGGCGGCTGCTCACAATCTGATCAATCCACCGAACCGCGCTCACAATTTCTACGGCGCTCCCATACTTCCCGCCGATCTGTCTCGTGAGCGAGGAAGGCGGATCGTTGAGCCGCAGCCGGCCACCTCAACGATCGCCTACCCAATGCAGCAACACAATCGCGCTCAGGAACACATGTTCAACCATGGATCCAGCTCCACGGTTGAGTCTCGGTCTCGCACGGTCCCGTCGAAAGCTCCAGAGATCAAGCGGGTAAGCTATCATGGTGAGGACCTCAAGGACTATCTTGTGCAGTCCATCGAACCTGCGTCTCCCCAGCCGTCCAACTTCCCATCGCGTTTTCCCGCCCCATATCGTGAGCCAGAGCATGCGCCTCACTATGGTCCTGAGAGTTCAGTGCGGGGGGTGGGCCGTTCCCGAGACCCTCTGGGAACCCCCGTTGGAATACCAGCAACTCAGGGGTCCCATCCTGCATATGCCGAAGAGGGCTTCATTAGGCTCCCTCCTCGCTCTGACACCAGCCGGATGCCACTCGCGCGTGACCAACGCTCAGAGCCGTTCGTGTTGCTAAATCCGCTGCCCGTCAGCGCAGCTGGAGGCACCTCTGCCGTAGCCAATTCTGGTTTGGGCTTCCGGCAGTCATCAACGTGGCAGGATGATGCAGTCGCCCGTAACCGGGGCGCTGGCCAGAGATCAGAAGCTCGGCCGCTCTGGACCGGGCATGACGGGGTAGTCCTTAGGTCGGAATCCCGTCCGATCGTTATCCAGGACTATCCTTCACCACCCAGACAATCGCGGATGGACCCTGGACACATGTCCTTAGAACGGCATCGCGTCTCTCCTCCGAGATGGACTCACGCTCGTCAAGCTGACCCTCGTTGGGTTAGTGAGCGCGACAAGCGGTTTGGTGATTCAAGGATGGAACAACGCATAGAAACCTTGCAGGACGACTTTGTGGACATTGTCCGAGTTTCCAACAAGTTTCCTAGGCAACACGAGGCGCGCCCGGCTCCAGCCGGTACCGAGAGGGATAATCTGCGCTCGACAGCTCAGCCACAAGTTCTTTCACAGCAGCCAACCGATGCTGCTTTTCGCTACGACGTTCGACGTGTGGCCGCGCCCGGTCAGCGGTTTGAACGCGTCGTGGGAAGGGTCGAAGTGCCTCCGTTTCATGACGAAAATATGCCCTTTGTTTCACGACCAGGAGACGGTTACCCAAGACATGAACGCGTGGTTGGGATCGAATATGTGCATCCCCGACCCAGGTATGTTTCCAGCGCTTCCATTCTCATGCCGATACTTACCCATCGTATAGTCTCGAGACGCGCACCTACTCAGACCGCGGTCCATTCCACGACGCAAAGGACCCTCTCTACCGGTCCCGTTCAAACTCGGCTGTGCCTGGGGCGTACCCAGGTCTTCCATACCAGTCATACCCCGGTCGCCCGACCCCTAAGAGGGACGAGGTGATGCTGGTCGACTGATCAACCCGTTACATAGTGACTCTTTTTTCGAGCAGCGTGCTGAGGCGATAGCACGCAAGGCCTTTTGTATCCTCTGTTGGAAATACTCTGTACATCATCACGGACAGAACTCCTAGATGCATCAGATGTACCTACTCGGCATACACCTTGGCGGAGCATTTGCATTGGGAGGGCGTCATGGTTCGGGAAACGACATAGGAGCATTGATACCAAGGAGTCTGGTGGGGAGGCAGGTGTCGGTTGAGCATTTGTTGGCATTGGAAAGGCGTCACCGGGCATTGGAGGGTTGTCCAGGATGGCTCGTAGAAGGGGCGGACTTTGTGTCGGTATAGACTTGTAACTCTTCGCGCTACGGTTGTCATGTCGTTGCAGGCATTCAGAAAGCTATTATCATGAACCGGAACATCCTGAGCTAGGTATCTGTATCTACAAGCTCGTTGATATATACCCAAACACGCGAAACCCCAGAGCGCCGCCCATGCAATCCATCGTTAAGCGCCAACACCACCACCAACTCCAACGCCCCTCTATCAATTCAAGCCAACATCGCCTGCCTCTCGGTCTGCGCCGTCCGCCCAGCTGGCTCAGGCCTCGCTTCTTCTCCGACCTCCTGCACCGGCAGCTTGGTATCAGGCGCACTCGGCAGCTGCACGCCGGCGTTGTTCGTGACCTCGGCCTCGAGCGCAGCCAGCTCGTCCTCCACCTCCTCCTCGTCCTGAACCGATATCCTCCCGGCAATGATCTCGCTGACCTCCTATTTTTCACACCCCCCACCGTTAGCCTCGTTTCCAGACCAATCTCCCCAACACAGAGGAAGAGACGAACCTTTTGATACGCAATCGCATCGGCCGTCTCGCCCATCAGCTTCTCGACGTTCTCGACGCCGCCCATCTCGCGGTGGATCTCCTGCAGCACCTTGGTGCCCTGCTGCAGGCCGAAGAGCACGTCCTTTTGGATGAGGGCGAACTCGACCGACGAGGTCAGCTTCTCGAGCTGCTCGAGCTGCGCGTCGGTCTTGGCGAGCAGCGACTCCTGGTACTTTTTGCGGCGGAGCGCGAGCAGGGCGCGCGGCTTGTCGCCCTTGGCGAGCATCTGCTTCGCGATGGCCGTCTCCTTCGAGGTCAGGTGGGTGATGCGCCGCTGGTACTGGTGGAGCTTGTCGCGCTGGAGTTTGAGGTCGAGGATGGCTCTGTTTGTTTTTGGTGTTGATGTTAGGGCGGAAAAGGGGCGGGGGTGGTTGCGCTTGAGATAAGGAGAGGGAGGGGGGAACGGACTGGTCTTGGGCCGTTACACGGCTGGGGTTATTGCCCATTGTGACATTTGGAGGGGCGCACCGGTGCTGTGGTGTTGATGGTTTAGTTTGTCGGTGATGGTGATCGTCGGAGGGCGAGTCCAGCCCTCTGGAGCAAGGCGGAAGGGGGAGGGGGGTGGTTTCGGCTTGAAGTGGGAGGCGAGACGTCACCGGGTGGCTGTTGCAGGGGTTGTAGTGCTACAGAATATTCGGTTCCTCAGTCTAGGAAGAAGAAGTATATCATAGGAGCCTGCTTGGTATATTGGAGATAGAAAAGAACCATTCAATGCCGATATGCTGTAGCACCCGGCAACAAAGATTACATACACCTAGATGGCAGTCTGTTGTGCTGCCTCTCGTCCCTCGTCCGAACCTGTACATCGTCTTAAAGCGTCGTCTGCTTATCGATAAACCCGTCGTCAGCGGTGTGGCTTGGGCGCGCTTGGTGTTGGTGGGCCGCATGCGGGGCTACGTAATCTCGCGGGCACATGCGACAGCATCAAAGGCAACATTCCACGACCAGGCCACGCAGCGGATCCTCATTTCTTCTACTTTCAAGTACATCCTGCTGGAACCAGCGGTTACCTCTCCCAATCTCACCATATTTCAAAAGCGCAGGCTGCTGTTCAAAATGTCGGGCGAGACGGTAAGTGATTGAGCTGACCTGCACTTTCATGGACCCCTAGGCTCTCTCCTCCATACCCGGGGGCGCGCATATTAATATTGATGCACCTCCTGATCTGCGGGATGTCTCAGCTCACGCATGCATTTCCAGACCAAGGCCCCTCCGGCGCCCGAATCTCCTACCACAGCTAGACCGCTCGAGATGGACGACGACGATGTTCAGGAACAGGGCACGCTGGGTGCCGACGATGCTGCCGCCAAATCTACCTCAACAGCCACTGCCGCGGCGAATCCGCCCGCAACCACCGCCTCTGGCGATGCCCCCCCGCCAAAGCCGCCCCGGCCGCTGACCGAGGCGCAAAAGAACCAGCAGATGCTCAAGGAGGCCTTTCCATCTGTCGAGGACGCCGTCATCAGGGCTGTCCTCAGCGCCAGCGGCGGGCGCATCGACTCGGCCTTCAACGCCCTGCTCGAGATGACAGACCCCGAGGCTGCCGAGCGGGACCGCCCGCCGCCGCCACCCCCGAGACCCGTGGCCGAGCCCATGGGGGCGACGTCGACCGACCAGTCCCAGCTCGAAGCCGACGAGCTATATGCCCGCCAACTGGCAGAGCACTACGAGAATGTCGGTGCGTACGAGGCAAGGACCTCAAACCGGTCTCATTCCGGCCGTGGCGGCCATGGCGAGATGCCGCGCGGCCGGCAGCAGACGGGTCTGAGGCCCCAGGACGACCCATACGACCGCGAGCACAGTTTCATCGACGACGATCTGCCCGTCATCAAAGAGAGCCTGCGCAAGGGATTTGTCGAGACGCAGTCCAAGGTCAACACGTGGTTCACCAACTTGAAGAAGAAGATTGACGAGCAGTTTGACGAGGAGGATGAGCAGCACCGCCAGGGCCAAGGAAGCAGTTCGTTCATGGGGCGGCCGACGCGGGAGCAGTCTCGGAGGAGCGCCGACTACGACCGCTACGATGCGGACCCCGAGCTGCTGAGCGACGACTTTGCCGGTATGAAGTTTCACAGCGACGGCAGTAAGTTTGACCGTTTCCTCCCCAAATCTGTCCATCGGAGGTTCAATTTGGGCTGACTGACATGCTCGACAGCCCCCGTGCAGCAGCAACGGCCCTTCGGCGGCAGCAACCCCAACCTCTTCAAGCCGCCCCCGCCGTCCAAATCGCCCAAGCCGAGCGACGGCCGGCGGGTCTCGTTCCGCGACACGGTCGAGGACATCGACGCCTACAACGCCTCGCCCAAGGTCCCGCCAAAGGACGCCGGCGCGGCGGCCAAGACCAGCAAGTGGCAGCCGCTGTCGCCCGTCGACCCCAACCCGATCGTCGAGAACGACCCGTTTAGCCTGGGAGACAGCGACGACGAGCGAGAGGTCAAGGACAAGACGGCGGGGAGCAAGGAGATCAAGATGGAGGACACCGAGAGGCTGAAGCAGGCCACGGCAGATGCCATGGCGGACAGTTTGGTGGACGAGGGGAAGAGCAAGGGGGAGAGTGGGAGTGGTGTCGGTGCCGGTGCTGGTGCCGGTTCTGGTGCTGGTACCAAATAAGGGGATGAGACACGTGCTCTCGTTACTGATGAGGAACGGGTTCGTTCGTTTCTGCATGCGTGTATAGGTACGTGCCACAGGATGCCTGTGCGTACCCTCTCCGGACAAGGGATGTATTTTTGGCACACAATGATATCCAATCCGTCATGTTTCTGCTGTGAGACCGTTCTTGCCGAAAGTCAATCTTGTTCCTCAGGATTATGTAAAAGGTTGCGATCCCCATTCCCGACACGGAACTGGCACCCGACCGCGCAGGGTCTTGCTAGGGCAATCAGCATGCATCTGCTTAGTGAAAACAGACTCACTGTGGAGTCAATGTTCGAAGCTGATGTCCACCGGCTTCCGGGGCGCGGGGCCCTGCGAACAGCACACTCAAAGGAGACGAACTGGGACTAGGGGATGTCCTGGGGTGGAGGTGACACGCAGCTTAACAAGCTTTGCCAAGTCCTTCGCCGAACGCTGGTTAGGAACGTGCGTACCTGACTTGAGCTCCAGCTGTGCACGAGCTGTGCCAGCTCTCTCCCCGGCCACAACCCCCCACCTCCGGCGGCCCTGCCCCTCACCTCTCGCTGCCCCTCATCTGGGATCCAGTCTGCCCCGCCATGGTGCCGCGCCTGGCCTCCGGTCTGTCAACGCTATCGCTAGTGTAAAGCTTGCGCATCGAATCAACAAGAGCACATGGCGAGATCCTGGTTTCCGATTGGCTGTGTCGTGCGGCCGAGGTGCCGTTGGTTTTTTGGCCCTGCATTTGGAAACAACAACTGCTGCTGCACGACTTTTGCGTTCAGACAACAAAGCCGCTGTTCCGCCCCAAGGGTGCGGATCTTTGACCAGGCAGGCCTGATGGGCGACGAGGGGATGCGAGTGAGTCTGTGAAACCCGAGCTCACGAGACAGTGGGGGATCTAGTGAGGTGGGAAAAACTCGGTTTGGGTATCCCGCGAATTCCTTCGTACCGCCTATGTATTATTCCTCGCGACGTAATTACCACGTGGTTCACTCTCAGGCAAGTCTCCCGTTATGAACACGGTACTGGGGCGGTTTTCAGGTTACATCTTATCCTGGATTGACTCGTGGGGGTCTGGCGGAGGAACAAAGTCGTGTCGTTGGTTGCCGGCAGAGTGGGCGCCAAGTTGCTCGACTGCCGCTCTGAGCTGATGCCCGAGGCGAGGTTTCATGGTTCCTTCAAACAAATCGACGTCCTGTCGCTTCCACGTTCATCAAGTGTCTTTGTTTCTAGGTACCTTACCTTACCTAATAAAGTTCAGATTATTCAGTTCGAGTCTTGCGGCTGCTTAGAACAACCCGAGGAGGCTCCTGCCAAATTCGAAAGCCACCGTTTTGGTGAGGAAGGTTCTATCCATCCATTGGATTTGCAGAAAACACACTCGGCGTCGGTACCTACAGCACTGGGGTATCCACGCATAACGGGCCTTGGCGCTCCGGTCCCACGCCTGCAACCATCACCGGCGAGACCCGGCCTAACGGCAGCCCGTCATTCAGCACTCGGGCATGGCCAGCCAGCACTGTCCCGTCTCAGTCCAATCCACCCGATTTGACTTGGCATCCATTCATATCAGGGCAGTCGACCTCAACCCACCTGAATCCGGCAACACAGCAGCCTGGAAGTACTTGGCCTTTTTGAGGGGAATTTTCCAAGGACTCGCTTTTTGGTTTTCCCTCCTGCTATCCTCTCATCCACCATCCACTGCTCCATCACCCACAACCCGGAGCCTGCCGCGGGCCTTTTCTGGTTGCCCCCATCGTCAGTCACCTCAACCTGAGCACGCCCCCCCCCGCCAAACTCACCACACCAGAGGCTACACCTCACTGGCACAGCATTTGCTGGGTTGCATCGGCAACAAAACAGCCAGACCAGCACGAGCACCTCGGAGTCTCGGTTTCTCTCCCCTGGTTGAGTCGCATAAACTCGATCACATCATCTCTGGAAAGTCCCCCAGATACCCTCACCAGTCCCCACCATCGCAACCATTGGTTCACCTGGGTCTTGGTGCCTTTTTGTCTCACTTCGCCAATCACCGTTTCTCGGCTCCTGTGTATCTACATGCGCTCCACGCTATACTGAAGTGACATCCTGACCCGGCCCGGTTGAAGCCTCAGTGGCTCCCAACCCTCACCATGTGAGCCCTCACAGTCCCCCGATTTCCAATAGCACCCTTCTGCTCACACTGCTTCAGGAAGTTCGGCAAGCATATTCAGAAGCGCCAGCTCGAGGTCCCAGAGTACGCTGCGAGCTTCGTCAACTACAAGGCCCTCAAAAAGGTGCGTCCCCTCACATGAGTCCTCCCCACCTCGGTCATGCTGGCGTCGGTCTGCCCTAGGGCTGATTGGAAGACCAAGCAGGGATCCGAGACAGCATCGAGCCTGTCCGCAACTGACGCCGCGACCAACAGCTCATCAAGAAGCTCTCGGCAACCCCGGTCCTCCCTTCACAAAACGACGCCGCCCAACGTGCTACAACAGGGCCTGTCGACTCGCAGGCCGCTCTGCAGGCAAACAAGGCGACATTCTTTCTTCAGCTAGTAAGGGAACACCACTCAGGAAAATGACCCTTATCCCGTCTAACTGGGTTTCAGGAACGAGAGCTTGAGAAGGTCAATGCCTTTTACTTACAAAAGGAAGCCGAGGTGTGTACAAGCTTGCATCCTCGACCGCCAACACTCACTAACTTCAGGCAGCTCAAAGTCCGTCTCAGGACCCTCCTTGACAAGAAGAAGGTCTTGCAGTCCCGCCATGGCATCTCCAGGCGGTCGACAAAGTTCACCACCCTCCAGGAGGGCTTCCAGCAGTTCGCCAATGACTTGAACAAGTTGCAGCAGTTCGTCGAGATCAACGGCACCGCCTTCTCCAAGATCCTCAAGAAGTGGGACAAGACATCAAAGTCAAAGACAAAGGAGTTGTATCTCTCAAGAGCCGTCGAGGTCCAACCCTTCTTCAACGCCACCGTCATCAGCGAGCTGTCTGACCAGGCCACGACAAGTCTCCAAGAGCTCGGTGCATGGGCCGACGGTGATAACGTCACCTTCGACGCACGCCCAGAACATGTCGTCAGCAGCCAACATCTGCCGGGTACCGATGAGGGGGATGCCGACACCCTACTCCTCGATACGGTTCTCTCTGGGAACCTGGAGTCTCTCAAGGAATTGCTGGGCCGCATGAGGCCCGCGACGGACCCCAACGGCGCCGTCGACATGTCTCTGGTCGAGCGGATGACGAGGACATTTCTGTCTGCCATCAACGGAGCGCCGCCCGAGGCGTTGAATTTACTGCTCGAGACTGGGCTAGTGGATATCCAGTCAGAAGACGACATCAACGAGAGGAATTGCTTGCACCAGGCCGCCATCTACGGCAGCTCCTTTGTGCTCGACTATGGGCTGTCCAAGGGCGTTGCTGTCGATAGGACTGATGTCTACGGCCGGGTGCCTCTGCACTATGCCAGCATGCATGGCCGACTCGACATGATTGATACCCTGCTATCAGGTATGGACATGTTTCTGCTTCACATTAGGATTTCTACTGACGCAGGTTCAGCTGCGCCCCAAACAATTGACCTCATTGACCACGACAACTACACGCCACTCATCCATTGCATCGTCCACAAGCACCTCGAGTGTGTTGGCAGACTGCTGGAACGATCTGCGCGCCTCGACCCAATATCCGATACCGACCACGTACCTCTCAATCTCGCATGTGAACATGGCTCACTGGCTATTGCCGAGCTTCTGCTCAAGCACGGTGCCCAAATCCTGCCAGATGCCGAAGGTCTCTACCCGCAACACCTGGTGGCGAGGTCGGGCCAGACTCCCGAACTCCTCCTCCTTCTCAAGAACTTTGGGGCAGACCTGGACCAAATAGATAAGCTCTATGGATGGACTCCGCTTGTCCACGCGGCAAGCGAAGGCAACGTCCCCTGCCTCCGAGCTCTCCTCGACGTTGGGGCGGATCCCAGCATCCTGGATGAGAAGGAGCTCCCAGCTCTGTACTACGCAGCCTGGGAAGGCCACCTGGAATGCATGAAGCTGCTCACGCCGTTCAACCAGAGCAGGAAACCAAATCCAGTCGAGACACAGATGCCCGGGCCGCTGCCTCCGATGATGGGAAGCACAGCACCTGACCCAATGTCGTTGGATGCCGACGCGATCCCGATACTCGAGCTCCCACCACCCATCATCCCGCTCCGGCGCTATGGTCACAACTTCCTGGACACGAAGACGGTTGTCCAAATCACCTTTGGAGCGAACGGGGAGCAGCCGTTGATGTTCTTCCACGACAGCAAATATCCAGCATCGCGCCTCACCATCTCGTCCAAAACGTCGGATGTCATCCCCAAGAACATCATGCTTCCGTTCCACGAAGATACCAGGCTTGTCTCGTTCCAGGTCGACAGCTTTGACTCTTTCACTCTCGACTTTGACGTCTTCCCGGCGTACGGCGCCAAGGTGATTGCCAAAACCGTCGCACTGCCCAACACGTTCCGGGCTCTGCTGAACAGCAACACCGGTACCTGTTGCCTGCCGCTGTTTGACCCGCGGCTGCGTGCCATTGGGCAGATCACCTTTCACGCGCAGGTTATTAAGCCGTTCCAAGGGAAGCCGCTGGAGATTACAGATTTTGAGACGTACTGGAAGGCCACAAGCCAGGTCGACGCCGCGACAATGACACCGGCCATGAGCAGCAGCACGTTCGTGACAGGGTCGAGCTTGTCGGGCGACTTCGTCCGCATCTACGTTCAGCACACAAGTGACGGCGTCCCGGTCCTCTGGCCACAGTGGACTGTCAGCTGTGGTGGCATCGACGTGCCCGTATCACGCCTGACGCTCTCACAGTTCCGCACCGCAACCGGGAACGGGCCGCCTCCCCCCCTCCCAGTCGACGACATTGCCGCCGCTCACCGCATCCTGGCGACGTCTGGCGGCACGACGCTTCACGACGCCCTCTCCCTCCTGCCCAGGGGCATGCACGTCAACATCCAGGTGCTGTACCCGACGGCCGAGGAGCGCGAGCGGCTGGCGCTCAAGGAGCTCGGGCTGAGCGCGGACCTCAACGCGTACGTCGACGCCATCCTTACGGTTGTGTTTGACCACGCCCGCGCCCAGCGCGCTCAGGGCCAGGGGCCCGAAGCGGTGCGGTCCGTCGTGTTCAGCTCGTACAACGAGAGCGTGTGCACGGCGCTCAACTGGAAGCAGCCCAACTTTCCGGTCTTCTTGTGTAACGACCTGGGGTGGCAGCCGCAGGAGGGGCAGGGCGATTTGGCGCAGCACCGGGCGAGCTCGATCAAGGATGCTGTCAGGACGGCGCAGGGGAATAACTTTATGGGCCTGATTTGCTGCGAGCGGTTGTTGGTAAGTAGCTTCCTCCCTCCTATTGAACTCTGACGGAAGCTAATGAACGAACTCAGGACATGGTGCCCGCGCTGGTGGACGCCATCAAGTCGCACGGGCTGGCGCTCGTGGTCGACAAGTCGAGCGGGTACCCCAAGGCGGTCGAGCCCGTCAACCCCCTGGCGGACCCGTTCCCGCGGCTGCCCAAGGGCGTGGATGGCGTGCTCAAGGGGAACGGCGTACTGCGGTTCAACGAGACGATAGACGTGTAGAGTGGGGGGCCGGTTCTGTCATGTCATGGTTTATGTCTGATTTTTCAACAAGGTATAAAAAGGAGTGACTGGAGAGGGACGCGATGCATTTCAATCAATCTCACAACAGTGGAAACCGTAGTGACCAAATCATTTAATGCGTGCCTGCTCAAGGTATCCATCTAAACAACCATTCCGAACCGAAAATGATACCCCGTATGGCCCCCAAACCAAACGCCGTGCTATGCCAACCCAACCCAACCCAACCTCACCTCCCACCCCTCAAAAGCCAGATGCCCTGTCTGCGACCTGCTCACGCCCCTTTATACCCATACCGCAACCCGTCCAACTCCCGCTCGGGATCCACCCCGGCCATGACGACCTTGGCCCCGACGACGACGGCGTACACCACGCCCGGCAGCGCGCCGAGCAGCACGGGGCTCACGCCGACGGCGGCCGCCGGGCCCAGCTTGGCCCGCTCCAGCAGGCCGGTCAGCAGGGCCAGCGCGGCCAGGGCGAGGTTCAGGCGCGGGAGGTGCTGTTCCAGCGGGGAGCGGGACCACCGGAGGGGGTCTTGGCCGGTTGTGAGGATGCCGTTGGTTCTTGGCTTGGTCCTTGAGCCGGATCCGGATGCCCATTCATGTGGCCGTGGGTTGTGCTGTCCTTGTTGTTGTTGGTATTGTTGGTCGAAAAAAGCCAGCCCCGTCTCGGTGGGACCCAGGCGGTGCAGCATCCACCCCGTCGCGAGGAGGGACGAGAGGCCGAGCAGCGGGAGGAGGAAAAAGGGGGACGCGCCGCCGCCGTCGCGGTTGGTGGGCAGGAAGAGGCCGAGGAGGAAGGGGACGGACGACAGGGGCGGGAGGATGGATAGCAGGCGGAGGAAGGAGGCGTTGCGGGTGGTGTTTTGGGTGGAGAGCTTGGCTATGAGGGATTCTTGTTCTGTGAGGTTTATGTTTCCTTGTCAGTTCGGGTTGTGCTGGGGAGGTTTTGTGTGTGGTGGGAGTGACCAAAACGGACCTTGCTCGTCGAGGACTTCGGGAGTGGAGGAGGAGGAGGGGTTGTCATCGTCGTCAGAAGGGTAGTGGAATGTTTTGCGGAGGCGGGCGGCAGGCGTGGGTTTGGCCATGGTGCCTCTGTGGGACGAGCAAAAGTGGTTGTTGTACGTTTGGGGTGTCGAGGCTGCGAGGCTGAGATGGACGATGCTGTGGCAGCTTGGGCTGAAGCACAATGACGTTGGAAGCAGGGGTGGGCTGAGCGTGGAATAACTCTGGTAGTTGCATAGTCGGATCACTCCAAAGTATGCAGTAAAACGGACACAGGGTGGGGTCACGACTGCAGGCAACATCTGAAGTTCTGAACAAAGAAAGTGCCCGCAGTAATGTGACAGTTGATCACAGACGTGATCCAGTGTGATCTCTATAAAAATATGGACAGCGGTCTCGGTAACAGCAATCCTTGTAAGTCAGACATCGACAGACCAGAGTCGTATGTATGTACAACCTCGACTCCAAAAGAAAAGAGAGAAGGAAGAATCTCCCCTTTGAAGAGAACCTGGCGACCGGCCCAGTCTGTCCGTCCTACTTGGCCGGATCCCCGAGCACCTCCGCCATCGACACCCTCTGCGTATCCCTCCTCCTCACCCTCCACACCTCCAGCCCAACCAACACAAGCAAAACAAACCCCAAGACAAACAGCGCAACCAGATTCCACCGCCATCCCCTCATCATGCCCAAGTTCCCGCTAATCACGCGCCTGTTGTTCGGATTCACCAGCGGCAGCTCCAGCAGGGCAGCATACCAGTTCTCGGGCGTCCACCTGCCATCCGGGTACCGTGTCGGCGCCGGGTTCGCTTCAGCCACGCCGAGGTCAATGGTCTGCCCTCCTGTCATGGACGTCTCGACAAAGGTGTAAATGAGCGCGACCATGGTGAGCAAAAAGCTGAGCAGGACAATCACGGCCCAGACATAGAAGACGGGGGACGACCGGTCCCACTGGGGTTGGGTGTTAGTCTTTATGTGAGAATCAGAGATGAAACAAGGGGTTGACGAGGGCGCACCTTCTTCCGTGACCGTCGCTCGAGCCACAGGGCGAGGACGCCGCCGAATCCGACTAGGATCAGGGCTGTCCCGCCGGCGGCGTTGGCTGTGTGGCCTTGGTCTGTGACCAGGTTTGCCGGCTCCCCTGCGATGAGGAAGGGCGCGCCGTTGGGAGGTGCGACGGGGAACGGACCGCCGCCGTAGCTGTGGAGAAAAGCGACCATGGATGAGACGAGGCCGAGGGAGACGGCTGCGTCAATACCGAGGAGGAAGGTGGTGAGCCCGATGGGGACAAGGAGAGAGCGTTTCAAGGCCATCTTGGCTGATCTTTCGAAACTGTTGGAACGGTGCAAGGGCGGCCACTTGGCTGGGGACGGGGGTAGGGGGAGTCAAGAGGAACGGGTATATAACCCGGGCTGGACAAAGGGGCGGGTGTGAATGAAGGACGGTAATGTCCCGCCATATTTGCTGAGCGCCAAGGGGAGAGGAGACAAAGAAACTGTGTTGGACTTTTGAAGCAGGGGTCAGGTTGAGCTGAGCCCTGGCATGTCTTCATCTCTCAAACACTCGATATGAGTGTCGTGCACCTTGTCCTGGATTTTGGATTCATCTGACGCACAACGACGGGTATGGCAGTCTGGGACTGTTGAGACGGAAAACAGGTCACCTCTCATCACGCCATGATTCCGTCCCGCGTCTGGCGACCCGTCCATCCGGATCGTGGTGGGACTCGACGCGGGAGAGAGGGGAGGCAGAGAACATAGAAATCTCCCGCCAAGGAACGAGAAGGGTTGGTGAACACCGGCTGGGCACTTTTTCGAAAACTGGCGAATCAATGTGATCGGAAAGCGAGCCGTGGCGCGTGGACTTGACCTGGCTTCTCAGGAGAACAAAGAAACTGCAGCACTCGGGGTGTGAATGGGAAGGAAGGCTTCTGGAAAGAGCGGCTGGGATAGGTGAGCGCAAGCCATGCCAAGGCCGCCTCAGTTTAGGGATAAGCCAAAACCTGAAAGTACCTGATACATGCATAACGTTATCGACAAGACCTGCCCAATCAATTGAGGCTCGAGACGAGCTTCTTGCCGAAGTGGGCTGAACATCAGTCAACACCACCACCACCACACTCCCAAGCATGCTGTCGAGGTTAACACAGCAAAGGGCAGGGGCCCAGGCAGCCCTTCTGCGGCGGAGGATACTCACAGCAGCACGCGGGCCAGCAGAGACTCCCGTAGCCCGGCAACTAGCCCGACAAACAATCCAGAAGCGCACTCTCATCTCGGCCCCCAAGCCCGGCGATGGCCCGCTGATGGAGCGCCGCGCCGACCGCGAGCTTCCCAGTGCGCTCTCCTCTATCCTGCAAGTTCAGCTTCTCGCCCATGCTAACAGTTTGCGCCCCAGGCCTCGAGCAGACGACCTTCCGCTGGTCGCGCACCCTCCCCATCTTCGCCGCCGTCATCGCCATCGCCTCCGTCGCCATCTTCAACTACCAGAAGCTCTCGAGCCCCGTGGTCGGCGCCACCCTTTACGCCCTGCGCACCTCGGACAAGGCCCGCGCGCACCTGGGCGACGAGATCTACTTTGCCCAGCAGATCCCGTGGATCTCGGGCGAGATGAACCAGCTGCACGGCCGCATCAACATCACCTTCAAGGTCAAAGGCACCCGGTCCGGCGGCGTCATGAAGTTTGCCAGCTTCCGCCCGAGCCCGCGGGCCCAGTTCCAGACCACCGAGTGGAGCCTCGAGACGGACGACGGCACCGTCATCGATCTGCTCGAGGACGGCGACCCGTTCCAGACGATTGCCGCCGGCGGGCTGCTCGAGTTTGATGGCGGCGTCGAGGCCGAGGAAGAGCCGGTCGGGGCGGCGGCCACGAGGGGGTTCAGGCAGATGAAGAAGTAGACAAGAGAGAGAGAGAGAGAGAGAGAGCGTGCTCCTACACGTACTGTACATTTAACTGTATATTGTATGATATGATACAAGAGACGACCAAAAGACTACCCCGCACACACACGTACACACACAATCCGCGCCCCTCAGAACGCAGCCGGCGCACGCTCGCCGGCGTCCTCCTTGGCAGCGGCCGCGATGATCTCCTCAATCGCATCCGCGTCGGCCTCAGACGGCTTCATGCCCTCGGCCATGAGCTCCGCTATCCTCTTCTCCCGCCTCGCCTCCTTGAGCTCCAGATGCCGCTCCCGCGCCGCCTGCAGATGCGCCTCGGCGTCGGGGAACCGCTCCTCCAGCGCCTTCATCGTCTTGTCGATCCACTCCTGCGACGGCGGCTCCTTCTTGACCGCATCCTGGATCTTGACCACCGCCCCCTTGGGCCCGGCCACGCACCCCTTGACCACCACGATCCCCAGCTCGTTGTCCACCATCAGCACCGGCAGGTTCTGGACCGTCACCCGCTGGTTGCCCATCCGGCCGGGCATCTTCTTGCCCGGCAGCACCCTCGAACCGCTGCCCTGGCTGGGGCCCGTGGTACCGATCGTCCTGTGGTTCAGCGAGTTACCGTGACTCGCCTCCTGGCCCGCGAACCCGTGCCTCTTCATGCCGCCCGCGAACCCCTGCCCGCGCGAGTTGCTGCGCACGTCGACGCGCTGGCCAATGTGGAACCAGTCCGGCAGCAGCTGCACGCCGACGGGCAGCAGGCCCTTCTCGTTGCGCACCCGGAACTCGGCCAGCACCTCCTTGGGCGCGATGCCCTTGGCCTCGTAGTAGCCCAGCAGCGGGGCCGTGACGTTGGGCGCCGCGCGCTCGCCCATGCCCACCTGCACCGCCCAGTACCCGTGCTTCTGGCGCGTCTTGTTGAGCACGGTTTGGACTCGGTCCAGCTGCAGCACCGTGCACGGGATGCGCGCGCCCGTCCGCCCCATGAAGACGGTCATGCCCTTCTTGACGGCCAGCACGCCCGCCCGCACGGGCGTCGAGTGCTCCTTGCGCTTGAGCGCCGCGGCGGGGCCCGCCGTGGGCGCGGGCAGGCCCGAGGTGATTTGGTTGAAGCGGTGCGGCTTGGCGCGCGAGGGGAGCGTCGACCAGCCCGACTTGACGGCGCGGGATTGTGTGTAGGAGAGGAGGCGGACGGATGGGGAGCTTGGTGATGCGGAGGCGGAGGCGGAGGCGGAGGCGCGGGGAAGGGTGGAGGGTGTGGTTGGTGACAGCGAGGTCGGCTGCACGAGCAGCTGCCGCCAGCAGCGGGCGGGCAGCCGGGGCGCCATTGTGTGTGTGTGTGGTGGTGGTGTGGTTGTTGTTGGTAGGTTCGATGTTTTGGTCGGGTATGAACTCGCCGGTTACGGCATTGGCTGGCTGCGCCGGTTGTGGTGGTGGTGGATGGACGGCCTCGGACGACGGCGAGGTCGCGCTTCAGGAGTGTGGTCGGCTCTCGATCGTCAATTGAGCACGCGGCAGAAAATTGAGAGCTCCATTCCGAGAGAAAAAACTGGGGCCTGTCGGAGAGTTAAGTGGATCCAGCCTCCAGACTTGGAACCCTAACCCTGTTTATTCTGCACCTCCCCTCAAGAGAGAGAAGGAAGAACAGGCAGCGGGTGAAACACTCACTCACGGGACTTTGCAAGAGAGGAAGTGAAGACAGGATCTAGACTCACTCGACCAGTTCTATCAAATCTAAAATTATTCCCTCAAATCCAGCAAGAAGGACGGTTTTCCTGGTCAAGATGGTTTTTTACTTCACCTCGAACGTCGTCGAGCCCTCGGCGTACATCTATGTCGGCAAGGACAAGTTTGAGAGTGAGTGAACGCCGTAAGCTGTCCGTTTCTAGCATAGAGCCTGCCTGACGTGTGGTTACTATTTTTTCAGATGAGGACTTGATCAAGTTTGGCTGGGAGGAGGATGTGTGGTGAGTTTTGCGAACCCAGCTGTCCCGCTGTCTCGGCCAGATTCTCACTTGTCCAAGGGTATGAGCCCCGAAAACCTCGGCTCAACGACCATGGTTCTCACCCATCGCAGTTCCACGTCGACAAGCTGTCCAGCGCACATATCTATTTGCGCCTGCGCGAGGGCGAGACATGGGACAATATCCCCCAGGAGCTGTTGACCGACCTCGCCCAGCTGACCAAGGCCAACTCGATCGAGGGTAGGAACATGTCGGACACTGCCTCTGAAACCCCCGCTGACGGGCTCAGGTAACAAGAAGGACAACATCACCATCATCTACACCCCATGGTCCAACCTGAAGAAGGACGGTAGCATGGCCGTGGGCCAAGTAAGCTTCAAGGACAACAAGAAGGTCAGCTCACCTCACCCCCACCCTCATCGAGATCACCATACTAAACGGGCGCAGGTCAAGAAGATACTCGTCCCCCAGCGGGAAAACCCCATCGTCAACCGGCTCAACAAGACCAAGGTTGAAAAATACCCGACCTGAAGCAGGAAAAGGACGACCATCTGCGGGAGCTGCGCAAGAAGGACCAGGCCGCACAGCTGGCGAGGGTAAGTCTCAGCGCACCGCTTATACACGAACAGGCTCTGACGAGATTGTCTGTATTAGAAAAAAGAGGAAGCCCGCGTTGCCAAGGAGCGCCAGGAGAAGAAGTGGCAAAAGGATCACGCCTACGACCGACATCTTCACCGAGGAGAACATGGCGGCCACCAGCAACCAAGACCGGGGACGCCAATTGGGAGGATGACTTTATGTAGTCGCTCGCAACTCTCGCTCTGCTAACTACGTGCCCGTTACATCCCGGCCCCCGCCCCCCGATCCCGCTCCCCATCTGGTTCACATTCGTCCCCTTGATCTTGTGGTCCCCGGGGTTCGCCGCCGCCTCGTAGATGATGTTGGCCGGCGCCCGCCCAGCTGCATCCACTCCCCCTTGAACCCGACGTACGAGATGCGCGTGACGTCCTCGTCCCCGTCGCCAAAGTTGTCCGGGAAGAAGAGCGTCAGCCTCCGGACGGCGTTGAACCGCGCTCGGCGCTGCACCAGTCAGTATTGGGGATCGTTTGCACTTGAGGCCGGCCCCTAGAATAGAGGGCGGAACATACCACAGGCAACTCTTGTACCTCCCCTGTGCGACTCAGCTCAAACTCCTGCGTCCCGCTCGTCTCCTCGGCCACACCGAAATCGACGTCGTCCCTGTTGATGATTACCTTTAACGTCTTGGGCGCCGACTCCGAGTCAGACGTGCGCAGCAAGATGGAGTGCAGCTTGACCTGCCCCGTAAACCTATTCTCAAGTCAGCCGCGCGCTCATATTTTTCCTCCCGTCAACTCCCGTGCTTCCTCTCCCGCGGCTCTCCTCCTAAGAACCTCCCCCCTAACCCTCCCCGTAGAATCCCCCGTAGAACCCCCCGTAGATAGCGTCCATCATCGCCATTTTAAAAAAAAAAACCTCCCTCACCCCCTCCTCCCCCTACTCAACTTCCCAACCCACCATCAAAACCCAACGTCACGACCCAACACAAGAAGACCAGAGAGGAAAAAAAAAACACCGGAACAAAAAAAAAGCAAGACATACGGCACATTCAAAATCAACTGCTCGTCCACATCGCTCTCCACCTCCGGCTCCGCCGCCAGCCGCTCCTGCCACGTCTTCTTCACCACGGCCCGGCCGGACCCGTACGCGGCCTCGTTGAGCGCCGTCACCTCGTCAAAGTTGATGTGCTGGTACAGCGAGAACTGCAGGGCGGGCGTGATGTCGTCCGAGTGGTCATGGTCACCGTGGTCGTGGTCGTGGTCGCCGTGGGAATGGGTGTGTTCGTCGTGGCAGTGGTGAGACATTGTGAGGTTCTTTTTTGGGGGGCGGTTTTGAGTTGTTGGTTTGTTGTTGGCGTAATTGAGGGAAAAAGGAATGAAAAAGTTTGGGGTTTGTGAGGTTGGTAGAGGCCGTTCTGGTAGTTGAGTCGGGGGGTTTGTCCTGGATGGGAAATGGAGATGCCGAGTTTCAGTTGAATTGAGCCAAGTTGAGGTGAGCTGCGGGAGCACTAACAATTTTGAGGGGCGATGGCAACAAAGGGTCTCGCAACACCACGACCAAGAGCTGCCCAAACTGCTGGGTGCAAAGTGTTCGTTTTTGAGATTTCAACTGGTTTGATCAAGACAAACAAGGTTCATTACAGAGAATTGAATCCATGAGAAGTATGAGCTACCTATTCCAACGCCCTCTCTCTCCATCACATCTACCGAAACCCACTCATCCGCAACTCACTCTTCCTCTTGCCCTTCTTCAACGGGCTCCTCTTGAACGGCGAAAACGACGGCCGCCCGCCAAACAAGCCCGGCAGCATCTGGCTCTTCGGCTGCGACGGTGTGCCCTGCAACTGCGACGATCCCTGCCCCATGCGCTTCGAAGAAAACGGTGGCGGCGCCGGCGCCCCCGTCCCCATGCCCGAATCCCTCCGGTACTCCCTCCGCAGCGGCGACCCGGCCCGCACCCTGGGCGTTCCAAACCCGCCCATCTGCGGCTGCGACGAGAACTCCAACGGCGGGGCCATCTGCGACTGAGACTGCGACTGAGACGGCTGGGACGTCGAGAGGATCATAGGCAGCGTTTGGCTTGAGGGCCCCCCTAGGGACTGGGACGACTGGTCCATCATGAAGGAATCCTCGCCCAAGATGCGCTGTGATAGCCGCTCGGCCTTGCGCCGGCGCGCCTCAATCTTGCGGCGCCGCCTGTCGATCGCCTCCTCGGCTTCGAGGTCCTGGCCGGGCTTCCAGGTGATGTCGTCCGGGTTGGCGCCGAGGTCCCAGCGGGAGAGGGCGAGAGTGGGTTCGCCGTAGATGGTTGCTGACGTGTTGAGCGCCGCGTACTTGCGCAGCCGGAGAGCTACTGTGTCACCTTGTTCCGCCTCTGGTTCTCTTGCTTTGCCTTTCCCTTTGAGGGAGGTCGGGAGTGAAGGCTGGGATGACATGAGGCTTGGGGAGCTGGGAAATGGGAGCGAGCTCGAGAGCTGGCTTTCCGGCGCAGTCCATGATTCCGGCACCGCCGAGACGCCAATGTTACTGAGAAACATCTCGGCTGCCATGTTCTGCAGCACTTGTTCCCGTTTCTGATGGTGGGTTTCGTCGTTGCTTGTTTGGGTCTCGAGAAATAAGTCTCGCAGTTTCTCAACCAAGTCATCGGGTCCGAAATCGATGAGCGGGCGACGAGCTTCAGGCACAAAGAGCCACTCGTCAGCGCGCCGGTGAAGGGGTTCTTGCTGAGCATCCCATTCACGGGCCAGCTGAAGCAGGTCCTTTCCTGCGCCGCCAGATGCTGCCAAGTCCAACCTAAACACTCATTAGCGATTGCAGCGGGAGTGATTGGGGGCAAGAGCACATACAGCGACTGTCTCGGCATATAACCATCTTCCTTCTCCCGCTCAATCGCCTCGGCGATAAAGCCAAAGTCCACACCATCCTCCAGCAATTTGTGGTCATCCTTCTCTTCCGCAGAAGTCAAGCGCTGTGCAACAAGCCCAAAATCGATACGCTGTTGGATTCCTCCCTTGAGCCGCTCCAGCGCCACCCTCTCGAGCCCCCTCTTTCCAAAGACAGCGCGTTCATCAAACTCGTCCGGCACCGCAAATGCGTCAGTCAGACTCTGCAACAGCTTGAGTCGATGCTGGCCGTCCTCCTCAACCGCCTCCCTCGTGTCAGTGTGGCGGAACAGAGACGCCCGGCTCGTCAGACCAGGCGCACAACGCGCTGTGGACATCCAAGTCCTGGCCCAGGGTCAGCAGCTGAAAGAACCTCAGCTGCGCCTTCCTCATCGCGCGGCCTGCCGCAGATGTTGGCTCGTTGCCATTCGCCGCCCCGCAGGCAGGATGCTCAAGCCGATGAACGTAGATGGACTGTTCAGGGAGATGAGATCGCGGTGGTACCGTACGGGTGTGCCCGGTTCTGGATTGATGAACCAGAACACGGTCATCTCGGTGTCCTTAGCGGAGGGACGCAGACGAAACATGCCATGAGGCCGTTGACGTAGGCTCCAGGGGAGACGTCGAGACGGAGGGTTGGGTCGTTGACGTCCTTTTGGTGGGGACAGGAGACGAGGATGTCGAGGGTCAAGGACTTCCTCTTGCCTTCCCGTACGACCACCCAGAAAAAGGTCGTGCTGGTGAGGATGAATGCTTGTGCGGGATCCAGCCGGGAAGATGCTATCCCCAGGATCCGATGGGTTGCCTTTGGCAATACCAGATGGGAGACTGAGTGCAGTTTTTGAGCAGCAGGATCAAACACGTGCAGGTTCCTGGGACTGCAAAGCAGCAGCAATTGTCGTGAAGGGTGCGGCTCGAGCTCAGGGTGCCCGCCAGAGGGCTCTATGGCGCTTCTCGTGTGCTTCGCCGAGCGACTTGAAGACTGCAGGGTCTCGTGGTTCCGTGCCAGCCATAGGATTTTGTGCGGCTGCAGCTCGTTCATGGAGTTGAAGGGCAGCTTCGAAATGGATCCCGAGATGCTATTTCCGCACATCTTCAAGACGGGCGTCAAATTCTTCGGCCGTGAGGTTAGGCGTCCTGTAACGTCCCACACACTCCAGTAGCCAGCCTGGTCAATGATGGCCATCCGAGGGATGTCCGCTTCGGCTTGTCGGGTGAAGCAGACATCGGCCTGCAAGCTCCCCCCCGTCTGCTCACAGGGGATTGTGAACAGAGGGTTGTCAAAGAATTGGCTAGCAACAGACGTCCCAGAGACCCGACCCAGAGGCTTTCCAGCCGGCATGGGTATCGCACGCAGTTCGGGCTCATAGACGGTGGTTGACGCGCCATTTTGAACGAGGAGCCATCGGATCGGGTCATATTTCCTTGCGTCGATAGCGAATTTGACCAGCGATATGGGCACAACATCCTGAAACCCGTTGCCCTCGAGCTTGTTGTTCGTAGCGTGGACATCAACCCTGATGTCTGCCGCTCTCCAGACCCATTTCTCGCGGGCTAGGCTGATCAGCCGCAGAACATTTCCGGAGACGCCGGAGGCAACAGCCAATACTGGGTGGCCTTTGTTTGACTCGCCCTCTCTCAAGTCGGCCACCTCTCCCACAGAGAACAGCGAAGGCGCGTCGGCAAGTGCCGGGGAGCTCTTTGCCTGAGACACGGCGATCTCTTCCAGCAGCAAGGACTCGACGCCCTCGTCAAGGATCGAAGCCTCGGAGAGATGTCCCAGCAGCCACTGCTTCTGATGTTTAGCAACCTGGGAAGGGCCCATATCACTGGGCTGCGAGGTCGGAATCCTGCTAGGGGCACACCACTGTGTGAAGGGTGTCACTTGCTTGAAGCGAGGCGCTAGTGTGGTCAGCATAAGAAGGCCAAAAGCAACCAACCTGTAGACCGTGACTCACTCTCATCTTTAGCTCTGTTTCTGCGTATTTGCCCGATGCACTCATCGCCCTGTGCCGGGGTGTATGTTAAGCGACCGATGATGCCGTCCGCGGGTACCCGGCGAGCCTTGGCCCGGGCGGTTGGCTGGACGGCAGTGTGCCTGTCATCCATTTGGACTGATTGTGATGGGAAGGCGGGTTAAAGAGAATCTCGGGATCATTCTCCCTGTTCTGCGACACAAGCAGTGACCGGGCCGTTTGCTCACAGCAGATCGGGATTGGGACGAGGGTCGTTTGTTGTGTCGGGACGGAGCAACAACATTGAAAAGCGAGGTAGGCTGCAAGCGATCAAAGGGCCAAAACAAAATAAATTGCGAGGTTTCCGTCTGATCCAGAATCCAAGGCAAGAGAGCCGATTGTCCTTTTCGGTATTGTCGATTCAAGCCAAGTGCAAGTGCAAGTGCAGAATATCTATCGAGTTGCAGGTTGAAGAAGGCTGCCAATGAGTCCAGCAGGCCAGGGGAACTTTTTAGTGGGGTAACAGAATACGACCAATCACTTTGAGCATGTGGATCCGCCGGCCTCGCCTTGGCGCAAGGTGCCCTGGAAACTCGCTGAAGATGGCAAGCAGATAAACAAAGCATCCCGCATTTGCGCATCACCGTCGCAAACCGCACCCTCCCCAAATCCAACATCGCCACCGTCCACCGAGCGTCGCATACCAATACAAGAACGAGATACGATAATCAGGCATACAGACAGCCCACAATGTCATCAGCATTCGAGCCCTCAATGTCTACCAGCCGCCCGCCGATCGGCGGCCCCTCGCTGGCGGACACGCTGCCCAACATCAACTTTGGCTTCGACGAGCTGCGCGACCGCATGGCCAAGTTCACTGCAAAGTTCGACGCCTTTATTGAGCAGGGGCGCAAGCGCGTGCTCGAAGAGCGCAACCAGTTCCGAATGAACGTGGCCGAGCTGCAAGGTACGACTCCCTACGTCCACCCCGATCCCATTCCAACTAGAAGCTTGCTAACCAACCCGCAACAGAGGACCAGCGCATGAAGAAGAAAGACATCGAAATCATTCAGCTCAAGACCAACACGTACCAACAGACCATGTCCAAAGAAGCCGCCGAGACCCGTGAGATGCAAGCCGCCATCGCCCAGCTCACCACCCAGCGCGACCGGCAGGCGGCGGCGCGGGACGCGCTCAAGGAGCAGATCGCCGCGACGCAAAAGGACATTGATGCGCGCCTGGCCGCGCAGCGGGCGCACCAGGCGCAGCTCGAGGCGCAGGCGCGGTTTAACGTGCCGGAGCTGGACTTTTGGGTGACAAACCTGTGCCTGCGCATCGAGGGTGCGGGCAAAGACGACAGGCTCAAGTTTGTGTACACGCACGTGGACGAGAGGGACTGGGAGCGGGAGGCGTGGTTCGAGCTGTGCACGGGGAGTCGGGACTATGATGTCCGGCATTGCCGGCCCAAGTTGGAGAGGGAGAAGGTGGAGAAGGTGTTGGAGAGGGTGAATGAGACGAGGGAGCTGGCGACGTTATTGAAGGGGATGAGGGAGTTGTTTGTGGAGGCTATGCGGTCTTGATGGTGCTCGGCGCTGTCTTGGGTGACGATCATGTAATGATGCAAATGAGAGAGGGTTCTTGGGTAGGCTTAGGGAACCGGCATGTCTGTTGCTACATGTGGCAGAAAAGCCAAATCAAAGATGACCACAGTCTGTTTGGTTCGTGAAGGGTCGATATCTTCTTTTTTTTTTTTTTTTGGCCTTGAAATGCCACGGCATGTTCAGCGTTTTCTATGTTGTATGTATGCTTCACCCTCAGACACGTCCGCGCGTCAAACCCCGCCAATTAAACATGCAACGCGCTTTCGCGGGGCAGTCTCAACGACACATCTCAACCACTCGTCTCAACCGTCCGCAAAAGGCATCATCCGCTCAAGATGCCGCCCAACGAGCGGGCCGAGAAGCAGGCTGCTGCCCAGCAGGCAGTGGACATTCTGCACGAGATTGCCACCATTCTGGTCAGTCAGCGACGCCAAGAATCAACCACCAGAGATGAGGAGCAAGGGAACTGACCCTCACCAAAACCCAACAACAGAACTGCCACCTCGACCGCCGCACCCTCTCCATTTGCATCTCCATGATTGAGAACGGCGTGAACCCCGAGGCGCTAGCAGTGCGTTTCCCCCCATCTCAAACTCATCCCTTTCCCTCCCCCCCACTCGGCTGCTCTTCTCAAACACACCGTCTCCCAAAAACTCTCACACTAACACCACCACCACCACCCCCCGCCCTCAGAACGTCATCAAAGAACTCCGCAAGCAAGGCCAAGAAGCCCAGCTCGAGTCCGCCACAGCGGCAGCGGCAATTGCCGGAGCGTCGACGCGCCGGAGATAAATAAAAAAAAACCCCAAGCTTTGATCGCGAGGTGGTGACGAACTGGCCACCTTCTTTTCAACCACACTACCCGGGCAAAGGGGGCAAAGGGAGCAAAGGGAGCAAAGGGGGCAAGGCGAGCAGAAGTACGCGTTCGGGTGCCAACCTAAACCGGGGATTGTCCGCATCTGGGCCTGTTCTTCTAGGTAGCTTAGTCGGGTCTCAGGGCCGGGAGGATGTCTGTCTGGCCTCATCCAGTCTCATACGAAAACAAAACGACATGCCAACTCCGCCGTTCTGAAACTGGGTTTGTTCTAATGGGTACATCATCTTTCATCTACGTGGGCAGAAGAGTTTGCTCTTTTCTTTTTCTGCACTGCCCAGCCAGTTCCGTTTGGTGGGAAAAAAATCTCCGGCCCATCAGTTTCCTCCGCTGGCGCCGGTCGACAAACAAGGCGTTGTGTTTGAGAAGAGACCGACAGCTGAGGCTCGTCCAGAGAGGGCTGTATCGGAAACACGCAGATGTGGAATAGAACAAACTGTCAGCACCCTCGCTCAATTCCATAAAATTAAACACGCGCCCAAGTACACTACCGTCCTGGTCCATGATATAGATACCTATGCAAAGCCGCTACCGAATGATAAAGCCAAGTATCCCCGCCACCCACACACCCGTCCCTCCCACCGAGTTTTGACGCCGACCCCCTTTCAACGCCAGTCCCACCACCTTGGAATGCTCCATCCCGTCCCATTGAAAGTACCCCAGCCGTCCGCCTCCGAATCCGTGTATGCAATACCTGACCGCCGCCCGTTCCAGTTTCCCCATGGTCACCCATCGCAGGCCCCTCATCTGCTCATCACCGCCCTTCCACAGACAAAACACCCCAAACCCGACACCGCCTCCCACAACCAACCCCCTGACTCCTACCCCTACCCCCACCCGCATCCCCGTCCCCGTCCTGTCCCCGTCCCTGTCCCCGTCCCTGCCCCCTGCGTCGACACACGTCCCTATCTATGACCCAGCAGCAGGATATCATCCTCCTCGTCCTCATCTTCTTCTTCTTCTTCTTCCTCCCCCTCTTCGTCGCCAGACTCCCCCTCTGAACTTTCTTCGTCTTCTTCGTCGTCGTCACTAAACCCCACCACGCTCTCGGCCGACGTCAACCCCGTCATGCGATCGAAATCCCGATCCCGCGCGCCAAAGAGGTCCAGCATGTCATCGTCTTGGTCTTCGTCGTCTTCGTCTTCCGAGGAGTCGCATGCCCTGGAGCATGCACCAGCACCGGCGCCGGAAGCGGGAGGGCGGGACCGGTCGAATGCTGCGGTGGAGGATGTGGATGCGGCGGCGGCGGCGGCGGTGGCGATGGTGGGGTTGCGCGCGGGGGGCAACGGAGAGGATGACGACGCAGTCGCAGTCTGTTCCAGCTCCGCCGAAGGGGTGGCGGTGCGGTTCAAGAGGCGGAGTAGGAAAGCCGGGGAGAAGGACGAGGGAGAGGTGGAAAGGAGGCCGAAACCTTGATATACTGACGAGGAGGTGTCTTGTTCGCGTTGCCGGGGCTGTTCCCTGCGGCGGGCGGCGGCGCGGTTGCGCTGGCGGAGTTCGTCGGCGAGGAAGGCTGGGTCGAGGGAGATGGGCTGTTGTTGGCCCTGGTGTGGCTGTTCTGGCTGGTCGGCGGCGCCGCCCGGCATGTTGAGCAGCTGCAGTTGGGTGGTGTTGTAGGACTTGCACACGGCGCACTTGAGGCCGAGCCAGTGGAAGGCGGTCTGGGACTTGGCGGAGCAGTCGTTGCACGAGATGACGGCGCGGGCGTCGGCGTAGTCGAGCGGCATGGGCTGCTGGAGGATCTGCATGTCGAGCTGGCGGAAGTGGTACTCCATGTTGACGCACGACTTGTTGCAGAGCGGGCAGCGGTACGACGTCTTCTTGAGCTCCTCGAAGCACACCAGGTGGATGCTGTGACCGCATTGCATGAACATGACCGACTTGGGCGAGTTGAATAGGTACTCGTTGCAGATGGGGCAGTCCGAGTCGACGGCGCGCTCGATGCATTTGTGGTTGTTGGTGTCGGACATGGAGACGCATGCCATGCATTTCTAACGCTGTCAGCTTTCCGAGCGATGACCCGAAAAACAGGAATCAGAAGGCTCACCTTGCAGTGGAAAAAGTCCTTGCCCAGTCCCTGTCCGACTCTACAGAGTCCGCAGTCGGGGCAATGGTAGATGGGCTTGTTCGGGTCGTCGTTCCAGAGCTTGCATATCCCGCAGTAGTAGTAGGCCGCCGACTGGCCGCACTTGGTGCATGTATCGGATGCCTTTTGTGCGCACCCGCAGAGCATGCAGAGCATGTGTTTGGTTTGCTGGCGCGGGAGGACGTGATCCTCGACAGCGTCGTGACAGTGGCGGCACGTGTGCCACCGCTCACACGAGGCGCACTGCAGCTTGACATTCCGGCGGTAGTGCTCGCAGCCGAGGCGCTTCTCCTCCTCTTCCTCGGGCTGTCCCGCCACCGACCACCAGTCCGAGCGGTCAGCCGGCCGCTTGTTCGGCGCAAACGTCGGCCTGAGGTCCTCCTCGGTCAGGGGCAAGTTGAGCGGGCCTGACCCGTCCCCTAGCGGATTCCACTTCTTGAGGACTTGCAACGGGCCGATGTGTTCGGCGGGCTCGGGGGGGTCCAGTGTACTCGTGCTGGCCGGCGACACGGGTCTCAGGGTAGCGTGAGCGGGCCTGGGTGACTGCTGTAACCTGCTGGTGTACCGCTCCGTCAACAAGCCGTGCATCATCTGGGCTTTGGTGTCCTGCGGGACGCTCAGGAGCTGGATGGCCTGTATCCTCCGCCGGAGATCCCCCATGCCGTCATCCTCGGGAAGCGGGGTCCGCGGGTTGCTCTCTGGGAGCGGCCATGCTGATGCTGATGATGATGCTGATGCCGTGATTTCGTCCGCCGGTGCACCAGTAGCGAGCGTGCTGAATTGCCCAGCCGGTCCGGTAGTGGCATGGCTTTCGGGAGCGGCCGGCAGGTCGAGTGGACTTGGTGGCGAGACGACGGGTTGCTGGTTGCGGCTTGCTGCTACGGCGACAGCCGACGAGTCCAACACGGCATCCCCAACCGCTACCCTCCCAGACTCGTCTCCCTCCAGTATTGCGCTTCCGGCGACGGTGGCGGCATCCGTTGACCTTGCTCTACGGTGACGCAGGGCGGGGGGCTCGATGGCGGGGGGCTCAGTGGCGGCAAACCCGGAAGAGAAGCGGCGTGCTTGTCGGAGGACCGGGGTGATGATGAAGTCGGAGACCAGCTGGGCCATCGCAAACCATGAGCTGCTTCGTATCAGCGACGACGGGCTCTAGGGGTGCTCCAGGCTGTCGTCTGGCGGGCTGAACATGGACGCAGAGGAGAAGGAACTTGGGAAGTTGGCAGTGAAGCTGGGCCTGGAACAGGTGCTTCGTGGGCCCTGCCTGCCCTGCCATTGGCCGCCTTGCGTCACAGGAACAGGGGCCGGAACGCCCGGACTCAGCAGCGGCATCCCCACCAGTTCTATCTGCCGCCCCACACCATTTAAGCTTTTGCCGGGGTACGGGTGCAGGGGTGCAGCTGCCAGCGCTGAAGCACAGCTGTCACCACTCACGCTCAGGCTGCGCTTATTACTGTCCCTGTCTCACCAAAAAAGACATTATCCCAGCATTGAACAAGGCCAGTTCAACTCCCCGTGTATTCATCTTCCCAATCTGCCACTTTCAAGCCCCAGGCGTCCCCTCCTGTCTTGCCCCCTCCTGTCTTGTCCCCTCCTTAGGTACTGTACTTGTTATCTCAGCCACCTCGATCCTAAACTCGGCCCTCACCCCTAAATGATCCGTAACCCACGCCTTCTCCAGGTCCCTGCCCTCCACCAACTCCCCCGCCGCCCGCTCCTCCTCCACCACCACGTCCATCCCGAACCTCTCAAACCCAACCACCTCCACCCCTCCGCAAAACAAAATCTTATCCATCCGACTCAACCCCCACCGCGTCCTCTCCCGCCTCCCCGCCATGTGCCCCCACGTCATGCCCCCTTCCTCCCCTTCCACGCCCCCCGTCTCGAGGTACGCATCCTTTAACCCGTTGTCGACATGCAGCGTCCTGTCAAACTCCTCAATGGCGTTGAAGTCGCCACCGATGATCCCCGCGTGCGCCCGGTGCAGCCACTGCGCGGCGGCCGCCAGCTGGGCGGGCCGCCGCGGCGGGATGGCGCACAGCGACTCGAGGTGGGAGGTGCAGAGGCGGAGGGTTTGGGACTGGGGCAGGGCGATGTCGACGAAGAGGGCGTCGCGCTGCATCGCGGTGACGGGGTAGTGGAGGCGGAAGAGGGAGGTGATGGGGAGGGTGGTGGGGATGAGCATGCAGGTGCCTGGTTGGGGGTTAGTACCTGGGAGGTAGGTAGTCAGGGTGTGGGGCGGGGAGGGAAGGGGGGGAATAGGGGAGGGGTTTACCGTAGGTTGGTGACTCCCAGTGGTCGGTGGACGCGTCGGTAATGTTGTAGCCTGCGCGCACCCAGTCGGCCTGCTTGATCAGCGCGAGATCGGACTGGGTCATCTCGTTGAGCATGACGATGCTTGGGTCCGGCTTGTTGGCGACGAGGGAGCGGAGGTGCTTGAGAGCAGCGGCCATCCGGGCTTCTCCGTACGGCCGCATGAAGTCGATGTTCCAAGACAGCACGGAGAAATGGAAGGATCGGGGCGTTTCGGAGCCGGGCGGGACAGTTGAGCCCTGCACCTCGACCGGCCACCAGAGACCGTTCCGGAAGGTGAAGTACTCTTGCGGTGCAGGCTCGCCGCGCCTCCAGCTCTGGATTGTTGGGAACATGGCGGCGCTCTTGGTTTGCTTCGTGGACTTTTGGCGGGTGAGGTGTCTAAAGAATCTAAACATTGAAAAATCCGGATGGGCTGTATTATGGCCAAACACGGTACAAGTGCTCCGGTGTCGTGAATCGAAAGGCAGCGGGATCTCGAGTGCGAGCCGAGCCAGGCAGCAGCTGACAGTTGGTCCGAGGATCAAATAACGCAGTGGCCTGATTGGCTGTTGTAGGTATCTAAAGCCATCGGTGACCGGATCTAAAAGAACTTGCTGAACCTGGCGAATTTTAGTCTTTAGGAACCAAAGGCTACCTAGGTATGAGATAGCTAGGTAGTCGGGTACTGAAAGCTGAGCACAAGATTGAATTCTCGTCATGCTTCCATTGTAATCAGGGGGTATGTCGACAGAACATGACAACTTAGTTCAAATCCAAAGAACTGGAGAATGAAACTAGCAATCACTGCGCAAGTAGATTTGAATTTTCATTTGAGTCGTAGTATGATCTCACTCAAATATGTGCAGTGACACTTATTTGATTGGCCCTTACTATCAATACATCCTCCTTCCTTTCCACTCGCTCACGGACTAACCCTCCCTCCCCAACCACGCCCTCGGCCTCAGTATATCCGCCATCGCCCCTTCCATCACCACCACCTCCAAAACCTCACCACTCCCCGTCCTCTCAAACCCATACCTCAAAATTGCTCCTACCCTCCTCGCGGTACGTGATCGCCAAGCAGCAGAACCTGTACCAGGTGAAACGAGTTTCTCAAGTCTGTCACCATGATGCCCGGGTCGGTCGCGGCGGGCTTAGTCGCTCTCAGGCTAAACACACCGTGGCGTTCCCGGGTTGCGCCGCTCGGCTGCTCCATGCGAGATCCGGCTCTTGGGGCCAGTAAGAGGAGAAGGAAAAAGAGAGAAAGGGGAAAAAAAAAAGGTAGGAAAAAGAGGAAGGGAAGAGGAAGGGAAAAGGAAGGGAAAAGAGGAAGAAGAAGAAAGAGGAAGAAGAAAGAGAAAGAAGAAAAGAAAAGAGGAAGATAAAAGAGGAAGAAAAGGATTTAATGATCTTTGATTCTTTTTCATCAAGGATTCAGGCTTTCTCAGGAAATGGAGATGTCGCAATGGTTTTAGTGATTTTGGTAGACGCTTTTTTCTGTCCAGAAGGAGCGCAGCCTCGGTACTCATCGTGATGCCATGATTCGGACTCGGCCCGAAATTCTTGAGGACCTGCTCTTCTCGAGCACCGGAACTTGGGGGGATGCTACCCCGGATTCCTGGGGTGCAGATCTTGACTTTGCGGGGGTTTAGGGTGTCCCGCACCCGGAGACAATGCCGACCTTCGATTGGTGATGCGGCGCAGGGTCCCCTTCAATGCTGAAGCCACATGAGCCTGAGCCTCTCATTGAGTTGGTCGTCGCCTGGCAGAGGGTGTGCTTGGTCCGATGGGGAGCGCGCCCAGCCAATCTGAGAGCTCATGGATGCCTCCCTCGTCCATGGTCCATGGATTATAACGCGCCTTCGCTCATGCGCATCTAACTGGAAATGTAGCAGCCACAATCCCCTGATTCCCGGGTCCCGGATTGCTACCTTAGGTTTGGTGCTGGGCGCGCTGGGTTGGCAGGCTCGGCAGGCACCCCGGCTTTTAAAGTAACGTGCCGCCCCCCAATGTTGATTTCGGCAAGATGAGCTTGGGCCTCTTCTTTTCTTTAATCTTGGCCTTCTCTTCTTCTTTACCACAATGTCAACGCCTGGGCCGTCCCCGTCCTCTGACGGACGGCCCCATGACGATAGGGGCCCGATGCTGGTCAGCGTCTCCTGGGGTTTGACCGCGCTGGCCTCGGCGTTTTTGGGCCTCCGCCTTTACTGCAAGTTCAACATCCGGCGTGGCCTGTGGTGGGACGACCGCATCTTGATAGCTGCCTGGGTACGCCACATGGGAGCACTTGACTTCCAAGTTGTTTTTTTTGCAAGTTGCAGAGTGCTGACATGTGCCTGCCTCCCCGTTATTATTATTAGTGTACCATAGTCGCCACGGCCGCGATAACCACCGTCCTGGTGAATGACTTCAAGTACGGCCGGCACGACTGGGACGTCGAGATCTATGACCCCGTTCGCTTCATGGTTGTCATCTACAGCCGGGCGACAATCACCATTACCGCCATCGTGTGGACCAAGACAGCCTTTGCCCTCACGCTCCTCCGCCTGACGACGGGCATGACCAAGGCCTTTGTCTGGTTCATTATTATTTCCATGAACATCGCCATGGGCTTCGCTGCCATGGTCCCGTGGATTCAATGCAAGCCGCTAGCCAAGGGCTGGATCATGAGCTTGCCGGGCACCTGTTGGGCTCCTCGTGTGGGATCAAAAATCTGGATCGCCACCGGCGGTTGGTTCTCTTCCCATTCCCTCGCCATAGGCCACGGCTAACTCTCCGTCTCAGCCTACTCGGCCGCAATGGATTTTACGCTCGCCATTCTTCCTTGGACCTTTTTATGGAATATCTCACTGAGAAACAAGGAAAAAGTTGGCGTCGTAATTGCCATGAGCATGGGTGTAGTGTGAGTAACCCTCGTCGCTCCCGATTACCTCTTTCTGTCTTCTGACAGTCATTCCTCTCCAGGGCGGGAGTTGTTGCCATCATAAAGTGCGTCAATTTGCCAAACCTTGGCGCACAAGACTCATGCAAGTCATTCCTACCACTGCTGCACACGCGATACAAGCGACTGACAACTGGACAGACCACGATGTCATCCTGTTCATCTGGGACGTGGCCGAATCGACAGTGACCATGATGGCCGCGTGCATTCCCACGCTCCGGGTTTTGCTCCGAGATACCAAAACACCATCACGTCCGTCCCGGCTCTCTGAGGTACCGGATCTTGGCAAATTATCCTACAGAGGACTGGGCGTTAAAATCCCTCCTGCGGCCCATGAGCTTACATTATTATCCACGGAAGACAGTTGGGAGTCGGGAAAGAGTGGAGGTAGAGGGAAGGGTACACGTATGCAATAATCTCGACGTTCTTGTTACAGTTGTGGTCACGTACTTTGCAACACTCCACCAACGACCAGAAGTGAGCCTTCATAGCACATGCCGAGGCCGGGGATGCCCGAGAGCAAGACTTGCTACCGGAGGAACTCTGTAACAGCAGGATGTCACACTTCGTCCCTCTAACCCTCCCCGCCGCCTCCGCCAAAGCCCGAATCTCCCCCCTTTTCACACTATTATCCTCGATTCCCGCCGCAACCCGAGACTCTTCCCTAAACGCCTCCACAAACTGCGGACGATTGGTATAATCGTGCAACCAGCTCAGATCCATGCACACCGTATGAGAAACAGAGTGTCCAGCTCGAGACCAAAAGGGCTGGATCGAGGCGAGGGTCCAGTCGACTATGCCCGTGATCCCGGACGTGGCAGGGTGGACAAGGAGTTTGGTCTTGGAGAGGTCGTTGTGGGTGAGGACTTGGGGGTAGATATCACCTTGGAGAAACGCAAGGCTCTGGAGTTGTCCAGGCGCCCAACCAAACCATCAAGGGAGAAAGTTCTCATTGGCTGTTGTGTGATAGTCACCTGCAGGCGATCTTCAGCCGCATATTTTTCTCTGACGACCGTATCCAAGCCTGATGTGTTTCTGCTACTCCGTCAGACACCGCATCTACACTATCTTGTCTCAGTGGTTGAACAATCACCATCCCTGGGTACCTTGACTGGGTTCACAAAGTAACAAAGTTCAGAACCGGATCATCGACCTTACGTTACCGACAAGACGATGGACTCGACAAAGTCAACGGCGACGCCTGGACGGGCAGACGGCAGGGACGTCGATACCAACTACAGTTTGGAAGGCTCGGATGATCCAGTCGCGTTCTCATACGATGCAGATGCTGTTGATCACGCCGGCATCGTTTCTAATCTTGATGCGCTACCTTCTCGAATAAGCGAGTACCAAGTACTTGACCCCTTGAGCTCAAAGAACTTTGCGTAAGACATCACGGCTGAAATAGGACGCATATATGCTGAGAAAATCACGTCCTGAACTCTACCTAGTCTCCGCCGATTCCAGAGCGCTCACAACAAACTCATCTATTCTGTGTTCTGGGTCCCATTTGCAACGCACTCGGAACTCGCACACACACTCGGCGGCACCAAGCGAGTGATGGCAACACTTAAGCGGATAGAGGCCAACCGTTGCGAGTTCATTGTCGACACTGGGAAAGCAAACAATATCAGGATATATGGTGCGCACCAGGGACAGAAAAGAAGGGGCGAACTGCTTGGTCCGTACGACTTTGTCTTGCGAACTCCTGCAGGAAACGTGCTCCTCACGGCACAGGGTCAGCAGATCGGCAGCAGCCTTGTCGGTGCTGGACTGGCAGTTGGCTTTGAATGTGCCACCTGGGTCAGTGCCATGTCGCTGGTTGGTATGGGTCCTCGGCGCAGAAATCGCTGGATTAGCAAAGAGAGAGCGGACGATGCCGCCCAGCTACTTGCTGAACTACTTGGCCAGCTCCCGCACGCTTCGTCACTGCTTGCCAGCGGCATGGGGAGAACCTCGGTTGGACCGTCGATTGTAGCCATGTCGCTGCGTGGGAGAGGGGTCAAGGTGGTGTTGCAGGATCCTCACCCTTTTCCAGGTCAGCTCTATGGGGAACTGGTATATTCCCTGCGGACCGCTGCAGACTGTCTCGCAGGCTCCGAGGAGGCAATGGGGCTGGCGGACCTCGTGCTACTAACGTATACAAAACCCTTGTCGCGGCGGTTTGATGGCAGCGAAGCAACCGTTGAGAATTCGGGTCCCATCATGATTCAAGCGGCAGATCCCGTCAGGTTCCGCCGGCTTGTGACGGATATTCTTCAGCAAAGGAATAGCCAAGGCGTTTCCACGTTTCCCTGGAGCAACATCCTCTTCTGCACAGCACTTCGGTACGTCTTATGCAGCGAAGCGGATGTTCTAAGCCTAGGAATCCACTATCTAGGAGTACCAAAGAACAAGTCCATACTTTCAACAATCCTGGCGGCTGGAACTGCGGAAAGTCCAACTCTTGAGGAAGACCAAGAAACCACGCGGAGACTGTCCGCAGAAAGACGGAGTCTTTGGAAGGCCAATGCAGATTTGTATGCAAATGCGTTGGCGAAGGAGCTGGGCAACAGGCTTTTGGCGTGTTTCGAAGGCGGCCGCCGTGAAGTCTTCCTCGGATCCCTCGCGCGAAACTTGAAAGAATTCGCCTACCGAATAGGTTACCATTCCACCGCAAAGAAGGATCGTGAGATTATGTACTTTGTTTACAGGTTTCGCTCGTAAGTTTGATGGCCAGCACACCCTATGACTGGATGTATACAACAGCTTGCTGACTGGGGAATTGGCAGGCGGATCGTGGAGCATATCAGACGCCTGTTCCTCACGGCCACTAGTGAAGATGGTCCGTCACATTCAAGCAGTGGTGAGGGTTTGGATCTCGGTGGCACGGCGTCCCTTTGGAGATCTCAAGAGGTTGGAAAGCGACGAGACGACAGCCACACTTCAGGCAATTCTTTGGGAAAGGGAGAGCTTGATTATGCATTGACCGATTTCGAAGGCATCAACCTTCCGCTCCTAACGGCGTTCAGAGAGCTTCTCGCCCGTTCTTCTGGATTTGAGCAGCTCATATCCTCCATTTTTACCAGAAGTCATTTGGAGGTTCCCAACTCCCGGATGTGGGGGGCGACATCCAAGAACAGCTCCTCGGGATAGCTGGGGGATTTGAAAGGCTTCACCGCCGTTATGGCAAACCCGTCTCGGCGAGATTTGAGATCTCATGGAATTTTCCTGCCTTTTACTGGACACAACGATATGAAGGCTCATTGGGAGACGCCCTCCAGAATGCCATGACCCTTACGGGGGAGGGAAACCAAGTCCAAGCCGCAACATGCCTCGAATACATGCGTCAGACATGGCCTCAAACCGGACCTCGGCTTCTTCGATTCCTCGGCGGATTGTATGACGGAGACGTCAGGGCAAGAACGATGCACCAGGGTTTGTTCCGTTCCTTGAACCACGCGTGCAATCGTTTGCCGTCGCTGACCTTGGACAATATGACAACAGGACGATGGTCAAGTGGGATGCGTATGATTGCGCACTATCAGGGATCTTACTTGACTGTTCTAGCGTGCGGGGATACATTCTCAGTTGCAGAGCTCGGTGCGCAGCTTGCATGGCTGGGAGGGGCTCTACGAACCTCGCCGTCGCAGACCATATCCTCCTCCTGCGTTCCATACACTTTGATCTTTCCCGAGAAGCACGCCGAAGTCCTCGGGCGTCCAGTCATCAGTTGCTTCATTGATTATCGGAACGTGGTTCAACACGCGATCTCGGTTGATGGGAATCAACCTTCTGGCAGCTGCTGGAGGTCTCTTTTCCGGAACCCGGCCATTGTTAAAGGCTTCCCCATACCTCGACGATCCCGATCCAATTCGGGAATGTAGACGTCAATTGGGGGAATGGCAGCGTTGATAAAGGCCCGAAAAATAGTGACGTTCGCCGGCACGACCTTCATCAAGGGATTTTCAGCAATGTTGGCGGCGGTCGACGCTGACGCCAACACAGTGTATTGGCATCTATTCTTCAACGAGGACGGCCACTACATTTCGTACGAGGACCCTCGCGTCCCCCGAGTCTCTCCGGCGGCTTCCAACACCGCCAATATTGATGTCGATGACCCCAAGACTCAACACATCTTGGGGTGGTGCGTGGCCATCAAAAACTACACAGGTTTGTCTCCCCCGAACTCTACCTAGACAGCTTCAATCCTCGAATCTGGCTAAGAACCGAGCAGGGGCCCACGACGCCAACTACTCCCTCGGATGGTCCGGACTGCCTGCCCCAAGTTCAACCTGCGCTTTTGAAAAAGTCTCGATCACTGGTGGTAAATACATCACCGCCGGCGTAACATGCGCCATCGGAATCAAGGACAAGCCTGTACACATCTCGTTTGGGGACGACTACATCGGGATGCTCATCGTTCTTGCCAGCCGCTATTTTGTGCTCTACGACGTCGATGACCGCTGCGCATGGCTTGTGGATGGAGTCAGCGCACTTCTCCACCTGTTGCGTGCGTCCATAAAACACCTGCAGAATCATCGCCTTCTCCGCCAGCTGTTCTGTTTCAATGGCGACGAGTTCGAGGAGCCCAAGCAGCCGTATACTGGTTCCGATGCGGCGTTCGAGGTACTGTCAAACATGAACAACCGCACTTTACCTCTTTACTCAGGGCCTCAGGAATCCTGGCGCGAGAGGACTTTCAAACACGGCACCAAGGCCGAAGACGTGCTGAAGCAGAAGACATCGATGGTTTGTGTTGAAGATCGCGTGGAGCGACTCTGTGATGTGCTGGGACAGATCATGGCCCACCATGACGATGTTAGCACCGAAGCCGGGGTCGGGTTTCGGTTGAAGTTAACACCGCGCCGACAGCTTGAGGGATTTGACTTCATGGACCTGGCCGCCGGCGAAGGGACGCTCTGGCCCAAGACGGCAACGCTCCACGCCGCGGGAGCCGGATGGGTCGACTTCACCAGGGCTATTCACGCCATCACGCTCTTCGGGACCGGCTTCGGCGATCTCTTCCAGCCAGAGGGTGATCCATGTGGACGCTGTCTGTCAAACGAAACCCTTCCAAAGGGAAAGGACTACCTCGCTGCCACAATCCCAGAGATTCAAGAAATTCTGAAAAAGAAGGGAAGTACGCGGATCAACCCCTGGCGCCTTGTCGACAAGATCTACTGGCACAACCCAGACAAGCTCTTCGAGCGTTGCCAATGCGCGAACAGCCCCGGAACCCAACATGACCGGGTGCAAGTTCTGCTCCCTGCTACTTTTCCCAAGCTTTGGAGTCGGGGTCTCAAAGGCCCTACAAGACTCCCAGCCGACGGCGCGGTCATCTTTGGCCACAGCTGGAAGTTTCCCCTTCGTTGGCACGCACGCGGCGACCCTGTGGAAGGGGAACCGGAACCCTCAACCGACGCATTGGAGGAAAAATTCCACGATAGTGGAATAGACACGGGCAGCCACCCATCGGTACATGGCAGTAGCTCGAGCTCGGGCATCTACTCGCTGGACAACAGACAGTTCTTGTATCAAGGCGGGCACGGTTGAGCTGCGCACTAGCTGACCCAACGCGGTTGATGGAACGTCCGTGTGCTCATAGCGAAGATGCTGTTGTCCCAAAAGAGAAGCAATGCAACTTCGTTTGATTTATCCCCTGAAATTATTGCCCTAGCAAACACCTTCAGGGACATCGAGGACATTGGATTCAAAACACAACACTAGCACATCGCACTTCCTTAGCACAATCAACTTCTCCCACACCCAGCTTTCCTGCTTCCATCTTGTGTGGACTTACAATCCCCACCACAGATACGGCGAGAATTCGGCCCTCGCGGCCTCGGAACCTGACTCCGACGAGCTGTTCACATGTCAGCCAGTCAATTCAAGGACCGGACCTCTCCAACTTCAGCAAGCCACAGTTTCGACCAAGAACCATTCCATTAGCTGACAGCTCGCCAGCTAAGAGATCCACAACCTGCCCCTCGAAACAGTTGGCCACACGACGGCGAACCGGACCGTTTTCCGCGCTCCTCAACCGCTCGCATCATGAGAGGTTCCTGCAAAAGGAGGCTCAACCTAGAGGCTGGCGCTGAACCCTGAAGATATGCATCCTTGCCTCGAAACAAACCATTGGGGAACAGGCGTGTCCGCGGACGAAACAATGCAGAAGCGACGTGGGAGCCTGAGCTGATTGCCAGTGGAGCGAGGCGAGTGTTTACTCGACCCCAACTGAGAGTTCGTTGCCGAGTTTCCGGAGCCTAGAGCATTCAATGGCTCAGATACCTCCATCTCGGTGCCAGAGCTGTGATGTGTCTCAAGGAAAAGTCTTCTTTAGCCCGTAGTTTAATCCCCAAGTCAGCCTGGAGGGCGTCTCCCTAACCTACACCCAGACACCCCTGAGGTGAAGGAAAAGAAACCGGCAACTCTCAACCCAAAACCACCTCACCTCATCCTCCCTCAGACCAACGGCCGCCGCCCATTCAGACAGACCTGAACCCCCCATCACTCTCCCAATCCCTGCCCTCGCCCATCATCGCACCATATGGGGAACACAAGGACACGAAACCGCCCAATTCAGCCAGCCAACCAGTCGGAACCGCCCGGGCGCAATCCCCTAATCCCTACGCATTGCGCTGGATATTGCGTTGCACACACGACCACTTTCCCTCCTCTCTGCTCCCTTTCCCCCCTCCCCCCCACCCCCCCTAGCGCCCAGTCCGAGACAAAGCAAACCGGGGCGCAACGCGCTGCCACACATTCACAGGTCCCACATTCCACAATGAATCCAGCCCAGCCCAGTCCCAGCCCCAGCCCAGGCACCCCGTGGCCAAAAAACCGTACACCTAAACGGAACTTGAGACGTCACGATGCCTTTAGGTTTTGACACGATGGTTTTGGTTTTGACGAGCTAAACCTTATTCCTAATTAATGCCAAGTGGAAGTCAAGAAGAAGAAAAGAAAAGTATAGAAGGAAAAGAGGAAGGAAAAAGATAAAGGAAAGAGAGGAAGGAAAGAGGGAAGGAAAAAGAAGTAAATAAAAAAGAAATCGGGAAAAAAATAAGAAAGAGAAGTAGAAAAAAGAGGATAGAAAAAGAGGAAGAAGAAAGAGAAAGAAAAAAGAGGAAGAAAAGGATATAATGATCTTAGATTCTATTTCACTTTATTCATCAAGGATTCGGGCTTTCTCAGCAATGGTGATGTCGCAATGATTCTAGTAATTTTGGTGGACGCCTTTTTCTGTCCAGAAGGAGCCAGGGTAGGAAAGGGGTGTGTGTGTGTGTGTGTGTGTGTGTGTGTGTGTGTGTGTGTATGTGCGGCGGGCGGCGGCACTTGGGGAGGAATAACATCAATAATAGTAATCCTTTCATTGCTGTCTTGTCTCACTGACAGTGGACTCGAGGGACGGATGTGTATCTTGACCTTATTCGAGACTTGTTTGTTGACTTGCCACCCCGTGTAGTGTACTATACACAGACTAAGACAGCAGCGGCGAGGCGCCCTTCCCGCCGTGGGACAAGACAAGACGACACAGACGAGACGAGACGAGACAAGACGAAAAACAGGACGAAAACTGAATGGTTGGCGACAGACAAGAAGATATCCACAGTACACGCAAGTAGACATGCAGCTGGGATGAAACGAGCGGGACGTGGAGCATTACCACCGCACGGGAATGCGGGTGCGAGCTGGCATTCCTGCCTTCACTTGCCTTGCTGGGCTGTTATCTGGATAGAGTCATTGTCAGACAAATGAGAGACAGATAGATAGACTGACAGACAGAGAGCGTATGGCAGCTCGAAGGCAGGTGCTGGCTGTGGGGAATGCTTCAGGAATGCAATGACACGTTGATGCCGTAGATAGAAACCGAAGCCTTGATCTCGTCAGAGGAGCAGGAGCTCTTGAGACCCGCTGGCTCTAAGCTGATTGGAGTGAATTGGGAGTTGGCATTTGGAAGCAAGGGATGTTGATGGTAAGCTGCTGTTTCATCCTGAATAGACAGGAATCGGCAGATTCTACATGCTGCTGGGCCGTTAAGCTGCCTGCATTTTGCTGCCATGGGGGGCCTGTCAGTTCGAGGCTTCCTATTCGGGCTGTCGTCGATTGGACCAAGTTGGGTGTGACCAAGACATCTGGTAGCCAATCTGGGCACGCGACGTTGGTTCCGTCAGAGTCCCGTCATTGGAAGCCTGGGTTGGCTCAAGAATGCGGCGCGGAAGGGAGGCACGAGGTTGATGAGACCAGAGAGGCTCCACCTGTGCCTGTTTGGGTCCCCGGGACCTGAGCGGGCAGCGGATGGGGCCGGGCGGGATCCGAAAGGGATACTCGGCACCTCAGACGACAGGCTTTCTCTCTCTGGATCAGGCATGATCGGGCGCCTCGCCCTAATACGATGTCCGAATGGACGAGCTGGAGATGTGTAAGAAGTGACCCCGTTTTTGCCCGACCCGACCCGCGAGTGAGCAAACTTTGGATGGGCAGGGAGCCTGAACCCCCACCGCATTCGGACGCCCGGCTCCAAACACCCGTTCCTGTCGTACGCCCTGAAATCCGGCATGGGGATATGGGATACGCGGAACAGCTGCCGAGGGCAGTTCGATCCGACCAACGACGGACGGCCGTGGCCTGCACGCTGCTGTCCAGCAGCCAGCCACACGCACGCCGCCCGGAGAGTGGCCGGCCAAGCAGGACCCGCCCGGATCGGCCGACCAACAAGGTGCGGCCCCGCTGGTGCACCAGGAACCGTCCCGTGGGGTTCTTCGGGCTTCGCTGCAGCACGCCCAGTCGCAGGCGCGCATGTTTGGGAATCCACTGAGCGGCACGGCAGGGCGACAGAGCGGCTGACACGTCGGCGGGCATGAACGAGCTGGCCTTGCCCGGCCAATGCCATCGTCAGCACGAGTTCCGAGTGGAGCGTGCTCGTAACAAACACCTCTCCCCCAGCCATCAGCTCTGCGTACTGTGTAGCCTGGCACGCCTGGCTCCGTTGGGAGACAGCAACAACAGCCGAGGGGCCCAGAGCTTACACAATAAGAACCGGCACAGCTGGCACGCAGTGGAGCCTCAGGTCTCATCGACGGATCGCCCGTCACAGTTTTCCAGAAGGCGACGATGACCGGCGGATCTCGGATCCATGTCGATCAGGAAAGCAGAAACGACGCAGGCGTGCGGCGTGCGGCGTGCGCGGCCCAGCGCCAGGCACTGGCACGAAGCTGCGCATGATGACGGCCTGAAAAGCTCCCCGAAGTGGACACGGGTGCTGAGAGCTTGGGCTGCTGAGATTGGAACCTGCCATTGCCGAGCCCTGGCCTGGCTGAGCCTTGGTGATCGCGAGAGTGAAAATTTTCACCTCTGACCTCGCTTGCCGGCCAACAACGTGGTCGCGTCACGAGCAACCTGTGGCTTCGTGGTTTAGTGGTTCAGTGGGTTCTGGCCATGGCTCGAAACAGCAAGGCAGCCCAGCGAGGCAGCGGCCTCGGCAGATCGCCAGAAGGTGCTGGAAGCAAGTGCGCCCGACCATCGCGCTAACTGGCGTTAAGTCGTCTCCTCGCAATCCCGGCCGAATTGTGTTAGCCGATGCTACTAGAGCAAAACTTCACCTTGCAGGTGTGCCCTGGTCCCAAACTGGGCTGAATCTGATCTGATGCTGGAGATCGCAAATTATCCGATAGAGAGCGGCACGGGAAGGACCCTCCAAACCGCGGTCCAATAAGCGGCGGGCGCAGGACCACAACGAGCTCCCAACAGCAGGGTTCCCGAAACGGCCCGCCGCCAGCAACGATGTCCGGAGCCGGATGCTGATTGGTTCAGAGATAGATGAAAGCATCTTGCATTGAAGAGCAAGAAAATTCTTTAGAACATCGAAACAAGTGAACCACGATAGTTTGGCGCTATACCCATCTTCTGCCGAGTACCAACCACCAATTGCTGGGGACGACTCGAGATTGCGTTATGCCCCGACAACCAGTCTTGCCAGCTGGCTGCTGCGGGCCATGGAGCCCTTTTGCTGCTGCCTTGTTGCGCCCGCATTTTTGACGGGTATGATGCCATACGTGGGGCCTCCCCAAAACGGGTCCCGCTGCGGGATCGCCATCAACCCCTGCTGGCAAATCCACCGGCGGAGCCGTGATCCCTGGCAAGGTGCAAGAACAAAGAGAGAAAATTCACAGCTCCGTGATTTCCCCTGGAGTGGGATGAGTCAACTTGGCTAGGCCCTGACACATCCAGGTTTACGAAACAGTTAGCCCAAATGGTATTTGGCATCGCCAGACTTTGCCAGCAATCCAAAACTGTGCTGAACCGGTGATCCTCTAATTTTGGAATTGGCAAAACAGGCACGAGAAAAATTCGTAGAGAAGCGGAAGATACCGCGTCAACCCCAACGTCCTCCCGCGCTTCCCTTCCGTATCCCTCCACATTCCACCTCTCCACAGCCACTTCTCGAAACATACGAGACGCGCATCAGGCCATAAATTTTTCTTTTTCTTTTTTCTTCCCTGGGGTGACTGTTTTGATGTCATCATACGGGCCAAGCCCAAGCCAGGCCCACCAAACAAAGAGAAACCTTAAACAATGTCCAATTTTGAAGGTGTCCACTTTGAACGGACGTTCAAACACACCTGTCTGACCCGCACCGCTCAGCGCATTTGTTTGATATGCTGAATCCACCGGTGAGAGCGTCCGTGGCTGGCCGATCTCGGCTGGCGTGGAGTGAAAGACGCATCTGTCATCACGGGGGGAAGATAGACACGCAGAGAGCAGTACTCCGTACACATGCAACAACCATGTGTGTTTTGATGAGCAAGATAGTAAGGTGCTACGTTGACCCCCAAAACCCAACAGGACAGCCCGATTCTTGCGCGGGCACACTCGGTGGGGGTCAAGGTGGGCTGGAAGTTAATATCTGCTCCTGCATCGCCCAGCCAGCAGGGTGCTCAATACAGGAATCACGACACAGCAAATGAACCTTGACAGGTCTTCGGCAATGTCCAAGAAACGGCTCGCCTATTGCGGGAGACCTCCCTTTGGGCCCTTTGACGGCTGCTGAGGTGGGTGTGTGTTAATTACCTGTCACTGTACGCCGAAATGAAAGGACGATGGCAAAACCTGGGTTGGTATGGTGTTTCAGTATGAGGGGGTGGTAAGGATGCGGTATATTGGGAATCCATGTATTATCACGTTACGTTCAAACAGCGAGATTGGAGTAAGCCTGCCTGAGGCGGGTGTGCTGGAGAGAATGTCTGAACGAACCGTTGAAGGCGGAGGGTAACGGTACCCGGTCTCGATCCTCATTCTCACTCTCACTCACCTTTCCGGTGGCCGAAATCGGTCAAGCCACACCCACACTGCCCCCTGCACAGAGACTCACCGAATAGCCCTTAAACGGAACCAAAACAAAGCGGATACAAGGTTTCTCTCTGTTTTTCCAACCGAAGATTCCAGCTCCGTCCTCGTCCTCTCGGTGAATATGTGATGTGATGCCACGACAAAGCCCGTCCGGCTTTATCCGTCTCGCCGCAAGCGACGACGACAACCAGACTGATCCCCCCTCCCTCGCATCACACCGTGACACCCGCGGCTCTGGAGCCGGTCGCCCCGGCTGCCGCGCGCCGTGCCTGCATGCAACCGACAGAGCAGAGCCAGAGCACAGACATGGATGGACAGGGGCGGCGGGCGATGGCTGGGACTGCGGGACGGGAAGAGGCAGATCGTAGACGACGTTGACGTTGACGTTGACGTTGACGTCTAGCCTCGACCACGAGACGAAGTGGGTGATGCACATCACCAAAACTGCAAAAGTCACGATGCACACAAGTACCTAGTGATGATGTCGAACGGCTAGGCAGTGCCGGCGCCGGTTCTTCCAGTGCAGGCTGCATTCCTGCATATTCACCCAGCAACCGCAGCCAGCCAACCAGCCAGCCAGCCTCCCACCAGCCATTGAGCCACACAGCCAGCGGCCGACACAGATCGTAGTGTATCGGGTTCTTGCAGCCCAGAACCATGTCGTTTGAGTTCGATCCAGTCCGGTCATGCGTTCCCGTATGCAAAAGGGGACAACGCCACCGGAGACGGGAACGTGAAGAAACATGCAAAATCACGTTATACCGGGTCGCAAAGTGCGCAGGACACGGTGATGGTTCGCGAATTCGGGCTTGGGCGCTTTTGTTCGCGGTCTCGTCGGCAAGTTTCTTGTTCGGCACGACTTTTGCTACGCACACGGTCCCTCTACACAGTGCCTCAGCACCTCGAGTTGAGGGTTCGCGAGCCGCTTTGTGGTGATGGCCCGGCTTTTCGGCAAGTTCAGGTAAGAGAGTCAGGTGAGTGATTCAGCGATGGCGTAGGTGGTGGGAGGGTTTCTAATGCTCTCTTTGTCTCCGAGGAGGGAGGAAACGGTCCCGTCATGCTGGGTCCGGGTCCTGATCCGCCAGTCATGGAGGAGGGAGTTGGAGCCGGGAGCCGGCGGAATCACTCGCGAGGTCATTCATTCATCCATTGACGACTCGGCTGACGTTGATGGGGAGCCCACAGGGCGGCTTAACGATCCCACCCTCCGCGGTCCTGTGATAGATGATGTATTGCAGTAGATGCATAATGTTGCTGATGACATGGGCCCGCCGGAGATACAGGACCTCGAGGCTTCCTTGCTAATACCTTGTCCACTCAGCAGAGGCGGAGAGTTTATGGGCGAGGCGCGGAAGGCTTAGTCAGTTTGACGATGGCGAACTTCTCGAATTGACATGTTGCTTTCCCCAGATCTCGGTGCTTTTGCTCCTCGGGCCGTTGGAGCTAAGCAAGTGCCGGACTTTGCATGGAGGGGTGAGAAACGACACGGAGGCAAGGAAAAAGCGGGGGGTTGTGGGGAGGGCGAAGTTTCGTTTCCATCTTGTTCTTTGTACAGGCGGGAAGGCTCCGGGCTGTCGGGTCATGACGACTGGACTCACGATGCCATCCGTCCTGTTCCAGAAAATGGCCTGTTTACCGTAAGGCCAGCTCTCGGGCCAGATCCTTTGATCACAAAGTTTGTCGATGTGGGTGTTGCGATGTCGCGGGTCTGGACCCAATCCATCGCAACTTCTTGCCAGGAGTAGCTCTCTTTCGATTTGCATCTGTGTGTAAGCCAAGTGGGAACTGACAAGGAGCCTGAGGGGGTGAAAAAGTCAATGCCCATCGACGGCGGTTGACGCTTGCTCCACAGCCCATGTTCTGGCCCAGCTGTCAAGGCGCAAATTGCACTTGGGATGAGGTGCGAATGAGTCAAAGCCGTTAGTTCGGAGAAAGTTTTCAGTGAAAGAAAGACGGCAATTTGCCACGAGCACAGTCTGCGGGCACCAATCAACGGGGCCATGTGCCACAGACTCAAGGTCAAACTCAAATTCAGGTCCAACCCTGACGGGGGGACTGCAAGCCCAACCTCAACAAAAACTTCAGAAAGAAAGAAGCAGTTGCCTCTTAGTTGGCGGCGTGGATATGTTGTGCAACGTGGCGGGGGACACGGCGCAGCTGCCGCCCGGTGGGTCTTTGAGTCAACTGGGACATGAATTGCCCACTTTGCTCGGATGATCATTGTGGAGGACGAGGATCGCTGAGGCTAGGGAGAAGCTCTCCCCATCGTAACAATGCATTGCGGCGTGGAGCTCTGTTGTGCCGCCGCGAGCGGCGTCGAGATGTTTGACCCGCACCTGCAAAAAGCGAGAAGGGGAAATTAACCTTGGGTCGTCTTCACGGTACAGTACGAGAGACGGGGTGGAGCAAACCAATTGATGACATGTCGTGTCTGTTCGATGACTGGGGATTGTGTCTCCGTATTGTCCACTTGTGTGAACGTGCCTCGGAGTCGAATGATGTTTGGCAAGGTGGTCCAATGGAAGAGATGCGGAACGGGTCTGCAACTCCGCTCTGCTTCTCTGGCACAACCGCAATGGGCCGGAGGGCAGCATGCGGAGAGAGAGAGCTTGCTGACTGGCGACTGGCTGCGGTGGATAATTAGGTAAGGCATTTTGAAGCCGAGACGGGCTGTGGAGACCCTGAGGAGGAAACATGGCACGCAGTCGGAGAGGGTGACGCGGTTGGTGGATTGGGAAATGCTTCAATTTGATGATTGCCAATCTCTGTTGGATTGCCTGCCCATGTGTTCGCGGGACGTGCCTCGCCCAAGTCCCCGCTTCCAGTGCGACTCCCATCATACAACAGAAATCCTATCGTGACATGGCCATCAAGTTCCCAATCCCAATCCAAAAAAAAAAAAAGACAAGTGCCTTGGCACTGACAGCTCCCTGATGCTGTGTCCAACGCCAATCCCAATGGTTCCTGTGCCAAAAAATCCGGGTCCGACAATCTGAGCTGCGCCTTGCCAACACCGATGTCCCTGTGGCTCCCAAACCCGTCCGTATGCATAGGAAAGGATAACAGAACCCGGCTCCCAAGTGTCGCTGCGTAATACACGGTATCTCTCGCCCCGAACCCAAAAAATTGTGAACCCGGCCAGATACGCCTTGTCCCAGAACCCAGAAAGACAGATGAACAATAAAAAAAAAGACACGCGTAGAACCCAGCCCCTTGCCGAACCCGAAAGACTTTTTTATGATGCTGTGCTCCGATGTATGCAGTTCTTTTTTTGTTACAACAAAGCCGTAGACCGAAAGACAAAGGAAATGGTTGAGGAAAGACTGAGCCGTGTGGTGTTCCCGGAGGAGGGAAGACGAGATGCGTAGATCGATTGAAGTGGGGTATAGTCGCTCTGAGAAGGGCGGTCGAAGGAAAGGAGGTTGCAGAAGGCTTCGGAGCCGTCGAGGTCGACTTAGTACGATCGGCGACGTTGCCCGCGGACCGACTCGAATGACCGGGCGTATGCTCGAAGCTCCCTCGCCGCCTTCTCAGTCAGCTGCGCAGGGTCGAGCCCCGCTGATGAGGTGCTCCGCATCGAGCAGAGGCTGGTGTGCGACGCCGATGGGGAGAGTGTCTGGCTGTGTGTCGAGCCCCTCCGGGTGCTGGTCTGGGCGAGGCCAAAGTCGTAGGCCGGCGACAGGTAAAACTTGTCCGCTGTTGTTGTCGGCCTGGAGAGGTTCCAGTCGAGAGGAGGGTTGCTCAGGGACGGGGAGCTCGCGGTCGAGCTCGGCGAGGACGGCGAGGTCTTCTCGTAGTCGGCCAGGCGGCAGGATTCAGAGCAGTAGGTGGCGCCGTCGGTTTGCTTGTCGCAACCCAGGCAGAACTGGTGCTCCCAGTCGAAAGACATGGCGGCTGGTGGAGTGGACGCGAGGTCGAATTGGAGCAAACGGCTGTTGATGTTGTTGTTCGTCCTCAGACGGCAAGTCGAGCGAAGCTGATACCACTGGCAGGTGTATAGGTGTGAGTGCTCGAGAAGATGTGTTGGTGGTGTTGCTGTGTGTGGTGGGAGGCGGTGGTCTGGTGCCTTGGTGCTGGTGTTGTGCTTTGATGGAGAGAGAGTCTGAAGCTGAGAGTTGCTTCCAAAGGGCGAGAGGTTGACTATAAGAAGACGGAGGCTTGTTGACTCATAGCAATGGACGATCCAAGGCAGAGCGGACTGGTGGAGACGAGAAGGAGAGTGTGTGTTCGAAGCTATCCGGTGGTCACAAAGTGGGAATTGGGGTTGAGGGGAGCTGGGGCAGCCTGGGTTATGTATCCTGGCACTGCCTGCGCTTGGCTGTTGCGTGTGTGTGGGCGAGGAGGAGTGAGGCAGAGGCCCATGACCACCAGGGACCCACCGGGGAGACTCAGCATTGGCGCCATAGCAGTACCTGCAGCGGAGGGGACTTCCGGGTACCTCACCGCCGCAATCCGCTGGGTCAGGTACGCAGGGAGGAGGTACCCTCTGCACTCTCGACCAGGGCAAAGAAGTGTGGTGGGGCATGTCTCGCAAAGGGCCAAAAAGGCTGCAATCTGCGCTAGCCCCCTTTCGTCATGGACCACGAGCAGGGGTCGCTGTCCTGGTGTGCAAGAAAAATTCTTTCCTGCCAGGCGTGCGCATAACATGGTCTTGTCGTGGCACCACCCTGGTCATTTGTGAGCAAATGGGTGGAGTCTGGCCTGCCTGACGCCATCTTGGCCCTTCTGGTGCTGGCCCAGAGTACCCGGACAGGCGCTGTGAAGGGGCGTGCGTGCAGGCTGGGCTCCCCTTGGTCCTTGGTCCTGTTCACGCAGGCCAGAAGTGCGCGAGAAGGTGTGCTGTGTGCGCAATTGCCAGCCGCTGTCACTGTGGGATCCCTGGGTACCGATCTGGGTGTCGCCATTGCCTGCGAGAATGCTCGCGAGCGCAAGAGTCATCATCGAGAGGGAATGCCCATGCGACTCGGTTCGAATGGCTGCCAAGGCGTAGCAGTCTGGTTTCTGGTGGGGGTTTGGAGGTTGCTCTCTGCTGTTCGCCTGACCCATTACGACTTTTCTCGTGCCATCCGTCACTGTCTGTCGACAAGCCCGAAAAATGTGCGCAGAGAACAGCCCAGGCCGGGCGGCCGTCGCCGGGCTGCTGTGTTTCCACCCACTCTTCAGTCACTCCTCGCTCACTCAGTGCCTGTCCCCCGCGACCCGGGGGTGCAAGTATGCTAGCCTCAGGCTTGCCCGGGCCCAGCGATCAGGCGTTTTGCGGCTGGCGTTCCTGCCCTCACCATGAGAACAGCAATTTTTTTTCCTTTCCCGGCAGGCCACCCAATAAAGGCCTTGTACAGCTGCGATGACTGGGTCATGAAACCCACCTGCTGAAACTCAGCGGCTGCGGCCGTGGTGAGGTGTGTTGCCAGAAACATTCATTCTGTGTCCCTCAACCGCCAATCTCGATAAACCTTCATGCCCGGCAACAGCCAGCGCCGTCGCTCGTCGACCATATCTCAATTCCCGTTGTCTCCCTGTCGCATTGTTGGAGCCGGGAAGGCCAGGATACATACAACAGCAGATAATGCGTGGGGGTTCCGCCATCTCGTCCGACCCTCAGATTGCCTTGCAGCAGCAGCACTCTCACCCAGGTTGCAAGGCACCTCCAGATAGGGAAGCGAGCTAGGACATGACCGGACGACGACGACGCTGTCGAGTGGAGGGGGCGAGCGACTGTTGAAGCTGCAGCTGCAGTGCGACGTTAGCTTCGTCGCGGCCCCCCAAAAGCTTCCCAATCCAATTCAACCTGCGTCGACGGCAGACTGGACAGCAGCCTTGGGCGGGCGCCTTCATTGGCTGCCTTCGCCTCTCGACTGGTCAATGGCAATCTTGGGCTGGCTGGCTGGGACAAACTCCCTCTGTGGGTGCAGTTCTGCTGCTGCAGGACGAGGTTGGCGCCTTTTTTGGTCGCACGACGGCCGTCGGCTTTGCACCATGCCAATCAACGCCAGCGGACGCACTGCAGAAGAGAAACATACCACCTGCGCGCGAGTGGACCGCCGGGCTATCAATGGCGAGGCCGGGTGCCATTGTCCAATGTCACGGCATGGCGCAAACCCGGGATACCATTTTGGAGCCCTGTGCAGTGTCCATGAGGGTTTATGTGCTCAGCGCTGCGGTGCTCGTGACTGGCAAGTTTCGGTCCTTACCTACAACGGGCTGTGTAAAACCTCGTCCAGTTTTTGTGTGTCCGCAATGCTCAGTGAGACACGAGGGGATTCACATCGAGGTCTGTAACAGCCTCTGTGGACCGCTGCAGGGAGACCCCCATGGCGGCGGTGCAGCAAGGAGGAGTGCTGCTGCTCGAGGCATTGAAAACAGCACTCTTTCGAGCGGATCATGGAGATCTTGCACAACTTTCCCTTCTCACGCATGCTAGCATGCTTGCATGCTTGATCTGCTCACCCAACCCCTCTGACGATGCCTGCCGCGCGCACCGTCTCATCGGCCGTGGGGAGCTGCCTGAGCTAAGCCGCTTTCGATTTCACCTGCAGCATCCTCTGCCTGCGCGCTCTGGCAAATCATCGGCGGACCACGTTTCGTCGACTTGAATTGCATGGTGTGCGTGTTCTGCGAAGAGGCAACCCGTTTCAAACATGACGAATTGGGCTGTTGTGTAGCAGCAGAAAGCAGAACTCTGTCGGGGAAAAGCCTCGCGTCATTGCGGGTGGCTATGAGTTGTGGTTGCTCGGATTGCTCGACAGTCTTGTTTCCGTGCCCTGGGCGAGGAATGTCTAGGACATCCGCAACTGGTTCGATGGAGGGCCGGCAGTCGGAAGCTTCAGATCGCCGCCATCTTTGTGCTGTGGTGAATTTCACAGTAGTCCTCTGATACACATCACGCACACAACGGCACTCGGCACCTCTTTCAAGTTGCACATCACAGGGTGGGTCTCGTCCGCAAGTTGCAGTGCAACTCTTCCAACTCTTCCAACTTGTCCGGCGAATGCCATCGACACGCCGACCTTGCGTGGTCTCGTGGTGGCACGATCATTGCCCAAAGGGTGCTAAGTCGCAGAAGGCAGCGGCACTTCCCTTGACCCCGATTCATGATCCCAGACGGACATCATCACGCAAAGGAATCATGCCAGAAAACAAGATGGGCAATCCACTCTGGATGCGACTTTGGCATTTCCTTTCTTCCTTTCTCTGCCCCATCGTCCATCCACCTGCAGTGCTGCTGCAGGGAGTTGCACATCGCTTCGGAAGAATGAGGTCTCCACCTCCCCTGCGGCAAGCCTGGCGATTCGCTGCCCAGGTGAGAGAGAGTCCCCTGTCCCTTGCTCTCCGTCCTCCGGTCCGTCCCCCCATGTCGCGATTTCTGTGGGGGATGGCGCCCACCCTGGCACAGAACTTGGGGGAGCATTGGAGCAACGAACCCTGAGACCAACCCAAGCCGAGCCAAGCCAACTGTGAACAAACTCCCCGGATCGGCCGCGCTGCCGAGAGCTGTCGGCATCCGTCTTGTTGTTGTCGCGATCGAGCGACCCCTGGACGGGCTGGTGGTGATCGAAGATCTGTCTGATAGGCATGGCGTGGATGGATGCAGCAAGCGCGGGGTGAGATCCCACGCAAGCTGATTCAAGTCGGTCGTGCGATGACGAGCATCGGCGCTCTGGATCGGGGCCCACACGCGGTTTGCCCATCGTCAACCAGCAACGCTTCGGGGGTTTGCCTCCGGCTTCACGCTTGAATTGATTGGGAGGCTAGGCCGGAAAGGCAAGAACCCTCACGGAGGACGACATAACCAAGAAGGACCGCATAACGTTCGATGGGCAGTAGTGGCCCACGAGTCCCGTCTCGGAGTTGCGAGGGCAGCCGACCAGTCCCCGTATCCCTCTCTGCTTGTTGACTCCGAACTGCAGCAGAACCGGGCAGAAGTCTGAGACAAGAGAATGTCATGATGGCCTCATCTGAGACAATGTGCTCTCAGCGCTGCTCTGTTGCCCAGCCCGGGAATGACGGCTCAGGGGGGAGAAGGACCGTCTCCTTTGCGCAAGCGCAGCTGCTTACACAGCATCGGAGACTGGCAACAAGCAGACGATGAGCGTCTGTCCGTCTGGGGGGTCTCACCAGCAACCTCCCGCGCTACAAAGATGCGAGGGGGTGCTGCATTTGGTTGTGCCGATCACAGCTCTCCTCGAGGTTCCTGGCGCACGCCACGGGCATCATGCTGCGTTTCCAGATCGAGACATGAGATAAGGGGCAACCAGGAAAGGGCGACGCCCTTCAACGTGGGAATCCACCACGACAATCCCTCGGGTCATGCTGGAAGGATTCGTGCACGCTAGACAGTGTCTTTGTCGGCGATTCATCAGCGTGCGTCGTCAAATGGTGGCTTTGCAGAGCGTTCTTGGTTCCTGAGGGTGTGGACGTCGAATCAGCTGAACCCTCGGTGAGCGGCCAATCATCTCACGAGACTGGCCTCAGCCCAGGCTGCTGGTGTCGGCGATGAGGATTCAGAGTGCTGATGCTTGAAATTTTTCTTTCGGTCACTTGCCCTTCTCGTCAAGCCGAAGACCTGCACCAATAGTTAAGGTACCTTGTTCAGGCATGATAAGACAATACTCGGACGACGTCGAGGTCTTTATCAGCCTCAAGCCTTCCTCTTCTGCTCCGCTCAAAAACAAGTGCAGCGGCGTGGCCTCGCCCTCTCCAGGCCCGGCGCCATCTTCCACATCCAGAATCTTTCCCGTTGGTGTCTCAGCCTTCACATCCTCGAGGAACTGTTTTGGGCGCAGTAGTTCGCGCCTACGGCTGCCAAGATCGAGTCCAAAGATGGAGCTATCGAAATCGACGATCATCCACGCACATGGCCCGTGGCCTGCTGGGCCGCGTCGTCGCCCGCCAGGCTTATCAAGCCCCTTGATTGGCCGCCTGGCGGATGACCCTGTTCCTGCACAAGGACAAGTTCGGTTCGTGGGGTGGCTATAGCAAGCTGAAAAAAAAAATCTTCGAGAAATGTGCCTGGAGTTCAGCCAGCATCGATCTGGGACCTTTCCTATCGAGAATGTCCCGATGACTGAGATGACTGGTGCCAGCAGATCGGCTGAGAAGCGAAGAATTTTTCTTCCCCTCCTTTTGCCCTACCAGCGTGTCACGGTGTCTCCTCGCCTGCGCACGAACTCGCTTGCCTGAGGCCGGGCAGGCTCAGTTCAGTTCATCTTGATTGAAGCATGTAGGACCTGCAGCAGGCGAAAGGCAGGTTGGCCCCGGCTGAATGAGACGGCGGCAAGGGACGGGCGTCAAGTTCGAGTGAGTTGCATGCGGGCCAGACCGGCCCTGGGCCCGCCCTCTGCAACCTCGTTGAAACGCCCCTCGGCAAGCTCGACCTTTTTCACAGTGTGTCGTTTTTCACGAAGCTGCCTGGCTGCTTGTGAAGAGAAAAATATGATATCCAAGCATCACCACATGGAAGGCCAGGTCTCCTTCGTTCTGGTGGCTGCCACCGCAGTGGCACGCAATCCGAGACGCCTCCCGAGACCGCCGTTGACGAGGTTTTGACTTGGCCAAAACAGCAACGGGTTTGCCACTTGTTTGTTTTGTTCTTCTTAGGTGCTGCCGATTAGATCTTCACATTCGTCCTACCCCTGACACGGCATGCCTTTCGAATCTCGATGCTTGGCCTCCAACCGGCACGGCAGCGTCGCATCCATCTCACATTCTCGGAGCGCGAACCTGGTTGAACTCGGAGCCTCGCCCAAGACACAGGGGCGTTCTGGCGCATCTGGTTGGCTCAGGCTGAGGTTGCCCAAGCCTGGACCTCCGCCATTGGCTGGGCGCAGGCGCGGCAGAGCCCGCGCTATCTTCGCCGTAACCTCGTCAAGGGCACAGCGCTAGCGGGCATGCCGCCCTGCAGTCGGTTGTTGAATGACGACAGGGAGGACAGGGGGATGGTTAAACAGGGTCTGCTCTTTGCTGTTGAAGTCGTCACCCCGGCTATGCCAGGGCACACAGAAGCGAGATGTGGAAAATATTGAGGATTTCTCAAAGGGGACGAGACTGCAGCGGGTGTTGACAAACACTCCATCCATAATGATTGACGAGATGGCTCTTTGGAGCCGGGCGTAACGCCCGAAGTTGATTCTGCCCCGGGCTGAGTGAAAGCCCTCTGGCGGAGATGCGGACTCAAATCTGGCTTGGCCTGGCCTTGTCTGACAGAAGAAGCAACATTTGAACACACCGAAAACTCGAGAAAAAATGGCAAGCCCGCACAAACTGCATCCTCCCTTTCTTCACCCAAAAGTGATGGATGAGGCTCAACAGCAAGGTCATCAAAGGGGCAACAGGCAACAAGGGGGGTTCATCAACAGCCGAAAGCCTCCTCGTCCCCCTGCTCTTGCCCGGTTCTTGGGTGAAATTTCCCTTTTTTCCTTGATGCCAAGTTCCAACAAGCCTAACGTGATTAGCGTTAGCAATGGCAACTTTAACAAGGGGCCATCCAACGCTCAACCCTGGGCCTCCGCATTTCAATGGTGATCTCAGTGGAGCTTTCTTCCCCTTCTTTCTTTCTTGCTCGGTGTGGAGGCAGAGCTAGGCAGAAAAGGGTCTAGCTTTCCCACCACTGCCAAGCCCCTTGCAGGGCCTCGTGGGCAGCCCCCCGCAATTTTCATCTGCAGGCTCAACAAAAAGGGGAATGGCGAGCTCGCTGGTGGCACAGGGGCTGCCAATCAGGGGTGCCGGAAAGTCGACCGAGAAAGGTGTGGAAAAAGCAGGCAAGGCAGGCAGAAGAATTGGAACAAACGAAACGAAGGCGGAAACCGGCAGGCAACAGAATCCATCGAGGACAAGGCTGTTTCTTGTGTCGGCGTCTCGGTGAGCTGGCGAGGTTGTGAGCTCGGCGACGCGGACTTCAATAAGTTCCGTTCAGGTTGAGGAACTGGAACCTGGGACGTTCGGGTCGTTTGGGTTCCATGGCACCGGGCGCGGGACGCAAGGGAACCAAAGGGAGGCCGTGTGTTTCACCGATCCGCTGCTGGTGCTGTTGGGACGTGCTCTTCCGCCACCAGGCACTGCTGCGCCTTGGGCAGTTGCACACTGACACCACGCTAGCACAACCGCCCAAAACTAAAAAACTGTTTCCAGAGACAGACAATCCCCGAGTCCCGACGTCCGTCGCTCGAGAAAGTCAGCCTGGGGGCGCACCGGGGACCTCCGTTGAGCATCAAACGAACCACGCCTGACAGGTTCCTGCATCAGGGAACCTCTTCCAGCTGATTTCGGACAAAGTCAGACATGGATGAGGGCATGGATAAGGCCTGGATGGGGTGAGGACCATCAAAATTCCATGAAATTGAACAAGCACAAGAACGCGGGGTAGACCACACACTCCATCGGCACTCGACTTTGCCGTTGCCAAAAATTGAAATCCAACAGGCCAGATGATCTGTCGTCTAACGCTTTTCAGTTTCGGAAGATGGAGTCGCTGGGGAGCCAAAATCTGGGGAAATTGAACGATGGAGTCGTGCCTCCCAGCCTTGTCCTGGTCTAGTCGCGCCACATTTGTGCAGAATGGCCTTGGCGATCCGCAGCTGCCCTGATCCCAGAACTGATCCCAGAACCCAGAGCTCACCCCTCTTTTTTGACACAGGAACTCCCTGGGTGGTCCAGGGGCTGTCGCTGTCAAAACAGGCACTGGGTTGTGGCAGGCAGTTTACATAGCCAGGGGACTGTATGTATGTACACCAGATTCTGCAGCTCGAGTTTCTCGTACTCGCCTACCTGTGTCAAGCATGGGGTTGCACAATAGCGCTGCCTGAAAGGGAAAGGGTCCTCAGCATGACGACGGGATTCACTCAAACCATTCCCAACCTCACCTCAACTTTTCTCGGACACCCGGCACCGCTAATGCAGTTGTCCGCCGTCTCATCCGTGGGCGCTCACCACATGGATTGCTTGGGATGGGAACTAGCGCAGACTCGGCCAACACTGAATCTGCTGGGCCTGCCAATGAAGGGCGTTCCCAGAAACGTCAAGAAAGAGGACTGGGTGTCATCCAGCGCTCTCTGGATGCGCTAACGTTAGTCCATCTCGTCAGCCACGAGGACACCCCCGCGTTCCAAGCGTCGCGAATTGTCAGCAGCAGCACAGCAGCGTCGCCTGTGATGGGTGAGAATTGTCCGGACTTTTTCCAGACTCCTCCCACATGACACGCCATGCTGTTGCACTGCGCCTACGCACTAGCGTTGATGGTTCCCAGTTCATGCAACCCAACGACACACACACCTCGCTGGGTCCTTCGTGGGGAGGATTCGGCGCTAGCGTGCAATATCCAATGTCGAGATAACCAGGCCCTGGAAGTCGTTCTCCGGCAGGCAGCTCACCACCTCGAATTGCTGCACCATTCCAGCACCACGGATTGGCAAGCCACCGCCGACAAGTCTGCAGCAGAAACCGCCTGATGGTGACGGAGAGTTGAAACTGGCCGACAGGGGCAGGAAACAGGGAGTGATGATGTGATGGTTTTGGATCGACATCGTGTTCCTGTTCCTGCTGCTGTTATCCTTCTCGTTTCGTCTTCTTATTCCTGTCCCTGCCTCTCTGGCCACAATCATCAATCAGTGCTCATCACACACACACACACGCACTACCTCTCAGACACACATGTAGTCTGAATGGCTCTTATCTGCAGCGATCTGCAGGGACTCGCAGATGGATTATCTGGGCCACTCTATCGTCACTGGCAAGGAAGGGTCCTCTGAACCTGCAGAGGCAGCGAGGGAAGCCGACGGCAGTCCTGCCTTAGTGTTTTGGCGGCCTGCATACACATGTCAGACTCCTGCGTCCTGCAAGTGCATGCATCCGCGCGATATGGTGTGTGTGAGTGGTCTGTTTGTGGTGTTTGGTGTGGTGGGATGGGATGGGATGGGATGGGATGGGATGGATGGCACTCAACTCGACTGGCTGGTGCGTCTTGTTTTGCATCCGGCTTCCTCGTTCTGGCACTGCAGCAGGCCGCAGCACCAGCCCTTCGGCCACCAACGCGGGTTGCCCGAACGGGGGACGCAGTAGCGTCATGTAACCTGTCGCCCACGCAATCCTCGCCCGGGTTAGCCAGTAGCTGCCCTCGCCCAGAGGCTGGTCTGCAAAAGTTCATACACCCACTCTGCTGTGGTAAGCACTGCATCCATCCAGCTCCCTCTCAGGTGGGGTTTCTAGTTGAGTTTGCTCTACATTGCGTACGCCAGAGGCGCGGTCGACTGCGAGTCTGGCTGGCTGAAACGGCTCAGTTCAGTGGGAAGACTGCCATTACCGCAGCACGCGTTCGTTCCTGGCTGAGGCTGCACAACCACGCAACCTCCACACCCTTCTTCGCAGCAATGCCAGCTGATCATCCATCAGCAAGGAGCAAGAACCAGCTAGCCAGCCAGCCAGGTCTCAATGAAACGAGTCCGGGCCATGCCATTCTCCCCTCCTGACTAACTGACCAAAACCCCCAAAAAATCCCTAACCTAACATTTGCCACTCTTCCCCCTTTTTTACGTGACCACTCCCCCTTTTTACGTACCGCATTTCCCTAGCAGTATCCACAGCAACACCAACAGCAGGGCGGACTGGTAACTGCTAACACCACCACCACCACCACCACCGACACCTCTTACTTTTCGTTCCCTCCTAACTTTTGCGGCCCCCCCCCCCCACCTATTTTCCCTCTCTTCCCAGATGGCGCTAGGGTTGTACTTCAGCAGTCCAAAACCTTTTAACGTTAGTCCTGTCAAGCAAAAACTGCAATGCCCCACGGGGGACCGGGGCGGGTAGGAAGCGGGAAACACACACACACACACACGCATGCCATGCAATGCACGGGTGAGTTGCATAAGGGTCAACCAACTTTTGCCGCCCACCCACCCCTCCCATCCCATCCCATCCTATCCCATCCACCCAACAGCCCACCCACACCTGAACGTAGTACTGTAGTAGCGTACTGGGCGTTGACTTTCTTCAACAAAGCGAGAGAGAAAAAGGAGGGAGCCCACCACCACCACTCCCGCTGCGACCCTACCGTTTGATCTGGATTAGAAGGAGAGAAAAAAAAAAGCCCTTGGCCTGGCTCTGGCCTGGGTCTGTCTGCCTTGGCCTGTTTGTGGGGGCGGGTTGGGTTGGGCTGGGTGGGAGACACAAGCGGGGATTGTGAGCAAAGCGGTTATGTTTTCTGGGCCGGGAGTTGTGCCGCAGCCGCTGCTTGCTTGTTTTGATGTTAGCTTGGGAGGTTTGTGTTGTAACTGCGACACACCCGGGGGGGGGATATTCAGCGTGGGGTTTTGACTCTGAACCAGGAGATGAGGGTTGGGGAGGGAAGGGACAGTCTGTGGGGAGTGATTGGCTGGGCTGGGGATGGCGCTAGGCGGGTGTTAATGTCATGCTATGAGACTGTGAGACCTGGGTAGGGAGAGGGTTGTGTTCTGGGATGGGGCAGCTGACTGTTGGGTGGTGGTGGCTTCTGGATGGTGAGTGACTCCGGCGGTTTTTCTGCGGGTTTCTTCTCTCCTGAGGCTAGGACAGTGAGCGATAGGCTGGTTGGGGAGATGAGCTGGAGATGGAGATGGTGGAGTTCTAAGTGCCTTGTCTTGCCTGGCCAGGCCTGATCCGGGCAGGTGACGGTTGAGAGGATGGTTTGGAAGAGTTGCTCCGCCGTGGGTCTTAGCTGGCGTCAGAATGGAGATCCAAGGGAAAGGGGGAGGAAGTCAGCTGTCCGATCGTGCCTTGATTTGGACCTTCCTGTTCCTGGAACGGAGGAATCATCAGGTTGCTAAGTTTTGCAGCCTCGCGGCTCTAAGCCAGCCCCCAGTTCTCCCTTTACTGCTCACTCTGGCAAGCTTGTGTGCTTATGTGTCAAGATTTTGAGATCGCGGACCTGATTTCTGTCAAGTGACGAGGCTCAGCGGCGAGTTTTGCTCCCATCCTTGTTTCAGGGGCTACAGTGGTGGTTGGTTGACTTCGCATCTCGTGTGATGCCCCATTTCTAGCCTTCTGCTCACTCCTCGTTCCTGCGAGACCAACTGACGATATTAGATGTCCAGCGGGCAACTCCACTCCAGAATCCTCCAGCTGACGAGCTGAGAACAGAGCCACAAGCTTAAGAGTTTACTTTCCCCCTGGTTCCTCGTGATGAATGCTTCTTCTGTCAATCCTGTCTTGTTGAGGTTGTTCCCGTGAGGTCTTGTTCAATGGGAAAGGGGGGGAATAGGAGGATGTCTGTGTGACATTGTCCGTCTCTTTCGTGGTACTCCCTCATGTGCTCCTCCCCCTTATCGTAGTATTTGTCTTGGACTCTTTACGTACGGTCCCGGAAATGTTGGGCTCATCAACGCCAGCTGTTGGACAGCGCCCAAACCCATTCGCGGAACGGCTGAGAATATGTGTCTGACAGTACCAGATCCCGATGTCGTTGTCAGTGGCAAGCTGAGCCCGGAGACACGACAGGCTGGTCTGGACAAGTGTTTTGTCCGAAGCCGCGCAACGAGGGCTGGCTGAACTGAGTGGCGTCCTTGACCATGCGGCTTTCCGTCTGGGCTCGGACGCCTGCTGGATCGCGCGTATGCTGACTGCGGCCTCCCGAATCTCGTGCCTCGTGTCACGGGTTGTTGCACCGGGTGGGATACAATGTGGCTACCCGTTCCTTGGGTTCTTTTTGCGATAACGCAGGCGCTGTCCATGGTCAAGGGTCCATTCTTTCGGGCTGGACTGCCCTCTGCTTGTCGGCTTGCTCACTCGTTTGGTCTGCTCTCGCGCGTATGAGATGAACATGATACGGTACGGTAGGGTTACACGCACTACCGAGCATACAGAGGGCGGGGCAAAGACCATAGGTTGCTGCTTTGGGAGTCCCGTGCCTGCAAGACCCTGTTGTGGAATCTGAGCAAGTTGTGGTGCTGAGGAGGAGAATTCTTTATCCGCATAGCGCCGAAGAATCCTCACTCTTGACAAGCTCGCGGTTTAAGGTTGTGTAAAAGCGACAGCCCTCTGTAGACCGTGATACAATCTCGGCCTTAACCCTTACTCTTGACTTGGCTATATCTAATAGGGAAATGATCATTTGTTGCCACACCCTCGGCACCGGGTTCTGGGTTGCCAGATGTGCCCGAGGAAACTGGCGTTGCATTGCACATAAATGTTGTGACTTGTGTCTCTCTGTCGTGTTCCTTGAGCGAGGCATTGCCGGGCCAATACACCGGAGCACAGGCGTGAGGGCAGCTGGTCACAGCATCTTATCCGTTACATGCTTTCTGAGAAGAAAATCTTGAATGGCAGTGTGACACCGCTTTTTCGTGATCTTCAGCAGCTTCCTTGTAGTTTACAATCGGAGATGACACTTGGAGAATATCGGTATCTCCTCACATTTTTTAAAAACGACGAATCAAAACCGCCCTCGATGTGGGCAAACGATCAACAGCTCTGGCTGATGCTCTGGGCACTGACGGCAAGCGTTTGCCCAGTCTTAGGTTTCAAGAGAAGAGGGGGAGAAAACGGGGAAAGAGAGAGAGGAAACAAGGATACAAGAAAAATAGAGAAGCGAGAAGGGAAAAGGCGTGATGAGGAGGGAAAGGTAAAGGCGTCCTTGCTTTCCATCACCCTCTAATGTAAAGGGCCATACGCCCAAATCAGGATTCAGGCACCACCGATGCCTTTCCAGGAGATTCAGTTTTTGACTTCAGAGCTCGAGAGGAGAAAGAACCTCTCAGATAAGAGTTAATCAAGAGGGGCAGGAGAAGGGTATGAGAACGAGAAAGAGGAAGAAGGAAAAACGAAGAAGAGGAAGAAGGCTCGTCTTGGATTTCAATTTCACTTTGTATCATCATGAGGTTGGGCTTCTTGAGTAAGAATTGGAGATGGTACGCATTGTACTGGTTGATTTTTTGGTGTATGCCTCTTTTTGTTCAGAAGGAGCCATTTGATTTCAAAAGGGCGAAGATTAGCAAGACCAAGAGAAAAAGAACAATCCTAGTTGACTACGGTAGTTGCTCAACCGACTCTAGCCACCACCAAGAAACCGTTCTTTCAAGATGTAAGCCTCATGATTGCTATGACCGTGGTCATCAACAGCTTTGTTTTGCCAACTGCTCAAAATTTGCGCGCCGTTCTTTTGCCCCCAAGAGTTTTGTTTACGCTCTCTGTACCCACGCTCCAAGCCAACCAAAACCAAGAAACAAGCAATCTGGGTGTGGTATATCCTCCTCGTCCGCATGCATCATGCAACAAATGTGATCAACCCATCCGAGCAATGAAGGCGCTGTATAACCCCTCTACCCCAGGACGCTGCCCAGCCACCAACCCACCCACTCCGTTTCATGGAATGGGAATCATGGTGTTCCGTGCTAAAGCTCAAGGGCTCACCTCTCCCTTGCCCTCCATGTGCGTAATGCGGTGAACTTCGCCCGCTGCAACAAAACTCCAAACCCCGGCAAGCCAAAACGAATCCACACATCACAGCACAGCTCACCATGCATCATTACCATCGTACCTCATCAACCATAAAACCCTCCCTTCTGAACAAAATCACTCAGTAAACACTCCCCATAACACTCCTCTCCTCCACCTCGGCCCGACTCAGCACCTCGTCCGCCTCATCCGCCATCTCCCTCGTCGCCATCAGCTCCGTCCCGCTCGCCTCATCCTTCACCACCGCGCAGCACGGCGAACTCGACTCGGAGCCGGAGCCCGAACCCTCGCCGGCCTGGTCCTCCTCCTCCTCGTGCTCGCCGTCCGCCTCGTGCTCCCCGTCGCTGCTGTGGTGGTCGCCCAGCCTGTTGGCGCGCGTGCCGCGGCCCATGCGGCTCTGCTCGCGCTCGCGCTGGGTGCGGGGGCGGTGGTGGAGGGGGATGGCGGAGGGGGGATGCCGAGGGCTTTTTGTTGTTGTTGCTGCTGCTGATGTTGCTGCTGCTGTGAAGCGTGGGGGGTTGTGGCACCGTTGCCGTTGGGGGAGGAGACGGCGGTTCGGGTAGAGGAGGATGGGGTGATGACGGCGGCGCCGCGGCAGTGGTCGTTGTCGTCTTCAGAAGAAGAGTCGGCGCCGTCGCTGGCGGGGTCGCTATGCCCGCTGTAGGTGCCGCCAAAGTCCCGGCCGACGTGGAGCTGGGCGGGCTCGGCGGGCCGCGGGGGCACGTTGGGGCTCTTGATGCGGGAGCGGAGGCGGTCGTCGACGGAGATGAAGGAGGGGGTGCCGTCCGGGCTTGACACGATCTCGTCGCGAGCCTTGGTGACATCGATTTGGGGGCCAGTCAGGGTAAATTCCGGTGCGTTGGCAGTCTCATCGGTGGTTTGAGACTGGAAGCGCTTGGATGCTGGCCTGCGGCTGACGATGGTTTGGCTGTTGGCTGTGCCGTTGAATGAGGGGTTGGTGATGCCGTGGGTTGAGCTGACGGCGCCGTTGCCGTTGGGGACAGTGGTGTGGGCGCTGCCGGCCGACACGCTGCTACTGCCGCTCTCGCTTACGGCCAGGCCGACGGCGCGGTTAGAGATGATGTGGTCGCTCTTGACGAGGTCAGCCAGCGTCTGGCGGATCTTGAAGCTCTTGTCGTGGTTGCAGCCGTTTGGACAGCCTCCCCAGCGACGTCGGATCTCGACGGTACTCCCGGAGCGCGCGAGCGTGGAGACATCCTTACTGTTTCCGTTCGCCTTGCCGTCCTCGCCCTTCTCCTTGAGCGCCGCCTGCAGCGCCAGCTCGCGCTCCCGCTTGAGCCCAGACCATGTCCGCAGGTTGTTTTCGAGAATGTACTTGCCGTTGTCGTCGTTGCGGCGCATGATGAGGAACTCGCAGTGGTTGACGTTGCGCAGGTCTTCGAAATACTCGACGCTGAAGTGGTACCACTTCATAAGGAACACACGCGACATGAGACCGTGTGTGACTGTACGTATTTGTTAGCATTGGTCCGTTGAACCTCTCGCAACGATGAGACGAACCCAGCACGCAGACGCTCGCAAAGTCATCCTCGCCAAACTGCCGCCACAGACTCTCGTTGAACCCACTGATGCGGTCGTAGGCGTCGGCAGCACTCTCGCCATTGGGGATTCTGTAGAAAAAGTGGCCGTAGTCGGCGCGCTCCTGCCACATGCGCTCCATCTCGGCACTGCACGGCTGAAAGTTGCCAAAGTCTTGCTCGCGCAGGCGTGGCTCCTCGTACACCTTGATCTTGTCGCGCTTGAAGGCACTCGGCTCCGGGTCGTCGCTGGTCAGGGTGGCCAGGATGCCCTCGGTTGTCTCTCGCGTGCGGCGGTAGGGACTCGTGAAGAAGTGCAGGGTGTCGTCCTCGCGCAGCATCCCGCGCAGCCGGCGGCCCGCCTCGTATGCCTGCTGCCATCCTTCTTGTGTGATCTTGACGCGGTGGTCTGGAATCGTCTGGTGGATGTCGCGGTTCTCTGAGAGGTGCAGCGAGCTCTGGTTAGTTCAAAGAATTCCTGTTCGTAAAAGTTTCCATTCGACCGTCGGTCTGAATCAAGACAAGCGACGTACTGTTGCCCTCCGACTGGGCGTGCCGGACCAGGATAATGAGCCTTGGTCTCCCCATGGCGATTTACTGAATCAGAGCAATTCAGTCTGATCCAAGAGTTGTCGAGAACGGAATAAATGGTCGTGTGCCTGGTCAACAGGTCGGGTCAACACGGGGAGGTTCAAAGTTTCAAGATAGCCGATAGCGGGGCCAACTGGAAGGCGGGAGGAAGCAACAGCTCGAGCTCGGTTGTTTTAGGTTCAGATGGAGGTCAAAGACAACGGACAGCTACAGAACAGGGGAGAGAAAAGCTGATATGGAAACCCATCCATCCCGGTCGCTGCAGTCATGGACTCATCCAGAGCCTTGGGTCAGCTGCGCCCTTCTCGTCATCCACTCACTGTCTGGGGCAAGGCATTACCAATGCCTGCACCTGAGAGGGCTTCTGGGCTGGAGTTGGGCATGGATCGTGCCGTGTGGAGTCCCGGACCCACCCGCAAGGCCTTCTGTTCGAGATGACAGCGCGCTTCCGCGGCCCATTCAGTGCATTCGGTCGATAGGCGCTTGATGCGCCGTTGGTGCGCAGCTGGTCCCCGCAGTTGGTGCTACCGAACCTGCGTCCTCTTGACTCGTTTGAGCGTCGCGCAGGACGGCAACAGATTGCCAGTTGCGCGAGAGAGGCAGAGAGGCTCGCCTGGAACTGCAATGGGACGATCTTGCTCGGGTTCTGTGGCAGTTCATGCCACTTCTGGTGCCACCCTGCAGCGTTTGCCTGGTGGGCCAAGACCCGGCGCATGAACCCCTGTCCGGTGCCTGGACGCTGGCGAATCAAACCGTCTGCCGAGTCCCAGCGACGTAACAAGGCTGTCAACGGCAGTTGCCCCTCAGTCGGCTGCACCTGCCTGGGTGCTCTCAAACAAGCGCCCGGCACCCGGATTGGCTGCGGTTGATTACGCCTATCACCACGGGCGGCAACACAAGCGCCAGCAATTGCGTCCGCCCCTCTCCACTGCGCTCTCATCAGTCTTCCATCAGCAGCCCCTCTCATGACGTTGAAGTTCGTGATCTTTGCTTCGGCGCCACGTCATCCATCGCAGAGCTGTGGCTGCGGCAGTGGCTGACCCATTTTCGCCAAGCCCACCGCCAAGGCCAAGGCTGCCAAACCGCCCCACTTAAAACTTTTGGTCCCACCTGGACCCATCCATCCCAGCACGAGGCAACCAACCTGGAAAGCTCCAGTGCTCAAAACACCACAGTCAACATCACCATCCAGAAATCAACAAACTTGCGCCACGGAAACCAAAACCCAACACACTCCCCCAACCCCACCTCCCACTATAACAAAACCAAGAAGGAAGCCAGCCCAACCCCGCCACCATGTCCTCCACCGACAAACCCACCAAAACCGACCCCCAATCCACCCGCCCCCTCAAAAAATCCCGCCGCGCCCTCTCCCCGACCTCCGCCCAGGCCTCCCAGCTCCAAGCCCTCTTCAGCAACCCGACGCAAGAAATCCGCCTCCCGCCCCCCCAATCCTCCTCGTCCACTCGCAAACCCCTCCCGCCGCCGCCCGAGATCGTCACCAACGTGCAAGGGTCCTCGGCTGGCGCGGGCTCGGGCGAGTTCCACGTGTACAAGGCGGCGCGGCGGCGCGAGTACGAGCGGCTGCGGCAGATGGACGAGGACCTGGCCAAGGAGAAAGAGGTGGAGGACTTTGAGGCGCGGCGGCGCGAGCGGGAGAGGGAGGACGCGGAGCGGACGCGCAAGAACCGGGAGAAGAGGGAGCGGAAGAGGAAGAACAAGGGGAAAGCGGGGAGCGGGTCTGGTGGTGGGAGTGCGGGGGAGAAGAAAGGGGGAGGGGCGGGATGGGGATCATGCTGCTGGGGCGGGAGGAGGGGAGAAGGGAGTTGATGCGGACGGGGATGGGGCCAAGGGGGTGAAAGCGGACGGGATTGGGAAGCAGGATGCGCCTGTTGCAGCGGAGGGGCCGGGGCTGGTTATTCACGATGATGACTGAACGGGAAGGGACACACGAATCATAAGGGGACGTGATGGGCATCTCAGACTGGCCGGTTGGACCCATTTTGTCTACCAGGCAAAGGCCCATTATTTACTCTAACGGGGTATTTTCGCCGGCCAGCATGCCTACAGCACCCAGGCCATCTCCTGCGTTGTCGTCTACTCATCCATCCCGCCGGCGCCGGTGCCGACGCCCGGCTGCGCCTTTCTGGCGCTGCAGATGTCGTCTACTCTCAACAAGAGACACGCGGCCTGCCTTTCGGTCAGCATCCCATCCACAGATATACCGCTGTATAAAGAACACTGGGGAGAGAAAAAAAAAAAGAACATACCTCGATCGCCGTCTTCATGCTCTGCACCTTGATCGCCTCGGGCTCCCACACACCGTACTCCTTCATGTCTACCAGCACGCCGGTATCGCCGTTGACGCCCCACGAGCTCTTGCCCTCGGCGTGCTTGGCGCGCAGGTCCGTCAGCACGCGGACGGGGCTCTTGCCGGCGTTCTGGACCAGGGTCCTCGGGATGACCTCGAGGGCCTCGGCGACGGCCTTGTACGGCCACTGCTGCACACCCTCGATGCTCTTGGCCATCTGCGCCAGGCGCACCGACACGGCCATCTCGGTCGCGCCGCCGCCGGGCGATAACCGCGGGTGGAACATGACGTTGCGCGCCACGCCCATGGCGTCCTGCAGGTTGCGCTCAATCTCGTTGAGCACGTCCTTGGACGGCCCGCGGAGCAGCACGGTGCACGCCTTGGGCGACTTGCACTTTGTCAGGAAGGTGAAGTACTCGTCGCCGATCTTCTCAATTTCGAACAGCCCGCACTCGGTGCCTACGTCGGATTCTTGCAGGTCCTCTACCCGGTTGACGATGGTGGCGCCTGTCGCGCGCGCTATCCGGTTGTTGTCTGTCTTGCGAACCCGCCGCAGCGCCGTTACGTTGGCCTTCATCAGGTAGTGTTGTGCAAGGTCTACGGGGCAAAGACTGTCAGCGCCGGTCCCAGATGTACGTAGATAATCAGATAAAATGCATACCTGAGACACCCTTCTCTGTGATGACCAAGTCCGGGTTGAGCGCGAGAATGTGCTCGCACATGGACTTGACCTGCTCCTCCTCGATCTGGAGAATACGGTTCCAGTCCTCCTCCTTGGTGACCTCGATGTTTGTCTGCGACTCCCCCTTCTTGTACTCGAGCGGGCAGTCAAGCAGCACGATGCGCGGGTTCTCAATCTTGCGGCGCATCTTGGGGTGGGTGATGTCCTTGTTGAGCATGACGCCGTCGAGCACGCGGCTGTCCTCGATCTCGCCGCCGGGCACCTTCTCGACGCGCGCGTACCGCTTGATGTCGACCTCGCGCTTGCCATTGCCCACCTCCCACGTCACGGTGCGCACCGCCTTGAGCGCCAGGCTGCACATGAGGTCCGACCACCGCGACACGAACTTGGTGCCGATCGACGACGAGATGAGCTGCTGCATGGCCTTGTCGTCGTTGACGTCGATAGGGAGCGAGATGTCGTCGATGATCTGGAGAGCGTCCTTGAGCGCCCGCTTGAAGGCCGCGATGATGACCACGGGGTGGATGTTGCGCTCGAGCTGGGGCAGCGCCTGCGCCAGGATCTCACCGGCTGTTTCCCCCGGCATCCGTCAGAACCCTGCACAAACACAACAACCCAGTGTACCCAACTCACCCAAGATGATAACGGTTGTCGTGCCATCGCCCACCTCCTCGTCTTGCGTCCGGCTCAGCTCGATCATGCTCTTGGCGGCGGGGTGGGACACCTCGATCTCGCGGAGGATAGCGTGGCCGTCGTTGGTCAGCACGATGCCGCCCATGGGGTCGAGCAGCATCTTGAGCATGGCCTTGGGACCGAGGCATGACCGGATGATATCGGCGACACTGTGATATGGTGTGGTGAGCAGCGGGGCTCGGAAAGGCGGGACGTCAACAAAAACGCGGGGAACCATGCATACGTTTTAGCGGCGGCGATGTTGGACAGCTGGGCTTTCCGCCCGGTCTGCCTCTCACCGCTCTGGGTGTCTGCGAGAAGAGGTTCATGTCAGCAAGAGTCGTTCTGCGAGCCGGGGAGCGGGGAAGCTTCGACGCACTCATCACCACGACAGGGGCCTGCATTTTGCCTGTCGGTGTTGGCGCTTTCGCCCTTTTTCTTTTTTTCGTTGAGTGGTGTTTCTGGTTTCCTCGAAGGACGTTGTGGACGAGGGAGGGGCAAGGCAAAAAAAAGTGGTGGCTCGAGGGTTGAGAGAGGCTCCGAAATTGCGGCCTAGGCTACGTGGGTTTGCTTGTCGCTGTCGTCGGCCAGGCAGCTCGACGCTCAAGGTGGGATGCCCCGAAAAGTTGAGAAAATCGGACCCACCCGAGCTCCTGCCGGGGGCCTGAGGTGGGGCAGCCGGATCAACACAGTTTCCGCTCAGGGGAACTCCCGTCACTTAAGGGCCGGTTTTCATCCCTTTCTGTCTGTCGTTCAGCACCAGGGGCTTCAATCACACAAAATATGGTGGTCGATAGGTAGGTATTCCGTACACAACATCTCTTGCTCGGCCACGGATTATAAAATCCTACGTCTGTCGTATTTAACATAGCAAAAAAAGCGTCGCTAGACTAAAAGGCACGGGGACGGGGGGTGTCTAAATCAGATCCCAGGGGTCAGTCCCAAAATCCATGCATGCAACATCCACCGCACATCCATCTCAACCTCAAAAAGTTACACCCTCATCACATCCAATCCGTCTTTATACATATCCAACAACTTTCCCCCAAACCGTAACCCTTCATCAAATCCAACCGACCCTCGACTCTGGCCCTGCTGACATCCCGCCCGCCTCACCATTCTTCTCCGACACCCTTCTCGCCTCCGACTGGTGGTGTTGACCAGCCTGAAAAGCTCCCTTATCCCACCCTTTAAAAAATGAGCCACAGCAGGGCGCATATGAATTGTGAAGGATTTGAGACCCCCATACCCCAAGCCGCCATGCCAACCCCAATATGTGCAGAAGAACAGTGATGTACGAAGAAGATCAAGGCGGGAGTCGTTGGGGTTTGAGCGTCGGCGACCCGCAGATTTGTTGTGAACCAAGAAATTAGGTCTTAGTGAGCTGATGCCGTGTGGCTTCTCCCCGAAACGCCGTGAAATACAAAACAAGAGGAAGCCAATGGTCGATTTTGCGTAAAGAACAGGCGGTGTGTGTGTGTGTGTGTGTGTGTGTGTGTGTGTATGTGAAGCCAAGATGAGAAGCAGGGCCCGAAACCATGTCGCAGTGGTATCACCTTCCGTAAGCGTACTGGCTGCTGCTGCTGATAGCTTGAAGCCCATAATGTCTCTGCCGCCGAGGGGATGGGAAATCAAAAGTTTTGCGAGATGCCGGCAGTCTGTGTTTGCTGCGGATAGTGCGCCGGGTTTTCGATGCGTGTGTTCCTCCTGGCCGTCACGTCGCGGATGACCGGCTGGCCGCCTGCCTCGACTGGTTGACCGCCGTAGCCGTTGTCCACGTACGGGTTTCCGCCACCGTACTGGTCGTAGTAATGGTTGCTGCCACCTCCATAGGCGACGCCAATGGGGCCATCGCCGGAACCGTCAGATCGGCCGGCAGCGCTATATGACGAGGAGGCGTTCGAGGGACCGCGGCGCACATCCGCGCGGTTGTTCGCAGCCGACGGCCCCATGGCGCCGAGAATCTCCCCCTCCGGTGAAGGCGGCGTACCGCCCATCAACGGCTCTCCGGAGCGTGTGTCGGAGACAGGGCCGCGCGTAGGCGAGGCGGCATCCGAATAGGCAGCACCGCCGGACATGGTTGTCGACGCCTTCCTCCCCGTGGAACCTGCCAGCGTGGTAGTGCCCCAGCCTCGGTAACCCGACGAACCGTCCTCCCTCATTTCGTAGGCGGCACCGGCAACTGCAGGGATCGTAGGATCGGCGTTCGGGTTGTAGCCGTAGTCCTCGACCTCCTTCCGCCTCTGCTCCTCGGCGTCCTTCCGCTGCTTCCTCTTGCGCCAGAGGAAGATACCAGCCAAAACCAAAAGCGCAACAGCCGCAATGGGAACTACCACAGCAATGGCAATCTTCCCGCCGTTGCTGAGACCTCCGCTGGAGCCATTCCCGTTGGTATCGATGGTGGAGCCCGAGGTGGATGTGGGGTTTGCCGTCGAGGACGAGTCATTAGGCGTGCTCGTCCGGGTGTAGGACGAGGTGACGGTCTGGTACACGGTGCTCGTTTGAGGTTCATTCGGAGTTGAACTGGTCTGCGGTGGTGGTAATGCTGAACTCGTGGGCGAAGATGTGGGGAGAGCACTCGAAGTCGTCGGAGGTACGGGTGGTGTGCTCGTTGGTGGTGTCGAGGTCGGCGGCGGTGGGGGAGCCGAGCTTGTTGTCGGGGTCGTCGTCGGGGGGACCGGCGTCGACGATGAGCTGGGAATGGTGGAAGAAGTTGTGGGCGGAACCGGAGCCGTCGGGGTCGACGTGTTCACGCCGCCATCGGCGGAGCTTGTGGTATTCGACATGGCCAAGGTCTGGCGCTTCAGCCGTGGAAGGTTCCTGTACGGAATCGACATGTCAATTTGGAGGTGCGCGACATGGCATGACCGGATGTGTTGCAATGCGTCAAAACGTCAAAGAGGACAGCAAAGGAGGGGGAGGGCATCCCCGTGCACCACCTTAAACAGGAAGCGCAGATCAACCCACACCTGAGAGCTGCAGCACGAATAGGAGCAGGGTGGCGATGCAACATGCTTCAGAGACAAACGGGCTGTGTCAGACTACGCACCTTCAAGAAGCAACGAGGCCGGCGACGTGCGCAGAACCGACAGCTCGAGACGGCCGGGCTCGAGCGACGGCGATGTTTGGGAATGGCGCAGAAAGGGGGTGTTTGAGAAGCTGAATGCTGAGACCAAATGGATTGGCTCACGGCGCGACCCCTTGATGGCGACCGGGCCGCTTGGCGTCTGGGTCGCTGCAGGCTGGCGCTGGCACGGAGGGCGAGTCGAGCGCGCGAGACGCTGGTAAGCGAAAACAGACGCGCTGGATCGAATGGAAGCCAAAACGGGCGGTCGCAGGTCGGTCCAGACACACGCTTGATGCCTGACGCTGTCGTCTCGCCGAGATGTTTTGATGGAGGTAGAGAGGAGAGAGAGGGATCACTTGTGGCAGGATGCACTGGGCTGCCCGCTGGAATTGCAGGAAATTGAGCGCTGATTTCTATTTCCGCCAGGTGCATGGGCTAACGTTACGAGCAAAGGCGCGTCCTTGGCGCAGGGTCGCAGGACAGCGTGGGCTGTGCCGGGGTCAGCGTCCCAATTCGGTGAAGCGGTGCGCAGGCCCGCGGCGATGACCATGCAGCAAATGTCCCGTTAGTGCCCGCGTCGTGCAAGAGAGCAGGAGAGAGACGTCCAGGGACAACTTGCTCGGTGGCGGGCGTGTACGGCGATCGTTTTCTAGGCGCGCCTGTCCTCGTGTTCAGCCGCCTGATCGCCCAGCTGTTCCACTGGACACAGCGAGTTATGCAACTGGGGCCACAACACAAATTCAGGGTTCGGACGAGGGATGGCGAAGTCGACGGGCTGTTCCTGGGCCAATCTGGCTGTGGTGGGGCCGAAATATCCGCCTGCGGGGATGGGATGACAGCGATTTCCTTCTCCCCTGCATGACTTGATCTCTCTCCTGTTCCAATCCCCAGGCTGGCCCGCAGCTCAACACAGCCCCCGAGGACCCTTTGACTCGCGAACCAATTGCGAAGGACCGAGCTTATTTGAGCTTTGGGCTCTGACAAAAAGAAGCAAAGACCTGCTGGGTCGGCTGTGGTCGGGTTCTGGCCTAGTTATTCTCCAGGATCTCCTCATCCATGTTTCCTGGACCGTCTCGGCATGGGAAAGCCCGAGGTTTATGGCCGCCCAGTTGTTTGTCAAGAAACCCAGACATGTGGAATCGGCAAAGGCGAGACCGTCAGGATACGGACTTCCAAGCGAGCGTGACCCCAAAACCTACCATTCTGCGTCCGTACTGTGTAAACGTCCGAGCAACGGCCGCGAGGGTCTGTTTCTGATGACGAAGCTCGCAAATGGCGCTGAGTAACATCGATGCAACATATCTTGCAACTTTCGCTCCCTGCGTACGAATGCATGCAGTGACGGCCTTGTCCTTCAAGAGCACAACCCATTCCAAGCCCTCAGCCTACTGTTCCCCTCAACTTGAACACTGGACTTTTGCAAGCATCATCCGATTGATTGCAATTGATCGGTCGGCCGGATCCACGCCGAGCGGGGGCAGCTCCAAAGAGCAAGGGTGTTCCTTCCGACGGTCTTGGCATTGACCGAACCGTTGGACTTTTCGCTCTCTTGAGAGTGTCGAATCTCGTGTTGAGCACTGTGCAGCAGAGGCCGCGCGCAAGTTGACCACCGGTCTGAGGAGAAGCTAATACTGTGGTAGCCGCAGCAGAGACTATGAACCAGCTACCTCTGTCTTGGCTGGAAGCTGACAACAGACAGCGAGCACATGATTGATCTCTTTCTATCTTTGTGCTCCGGAACCAGACACGATCCGTTCCCACCCCGCAACTCAGGGATTCACTGTCTTCCAGTTGTGGAAAGAGCTCTGTGATTCAACCCACAATAAAAATAGGTTACGGATACTCGGGACCACCCACCTTTGCCGTTGCCACATGCTCGGCACGCCCCAGGGACAACTGCCAGTGGCGAGCCGCAGCTTGTACGACGCCTGTGGCGGACCATTCCACGGCTTCTGTCAGACCCGTC